>CAWUFW010001613.1:0-1327500 GCA_963921515.1 Calotriton arnoldi | reverse complement strand
CTTTATTGATTTGTTTTTTAGCTAAATCCACTTGAATTATGCGGCAAAGGACAAAATTATATGGCGGGGTTGACTTGCTACATCAGAAGGAGGGAGGACCGCAATCTGGTCACCCAACATTGAGACTACAAAGACCTTTAAGAATCGCGTTCCCACACAAAGATGGCCGCTATCTTTTGATAGAGCATTTATCCAGACAACATGCTACATATAATGTTGTTGTTTCTTTTGATTTCCGTGGCACTGTCATTAATCGTTGCTCTACAAATGTAGCTTTGCTTGTAAACCTGCGGTAAATGTAACAATCGGCGCGTTTAACGTTGACAAGGCAGTATCCTCACTGTGCGATGGGCGATGAAAAGATAAGAAGGGTCTCTGTTTCCCTTTTGATTTGAAGCATGACTTCTTCTTCCCGCAGGCAGACCAATCAGATGGGCAGTGTTGGACCTGGCCCTTTTTGGCAGGTTCACCCCTGAACTTTTTGCCTTATATGGAACTTGGTGTTAGTAGTTTTAGACCTCTGGGCACTTGGACACTGTGGTCCAGTGCCAAGTGCGTGCGCGCACTGTGCCCATTTAGTGAGATTGACCTGCCGCCCATAGGAATGCATTGAGGTTGAGTGTGTCAGTGGTAATTCCTGTTATGAGAGGTGCAGCATGGTCAAGTCTAGTATGCCTGAATTCGTGAGAATAAATGCTGCGCAATGGTGTGCGCAGATTTCTTGTGACTGGTGTAGAAATGCCACTTCTAGAAGTTGGCATTTATGTGTGCTCTGTGTCTGCCTGCCTGATGTGGATTACATGTCTGGCTCTGTGAGTGACAGGAGCTGGGAGGTGTGTGTGGCTGCAGGAGGGGCAGGGTGAGTCAGCGCTAGGCTGAATGGGACACCTGAGCTGAGAGTGGTGGGAGGAGTTGCACCAAGGACCTGAATAGGACTGTGCCTTCCCTCTACAATGCTGGCTCCACCTCCTGTGGTGCGTCTGATGTCCCTAGCCTGTCCTGTGAAAGGAGAGAGGAGCTGAGCAAAACAAAGTGCTCCAAAGCTCCCCCAAACCAGTTGCATCTGGTTTTCCCTACACCCTACACCTTTAGACAAAGGAAAAGCGTGTATAAAAGAGGGGCTGTGACCCCATGAAAACTCTCTTGTTCCTGTACTCGAATCTGCCAGGGGCGTGCTGCTGCTGGGGCCCAGGGGGGCTGCCAGGAGGGCTAGCCTCCCTGGGCCCTGCCTTGCCCCTGGACCTGGAAAACCTTTGTGGGACCCTTGTATTTTATTATTTTGCCTGCAGGACCTTTGCCTGCTTCTAAGCGCTTGGGAGCGCTTTATCTTAAATTTTCCCCTTGAGAGAGGAGCGCTGGAGCGTGGGTTTCGCAGCGCGGAGCTGCTGATCGAGGGAATCCCAGCGAGGGGATTCCCCCGCTTCCCGAGTATTTAAAATGGCGGGAGCCCACCCCGCTTTGCAGTCTAAATGGAGAGGGAGCCTACCCCTCATTGTCCGTGGTAGGTTTATTTACCGAGCAGGAGCCCACCCTGCTTTATATCTTAACTCTGGAGGGAGCATACCCCTCATTACCGCCGAAGAAATCAGTTCCCGGCCGCTGCAGCGCGACCAGGAAGTCAGGCACGTCTGCCTGGGACATGGGCGGAGTGGGGAGAGGAAGTCCCGCCCCGCCGCCAGAGACCGGACCGGAGCCTCGAGGGCTCCACAGAGAAGTCCCGGGTCCCCTGGGAGGGCCCGGGTGAAGCCGTGCAGAGTTGCGGGCGGTGCAGTGAGTCCCGGGTCCCAGGAGGGGCCCGGGTGAAGAGTAGCAGCCGGCAAGTCTTTGCGGGGCTCTCGTAAGCTGAGAGAGCCCCGCCCGCCGTCCAGGAGCACGCCGGCCCCGCACTGAAGCAGAGCCCCGAGTGGCGATGGACAGAGCCAACAGAGTCCTGCCCGCAGTCCGGTGAGTGAGACGGCTGGGGGAAGGCCAGATGCAGACACCGTGCCCCGGCCTATGTCCTGAGCGGACCCGCCGTTGCGGGCCGCTCCAACGATGGGGCAAATTTATTTTAAGGGCCCCAGTGGGGGCCCTCTCGATGCATGCCTCCCCGGGGCCTTCCTTCCACCAGCGAGGAGACCGGAGCAGCCCACCATGGGAGCCGGTGAGTAGGGCTCCGTGGTGGTTCTCTGTGCGTGCCTATTCGAGGCACAGTGCTATCCCTGCCTTATTTCTGGAGCGGTCCCGCCGTTGCGGGCCGCTCCAACGAGGGGGGGCAAAGTTATTTAAAAGCCCGTGGGGGACCCGAGAGCACAGTAGTGCCGGGCCTCTCTTGCCATGATCACAGTTGCCCCGCTTGACAGTGGGCAACTGCAACGATGAGAAATTGTTTCAGAGCCTAGTATGGCTCCAACGCTTGGGGGCAAGTTCTTTTAGGGCCTCAAAGAGCCCCAGAGGGCCCCGGGTCTAGGGGGCAGATCGAGGCGCATTGTCGGCGCCTGGGCGGTCCCGCCAGAGAGCGGGCCGCCCCAAAGATGGTGGCATATGTTGTAGTGCTACCTGGGGTCCAGAGGGCACAGAGGTGCCAGGCACCCCTCCTTTATACAAAGTGCCACGAACTGGGCACAAATGAGAGAGAGTCCCTGAGAGGGACCAGAGGCACAGTGAGTGCCAGTGAGCTTCACAGCTGCGCAGCCCTTAGTGCCAGCTGCATCGTTTAGGCCGCTGTTCTTTGGGGGTATGACCTATTTACTGAGCCCCGTGTGGCTCCCACGTTTTGCACATTTGTTTCTAGGACCATTGAGGGCCCATGCCTCATTTTAACATTCCCAGCTGCCCAGCAAGTAGGGGCAGCTGCACCGTTTAGGTCTTTCTCTTTGCTTTAGGGGACCTGTTGAAGTTAGGAGTGAGATGCACTCCTGCGCCCCTGACTTTCACAGCTGCGCAGCACTTAGTGCCAGCTGCACCGTTTAGGCCTGCGCAGATGGCGCACCCTTGACTTTCGCTGCCCTTGCAGCGCGCCCTGACTTTGGGACATAGGGCATTTGAGCCCCTTTAGAGATGGCCAGTTGGCCAGGGGGACAGTTAGGTTTATAGGGCGCCAGGCCCTGATCTCAGTGAGGTGCTAAGGTGATTTTGGGTGCTAGGAAATGTGAGTCCTATATTATGGTTTACGCACCCTGTGTTATACCTCTAAGTGTGGTTCATGATCATGAGGTTTTGCATAGTATATTATGCTTGTGATTTTATTATTACCTAATGCGTTTAGGTTGTGAGCTATTTCCCCTGAGAGTATTTCCTAAATGTGCTTTATAGGGTGCTAGGAAATGTAATGTATGTAGCATGATTTACGCACCCTGTTTGATACCTCTAAATGTGTTTTATGATTATGAGGTTGTGTTGCATATTATGGTTTATGCTGGTGAGGTTGGCGCACAAGGTTTTGCGCCTAATGTGATGCTGTACATAATATGGTTTATGTTACAGACGGATGCTGAGTGCAGTGGTTGCCAGTGATTACTGGTTGTACGTGATATGTCCTACATTTGTGATATGTTCACTCAGTGATGGTTCTGACAGCGGCCCACGTGGCCCTGTCATGTGTAAATAATCCCTTGTAGATAGTACCTATTGCCAGATGGCGCATGTATATATGTGTTTACTATTCTAATGTATTATGAGAATACAAAGGCTATTTTTGATATACCCTTGTGTGGAGTTCCTTTTGTAGTGTGCCTTGGGTGTTGTGCTGGGTGTGTGTTGCGCAAACGCTTTACACATTGCCTCCGGGATAAGCCTGACTGCTCGTGCCAAGCTACCAAGGGGGTGAGCAGGGGTTATCTTGGGTGTGTAACTCTCTTGCCCTGACTAGAGTGGTGGTTTCTGCTTGGCTTTGGCGCAAGCCTTAGCCAACCAGAAATCCCATTTCTAACATTGGTGGATCAGCGGTGGGATAGGACTTGCGTTTGCGTAGTACCGCAGCGACAACTGGCTGCACTACAAAACTCTGCATTTTAGATAGTCACATGTTGGGGATTATTGGTCTAAGATTTTTTTTTAAGTGTTATTTCATTTTTGAAATATGTGTTCTTGTTGCAGTGTAAGTTTTCTGGAATCCCCAGATGGGTGGGATTCAGTGGTGGCAGCAATATGTAGTCCAGTGTAGGAAGTCCCATTCCCGGTTCCCATAGTATGGTACCTAGTTCCCGGTTGAGAGGGGTACAGGTTGTGTTTCAGGGGCAGTAAGATGCTGTCTCACCAGTCTTATGGGGGAGTGTGGATGAATGTTGTGATGCACTGGACGTTTGAGTAAATGGTGTTAGTGTGTGAGTTCTTTGATTGTAAGGAACTAGCATTGGGGAGTGACCCTAGAAGAATGGTGCAGGTGTCTCGATAACCCTCGCGGTTTAAGATGGTTCAGAGTAGCCCAGTTGGGTACCCTTATTGTGAGGCGGTTGTAGGGACTCACATCCTGTCTCGCAGGAGGAGGAGTGAGATTGGGCTGTGTCCCAAAGTGCCCGCACCTCAGTTTCCAGTACTGGTTGGTTCCATGAGGGAGCACCAGGTAGGGGGTCTAGTCTGTCCTGTTGGACCGTTCTTCAAGGTGGTTTTTCCCGCTTTAGGTGAGCTGGGAGTGCCTGTAATCAGACCTCCAGCAGTTCTAGTGTCTGGCAGTACCGCTCCAGTTGGGAGGGTGCAGAGGTCCAGTTTTGAGGGGTGAGAGGGGAAAGAGTCCCCAGTGGGAACCAGTGGGTCAGGGACCAGCCAGAAGGGCTGAGTCGCCAATGATTGACCATGGTGTGCGCCACTTCTGTCCTGGCACATCTTCACGCCCTGTCAGAGGGACAGGAGGTCGTGAGCTCTGCGCCAGGCAGACTGTCACACGACACGCTAGGGATGTGTCACCCTTGTGAAGTCCTGGTTTTCCAGGCGTCTGACCCAAGAGGTACGTCCCCGGGTTGGGGAGCCAGTAGCCGGTGTTTCCGGATCTGGACTTGCATTTATGATAGCATATATTTTTGAGAGTTCTGTTGATTCTATTGTTGATTGATATTGCCCATGATTGTTACCATGGGCAAGCCTATTGCTTATTGATATTGCCGGTGATTGTTACTACCCGCATATATTTTTTTGAGAGTTCTCTTGATTCTATTGTTGATTGATATGGCCGGTGATTGTTACTACCCGCATATATTTTTGAGAGTTCTGTTGATTCTATTGTTGATTGATATTGCCCATGATTGTTACCATGGGCAAGCCTATTGCTTATTGATATTGCCGGTGATTGTTACTACCCGCATATATTTTTTTTGAGAGTTCTCTTGATTCGATTGTTGATTGATATTGCCGGTGATTGTTACTACCCGCATATATTTTTGAGAGTTCTTTGATTCTATTATTGATTGATATTCCCCGTGATTGTTACAACGGGCAAGCCTATTTTTTTTTATATATTTGATATTGCCGGTGATTGTTACCCGCATACATTTTGTTGAGAAGTTTTCTTCTATTTTTATTGAGATTGCCCGTAATTTCTGGTCAGCCTGAGGGTGCGGACCCTAGGCTGGAGGATCAGTGGTAGTTTGGAACTACACTGAGAGGGAGAGTGGAGAATGGCTATTGTATGCCAGGGGTTACTGCCCCCCACTCTGTGGATTGACAAGGACCAGTGGCATCTGGGTGGCCTAGGTCCTGGTACTGGCCATGAACAACTAGAAGAGTACCCGTAGGATAGCATAGTTGATCCTGAATTTTTTTTTTCCTTTGTTTTTTTTCTTTTCTCCAGAGTTTCAGGGTGGCGTAGAACCGGAGGGTGTCCCTGCCGTGCGGGCCTGGGTCCGTGTTCTATCGTCCTCAAGCAGGGAAGCCCATCACGGTGGTGATTGGTCTCCCCTGCGTTTTGGCTGGAAGGGGGTTGTGTTGGACCTGGCCCTTTTTGGCAGGTTCACCCCTGAACTTTTGCCTTATATGGAACTTGGTGTTAGTAGTTTTAGACCTCTGGGCACTTGGACACTGTGGTCCAGTGCCAAGTGCGTGCGCGCACTGTGCCCATTTAGTGAGATTGACCTGCCGCCCATAGGAATGCATTGAGGTTGAGTGTGTCAGTGGTAATTCCTGTTATGAGAGGTGCAGCATGGTCAAGTCTAGTATGCCTGAATTCGTGAGAATAAATGCTGCGCAATGGTGTGCGCAGATTTCTTGTGACTGGTGTAGAAATGCCACTTCTAGAAGTTGGCATTTATGTGTGCTCTGTGTCTGCCTGCCTGATGTGGATTACATGTCTGGCTCTGTGAGTGACAGGAGCTGGGAGGTGTGTGTGGCTGCAGGAGGGGCAGGGTGAGTCAGCGCTAGGCTGAATGGGACACCTGAGCTGAGAGTGGTGGGAGGAGTTGCACCAAGGACCTGAATAGGACTGTGCCTTCCCTCTACAATGCTGGCTCCACCTCCTGTGGTGCGTCTGATGTCCCTAGCCTGTCCTGTGAAAGGAGAGAGGAGCTGAGCAAAACAAAGTGCTCCAAAGCTCCCCCCAAACCAGTTGCATCTGGTTTTCCCTACACCCTACACCTTTAGACAAAGGAAAAACGTGTATAAAAGAGGGGGCTGTGACCCCATGAAAACTCTCTTGTTCCTGTACTCGAATCTGCCAGGGGCGTGCTGCTGCTGGGGCCCAGGGGGGCTGCCAGGAGGGCTAGCCTCCCTGGGCCCTGCCTTGCCCCTGGACCTGGAAAACCTTTGTGGGACCCTTGTATTTTATTATTTTGCCTGCAGGACCTTTGCCTGCTTCTAAGCGCTTGGGAGCGCTTTATCTTAAATTTTCCCCTTGAGAGAGGAGCGCTGGAGCGTGGGTTTCGCAGCGCGGAGCTGCTGATCGAGGGAATCCCAGCGAGGGGATTCCCCCGCTTCCCGAGTATTTAAAATGGCGGGAGCCCACCCCGCTTTGCAGTCTAAATGGAGAGGGAGCCTACCCCTCATTGTCCGTGGTAGGTTTATTTACCGAGCAGGAGCCCACCCTGCTTTATATCTTAACTCTGGAGGGAGCCTACCCCTCATTACCGCCGAAGAAATCAGTTCCCGGCCGCTGCAGCGCGACCAGGAAGTCAGGCACGTCTGCCTGGGACATGGGCGGAGTGGGGAGAGGAAGTCCCGCCCCGCCGCCAGAGACCGGACCGGAGCCTCGAGGGCTCCACAGAGAAGTCCCGGGTCCCCTGGGAGGGCCCGGGTGAAGCCGTGCAGAGTTGCGGGCGGTGTAGTGAGTCCCGGGTCCCAGGAGGGGCCCGGGTGAAGAGTAGCAGCCGGCAAGTCTTTGCGGGGCTCTCGTAAGCTGAGAGAGCCCCGCCCGCCGTCCAGGAGCACGCCGGCCCCGCACTGAAGCAGAGCCCCGAGTGGCGATGGACAGAGCCAACAAAGTCCTGCCCGCAGTCCGGTGAGTGAGACGGCTGGGGGGAAGGCCAGATGCAGACACCGTGCCCCGGCCTATGTCCTGAGCGGACCCGCCGTTGCGGGCCGCTCCAACGATGGGGCAAATTTATTTTAAGGGCCCCAGTGGGGGCCCTCTCGATGCATGCCTCCCCGGGGCCTTCCTTCCACCAGCGAGGAGACCGGAGCAGCCCACCATGGGAGCCGGTGAGTAGGGCTCCGTGGTGGTTCTCTGTGCGTGCCTATTCGAGGCACAGTGCTATCCCTGCCTTATTTCTGGAGCGGTCCCGCCGTTGCGGGCCGCTCCAACGAGGGGGGCAAAGTTATTTAAAAGCCCGTGGGGGGACCCGAGAGCACAGTAGTGCCGGGCCTCTCTTGCCATGATCACAGTTGCCCCGCTTGACAGTGGGCAACTGCAACGATGAGAAATTGTTTCAGAGCCTAGTATGGCTCCAACGCTTGGGGGCAAGTTCTTTTAGGGCCTCAAAGAGCCCCAGAGGGCCCCGGGTCTAGGGGGCAGATCGAGGCGCATTGTTGGCGCCTGGGCGGTCCCGCCAGAGAGCGGGCCGCCCCAAAGATGGTGGCATATGTTATAGTGCTACCTGGGGTCCAGAGGGCACAGAGGTGCCAGGCACCCTCCTTTATACAAAGTGCCACGAACTGGGCACAAATGAGAGAGAGTCCCTGAGAGGGACCAGAGGCACAGTGAGTGCCAGTGAGCTTCACAGCTGCGCAGCCCTTAGTGCCAGCTGCATCGTTTAGGCCGCTGTTCTTTGGGGGTATGACCTATTTACTGAGCCCCGTGTGGCTCCCACGTTTTGCACATTTGTTTCTAGGACCATTGAGGGCCCATGCCTCATTTTAACATTCCCAGCTGCCCAGCAAGTAGGGGGCAGCTGCACCGTTTAGGTCTTTCTCTTTGCTTTAGGGGACCTGTTGAAGTTAGGAGTGAGATGCACTCCTGCGCCCCTGACTTTCACAGCTGCGCAGCACTTAGTGCCAGCTGCACCGTTTAGGCCTGCGCAGATGGCGCACCCTTGACTTTCGCTGCCCTTGCAGCGCGCCCTGACTTTGGGACATAGGGCATTTGAGCCCCTTTAGAGATGGCCAGTTGGCCAGGGGGACAGTTAGGTTTATAGGGCGCCAGGCCCTGATCTCAGTGAGGTGCTAAGGTGATTTTGGGTGCTAGGAAATGTGAGTCCTATATTATGGTTTACGCACCCTGTGTTATACCTCTAAGTGTGGTTCATGATCATGAGGTTTTGCATAGTATATTATGCTTGTGATTTTATTATTACCTAATGCGTTTAGGTTGTGAGCTATTTCCCCTGAGAGTATTTCCTAAATGTGCTTTATAGGGTGCTAGGAAATGTAATGTATGTAGCATGATTTACGCACCCTGTTTGATACCTCTAAATGTGTTTTATGATTATGAGGTTGTGTTGCATATTATGGTTTATGCTGGTGAGGTTGGCGCACAAGGTTTTGCGCCTAATGTGATGCTGTACATAATATGGTTTATGTTACAGACGGATGCTGAGTGCAGTGGTTGCCAGTGATTACTGGTTGTACGTGATATGTCCTACATTTGTGATATGTTCACTCAGTGATGGTTCTGACAGCGGCCCACGTGGCCCTGTCATGTGTAAATAATCCCTTGTAGATAGTACCTATTGCCAGATGGCGCATGTATATATGTGTTTACTATTCTAATGTATTACGAGAATACAAAGGCTATTTTTGATATACCCTTGTGTGGAGTTCCTTTTGTAGTGTGCCTTGGGTGTTGTGCTGGGTGTGTGTTGCGCAAACGCTTTACACATTGCCTCCGGGATAAGCCTGACTGCTCGTGCCAAGCTACCAAGGGGGTGAGCAGGGGTTATCTTGGGTGTGTAACTCTCTTGCCCTGACTAGAGTGGTGGTTTCTGCTTGGCTTTGGCGCAAGCCTTAGCCAACCAGAAATCCCATTTCTAACAGGCAGCCTGTCTCCACCAATGAGAGCGAGGATTGCAGCTGACACAGCGTGCCCCCCGCCCCCCATTGCACATCAGGATGCAATGACAGAAACAGCAAAATACAAGTCCGGTGGCACACTATGCCAAGCACACATTTTTCGCTTACGTGTTTTTAAGCCACGCCCTTAATTACATTGGCCACGCCCCTTTGAGAGACCACCCCCCAGTTTTTTCATCCCGCTTAATAGGTCTCGCTTTTGGGACCTTATTAGTATTTAGTTATGCAGCACAATATCCCAACATCAACTGTTGCATGGCTAAACACTTATAAGGTCCCAAAGGCGAGACCTATTGGCTATGCCAATGCTTGTTTTTTTGTTGTTGCAGATTTATATAGCGTGAGCTCGACCCGAAGGTATTGGATTGCTTTACATGACCACTAGTTATGTTACACAAGGACACATTCAGTTTTTGGTAGGCACAGGGAGATTACGTGAGTTGCCCAGAATCACATGATGCAGAGCCGATGCCGAGGCTCGAACGTGGTTCCCCAGCTCCAAAGTAGGCACCTCTGGCCGTGAAGCCACATGCTCTCCCCCAGTTGCGACACAAAAACGCCACATGTTTAACAGAGACTATTTAGTGCAGTTCACAGTGTCATTACCGGTATGGATGTCAAACCATCAAATGTGACTAGATTGATGGTAAATGCACTAGGCCCTGCACGTCGCAGTGTGGGGTAAAGTTCACACTTTCCCTTGCACCCCCTTGACACGCCCTGCCCTTCCACTGTCTGCAGATCTTCTCTAACCTGTGACAGTTCATCGCATGCAACATTCAAGTATTTGGAAAAAACAGTATGTGACGATGAATTGTGACATTTATTTATTACTTTAAAAATGATCAATTCTATGATATTTTATACCGCTTTATTTACTGCTTGCCAGAACGCTGATTGATGGCCTGTTAGTTTGCAGAGTTTGAGACTGAATCACACGTGATTGTAGCATTTATTTTAGGGTCTGAGAATAGCAGCGACATTTTCAGAATGTGTCCATGTGGTGAATTCAGGCAGTAAAATGAACAAGCATTGGAAATGCATTGACATTAGTTTGAGTTATTGACATTGTAAATGTTTTTTTTTCTTTCTTTTAAAACATAAATAAAAGGCATTGTTATTTACAATGGCAATATGAGGGTCTCAGCGGTAGAACTGTAGAGACCCATCACTGACTGCCAAATACATAATCTAAATAAAAAACAGAGCCTATTTCACGCTCAGCAGACACCTGGAAACACTTAGAAATACAGACCCGCATGCACACTTAAAATACTGACTTCCCCTCACGCGGGCCACGCCCAGCAGACCCCCTAGTACAATGCGCATAACATCTCTGTGTACATTCAATAAAAGCCAGTATACATACAGACACCTCGTTCATTTAGTTTATGGTACGTGTGAGTTCTCAGTGTACGCTCTCCCATGTATCTTCAGTAAACAGATTCGCCTGTGTACTCTACATAGATAGACTCCCAAACACACAATATACACAGAACCCTTACACTTAACACACAGATCCGCTTGCACACTTGACACGCAGGCTCTGTGCACACTCGATATACGGACACCCGAGCATACAATGCATATACTGTGTACAGCGCGCATTCATTACAGGGGTCGCCTCCCATTTTAGTAAACATATCCTGCACATAAATAAGTATTGTGAATATTACCATTCACACTCACTATTTGCACGCATGTATATGGTGTACAAACGCAAAGATGCCTTCGTACACAGAAGAAGGCGCAGACTCTGCACAAGGGTCTCCGTCTCAAACTAAGTGCACATTTTCTAGTGCACGCTGAGTATACGGCCACCCTATACATTCGGTATGCAGACAATGGCACATATTTAGTATACAGACCACAGACAAGTCAGCCTGCAGATCCTGGTACACGCTTTTAGTCTGAGGACACCTGATACACTCAGTATACAGCCCATGTGCACACTCAGTATACCGACCCTGCCACATATTTAGTACACTGAGCCGCTGCATATATCAAGACCAGGGGCACTAGTTGTGCAGACTCAGCGTACATAGCTCCCATTTGACACCTACCGTACCGACTTCTCTGCGCGTTCAACGGAGAAGCACAGAATGTGAACTATTCTCCCTATCCATGCAAGCCCAATTAAGTATAGAGCCGCCCTGAATGCCCATTACACAGAACGCCGTTTGCAAGTTCAATACACAATGTACAACATACCCCCTGCACGCGCACAACGTGTATATTGACCTACCCTGCTGATTTGCACACGTTCCTCCCGCGCGGGCTCAGCTCCTGCGCCTTTGCACAACATACGGTGAGGACCAAGAGGGCCCAGATGAAACACGGCAGTCGGGAGCCCTCCGGGGCCCGGAGGGTAGAGCTCCGCCGGTTACCGGGCGCCTGGTCTGACTCTAAACCCATCTCTGGGCACATCGGACCTGAGCCCGAAACTTGTTCCAGAGACCCCCGAACTCACGGGCCCCCGCCAACATCCGGCGTATTCTTCTGACTCCCGGTCAATCACTCCGAGGAAAGAAAAAAAAAAAAGCCACCGCAACAAAACCAGGCTATTCCGAAGGTGCACAGAGCACGCGCTTCCAAAGTCAGGGAGGAGAGACTAGCTTACTTCACAGAAAGTGGAGAAATGGTGCTGAGAATGAGAACAAGCTGTCGCCATTGCTGAAAGGCAGACGCTTGTTTACATCGCGCTTTCTCCTTATTGAAAAAACAAAGTGCCTACACCGACTAATGAAGGAGAGAGTGTCACGCCGCCAGTAAAAGATCCAGTCCGGGTGGGCGGGGCAAAAACTGGACAGGGCGGTAACCATGAGGGACTAAAAAGCCTCCTTTACAATCAGAACACACCGTTTACAATAATTAGTGACGCCAAAAGACGCACACCAATGAAAATTACGGGCGGAGCAGAGACACAACTTCTGAAACCGTATTGATTCCAAGAAGCCCTCGCAGAGCGAGCAGCGCATGTGCGCTGCAACTCTAGGCGAGACTTAATAAACGGATGCCATCTGTGAGTCCAATTTCAGTATCCCTTAGTCTGGCTGGAAATATGACATGCGGCCACACTCCAACAGCATCAAAATCTCCCAGGCACTTACCATGGCTTTAAGTTCTTCCTCTCTTTCTAGTCTCGCACTGTACTATGGACCTTGTAGTAGAACATTGCACAGGTCATTCACTTACTTCATGACTTTAAGGTTCAGTATACAAGATTAGTATGTCCAATGCTTCAGTGAAAAAGTTGACCCGCCCTGGAAGAAAGCACCATGCTGCTAACCCAGAAAAGACTGCAGAGACCCAGCCGTAAGTGGACCAGGATTCTAGCCTGTGCACCCGTAGTCTAACCATGCAGTGGTTTACAAACTGTGTACTCTGTGTTCACGTCGCCCCTGGATAGTTTTGACGGTGCACCAGGGTGCTGCGGTGCACAGATTGGGGAAACTCTGGTATAGACTGTAAGTTTCTTCTAATATGTCATGCAAATTTGATATTGGGAGAGGTTTATAATGCATCGGATTCTGTAATCCCTGTATAAATGCACACCTCTGAATTTCTTTATAATCAGCGACTAATGACGCACTGAGTCGCCGGTTATAAAGAAAAGATGTTGGAACTTGACTATTATTAGTTAATACAGTCGAGTTCTGACGTCACAGCGCCTGTTGCCAGAGCCAGCAGTCGAGGTGAAAGGCAGGTTAGGTTACAAAGCCTAATTGAAGCAGCTGTTTAAAGCAACTAAAACAGAACATTGCATTTCTTTTTCATTCTCTATTTTAATAGCTTACGAAGACAGGCAGAGAGAATATGTTTATTTTTTTGCACACCTTAGATAGAGAAGCTAGAATCTTTCTGCATGTTTCTACACATTCAAAGCTACTGCAGATTTATTTAATTTTTTTTAAAAGGTAAATGCACCAAGGTTTTAAGTAGTTTGTGGGAAAGATGATGGTGTGACCATGTACTGTATGGCATAAAGTACTCCTGGCGTACATAAGGATATTGCAAGTCACCTCAAAGTTCCATAACCTTATAAAGGAACTCGGCCTTCAACCTTTTCCTCTATTTGGTTATGGAACTCCTCGGTGACTTGCAATATCCTTATTATGTATGGCAGGGGGTATTTTATCCCTTATATTGTAAACAGGTTTACGTGTGGAAGATGAAGCATATCTCACACTGGTCGAATATAGTTAATCAGTTCAGAAGAGCAGGCAGCAAGTATTGAATGCACGCCTGGATGGGATAGTGTGGGAAGCAAGTGCCATTATGCAGAGTTCCATATGGCAACATTACAAACAATGGACTTAACATACATTGTTTGTACCATACATGCAGCACAAACTGTTGAAATTTACTTGAATAGGTTTCCTTATCCTGGTTATGATTCTGCTTGGTTTTTGGGGCATGCATTGAGAGATATTAAACCATCTTCCTTGATTGAAGTTTTTCTCGCCTTACCAGTGTTGTTGAATAAATACATCTGCCTAAAATGTCAGTTAATCTATGCAGCATTTATAGTTTTATCTAGTATGATTGATAAAGTAAAGTTATCTTTATTATGGAAGATATTACAAAAGTTGATGGTACCAGATTCCTTGTTGTGCCTTTTGGTTGAACAGCCGCCAAACATGTGGGTACATAAACGTGTTGTCAGTGTGGCATATAAGTGAGGTAGTGTTACTTTAAGTAGCAAATGTATTGTTCAGACATAGAATGTTAGGTGCCATGCAGAATGTTATGATTGAAGTTGTTGGAGGAATTGGAGCAAGAGACTGTTTGAATGAGGTGACTTATTAAAGAGTACCTGCAGTAGCACTTTCCTGGTTATCATTTGTGATTAATCAACATCACAATTTGGCAACAAATGCTGGTTGGTCGTAAACCCTACAATGTACAATTGGTAGTTATTGGAAAAAATGGAAAAGAAACTTACCTGTGACAAAAAGATAGACAGGACTTAAGCGAGATAGACACTTACTTAGGAGGCAAGGTTCGATCAGCGTATGGTGAGTTTGAGTGTAACTCATAAATTTAGGTAAATTTAATTAGAGGAGGAATTCGTTGCTTAACATGCAAGCTCAAGCAGTGAAACACATTGTCCTTTCCATTGTTGCGCTAACAAGCCCACATGCCAGCAGAAAGATGTAAGAACAAAGTTGTGGCAAACAATTTCAACTGTCTGGTGTTAAATGCAATCAGGACAATTGGTTGATATATGGGGAAAACATTCAACAGCATGACATCCAGGCACTAAATGTATTAAAAAGGTTAACGGTGGCAGGGTGAACTCTGAAGTTGAAAAAATGTCAGTTTAGTGTGCAGGAGGTGAACTATTTAGGACATCTCATATTAGGTTCTAGAGTTTCTCCTAAAAGAGTCATGAAAGAATCAAGTAATATAGAAGAAGTGAATCATTTTTAGGCATTGTGGCGTATTGATGAAAGGTTATAAAAATTTATGATGAACAATCTGTTAATTTAAGCAGATTAAGTTTTTTAAAAAAAGGAGTTTCAGTGGGTTAATGCAAGTCAGTGTGATTTTGAGAAGTTAAAAAAGGGTTTGTGATGTTCACTATGTCTACAAGCATTTTCCCTGGTGAAGAAACAACTATTATGCTAGATGCCAGTTCGAAGGGGCTAGTGCTTTTACAGAAGAGACCAGTAGCAGCCCGTGGTGGGAGTGCTGCCGGGCGCTGACGGGGGGCGGGGGAGGGGCAGGGTGGGGGGTAGTAAACTACAGATTACGGTCGATTAGAGGTAAGTAAACATATAAATAAATAAAACTAATTTCGTTGCGCGCGCTGCATCGCTATGCAGCGCGCGCAACGAAATTAGTTTTATTTATTTATATGTTTACCTCGAATCGGCCGGAATCCGTAGTTTACTACCCCCCACCCTGCCCCTCCCCCGCCCCACGTCAGCGCCCGGCAGCACTCCCACCACGGGCCGCTACTGGAAGAGACCATGTGTGGAAAGAATGATTGCGTATGCTTTGAGGTGCTTCCTAATAGGAGCAGAAGCCAACTATTTTGTAACAGAGAGCGAAGCATTAGCCATTTATTGGGCTCTAAACAAGTTTTGGAATTTGGCCTAGGGTACAAATGTTAGTGTGCCCTGACCGCAAACCCTTAAAGAAGGTTTTTATAAACAAAAGTCAAGATGCATTTTCTTTAACTCTTTCGCTGCTAGGCCTTTTCCCCCTAGAATGCTAAGCCCTTTTTTGGCTATTTGGGGTAGTTTGTGCTTGGGTCTACATAATTTTCTTCCTACATAAGGTATACACGCCGAATTTGCATCCTTTTCCAACATCTTGGGGATTCCAAAGGTACACAGGGTTTGCGGATTCCCCTGGAGGGGACAAAAAAAAATCACCAAAATATAGCATTTTTTTTTTTATTATTGTAAAAAAGTGCTTTACAAAACAGTTTCTGTATTTTTTTTTTTCTCCTAAATATGGCATCAATGAAAGGTTAGCTGTGCTAAAGTCACAATTTTCCCGGCTTTCGAAAACATGCAGAGCTGTATCAAAAAAACTATTTTTTTACCACAGTATTGGCATTTTTTAAAGAGGTAGATCATTTTTCCTAATTTTTGTGCTTTCAACCTACTGCCAGTTTGTGATGGAAACCAGATTGAAACCCATGAATGATCCAGGAAAGCTATAGATTTCTGAAAAGTAGACCAGATTCTAAATTCAGTGAGGGGTCATTTGTGTAGATCCCTCAAGGTTTTCTCAAAGAAGCAAACTGTTGTAATTAAAAAAAAAATATTGAAAATGAGTAGGAAAAAACAGCCATTTGTGATATTTTCATTTGTAACTTGTCACGATGGCAGATTTACAAAAGCAATATAACATTACATCCGCTGAACCTTTCTGGTTGCGGGGGATATATAAGGTTTGTAGGTTCTCCAAGAACCCGAGGTACCAAGAGCCAACAACTAACTGAGCTGCACCTTACGATGGTTTTCATTGTGTACTGGGTATAGAGCAGTTCATATGGTAAAATATAAAGAGTGAAAAATGTATGTCAAACCTATGTATTTTTGAAATAGACACCAAATACAGAATTTATGAGCACTGGTTTTTTGTATATCTCTGAATTTATGGGTACCCATTTTACCATGTGATTCAGAAGGCATTTATCAAAATGCCTTCTTTCTTACACACCACTTTACATTTGGAAAGCACAAATGCAGAGAAATACAATTGGTATTAACAAATGATCCACTATTCTGTATTCCCACATGTCTCTCGATATAAATGGTACCTCCCTTGTGTGGGTTGGCCTAGTGCCTGCGACAAGAAAGGGCTCTAACACAACTTGGACACATCACATTTTTTCCACAGAAAAGTGAGCTTTTTTCCAATGTGGGTAGCTGTGGATATTGGGTCCTAGCTCAGCAGGCACCTAAGGAATTCAAGCAAACCTATAGAAAAATGTATCAACCAAACTCTGAGACTAAGAGGCTCCCTGTCCCCTGCTTTAATGTTACTAGGGGTGAGAAATTCTGGTTTGCGAGATTCAGCGAGTTATTTTTGGTTTATTGCCATGGCTGTTCTACCTATATGTATCTCCTCTGCATGGTTGGATCGGGCAGCCCCTACTTTTCAGCAATGGCTAGCCAAACTACTGTCTATCTATAATCTTGAGAAAGGAATATACGAGAGGAGAGGTAAAAGAGGCAGGAAGCTTGGTAGGACAATATGGGCCCCTATTTATAGTTGGAAAGAAGAAATGAGCAACTAATGGCTTTTTATGTGTCTGTATAATTAATTACTTTTGTTTCAAGCTGTCCTAGTTTATAGAATGAGTTTTGTATGTTATTACAATATGGAATTTATGTTAAGTATTGTATTAACTAAGTGGGTCGACCTCTAAGTAGCAAATTGTGTAATGAATTTTGATGCTGTGCATTTAAAAACCCAATAAAAATATTTAAAAAAAAAAAAAGGAATCCAAGCAAACCTTTACCTTTCTGAAAGCTAGACACAAAGGGGAGTCCAAGGTGGGGTGACTTGTATGACTCTCAAAAGGGTTTCCTGCCCAGAAGGCCTTGCAAACCTCAAACTTTGACTAAAAAAATAAATTTTCCTCACATTTCTGTGATGGAATGTTCTGGAATCTGCAGGGAGCCACAACGTTCCTGCCACCTACCATTTCTCCAAGTCTCCTGATAAAATTGGCACCTCACTTGTGTGGGTAGGCCTAGTGACCGCAACAGGAAAGACCCCAAAATACAATGTGGAAACATCAACATGTCACAAAAATGATCTGATTTGGCAGTGGGTGTAGCAGCATTTTTTTTTTGCCGGGTATTGACGGCCACATAGGGAAACCTACCAAACCTAGACATTTCTGAAAACTCGACACCCAGTAGAGTCCAGGGTGGTAAGCCCCACGTGGATCCCACAAAGTTTTCTTACCCACAATGCCCTACAAACCTCAAACTTTGTCTAAAATGGCCAATTTTCCTTGCATTTCTGTGATGCAAGGTTCCGGAATTGGCAGGAGTCCACAAAATTTCTACCACCCACCACTCCCACTTGTTCTGATAAAAGTGCTGCTTACCTGTGTGGCTGGGCCTAGTGCACTTGACGGGCACTCGTCAAAGCAAGGTTGGAGCGACTCTCATTGACCCCGATTTGATTTGTGTCTGTCGGGGGCACTAGGCCAAATCACCCAAGTGTAGTAGCATTTTCATCAGGACAAGTGGTGGCATGCTAGGTGATGGGAATTTTGTGGATCCCTGGGGTTTATGGAAGTTTACATCACAGAATTGCAAGGAAAATGTGCTATTTTAGTCCAAGCTTGAGATTTGCACAGCATTGTGGGAAAGAAACTGTTGTGGGATCCACGCTACACTGGACTATCCCGGATGTCTAGTTTTCAGAAATATCTGGGTTTGGTAGGATTCCCTGCGTGCCCGCCGAGCCCGGGTCCAAAACTTGAGCGCTGCCCCTACTGGCGATTTCTCCACATTACATTTTGGGGCCTTTTGTATCATGGACGCTAGGCTCAGCCACACAAGTGGGGTTACATTTTTATCTGGGCAAGTGGGTGAAGGGAGGATGGTAGGAATTTTATGGATGTTTACGTCACAGAAATGCAATGAAAATGTCCAATTTTAGCCACAGTTTGAGATGTGCAGGGCACTGTGTGTAAAAAAAAAACCCCCCCAAAAAACAAAAAAATACAAATGGCATGATATCTACACAAGACGCATCATCTTGGACTGCACCAGGTGTTTAATTTTCAGAAATGCCTGGCTTTGGTAGGTTTTCCCTGATGGCACCTGACCCGAGCCCGAAAATTGCAGCCATTCAGCATATAAATAGAAGGATATTGGGATCTAGCCAAACTATGCCACCCATATGATAAAAAACAAAAACATCCCAAATCAAAATTTCCCTTCTTGCCATAAAGATGGGAATGCTTTGGTCCCCAGGAGGGGCAGAAAGACTGTTGGCGTCATAGTAAGATAGAGGCTAGGCCCGATGTGTGGGCAGGCCACCCCCACACATTGTAGCAAAACTCCCTGGTGTCTAGTGGGCTTCCTCCCCCATCCCCCCCACCCTGCGGTGAGGCAGATTGGAGTTAAAGACCTCTTATATGATGGGGGGGGGGGGGTGGCTGACAGACTGCTTCGGGTCATTTGAGAGGTTTGGCTAAGCCCAGTGCTTGGACAGGCCACCCGACCTATTTCTCCACACAGAAAAACCCCTGGTGTCTAGTGGGCTTTCTGCTCTCTGGGGGCATATTGGAGGTAATAACCTCCAATCTGCCCCGGGGGGTTTGGGGGAGCAGAAATACTTTTGGGCCTAGGGGGGAGCATTAGCCCATTGCCAGGGGGGCCACTCCCTCCCCCCTTCCCCCTTCATATACATTGCCTGGTGGTCCAGTGGGCTTTCTGCTGGGGGACAGATTGGAGGAAAACACTTCCTATCTGCCTGACAGTGGGCAAAAAGACTGCTGGGGGTTATTTGGGTGGGGGCTAGGCTAGATGCCTGGGAGGGCCGCCCCCCCCCCCATTTTGCGCAAAAAAACCAATCACTGGTGTCTAGTGGGCTTTCTGCCACCTCCCCCCGGGGGCAGATTGTAGGTAACAAACTCCAATCTTCCTCCGTGGGGCAGAAAGACATTTGGGCCTTGGGGAGGGGGACAGATCTAGCCCTTTGCGTTTGTGAAGTACACCTGGGAGCGATTGGAGAGTATGAGTGGGGGGTTGGAATTGAAGAAGAATGCAGTTTTTTCTAAGGTTGTGGAGTTAGTTACATTTGTGGAAGTATTACATTTGGATAATGCTTGGAAAATGGTTAAGGATTAAGGGCTAAGTGGATAAGAAATTGCTTTTGAGGAGCAAAAAGTTGGTTACCACGCAATGTTTGGAAAGCAAATTGTTGTCAATCACCCATGAAGGACATATGAGTGTTGTCAAGCCGAAAGAATGAGGAAAGATTTTTTGGTAACCTTATGTTGATTTCGAGGTTGAGTGTTTAGTAAGGGATTGTATGGAGTGTAGCAATTGTGGCAAGAATTTAAAAACAAGAACTATGTCAATGGTTTGTCAGAAACTACCAAGATATCAGTGTCCAGAACTGGCTGTAGGTTTGGAGGAACAGGTAAGAGGTGAGCATTTAACTCCTTATGTAATTGTACTGATAAACTTGTATTCTAGGTGGGTTGACGAGTTTGAGTGATATTTCATCTAATAGCTTAATTGCATTTTTGGAAGAGGCTTTCAAGAGGGAAAGTTACCCAGAGAGCTTTTTGTCAGACAATGGTCCACAGTTTTGCTCGACTACTGTTGGGGAGTACTTGAAAGCTTGTAGAATTGAGCTGGATATATCACTTGGAAACAAAAGATGTGTTGGTGAGGATGAAAAAAACATAGAAAAATGCATACTGTTAGTACAATTGAATAGTTTGGCTTGGAGAACAATGTTACAAGAACATATTGCTGAGTATTGTTTAGCACCACACTCTACCACTGGCAAATCATCATTTGTTTTGTTTAAAGTGAGATGACCCTGCACAAAGTTGTGGCCAGGTGGTATGATGTGGAATTTAAGTTAGAAACTTAGTGATGTGGAAGATTGGATGAAAAATGAGCTGAAAAAAAGAAAACAAAATTGATAGAAACAGAGTTAACAATGTACATGTAACGCTAGATGATTGTGTAAAGGTGAAGGCTCTCATTGGGTGTCAAGAATGGTCTCAGTTTACAAGGCCTATGAGGGCAGTAAAGATGTTTAAGAATGCCTTTAAAACGAGTGATTGAAGGATATGGACTAAAAGATGTATTGGTAGAGTTGCAGCTTCTAACTAAATGGTGATCACAAGATGAAACGGAAAGATATGAGACGGGTTGATAAAAGTGCGATAAACGTTTGGAATTAAGGTGAAGGGGTGACTTCTAAAAGAAGAAATGAGAGAATGCGAAGATTTCCAGGTTACTCAGATGAATATGTTGGTTATGTGCACAAACCTTCCATTTTGAAAGTTTAATGCTTAATGATTGCATTTTGTATTTCTTCTGCTTTATGCACAATTGTATTCATGTACAATCACTTTTTAAATGGGTATATAGTTTAAGTGAGGTTTGTTTGATTTGTTCATAGATAACAAAATGGGAGAAATGTATTTGTTAAATTGAAATGAGGGAGAAGTGTGCCATATAAGTGGGGTAGTGTTTCTTGAAGTGGCAAATGCATTGTTTAGCGATAGTGTTGGGTGTTATGATTGAATTTGTTGGAGGAGTTGGCGCAAGAGATTGCATGGATAAGGTGCATAAATGAAGGGTTCCTGCAGCTACACTTTACTGGTTGTCATTTGTGATTAATCAACATCAGTCACTGTTGACATTCAATCGTAAAATCTGCTGTTTGTTTAGATGCAAACTCAATTACATGCAGTACATTTGGAAGACTTATTGTGCCAATGCATAGCTTTGTCTTTTAAAAGAACACGTCTTATGTGCTGTTAGTAAAGTGGGATGATAACCTGATCATTGTAACCATTAACAGCTGTAAAGTTAATACATGGATACAATCTATGTAGTACTTTTGTGAAAGCAAAAATTTTGTTATAGTTCTCGAATAGACGCAGAACATCTTACCAGATAGGGCAAGCTGGGCATTTGAAAAGTTGATTTATGAGGCTGTTATGGTTGTAGTGTGCGGACACTGCAGAAAAAAAAAAAATGTTTGCTGCACTGTCACATAGCATGTTATTGTCTTTGCAAAATGACATTAAACATGACCACTATAATCACAGCTTGCCCTTTGTGCTGCAGCAGTGGCCAGCGATGCGATCAAGCAGTGTAGGTACTTATTTTAATCTTCAAGCCTCTCATTTGAAGCCTTGCAAAGCTGGTGCAATGGTTACCATTTTTGTTTTATTACCAAAATATACAACAGCAATAAAAAGAAGGAAGAAAAGAATTTGGAGGCCATTTCCTTGCGATCATTTTTTTTTTAATTGTAAAGTGAATTAACAATTGCATATACTTTTAATGAACAGCATAGGTTCCTCCTAGCAATGGTGTACTTTAGAACAATTACCCTTTCGATCCTCATTGCTGCAACATGAATCTACTACTTGCTTTGAAAAACTATAACCTGAATACCTACTTTAAGCACACAAGGATGATAAAAAGGACAGAAAAACGTATTTTCCAAGTGAAGTATAGCCCACCAGCCCTGCTACTTTAGTGCACTTTTTCTTAGGCTGATGTGCACATGTAAAATGCGGTCACTCGCAGTGCAAGTGAGTGATTGGCTGAAGTGGCCTGAGACATTGCCCCATACTGAAGGCTGTGGTAGGTGGAAACAAAATGTGATTGAAAAGGCCTGACCCAAATACCCTCTATGAATGTACGCATGCATTATTTATTTTTCATTACATGAAGCAGGTGAGGCGACTAAAACGACTAGTAGGCCAGACCTAGGAACTGAGCAGCTGGAAACTCCGTATCTCTGTACACAGACATTTATGTACTCCATCCTACATGTGCTCAAGTGATGTAGGTCTGTGCTACCGCCTTTCTCATGCCTTTCAGGTGTTCCCTGCAGATGCTGGAAGTTGCAGGTCATCACTTTGTTTTCGTGCTCTACCCACTTCCTTGATTCAAGTTTTGCTCTCAGTATCCAGTCTCTTAGACTGCCCCACAGAACCCTGCAGCCAGGCATTGTGAGATTAGTCCAGATGCCAGCCAGACAAGCTGTCTCCTTTAGAGTATGCCAGTGCCTCGCAGCTACAGTTTGAAACTCTGTCAGCAGTTTACTGTGTGTGGTGGGCATGGCTACCAGACTGCAGTAAGAGTTCTGGACTATTTTCAAAGAAGCAAAACACCTATTAGGAGCAGTAACTCCTCGTCCTCATCCCTAGTACTGCAGGTATTGCTTTCATGCTCAAATATGTTCACTTTTTCTATGTGGCGGACACTGCATAACTTAGTTGCTTACAGGTGTTTTAGGAGGAAGTAAAAGGCAGGCAGGTTACATAACTTCCTCATTGTTAGGAATTGGTGTTTGGTGAAAAGGCGTTCTGGCTTACTTATAGCTTAAACTTTCCATGTTGAACCTCATAGATGGAACAGTCATTACTTTTGCTGTGTGGAATCCATGAACATTTTCTTTGCATCATTTATCAGTTGGAGGCAGAATTCTTTGTTTAAACAGCATCAGGAATCATAGTATTAATGCAGGTTGCAGGCCTGACACTCTTACCCAACTTAGCATTATTATTTTTTGTTTTTTTTTGTTTGAGGTAGATTATTTATTGTTATTTAGGAATTTTTTATAGCGCTGGCAAGACCCACGGGGATCAGAGCGCTTTACAGCATTGCATGTTCATTACAAATAGCGAGTATAATCACACATCTGAGATAAGATCAAGGCCTTTGGATGCGTTGTAATAGATATTGGCGATGAGTACTTCAGGGTGTTTAATCACTTTGTGCTTTAAGTTCTTAGCTGCTGTGGTGGAGAGGTTGGGAGGATGGTGATTGAGAAGGATTTAGGACCATGAGTTTTAAGATGGGGGTAATTCAGAGGTGGAGGGCGCTGTGGAAGCCTGCATCAAATAACCTTTGGGTGGGCCTTGTAGTTCTTATGGAAATGAGGTCAGGCGGATTTCCTTGTTTAACTTTTGTGCCCAAGATTTATTTTTGGTAGTTTCACCCCAATTTCAAATGAATTTACTGTGAAGGGCTGCTCTTAAAGAAAGGGTGGGTGGGGTATGGGTAAGCGCTCCGAGATGTATGTAGTGTAATTGGTGTAGGGGGGGGGGGGTGCAGCTCAGAGCGGTGTAATTTGGTTGAGCTGGACTGTAGTAAGCCCAGTCCAAAATGGCTGCCGATCTGGTGGAGATTGTGGTCTGGGTTCAGGTAGTCCTCTTTCTCTTGTTATATCCAAATTTCTGCAAGTCTGGTGGAGGGAGAGGGGCTCAGGTGGTCCTCTTTCTATCTCTGTGAATTGGTGGAGCAGCCAAGATGGTTGAGGAGGGGCTCTTGTGTGATTTATTTTGTTTGCATGGGGAATGTGAAGAGCACCCGGGGCCTTCTAGTCCCATTTAAATTTCTGTGCTAGCTAGACGGGATCCTGGGTTGTTGGGGAGGACAAGGGGGGAAGGGATCCCAAAATGGCAGTCCTGTTCTTTACTGTGTGCTCAAACTATAGTGGCAGTCGCGATTTCCCCTTGAGGAAAGGGAGCGGCCACCGACTTATCGGTTGCAGCCTCTTTCCTCGGTATGTGACGCTCTCTTTGGGCCATCATGTCTCAAGTCTACAACAGTCTTTATGAGGTGAGGGAGTGACCCCCCCCCCCCCCCAACAGCAGCGTTTCAAACACTGGCAAGCGTTTCAGTAACTCTCCAGGAATAGGCCCAACCAGAGATCGCGGCTCTCCCTCCAGCTGTGGGCTTTTTGGCGCCACCAGAGCCATGTCGGTGTCGAGGAGTCCACACCCCCAAGTAGCTGGAGAAGGGTGAGGGAGTGGGGGGCGAAGCAGGGCGTTAGATTGGGGGGGAAAAGTAGTTCTTTCGTCTTGGCTGGGCTGGTGGCCAAAGTAGGGCTCAAGATCGGCTGGGCCAGAGGTCTGGTCTCTCCCTTTCGCTATGTACTTGGCGGCTCTCCCAGATTTACTGCGGGGTCGGAGGGAGTTCGCACAGCAGCTAGAGCAGGGCGAGAGAGCGGGGGCTGAAGCCGAATTAGAGAGAGCAGTCCCCTCACAGATTGAGGTGGGGCTGTTGGCTCAGCCACACCGATGGGCTGAAGCAGGGCTTAACTGTTGGCTCCAGCGTCTCCACAGCCCTTGTGATCTGTGCCTCGGTCTCAAGCAGTCCCCTTTCAGATCGAGGTGGGGGTTGTTAGCTCTGCCACGCCGATGGGCTGAAGCAGGGCATAACTGTTGGCTCCAGAGTCTCCACAGCCCTTGTGATCCGTGTCCAGGTTTCAGCAATGGAGGCTCTGCCACGCCGATGGGCTGAAGCAGGGCATAACTGTTGGCTCCAGAGTCTCCACAGCCCTTGTGATCCGTGTCCAGGTTTCAGCAATGGAGCGACCAGTGGCCATCCATCTCTGCGGGTACATTCACAAGCTCAGGTTTATAAGGGGGTCAGTATGCATAGTTCGAATGTTTTGATATTGTTCGTTGCTTGTGGAAAACTCTGACTCTCCTTAGGAGTTGGGCCAACTTCACCTCATGGGTGCTGAGTGTCAGTTTTCCTAATGATCTTTTCCAGACAGTTGTTGTCAAGATTAAAGTTATTCAGGCGTCTGATTCCTTGGTGAAATAAAATTCTAGACAAATGTCATTTGTTCTGTTTTTTAGGTCGAGCCTGGGCAGCGCATGCGTTGCTCTGCGAGGCATGCTGTATTCAGTTATGGACTTGAAGCTCCGCCCATCTTTTCAATTGGCTCCTGTTACTGTCCTTTCTAGATGGTTGCTTCTGATTCGGTAATAGGCTTGTTAGTCCCTCCTTAGTAACACCTTGTCTGCATTTGGAACCTCCCAGGAAGAGTGGACTTTTTACTTGTGTGGTTACGCGGTATGTTTATTTAGTCTGTGAGCACTATTTTCTTTATTTTTTTCCTACTGCAGACACGACATGCTTTCCTGCAACGGCTTTAAAGACGTGCGCAAGGCACTTTCAGGTTCGAGAGTGGCAGCCGCTCATTTCTTTTGTTATTCGCGGCTGCTGAAATTAACACAAACTCACAAATGGCGCCCGTGTCTCCCTTCCCCTCATCTCCGTCCTGCCCCCAGGTGCCGTGCTTTAGGTTTCAGCACGGCGCACACTTTGAGATTAACAACATGGGCGCCAGCTTTCACACTAACACGGGCGCCCACTTTCTTTGCAACCGCACCTCTGTTATGTGCAAGTGCAACTGCTTTTTTTTCTTCTTTTTTTTTTTTAACCAGCGCGATGCACACAGCGCTTACTTATGTTTCTTTGGGCTTTAGCTGCATAAGCACCGCTGGCCCTGCGCCTTTATTTATTAACGCCACCCATATGCTTCAAAATTGCTTACGCTTGCTCGTCTCCTCGGCTGCCTCCACCTCCCCCCTGCTTCTTATTTGAAGGCATGCGCCTTTCAACAGTCCGTTGCAAGCCATCATTTATTGTAATATGGCCATGTTCGAGTGCGTTAAGGTAACCATGTTCTTGCTTACATTTCAAGTGCTGTACTTAATTTGTTTTTTAACAGCAGTCCGCGCGGCCCTGGAGGGCTCCGGACATGCTGCAATGCCGGACTCATTATCACCCCTCCCCCCCCACCCTGTCCTCGCATGAATGTGGCAGCCGTCAGCTTTTGTTTGGTTCTGCATATCAGTGCGGCTGCGGCCTCCTCCTCTCACACTGCTTGGTATTTGAAGGCTGCGCATTGTGAAAGTTAGGAGAAAAGAAAACTATAATTATGCACTGCTATAATTAAGAAGTTCACTGCTAACGTCTTAATTGTAGCAGTGCATAACTATAGTTTTATTTTCTCCTAACTTTCACTGGCTCCATGGCCGTGACATCATCACAGCCTGCAGGCTGCCTGGGGCGCAGATCCAGTTACACGTTGCTTCTCTTCTAGCGAAAAACTGGGGGTGGGGTGAGGAGGGGGGACTGCTGCCGCTTATGGGCGAAGCTCTCCTTATCACGGTATACAGTCTGCTGCAAATGTAATGTTGGGGCATTTAGTAACCCTTCAATTTATTTAGATGTGCCTGGAACACATGTAATCCAACAAAGGTCAATTATTTTACATTTAAGACCCTTTAAGTGGCATACTAACATTCCGTATTAACAAGCATATGCAATAGGCTTCGCATTTGCGAAAGTTTAAGCTATTGGCTTTGTAAATGACAATGCCTTTAATTTATCTGTTTTGAAAACCAACTCATAATTAAAAGGCATTGTCATGTACAATGCCAATAGCTGAAACCCTCACAAATGCGAGACCTATTGCATTGCAAATGCTTGTTTTAATTGCTTTTCACTTTATAGCCTTTTACTTTTATAGCCAACATGTGTTTCACCCCATTTGTTGCCTGCAAGGCAGGGGCTTTTTCAAAGCTAAAAATCAACGTATATTTGATTAAATTATACATTCTATACAAAATATATCACCTCTTGTGAGACACAGTGCTTGCAGACTTGCATCCATATTGTCATACTCGTGCTCAAAGACCTCTTATGTTGGGAAGTTAAAAGACCACAATCCCTTTTATATACATTGTATTGTTCTTTAGAATGTGTTTGAAGAAGTAAATGTGAGAGGTACATTTGGAAATTAATAAGAATAACAATGAAAGCAAAAGGACAACATTATATATTAAGTTCAAGCTTAGTAGGGTTAGAGAGCACTGCTTTAACCTAAAGTTTAAGTTACACTACATTTCGGCCACTACCACTCAAAATTAACTATTGACCTAGTTACCTTTTTTCAAAATAAGGATGCTAATGTCTGATCCTCTGTATTATCTTATTTTTTTTTAAGTCTGTGGGGAAAAAACGGATAAGGTAGGTATGAAACCGCATGTAGGGGAAGACTTGTAACTTTCCTGCTAGTAGCGACTGTACCCAGTGTCATTGCGGTTTATTTACAAGTTTGCAGTACTAAGCAGGGTACCAAACACTCATGGCTTCGCATACGTACTCGAAGATACGCCCAAGCTAGCGCTGCCATTTATTAGTTACAAGGAATATTGTAATGTCAGATTTAAACCAAAGTAAAGGTCATAGGTCTGTTACAACATTTTGCAGTGAGCTAAGGTGAAAGCTGAGCCAAATAACTTGTCTGTGTGAAACAGCATTGCCACATATATACTGTGATAGCTTTGCTCATTTATAGAGCTACACATATCAATAGGGTGGTGCCAACACCCAAAAGAAATCTGAGCGGTGTGGTAGCGTATACATATGTTCTCAGTAAATGAGAAGTAGCGTCATGTTACAATGTCATGTATACTTTTTTGGCAATAGGTAAAATGTTTATAAAGTTGTTGCTCGCTAAATGACTGCCTCATGTATTGAGCGTTTGTTTCTGTGGACCATTGGTCTTGGCTCGAGTGTGTTTCTGTGGACCATTGGGAGGTTGGTCTTGGCTCGAGTGTACCAGAGAGCTGATGGCGTTGGAAACTGTGCTTACATTTGTGGACATAAAGCATTTTAGAGTTTTGTATGCAAGGCAAAGAATGCTGAAAGAACACCTAGCATGCAGAAAGAGCAAGTGGAGGCTTCTTATTTGGAAGGTGACACACTTGCTTGTCTCTAACACAAGTATAACTTGTTATATCTTGAGATCTTCAGAGGTTTTAGGTCGTGCTTCTCACATCCTTAGCTGTTAATGGTAAATCTATTGTTAGCAATACTTTAATCATATGTGTTTAGTGTAGGCTTTGGGACTGGCCTTGCTCATGATCCTGTAGCTTTCTTGCCAGTCACTGACAACTACTCTTGTGTTTTTCCTGCCTTTGAAGTATTTTGGTCTCACCATATTTTTGATTAGATTACTTCAATGAATCAATCAAACAACCTTTGTTCGATTTTTAGATAAAATCATAAAAGTACAATCACAAGCCCATCATAATTAATATTCTAGTGTTTCGCAAGTCATAGTAAAGCTCATGTCTAGTGTGCAAAAAAAAACAGCCAGCAAAAGGAGATGCAGAATGCAAATAGCAACAATTTATAACTCATACGAGAATATAATACAAAATGCTAAATGCATAGAACCGTATATTGATTTATGTACTCCTATTGCTGCTTTTATTAAACTGCTAACACTGACATATACCTCAGCATTATCTAAAGGTTGCAGATAAAGAAAGAATATTCGGCACTGTCTGGACACTAAAGTTTTTAAAAAGGGCTTTACATATAAGTTAAAATACAGCCTAAAATATTTACAAAAAAACATAAAACTTAATAATGACTGAGAAGACACGTCATCACGCGGACACGATGGCAAGCTATTACTGTGCAAATCAATAAATGCCAAACTGACCCTGTCCTAACCTGCAAAAGAGGAGTCCTTTCCTACACCCCTCCGCAATATCCTCAGACATACCTGAAAGATCTCAAGATGTTTAACCAATGAATGAGGTAAGAAAAGACTGGATATGGTAAAAACCAGCATAGCCTACGACCATCATTAGAAGAAGAAAGGGGGCAGTTGCCTATTTGGGTGAGCCTCTTTTTGAATTGGGAAAATGCCCTACTGCCAACAAGGCGTTGTGGTCGCCTCAATTTGTTTCTAGCGTATAACCCTCTGGAAAAAATAGAGGACAAGTTACATGCGCACCTACCTCTGAACAATGGGACAAAGGGTCCATCTTTGTCAAAGAGTTGAATAACTTTGAAAAAAATCGCCTGGTGCTACATATCCTAGCTCCCGAACCTCTACGATCTGGATCCTCCACATGATCAATTGTTGTCACATATCCCAAACTTTCAGTGCTTCTCCTCAACTTCATGTTAGTCTCCACAAATTATACAGTTCTAAAAAGGAGAATAATTTGGCAAAATTAAAACAAGGTGCATTTGAAAAATCTTTGTTGTGAAAATGAATTCAAAATGCAAATAACTATTAGAATCCTTAAGTGCACTGATCTAAAGGCGGGGCAGTTGGTATTCAGTTCAACCACTGAGATTTGAAGTGATATATTAACCCAGATTGAGAGGCCTCCCTTAGCTCGCCCATGAGGTGAAGGAGTAGCAGCAACTAAAAAGCAAGCAAAGCTCTCACACGATAAAGTATTTATAGCTCGGGTCTCTTGAAAAAGGTTCATGTAAAATCGGCAAACAATCGCCATCCAGTCCAGATTGCCAGTCTTGGGGCTGATACTTGCAATAGTTCAACTCATCAATGAAAAAGAGATTGCAGGCTTGCTAAAGCGCCTTTCAGTACCGGAATGATTTAACTCTACACAGGAGGAATGAGTAACAGACCCGCCTACAACCCCTAAAGAAGGAAGATGAAGTCTGTCAATTTGAGTACAACTGGATAAAACCTCATAGCGATTGGTTAATGGAACTTCAATGAGTCGGCCCACTAAATGCGCATCGCTGTTAGTACCCACGGCAGAAACAGGCTGGTTTAGGGACAACAGCTATGAGACTAGAGGTCTACATGTTACTGGGGCAAAGAACGGGCTAACATGGCCAAGAACAAATTGAGGTTTATAAAAATAGTCTCAACACCATTACAATCTTACTCTTTGTGATCCCAGCCAGGATCATTAGATTAGTTGTGTCCTCCTACTGCGAAAATCAGGGAACTAATTTTTCTTTTGGATGTTTCTATAGAATTTTAGCACTACATAGAACTGCAAGGCTCTCCCTATTTCCCCTTGTGTATTGAATTTCTTAGCTTTTTCTACAGCTCTGCTTGTTTCCTTCACCTTTCCCTGGAGTCTGCTGGCTGTCTCATCTTCACTTTTCCAATTCACTTTCCACGACTTCACGAGTCCGTCTCTGTCTCCCATTTATGTTGTATGTATTCACTGGTGGTTGCTGCACTTTAAAGGAATCTGCTAAAGAACTGTTGCTTTACAATGGCAATGTATATACTAAGCGTAAAAAGACAGTTGTGATTTTTGTTTTTGCCATTGTCTTTCCAACTTCAGCAAAGGGAGACATTCACTGGAATGTAATTCGTTTCTAATTCTGTAGTGTACTGAGATTGTGGGGTTATGATGGAAGCCTACGGGCGCTGTGTGTCTAACTCCAGGGACATTTTGTTTTAGCCTATGGTATGGCAGTCTTCAACATCAAGCATTTTTGTTTGACTCAAAGGACCTAATGTAACAACTTAGGGTACTGTAGACTGCTATACGAAGGGCGAGTTAGACTGGGAACCGCTAGTAACGTATGAACGCTTTGCAACCCTCTTTGGGAAATTGCCAATTAGTTGATTTTCAAGTACATGAGAATGTGCTGCTTAAAAGGTTGAGACCTGTTGACTTTGCCAGTGTTTATTTTGTATTCTGTAAGCCAGTCCTAGTGAGTGTTACCATATTCTAGGCACACATTGAAGAGTTCAGTTTGCTGGTTGAATTGAGGACAGTCTAATTTTGAAGAGTTTTAGTCAGTCGAATTCTTACTGCACAGATCCAAGGTAGGCGTTGAAGCTGAGGTTTGCATTGCATATTAAACTTAGGTTCACTAAGTTTGCTTCAATAGGACAATTTTTCAGAATAAGCGGAGTCTGAACTGTTGAGAATATGGAGCCTTATCTCTTTATATGAAACCCACGTAGCCTATACAAAGACATGAAGCCAGTGCAGGTCAAGGCACATGGCCGCAACAACCCACTACACAAGCATTGGCATAGCCAATAGGTCTCGCCTTTGGGGCCTTATAAGTGTTTAGCCAGAGCTATTGACTTTGCCAATGTCTTCAAGCTGTGCTGTAGAGAAGTGTGGCTGCTGTGCGGCATGCTGAAAAGTTATAATAAAAAAGTGTCAGAAGCATTTGTGTTACTTTATATATGACCAAGAAGGCATTATGTAAAACTGAACGACCATATTAAAAAAAAGTATTTACAATAAAACATTTCCTCAGTTTTCCTTTGTTCTTGCAATGCTGGCAACTTGTTTCTGCCTATTGCAATGATTGTTTGTTAAAGCTTTTTTTTTGAGGGGGCATAAACAATCTGAGGGTGAAGGTTGGGAACTAGTACCTGTATTATAACACTAGCAGCGGCCAGACGCTAGGGGAGAATCAACAGATGCTAGATTCCGAGAGCAGGCTGAGGTGGTGCTGAGTGATGCTGAGGTGGTAGTGGTGGTGGTGACTGTTGCGGAGACGATGCTGAGGTGATGCTGAATGATACTCGGGTGTTGCTGAGTGATACTGCTGTGGTGCTGAGTGATGCTGTGGTGGTGCTGAGTGATATTGTCTTGGTGCTGAGTGATGCTGTGGTGGTGCTGAGTGATGCTGTGGTGGTGCTGAGTGATATTGTCTTGGAGCTGAGTGATATTGTCTTGGAGCTGAGTGATATTGTCTTGGCGCTGAGTGATATTGTCTTGGCGCTGAGTGATATTGTCTTGGCGCTGAGTGATATTGTCTTGGCGCTGAGTGATATTGTCTTGGCGCTGAGTGATGCAGTGGCGGCGCTGAGTGATGCAGTGGCGGCGCTGAGTGATGCAGTGGCGGCGCTGAGTGATGCAGTGGCGGCGCTGAGTGATGCAGTGGCGGCGCTGAGTGATGCAGTGGCATTGCCGAGTGAGAGATAGAGTGAAGATATAATGCCCAATTAGAGAGGGTGGTGAGGGAGAAAGAGAGAGAAAGGGTGTACATAGAATAAAGAGTGGAGCGGGATAGAGAGCGAGAGAAAGAAGGGGAGAGAGAGTGAATGAAGGAGTTTGAAAGAGAAACAGATAAAGGGGTGAGAGAGAATGAAAGGCTAAAAAAGATAGAGGGGAGAGTTAATTAAATAGAGCGAGAATTAGAGAGGGGAGAGAGAGAGAAGGAGAGAGACAATAAGAGTGGGGGGTGTGGAGTTTAAATAGAGTGAAGAAGTGACGCGGAAAAAGTAACCTTAAATATAGCTTTACGCGAATAAATATTTTTTTTAAAAAACAGTGAGAGACAAAAATACTGGTAATTAGGCTGTGACTCCCAATATAAAACAAATAGCGATATAAGGTGAAATCAACCCACCGAAGCAATATTTCTAACTAGACAAAAAAAAGCTTGTATTTCAATGCTAATCGCTGTTGTTTTTCATGTGACTGTAGTCCAGGGCCCTCAGTTGGTAATGTGAGCTGCTGCTGCGATTGAAACATCAGAGTCCAGAGAGTTAATGAGCCATGACGAGGAAATGAGGAAGAGATAGGAAACCCAGATGCCAGCTGCGCGTGCACGCCATCGTGAACTCAAGCTGGTCGCCAGCCGAAAGCCAGTGTTTGCACTTCCAAAACCCGCTTACTAAAACTCTCGGCCAGACCAGCGCAAGCGCTGGTGCAGGCCGAGACCTAAAAAGAAAGGACGAGAGTAAATGGGTGTTATGGGAGAGAGGGGAGGTACAGGGGAGAGATGGATGTGAGAGAAAGTGTTTTTACGGTGTGTGTGGAGATACGAGCATATTGGAAGGAGGTGGATGAGGATCAAAGGAAGGGAGAGAAGTTCCAGCTGAGCAGTTTTTTTGCGGGAAGTGGGGGAGGTGTGCTGTGTCTGCCTGCCTGCTGTTACTGTGGCGGTGCTGGTCTGCTTCCTGGGAAGAATTGTCACAACAACATTGTAATTTGTATTCGTGGAAGCGCCCAAGGCCATGATGACATCTGTGTTAAAGTTGGGCGTTTGGTGCACGTAAATTAAATACAAAGGGAGGGGGGGAGGTAAGTGAACAGGCAGAGGGGAAAGAATTACCTCGCGGCCGCGAAAGTGAAAGTAATCGCGAGGGAAGCCATATGGCGCCTGATCGCGCGTGCACGCTCGCGTGAACGCAAGCTGGTCAGCGTTCAGAGTTTTGTTTCTAGCTGCGTTGACACTGTCACAGAAAATGGAAACCGTGCACAGCTTGCTTTGTGAGTCTCTGAAAATAAGTATGCAAATGCAACTGTATGGGAAATGCATAGAGCAAAATCAGTGCCAGGGAGTATTTTTCACACCATGTTGATATAGTTCCATTTTAGTGTAAAAAAATTACAATTTATTGAAGGGTGAAACTGTCATTCGATCTCTAAGGTTCATTGCAGACCATTGCCAATAATTATAAAACCAAACTGTGGCTGGCTTAAGCTTGACAGAGAACCAAAGAGCTCTCAAAGCCCCCGGGAGGTCGTTAAAGCACCATTAGTACAGTGGCCACAAGCGAACGTGAAGAGAGGACAGAAAACGTGAACGCACATAAAACAATCAGCTGCTGGAGACAAATGGCCTGATTGGTCTCAAGAAGCAAACGTGTTCTCTTCTCATCTGAAACCGGAGAAATGCACGTCATAGAATGCCGGACTTGTAAACGTGTGGGGTGCAAGAAAGGACATACTGAAATTAAGAGCCAAGTCAGAGATGTGTGCTCCCAACAGGACATATTTTAGTTTTCATTACTTATTGAACACGCTCTAGAATTAATGAATGAGAAAATACTGGCATGCACTCCTTGAAAGTTGTGTGCATAGAGTGCATAATATTTCCGATTCTGCTTGTTCACCACTGAGGAGGCACATGAAAAGAACAGCAACAGCGCAAAACTGCATGTTAAGCATTGCAGGAAGCGCACATGGATTTGAAATTCCAACTCCCTCAACATGGTGTACGGCGACCTACTGGGGTTTCGGCTCGGCTGGTATCCGGTTGCTCCGCTTTGCAGACAATAATAACAAAGTGATGGGGAGGGGGGTGGCACAGACTGGCGCTGAAGCTGAACAGGCACGGACAAAAGCATAGTCTTGACAATCTATTTTAATACATTTAAAAAAAAAAAAAACACTCACTGAAAGTCTGTTCTCGATTACAAAACAATCAGAAGGGGTGTAAGATCAAATCAGGCGCCGTGCAGAAACACATAGCATGGCGACCCATGCATATAGCTGTGTGTTCCTAAGTGGAAATCGGACAATAATAATTAACAAGCATTGGCCGCGCGGCCGTGAAACTGACACGGCCGCGCGTCCGTGAAAGTAAGCGGGTTTTGGAAGTGCAAACAGTGGCTTTTGCTGGCGACCAGCTTGCGTTCACGCGAGCGTCCAGATGGCGAGGGAAGCCATATGGCGCCTGATCGCGCGTGCACGCTCGCGTGAACGCAGGCTAGTCGCCAGCAAAAGCCACTGTTTGCACTTCCAAAACCCGCTTACTAATACTCTCGCCAGAGCAGCGCATGCGCTGGCTCAGGCGAGACCTAAAAAAGGGTGTCAAGCAAGTTCTGGGGTCGTGGTCCTAAAGTTTGAAAGTCAGACTTGAGTTTAAAAAGAAAAAAAAGGAAAGACAATCCTACCTATGAGGTCACTTCTTGTGATATCACATCTCTGATATTGCTTCCTTTCACATAAGGTAGATCAAAGGATGTCAGACTGCTTCCCCAATACCTCACCCTCTTAGCTTCAAATCAAAAATATAGAATTTGACACTTGGGAATGAAGATGTTTGTTTGCACTCACTTTTTTTTAGGTCTCGGCCTGCACCAGCGCTTGCGCTGGTCTGGCCGAAAGTTTTAGTAAGTGGGTTTTGGAAGTGCAAACACTGGCTTTCGGCTGGCGACCAGCTTGAGTTGACGATGGCGTGCACGCGCAGCTGGCATCTGGGTTTCCTATCTCTTCCTCATTTCCTCGTCATGGCTCATTAACTCTCTGGACTCTGATGTTTCAATCGGCAGCAGCTCACATTACCAACTGAGGGCCCTGGACCACAGTCACATGAAAAACAACAGCGATTAGCATTGAAATGCAAGCTTTTTTTTGTCTAGTTAGAAATATTGCTTCGGTGGGTTAATTTCACCTTCTATCGCTATTTGTTTTATATTGGGAGTCACAGCCTAATTAGCAGTATTTTTGTCTCACTGTTTTTTTTTTGTAATATTTATTCGCGCAAAGCACAAAGCTATATTTAAGGTTACTTTTTCCGCATCACTTCTTCACTCTATTTAAACTCCACACCCCCCACTCTTATTGTCTCTCTCCTTCTCTCTCTCTCCCCTCTCTAATTCTCTCTACTTAATTAACTCTCCCCTCTATCTTTTTTAGCCTTTCATTCTCTCTCACCATTTTATCTGTTTCTCTTTCAAACTCCTTCATTCACTCTCTCTCCCCTTCTTTCTCTCTCTATCCCGCTCCACTCTTTATTCTATGTACACCCTTTCTCTCTCACCACCCTCTCTAATTGGGCATTATATCTTCACTCTATCTCTCACTCGGCAACACAACAGCATCACTCAGCGCAACCACAGCATCACTCAGCGCAACCACAGCATCACTCAGCGCAACCACAGCATCACTCAGCGCAACCACAGCATCAATCAGAGCCATCACAGCATCAATCAGAGCCAGCACAGCATCACTCAGCACCAACACAACATCTCTCAACGCCATCACAGCATCACTCCGTGCAACCACAGCATCACTCCGTGCAACCACAGCATCACTCCGTGCAACCACAGCATCACTCAGCACAACAACAGCATCACTCAGCGCCACCACAGCATCACTCAGCGCCACCACAGCATCACTCAGCGCCACCACAGCATCACTCAGCGCCACCACAGCATCGCTCAGCGCCACCACAGCATCGCTCAGCGCCACCACAGCATCGCTCAGCGTCACCACAGCATCGCTCAGCGCCACCACAGCATCGCTCAGCGCCACCACAGCATCGCTCAGCGCCACCACAGCATCGCTCAGCGCCACCACAGCATCGCTCAGCGCCACCACAGCATCGCTCAGCGCCACCACAGCATCACTCAGCACCACAGCAGTATCCTCAGCACCACCACAGCATCGTCTCCGCAACAGTCACCACCACCACCACTACCACCTCAGCACCACCTCAACCTGCTCTCGGAATCTGGCATCTGTTGATTCTCCCCTAGCGTCTGGCCGCTGCTAGTGTTATAATACAGGTACTAGTTCCCAACCTTCACCCTCCGATTGTTTATGCCCCCTCAAAAAAAAAAGCTTTAACAAACAACCATTGCAATAGGCAGAAACAAGTTGCCAGCATTGCAAGAACAAAAGAAAACTGAGAATTTTTTATTGTAAATATTTTTTTTAATATGGTCGTTCAGTTTTACATAATGCCTTCTTGGTCATATATAAAGTAACAAAAATGCTTCTGACACTTTTTTATTATAACTTTTCAGCATGCCGCACAGCAGCCACACTTCTCTACAGCACAGCATGAAGACATTGGCAAAGTCAATAGCTGTGGCTAAACACTTATAAGGCCCCAAAGGCGAGACCTATTGGCTATGCCAATGCTTGTTTTCTTAAGCCATGGGGCCTTAGAAGACTTTAGGGATTTGATAGCTCTCATCGCCTCCTCTTTGGTTATGGTAACTCCAATTTTACCACCCGAGCAGCGAAAGGCTCATTGTTATTAGAATGTGCTAAATACTCCAAAATTGACTGGTGAGTGGACGGTTACGTTTCTATAATTGATGATAGAATTAAGTGAATCAATGAATCTGCCCTCTTCGTTTGAGATAGTGATCATCCTTAATATTAGGGACAAACAATCTCAACTTACCCTGGATGCCAGGAGCCTATTGCTCCTTCATAGAGTTTCTGGTTAAGTCTTGTTAGAGTGTATTCTGCATTATTCCTATCTAATAACCTGAGTTGGCTCTTGATGGCCAAAACTTTACACCTCTGTGACTCTGTAGTTTCTAGGTCATTTGCTAATTACTCATCTCTTCCCTATCCTTTCTATGTCATGCTTTCTCAGCTATCAAGCGGCCACATACTAGGTATTCTTTTATCTATAATCGCTTCCTTAGTAACAGAGTCTCAAAGCAGTGTGTCATTAAGGCGCTGTGAAGACGTTTAATTTCAACATTGTACCTATTATCAAATGGCATACTGCTGGTTCTTGGTCTGACAAAGATAGTTTTGTGGGTCATACCTTCAGTCACTTCCTTCATTGTGTGATGAAAATCATTCAGAGTCTAGCATAGCATTTATGGGAGGCTGAATAATAGGAGTAGTCTGTCTGATATGGATGGAGGTTTCTCTCAAGCATCTTATCAGTCTCCTTACTAACACACACCCTCCTGTGATAAGTTGAGGAGCTGCCATATTTATATTAAATTCTTTTTTAAGAATCATCAGTTAACAAATTCCAGTCACCACCCACCAGAAAAGGGTCTCAACTGAAGCTAGAAGTTTCTGAATTGTGACACTGATATAATCCTCTTGTCCAGAGTTGGCTGTGAAGTCTTGAGCGGTTCAGATAGGCTTGCCTCTGTTTCCCAGTCTGCAGCAACCATCTCTTTACACTGTTATTTGCAAAGGTACCTCATAATCATAAGCCCACATGTAAGGCAGTAATGACGATTAGTCCTGCTCTTGTCGTTTAGCTGATACAAAGTAGGATCTGAGAATTGTCTTGACCTGTATTTTCAGGTGTCTGTATAATGTGTGTCTCTTGTTTAGAGAATCTCTGCTAGTTCTTTTCAGGGACTGAAGCGTCCCATGCCTTTCATTCAGAGCATTAAGGCCATGGACGTTAAAGGAGACCACTCCTGTATGTTTAGGCATTGAGATTTATTGTCTCTTTATTTAGTTCTTCTTTCACCCAGAACAGTTTGTCCTAGAGGTCATCAATGAGTGAGGAGAAAGCCAATCTGCCCCTTCCCACACAGAAACCCAACTTCCAACAACCCTAAAACCGCAGTCATTAAATAAAGAAAACCGTACATTCCCCATCTAGAAATGAGCAGCAATTTTAGGAACTCTCCCCCTTTTCCTTCCCCTTCTAGTCTTTCTTTTCCCATCAGTCCCCTATTTCTTAACTGCAGAAGCAAGGCCCCATACTCCCTTCCCTGTCCTTGTTGCCTCCACCCACAAACCTTGCCTAGTGACCTTTGAGGTCTTTGTAAAACCCCAGCAACTCATTTGTTCTCTTGACCGAGGAGCCTGATGACTCCTGGTGCATCTCAGACGATGACTTTCTTGCTTAGTATACTGCTACTATCTGTTACTGTAGTATAGTCTCCATAACTGCTTTTGAGGAGTTGTTTCTTTGCTACTCCCTTCCATCATCCCTGCTTAGGTGGCAGGGCATATGGCAGTGGAAGTCTATGGTGCACTGACTCAGCAGTTCATAGGTCATCTTGAATTTGCAACATTTATTTTGCTACTCTTAAGATGGCTAATCATAACACACAAAAATAATTCTGAATGGATTTTCTCACCATTTTGAAGTGTTATGGGCGATTTAGAATTCAAGGCCTAGTTTAGAGTTTGGTGGGTGGGATACTACGTCAAAATTTGATGGATGTCCCATCCGCCATATTACAAGTACTATAGACTGTATGCACTTCAAAGACGGTGGATGGGACACCCATCATGTTTGTGATGTCCACCAAACTCTAATTAAGGCCCTCAGTTCTTATACCAAAATATTTTCCTTTCTGGGGTGTTGCTGATGACAAGTCTTGGCATAGAGAAGCTGAATGTCCTTTCAAGGGAAATGATTGTTCTTTGCTATTTTTCTGAGTCTTTTAGCTGCTTGTTGTGTGCTCTTGTGAGTATCCCTGGGGAGGGAGCCATTTGCGATCAATTCAGCCATTCTTTGGCTCGTGCCCAGTTCTTTTTCTCCTGTGTCCTCTATCACCAGTAAGGAACAAACTATCATTTGAACATAAGGTTCAGTGTTTTTTCTTTCAGCTCCCCAGCATACCCCCTGAAGGGATTATGTAAGTCCTTTAGCTTTTCCTAAGGGTCTGCTACTGCAGCAGGGTTACTTCCTGGCAGCCAAACCTCTATTCTATCTATCTGTTATCACAGGATGTCTTCAGTTGGAAAACTCATCCAATCGGTGAACATCCTTCTTCATTCCCTGGATGTCCTTGGGAAGGTCTGCCCATAGGGCTACAAACCAAATTCATCTGTCAATCCCTAGAATAAATGTTTTTTTGGTTAGGCGGACATTTGACAAGTTAGAAATGGAGGTAAGAGCCTATGTGGTGCATTTTTGCAAAGGAGAGCTTCTGGTCATTGCGATCACTGTTGGATGCAAGTTTGTAATTTAAAGGGTGATTGTGTTCTAACACTAGTCCATACATTGTGCCATCCATTTCTCCTTTCCTCTTAACGAGTCAAGAATGCATCGTGAACAGCATTCACATGATTTTACATGTTTACGCACATCTTGAACTTGAATGTTCCTATGGTTCACAGTGTTCAGAATATCTGAATTGTGTGTTTAAGAAAATGGGATTGGATCCTGTCTGTTAATTACTTTTAGAGCATAAGATAAGAGCTTTTTGGGGGCGTGGCTTGCAAGCCGATGGAGGCGGACGTGTGAGCTCGGAGCTCCGCGCCGGCCTATTCAATTATCCTGATCAAGTGCTGGTTCCCCGGTTCCGGGGGCGCACATCGGACCTCGCCAGTCCTGGGCGCTGCATGGGTCCGTAATTCGGAGGCCCTGAGCGCTCGTAGCGCTGTAACGACGAGACAGGAGACGAGGGCAGCCCCGGCGCCAGGCAATCAAGATAGCAACGTGAATTTTCCCGGAGCGCTCGGCTGGCACGTATGCGGTCTGCTCGGTTCCCCGCACCGGTCTACTTTGTCCCGGTGACGGAACAGGAGCTGTGGCGATCCATACCTGGTCCATGGGAGGCATTGCAGACTGAGGTAGGCGATATTACCTGACGCTGCGCGCCTCCGGCGTGGGACCTAGAACATTGCGTGCCTCCGGAGTGGGGCCTGGAACACTGCATCGGAGGTCATACGCACCGGCATACAGCATCGGCTGAGGCCCTGGGGCCTGAGCGGAGCCTTATACTGGGGTGGTGCCCACTTCCCATAGACTGCAGTGACCCCCCCCCCTTCGAAGAGAATCCCAGGTGCATTCTGCCAACTCTTGACCTAGTGCGTATTGGTGCTGCCGCCATCTTGCCGCCGTGGCTGCGGGCAGAGACTCTCCCTTCCCCGCGTACCTGGAGCCTTCTGAGCCCCCGCTTGTGTTGCTGAGACGAGGGGCCCCTGCCGTGGGCGGAAATTGGGGGCGGGGCTGCCCCGCGTGCGACGACGGACCGGGGGCTTACCGGTGAGGACGACGCTGCCTGCATCGGGGCATCAAGAGGCCACTGTTGATTCTGCCCCCCTGTGTGCCGTAGACCTTCTTTTCATATTGGGGATCGCGGGATGTGGAACCCAAGCGAGCACCCTCGGCGATTTTGACTCCGCAGCTTAGCGGGGGAGGCGATCCTTGACCAGCCTTTATTACAGGAGCCCTGTTGCTATCGGGGACTCAGCTTTGCCGGGGAAGTGCTTGCGGCCCATCCCCACTGGAGCATTTACCAGCAGAAGCTAGTGCCTGGGGAGAGGACATGTAAAAGTCCTCAGAGTGCATCTTACCACTGTCTTTTGTTTTGTCCGCGGAGGCCTGACGCTGCTGAGTGGAGCTTTATTGTCACTGGGACCAACAAGGGCAGTGCCTGACTATTAATATTGCCTTGTTGTGAGGGGCTTCCCTCTCCATCTGGGCCGGCGACTTCACTGGAGGATATCACTGGACGTTGGTGCGTGGTGAGTGGCGCTACTCCACCACGGGCATGGGGAAGCCCAGGGGCAAACAAATGGGGGTTCCCCCGGACCAGGACGACCCAGCTTCGGATCACAGACAACCTGATCCACCTGAGGCATTGCCTGACAACTTAGTTAGGCAGCAACTGGCCCAGATCTTGGAGGCTATAACAGACACTAAGGAAACATTACATCAGGATATTAATAATGTGGCAGTGGGGCTGGGACTTCTGCGAGCAGAGCACACCAAACTGGCTGAACGGGTGAAACAAACTGAGACGACACTGGCGGATCTGGCGCCGGCGCAGCAGTCCCTCTCTGCCCAGATGGGGGATATTTCTCACAGAGTTCAGTCATTGGAAAAGAGAGCTGAAGATGCTGAAGGGCGTAATCGTAGAAACAACATAAGAGTCCTGGGCCTACCGGAGGGGATAGAAGGCTCTAGCATGATCATATACCTGGAACATTAGCTTCGAGATGTGGTGGCGCCAGATGGACTAACCCAGTTTTATACCCTGGAAAGAGCCCACCGGGTTCCGCTCGACCCCCGGCTCCAGGAAGGCCTCCTCGCCCGGTGGTGGCTAGACTCCTCCACTATAAAGACAGGGACTTTATACTGCAGAAAGCGCGTACGTCTGAACCCTATACAGTGGATAACAGCAGAGTGTCGTTATTTCCTGACTACACACTGGAGGTCCAGCGGCGTTGCACCTCCTTCCTAGCAGTCAAGAAGGCCCTACGAGATGAAGGACTTCAGTACTCCTTGCTGTTCCCGGCTCGACTGCGGATCATGTTGGATGGAAAGACACACTTTTGCGACGACCCCAAGGAGGCATGGGACTGGATTGAAACTTACAAAACTGGTCACAAAACGATGGAGTGACGTCGCACGCCTTCTTCTGGAGGGCAACCTCAACAGAAGAATCGGTGGAAATGGCCCAACGTAAATCTATGCGGACACCTAGTTCCTCCCAGACGGAGAAAGAGAGGGCCAATGCTCTACGGGCGGTATTGGAGATGCTGCAGGGCCATAAGGCGCCATCAGAGGTGGAAACAGGATCGGAAAAGGCCTCCGGTGGTTCGGATTCGGACACATCCAACGATGGCAGTGTTAAGTTACCGCATGTCACTTCGGGCACTGCGGATGAAATTGTTTGATTGCTCCTCTGCCCCCTTTTCTCGTTCTCTCACTCTTCCTTTTCCTTCCTGTCTTTTTTTTTTTCTTTCTCTCTCTTTTCTCCTTTGGGTTTCCTGCCCTGAATTGCTGGTCTCTCACTGCTGGGGTGACGGGTTGGTGGGGGGGGGGGGGGGGGCTTTAAGATATTACTGTGCGCCCCCGGATGTGGGCCATTGTGTTAATTGGGGCATAGGCGCTGATATTGTTATTGATTTCGTTGTAAGGCAGCGTCGGCTTGCAGCCGTGTTTCCCCATGTTCCTCTGTAGCTCCTAGAGGACACCGAGTGTATAGTTAGTTTGGATGGGGACTAGTGTTTTAGTACCTGTTCTGGGGAGGGGGAGTTGGGGGTTTTCTTTCTAAAAGGGGTTGTTTATTGGATTTCGGCTTGTCACCTTAAACGAACTAGCAGGGCCATGTGTACGGTTACATTATGGGATCTCTAACTGATTTAAAATGTATATCGTGGAATGTTCAAGGCATGCATACAATGGTGCGACGACCCAAACTTCACGCATATTTAGTGCGCAGAGGGGTTCACATCGCTTTCCTCCAGGAGACACACATTATAAGCCAAGAGGGACTAGCCCTGCAACGTAGATGGAGGGGTCGGGTCTTTTATACGACATATTCGGCCTTTGCGCGGGGGGGTACTGATATGGATCCGGGCGGGGGTTCCTTTCCAGTCCACACAACAACTTACAAACTCTGAGGGGAGATAAGTGGTGGTCGCTGGGAGACTAAATGGCAGAGACATAGTGCTGGGCAGTGTCTATGCGCCCAACACAGAACAGCCGGCATTTTTTACACCGCTCTCAGGGAAACTGGCTCCACTTCTAACAGGACCAGTGATTATGGGCGGGGACTTCAACTCTATCCCTGATGTACTACTGGACCTATCTCATCCTCCTCTCCCTGACGCACCCATTCACAAGATTTCCAAGGCTAGAAGGGACTGGCAGCATAGATGGGGGGTTGGTTGACACGTGTAGGGCACACCACCCGGGAACCCGAGACTACTCCTTTTCGGCTCTACATGAGCTCCATGTTCGTCTAGATGCGGTACTCTGTTCCCCAGATATCCATGTAGAAGTCAAACATAGTGAATACCTCAATAGGACATTGTCAGACCATAACCCGCTCCTTCTGCGGATACACTGGGCCCACGTGCGCCCTAGAATACCCACATGGCGATTGAATCCAGAGCTGTTAGAAGATCAGGTCTTTCGCGAAGTGGTGGGCACTGGCGTTGCCCAATACTTTCTAGAGAATACTGGGACGGCATCATCGTCCGCTGTAGAATGGGATGCTTTTAAAACGGTTTTGAGGGGACACTGCATTTCCAACATGATGGGTGTACGTAGGGTGTTACTACAAGAGGTAAAGACCGCAGACCAACGATTGCGGGAAGTGGAGCAGGAACGGCTTGGGCAGCCCGATAAGCAGAAAGACCTTCTAGAGGCAAGGGAGGCAGTCGCTACACAGGTCGAGAGATTGCGCTGTTTTGATTATAAACAATATCTCACGCGCACTCACGCGGAACGTGACAAATCCGGAGCATTACTGGCTTTGCTAGCCAATCCAGCCAGACGAGGGACGGTCATACTAGAACTTTGTAGCCCGACTGGGGAAGGTTGCTATACTCAACAAGCTATTAATGATCAGTTCCTTGCTTACTATTCAGATCTCTATCAGAGTAAGGTGACTCTGAATGATGGGACTATTGGGGAATTCGTGAATGCAGTAGACCTTCCAAAGATGGACAGAGCACAGGCGGAACTATTGGGTCGAGATATTGCCCTTGGGGAAGTACGGGGAGCGATCAAACATATGGCGCGCAATAAGACTCCTGGAGCAGATGGTCTGCCGATTGAGTTTTACCTTACCTATATCGATCTCCTGGCTCCTAAGTTAGTGACACTTTACAATGATGCAAAGCGAGCGGGACAACTGCCTATCACAACTCGCGACGCGATTATTATCCCATTGTTAAAACAAGGGAATCCACCTTCGGATAGGACTGTCTATCGCCCGTTATCCATGCTAATCTCAGATTACAAGATTCTAAGTCGGATCTTGGCAACCCGGCTTCTGCCACACATGGTTCACCTAATACCCAGAGATCAAGCGGGTTTCATCCCGACCAGGAACACAGCTATAAATATAAGATGCCTGCTTCATATATCAGAAGCTGACACCTATTCGAAAGAGTCCGCCACCATCTTAGCGGTAGACATAGAGAAGGCGTTTGACAGTTTGGAATGGCCCTATTTATTTCAAGTCATGCGCTGTTTTGGCTTAGGGGATACTATTGTGGCTTGGACGGCTTTATTATACAATCATTCCACTGCCAGGGTCAAAACGGGTGGATTGATCTCCGACGCATGCACTGAGAGTCGTGGCACGAGACAGGGCTGTCCATTCTCCCCTCTATTGTTTGCCCTGGCCATGGAGCCGCTAGCGGCCCAGGCCAGAACGGGACTGCGGTATCCCGGGCTTCTCGTACATGGCCAAACTCACTATATTGCTCTCTATGCCGATGACCTGCTCATGTTTTTAGCTAATACTGCCGATGCCCTCATTGGAGCAAAACGCTTACTCCACGACCTTGGCACTGTAGCTGGACTCAAAGTGAATTGGGCGAAGTCCTGCCTGTTTCCCACCGCCTCATTGGATGGTGGACCTCAAGTCACAGATGGGGTGCAATGGGAATATCGTTGTTTGACGTATCTGGGGACCCGAATATATCTCACACACACACACACACTGACTTACTGGAGGGTAATGTGGGTAGAGCCATCAGAGGTCTTAAAAGCAACCTTGAGTTTTGGGGTACACTGCCTCTCTCGGTGGCCGGCCGAGTGGCCCTGCTCAAGATGGTGACTCTCCCCAGATTATTGTATTATTTTAGAGCCTTACCTGTTTGGATACCAGCGACGGTTTTTACACAACTTAAAACGATGATTACGGGGTTTCTCTGTGCTACTGGCAGACGGAGGGTGGCGCTGACGGTGCTAATGCGACCGAAGGCAGAGGGTGGCCTGGCGGTTCCTGACCTCGAGACTTATTATTTGGCGGCTCAACTGCAGTGGCTTACCCAAGCAGTAGCATTGGAATTTCGAGGACTGGGTGAACATGAGGGGGGGCAGGCCTCCGGGCGGACACTATCCCAAATTATCTTGCAATTGCCACTACGACTTAAGTCACTTTCCTATGAATTGCGGACGTTCCAGCTCTGTTGGAATAGGAGTCAGAAGCGAGCGCGGATCGCGCGTCCTTATGCTCCTGAGATCCCCTTGGCCATGTGTACTGCACTACCGCATGGCTGCAACTGGAACGCGCTGACTAGTTGGAAGGAGAAGGGACTGACTACAATGGGGGATTTATATGAGGATAATACCTTGCTTCCCTTCGCTACGCTGCAGGAACGGCACGACCTATCTCGCGGTGATTTTTTGCTCCACTCGGCACTCATTGCGGCCATTCAAAAACATTGGAGGGAGGGGTTGATTGAACCACCGATATCAATGGCCTGCCAGTATGTAGTATCAGCGGCGGGAACCTTTAAAGCAGTCACCTGCCTTTATAGGCGTATGACTCAAGAGGCATTGACTCCATTAACAACATTGCGACTAAAATGGGAGGAGGACTTGGGTGATGAGATTCCCGAGAAAGTATGGGCTGAGCTAGTTGAACGAGTATGGAAAAGTACTTGAAATGCCTGCTTTCAACTGGTGCATTTTTATATCCTACACAGGGCGAACCTTACCCCAGCCAAAATCAATAAATATTTTGATACTAGTTCGGCAATGTGCCCGCGTTGTCACATGGAGGGAGCGGTTTTTCGTCACATGATGTGGGATTGCCCCCAGCTGGAGACTTATTGGGAGGAGGTAGTTACACTACTGAATGAAATCACTGATAGAGCTTTAGAACCTACTATAGGCTCCTGTCTGCTGCACTGGTTCCCCCATACATCTAAGAATAAATTCACTAGCAAGTTTTTGGTTTTGGGCCTTCTCTTGGCTAAAAGAGACATTACAGCACATTGGAAATCAAAGAAGGGCCCAAGTGTTAAGAGATGGAAGACTGATTTCCTCAAATGGGCGGAATGTGAAGGAACCGTTGGATTACAACTAGCTAAACGGGCAAATAGTGAGAAAGCTCTGGAGGCAGCGAGGGCTTCGGAAACCTTAGTAGTACTGCTGAAAATCCCAGACACTGACCTGGACGAGGACCCTGTGGCTGTTGTCCCCGCTGAATCGACCTGACTAATGTCTACTCCATAGATTGATGCATAATTCCTCTGCATTCACGGATTCCCCTGCTTCCGACACAGAGGGATTTCCCTGTCGCTAATTACGGTTTTCTTTTACTGTACTCGCCTGCAATAACTCTAGATGTTGATATAATCATTGTTAAGCGTGACACGCCGGGAAGGGATAAGAGGGAGGGTGGGAGATTTGTTTAGTACGGTTAAATGTGTGGCGGGGTTATTCACTACTTTATTCTTTACGGAAATTAGGTGCCGATGACTTCCATGCTTATTAATGGTTTTGTTGACATTTGATGCCATTGTAATGAAAAGTGGAATACTGTATATGTCTGTTATGGCTATGTCACTCGTTAATAGGCACGGCCATGTCAAACTCTCATTACGTGAGCCCCTGCTTGCCTATATATCCTGACGATGATTGCATCGTTATATTTTGGAAAATAATAAAATTTTGTTAAAAAAAAAATAAATAAGATAAGAGCTTTTTGAGTCCATCTACTTGCATGTTCCAAAACAGCTTTTACAGCAAAGAGCAATAGCACCATCAGAAGTACCATAACCTTTACAAAATGAATGTTTTTGAAATAAAATTGCTTTAATGCGGACCATTAGCTTTAACACTTTACCAAACTTCTTATTAACGAAACCTGACAATTCAGAGGGAGAAAATGTTTAGTTATAAAGTAAGCATTCTTGTTTACAAAATTAAATATATACTGCGCACTATATGAACTTTGTAGTCATATATGGGTACAGTGCTTTACAGTATTAAATCTTAAAATATACATCTGATCTTCAAAATAGACTTTGCTTGAGTCATTAAGCGTGGGGTCGTTGTTTTCCTTGGCTAGTCATATGATATATATTTAAAAAAAATAAAAACACTAGAATCTTACTCTCCGTATTCAACAGTGAGATGGGTCTGTATGAGGAGCATAAAGTATACATTAGTAATAAGGATATTCCTTCTGTTCCATGTGCCCTTTACCGCCACCTAGCAGCCCCCAGGGTCCACCCATCTCTTTTCCCCCTGAAGGGTGGGAGGGTATTTTTCCAAGGATTGACCCCCCCCCCCCTCCACCCCCTTTCCCCTCCCGGAGCCCCTTGTGTATCCCAGCAGGTGGGTCTCTTGCGTAGTACGAGGTCAGGGGTGTCTACAAATGTATTGTGTTCAAACCCCTCTTTGAATCTTACAGCCCAATCCGTTGAATTTCCACGTAAGGACTGTTGGTGAGACAGAGTCCATCGGGTTCCTCATTAGTATTTGCTGTACCGACCCAAACACTGTTACCAGCGCTCCCTGTTGTCTCGCATCTGCCCCAAGATGTCTACTCATCTGCCCTGTGTGCCATGCCCAAACATTCTCGCTTCTGTTTAGTGAGCCCCTCACTATCTTCAGTGTCGGGGAAGAAGTCTCAGACGCCATCCCTCGGGAAGCAGGACTCTTTCCCTCGACTCTCGCTCGTAACTGCTGCCGCCGACCCCCTCCCCCACAGCATGGTGCCACCCCTCACTTCCAGACTCTGCGCCGCTGGCCCCCATTTTCTTTTTTAGAACACAGTTTATTAATTTTGTATTTGCAAAGAAAGAAATCGGAGAGATCAGAAAATTGTTACATGCATAATTCACAATGACTCTTATTATCCCATTTTGTATGACATTCGTTACAATATGTCTTTCTACAGTGATCCTGTCCCAGTACATACCCTCTCGAGTGTCCATGTTAATGTACACTGCAAACAAATTACTAATTTATAAACAAAAAGAGAAGAAACTAAACTCCCATACCCCCCGGTACTTGGGTATATTTGTCCATAATACATTATGTAAACATCGTATACTATAGTCGTCCTGATCAGAGTTGGGTCATAAAGATACTATTCCGGGCTTCATGTCAGTGATGGAGTATGTCCTGTTATTTACGATCTGCTCGGCATATCAAAGCTGCACTGAGGATTAGTTTTGTATATCGGCCCATACTTTCTATCCATGCATCCTATTAACCCATGGTCTTTTCCTGTGATGTGTTGTGTATAAACAAGAAAGTTGGGAGCGGGCACCTATTCTCATCATGGTTCAAGTGCCTTAAAAGCTTCCAGAAGTGCGTTCCATTCCATGGAGATTGATGTCTTTCGCAGCCCTCTATACTCTTCCCTGCGTATAGATTCACTCTCGGCCCTTCCCCATCTAATGACAGCCTCCCTCCAGACGTGTATAGTGGGCGGCGTTGACGACTTCCACCGTCTTGTAATTAGCCGCTTTGCTAATAGCAATAACAAGTCAGCAAATCTTGTCTGTACTTTTTGTGATTTGGGCCTACGGTAAGTACCAAGAATACTGCTTTCTAACGATCCCAGTCTTGTTCCCCCAATCACCTTATTAATGTCCCCAGTTATACGCGTCCAGTACTCTGATAGGGTGGGCCACGCCCAAATCATATGTATCAGCGTTGCATCTGGTTCTGTACACCTGGTGCATTTAGCTGCCACTCATTACATCTCATGCAATCTATGTGGTGTAAGATACGCCCTATGCAGGATCATATATTGAATAAATTTAAATCTTGTGTTCCTAGATACTTTTTTAGGGTAGGCCAGCATTTCCTCCCACTCCTTGTCTGGGAGTTCTTTACCTAGTTCCCGTTCCCATTTCCTCCTTAGTGTTGAGAGATATCGCTGCATGCATACGCTTTCCTCTATATATCCATTGTATTAAGTGCCTTCCGTTACCCATCAGATGTATGGCATGCACCAGCTCGTGTGTTGGTGGTTCTACATTTTCTGAGGCCCAGTTCTTCCTGACCCACCACATCATATGCACGTGAAGTAGGAACAGCGACTCGGGGAGTCCCTGCTCATGTACAAAGTCCGCATGATTGAGCAACATTCCGTCTCAGAACAGTGTTCCCACTGTCGCTACCCCCGCCTCTTTCCACACTCGTACTTTCCGAGTCGTCACTATGCCGTTTGGAGTGGGCATACCCTGAAGTGGTATATTCGGCGCGTATGGTATTGTATTTTTTGTGTATTGCATTGCCCGTTTCCAGTACGTGAGGGCAATACAGAGCAGCAGAGGCGCATCTGGGGGAACCCGCAAAGGTGGTAACATAAGTGTCTGTAGTGCGCCTCGTGCCATTGCGAAGACATCATATCCTATTTCGTGTAGGTTCCTGCCTGCCAACCAGTACGATAACCATTGCAGCTGACTGGCGTAACAGTATGCTCGGAAGTCCGGCACCCCCAGTCCACCCTTATCTGTTGGGAATTGTAGTTTCGTCAGTCCGACCCTTCTCCGGCCCTTCCCCCTTATCAACTTTATCAGTAGTGTATTTATCGCTGTGTAATATTGTGCAGGAATCAGGACCGGGAGATTAACAAAATAATACAGTATGCGCAGGAGCATCACCATTTTGGATATTGCTATCCGAGCCGCTACTGTGAGTGGGAGAGACATCCAAAATGCTATCTGAGATCTCGGGGAGGTCATCGCTTTCTGAAGATTACCTTCAAGAAGGGCCAGAGCAGACCTGTAAATCTGGATCCCTAAATATTTAAAGGTGTGTCGTGCTATCGGGAGTGTCTGTCTGCCAAACGTTATATCTATTAGCTGCTGATCATCTTGAAATAGATATGCATAAGATTTATTTGCATTGATAGTCAGGCCCGATATGCTCTCCAATCGGGCAAAAGCGTTAGATATGGGGTCTATGTTTTCGCGGAGATCCTTAACATATATGATGATGTCGTCCGCATATAGCGACAAGGCTTGCATTCCGCTTTTCGTTGGGATTCCCCATTCTTCCGCTCCCTTACGCTATTGTAATGCTAGTGGTTCCATTGCCTAATATAGGGGACAGAGGCCATCCCTGCCTCGTGCCTCTGTGCACTGGGTATGCGCGGGAAATGTATCTTCCAGTCTGAGCCCCCGCCGTCTGCTTGGTATATAGCAATTGAATCCATTTAAGGTATTCTGGTGGAATTCTGAATCTGCTTAAGGCCGCTAGCATGTACTTCCATCCCACCGTATCAAATGCTTGCCTCGTATCTAAAGAGATGCAGCGCGCTCCCTTCAACTCAGCTGGAATGGTATCCATTACATGGTACAATCTTCTAATATTTAAGGAGGTACTACGGTCCAGTACAAAACCGCATTGGTCTATATGGATTAGTCGGGGTAGCCGAGGAAGCGGTCGACGAGCTGGTACTTTGCTGAGCAGTTTATACTCTGTTTTTAATAACGACAAGGGGTGGTATCCCGCAATGTCTTTAGGGTCCCTTCCTGGTTGCGGGAGTGAAGTCACTAGCGCCTGCATCGTGGTGTCTGGTAAATGACCCGTTTCTAATGCCGCTTTATATAGTTTTTCTAAATGCCGGACCAGTAACGTCGAAAAAGTGGAATAAAACTCCACTGGGAGCCCGTGTAGTCCCGGTGTTTTTATTGCGGGGCAATTAGGCAATGGCCTCTCTTATTTCCGTGCGTGTGATTGGTGCCGCTAGCTCTTTTAGATCTGATTCTTCCAGTTGAGGGAAGGGTAGGTGGGATAAGAAGTCTGTCTTGTCTGTGCTCTCGTGGTCTGGGGGTGCGTCGTATAAGGATTCGTAGTAGTCACAGAAGGCTGCGTGGATCTCTGCTTGCATGTCAACAGACACATTTCCGGACGTCAGCACTTCAAGGACTGGGGTTGGGGGTGGGTCATCTCGTATTATTTGCGCTAGCAGTGTACCTGCCCTGTCCGCTTCAGCATGTGCCCTCTGCGTGTATGCCTGGCTGTCCACTGCTCGGAGCCGTTCCAGTAAGTCAGCATAGCTAATACGCGCCTCTTGTAGTGCTGCTACCTTAGTGGGAATCAGTCAACGCCACCCTCTAATTCTCCGAGCGACTCTTCCACTTGCTGCAGTTCCCTATACACTGTTTGCCTTGCACCTACTATTGCGCTAATTGCGGCACCCCTGATCACTGTCTTGAAAGCCTCCCATTCGACCATTCTTGTGGAAGCCGTATTGGCATTCTCATTAAAGTAATTGTTAATAGTGGATGTGAGCGTGTCGCGGAAGACAACGTCCTCCAGCGCACGTGGGTTTAGCCTACATGTAGGGACTGGCGTGGGGACACTCCCCCAGGACATTGTGAACTCTAGTGAATTATGGTCAGAGATAGTCTTCCCTAAATAAGTGGCCTGTGTGATTCGAGGCAGGAGTCCGCTGGCACAAAAAATGTGGTCTATTCGCGTGTGTAGGGAGTGTGGTGGGGAGTAAAATGAGTATTCCCTATGTCCTTCGTGTCTGGATCGCCATGCTTCTCCCAACGTCCAGCCGCGCGCCCACAGAGCCAACGCCTTCGCTTGTCGGAGTGCCATTGTTCCCTGCAGTGGCGAATGTGAACGGTCCAGGTTAGTATCCAGTACCACATTATAGTCCCCTCCCAGTATCTATGGGTATCTTACCCAGTCTGCCAGTACCGGATTTAATTGCTGTAAAAATCTGTCTTGTTCTGAGTTTGGCGCATATATACTACCCAGCACCACATATTGGCCATCCAGAGTGCCCAGCAATAGAGCATATCGGCCGTCAGCATCTATCCTACGCATCAGTTCTCTGAAGTGGGTACCACTTTTGATCCAGATAGCTGCCCGTCGTGCAAATGGCGAATATGATGTATTGTAGACTTGACCCCTCCACTTTTTCTGTACTTTGATCGCCTCTGCATTAGTAAGGTGCGTTTCCTGCAAAAAGGCTATTTGCATCTGTCACCTGCGGAGCTGAGCATATATCCTGTGCCTTTTGTGAACCGACCCCATTCCCCTGACATTCCAAGTAGTTACCTTGTACAACTCTGGAGCAGCCATGTGTAATTGACTATGAACTGTGTGTCATCACTGCAGACGGGACAGATCTCCGTCTGACCTTTCTGGTCTATTATACATCCACCAGGTACCAAAACCCCCGATAAACTCCCCAATACAGGGTCCGACACCAAAACTGTGCCCGACCAAACTAACCAAAACAACTTCAGCCTTAAGGGCTGCAAACTACAGTGTGCGATCGCTGTTGGGGACTCGGCCAGCATAGCACACCAGGCTGTCCACGCCAGTCAGGCTACTTGCCGGGGCCTTGGCGCGGTCTAGCACTAGTGTGATTCCTAGTGTGAAAGAAAAAGGGGGGACGGCGCTGCACCATAGTGAGGGGCGCACCCCTTAGTAGACCTACCCGATCTGTGCCCGTGCCCCCGCCGCCCTGTGAACCAGTGTTTTCAAGTTTCTTCGTATCTGATAAATATGTCCTACTTAACATTGCAAACAAGCATACTATTCTTACAGATATGGTACCTGTTGACAGTAGTCCTACCGTATCTCTGAATGAGATTATATATACTATACATCATACATTACCACCTTCTAGTACAGAGGAGCTAAAATGTCTCTGCTTCCATCCTTCAACCCAAGAAGCCATCTGCTGTCTGCAGTGTGACAGTTGGGAACAAAGTCAAACTGTTTTCAGAGTCCGATTGCTGTTGCGTATCCTCTGATGATGTCTCTGACGCTTGGTATCTTACATCCGTAAATGCCGCCGCTGTTTGTATTGCTGTTCGCTGACTTTCTTGCACTTGTTCTATTGATAGTTTTACTGGAGTCATCCCGCTTGTCCTGCGGCTGCTTTCGTCGTCTTGTTCCGGAGATGGGCCCATGTCCAGACTCACCTCGCTGCCAGCCAGGAAATGTTTCAACTAACCAGGTGTAAGCCTCCTCCGAATCGTTGAAAAAGTAACTCTTTTGGTCACTGATTACTTTTAGGCGGGCCGGGTAAAGCAGTGCGTATTTAAGATTCAGCTTTCTGAGTATCGACTTAACGTGCAGATATGAAGCTTTGGCGCTGCACTAACATAGTGTAGTCCGGGAAGAGGGACACCCTTTTATTTTCATGTTGGATAGGAAAACGTTCTCTGGCACTGCGTAGCAGCGTATCCCGGTCTTTGTAATTCAGTATTTTCGTGACTATAGGCCTCGGTGGCGCCCCCGGTACAGGTTTTCTAGCAAGTACTCTGTGCGCCCTCTCCACACAGAACATTGCCAAGAGTCCCTCCGGAGCTACCACCGTCTGCAGCCAGTCCTCTATATATTGAGTCTCATTTAGCCCCTCACAATTCTCCGGCAGGCCAACAATTCGGATATTACTACGTTTGGCACGCCCTTCGGCATCTTCGACTCGCTCCTGTAGTGTGATCACTTGTCGTCGTAGTGTCTGGATCTACGCTGCCTGTTCCTTCTGGTGTGGGGCCAATTCCGCCAGCGTATTCTTGTGATCTTTCACTGTGTCGGCTAGCTTTGAGTGGTCCGCCTTAAGCAGCAAAAAATCTGTGGACACTGTCCCCAACTGCTGTTCTATGACACGCCTAGAATCTCTTATCTCTTGCAGGATAAGATCTAGTTTATCCGGGAGGGGGGGGGGATCCGGCATTGTAGGTGGGACGCAGCTCAATGGTTGTGTGCACCCTTGACCTTCTGGTAATTCTTGTGACAGTGGCTCGGCGTCAGCTTGGGCCGTAGGTTTCCCTTTTGTTCTGCCCATGGTCTCCGCATCCCTTGTTAATTGCCTTTTACGCTGTTTGCGAAGTGTGCCGCTTTATTTCTATCCTCTGGTGACCCACTCGTTGGATCAGGCGCAGCAGCCCCTCGCTTTAGTCCAGCACAGTGTAATGAATTTATTCTGGCAAGCAATCACTTGTTCAGAGGCTCCTCTGCCCACGTCTCACGCCTTAAACTCCCGTCTACTCCCTACTCTTTATGGTACTAATTGGGTTTGTCATTGGAGCCCACTGTCCTCCCAGACGCCGCCACCAGTTTCCCGCAGCGTACTATAGTGTCATGTGTTATTGTTTACGACCATCCAGCCCGTCATGCACTCAATGTCCTGCCCAGTATATATGCGCACTCACCAGGTTTATCTCCGCCCTCCACGTCCTCAGGGCCTTTTTGGCTCAGCAGAACTCCTCACGCAAGATACATCAATCCCGTCAGCCCAGCATACACGCACTGGAAAGAACTGGGGCAGGAGTTAACTGTGGAGCAATGGAATTACTGCTGTGCCCAAACATCGCAAATCTCTGCCAGTAGTAGGTTGCGGGTGTTACATTATAAATTCTTGCAACGTCTATATTACACGCCCGTTAAAAAATATCGATTCAAATTAACTGATCATGACAGATGTGATAGATGCAGGAGAGAAGGAGCAGGTTTTCTGCACCTGGCCTGGGAATGCCCGTCAGTACAAGCCTACTGGGGAGAGGTGCATGAGGCGCTGGAGAAAATGCTGGATATAACATTGGCGAGGGATCCTGTGGTGGCCCTTTTGAGCTCACGGCACAATTCCCAAAACATATCGAAAGTTTCTAGCCATATCTCTGAGAATGGCCAAACGCAGGGTAGCCTGTAGATGGGGCAGGGGACGAGCACCGAAGTTCAAGGACTGGTTGGCTGACCTAGTGCACTATCAGGAACAGACCGCAACCTATGTGGAACTGCTCCCAACTGCCTCTAGGCCCACAGACATATGGGGACCTCTCCAGAGCTATCTCATCCTGCAGAATGGCTCCTAGTAGACGCAAGAGTGGGGACCGGTTTAAGCTAAAATACGGTTGAGATTCCACATCACGCATTGCTGTCGCATCCACAACAGAGCACGCCTGCACATACACTATGTTAAATGTTGATGTTTTGCCTACTGAATATCCAAATCGTCTCATACCAAACGCTTATCAAAATGACCATGTAATGAAATGTCTGTGACCTGCTATTGATTTAAGACCATGTGTTACCATGTTATGTATGAAAATCCAAATAAAAAAAATAAAAAATTAAAAAAAAAAGATACATCAATCCCATGCTTAGCGCATGGGGCACATCGATTCTAATCCACTGCCCCGAGAAGTAAGTTGGTGCAACTGCGCCACTTCTGCACATGTATGCCGGACCGACAGAGCCTGCCTCCTAGAACGGAATCCCATCCAGTACAGCTCCAACAGCCATTAGTTTCCGGGATCTCAACAGCTGCCCATTACTTCCCCGCCTGCTTCTCATTATCCTCTGCTCCAGGTGCCAGATCAGGTATTAATCATCCTCACTCAGCCTGGAGCCGTAAATTCAGTCGCCTAACGTAGCGGAGAGTCTCACCGATCATGGCATTTATCCTCTTTGTGAACGCTTTCCCACTGAAGTGCTCCACATGCTGGGCCTTCTAGTACTCACTTCAGTAGTAGTATTTGCTTTTAAATAGGGGAGCAGCCCCCATTCGTCTGGTATTTCTTTGCCATGTCACTCCTGGACTGTGCAGACTCACCGGGTATTTTCGCTGCACCCCGGGCCCTGCCTCTTGCTGACGCAGACTCACTGGGCAGCTTCAGTGCATTCCTCTGCTCCACGAGTACACAGGCTGATTTGCGTCTCATTTGGGCCCCTACTCCCAGTAGCTCCGTGCGCTTGACCCCAGCTGTGAACCGCCTCCGCTCCTCCAGGCCCTCATTGTCACAGCTCCGGGGCCCGCAACATTCTCATGAGTGACGTCCCAGGGGGTCCGGTGCTCGCCATCCGCTCCGACAAGGTCCCCGTTTAAATTCGCATCTGCGGGGCTCCACAGTGCTCACTTCTCACCAGTCACTCTCCGCATCCGCCCTCCGGCGTATTTTCTCGTGGGCCTTAGGTAGTTCCGCAAAATGGCGGTCGCGGCCCGTCGTAGGTTCGCTTCTCACGTTTGCTGGGTTCCGTCAGCCTCGCTTCTTGTGTCCGGTCAGCACTTGGGCGTCTTCACAGCGACAGGAGGCTTGGGCGCCTATTTTCACGCGTGGGTGCGCCCCCGCATTAGGATGCTTTGCAGGATTTTGCAGCGTGTCTCGGGAGCTCCTTCAGAGCACGTCAGCCATTGCCAGTTGCTGGCCACGCCCCCTCCGCTGCTGGCCCCCATGGTGATCGGAGAGAGGAGTGCAGTCTCAACTATTCTCTGGGCCTTTCTTCGATCCATTCCCACACCTGGCCCGAGTGGTAAAAAAGTAGAGCCTTGCCCTCAGACAGCACCTTAAATTTGACCAGATATAGCAGCATGTATTTGATACCCATGGCCTGCTATTTCTGCTTCTCCTGTTCGTAGGTTTACCTCTGCTGCTGCACCATCTTTTGTGTAGTCTGAAAATCTGACGATTCGCCCGCATCCATGTACGTTTCCCTACCCCCCCCCCCTTCCTCTAGCCGTGCGAAGCACCAGGTCTCCGTGTCTGTACTTAAGGAAGCGAGCGATCACCTTCCTCGGGGTTTGTGCGATCGCGCAGTGTGCCTGTTCTCTTGGAAAGCATGGCGAGATGCGATCTGGGGGCAAAAAGGTACACAGTCATGTCTCTAGAAACTGCTGTGAGCAGGCGCCCTCCACCCCCTTCGGGAATCCCAAAAATCAGAGGTTGTTGGCCTGGCGCACCCAGTGCGCCCTCCATTTGGGCTGACAATTCCCAAGAGAGGACCTGCAGCCTCTGAGCTCGAAGCTGTAATTCTTTCACAGCACCTTCCCTATCCAGGATTCAGCCTTGACCACCTCGCCCACCGTTTTCTTCAGATCGTGTCAGAGCAACGCCACGTCTGTGCCCACTTCTTCAATCTTGGTCTCCAGGGCCTGGCAGGAAGACTCAATTGATCTACAAATGGGGTCGGTGGCATGTTTGGACCGTGACCACCCCACCCCTCCCCCCTCCTTGCCCCCACCCCGTCCCCATGTGACAGAGTATGGCCACTGACTTTCTCCCTGAGGCAATTAATGACAGGGGTGTAGTATATTTGTCCAGTTTCCCCTGTTTTGGTGGTCCTTGTCGTTAGCCTTATTGGTGTAGTGGGCTGCAGCACCAGGCCCTGTCCCCGATAATCAGCCTGCCTACCTCTAGTTCGTTCTCTTCGGAGTGGGTGGCATGAGCACCTAGGCAGCAGAGGTGCTCAGGGGGATGGTGCCCCCTCCCCTATTAGGTTATTCCTGTGCTAGGTCTCAGTTCTTGTTCCCTGGTGTGAGCTTTGTGACCGGCCTGAGCACTGTCTCAGGGAGGGCCTCTCGCTGGATGTGGCCCACCTGCTTCTTGCTGTGCTGCACTGTCCCGATTCGCCAGGGCCCCTCAACAAAGGAAAACAGGAGGGGGGGGGGGGGGTAGGCATGTGGAGCCCATCTCTCGTCCGCCCTGGAGGCCTGGGCCACCCACCAATTGGTTTTCTCCCTTGGCATCCGCCTGAAGAATTTAACTGGAAGTCTGTGGGCCAGGTGCCAGCCCCTTGGTCCCAGCAACTTGGTCCCGGTGCCAGCCCCTTTGGCCTGGTGCTCTCCTCACACAGGCCGCTGCCCACTGCTCACTCTTCCTCAGGGCTTATTTGCATATGATGGGTCCAAAGTGAGGTGGCATGGTGTGCAAAATAACAATGAACTGAGATGTGGCACCAAGTAATTACCCGTGGCTGAGATTAATTCAAGCATTCCATCCATCACTGTATCAGCATGTTGGCAGCAGGATCCATGAAGGGGATTTGGACATCGAACACTTGTGTGCACCAAAATGATTTTCCTTTTTGCTTGCCCCTAGCCCCCCTCTCCCCGAAAACCTCTCCCAGATTACCTTGCTGAGAAAATTGTAGTTCAATGTCCCACTTTAATTTGAGGGAAAAAGCCTTTGTACTATACTTTTTCTTCTTAGGTCACAATTTGGTATTTATTTACCGTATTCATGCTTGTTTTTCCTTTTAGATTTTGATGACGACGACTTGTATGGCCAGTCTGTGGAGGATGATTATTGCATATCACCAGCAACAGGTTAGTTTATGTGGTGCATTTTGTATGTATAGGAGTGTTGTCCGTTTCGCAATTCCTCAACAAAGTGTGTTGTACCTGTCTTTAGAGACATCCTCTGCCATTTTGTTTCACAATGTGGAGGTCACTTCTTTTTGTATTGCGTGATACTTCAGGCCTCATCTGGAATGTTGTGCTTAGCTCTCAAGTCCATCTCAGGCACACTGTTTGCAGTTCTAGCAGGCCATCAGTGGGATGTTCTTGGAGTATTGTCAGGTGCCTGCAGCGTTGCCATTACAGATGAATAGGTAGCTGCTGGATGGATTGTACTGTTGAAGAATCTGTGGGTAATGAATAGGTGGATGGTGAATGACTGGAGCATAAAGGTAAATAAAGGTTTCAACTTCACCATTCTCCCTCACTGTATATCCAGCACCCCATATTCCCAAAAAAGAAAAAAGGTCTTTTCGTCAGCCTCAGAATTACAATCACCAAAGTGGCTAATAAGGATAATCAAATCTTTCTATACATATTGAACTACAACTCTTCTTCCCCCATGACATTCAGCACATCCAGATTTCAGTGCTGCAAAACAGACCTTTCCAAAGGAATAAGGAATCCCCACTCCTCCATTGGCAAGAGCTGGAGTAACCCTATGAGGGTAGGTGACATCTGCAGATTGTTTCCAAGTTCAACATGAGCAGCCTTATACCCAGGAGAGGAACAAAAACGTGTTGATTGAGAGACATATGCACGGACTTCTACATTTTTTAATATTTTTTTTAGGATGATGTGAGCAGACATCCTCCAAAGAAGGTTGTGTTTAGGTGTCTCTTGCTCCCCTTCTGGTCAGTCTCCACCTTCCATTACCTTGTACGCCGCCTCCTTCAGCCCTATGCACAGGTATTTTATATATATATATATATATATATATATATATATATATATATATATATATACGCATCAACAGTAAAGCAGTGAGCTAGTGTGCTCTATTTTTTTTTTTAAACACTTTATTAATCGTTTACTCATGGTAACATACAGGCAACAGTATGAATACATTCATGACATATCTGACAATTCAGTACATTTCAACCATCATCCCTCGCATCCCTTCCTCATTTCTTATTGAAGGTTCCCCATCATGTCCTCGTTCAGTTTGTTGTGTGGCCGATCACTGTCCCCCGTACCGGCACTCCTTCAACATTATCAGCTACTGAAAGGTAACGGCTTATGTGGTGTACGCTGCTTTTGCCCGCCCCATGCCAAGTAGCAACCCTTTCCCCCTCCTTCCCTTCCCCCCTCCCCGCCAGGTGTGTCTTACGTTGCGTGCTCTAGTGCCCCTCTCGGGTAGCCTCTCCTGGAGCCTCTACCCAGAGGTCCTAGTCTCTACTCTCCCTCCGGACTCCTATTATCTGGATAGCACTCCCAAATCCTCCATCTCTATTCCACCATCTCCATGCAGTTATATCAGGCTGCTTTAGGGTTCAGCCTCCTGCCGCACTTCTTCTGTGGCATCCTCTAGCTGCTTAAGTTGTGCTACCAACGCTTCCCACGCCCTGGCTGCTTCTAATGACTTCTCGCTTCCATTTCTCCTGGCCTCCCTTAGACGTACTGCCCCCTCATAGCTTGCCCAGCACACAAACTCTCTCTTCCACCCATCTGTGTGGGGTCCTTCCCGTGCCTTCCAATGACTGGTGATGTCCCTTTTTGCTAGTATAAGACCCAGGTCCTGAAATTTACTTGTGACTTTATTCCTAGAGGTGTGGGGGAATCTGTGCAACAGGCAATATCCCGGAGCAGTGATCACTTCCTCCTCCGTCACTTCCGAAAGAATTTCAGTCACCTCCCTCCAGAATTTCCTTATCTCAGGACAGCTCCAAAACATGTGGAGAAACTCCGCCCCCTCCTCCCCACAGCGGGGACAGGCGCCGTTTTCGTGTTGAAGTGCCTGTTAATACGCCCTGGGGTGAGATACGCCCTATGAAATACGTAGAAGTTCACTAATTGGAATCTAGTATTTCTAGTGATCTTACTGACTCGTTCTGTCAATTCCCCCCATACTTTCTCCTCTATAGGTTCCCCCAGGTCTTCTTCCCATCTCTGCTGTAATTCATTAAGAGCAGGGAGTGTTGCCCGACTAAGCCTCTTGTATAAGCAAATGACAGCCTTGAATGTCCCTGCTGCCGATACCACATACTGGCACCCCTCAGCTAGAGGCGGTTCAGATAGCCCACTCCCCCATTGTTTGCGTATTGCTGCTGTTAAGGCAGTATGCAATAGAAAGTCTCCCCTCAGTATCTCGTATCTCTCGCTAAATTTGTCAAAGGGCACCAGGATTCCTTCCTCGTATAGCATCCCAACTGTGGTTACCCCTGCTGTCGTCCAGGTCTCCAGTCTTCGCCAGTCCGCTCTATGTGGTAGTGCCATGCATAGCGCTAATGGAATATCCGGTGCATACGGGCGCTTGGTTTTGGACCTCTGTAGGCTTCTAACCCAACATTTGAAAGCCACTCGTATTTCTGTAGTAATTTCCCTTTCCTGAATGGGCAACCGTAATACTACTCTTGAGAGGAGGTCCAGACTCTGGCTTCCGCCCCCCTGTTGTGCAGTCCCCCTTATCTGACTCGCAACCCATTTCATGAGCCATTGCAACTGGGCAGCTATATAGTAGTACTCAGTCTGGTGCTGCCAAACCCCCCTCTGCTTTTGGTCTCATAAATGTCTTTAGGGCTACCCTGCGCCTCCCAGCACCCCACAGAGACTCCGTCACCATTGTCCGGAGATGTCGAAACCTCTCCGCTGGGATCCATACCGGTAGTACCCCGAAGAAATATAGGAGTCTCGGAGTGTCACCATTTTTAGGAGCGATATCCTACCAGTCAGTGATAAGGGGAGGGCCCCCCAAAACTCGAAACTGGCCTTCTTCCCCCTGATAGCTTTTCCCGCATTGCCCTCTAAAAGATCTGCTCGATCATGATAGATTTGGACCCCCAAGTATGGGAGACATCTGCCTTCCCACTCTACACCATCTACCGCCTGTGGTTTGCCTCGTCCCTGCCTGGTAGAAAACGGACACGACTAGCCCCAGTTTACCTTAAGGCCTGCTACTCTCTCCAGTGCCATCAGTAGTTCCCTGGCTCTGTCGAGATCTTCTCCTGTGTTCCTAAGGAATAGCAGTAAGTCATCTGCATATAATGCTATATGATGGGTTCGTCCCTCCCCCTTCAGCCCCTGATACAAGTTTCCTGTCCTGGCTTTAGCGGCCAGTGGCTCCATAGCCAGAGCGTACAGAAGGGGTGATAGGGGACACCCCTGCCGTGTTCCCCTCTCCACCCCGTAGCTATCCGATATGATCCTACCTGTCCTGACTCTGGCCTTAGAATCTGTATACAACAGGGCTGTCCATGCCACAAACTGTGGTCCCAGTCCGAATGCACGCATCACCCTGAACAAGTACGGCCATTCAAGACTGTTGAATGCCTTCTCTATGTCTACTGCAAAGATGACTGCCTTCTCTCTGCAATATGTGTCTGCTTCCAACACTCTCAACAACCTCCGAACATTCATTGTCGAGTTCCGAGATGGTATGAACCCCGCTTGGTCCTGGTGTATAAGATCTGTCATATATGGCAATAGTCGTGTGGCTAGTATCTTGCTTAAGATTTTGTAATCAAGATTAAGCATGGAGAGGGGCCTGTATGCTGTCTTGTCGGATGCCTGCTTCCCTGGCTTTAACAACGGGACTATTAAAGCCTCTCTGGTGGTCCCCGGTAGTTTCCCCTCTTGTTATGCTCGATTGTACATCTCCACCAATCGGGGTCCCAATAGGTCTACGTATGTGGCGTAAAATTCGACGAGAAACCCATCTGTCCCTGGTGTTTTATTCCTAGCCATGGCCTTAATGGCACTTTTTACCTCGCACAGCTCTATCTCCCTCCCCTGTGCCTCTGCCTCCTCCCCTTGGAGCGTCGGTATTTCAGCACTTCCCACATAGGCATCTAGCTCCTCAGCTGTGGGGGAAACTCTACTTCTATACAACCCAGTATAGTATTCACAGAATAGTCTATTAATGTCTTGCTGACGGTATCGGATCTCCCCCTGTTCATCCTTCATTTCCAGGATAACAGATCCCCTTTTGGCCGGGTTGGCCAACCATGCCAGCAATGCCCCTGGTTTATCCCGTTCAGCATGCGCCCGTATCATGTAATTCTTGTAGTCGAAGCAGCGCAATCTCTTCACATGCTCCGCCACTGCTTCCTTGGCTGCCAGCAGCTCTTCCTGTTTACCTTCATTCTCTGGTCTTTCCCTTTCAATATCTCGCAAGCGATGTTCTGCTATTAAAGTGTCCCTCAGAAGAGTCCTCACTCCCACCATTTCGGAGATGCACCAGCCCCTAAGCACTACCTTGAAGGACTCCCACTCTGCTATAGGACTTGAGGCAGTTCCCGCATTTTCGTCAAAGTATTGCTCGATGGCTGTTTGGATCGTTGCCTGATACCCCTGATCTTCTAATGTCTCTGGTCTGAGGCACCACGTGGGGATGCTCTTCCTAACCCTGGACCAGCCAAGCCCAATCAGCAGTGGATTGTGGTCTGAGATCGTCCGTATCAGATATTCACTAGTCTGCACGCACTCATGGACATCTGGAGTGCCCAATATGGTGTCCAACCTAACATGTAGCTCGTTAATATGCAAGGAGAATGAGTAGTCCCTATCCCCTGCGTGTTGTACCCTCCAGGAGTATATCAGTCCCCATTGCAGTTGCCAGTTTTTTCTTGCCACTGCTGTTCTGCAAATTGGTGAGTCTTGCAATGGAGGGTGTGAGCGATCTAGTGTTACATCTTCAACACAGTTATAGTCCCCACCTAAGAGCACTGATCCAGTTAATGCCTGCGCTAACGTCCTAGAAAGGGCTGCCAGGAAGAAGGCCTGATCCAGATTTGGGCCATAGATACTCCCTATTGTCACATCCCTCCCATCAAGTCTACCCGTTAAGCCCACATACCGCCCTTCTGGGTCTATGATCTGTTTAGTACATTGGAAAGGGACTCCTGCTCTCACCCAAATTAGCACCCCTCTGGTGAATGCAGAATAGTTTGTATGATACACCTGGCCCCGCCAGCGACGCTGTAACGCAGCTCCCGCCTTCGCATTTATATACGTCTCCTGCAGCATTGCAATTTGCATCCCTCTGCGCACCAAGAATGCATGTACCTTGAGGCGCTTTGTCATGGAGTGCATCCCTCGTACATTCCAGGAAATACACCTGAAGTCTATGGTGGGTCCCATTGGGTTGACACTGAGCTTTCCCTATCTAATTTCTTGCCCCAGACACACCTGGCCCCTATTGAAAACCCCTGAAACAAACGAACTTCCCAACTTCCCTTCCCCAGGACAGGTAGAAGTAGTCCCCCCTCCCACCCAAACACTTAAACTGTTCTTCTGGTTGTGCGGTTGTGGTGGCTATCGCCCAGCCCCGATAACCCCTTCCCCAGAATCTCCCCATGTTGCAGCAGGTAATCTCCACCTCATCCCCCTCCCCTTTTCTCCTATCGATTCCTCCTGAAGTCCTTCCTCCCTACCTTTTTCTGTGGTAACTCCAAAAAGGATATAGTTCCCCAGAGTCTGCAGTTCGTCTGACTTTATAGTTAGTTCTCTGTCAGCCAAGCTTATCAGCGGTATTAGGTGTTACTTTCGGCAGCTCCGTCTCCGATTCCTCTGCTGCGCTAGTTGTTGGGGAATACTCCGACCGGCCATCCGCTCAATCACTCCATGTTGACCTAGGGCTGGACCCGATTGGCTAAGCTCTGCCACCTCTTTGAGGGCCTTGCATCGTTCCGCCTGGGCTTCCGTCGAGGTCGGTGCCTTTGTCTTGCCATGACCCACTTCTTTCCTTGCCGCCGTCGACCCTGGTGAGCTTCCCCTCGATCCACGCCCTGGTCCAGAGTCCAGCCATTCCCAGGCTTCCTGTGGCATCTGGAAAAATTGCACTCCCTTCGGGCCAACCACTCGCAGTCGAGCCGGGAATAACATTGCGTACGGGAGCTGCAGCTGCCGCAGCCTCCTTTTCACTGCCAGGAACGTGGTTCCTTGCCTCTGGACCTCTCTGGTAAAATCTGGGAACACCATTACTTTACTATTCCCAATCTGTAAGCCATTTTTCTGTTGGGCCTGCTTGAGGATGTGGTCTCTGTCTCTGAAATGAAGCAGGCGGACTACTATTGGCCTTGGAGGAGCTCCTGGTCTAGGCGCTCTGGATGGGACTATGCGCCCTCTCCAGGGCATAAAATGGCGATAACCCCTCTGGAGCCACTTCGCTCTTTATCCAATCCTCTAGAAATTGCACCATATCGTCTCCTTCCTCTTTTTCTCTGTACTCCAACTATGCGCAAGTTGTTTCTGCGCGATCTCCCTTCGCTGTCTTCTGCCCGCACCTCCAGTATCCTTATTTTTGCTTCCACGGCTGTGAGAGATTTCTTCAGCTCAGTTACCTCCCCTTGGATGTCTGTGAGCGTTTTCTCTGTGCCAGTTACTCTCCACCAGACGGCGGTGATCATCTTTTAGGAGGCTGAGGTCGGTGCCAATGGCATCGATTTTCATTTCGAGTGCTTCACTGGGCGCTGTGATAGCCTCCATGATGTCCGCCAATGTGGAGCGCGTGGCAGAGCCATCCCTCCCTGTTTCTGGGATGTCATCCTCTTCATCCGTCTGGGTGCTCCCACCTCCCGTAGCCAGGGTGCCATGTCCCTTCCTCTTTGGCACTTTCACCATGCTTGCCTGCAACCTCACCTCTCTGCCGGTGGGCGTCAGATGCCAGTCTCTTGCTGATTCCTATCTGCAATCTCCATCAGGCCCTTCCCTCAGAGTTGGGCTTGATATTTCATGGACCGTTGCTACTGATTCCCCTTGGTCCCGCAGTAGGCCCATTGGCTCTCGGATGGCCTTCAGTTCAAGGTCACAGCTCGTTTGCCCGGCTATCCGTTGCCGCACTCCTTGGTTCGCGCTCTTTCTGGCCCTGCCAGGCCTACTTCCCTTTAATGTCTGGGGTTCAGTTGCCTCACCTCTCGGTAGGCTCGGTACGTCTCCGCTGCTCTCAGCAGCCCTCTCCAGGTTCCCTGTTTGGTGTCCACAGCTTCTTTGTTGATACAGCTCTCCCCGATTATCTTTCTGGCTGTCCGAGTGCTCTCTCGCTTCTCTTCGCACACTTGGTCCGAGTCAGCTTGCTGCGACCCTGCGTAGCTGCCCTTATGAGTCCCAGGGTGCTCCTCGATAGGCCCTCACTCTTGGTCTACTGCACCTTTACTGCGGGCCCTCGCTCTGCTCCCGGGCCTTCCCTCGCTTAGCCACTGCGCTCTCTGCCTGCAGGCCCTCCGATTCTGCTTACCTTCCAGCGTTCACTGCACCCCTCTCAGTGCTGCTTAGCCTTGCTAGACAGGCCTTGATTTGCTCAGGCCCCACACCGCCACTTCGCTTGGGACTCCGGCCAGGTATGTGCCCCCTCCTCTGTTTCTCCCGCTCCTCCGTTTTCCGCCGATCCCTGAACTGTCCTGGCCTCCTCGGTGGTCCCTCCTGAGTACGGCCATTCAGCGCGTCTCCCGCAGCCCGCCTCCTCTACCTTGCCGTCGCTGCCTCCGCTCTTCTATATGGCTGCCTTACCGCTGTTGAAATGGTCACTCACCGCCCTCTGTTGGCGCCGCTGCTTGTCCTTCAGCTCAGCGAGTGCTCATTTACGGCCGCCCATGTCTCCGTTGCTCCCAGATGCCTGGCCCACCTCGTCTTCCGTCCCCGGGTTCCTGGTTTCAGCACCCTATTCGCGCTGCAGGTCACCATTTTGTTTGCTGTTTCTCGGAGTCCACCTGCAGCCGGCCTCGTTTCCTTGCTTTTTTGCTGCTTAATGCCTCGCAGTCCTGCATTTACTTGCTCCGGGGCACTTCAGCTTTCGGTCCCTCCGTTTAGTAGAGGGGTTGGGGTTCAGGATCTTGTTGGATGGGTGATTCCTAGGCCGGAGCTCCGAGGTCCGCTCCTGTCTACCTCGGCGTCAAGCCACGCCCCTGAGCTAGTGTGCTCTATAAAAAGCCATGAAAAAAGTTGATAAAATATAGCACCATTCCAGGTTGGCAATGTGGTTGGTGGAACATGACCCCCTAGCCATTTAGCAAAGCCCCCTTCACTGCATAACCTGGCCAAAGAAAACCCAGCCTGGGCTACTTAAAATGTTGCTCATTTGCACTTCACTGCACAGATGTATGTATTCCCAGCTGGTGAATATTCGGTGAGTGGAGGAGCGAGATGGATGAACCTGAGGCAAAACAATGCTTTGCTGACCCAGCAGGAAAAAAACTGGCTGCTAACGTTTCTGAATGACTCCCTTTGCACCAGCTAGTCAGGCGGAGGTTTGCTGAACAGGTATCCACTTGGAAAGGGTTGGTCAGATACAGGATGTAGTGAGTAACCCAGTGGCAGTATCGCTTTTGAATGCTCCACTTGGTATTCTCTATAGCGCTAGGCCAACAAATGTTTGGCAATTCCGTACACACTTAAGTCCTTGATAAAAACTACTATAATAGGTTATTTGTTTCATCAATTGTTACCAAGAATGAGTGCAATATGTGCCTTTTGGTCCAACATGACAAATTAGCTATTTGCATAAGCCGAATCAGCAGGCTATCATTACACCAAATGGATGCTTTATTGAGCATGAAGAACAGTGTATTGCATGGTCCAGAAGGGAAAGGCAGGTGTGCTAATTTAGTGATTCTTAACCTACTGACTTCTGTAGACCCCTACTTAATCATTACTGGCATCTGGGACCCCCAATGAATTGTTATTGAAATCCGGGGACCCCACCACTGAGTCATAATTGGAATACGGGACGCCACCCTAAGCAATTTCAATGATTTGTAGCGCAAAACAATAAACAGAAACAAGCATTACTCAAACAAATACATAAATGATGAATTATGCTATTTATTCCACAAACCAATATAATAAAAAAGATCTAAATTTGAATGGGAAGGTTGAAGTTTTTTAAAGTTCGATTGCGGCCACCCATCTTCTATATTACATTTTGTTTGACTGCTCCCGCAAATCAAGCTGAGGATACCAACGTAATTTTTAGCTTCCAATTTCAAAATCCTTCACATTTACAGAACGTTTTAAAAGTTTGTTTTGCATTTTGCTTCTTTATTTAAATGCACCTTATTATTCTGTTAATATTTCATTTTCTAATCTGTCATGGACCCCCTGATTAGGCGTCATGGACCCCCATGAGTCCATAGAACCGATGTGCTAGTTGATTAAAGTAACGTGATGCTGAGAGTGGTGCTGAGCCATATACAATATGAGTAAATCAGAGTTCAGCGATGTCATGAGTGCAGGAAATTTTGAAAGTGAAGCCAAATGAAGATGTGTAAAGGGGGTAGCATTGCAAACTAATTGTATATTTTTAACTGACTTTAGACTTTACAGTTAGTTTCTAGTGTAGCCCTGTAGCTGAAGAACAATGTAACAAACATTACTAAAAGTTAATACAAAATTTAATGGCATTCGTGATGTAAAGTTTCAACTCCTCCGTGTCCTTACTAGAATTGAAACTTTCTGTCACGAAAGCTAGGAAATTTTGTATTGTATGTCTCGACCGGAGGAGTGGATTACGCTAGTTTTGAAGCTTACTCACTACCCAGAAAGCCAAGTCAATCACTGGCTTGAAGTGAAATCTTTTGAAGGTGGAATCTGAGAACTAGTCGGCCGCATTTACAATATCTTCCAGCCGAGCACCTAACTTGAAGGCCTTAAAGACCATTGCACCCCTTGCAGAAAGTGCTCAGAAAATGCTAGTATCAATACCTGCTTCTTGCTTCACCCATCTGACCCACCGGGCAATAGTTGGAGAGGAGAACTCCTTAAACTGCTTTTTTTAAGGATGGGTGCGGTTGCCTCTCGCCCGGAGGTCTCAGTTCTTCTGTCATGGCCTCATATGCCTTAATGCATTTTACCACACATAATTTGTGGTTGTCATCAAATGCAGGGTAAGATACCACCTTAGAGTTTCTTTGTCGGTCTGGATAATGAAAGGTAATCCCATCCAGGGTGAACAACCTACTTGCAACGTCTAAAGCTCGAACATCTGAGACGCTCTTAAAAGGATCAAACAAAGTAGCATAGCCAGCTTACCTGATAACTCCGTACTTGAAAGGTGTTTATTGTTTTGCCTAGAGAGAAAAAGATTAGGAACCCTATTAACATCGCAAAGAGATAAGTATCTGGGTTCTGGAGGGACGGTAAGCCAGCTACTTCTCATTAACTTCTGCACCAGGAAATGCTCCCCCACCGGGAGGCCTTCCATGGGATCGTGGCCTGCTGAGATAGCTGATCGGAAGGAGTTTACTGACCTGTAAGCCATACTTTTTGGATGCCATCTCTAAAAGAAAGTTCAGAATCTGCACACCACCTGACACCCCAGAATCCAAGTCCCTCTGCACACACTAACCCAGCCTTCCAAGCATAGGCTGTTTTGTACTGTTTGATTGTGGAGGATGCCCAGGCTTTCAAGAGGAGAGACTGAGCTTGTTCTCAAAGGCCCGAGACTTTCCATCGTTGCCTGTAATCCTCCTTCCCATAAATCGTACCATGCCTTCCACAACGAGTTTGTGTGAATTCCCTGACTGATCGCAAAGGAGATCCCGAAAGAGGGGTAGAGGGATTAGAAAATTCCAAGAGTTTAATCCGAACCGGATACCTGAGTTGAGATTTCCATGAAGGTGTCATTAGGATTAGGACTGCCCGTTGTCTCCTCAATTGTGCTGAGATGCGGGTTATCATTGCAAATGGGGGAAATGCATATGCCCTCTCCTTGTTCCAATCCTTGGGAAAGGCATCAGTCGCTGCCACCATGGGGTCTGGTCTCCAACTGAAGAACCTGTCCACTTGATGGTCCAGCCTGGAAGTGAACAGTTCTGTTGTGAAGGGCCCCCACTTGCAAGTTGATTCTTTAAATATATGAGGGTCGAGATCCACATCCTCTTGTCTTGCAGCTGTCTGGAGTGCCAATCTGCCAAAATGTTTAAAGAGCCAGGGTGATGATCCACTGTAACCGGGGAACAGGTTGCTGAGAAATCCTTTGGCTGTAGGACAATGGCCCCTTCCACCAGAAACTTCCTGATCTGTGGGAGGGAAGCATCGCACTCTGAGAAGACTATGAGACGTGGTTGTCTGGGCTGAAAAGGGGAGTCCTAGTTTTTTATATGAAAGCCCTGGATGGTTTGTAACACCCAGGCGTCGGACGTTGGCACGTGCCAGTTGTGCATGAAACATGCCACCCTGCCCCCAACTCTTAAGTGGGGAAAAAAGGGTTGCACTTTCCGTTATTGGTTCCATGGATGTTGTGTCCTCTGGAGTTGCCTCTTGACCCAGTTTGATGTGGCCATCTCCTGGAGGGGAAGAATCCTCCAAATTGTGCTGTCTAAGGGAGGGAGACTGGGAGACAAGGTGGCCAGCTGGGCGCGCCTGCCACGGCCACCCACAGTGAAAAACCTTGAGGTTAAAGCCTGGGTCTTATCAAGGGAGGTGAACGTAGCAAAAAAGTTCCCTAGGTCTTTTATAAATGGGTCACCAAACAGGACCCCCTTGTGCCACCACCCCTGCTTTCGAAGTTGCAAGATCACCTAGCTTAGGGTCCACTTTAATAAAGAAGAATCTGCAATGCTTAGTGGACAGAGCGCAGTTGGCATTGCCCAATAGAATTAGACCTCGCTGAGCCCATCCCGAAAGGACATCTGGGAGAATGAGGGATCCAGATTCTTTAGCCTCCTTTGCCATAACAAGGATCTTGATCAAGATTCCTGTGACATCAGGGAGCTTTTCCTGGCAGTACTGCCATGAGTGGTCTCTGCCTTCATTCGGGTCGCAAATATACTTAGCCAGGAAAGTAGCCATTTTGGAATTTAGGTCTGGGGTGAGGACTTTCTTGCCTTCGAGGGAAAGGCGTGGACACTCCATTCTCAGGTGGTTATGGACCTCCTTATCCAGAGTCTATCTGAGCCTACCGGCCACATAGGCAGCCTCCTTTGTCGCTGAAAGCCATTCTGGGGCACGAGAGTCTAGAAAGTCCTCTGGGGTCTAACATGTCCCCAGTTCGACCATTAGTGGTGGGGTTGGATTGGGCCATCTGATGAAGGCCGCCAGGTTTTGGAATAGTCCCCATTGCCATCCGAATTCCCTTGGTAGTTGTCCATATTGGGGTCCAGTGTTGGGGGGGGGGGGGGGAGGGGTCATTGGTGTCTGGGCCATAGGCTCCTGTGTCGTGGCCATAGGAGGGGCCCCCGAACGGGAGGTGGTGCGAGACAAGAAGTCCATATTCAGCCTGTGATCCGTGTCTTGGTCAATCACCTGATAATGCTTACGCTTGGCCTTTTTAGGCGGTGCTCCTTTCTGCCCTCGATTTTGTGGGGTCAAGAGTCAGGTGTGTTCTGTCCTCATGAGGAGGGGTCCGGGACATCTTTGTACCAGCTATTGTAAGGTCTTCACGTAGGGAAAGAGGGCATAGGAGACCGCTCTGTGTATGGACACATCCACTGCGTCACAGAATTTTTATCTAGCGGAATGTATTGTATGTCCTCCTCTTCTAAGAGAGAAGTATCTTTGGCCCTAATGATTGCAATAGTATTAGGCACTAGCGGTACCAGTTGTGATATTTAGAAAGTTGGAGAGGTCCTCGGGCTAAGGCCTTGGGACACTCTTATTACGTGACCCCAAATTAAAAGGATAGGTAGCCTAGGCCAGTGTCCCGCGTGCACACTTCAGTGCTTATGCCCAGAACTAGTGATTGTACTATACATACCCCTTAACAGTGATGTCAGACTCCAGGCCAGTATGTTCTGTGATCGGGCGCGCTGCTCTTTTGAAGTTTGATTCAGATGGAGCATGCCATCGCGGAGATGGAGAGGAGCGCGTCTTGCTGAGAGCACCCACAATATCCTCTGCAGGTTGGAGGACCTTTCCGCATCATGAGGCCCTCTGGAACTGAATAGGCGGCTACAGCCTGCATCAGGAGTGCCTCTTGCTCCCGCGGGATCATAAACCTGTAGGAAGCAATGGCGTACCAGCAAAATAGCACAGTCAGTGTAACATGAAGAAGAAAAACAAGATCTCATGCGGAATCCTAAAGCAACTTATCTGAAGAGCTGCGGAGCAGTGAAGAAAGAGTATGCAGACAAAGGAGAGGGACTATATAGTGTGCTCTGTACTACCATTGGATAGTGTTGGAACCGGGGTTACCGAGTCCGCCACGGTAGCATGGCGCGAGGCGGGAAAGCACGCGAAGGCAATGTGTAAGGCAGTTGTGCAGCACACTCTTACTTTGACTCAGAAATGCGAACGCAATATCAGGACACCACACCAGGCTTGTGTATTTAAAATCAAGATCTTTTATATAAATCAAGGTAGCATCAGATGAGGCAGATTAATTCAGATCTACATTTAAAATCATTGCCTTACTCAACTGGTGCACATTCTTATTAAAGCATCATAGCTCATCAACATTGTAGGCCACTAAGAGGCCGCAGGAATCCTCTCCTAAACGTAGCACCAATAATGATCACAAGGTGCATTAATAAAACATGGGCCTAAACATGCAGTTCACTTCAAGAATATTCAATTACTTAAAAGAAGGCTTTTCACGTTACATTTCAATAGGCCTGCATTAATCTAGGCGCACCCACATTCAGTACAGTGGGCGTCGCAACTCCAGTACACCTGTAACATAAAACACTTCAACTCTTGGCGGTGTACACTTCAGCTCAATTCACTTAATCACTTTCCCCTTAGGTAAAGACTTTGCAGTTATAAGCATAGGCCTAGGCAGTAATTACATTAGGCGTCATCATTAAATTAATAAACCATGTGGGGAACCCCTCAACATGTCCTGTATTCTGGGGCTTCTGTGTCCCTCAGGGGTTAATTCAGGCCAGGCCCACTCCTCTCCGGGGCCTCGCCTCATGGGGAAAGTTACAATGCAAGGGTTAATGGTGGCCCCCGGCCCCCAGTGGCGTCTCTGCGGGCCCTAGGGGCCTCCTGGGCTCACCTGATGTGTCGGTCGTTGGTCGCGCTTCCTAGCGACTGGCGATCTCCAGGCCCGGCCCGTGTTCTGAAGGGCGGGGCCCGGTCGGGGTGCCTCGGCCTTCTGGCCGGAATTACGGGTCGTTGCGGGGCCGGTATCCCCTCCTCCGGCCCCGGGATCGGGTAAGTGAATGCGGGATTTGCGGGCGTTGCGGGGGCCGGTATCACCCTCCTCCGGCCCCGGGATCAAGTGAGTGGATTTGCGGGCTTTCGGGAAGGGGAGCGGGAGCCGGCAGTCCTCTCCGGCCTGCTCCTGTCTCCCTCTGCACGGCCGGAGCTCTTCCTCGGCCTCCGTCGGCGCTGGGGGCGTGGCGGAGCCGGCGCCCATCGCTGCGCGGCCTTCCCGGGGGCGCAGCCAGCGTCCCTGGTTGCCCAGCAACGGCGGGGCCTGGAGGCCTCGCGGATCCCGCTAGCCGCGGCTCCTTCACGCGGCCCCCTTGGGCTGCGGCGGTGATTTCTTCGGCCGCGACTCGCCGGTGGAGCCCCGGGCCCGGCGGTGATGTCTTGGGGGCAATTTGGAGGCTTCGGTGAGGGCGCGGACGGCGCACCTCACCACACTCACTCGAGGGCCTCCCTCACCACAGCGCTTCCTTCGGTGAGGGCGCGGACGGCGCACCTCACCACACGGCCTCGAGGAGGGCTTCCCTCACAGCAGCACTTCTCCTCACGCGGCGGCGGCCGCGGCGGTGATTCCCTCACGAGGTCAGTGACCTGAGGGGGCAGTTTCTCCCTCGTGGAGACAGAACGCGGGCGCACCAGCAGCCTGTGGGCAGGGCTGACTGGAAAGGTTCTTGGGGGCAGCCCAGCAGCAGGCAGGAGTTGATAGGGGGTGAAGGTCTAGCGCTTCCGGGCACGGCGCTTTACCTGGTGATCCCCAGTGTGGCAGTTTAGGTTTCAGGCCTTGCTGGACGGTCAGGCCTCCCCAAATTAAGGTTTCTTGCTGCTGTTCCAGATTGGTTGCTTCTTAGGAGTTTCTTGTCAGGAGTTTCTTGTCAGAAGTTTCTTATTATGAGTTTCTTGTCAAAAGTTTCTTGTCAGAAGTTTCTTCTTATGAGGGGGGGGGGAAATGAGTTGGTGGTTCTGGGAGTGCTTGATGTTCTTCCCAGCAGAAGGTGGTTCCCTGGGTCCCCTCACGCTGGGCAAGGTCAGTGGGTGGTGGGCGTTCCTCAGCTAACTTACTACAGCAGGGCCTAAGCCTTGTCAGCAGCAGTAGTGTAGGTCTCCCCCCTAGGCCCTAAAGCCTGTACTCCGGCAGAGGTTCTCCCAGGATCAGTGGTGCCCCAACTGACTAAAAGTTTTCCCTCCAAGCCTCTTATACCCCTAGGTCAGGTGACCCTCCTAAAGGCGGCAAAACATAACTCCTCCCACAGCCCGGAAGGTTCTGGAACCTTCCACATGTCTGGCTATGTGGCCCAGAGGCGGGGACGGAATGGATACTGTATCCCTATGTCCCAGCCTGACCCTGGCTACTAGTGTGTATGTGTGCAAGGCCCCTCTGCAGTAGCAGGGGCCTGTGGCAGCCATCTTGAGTGAGAGAGCACCTGCACCTCAGCACTGGTTAGCAGTGGCAAGGCGCCCGGAGACCTAGGTCCAGTAAAAATACGGTGGCAAAAATGAGGCGCAAAAGGGAAAAAAACAGGGCAAGACCACCCTAGGGCTGACAGGTCTAACAGATAGACTTTCACAATTTTTTCTTCCTTTCCCTAAGGTTCAGGAGAAAGGTAATGTGGTTAAGTGTGATACTCTCTTGACTGCGGAGAGTATCACACTTGTGGCATATGCCTGTCATTTCCATTCTGAGGTTTTTGACTTCCTGTTCTTCCTATGAAGTGCTTCAAGAGGAATTTAGGAGACACACACCCCATCACATACCCTTACCGTATTTGTTTACCGAGCAAATAAATGCTGCAGAGGAAAGTGTGAGAGGACAACGGTTTGTCTGCATTATGGATCATGGAGAATAAGGATGAGAAACCAACAAAGAATACATGGGTTAGTGTCTTTAAAACAGGTTAGCCAGGTGAGTAGTGCATGATCAATCTTTAAATGGAAATGGCAAACCAGCAAGTAATATCATTTCAATTCTAGAGGCCATATAATGGATACACATTTCTTTTCTATTGGAGTGTAGTAGGCCTCTTGGGGGTTCAGTTTTTGGCTGATGTAGGCAACAGGTCATTTAACGCAGTCTGCATCCTTTGGGTGAGGACAACCTCCAATCTGAAGCTGGAGGCATCTGTCTGCTGATGAAAAGATTTCTAAACTTTACTTCACTGCAGAACAAGGGTGGATCATAGAGGGACCCTGGGCATATGGAAAGCCTCCAATGTTTGAGTAGTTGGGGCCAGTAACGTTGCAGATACATGTTTCTGAAGCAAATTAGTCAAAAAGGTGGCCTTAGTGGCAGAGTCAGAAATTAAGCATCTGTAACAGCCTACCATTTCTATAAAAGACTTAAGTTATTTTTGATCTGCAGGACTGTAAATTAACATTTGCTTCTACTTTTTTCACCTGTGGTTTTAGTTGTGGCATATTTGGGTAACGGCATTAGTCCTTGATAGGTGGCTTGTGCCTCATATGTCCCAACAGAGGACTGTAAAATGGTATAGAACTTTATGGTGGAAAATGTTTTTTCCTTCTCTGTAGTAGCCAGTGAAATCTGCCATTAGCCCTAGGTAAAGTCCAGAGTGTACATACACTTGGGCCTCTCCTAGTTGGTCTAGTGTTTTTTCAACTCGGAATTCAGTAAGCATTTAACTCGGAGATGGCTTTTACCTACAGAAGTCAATGGAAAAAAAAGTCTGATTTGGGTAGAAGAATAATTGATTAATTCCATTAACTTCCAGATGGTTTAATCAATCAATCAGGGATTTTGAAGCGCACTACTCACCCGTGAGGGTCTCAAGGTGCTGGGTGAGGGGGGCAGCTCCGGTCAGTCGAAGAGCCAGGTCTTGAAGGTCTTCCTGAAGATGTGCAGGGTAGGGGCGCGTCTGATGTCGATCAGGAGCTCGTTCCAGGCTTTGGCCGCGATGTAGGAGAAGGTTCTTCCACCCGTTCTTGCTCTGCGGATGCACGGGAGTTCAGTGAGGGCGAGGTCGGCGGATTGGAGGTTTCTCTTGTGTACGTGGAAGGAGATTCTGTCGTCGAGATATTGGGGTCCTTTGTTGTGGAGGCATTTGTAGGCGTGGGTGAGTATCTTGAAAGTTATTCTCTACTCAACGGGGAGCCAGTGGAGGTATCGCAGGTGTTGAGTGATGTGTTCGTGTCGAGGGATGCGAGGACGAGTCTGGCTGCAGTGTTCTGTATGGTCTGGAGTTTGTGGAGAAGAGACCTGTTGATCCCGGTGTAGAGGGCGTTTCCGTAGTCCAGTCTGCTGGTTATGAGTGCGCGGGTGGCGGTCTTCCTTGATTCGGGGGGGATCCATTTGAAGGTCTTCCGAAGGATGCGGAGGGTGTTGAAGCAGGTGGAGGCGACAGCGTTGACCTGTCGGGTCATGGAGAGGGAGGAGTTGAGTGCGATGCCGAGGTTCCGGGCGTGGTCCGTGGGGGTGGGGGGGGGCTGCCAGGGCGGTGGGCCACCAGATGTTGTCCCATGCAGAGGGAGAGGGTCCGAGGACGAGGACCTCTGTCTTCTCCGAGTTGAGCTTCATGCAGCTGCTGCTCATCCAGGATGCGACGTCCTTCATTCCTTCCTGGAAGTTGAGTCTGGTTGTGATGGGGTCTTTGGTGAGGGAGAGGATGAGCTGGGTGTCGTTGGTGTAGGATACTATGCTGAGTCCGTGATGTCCGACGATGGCGGTGAGGGAGGCCATGTAGATGTTGAAGAGCGTAGGGCTGAGCAATGATCCTTGGGGTACTCCACAGTTGATTTCCGTGGGTTCGGAGAGGAAGGGTGGAAGTCTGATTCTTTGGGTTCTGCCGGTGAGGAAGGAGCGGAGCCAGTGGAGGGCGGTTCCCTGTATGCCGGCGTCGTGGAGTCTGGTGGTAAGTGTGCGGTGGGAGATGGTGTCGAAGGCTGTAGAGGGGTCGAGTAGGATCAGGGCCGTGGTGTTTCCTTGGTCGAGGAGGGTGCGGATGTCGTCTGTGGCGGCGAGTGGAGCAGTCTCAATGCTGTGGTTGCTGCGGAATCCGGATTGGGAGGGGTCGAGGATGGAGTTCTCTTTTATGAATTTCGTTAGTTGGACGTTGACTGTCTTCTGTGTGACTTTGGCCGCGAAGGGTAGAAGGGAGATGGGTCGGTAGTTCTTGAGGTCCGTAGGATCTGCTGAGGGCTTCTTGAGTAGGGGCCTGACTTCTGCGTGTTTCCAGTCATCGGGGAAAGTGCCGGTCTAGAAGGTGGCGTTGATGGTCCGTCGTATTTCCGGTGCCATGGTGGCGGCTCTGTGGAAGATGTGTGGAGGGCAGGGGTCCGTGGGGGCTCCTCAGTGAATGCCTTTCATGGTCGATGCGGTGTCTTCGGTGGTGACTGGGGTCCAGGAGGAGATGGTGGGCTGCTGGCGTTGCTGGAGGCGGGAGTGGTTTCGGAGTCAGGTGCCTGGTCATTGAAGTTGTCGTAGAGGCCCTTGATTTTCAGATTGAAGTAGCAGCCGATCTTGTTGCAGAGGTCCTGGGAGGGGGTGATGTCCGTGGTTTCGCTGGGGGGTTTGGTGAATTACTGGATGATGCTGAAGAGTTCCTTTGAGTTGCTGGAGTTGGCAAGGATCTTGTTCTGGATGAAGGTCCTTTTGGTGGATCTGATGCGTTGGTGGTATTCTGCCTTGGTGCTCTTGTAGGTGGTGCGGTCTTCTGAGGATTTGCCGTTTCTCCAGTTCTTCTCGAGACGTCTGCAGGTGCGTCCGGATTCTTGGAGGTCAGCGGTGAACCAGGTGGCCTTTCTGGGGCGCTGTCTGTCGGGGTTACGTAGGGGTGCGAGCTTGTCTGCGCAGGTGGTGATCCATCTGTGAAGGTCTTTGGCTGCGAGGTTGGCGTTGGTCAAGGTGGGGGGGCATTGCGGTGAGGGTGGCGTTGAGCTGCTCCTCAGTGACCTTGCTCCAGTTCCTTTGTGGTGGGCGGGGGTGCAGGTTTAGGGGCGGTGGGTTTGTCGACGTGAAAGTGTACGCAGTGGTGGTCTGTCCAGGGAGTTGCGTGGTGTGGCTGAAGTGGATGTTGTTACCTCCTGCGAAGATGGGGTCGAGGGTGTGTCCTGCCTTGTGGGTGGGGACGAGTTGTTTTAGTCCAAGGTTGGCGAGGTTGTCCAGGAGGGTGGCGGAGTTGGGGTCGCTGAGGTTGTCGAGGTTGAAGTTGAGGTCTCCGATGAGTCCATCGAGGCGATGGCGTGGGGCGCGATGAGGTCGGAGATGGTAGTGGTGAACGCGGTTCGAGGTCTGGGAGGTCTGTAGGCGAGGGTGCCTCGTAGGGTCGTTCTGTGGCTGGTCTGGATCTAGAAATAAAGGTGTTCGGTGTTGGGCGGGCTGTTGCTCGAGCTGGAGGGAGTTCTTGTGTGCGATGGCAAGTCCTCCCCCTGGGTGGTTGGGGCCGTCCTTCCTCTGGATCTTGTATCCATCGGGGATGGCAGTAGCTATGTCTGGGTCGGAGGTGGGGTTGGTCCATGTTTCTGTGAAGAAGGCGACATCTGGCGCAAGGGTGTAGATGAGGTCCTAGATCTCTACAGCGTGTCTGTATAGGGAGCGCACCCCCGAAGCCCTGAGGAGGATACATCTCAGGGCTTCGGGGGTGCTGGCATCCGGTGTGGGGGCAGTGGCCGTGGGGGTTGCGGAGGGTGGTGAAGGTTTGGCGGCGGTGACGGCAGAAGAACTGGCTGTGGGTGGTGTTCAGCATAGACAGCTGGCAGTTGTTCCTTCCAGGGTTGAGTGCGTGGAGGGCAGCTGAGTCGTAGCGGTGGGTGGTCGGAGGTCCAGGGTCCCTGGCGCTGGTCACGGTCAGTTCGCGGACAGGTGCATCTAGGCTTGCCTTTGGTGCGCCTTTGGCGCACCAGCACGCGGCCGCCATTAAATGGGGAAGGGGGAGGGAAGCGTAGCTGGGAGGCGGGAACGGGGACTGGCGGGGGGGGAGGAGCCGCGGGGGCAGCAGCTGCGGGAAAGGGAGCGGGCAGAAAATCTCCAAACATTAAATAACAAATCACGAATAAAAAATACAGAGGCACAATAACAGCAAGACAAAACAGGCACAATGACAAAAAAGACAGAAAACGGGCACAACACAATACAGACAACAGCGGGACCAGCAGAAGAGCAAGGCTCTCCCACTGGACCACCAGGGATGAGGCGCAGGCAGGAGCCTGCGGGTGGAGGAGGGCATTGAACACCTACCTGCACAGGGCAGCGGCCCAACAGCGGAGCTGCTGGGGGAGAGAGCAGGTCTCTGGATTTGATGACCCCTACAGTTAGCATTTCGTCTATCTTCTCTCATATTGCTCTTGTCCTAGCTTCAGAAATGTTATGATGTTCTGTTGGATAGTTGTAGGAAGTTAGGATCCTTCTAGCATGGCTACTCCCACTTTTTGCCTGGTGTCAGTGTGTTTTTGACTAGTCTGACTGGGATCCTGAATCAGAACCCCGGTTACTGTGCTTCTCCCTAAATTTGAGTATGGTACTGCTGTATCCTTACAAGTCCCTAGTATATGGTACGGAGGTACCTAGGGCATAGGTGCACCAATCTCCCACGGGCTGCAGCATGTATTGTGCCACCCATGAGAGACCACTCAAACTGTAACTACAGGCCTGCATTGCAGCCTGTGTAAGTTGGTGCTTGCACCACTTATGACAAATATAAGTTTTCTTATATCTGAGGTCACTACACTTAAAACCTCTAAATCACCCCTAAGGCAGGCCTTTCAATCCTGAGGGCGGTGTGCTGGGTTATAAGTGTGAGGATGCCCCTGCATGAGCAGGACTCGCTTACAAACCCCGGAGTCGATTCTCCAGGCTTTGTAAGTACGGCCAGCCTTTTTTATACATATAGTGGCCATCTGTCATTACTCGATGGCTAACTATATAGTGGCTGTGCCAAACCTGGGCATGTTTGGTATCAAACATGTTGGAATCCTACCCTAACACCATTACCAGTGTTGAAGGTATAATTCCATGCACTGGGGGGCTCCTCCGGGAAGCCCCCAGTACTCCTGGTAACAGCCTTTCGGGGTCTGCCAACAATCTAGTGCTGCTTTTGACCCCAGACACGATACTTCCCTCCTGCTGCTGAGCTTATAATAAGCCAGCCTCCTACAATGGTTTTATATGGTTCCTTAGGAATATGGTGTTGTATTTTTTTCTGTTAACTCTGGTTGTTCTGAAAACAGGATGCAAAAGATGTTGCAAATCTTGTTGTTGGTTGGGTTGAAGCTTTAGTGCACTACTGCTTTGTGGAATTGTGGATTCCGTCAGCTCTGGGTATTCTGTATCTAGACGGAAAATCCGCAACCATAAGGGAATTGGTCACAGGGGTTTCCTCCTTTTTGTGAGGTTAAGTCTGCTCATTTTTTTCTTTCATTATTGAAAAGGGTCGTTCTATAGGTGACAGGTGCTAGTCTCCCTATAACAACAAAGTGACCCTTCTAATTTTAGTAGCTTGTTATCTTTGACAGGTAGTAACAAAAGAACCTTGTCCATGATTTGAGATTCTTGTATCCTTTTATTGTATAACTTTTTGTCAGTTTTGGGCCTGTATTAGATGAGTGTGTACTCTTTCTCTCTTGCCATTCATTATTTCTGATGGATACATCTTCCTGTATATTAATCGCATTATGAATACTCCTTCCAGGCTTCAGCCAGGTCCTGAAAGCTCTCTTCAAAGCAATGAATGTCCGACACTGCAGGGTTGCACCATGTTGCTCCAACCGCTACTATGTTTCCAGATGTGAGGTCACATGGCTATTTTGTGTGACCAAGGCAGTATGCTGATTTCATTCTTTGTTTTTCAGTGTCTCAAGGACGTGATCAGGATCTCTGTCTCATTGATGAAATTCTCAGCTTTCGACATTAAATGGCTCCTCAAAAGGCCTCTGGCTTCAAAGCCTTTCAGACAGTGCCAAAAGATGCCACCCCTTTCAGGTCTCTATGATCATTGTATGTGGAGCCTAGGTATGGGACACCATGATGTGCACTGTGGCTCTTGCGTTTTCATGCATCTGAAGGCCATCAGGGAGAGGAGGCCAAGTTATTTTTGGCCCTGCGGGAAGACCTTTGAAAAAGTTAAAGTTCCAAAAAGTAAAGTTCTCCTAATAGATTGTACCACAAAAAAGTGAACAGTCAAAGGAAGGGGAAATCCCCATTTGGAAGAGGTCCTGTTACAGTGATGATTGTTCAGAGTCGCAGCGCTATTCTCTGATGCTGACTCTTCTACGATATCAGGAGAACCCCGGTGCCCAAGAAGCTGAGGCTATAGTTCCTCAATCCTTTGTCTGACCCCACGCTGGTTGAGGCTTTGGCTAGCTATGCTTGTCCTTGTCAGGATGACTCTGAAAACCTCAGGGTTACTCCCCAATGGGAGATGGGACTGGTCCTACGGGTTTGGTAAATCTGGCCCTTACTCCACTTCTCCCAATGCTGCACCAGCACTGGGCTTCAGGCAAAGTCTGAACTTTCCAAGGTACTGTCCTCCATTCATTTTGGTCCTCACTCATTGCTAACCCTAAAGTCTGTGGTGATGCCACCTGCAGAGCTGGCTCCGGTGCACCAATGGAGTGGTTAGGAAAAAAAATGTATTCATGTGGGAAGGGAAGAAGTGAGGGGTAACTTTAATATTTAAACACTGTTGAACCCCCTCCCCCAGGCTCAAGATTAACCATTTAGAGGAGATTTGGTTCAGATTTTGATGAAGAGGATATAGAGGGTAAGGATTACAGACACACAGAGGATGCTAACTCTGGAGGTGACCACCTTCTGCCTTCTTATAATACTGATGCCGACCTTTATTTCTATTTACAAATGCAGGTGGTCTACATATGTCCCCAGTAGGGGACGTTTCCTGCTTCTCTGTCCATCCCAGGCAGGTATCCTGTCGCACTACAGTTGTTAAAAAGGCTGACAGATTTGCTTTCTGCAGAAGTGAAGATGAGCATTCCGATGGAAAATTTTCATCACTATTTAGTTTTCCTAGACAGTATAATGGTTGCATGGGAGAAACCCCTTTTCTTAGGTCTCTCCTGAGATGGTGCTTGCACTGTCGCTTGAAAGCCATTTTGCTAGCTTAAAGGGGGTTAGAGCCCACCTATTTCTTACCATTGGTTGGCTTTGTCACTCTTATTTGCTGGCTCCTATTTGGTCAGTGTATGCCAGCTTCACTTCCTCTCAATGTTTATCCATCCCATGAAGCATGGCCCACGTACTGCTTCCTTTCTATGCGAGTATCCTTCCACTCCTCAAGCTTTCTGACCCAGGCTACGTTTTGCTTCTACTTGCAACACTCACTAAGAGTTCATGTGTTTGTAGGCTGCCTCCCCTTGTTCCGCTCCGTCGTTGCTTGCCCCATCCCTTTCCTGTGTCTTTGCCCCATTGTTGTAGCGGGCTCATTCCCCCTCCCACATTACTTGACCCGTTCTCCTCCCCCCCCCCAAACAGGTGTTGCTTGCCTGGGCCCTCTCCATTTTATTTCTTGACACTTTCCTCCTGTCACACACCCATATCGTTGCTTCCCCTGTCCACAACCAAAACCCCCCATCGTTGCTTGCATCGTTGCCCTCCCACGAGAAAAAAGGCGCTGTGACGTGGCCAGAGCTGGCCGCTTTATAGGACCTACCTTTTAGCTGCACTGCTGCACAACATGGCTAAACACATTGACAAAGCCAATAGCTCTTGCATAGGCCAGACCTGTTGGCTTTGCCAAAGCTTGTTTGCCCTGTAGTCATTTGGGCGCTTGCCAGGCTCCATAGGCTGGCTGACTCCAGGTTAACTATACTTTTTGACCTCCTATCCTTCACTGAAGTGTCTAGGGGTTCAGAAGTCCGCGAATCAGAACTCAAAACAACTTTCCTAATGCCCTTCTGGACAGAGTGGCCAAAAAAGTAGACCATTTGGGTCACAAAGTATTTGCCAGATGGCAGCTAATGCCACATACCTTTTGGGACAATATGTCCATACCTTAATGGAATGTATAAAAACTCCTGGTTATCACTGTTAGAAGCCGTTCTCAGACCTATTGAGTGATTGACAGGATGCATCTAATCAGATACTGAAATGTGGCTTTGACTCTGCAGGCATTGTTACACAATGGCAAAACACTTTGATGTGTTCATCTGGATTTTTGAGTGCTGTCCAGTCCACACTGATGGATTTGCCATTCAAGAGCAGCAGGACGACCTTCCAAATACTAGGCCAGGCCTTCCCTGCACAGCATGTCCACCAACAATATCAAAAGTTCCACGAGCACCGTAGGGCTGTGCAACCTGGGCAGTGGAAACGATCTCAGCCTGTTCAAATGCTCCATCAGAAGTATTGCTCCTTTTAAGGCAGGATTGGATCTAGAAAGCGACAGCAGCAACTGGTAAGTCCCCACTATCCGCAGCGCGCTCTTCTGCCTCTAAACTTCTCTGAGTGGTTGATTTCACTGGATTTCTAGGGTACCTACTTTCATCTTCCAGTCCTCCCCATTGACAGGCACTACTTGAGGTTCACGGTGAGGCCCCAACATTTTCAGTTTGTTGTCCTCCCATTTTGGCTTGATATCCCTGCGTATCTTTGCGAATGTGTTGGCGGTTGTGACAGCTTCAAAGCGGAAGGCAAGGAGTCCATGTTTTTCAGTACTTGGATCACTGGCTGCTCAATACAGAGTTTCTAATGTTGCTCCAGGAACAACTTCAGCAGTCAGTCTCTTCTCCATGACCTGGGCTTTACAGTCCGCATCCGGATGTTTCACCTCACTCCTGCACCAAGATTGGCTTTTTTTTAATAAGCAATTTTATTGATTTTTGCATTATATATGGAGAAAACAAACCATTGCAAGACATAAAAAAGATGAGACCTAAGACCATCACAGTTCCGTCCCAAGTATGTGATCATTGCAGCTACCGCAGCAGTCCATAGTAATTCCACCGTTTATCGCAGACCTTATTATGCTTTTGGGGACACCAATCCACTGCTGTGCGCCATGCTGACAGCGAGATAGGATTCTGGGAATTCCAGTGGTGTTATGTCAATCTTTGCAACCATGGTCCCCAGGCCTACCAGTGTGCAGTCCCCCTAAGGTCCCACAAGTCCTCCAGGAGTACCAACAGTGCAGTGCAGTGCAGGGCATGGGTCCACTAAGTCTCTCCAGCACGTGTTAAAGGGTGGAGAAGACGGCCAACCAGTAGGTCGCGATCACTGGACATTTCCAGACCATGTGGGAGAAATCTCCCTCAGCCCCAGGGCATCTAAAGCATATGGAAGACAGACATTTCTTAACCTTCAACAACCTCAAAGGTGACAGGTAAGTTGTGTGTAAGTACTTCATTTGTATAATCCAAATTCGGGAAGATATAGCTAGCACTCTTAGGGCCATTCTAGCGTTCTTCCAGTCAATTTCATCCAAGGCCCCCACCAGTTCTTCCCATTTCTCTATCAAGGACACAAAGTGATCTGGCATGTTATTGATTTATAAATGCAAGAAATACCCCCTTTCCCCAATGGACCCATAAGGATTTTCGTCTCCATCTGACTCAACTCGGGGACTTCCTCCAAGGAGTTACCACGTGGGTGAAGGGCATGAGTGAGCTGCAGGAATCTGAAAAATTGGGATTTGTAGAGCTGGGAAGCCGCCTGGCTCTCCTGAAAAGATTTAATGCGGGAGGGACCCCTGCCAGATGTCTCCTAGTTTCAAAATGCTGATCCGGTCCCAGCCACGTGCCTGAGCCATTTGCCTTGCCATAGTGGGGTGGTTAAGGTGAGTTTACTGTTCCATCCCATCCATCGCTGGGCTGATATCCGGTAGAGCATGTGGGACTGGGGTTCCAGACATCATGCCTATGACATGATCACAACCTATAAACGAGAGATCAGTATGGAAGGCGGGGTTTGACCAACCCCCGCTAAGTAAGTCGTTCAATACCAGCATCTGTGAGGCCCAGTAATAACCAGCATTTGCAATGCAATAGGTCTCGCATTTACGCGAGTTTGAGCTATTGGCATTGTAAATGATAATGCCTTTTATTTTTGTTTTCGTTTTTAAAACCTAAATAATGGCATTGTCATTTACAATGCCAATAGCTTAAACTCGGTTAAATGCGAGACCTATTGCATTGCAAATGCTTGTTTTCATTAGCCATCAGTGAGGCATAGGGATGTAATTGATTTCTATAAAAGGTTCCTGTGCTGAAACTTGCTATAGCAATGTGCTTTTGTATCATCCATTTAAATTAAGCGTAGTGCCCATAATTTAGGAAAATAATTAGAAAAGTAAACTCGACGATGTAGCCAGGGCAAAAGATATGGCTTTAGGCGTTCTCCCGCTAATTTTAGAACAGGGACACCGTTCCCCTTAGCCGGAGGCAAAGAGGTGTCACCTTGTGCCTCAGCACTGCAGCTGCTTCCATTTGCAAACACTGTAGAAGAATAACAGCAGTTTAACTGTTTAAAAAAATACACCTAGCATATCTTGTTAACTTACTAAATTCAGTTTAAACATGAATTTCCAAGTATCTGGTGCTTTTTTAATAATATTAGTACTCTGACATTTACGGGTTCAGTTACACATTATGGCTAAAACTTAGCTTGTGAATAATAAAATGTAAAACGAAAATTTTTTTTCACGTTTCTGTGAGATTATGGTAATGTGTTGGTTTTGCAAAATAAGACATTTCTCTTTCAAGAGAGTAATATTACAGGGGCATGACCACTTCTTGTGACATCCTTTTAAATTCCATATGGTAATTAGTTCTCCTAAAATTTTCCTTAGGATTCGTGCCCTGGGTATAGCCTAGATGGGATTCGAACCGAGATTCGCGTTTGGAGAGCATCTGTAGTCCATATATGTAACCACTCAGCCAACTAACCGCAATACGTGGAATAGCATGAAAATACTAGTGTGGTGTCAGTTGACACTAGCTCCGACTATATTTATTTGAACTTTCACTTTTACCGCGGTGTAGATATTTTCTGTGGTCCGTGATTTAACTTTGCACAAAATGTTGAGCTGCACCTTCTAACTTCACAGAAGTGGTACACCCGGAGTATCGTAGGTAAACAAGTAGGCAACTTTTCGCCTGCTAACTGCTTAGTTTCTCACATCACAACAGACTCATTCGTTAGATAGAAATGAATACACTGTTGATAAAAACACATTAGTCAGTAGATTTTGAAGGGAAGCACCTATTTGGTAGGGGGTACTCTGATTCACAAAGCGCTCTCTCGAAAACGCTTGATTAAATCCACACAAGTCGGGCGCGAGACACAACTAAACACGCACAAAGCTTCTAAAAGGGCCCGGAGAGTCTCACGAGAATACAAGTCAATGCTGGGCAGAGCGAGGCGGCGAGGGGGGCACGAAGATCGCCTGGCAGAGCCCTGCGGGACTGCAGAGAATGTAACCGGATCGTTGGGACGACTTTCCGGAGCGCATTTTCTTCCGACATGTTGGCACCTCTGTGCACATGAGCTTATGTCTGGAATTCGGCAGTCCAAGCCCAAAAAACATGCTAAGTAACTGGAAAACGAACAGACAACAAGCATTTTCAATCCAATAGGACTCGCATTTACGCGAGACCCATTGCATTGCAGACGCGGGGGAAGGAGGGGGGGATCAGAGAAGGCACCGACAGCGGGAGTGCAGGGGAGAGGGGCGAGAGAGCACGGACAGTGGGAGGGGGAAAGCGAGAAGAGATTTACGCTTAAAAAGACACCAGCTGTGCGGACAGGGCAGTAACGGAGGGCCCGGGGGCTGCGGTTCAAGGCACAGAGGACATTCAGCAGGGCCGCATGCGCTGCCTATGCGAGAGTGAGACCTAAAAAACAACAAAGTAGTCCCTACATTAAAAGATACCTCCCTGCAGCGTAAGTTTACTGTAGTTGGTCGATGCTGCTTCCTGCAGAAACGGAAGAAAACGGAAGTGACGGATGGGACCACTAGCCAACAGTGAGCGAGATAAGAAAAGCAATGCCAGATTTCACCAATGGCAAGGGACAAAAAAAAGAGAAACTCAATGGGTGGAGTTTCACTAGTAATGCTGATTACTTAATGCCTCGGAGAGGCAGCGCATGCGCTGCCTGGTGCGAAACCTAAAAAGGCAGTTCAGCCATACCCCCCGCGCCCCCCCAACCCATTGAAGGTAGACTGTGTACACTACAAAAGGAGATGCAGGTAGTTTGGTTTGCTCACAGAAATTAGTGGGTTTTAGGCTCCAGTGTTTGAAACCAGGATTGTGGTATTAGCAATGGAAAGTTCTTTAGTATGCACAGAAATCGTGGCAGGACCATCATATTAAATAAGGAAGCCCTCCCCAGAATGTTAAGCAGGAGTTTTTCCCCCTTAGTGAAATCATGGTCCATTTGGGTGACTAAAGACTTAAGGTTGAGGATCTATGTTAGACCTGGAAGAAGGGAGATGTGGATAACAAGATATTGAAAACTAGTTTACAGTTTGGGAGTTGATCCTGATAGTCCACTGCCTTCAGAGAGAGGCACATGGAGAGATGTAGACCAGCTTAGCTGCATGCCAGAAGCCTGCCCGAATAGGTGCAAAAGGAGGAGGAGAAAAATAGCATGTCATCTGCAAAAAAATGACTATGCAATCATCCCCCCCCCTCCCCCCCACCAAGTGGGTATCTTATCTAATCTATGCTTCCAGTGGTTCTCTTGGTAGCACAAATAACGGGAATGAAAGCAGGCAGCCCTGCCGGGTGCCCCTCTGGATCGGGAAGGGGTCAGAGACTACCCTCACCTGCTCTCTGGCTTGGATATATAACATTCTGACATAGGAGATGAAATGTGGCCCAGACCCAAAGGAGCTAAGCTCCCCCATGAGGATGTTCTAATCAAGGGAGTCAAATGTTTTCTGAAAATCGATGTGCATAAGTGTCTGTGGGCTGGTCAGTCGGTGGCAGTGTGCCAACACCGCTTGCACTCTCCTTATACAGTGGTTCGTGCTGAGATGGGGGATACAACCACACTGATCTGAGAAGTACCATGAGAACTTTGAGAAGTCTGTTGGCTAGTCCTTTACCCTAGAGCTTCAGTTCGCTTTTTATTAGGGGAATAGGGCACTAAGAGAAACAGTGCTGTGGGGTGTCTTCCCGTTTTATGTAGTCCAACAATCGTGGCCAAGTCTAGGTCTGTAGGGAAGTAACCCCTCTTCCTTCATTAAATTTTGAGAGCAGGGTGGGCATGAGGTGTTTGTGGAACTTTTGAGGATACTCAAGTTGGAATCCGTCATTTCCCAGGCCCTTGTCTGGATTCTTATCCAGCAGGACCTTCTCCAGGTCCGAGAGCTGTAGAAGATGCTCCAGATCAAGGCAGTTTGTCCCGGAGAGAACCGGCAAGGGGACGTCCGCGATGAAAGCCCTTTAGGTCTCCCACTTGGACCTCGAATGCTATACATAAAGGGTTTGATAATCACTAGCAAAATCAATTGAGAGGGCATCCAGGCCGGTTTCTCCATTAGGGTCAAACCCCCCAGACTCTGTCTTGTGTTGCCAGCCAGTACAGCAATTTGCCGGTCTTCTCTCCCAGCTCATTGACCCTTTTAGTAAAGGCCATCCAAAATTGTCTCGCTTCATTAAGGCAGAGTTGTTTAAGAGATGCTCTGTGGATTTCTAGCCGACAGCCCTCCCAGCCATTGGTTTCCACCCCTCTCCCCTGCTGGAGGAGAAGGATCAGGACTTCGTGTTAGGTTATTGTCCCCAGCGTCTCCCTCTCCTGGCATTTGAGGAATGGTTAGGCAGTCCCTCTCATACATGCCTTCTCAGCCGCCTACAGAGTACCTGGTGAATTGAGTTAAGGTCAAAATATGCCTGTAGCTTTTGCACCAGGAAATGCATAACCTTGTTGACCAGGCTCCAAGCATTGAGTGGTTACATTCTGTAGGGCCCCTACACGGAGTAACACTGGAGAGTGATCTGAGATGTCCCTATGGTAGAATAAGGACTCTGGTTGTAGTGAGCATGCATGTGACGGGTAGAAAAGGTACATTTATCCTTGACCTGAATTTGTGGGCTGTGGAGGTATGTGGATATTCCCGGCCGTTGGGTTCCAGATTTGCCAGGCGTCACAGAGGCACAGATTAGTCTGCCATTTAAACAACTGACTCCCTCTCTACTTTCCCCTCTCCCACCCTCCAGATTTTAGAGGTCCAACTGGGTATACATCATCCCTTTGAAGCACCCCCCGATCCAATGATTGTGACTGCATGAGGGAGCTTGAAAATACAAGATTTAAGGCTCTCTAGAGTGGCTCTGAGAAGTTGTGGAGGGACATATACATTAAGCAGGTTGTATGCCTGCCACTCCAGCACCCCCTCTAGTGCCACATATTGCCCCTGTGATGTATTGCTTCTGCGACTAGTCAGAAGACTGCTAGCAGAAAGGTCTTGGGTAATATTATCGCCATCCCTGCGGAGCCCCGCATGGTAGACCCTATTGTAGCCATCTCTGGCCAAAAACAGACACTCAATGTCCAGGAACTGTTTTTTTGTGATATCTGGGCTTCTAAGGCGTGCCTTTTGGCAAACCCAAAGCACCACCCCCTTTTGATGCGATCGTTTAACCCATTTACGTTACAGTTCATAATCATAAAGCTGTGCATGCCCTGGTTAGTGGTGAGGGGGTTGCAGACGACTGGATCGCTTTCCCACTACCGCAAACCTTTGACTGGCACGTTATAGACTTCCCAACTTGGCGTGAGACTGCTGTGTGAGATGATAATGGACTGTACTGTGAAAAAGGCTTGCACATTAAGAACAAATAAGGACAATCGTACAAAAAAGCATCCCCCGGTGTTTCCTCCTACAACCCCCCCCCCCTTCACTTCAAACCCAGAAGTATCTGTCGCCCAATATAAAATAATGGGAAAAGAAATAGGGGGGAAAAAACTTTCTTAGAACTATAAAGGTGGAACTTAAGTGGGTCACCCTGGACTTCGGTGCTCAAATCATGCAAAGAATATGACGTTACTGGCATTCTATAAAGCACGAGGGATGAAATGACAGAGGTGCCAAAGTAAGTAGTTCCCAGAGCCAAGCCCAAGGAGCACAAGTTGGCTTGAGTGCATTATCCTCTGATTCTGTAGTTTGGGAGAGTAGAGACTCTTGGCCCCTTTCATCCGGGTCCTGTTGGCTTCTGAGTCAGAGTCTGATAACCCTTTTGGGGGGGCCTCACCTGTGATACCTCTTGCATTTGTTCTGTATCTAGGAACGAGCCCAGCTAGGCCCCCACTCCTTTTTATTTATTTGATTTGTAAAGCGCCCGAATCACCCCCAAAGGGGTATATCCGCGCTACAGAGGTGCTACAGTTAGGGAGAGGAAAAGTTTAAAAAAAAGCTCAGTTTTAAGGAGCTTTCGGAATAGTAGATAGTCTGGGCATTTCCGGAGGTGGCTGGGGAGTTGGTTCCAATAGGACGGGGCTAGGTAGTGGAATGCTTTCCCACCTATGCAGGATTTCTTAACACGAGGCACCAGTAGTAGCAACTTGGAGCCTAAACGGAGTGTTCTAGATGGCTGATAATGGGTGAGTCTATCTGCTAAGTAGCTAGGGCCGTTGCTGTTTAGTGCCTTGTGCACAATGCAGCAGATCTTAAATCGGATCCGCTTGCGGATTGGTATCCAGTGTAGTCCTTGTAGTAGCGGAAGAGAGGCAGTCCCGGCAGGAGATTTTTAGACAAGGCGAGCCGCAGTGTTTTGAACCACCTAAAGTCTATTAAGGGAAGACTCGTTAGCTGAAATCAGGAGGGCATTACAATAGTCTAGGCGGCTTATTACTAATGGTTGGAGGAGTGATTTACGTACAGTCAGAGGGAGAAAAGGGAAAACCCTCCGTAGAAGGCTTAGCGTATGGAAGCATGAGCCTACGGTGGTAGTGACTTGCTCTTTCATCGTGAGTTTTAGTACGCCCGACAGAAGATTGAGAATTGAGCAGATAGCTGGTGACAACTGTTTATAAAGTAGTGAAGATACTTTAGCAGGTAGAATATCCTGAGGAGAGTCTGATTTGACAGTTTTCAGCAGAGTCTCCACAGTATTTGTTGTGAGAGTGGGAAAGCTTTCCAGTGAATGCGTATTAGGTAAGAATAAGAGACAGAGGACTGAAGTGTCATTCAGAGGGTTCCTATCTTTGGTGATTTTATCGTAGATAATCTCAATTTTCTGTACGAAGTGATTGGCGATCTTATCACAGAGTTCTTGTGATGGAGTCACTTCATTGTGACAAGCCTTGGGATTAGTAAAGGAGTTAAGGATGTGATAAAGTTTTTTAGAGGATTTCCCTTCCTGGTTCAGTTGGACTCAATATGGGCTCTACGCGCCTTCTTCAAGTTCTTATGATAATGGGATAGAGAGATCTTGTACCTTGTACTCCTCACCCTGTCTCATTCCATGTGGCGGTAAGGAATTACATTTAAACAGTCTCTGGTCCATGAGCCATTTTCAGGCTGCCTCTGGAGTGTTGAAGAAAAAGGATTTTGTATGTGTGCAGCACCTTGAGCTTCACCGTGAGCATAAGCATATATTCAATATTCATGGCCCGTAGCTTTTGTTTGACGGCGTCAAAGGATTCACATTGTTACTGCAAGCGTTTGCTATAGTCAGTGAGCACCATTATCCTCGATGATTCATAGTTGAGTGACTCGAACCCTTGGGCAGCCCCAAGAATCACATGCCTGTCCATTTAGTTCAATTGCTTAGCCATCCTAGGGTGGGGCAGCGCTGGGGAGCGTTCTTGATGCCAATGATCTGTGAGCGCGTTCGACAATGAAGCAAGCAGACAGCCCCCCTGTGGCAACCAGGAGGCAATAGTTTGCTTCAGGAATTTTTCGGGGTTTGTGCCCTCCGATCCCTCTGGGAAGCCTATGAAGCTCAGGTTGCTCAGCCTGGATGGATCTTCTGCATCCTCCACACGTTCCTCTAGGACATGTGATGCGCCACCTTGGTCCATGTCCTCCAGTTCTGAGATCCTTCCCTCTGAGGCTCTGTCCACCAAATTTCAGAGGTCCTGGCGCAGAAGAACCTTGTTGACTCCCACCTCTCCAATCTTGATCTCCAGCACTTATCGCAAGTCCTGAGTAGCCTGCAGGATAGCGTTATTGTCTGCCGGGTCCAAGCAGAGCTGTAATGGCTACTTATCACTTTCGCTCTTTCAGCTACACAGCACTGCTGCTGCTATCTTGAGTGCGGGTCACCCACCAAGCTTGGAGTTCAGCTTTGCTGGTCCTGAGTCCTCCCCCGCTATCAGCTCTGGTCTGTACCTCAGACAAGCATCCTCAGTGACCCAGATGGTCCAGCCAACAACAGGATGAGAGCCGATTGAGGTGTTGGCTCATTAAGGGACACCTGCCATCTTGGCCGTAGAGCCCCCACACCCCCACAATGTGCGCAACATGACCCTTATGGAGGCCTTCCTTCTTACTTAAAGGATGGACGATAGTCTGGTGAGAATTCTGATGTCTGATCAGAGCTTGGATCTAGATACTGCAGGTATTGATCCTGCTAGGCCTCCTGGTACCATTTATCCTGTTGGTACCTTATGCCAGATGGTGATGGAGGGCCCTCCAATGGTGTCTGTGAGATTGTGGGTACACCATCATAGGAATCTCTTGGCTCGGGTAGAGAACTTCTGGTCAGTACATTAAGATCTGCACTGGTAGATGGACCCTTTGAACATTCTGAGAGGTTGCTCATGCATCACCCTACCCTTTGAGTCACCATAGGCATAGATGCCTCTTAGCTGTGCTTGTTTCTTGTCTGGGAAACGGGATGGCATGGGGCCTCTGGTCTTGGTCCGATGCAGCCTCTGCACATTAATGTGCTTGAGTTGCAGTATGTTTGTCTTGCCCTGACGACATTTTAAACTTTCGTCTCTGGGCAACAGCCAGATTATCTTAGCCAACACCATCACTGTCCATTACATCAACAGGTAGGTGGGGTTGTGGACTCTGTTTTGTGGCGATTTGCCTATGGAAGAGGTCGCTCAACTGCTAAGCTTCCTCAGTGTAAAGGCAGATGCTCTGTCTTCTGTCGCTGGAGGGCCACAAGTGGGAACTCCATCCCAAGGTGACAGAGGAAATCTTCTCCAGTTTGCGTTTGTGGATCTCTTCACCACAGTGCAGAAAAGGAAGTGTCTTCAACTTTGTGCTTTAGATTTCCTACCTAGTCAGTCCCTGAGGGAATGCTTTCAGGTTAAACTGGTACTATGAAAAATGTTGGAGGGTCAGATGCAGCCTAAACTGATTGATCGAGATTAGGCAAGGAGAATTTAGTATGCCAGTCTGTTGGGACTCCGCATTTGTCCATTTCTTCCCTCTCTCACAGTGGGCCTGTTCTTTCAGCAGGGATGGTCCTGTCTTCCACCCCAGTTGCTGCAGTTGCATGTATGGATATTCAGTGATGCCGGCTAGAATCCTTTTTCCTTCCTAATGAGGTTGCAGACATCATACTAGCAGCCTAGAAGCCCACCACCAAGTCATACACACAGACCGCTGGAACAGGCTTGTTCAGTGCTGTGAGTCGATAGGCATTGATCTTTTTAAATCTCACTTGACTAACGTCTTGAAGTTTGCGTTTTCCCTTGCACAACAGTCTGGCAGCGGCTACAGTTAAAGGCTACCTTGTAGCTCTTCTGCGTTTGTTCCTCCCTGAGCGGCCTTCCTTGCAAGTCTTCAATATTGGCATGATTTATAAAAGGTTGCTTGTTTTTTGCTCCCACTCCTTTTGTTGTGCCTCAGAGGGATTTGAACTTTGTTTTTACACTCTTGATGGCATGTCTCTGTGAGACAATATACAGTTGTGCAGTTTCCTTTCTAATTCGGGAAACCATTCTGTTGGTTACCATTACTTCTGCTTGCATGGTCTGAGAACTTCAGACCCTTTCAGTTTTCTATCCTGCTAATTTCTTCGCACCTACCCATTCTGCTCACCCAAGTTTTTCTTAGCCCTTCCTATGGCCTGGATGAATGTAATGGGGTCGGGGGCGGCCCCCGCCCTGGGCTGATTTTCGGCTCCGGGGACTCTCTTCTGGGGCCCGGATGAAATTTAATGGGGTCGGAGGCTGGGCAGCCCCCCCTCCCCTGGCCCCTATCAGCCCTGGGGACCCCATCCCCCGGGGCCTGGCCACATCTCCCTGGGTGCCATGGCCCCACCCAAGGCACCCAATGTGCATGTTGGGAACCACGGGGGAGCCTCAAGTCCCCCGTGGTCCCAGCTGGCTTCCCTCCTTCTGCGGGAGCCGGCATTGCTCTTGCTCACGGAGCTGCTGGAAATGCAGGTGCCTACGTGTTAGAGCAATACTTTCATCTCTTTCCCTGCCCGCATGTCTGTGGGCAGGGAAGGAGATGTAAACTCAGCTTCCAGCAAGTGGGAGCAGTTTGACATTGCCCACTTGCTGGAAGCGGAGTGTTTGCTTTTGGTTGGCGGGAGCTGTCACAACTCCCGGCAAGCAAAAGCAAACCGCTATCTCCAGAGGGTGGGCACCTTGGGAGAAAGCAGGAGCCAGCACTAGGGAGTGCGGTCCCCAGGGCCCTATATAGCTCCTGGAAGGTGGCTTTGCGGCCCCCCCTCCTTTCTTGTATACTGGCCGGCCCTGGGGAGATGGTTGTCCCCGGGACCAGAAATGGGCAGGGGATGGCCGTGGGTGCGCCTTCATTTTAAAAAAGGAGGTTGTGGTCCCAGCCAGCCAGACCCCCTCTTTAAAGTTTATTGTAGCCACTGGGGAGGAGGTGGTGGTCCCGGGAGGGTCAGCGCTGTCCCCCTATATATTTTATTTATAACCCTAGGGTGGTGGTGGTCCTCGGGGCATAAATTAGCCCTTGGAGGGGGACAAAATTTCTGCATGCCCCTGGGACCTGGCCTGCCTAGGGGCAACATTAAAAACAAGCGCAGGAGACGGTGCTTTTTTTTAATTCATGGCAATATTTGCGGATTTCGCTGTGAATTTGCCCTGCCGGTCCCCCTTTTTTTGGGGGGGGGACTCGTCGGAAGCCAAATCCCAAGATGGCTGCCAACACTTCCTGGTTGAAGTGTTGGTAGCCGATCAGAGCTCTGTAGATCTCTGCACAAGCTTGTACTTCTTCGCGAAGGCTACGCAATCGTAGATATATATATTTGGATTTCCTGTAATTTCTCAAACTACTGAACGGATTTACACCAAATAACTAAGCGTGATCTGCGAACCAAAAGCTACCTCTCTGCCAAATTCGGTGTAATTCTATCTAGCTGTTCAGGCTGCAGGTGTGTCTAAAGACTCTAGCTCTATGGGAATTAACGTGAAAAACACCCCCCTCGCCTCTTCTCGGCCCCTGCTTGATGGATCACCCCAAAACATTCCATGCACAGCTAGAATTACCAGCACACTTTTTTTGAAAATTTAGTGGAGATTCGTCAAACAGCGCCAAATTTATAGGTTGGACAGATAAAACGTGCATGCACTCCGAAACCACGTGGCTTTGGAGTGTGCGTTTTAATCTGTTCAGTATGGCCCGGATTAATTGTGTATATGACATTGGGCTCCTCGTGCCCACTGAATGCGCCCCAAACTCGCTCAGCTAGTCCAGGAAAAGTTGGTAATCTAGTTGGTGGATATATATACGTATTTAACAATTGTACCCCGGCACTCCCAATATTTATCTATTTATTCTTACTTGTATTCAAAGCATCAATTTTGCATACATTTCAGGTAGCTCAAATCACAGGAGACGCCAATCGTTGCACTGCAATTTTTTTTTTAATTTAATGGTTCGTACATAATCTCATATATAGGTGCATTTGTTGTAACCATGTACACATTTGTTGTAAGCATTTGAACATGAAGGAACAACACAGCCTGGAGATGAAGAAAAAACAGCTGACGTGTTTCGTTACATCTGTAACTTTTTCAATGCTGTAAACAATAGTAATACATATGTAAGTATAAATCTGATGAGACAGTTACACAAAATGAACATTTTGTCCAGTATCGATTGAATAAAAGTAGGCGTTCTTCTTTCGAAAGTGAAGAAGAAGGCCCAAAGACACCAAAACCGGAAATCTTAAAGTGATGTGAGAGATCGAATCTGAGATCGTGATGAACTTCCGACGTGTGCTCGGAGGAAAGAATATAGCATACATGCATGCAGAACAGAGAAAAAGGGGGACGACCAATAGGTGATGTCTTTTGTTGAAAGTTTGTGCTACAGGACCTCTTTCCTATTCTCTACTCTTTTTCTGATAAGACCTGGCATGACCTATAGCACAAACTTCTAAACACCTCCCTTAGATTAGAATGCACATGATGTGGTCACTATTATAACAAAAGACATCACCTAATGGTCGTCCCCCTTTTTCTCTTTTCTGCTTGCATATATGCTATATTCTTTCCTCCGAGCACACGTCGGAAGTTCATCACGATCTCAGATTCGATCTCTCACATCACTTTAAGATTTCCGGTTTTGGTGTCTTTGGGCCTTCTTCTTCACTTTCGAAATAATAAAAGAACGCCTCCTTTTATTCAATCGATACTGGACAAAATGTTCATTTTGTGTAACTGTCTCATACAGATTTATACTTACATATGTATTACTATTGTTTACAGGCTTGAAAAAGTTACGGATGTAACGAAACACGTGTCAGCTGTTTTTTCTTCATCTTCAGGCTGTGTTGTTCCTTCATGTTCAACTGCTTACAACAAATGTGTACATGTTTACAACAAATGCACCTATATATGAGATTATGTACGAACCATTAAATTCAAGAAAAATTGCAGTGCAACGAATTGGTGTCTCCTGTGATTTGAGCTACCTGAAATATATGCAAAATTGATGCTTTGAATACAAGTAAGAATAAATAGATAAATATTGGGAGTGCCGGGGTACAATTGTTACACTTAGCCTTAGCACGGGGATCTGGCTAGATGTTCGTGCACCAACACCTTAGGTAGTGGGGTGTCCTGTTACCTTGAGTGGCACCAAGACTTATGTTTCCTTGATTCCTTTAAAACATAACGTTACCCACATTAAATTTTTCCTGTACTGAGGTGCGACTTCCTATGCCACCACTACCCCTGGTTTATATTGTATATACGTATTTGTATACAATTATAAATATATGGTTAAATATTCATCTAGGGGCTCTTGGTCAGCCCTCTTCATCCATTGATTAATTTAGTTATCATTCACCCAGCACAGCTTAAGCAATGAGTGAAGCCACTTCAGTTGTCTCTTCTCTTCACTGTGAGTGATGACATTTTGCACATCTCTGTAAACCATTGCCCACCTCTTGTTTTTAGGCCTTTTTTTTCTTATTTTGCAAACATGCACCCATCTTTACACAGAAGCATTTTACATTTTTCTACTTCTAATGTCAATTGCATTTTTGCAAAAAATAATTTAAAAAAAAAAGTGCTCAGACCAAACGTACCAGCATTGCAATGCTTATTTTAAAGATGGTGACCGTATTTCCCGTGATTAACGGGAGACTCTTTCTCACTCCTAAAAACATAGGTTTTTAATGATTTTTTTAAACATAGTTACCATGAGGCCTCATTGAACAGTTTTAATAAAAGTCCCATACAGATAAATATTGAGTGACAGTCTGAAAAACGGTAAAAGTTTATCGTATATAAGCTATTCTTTGAAGCTTTTCTAAATGGTCTTTCAAGGCTTCATGATGCATGGACAAGTCTACGTTTATGGAAAGCAATGCGAACTGAACGAATACACTTTCTCCAAAATATTTTTTCTGTACTGAATTTGAAAGCTGCTTTTCCTAAAGTATTCACTTTCTACCAGATTTTAGTGCTTCTTTGCTGTTAATTAGTAGTTTCTGTTTTAGTAATGTTGTGCGCCATTAAGTGTGATCTTTCTTGCCAGTAGTTTTTGCTTTCCTACGTTAATGAATGGCGTTCCCATTATATGCCAGTAAGACCAAACCCCTATTAATAAACCATTTTTTAATGTTTATAAATAAATCTAGCTCACGTTTTTATAACCCGTGATCGTTCTAATCTGTGGTTATTCTGGTTTTGACGACTTGGGTGTGGCTAATACCTGGTCATGGACTATGCATGTGCTTACTTCTACTATACTCATGTCCTTCCACTATTGCATTTGTAAGTGGAAAGCCTTTTTCTTTGTGTTTATGCTTGTCTTGTATAGGTAAGAGCACAGACCAAAAATCCTCTGTTGGAAACAGTTATGTTCTATTGATTGTTTACTTATGTTTTTTTTAGCTTCTCAGTTTATCTACTCTAAACGCGGTAAACCATCTGCCTTTGCTGAGCCTTTGGAAGAAGAGTATGTGGAAGAGCAACCTGATAATGCAGTGCCAACACTCAGCGGAGCTGATCAAGGTACGTAATAATGAACTTGACTAAAACTTTGGAGTGAACTTTTTGTTTGACTCCCCACACCTAATCATACGACTGACTTATTGAATAATTTATGTAAATATGCTTTCTCTTCTCTTGTGTGTTTTCTATGTTTTTATGATTTTTTTTTGAGTTTAGAAATGCTTTATTAATTAGAATGCAAAAAGGCCACCACAGAGGGTAAAAATACGCAATCAAATAAATCCAAGCATGCAGAAATAAATAATTTAGTATGAAGCATCACATTTCTATAAACAAAGAAAAGGTAAATACAAAAACCAGCCAAAATTTAAAAAAAACTAGTGAACTAGGAACTAAAAAGCTTGAATTTAAAGATATAAACACATTACTAAACTATATGTATTTTAACAATTTTGAGAAAAGAAGAAAAGGCAAGAAGGAGAAGAGAGGAAGGGGGAAAGGAATTGAGAAGAAGAGATCAAACGCTAACAGCAATGCAGTAATAATAACCTAATAAACACCAATTTTTATGGGGGTTCCTAACTAATAACATTAGATGTGGATTGAGCAGATTGCCTGGATATGATTGAGGTGAGTGGCATCTATAATCTTTTTTTAATCATTAAAGGAATAGAGTTAGCGTGATCTCGATCCAATCTGTGATGATGACATAACAGATTCCACCAACCCAAAAAATAATTTTAGTATTATCTTCCCAAGTCGTTATAATTATTTGTAAAGCAATAGCAATTATCAAATCAATAAGCTTCCCGACCATACGCTGAGAACACCATAAGGGAGAGGAACCTCCTAAAAAAAAATGTGCAGATATTCGTGGACAAAAGTTCATTCAATTTATCCTATATGACTGACTAAAGCTTTTTTACCAAACGACAATCAAAAATCAATCAAAAAACATATGTCACTTTTATCATGGGAACAAGACCAACACTTAGCATTATTAGAAAGCTTGAATTTCTGAAGGCTGATGGGGGTTAAGAATAATCTATAATAGAAATCATATATTGTTTGGGTTGTGCTTGCTGAATGAGAAGTGTGGATCTTAGCACCCACGGAATTCCTTGTTTTGAAAGAGAACTCTTGGTGAAGATCTGTTTCCCACATTAGCTCTATTTTTTGATTTTGTTCTTAAATCAGAAGAACCAATCAAAATCTTATATATGCCAGAAGCTTTCATTTGTGAGGAGAAATCCACTGTAAAAGAGGGAAGCTGTGTATGTGAAACAGAAGTAGAGTTTTGAGAAAGAAATGGAAGAAAAGGAGTCTTAAAGTGTTGATAATGAGTAGCGTAGTAAGAAGATATGTCATATTTTTTCTGGGTTTCAGAAAAATTTAACAGAGAACCATTGGAGAGTATATGACCGGTGGTTATAATTCCTTTATTAATCCATTCTTTCCATGAGAGAACTCTTATTATTTAGTTTTATGTGCTTATTGTACCAAATTGGAGTTTGTGAAATAATTAAAAAAGTATAGGAGAGAAAAAAGCCTTTGGGGGTTGGAAAATGTGAACCACCTCCCTGAAAGAAAATGGTGTAAATTGAGCATGTTCCAATTGACCTCAAATTGTTGACACTTCTTGAGGATTCACCGAAAAAGAAGTCCAAATGTGTATCAGTGTAAAGACAGAATGGTATAGCCTAAGATTAGGAAAATTAACCCCCCCAGTGTCTTTGGATTGCTGAAGACGGGCTAATGAGATTCGTGATTTGCGTTTGTTCCACAAGAATTTCATCAAGGAATGATTAATTGTTTTAAAAAGTGTAAGAGGAAGTGTAATCGGTAGCATGGACAAGTAAAAATTAACTATCGGTAACAACATGATTTTAATCGTAGCTAATTTACCCCACCAGCACAGAAATAAAGGGGACCAACCTTCCACCAATGAAGTAATTTTTGTATTTATTTCATTAAGATTAATTTTAATAGTTTCTTTGATATTATTTGAATATAGTATACATAAACATTTAATACATTTTGAATTCCATGTGAACCCAGTACCCTTAAACATATCTGGGAGGCAATATTTAAGGGCAAGACCTCTGATTTATTTATATTATGTTTATACCCAGAAACTACAGAGTAATCATTTAATAATGAAAAAAACTCAGGTAATGAAGTGTTTGGGTAGGATAAATATAATAAAATATCATCCGCGTATGCCGTGAATTTTATATCCATGCTCTTAAATTGAAAGCCTGCAAAATTTGAAGATTGACAAATTCTTTCTAAAAGGGTCCTAAACATAAAATAAATAAAAGTGGGGATAGAGGGCAACCCTGTCTAGTCCCTCTGTGAAGAGAAAAATAACTGGATTGATTACAGTTGACCCAAATAGAGGTAGAGGGTTCAGAATATAATAAATGAATATATTGAAGGATATGAGGACTAAAACCATGCCATTTCAATGCTCTGAACATGAATTCCTAATTCACTTGATCAAAAGCCTTGTCAGCATCAGGATTTATGGAAGCAAAGGGGGAGTTCAATTTGGAGGCCAAACACATGATATTGAGGAAAGTTCTAGAATTATCCGAAATAAAATTTCCTTTCACAAACCCCGACTGGTGCAGGTCAACTAAATCAGGAATAACATGATTAATACGAAGTGCCAGTAATTTAGCTAAAATCTTACAATCTGTGTTAATCGGAGAGATAGGTCTGTAGTTAATACATTGAGAGAGATCTTTACCTTTTTTGGGAGCAAACAAAGCATGGACTGTGAAAAAGAGCCTTGTGTCCACCCTAAGTTTAAAAAATGAATAATAGGAAGTAAAAACTTTGGAATTAAAAGATGCTTGAAATGGAGATAAAAGCCATCAGGCCCAGGAGTTTTATCCTTTGCAAGGTGATTAATGGCATTGAAAATCTCTCGCTCAGAAATTGGAATATCAAGAGAGGACAAATCTACAGTGTTATCTGGGGACATAGAAATTGATTGGGGAAAAAAGCATCTATCTGTTCGGTTGAAGGAGAGGACCCGGGGGCATATAAATTAGTATAGTATTCTGTGAAACACTCTAATATTTTGGAGTCACTAACATGCCTGACCCCAGCAGTGTCTGTTATGGCAACTATCTTAGACTTTTGCTTTTTTATTTTAAGATAATTAGCCAGAGATTTGCCAGCCTTATTCCGACCAACAAAAGTTTTAACATTAAACTTAAGTAAGCTACCTCAAGCATTATCCCAGGATTGTTTGTTATATTACATTTTAGGCTTAATACGTTTAGACAAAGTATCAGTGTCATTAGAAGAAAAATATTCATGTTCTAACGATTTCATTTGTTTAAAGAGTTGCTCCGAGGCTTTGAGTACCTTCCACTTTTTTTGCGACAAAATCTATTATAAACCCCCTAGCAGTTGCTTTAAAGGCATCCCAAATAAAATTCATCTGCCTGTCTAATGAAAGGTTATTCTCGAAAAACTTGTGTAAAAACAATGTAAACTGTTCTGTAAATTGTTTGTCAAGCAGAAAGGCATTGTTAAATCTCCACCTGCGAGAAGAGGGTATAGGGATAGGATAATGCAAGTCTACTATGACAGGAGCATGAAGAGAAATAAGAATTTAACATATCTCAGTATGTATCAGGATTTGGAGAATAGGATGAGTGAAAAATATGTAATCTATTCTAGAGTGGGAGTTGTGAACAAGAGAAAAAAAGTGAATTCTAAGACATCAGGATAAGAGGTTCTCCAAACATCTATCAACCCTCTGGAGGAAATGGCTCTCTGAAAGGCTCTATGCATTTTATTAGGAATAAACTAAGTCTGAGATTTCAGATCTAGAAAAGGATCCATAAGTTGATTGCAATCGCTACCCACTATAAGATTTTGTGGTGCAATGGAAGATATTAGTGTGGAAAAATCCTTCCAGAATAATAAATCTACACCATTAGGGCCTAAACATTGCACATAGAAAACTGATTATCATTTATCTTAATATTTACTTAGAGCCATCTACCTACATCATCTTTAACCTCATTCCACAATTGAATACATACGATTTATGAAACAATATTATAACACAATTTTTATAATTTACAGCAGCATAGCTAAAGACTCTCCCAACCCATTGCCTATGCAAGGAGGCTATATCTTGTTCTTTATGATGCTTTTCTTGTAATAAAGCTTTTTGACAATTTAATTTTGATAAATGAGACTGCACCCTTTGCTTTTTAGGTCGAGCCTGAGCCAGCGCGCATGCGTTGCTCTGCGAGACTTGTTGTCCTGGAGTACGGAGGAGAAGCCCCGCTCCCTCCCCGCCCATATTTTTAATTGGCTTGCGTCTTTGTCCTTTGTAAATGCTGGCTTCTGATTCCTTAGTAGGCTTGTTGTCCCTCCTTAGTACCGCCTTGTCTTCAATTGTCACCTCCCATGGCGACTGGCTCCTTTACTTCGGCTGTTACACGGTATATGTTTTTAAGTCTGTGGGCACTCTCTTCTTTAACGAGTTTCTCTACGTGCAGGCACGACGTGCGCTGCTTCAGCTGGTTAACTAATGCAGCTCTCACAGAGAGCTCCGTGTCCTGAAGACTGAGTTTACCGTGTGTTACTGTGCACCCCGCAAACGTGAATCCCCCGTTTCTCCTCGCCTTCACTTCAATCCCCTCCCCCCTCCTTGGTGCCCCTTTGTTGTTCACTGTCTCCCTCGCCCGAGCACCCTTTTCTCTCTCGCTTTCCCGCTGACTCTGTGGTTGCGATCTGTCTATGCCCTTTTAATATTCTGGGTATATTATTCACCATTTTTCAATTCCTCGCTGTTCCCTTTTCTCTTTCGCTCGCTAACGGTCTCTCCGCTTTCTCTTCCAATGCCCTTCCTCTTTAACACTATGTCGTGCTCAGCATTCTGTTCTTTCTCTCCCTTCTCTTCACGTAACTTCGCCTCTCCTCTTCCTCTACTTCTCTCAATTCATTTCTTTCACTTTCTGCTTTCTCTTCTTTTCACCGTTATCGTCCACCCCTTTCTCCTGGTCTCCTCGCCTTTATCTTCATTTTACTTTCCCTCACACTCACCCCTTTCTTTGTATTCTTAAGACTCTACATTATAATACGTTTAATCCTCACATTTCCGTGTCTTCTTAGCCCCTCTCACCCCTTTCAGCCTTTTCTCTCCACTTTCACCTAATCTTTTTTTGACCTGTCTCTTTTCTTCTCTTTCGACTTTCTTTCCCTCTTTTGCCTTTTCCCTTTTGTCAATTTCCTCATTATCTTCTTATCATTTCCCGTTCTGTCTTCGTTTCCCTTCCTTTTATCCCTATATCATCATCCTGCACTTTTCTCCACTTTCACATTTCTCTATCACATTCTACTGAATTTAACCTCTTCTTTCCTTTTCGACATCCGTCTTTTCACACTTCCTCGTTCTTTTCCATTCTCTTTTCCTTTAGTCTTTCTTATTTTCAAATTTATTCATCTCTCTTCCTCTCTCTCCCGCCACATTTCTAACTTTGCTGTACTTTCTGACATTCTCTTGCAGCACCTTTCCTCCTTGTCTCATTTTGTGACCTTTTCAGCCTCTCTTCCGTTTCATCTCTCTTCTTCCCCTATCTCTTCCTTCTGTTCTCAGCGTCTTTCTTCGTTTCCACCCCTCCTTCTTGTCTTCCGCGCTACATGTCGTGCTCTCCGGTTACCCCGCCCCCCGTGTCTCACTTTTCTTCCCTTATACTTTTCTATTTTCTCTCCCCGTCTCATTTCCTCCTCTCTCATTTCTCGTGATTTCACATCTTCCCTTCCTGTCATTTATCATTTTGTTCCGCTTTCTTTGTCTTTTTTCTGTCTCTACCTTTTTTCATTCTCTTTATCCATTTCTCTTTATGTTCAGTCTTTTCTGTGCTTCACCTGTCTCCCTCTTTAGCTGTATGAAATAAATCTCCCCAATCTACTTGGTCGCCCTAGCTCTGAATTCACTTCTCTATGCTCTGCCACACTTCCCTCTTACTTCCATTCCCCTTACTCATTGCCTCTCTGCCCAGTCCCGATCTGTCCTCCATTCCACCCCACCCCCTCTCCTTCCTTTCTTGCCTCTCTCTACCCATATCCTCAATCCTTCCCTTCCAGTCCACCTTCTCTCCTCCTCCTCTCCCTCTCTCCTACATCTTATTTGCTGCCTTTCTCTACCCAGTCTTCATTCCTTAACTCCTTGGGTTTCTTTCCCTTCTATCACCCCATCCGTAACCCCCCTCTCGCATCGCATGATATTCCCCCTCGGGCCCCTCCCCCATGACATTTATTGAGGGGTCCCTGGCGTTTTAGCTTGTGCCGGCCACCTCAGAGATCAAAAATGGCCTTGGCCTGGCAGGAGGTCTTTGCAGAGAGGCCCTTGCAACGCAGGGGCAGGGTGGATCCACTCTTTGCCCCTCTCACCTCTCTTTAAAGCACTTCAGTGCTCTATAAGGGCGCCCCGTGCGTCTCTGAGGTCTGATCTCCTTGGGTGACAGAAGACCCAAAGACTTGTCCACGCCCCAGCTCGTGTCAGGCAGCATTGCTACGCATTGGTGTCACTCTGGTAGCTCCTGAATTAAGGAAGCTGAACCAAGCGCTTTGTTTCAAGTCCCATCTGACAACAGTTCGAGGCAGTAGTGCTTCTCGGCGCTGTTCGCTCTGGCAAATCCTGAATACAGGACAATGAGTGTAGACGCTTCATATTTTAAGTCCCCCTGGTATCAGGCCGCGGTGCTACTTGGTGCTACTTACTCTGGCAGCGCCTAAATTAGAGGCGCTGCAAGCCTTTCATATTTCACACCCCGGCTGAAGTCAGGCACCTTTTGCTACCAGCTTCTTCTCATTCTGATAGCTCCTGCACTGAACGTGTTTTATATTTCAAGTCCCACCTGGCGGCAAGCCGCGGTGCTACTCGGTGCCCCTCCTTCTGATAGCGTCCGAAGGCGGGACGGTGCATCAAACGCTTTGTTTTTCCTATGGCTAGTGAAATGCTGCTCCAGCGAGTGGCCGCTCAGGAGTAATCAAGCGAACCCTCCACGACTGTACAGGAAGCAGACAGTGAGCATGCAGTCAATCACTCAATGCCCGGGGGGAGCCTTTGACTTCCTCAGTGACGGATTGCTAACATTTGCAAAGGTCTGTATGGTACAGCAGACGTCGGGCGGGATTACATGGTTTGCAGCGGTGCAATTCCGCACTGACATTTTCATGTCCCATTCATTCCATATTGTACTGCATTCTTGCCCAGGCATTTGGACTGAAAGACAGATGCAAAAAAAATTATTTGCAGAAGCCACTCTGTGCATACGCAGTTTTCACCATATCCTGCGGTGCAAACGTCAGTGCAAATTTGTATCTGTGCAATCTGGAGCAGCCGGTCTAACATTGCTGGACTGAAATCGGAGCAATCCTGCCCCAGATGCAAATATTATCACTCAGTCAGTCACTAAATGCTTGTAATCCAGCCCTTGCTGCTGTTCAGCTGTCAGGTCAGGTCAGGCGCAGACATGCCGCGAACAAAAGCAAGCTCGTCAGAGGCTTTTCTGAATGTCAGATGCGTTGTTTATTTCAGGGTTAGCTACTGGAAGACTTATGCAGAGCATCACCAGTGTTGTGATCAAAACAAAAGTCTTCCCTTTTTGCATTGCAGCGGTAGTGAGGCAGAGGCACCTTGCTAAACTGTTCAGATCAGCACAAGTGCTTCAGATTGGAGACATTCATAAGTTGCGATTTAAGCTGGCAGGCTCAGAGGCTTTTTAAGGCATGGGCAAAGTGGGCTCTGGCCCAGGGCACCAGCGTTTCAGGGCCCCCCCTGATACAGCCAGCTCTGTTCTGTAGAGTCTTGCCCTGATGACCTTGAATAATTCTTAAACAGATAGTTTTAAACACCATTTTTCTTTAATTTATTTTTAATGTGGGTGATGTGTAAGCATCTGTTACAGATATTTGGCAGAAAAAGTGTTTGTTTCATGCAACATCCATAAAAATATTTTTTTAGATCAAAATAGGACCTCACATATGAGAAATGGGAGGATGTCACAGATTATTTGCAGTAATATTAGTGAGCTGCTGCTGTTACAATATTGAAAACCCACATCACTATCCCTAAATATTAGATGTAAACACATTTAGAATTTGGACCAGTGTGCCTGTGCACTGTCAGTGACATTGCCAAAGAGGGCATAAAGAACTACAACTGGATCATAAATTCAAAGCTGTTCCAAACAGGGGCCCCCAAAATACGCTTGGCCCAGGGCCCCCCAAATCCTTAATGTCCCTGAGCAGGCTTGAATGTTCTTGTGCGGTTATAGAGAACCAGTGGGGAGCTGGACTGTCATTAAAGGTGTCAACAGATGTGTTGCACTCTTAATATCAACTCTGCAGGAGAGTTCTCTACAGATGCATCATGGTTGAAGTAGTGCAGAACCGTCTGTTTACTCACTTTTTAGGTCTCGCGTGGGCGTTGCAGCGCAAAGCGCTGCTCCGCCTCCACGAGAGATTTTATAAGAGAGGACTTTCAGAAGAGGGCTTTAAGCCCCGCCCCTCATTTCCATTGGCTGGCGTCACCGTTTATGGTAAACGGTGGCCTGCCATTGGAAATGAGCTGTTTGGGTTGCCTCCCTTTGGGACGGCCATTCAGACTGGATCGCCTGCTTCACGGCTGTCGTGAAGCAGTTTCTTATCTCAAGAGGCGTGTTAGATAAACAAGCCCTGAGATCCAGTCCGGATGGGCCCTCTCAAAAGGAGACAGGGCGCCGCGTGTTTATTTTTGCATCGCGCTTTCGCTTTCACTTAAAGTGAAAGCACGATGCAAATATAAACAGCGCTGCCTTTCCACAATGGCGAGCGCTTGTTTTCAAGGCTCTGCTGACCACCCCCCCACCAGCCCTTAGTCCGGGACTGGAAGGATAGCTGCCTCGGAGGAGCGGCAGCTACTGCTGGCTATGTTTTCGGGTAAGGCTGTAGTGGCTGGCAGTTTGGGGTTCTTTGACACAACATGGCCTTGTTGACGGACTCATTGGAAAGGCCTAGGGGCGTGCAATAGGTCTTAGATCTTTCTGCCAGCCCCCTCTCAAACCCCCTGTGGTTTCGCCTCGCTTGCTGCGAACTTGGGTGCTCAACTCTGCGCTGAAAGGCAGGGGTTGGGAATCTGTATTAATGAACCACACGGGGCAGAATAATATTAAAATGGGTGGTTGCTTGCGGTGGTTGATGCGAGGCTTGTCTGTTACCCCCTCAGTGTTTTTGTTGTGCCGTCCCCTCCGGCTCCACGAGTCCTTGCTTCTACTGCGCACGTATTGTTCCGCTCGCCGCTAATGGCGGCCGGGAGGTACCACCGAGGGAGGGGCGAGAGGGGCAAGAGGCTGGAGTATGGTCTGTCTTGCTGTCTGAAGCAGTTAGCTGGCAGCGGGTCTGGTGCGAAGGAAGACCCAGACCCTGTTGCTCTCCTTCCACCACAGGGCTTTAGCGCAGCAGAGCCTCCCCGACGTAGTGGGGCAAGTGAAGGCTATGTCCGATAGAGGTAAGCTAAGGCAGAAGAACCCTGCACATATTCTCAGCGCTATAACGTTTCTCATTTTGAAGAGGGGTAAGGTATCCCAATGAATTAGGTGTTGGTTCCCCAACTACGCACACAGGTAACTGCACCCTACATCCCTGCAGCGAGCAGAACAGATAGGTGCACAGTAACCCATTCAAGATGTCAAAGGAACAGTGCCCTCCGGTGTTCAGTGAATCGTGACCACTAGAGCGTTGCTTGTCCCGGGGAAGGCTGCTCTTGCCCTGTTCTTCTTACAGTGCTACGTAGCCCCCTCTGCAGGCTGGCAACGAGCTTGCACTTTGGTGTATTTTGGTCACAAGGCACTGCAGTAGTCACCGCCCACTGTTGGGATGGCTGGGTTGCTGACAGTGCTGCCTATTGGTTTATTTTGCCAGGGTTTGCCCATCTGTCAGGGCGCTCTGGCGTAGTTGCGTTGCTGGCTATGATACTGTCGTAGCTTTCCGCAGCACAGTGGTTAGCACAGACTTTCTTACAGAGGGAGCCGTGGCACTTAACAGCAGGTCCATTTGGCCAGTGCAACAGCTATCCCTTGCACGTCGTATTTCTTCCGAGCTAAACGCTTTGTTTTGATGGTTTGGAGCTTTGTTTTCACTAGACGCACAGTAGATTTAGAGTTCCGAAAAAGTTAGGTTTACAAAAAATAGTACTTTGCGAATATGCTCCAACTCCGCATGCGTTCTTGGGAATATTTTATTTGTAGTTTCATTGCGTCTTGCGATATTTGCATGTTTGAATGTCCAATTAGGTTTTAGCCATTTACAGTCAATGCAATACAATTTGAAAGCATATGCATTGAAGAACAGCTTCAACATCTGTAATGCTGCTTTTATATAAGCTTCATTAGGAAATCTTTTCATGTTTCTAACTCCCCTGCCTGTAAACCTGCACAGCTATTGACTTGGCATTCATGATTGACAGTAGTGAGACTCATGCAATTGAAAACCTATTTTACGTATTTATCCATATTTAAAAATGAACACCGAGAGGAAAATAGATGGTTTTCTATCTGTAAAAGTAAGTAAAAACGGAAAACTGTGAGCCTTTTTTATGAGTAGTATAATGCAATGGAAGCACAGTGGTGCTCCCGGTTTTGTCAAATGGATTTGGTTATCTTCGTGCTACCAGTGGTATGGTGTGTAGTTATTTAATGGTCCCCTTTTTTTTTTTTAGGTTTGTTTTTTTGCTCATTCTGTCGGACTTTAATCATATTTATTTTGGTGCATGAAATATAACGTTGTAGCCAATATAGTTCGACATATAGTTAATTAAAGTGGACTCCCATTTGGACCCGAGGTCAAGTAATGCAAGCCATTTCATGTATACTACAAATACATGTTGATATCTACAATTATTTAAGATTTAAATTCTTTTTTGATCATGCTTGCTGTTTTTGTGCACAGATATTAACTAACCTTGTACAAATGGTATGTTAGTGAAGTAATTTGTTGCACAGGAAAGTCTTGCATATATATAGATATATATGTATGTACATGCCTTGGAAAAGTCATATCTACCTCTCATTTCCCTTGGTACAGAGGGAACATAGGACATGTTTACTATTTCACTTGCGGATTATCCCCGCTCTAATTACGTTTCACCGGTAATCTCAAGGCATAAAATGCTCAATCTTGAAACAAATACTCTTTCACTTTTACTTTTTATGTCGGAATTTTTTTGCAAAGGTGTATTTACGTTTTCCTGTAATGATCAGGTTTCTTGTAATGCTAACATGAATATATTTGCCAGGCATCTAAATTATCTAGCATACACGGAGAAGGTCTTGGCAGTTCATGGGATGCTCAGTTCTTCCCTAGTTATAATAAAAGGCATTATCTTGTATTTAAGAGAATTCAAGCTATTGGCATTATAAATTACAATGCCATTTATTTATGTTTTAAAAATAAAAACCAAAATAAAAGGCATTGTCATTTACAATGTCAAAAGCTCAAACTGGTGTCAATGCGAGACCTATTGCATTGCAAATGCTTGTTTTCATTGTATTTGCTGAGAGGTTCAAGTTCTGCCAGTTCCTTGACATGAGTGTGTATCACACTTTTGGACCTTGCCGGAAGTGAGTAGCCTCTGTGGATGTCATGCCTCGTGCTTTCGTTTCCATATTCTAATACTAAAAGCATAGCTGCCACGTTTCCCAGATCCATGCGTGGTGAATTGCTGCAGGCCGGGTTTTCTTTTTTTGAATTCTGGGATTTGTAGTCCTGTCTTATAAAAGAATAAACAAGACTAAAAGTCTCAGAATTCATAGAAAAAAACCTGAACTTGAGCAGCACATCCGACATGGACCTGAGAAATTTGGCAGGGCTATGAAAGTTGCTCAGGTGCAGACCTTTGGCTCATACAAACTTTACAGGCTCCCCCAGTGTGGAGGAGAACACGTCACAATTCTGCAGTTGGGCCACAGTTCTAGTGGCAGGCCCGCTGCAATAGTACTCTCAGGTGCATCTTTGTAGTTGTAGTGTATAGAAGTCTTTTTACAAATGTTCCCATAGTATTCGCTGATAAGTAGAGCCGCTGCTGGACATCCCTTTACACAGTTTCATGTTCTTTGTTACTTGTCAGAAATGCACATTTTCTGTTGAGGTGCGTGACTTTCTGCTGTAGTTTTTGTGGTCAAATTCCAAACAGCACCTGGGACCAGACCACTGGCTTTGACAAATTTTCTGTCCTCTCCAGCGGAGAGGAGTGCATACAGTGTCTCAACAGATGGGTCGCACACTATTTGACAAGCCTGCAACACTCTTTCCCAAATGCATCATGGATGACGTGCGGAGCAGGTTAACGGAGCTATGCTGTTATTTAGAGTGCCAAAGTACTCTAGCTATCAGGTGATATCAGCTCCCCTAAGAATATCCTCCCCTCTGCCCCAGGAAGCAGTCAGAGCACTTCAACACAGACATTCTGAAGCAGCTATTAAAAACAAGATAGATACTGTTTCTTCTTCTCATTCAGAGAGTCCAATAATTCAAGGAGAACTCCAGAAGATTGAGTCCTGGTAGAGAGATTATTTATTTCAATTTGCATTCTTGGCCATTAAAACAAGATGGCAGGCAATGCGTTTCGTTCCCATATCAAGGAGCTTCTTCAGGGCTATAAACCAAAGTACACAATTGAATCACAAAGTAAAAACATATCTGTTAATACAAATACAATCACAAGGTTTACATGCTTTAAAGTAGTGTGGCTGCTCTGCAGCATGGCTAAAAATAATAATAAAAAGGTCTATGATTCCTCCAGTGTTACTGTACTTTAAAAAAAAAAAAAGTGCATTAGCCCGGACTGTCTCATAGCGCTTTTTCAAATTAGTTTTGGCCACACTGCAAAGCATCTGCGATGCTTTCCAGCGTGGATACAAAACATTGCCAAAACCAATAGCTGTTATAGGCGAGACCTATTGGCTTTGCCAATGCTTGTTAACTGGGCTACGAAGACCATCACGTTCCATGAGACAGTACGTAAACTTCTCATCGAAGGGACACATAAAGAACCATAAAAAAACACACAATAGGCAACCTACAGTATACATAGTACTCAACCAACCACAGTGAGTAAGATAGAAAATGGTGGAAGCCAGAATGAACAAAACTGCAAATAAAAAAAAAGCTGTTTTGAAAAGTATACAAAAAAGATTTGAATAAAGAAGTAGAAATAAAAGCAAAAAAAGAGAGAGAAAGAAAAGGGTAGTACAGGAACTCGCTCAATATAAATATAGCAGAAGGATGACAAAAAGCCGCAAGACGTTAGCCATAAGAATGAAGAGCGAAAGGGACAATGATGCTGGAAGGAGGGAGCAAGAGAAAACAGAGGCCACTCTAAAGATATTAAGACCATTCCGACAAGACGCCCAAATTGTTTACCGAACACTACAGGAGACATTTTGTATGAACAAAACGTGAACACTGGAACAGAGAGACATTAAGGAAAAGAGACATCTTGATCCATTGGTGACCTGTAAAGAAGAGAGAGAATAAAAAGAAGTTTAATGTTATAAAATAAATGAAGAACATTTAAGATTTACTAAGTTCCATATCTTCTCCTTTATGAATGTGTATGAATTTCTTAAGCTCAACAAGGTCTTCAAAAGTTGTTGACTTGTCTTTGTATGTGGCCTCGCTCGAAGAAACAAGGATGAATTAGGCCATAACGAGCATTCATGGATCGAAGCGTTGGTCTGAGATCCAGAAATGCCTTCCGACGATTAGCAGTAGCCCTGGAAACATCGTGACTAAAGAAAATCTTTTGACCGGACCAAATCATTTGTTTACATTGTTTAGCTGCTGTAAGAAACCTCATTAGATCAGAGTACTGAAGCAAAAAAGGCAATGATCCCTCGTGGTAAATTCGAGGCCGAGGCTGGTGAATGACCAATCCTGTGCACCATCTGAATATTGAGATCAACGGATTTTTGTAGGCCAACTATTTTAGGAATATGAAGCTTCAAAAAATGACCATGTCAGGGCCTTCACAACCTTCCGGTATGCCATATATGCGTAGGTTATTGCGCCTGATACTGTTTAAAGATCCTACGTTAACTTCTTCTACTTCAACTGAATCGCCTCTTTAGATAATATATCAACTTTAGCGACCACATCTTGAGCATCACTAACTCTGTTCAACCTCTGAAATTCTAGAGTCAAGACAAGACCATTTTTCCTCAATTCTCTGAAGTGCCACACTGGTGGGGGGGGGGGGTGGTGTGTGTGTGTGTGTGTGTGTGTGTGTGTGTGTGTGTGTGTGTGTGTGTGTGTGTGTGTGTGTGTGTGTGTGTGTGTGTGTGTGTGTGTGTGTGTGTGTGTGTGTGTGTGTGTGTGTGTGTGTATATGTATATATATATATATATTCTCATATTTCTCAGTTCATCCAGAATATCCTCCAGTGTCAGAGGCAATGGTGGTTAATTTGGAGAAGAGGATCTTTTTTAACCCTTTTATCTGAAAGAAACACGTTAGTTATAGATTTCTTACCTTGGAATTACCCCCAGGCGTCAGACTGGATCTGGAAAGTTTTTTCGTCAGCAGTACCTCTGCGCGTCGGAAGGTGGCGTTGGTCGGCTGCGCGTTTGTCGTCGGCGTCGTGGTCGCCGGAATGATGTCGCGGCAGCTACTTAGACGCCGCACTCATGCGCTGACGTCAGTTCTTTCTTTTTCCGCGCCAGCCAGCGCAGATCCGGGAAGAGCGGTACCTCAGTTATTTTTTGACTAAGTTTTTCTTGACTTTTGTCGACTTCTTTTTCGAGTCTTCGACTCCGAAGGTGCACGAGGGATGCCCGGTTTCAAGGCCTGCGGTTCCTGCCATCGCATGATGTCGGTGACTGATCCGCACCGCGTGTTTCTTTTTTGCCTGGAGCGCAACCACGACCCCAAGTAGTGCTCCGACTGCCGGTCGATGGCGCAGAAGGCTTTGCGGGAGATGTCCCGAAAGCTGCTTGAGCACCGGCAGTCGGCTCTGCGCCGTTCGAGGTCCCGGTCGAGAGGGAGGTCGAGGGATCGGTCGCGGAGCCACCACCATTCTGGTTCGAAATCTTCGAAGTCTTCGCACTCTGGGTCGGGTAAGTCGAAGCATAAGAAGTCGAAGAAGCATCGCCGCTCTTCGACTTCCCCTCGTCGGTCGGCCGATCCGATGAGGCACGCGGGTGGTGCCCCTCCCGCGGCTCCGCGCGCTGAGCCGACTCTGAGTTTCCCTCCCTTTCCGAGACCCGGAGCGACTCCCGACCAGCTTTGTACGTTCTACGAGGCGATGCATGCCACCTTTGAGCGGACCGACCCCGTCTGCGCGCCTTCGGGCCCCGCGGACTCGTTTGGGGGGCCTAGGTCTTCGCTGCCGGCGGCTCCGGTTCTGGCGCCGCAGGCCCCCCTTGGATCCAGGCCTGGATACGGATCGGCGCCGGTTGACCTCGTTACGCCTCCACTGGCGCCGCTTCCTCCGGCACCACTACCGCGCTCGACGCCGGTCGGCCCTCCGGCCGGCGTTGACCCTGGCCTCCACCTTGAAGGGGAGACGGATCCGGCGCCGTCCGACGCCGGATCCGGCGCCGAGCGGGGTTTTTGTGTCCCTGTTCGCTCCTGGAGCCCCTTTTCAACCTGAGTGGCATCCAGACGAAGAGGAGGAGGACTGGGAGGGGTCAGGTGACACTTTCACGGATCAGCTAGGTTCTGACCAGGACTGGAGAGAGGAACTGGGGGATGCCAGTGGTCTTGATACTTCCCCTGACCTTGGCATGTTGTCTCCTCCTACCGTGGCTACGGAGGAGGGAGCGTCATACGCAGTGGTGTTGCGTAGGGCGGCCGAGGCTCTCAACCTCGAGCTTCCTACGGTGGCGGTCAGGACTAACCTCCTGACAGAGGTGCTTCAACCGGCGGCGAGCTCTTCGGAGCCCCTGCTGCCGTTTAATGACGCCCTCACCGACGTCCTTTTGGGCACGTGGTCCAGGCCCAACACGGGGGCTCCCGTGGACAGGATGATTGCCCGATGCCACCGTCCGGCTCCGGGCGACCCCACTTTCCTCTCCCAACACCCCACCCCGGAGAGCTTGGTATTCCAAGCCTCCGCTTCCAAAGGCGCCTTCCCTACCGCTCCACCGGAAAGGGAATCCAAGAAGCTGGACCACCTTGGCAAGAAAATGTTCTCTTCCACCAGCTTAAGACTGCGGTCCGTAAGCACTGAATGTCTCTTGGGCCGTTACTCCCACTCAGTGTGGGATACGGTGGCGCAGGTGCTGCCTCAGTGTCCGGAGGAGGCCCGGGCAGTGCTCTCCCAGGCTGTTGCCGCCAGGAGGGATGCAGCATAGTTTACAATATTGTTGTGGACTGGACACCGCTGACTCTCTGGGCAGTACTATTTCCATGTCGGTAGCGCTTCGTTGCTACGCCTGGATGAGGTCCACTGGCTTTTCAGGGGATGTCCAGAACACCTTGATGGACATGCCCTTTGATGACCGTCGCCTTTTTGGCGACAAAGCAGACAGCGTTTCAAGGACTCACGGGCTACGGTCAAGTCCTTGGGCCTCTCCACCCGCCCTGCGCAGTCTGCTTTTCACCCCTTTCGTGGCTACGGAAGGGGTGCCCCGCTACGTCCCACCCAGAGCCACAGGCCGCAGCAAGTTACCCAACCTTCACGCGGCCGGGGACGTGGGAACAACCGCTGTGGTTCCGGGGGCCAGCGGGCGGGCCAGTCCACTACCCCCCCCCCCCTCTGCAGCAGCCTCCAAACCCTCCTAGTCCGACCTTTCAGGCCCATCAAACGCCAGTGGGCGGCAGGATTCGCCATCACCTCCCTCACTGGCGCACCATCACGTCGGACAGATGGGTTTTGCAGATAGTCCGAAGGGGCTACTCCCTCCCCATCGAGACTACCCCTCCAGCCATGCCACCGAGATACCACCGCATGTCGGAGGATCATCTGGCCCTTCTCCAGCAAGAAGTTACAGCTCTTGGCCAAGGGAGCCATCGAGTGCGTTCCTGTCCCAGAAGTAGGTCGTGGTTGTTACTCCCACTACTTTCTGGTCCCCAAGAAGGACAAGGGCCTGCGTCCTATCTTGGACCTCAGGGACGTCCATCGCTTCCTCCGGAAGGAGAAGTTAAAAATGTTGACGCTGGCTCAAGTCTTGACGTCTGCCCTCGACCCGGAAGACTGGATGGTAGCGTTGGACTTGCAGGACGCTTATTTTCACATCCCCGTCCTGCCGGCCCACCGGCGTTACCTACGGTTCACGGTAGGCCACGAGCATTTTCAATTTACCGTGCTCCCCTTTGGCCTTACCAGCGCCCCTCGGGTTTTCCCGAAAGTGATGGCGGTGGTCGCAGCTCATCTGCGCAGATCAGGGGTTTCAGTCTTCCCCTATCTCGACGACTGGCTGTTGAAGGCGGGGTCGCCCCAGGCAGTTGTCGCCCACCTCCAGACTACGGCCGACCTCCTGCATTCGCTGGGGTTCTCCATCAATGTGCCGAAGTCACACCTGATTCCCTCTCAGAAGCTCCTCTTCATCTAAGTGGTTCTGGACACGACGCAGTTTCAGGTCTATCCTCCCGAAGAGCGAGTCCGGGATATTCAGGCTAAGATTCCGATCTTTCAGCCTCTATCCCGGGTTTCGGTCAGAATGACTCTGAGGCTGCTGGGCCTCATGGCCTCCTGCATCCTGCTGGTTGATCATGTCAGGTGGCATATGCGGGCTCTGCAGTGGGACCTGAAGTTCCAGTGGGCGCAGCATCAGGGGAATCTGTCCGATTGCGTCCAGATCTCGGAGGGCACTGCACGACCACTGCAGTGGTGGCTCACGAACCAGGATTGGGTCAGTGGCAGATCCCTCTCCCTTCCCCAACCAGACCACACTGTGGTGACGGACGCATCCCTTCTGGGATGGGGCGGCCACATGGGAGAGGCGGAGATCAGAGGCCTCTGGTCTCCGGCGGAGTCCGGTCTTCACATCAACCTTCTGGAGCTCCGGGCGATTTGTCTTGCACTGAAAGCAATCCTTCCCTCTGTCCGTGGTAGAGTAGTGCAGGTGTTCACAGACAACACTACCGCCATGTGGTACTGCAACAAACGGGGCGGGTTGGGGTCGTGGACCCTATGTCAGGAGGCTCTTCGCCTCTGGACATGGCTGGAACTTGAAGGCATTACCTTGGTGGTTCAACACCTGGCAGGTTCTCTGAACGCCAGGGCGGACGAACTCAGCCGCAGGTGCATGATGGATCACGAATGGCGTCTTCACTCGGAGGTGGCGCAAGGACTCTTTCGACAGTGGGGAGAGCCTTGGTTAGATCTATTCGCCACCGAAGAGAACGCGCAATGTCAGCAATTCTGCGCGTTGGAATTTCCAAGGCAGCACTTGCTAGGCGACGCTTTTCGTCGCGAGTGGAGTTGCGGTCTGTTGTACGCCTTTACCGCTTCTGCCCAGAGTGCTGAAGAAGATCGGGTGCGACCGGGCCCAAGTCATTCTTGTGGCCCCGGATTGGGCACGAAGAGTCTGGTATCCCGAGCTGCTCAACATGGCCATCGATCCTCCGATCAGACTGCCTCTTCGGGAGGATCTTCTGTCGCAGCAGCAGGGGAGGGTCCTCCACCCGAACCTGTCCAGTCTCCACCTCCTTGCGTGGAGATTGAGCGGCGGCAGTTGACGTCTTTCGACCTGCCTCCCAAAGTCTGTGATGTAATCTTGGCAGCCAGGCGTCCCTCCACTAAGACGGTATATGCCTGCCGGTGGAACAAGTTTGTGGCATGGTGCACAGCAAAGGCTGTGGATCCCCTTTCTGAAGTTCTTTTGTTCCTTCTTTCTTTAGCCCAGCAGGGCTCCGCTCTGGGCACTATCAAGGGCTATCTTTCAGCCATCTCTGCCTTCCTTCGGCTGCCGGATCAGCCTTCTCTTTTCAAGTCCCCGGTAGTTAACCGTTTCTTGAAAGGCTTAACGCATCTCTTTCCTCCAATCCCCTTCGTTCTGCCTCAGTGGGACTTGAATCTTGTTCTTACCTATTTAATGTGCGCTCCCTTCGAGCCGCTACATAACTGTCCTTTAAGACTCTTGACTCTTAAGACTGCTTTCCTCGTAGCCATCACTTCTGCTAGAAGGGTGAGTGAGCTCCAGGCCCTTTCTTCCAAACCTCCTTTCCTGTCTGTCCATTCGGACAAGGTGGTTATCTGAAAGAGACACGTTAGTGACAGATTCCTTACCTTAGAATATCCCCAGGCGTCAGGCTGGATCCGGAAAGATTTTGCGTAGCAGTACCCTTGCGCGTCGGTAGGCGGCGTCGTGCGGCTCCAGCGTCCGTCGTCGGCGTCGTGATCGCCGGGATGACGTCGCGGGCAGTACTTAGACGCCGCCCCTGCGCGCTGACGTCAGTTCTTCTTTTTCCGCGCCAGTAAGCGCAGATCCGGGAAGAGCAGTGCCCTAGTCATTTTTTGACTATATTTTGGGTGATTTTTCACTGTTTTTTCTCACGAGTCTATCGACTCCGAAGGTGTCGGTAGGGATGCCCAGCTTCAAGCCCTGCGACGTCTGTGGTCGTATGATGTCGATCACAGACCCGCATTTAGAGTGTCTCTACTGTCTCGGCCGCGACACGAAGTCGTGCCCCGACTGCCGGGCCTTGCACCCGAAGGCTTTGCGAGAGCGGTCTCGAAAGCTCCTCGAGGTCCGGCAGTCGGCTCCGCACCACACCAAGCCCCGGTCACGTGAGAGGTCGAGGGGCCGGTCGCGGAGTCCTCATCGGTCGTCGGGGTCCAAGTATTCGCACTCCTCCGGTAAGTCAAAGCATAAAAAGTCTAAGAAGCGTCATCGCTCCACGACTTCGCCTCGCCGGTCTCGCGACTCGTCTAAGGCTCCTGTCGGCACCGTCCCCGCGGCTCCGGGAGTGCCTGTGGAGCCGCCCCTGCATTACCCGTCCTTCCCGGGTTCGGGGGCGACTCCGGCCGAGATACAGGAATTCCTGTCGGCCATGGCCCGCCTCTACGGGCCTCAAGGTCCCCCCGGTGCGCCTTCGGGCCCCGCGGGCCCTGATGGGGTTTCCCCGGCGCCGCCTGCCACCAGCCTCGGTCCCGGCCCCGGTGCTGCCGCAACCCCCATCGATGCCGGTTGACCTAACTACACCTCCGCCGGCGCCGATGTCTCCGGTGCGGTTTCCGACGCCGCCAGGGGCTCCGGGCGGCGTCGTTCCCCGGTTCTCTCCGGATCCGGACACGGCGCTGGACCAGCGTCGCTCGACGCCTGCTCCGACGCCGTTGAGACCTTGGGTCCCGCGTGTCCCTCCTTCTCCTTATTTTGAACCTGAGGAGGACGAAGAGGACTGGGAGGGGTCGGAGGACCCTCTCACACGGCAGTGTGAGTACGAACAGGACTGGGCTGAGGAACTTGGGGATGCCATTGGGCTGGACACCTCCCCTGACCCTGGCATGCTGTCTCCTCCTTCCGTGGCAACGGAGGAGGAGCAAACTCGCAACGGTGTTGCGTAGAGCAGCTGGAGGCTTACACCTCCAATTGCCTACAGTGGCCGTCAGGACTAACCTCCTGACGGAAGTGCTTCAGCCGGCGGCTACCTCCTCGGAGCCACTGCTGCCGTTTAATGACGCACTTTCTGACGTTCTTTGGGCACCTGGTCCAAGCCCGCCACAGGGGCTCCTGTGGATAGGAACGTGGCCCAACGCCATCGCCCCGCTCCGGGCGACCCCCTGTTCCTCTCCCAACACCCCACTCCTGAGAGCTTGGTTGTCCAAGCCTTTGCTTCCCAAACCGCCTTCCCTGCCGCTCCTCCGGATAGGGAATCCAAACGCCTGGATCAATTTGGGAAGGTCTTTTCTTCCTCCAGTGCTGGCTTGCGGTCTGTCAACACCGCTTGCCTTTTGGGCCGATATTCCCACTCTCTGTGGGACTCGGTAGCGCAAGCTTTGCCCCAGTGTCCTGAGGAGGTCCAGACACTGCTTTCCGCGCCATTGCGGAAGGAAGAGATGCGGCTAAATTTACCATTAGATGTGGCCTTGATACCGCCGACTCGCTGGGTAGATCAATTGCAACGACAGTGGCGCTGCGCCGTCACGCCTGGCTGAGAACCACTGGTTTCTCGGGTGATGTCCAGAACACTCTTATGGACATGCCCTTTGATGGGGTCGGTCTTTTTGGGAACAAGGCAGACCATGCGCAGGAGCGTTTTAAGGACTCACGGGCTACGGCCAAGTCCCTGGGCCTTTCTGCTGTACGCCCTCCGCAGCCATCTGCTTTTCGCCCCTTTCGTGGCCACGGAAGGGGCGCCCAGTCACGTCCGCTGCCCAGCCACCGGCCTGCGCAGCAAGCGTCTTCGCGTGGCCGAGGACGTGGCTCCCGCCGTGGCGGGTCAGGCAACCAGCGTGTGGGTCAGGCCACCAACCCCGCCCGCGGCCTCCAAGCCCTCCTAGTCCTCCCTTTCAGGTGCACAGCACGCCAGTAGGGGGCAGGGTCCGCCATCACCTTCACCACTGGCGTGCCATCACCTCGGACAGGTGGGTCTTGGACATTGTCCCGAAGGGGCTACTCCCTCCCCTTCGAGACCACCCCTCCAGCCATGCCACCTCAATTCCACCGCATGTCAGGGGATCACTTGGTGCTTCTTCAGAAGGAAGTTGCGGCCCTCTTGGCCAAGAGGGCCATCGAGCGCGTTCCGACCCCAAAAGTAGGACGTGGTTGCTACTCCCACTACTTTCTGGTGCCCAAAAAGGACAAGGAGGACATGCGTCCTATCTTGGACCTCCGGAGCGTCAATCGCTTCCTCCGGAAGGAGAAGTTCAAGATGCTCACCTTAGCTCAGGTCTTGACTGCCCTAGACCCTGGAGACTGGATGGTAGCGTTGGACTTGCAGGACGCTTATTTCCACATCCCCGTCCTGCCGGCCCACCGGCGTTGCCTGCGGTTCATGGTGGGCCTCGAGCATTTTCAATTCACCGTGCTCCCCTTTGGCCTCACAAGTGCCCCTCGGGTGTTCACGAAAGTGATGGCGGTGGTCGCAGCTCATCTGCGCCGGGCAGGGGTTCCAGTCTTCCCCTACCTCAACGACTGGCTGCTGAAGGCGGGCTCGTCCCAGGCAGTCGTCTCCCACCTCCAGACTACGGCCGAACTCCTGCACTCGCTGGGGTTCTCCATCAATGTGCCGAAGTCGCACCTGATTCCTTCTCCACAGCTCCTTTTCATCGGAGCAGTTCTGGACACGACGCAGTTTCAGGCCTATCCTCCCGAACGGCGAGTCCGGGATATTCAGGCTATGATTCCGATCTTTCAGCCTCTATCCTGGGTTTCGGTACGGATGACCCTGAGGCTGCTGGGCCTCATGGCCTCCTGCATCCTGCTGGTCGATCATGCCAGATGGCATATGCGGGCTCTGCAGTGGGACCTGACGTTCCAGTGGGCGCAGCACCAGGGCAACCTGTCCGATCACGTCCAGATCTCGGAGGGGACTGCAAAACAGTTGCAGTGGTGGCTCTCGAACCGGCAATGGGTCATGGGCAGATCCCTCTCCCTTCCCCAGCCAGAGCACACAGTCGTGACGGACGCGTCCCCTTCTGGGATGGGGCGGTCACATGGGAGAGGCGGAGATCAGGAGGCCTCTGGTGTCCGGCGGAGTCCCGGCTCCATATCAACCTTCTGGAGCTCCGGGCGATCCGACTTGCACTCAAGGCATTCCTTCCCTCTGTCAAAGGAAGGTAGTGCAGGTGTTCACAGACAACACCACCGCCATGTGGTACTGCAACAAACAAGGCGGGGTGGGGTCGTGGACCCTATGTCAGGAGGCTCTGCGCCTCTGGACATGGCTGGAACATCAGGGCATATTCCTGATGGTTCAACACCTGGCAGGTTCCCTGAACGCCAGGGCGGACGAACTCAGCCGCAGGTGCATGATGGATCACGAATGGCGTCTTCACTTGGAAGTGGCGCAAGGACTCTTTCTACAGTGGGGAGAGCCTTGGTTAGATCTATTCGCCACCGAAGAGAACGCGCAATGTCAGCAATTCTGCGCGTTGGAATTTCCAAGGCGGCACTCGCTCGGCGGCGCTTTCGTCGCGAGTGGAGTTGTGGTCTGTTGTACGCTTTTCCGCCTATACCACTTCTACCCAGAGTGTTGAAGATTCGGCGCGACCGGGCCCAAGTCATCCTTGTGGCTCCGGACTGGGCTCGAAGAGTTTGGTATCCCGAGCTACTCAGTATGAGCGTCGATCCCCCAATCCGTCTGCCTCTTCGGGAGGATCTTCTGTCGCAGCAGCAGGGGACGGTCCTCCACCCGAACCTGTCCAGTCTCCACCTGCTTGCGTGGAGATTGAGCGGCGGCAGTTGATTCCTTTCGACTTGCCTCCCGAAGTTTGTGATGTGATTCTGGCAGCCAGGCGTACCTCCACTAAGGTGGTATACGCCTGCAGGTGGAACAAGTTTGTGGCATGGGGCACAGCAAAGGCTGTGAATCCCCTCTCTGCCCCTCTTTCTGAGGTTCTTCTGTTCCTTCTTTCTCTGGCCCAACAGGGTTCTGCCCTGGGTACCATCAAGGGCTATCTTTGTGCAATCTCGGCCTTCATCAGGCTCCCTGATCAGCCCTCTCTTTTTAAGTCCCCTGTTGTTAACAGGTTTCTAAAAGGCATTACACACCTCTTCCCTCCTGTTCCGTTTGTCATGCCTCAGTGGGACTTGAACTTGGTTCTTACCTTTTTAATGTGCGCTCCCTTTGAGCCTCTACATAACTGTCCTCTTCGTCTTCTTACTTTAAAGACAGCCTTTCTGGTGGCCATCACCTCCGCTCGGCGGGTGAGTGAGCTCCAGGCTCTATCATGCAAACCTCCCTTTCTGTCTGTCCATCCAGACAAGGTTGTTCTTAGGACGCGTCCGTCCTTCTTGCCAAAGGTGGTTACTGCCTTCCACATTGGGCAGACCATCACTTTGCCCACCTTCTTTCCGCCTCCGCATCCTTCCAGAGAGGAAGAGAGGCTCCACCGTCTGGACCCAAAACGTGCGCTTTCCTTTTATATCAACCGCACACAACACTTCCGGGTGGATGACAAGCTCTTTGTTGGCTACGTGGGCGCCAAAAAAGGTTGTGCGGTGCACAAGAGAACCATCTCCCGCTGGGTCACCTTGTGTATCAAAGCCTGCTATTCTTTGGCTAATAAGGAGCCTCCTGTTGGGCTGCGGGCCCATTCCACCAGGGCAATGGCTGCTACCACGGCTTTAGGCCGCGGTGTTCCGCTGCAAGATATATCTCAGGCAGCTACGTGGGCCTCGCTGCACACGTTTACCAAGCATTACTGCCTTGACAGCCAGGTCCGGAGGGATGGCTTCTTTGGCCGTTCTGTCCTCCGGGACTTCCTTGTCTGATCTTTGTTCGCAGACCCACCACCGGGGTTGGTATTGCTGGGGTATCTATTCTAAGGTAAGGAATCTGTCACTAACTTGTCTCTTTCAGATGCACAAGTTACTAACTTGTGTAACGATATATCTGTAAGAGACAGTAGTTGGTGACAGATTCCTTACCGCCCACCCATCCTCCCGTTCTGCGAACTCATTTCTAGGGTTAAGGACATCCCTTTCAGGGCCCTAGTATTTTTCAGACACCTATGTCAGCTTCTTGCATGGCTCTGCGTTCCTGGCGCGGAAAGTCGTGTACAGAACTGACGTCAGCGCGCAGGGCGGCGTCTAAGTACTGCCCGCGACGTCATCCCGGCGATCACGACGCCGACGACGGACGCGGAGCCGCACGACGCCGCCTACCGACACGCAAGGGTACTGCTACGCAAAAACTTTCCGGATCCAGCCTGACGCCTGGGGATATTCTAAGGTACGGAATCTGTCACTAACTACTGTCTCTTACAGATATATCGTTACACAAGTTAGTAACTTGTGCCTCAGGACCCGTCCATCCTTCCTTCCTAAGGTGGTCACTGCCTTTCACATTGGGCAGACCATTACTTTGCCCACTTTCTTTCCGCCTCCGCATCCTTCGAAGGAGGAAGAGAGGCTCCACCGTCTGGACCCAAAACGTGCGCTCTCTTTCTATCTGGATCGCACAAAACAGTTCCGGGTGGATGACCAACTCTTTGTTGGCTACGTGGGCGCCAAGAAAGGTCGGGCCGTACACAAACGCACCATTTCTCGATGGGTCGTTTTGTGTATTAAGGTGTGCTATTCTCTGGCTAAAACGGAGCCTCTGGTTGGGCTACGCGCCCATTCCACCAGGGCGACGGCAGCCACTACTGCCTTGGGAAGAGGAGTTCCTCTAAATGACATCTGTCAGGCAGCCACGTGGGCATCGCTGCACACGTTTACGAAACACTACTGCCTGGACAGCCAAGTCTGGAGAGACAGCTTCTTTGGTCGTTCTGTTCTCCAGGACTTTCTGTTGTAATCTTGGTTCGCAGACCCACCACCGGGGTTGGTATTGCTGGGGTATCTATTCTAAGGTAAGGAATCTATAACTTCCGTGTTTCTTTCAGATGAACAAGTTACTTACCTTCGGTAACGATATATCTGTAAGAAACATTAGTTAGTTATAGATTTCTTACCACCCCACCCATCCTCCCCGTTCTGCGAACTGATTTCTAGGGTTAAGGACATCCTTTCAGGGCCCTAGTTTTGTGCACCAGTGGTCAGAGTCTTGCATGGCTCTGCGTTTCTGGCGCGGAAAATCGTGTACAGAACTGACGTCAGCGCGCGAGGGCGGCATCTAAGTAGCTGCCGCGACGTCATCCTGGAGACCACGACGTCGACTGACGCAGAGCCGACCGACGCCACCTTCTGACGTGCAGAGGTAATGCTGACGAAAAAACTTTCCGGAGCCAGTCTGACGCCTGGGGGTAATTCTAAGGTAAGGAATCTATAACTAACTAATGTTTCTTACAGATATATCGTTACTGAAGGTAAGTAACTTGTTCATTAGCATTACCTCCAGACTCTTTGCGACCATTAGCGTTAGAGGGGATAGAAGCCTGTGATTTAGATGAATGCGCAGACTCCATATTTAATCGGGAGTAGAATTGAAGTGGCTTGTGAAGCCTTTCTAAAATCCCTGAAGATAACAAAAGAAGTAAAAGCCAAGGTGCGCAGTTACAAACAAATGGCCCGCTACATCACAAAAATGAATTTAAAAGTCTTATGTATAGTCACAGGAATGGCTTGACAGGTGCTGAGAAACACATATCAACCAATGCGCCTTTATAAAATCCCCATGAAAAACTAAGCCACTGATGAAGTTGCTCATAAAACTGCCCTGTGAATACTGATCACGATATAATAGAGGGGAAATACATTTAATGCAGTTGTCTTCAGTATATAAGAGTAACACGCCACCTTTGGACCCATGAAAGCAGGTCAGAACAAAGACACGCTGTTTCCTGACCGCATCAGCAAAAAGCTTTGGCAAAGCCAAAAGGTCAGGTAATGTCACTAAAGAATGAGATCTGTTGACTTTGCAAATGGTGTGGGTGTGTTTTTAATTTTTTTTAATTCTACATCCTTAACTGCTTTAGTATTTCAGTTCCTGCTTTCATTAAACATTTCTCTAGTTGAAAAAACGAATTTTCAAGCTAATTGCTCCAAAATTAACATGTAGTATTACAAAAAAAAAGACATAACATCGAAGGTCCTCAGGCGGGGTAGCACAAAGAGCCAAGAACTTGCTGAGGGACTCAAAGTTCCAGGCCCTCACACCACCACCTCAAAAGGACTAAAAGAAGCCGAAGACTCCCACAGCGTGGGCTGTGCTCATGTCAAGGGCAGGCCAGGTTGCCAACATGACAAGGCTGGGCTGGACATGTCAAAACATAAGGCACTCATTACTGTGGAGGTTGCGTCAGAAAGAAAACTGAAATTCTCATGCATGAAAGGTCTCAAAAGGCAGTCTGTTCACTTGACGCTGATATTGAAAATATGGAATCTACTCTTTACTTGGGTTCAAGTAATTTTTCTTATTTTTTTTTTGTTTAAATCTTTTTATTGGCATTTTCTTATATTCATACAACATGAACAGTGTAGTGACAGCATGTTCTGTGACAACATAGCAATGCGGTTCAGAGTATAAACTATCGTACTAGCAAGTTAGGTGACGAATGCAACGTTTCTAATAGGTACTAGAGGAGTAACATCACAATAACCGTAATGGTGTTGATAAGACATTGTAATATGTCGCACGCTTACAATTCACACATGGTGCATTACATAATTAAACTGTGGGCGTAGGGCACAACAAAATTAGGACAAAGTAATCAAATGAGTAGTCGCCTGAGACCTGTTGCCGAGTGTGTTGGAAAGGGAGAGTCCTGCTAGAGCCTAATTGTGTCAGCTCCGTGATGTAGGATCATATACTATGTGAGTGGGGTCTGCTTTTCCTAAACTTTCGTATGTGTGTACTCTCAGAGGCTAAGTGTTGGGTAGCTGGTCATGTTCCCCCCTCCTGAGGCTCCTCTGCAGTAGTATCCAGGTTCTGCAGGTCCTACACTATATTCTCCCAGTGACTTGCCAGAGGGAACTTACGGACTCCAAGGAGATCCTCTTGGCGCAACGCCACCCCCTTCGCCCTAGCCCAGTTGAGTAGGGAACGGCGCCAGGCTATTGTATGAGGTACTATCGGGGATTTCCATCTCTTGGTGATCAAGCGTTTTGCTGCGATCAGTCCCAGGTTGAGGAATCGGGAGGTTGCCCTATTTTTCTTATTCCTACTAAAAAGATGCAGTATGTACTCCTCCCAGCGAAAGGGAATGTCACGGGCTGTACAGGTGGCCAGCGTAGTCGCCACAGTAGCCCAGTATTCGTTTAAGGCAGGGCAATGCCATAGCATGTGAAGTATGTCTGAGTCAAAGAGGTAGCATCTAGGGCAGGCTGCATTGGATCTTAGGAAGTACTTATTAATTTGGGCCAGGGCGAGGTATGCCCGATGTAGTATGAAAAATGTAATCTGCTTAAAACGCTGATTACGCGGGATATGTGTCGGGCCTCCCCAAGCGGCGACCCACTCCTTGTCTGTGAATATGCGCCCCAGAGCTTCCTCCCAGTGCTGCCTTAGGGGGGTAAGGTCAATCTCTGTGTGCTGGCGGAGTGATGACACGAACCAACGAGTCAGGTGCCCCCCATTTCCCATCACATGTAGGTACTGCATTGTATGGTGTGTGGGTGGTTCCTGGGTGAGATTGCCCCATTTGGATGCCAGGGAGGCTATGAGCGCGCTGTGTAATAAAAATTGCCCAGGGTACATATTCTCCTCGGACATAAGCTCCGGATATGGGATGAGTGAGCTATCTCGATAAAGGTCCCCCGTGTCCTGAATGCCTTCTGTGTCCCAGTGTTGCAGTTCGGCTGCCGTGGTGCATATGTCACCTCGTGGTGTTCCCAGTAATGGGATGGCGGGGGCATACGGCGTAATAGTCCTGGTGAGGAAACGGCTCAAGTAATTTTTCTTATGTGCCTTCCAAATCGGAACTTTTATGGTTTTATCTTCCAACTCGGTTACAATGGATAGGAACACAATTGCTGATCGAGAAGAACATGCTTTCTGTGATAACCTGAACCCTGAGAATAGCTCTCCTCGTAATTGCAAAAGTTTATTTAATTTGTTTTCTTATCGCATTGAACTTATCGGTGCTCTTGAGAGACTGGAGGTTTGAAGCTGGCTGTTGGACAGTGTGTCAAGACCAAGTGGCAGTCAGTCGTCCTGAGTGAAAGTTGGACCACAGGTTTGTGGCTAGGCTGTCCTATTAATATAGGCCCCATCTTGAGAGCTGAGTGGGGATATAGTACTTTATAGGACTGCCTGGGGACATCTGCCTGGGGTCATCTGACCCCAGGCAGATGGCCTAAAGAACGTTATGGAAAAGAACCCAGGCTCTTATTTTTCCCAAATTCCATTGTTTTGCCTCCATCTAGTCTTGGGTCATTTTGCATTTTGCCTCTCCAGAAGGGGTTTGATCTTCCTTCCTCATTGTATCTGAATGATTGACATTCAGTTGGAGAACCGTAAGATTCAACCCATGTTAGGGAGGTTATTCCAAATATTGGAATGCTGGGGGGGGGGGGGTCGCACCGAAGATGCAGGATTCTCAGGCGTACCTAGAGGAATTCTGGAATAGCGCAGGATTAGCCTCACGACTTGCCCACCCTAGATAAGCAGCTGTTGTATAATATTATCAAATGATTTTATTACAAGACACCTGAATTAATGACTTCATACCTGGAAGGCTATAAATGTTTTGCTATACCAGCATTTCCCTCCTACTAGTGTTGTCCTTCAGGACAAATGCTTATCTGGAATTCTGTATCTTTGTTGCTCTGTCACATTTCTCCATAACTATAATAATCTCTTGGTGTGCGGTCTCTCCCATCCCTTAGTTAAATTATCACACTTCATGAATAATTAGGATGTAGACCTTAATTTTCTGGGCACTTAATAAATCTGTGAGATTCGTATGCATGATTTCAGTGCTAAACTTAGCCAGGAGGCGAATCCTTTGCTCATGTCGTGTGATTCAACCATCATGGAGGGCTTTCCTGATGCAACCATTTTTCTTAGCTTGATGCTCAAGGGAGGTTTTTAATCGACTTTGAGTGCAGATAAATCTGCAAAATTGTTTTGTCCGTTCTCTCTGCCTGATATCCAAAACTGTCCCACTTATGTGGGAAAGTGCAATCTCTCAATTATCAATCATACTTTAGTTTGCTTGAGCCAGTGGAGATTTGTTTTTGCAGTGAAGTCATCTGACGGCAAGTTAGTGGCCATAGTGTCATGGTTGTAACTTTTAATCCCTTGAATGGTAATATAAAGTACCTAGACAAGAATCTGATGCACATAATTGCAGGAGCATTTGTTGGAGTAAAGAAGATCCTGAATGCTTACTACTAACAGTGGGTACACAGCTCTTTATAGCATTTCTTAGATTGTTTACATCAGCAGGTATGTGACAACATTGTGTATGCCTTTGTGGTCATTAACCTTCGCATCTCTGATTTACTTACATTCCTGAAAACCTTTTAAGCCATGACTAGTTCAGCCTAATTGATACACTAAGGCAGAGGTCTTCAAACTGTGGGGCGCGCCCCCCTGGGGTTCCGTGGATGGTTTCCAAGGAGGGTGCGAATGCCTCTGCAATTACATGTAAATGAAGATGGCCTGGAACTGCGGCCTTATTTATTTGCTGCATTTCCTGGCTGTCTTCGTTTACACGCATTTACACGCATCCCGGAGTGCTGTGAAGGGAGGTCACTGAGTGTCAAGAAGTTGGCTAAAAGAAAAGAACTAACTAGTCTGAGTAGTTTGTTTTTTCACTGTCAGCTAACTGCATATAAAATAATGTGCAAACCGATTCACTGAAAAATAGAATCAAGTTGCATTACACACAGTCTAACATAGGCTGCTGCAAAATGATGCAGTGTTTGAATTAAAAACACTTTTTTACAAAATATAGCCTTTAGTAATAAGTGATCAGACTGTACCTAATGTAAGCATTTTTATAAGTATAACACCCCTACATTACCTCTAAAAAATTTTTTTAAAAAAAAGCTTTCTCACTTTGACGCATTAAGCAGGGCCACTGGAATTATGTGGCAAGAGAGGACCAAATTATGCAACATGGTTGATTAAATTATTCAAGAAGAAAAGGTAAATTATGCAGCATAATCTGACACATTTTGTGGTTAGCTTTATTTCCTTTTTTTCATTTTAAGTCATGGTAACTGTTGGAAATGGCCCTTTTTGCAGGGTTATCCCCAAACTTTTTGCTTTTTCCTCCTATTTTTCCCTGACCTGTTTGTGTTGGTTCTAGGACTCTGGGCACTTTACCACTGCTAATTAGTGCTAAAGTGCATATTCTCTGTGTAAATTGTGTTATGGATTGGTGTTTCCATGATTGGATATTTGATTTACCTGTTAGCCCCTAGTAAAGTGCGCTGCGTGTGCCAGGGCCTGTGAATCAAATGCTACCCGGGGGCCTGCAGCACTGGTTGTGCCACCCCCGTGAGTAGCCCTGACAACGGTAACTCAGACCTGCCATTGCAGAGTCTGCGCGCAGTTTGTAACTGCCATGTCGACTTGGCCAGTGCACACACTGGCCGGTCCCTAACCTTCCCTTTTCTTACATGTCGGGCACCCCTAAGGTAGGCCCAAGGTACCCCTGTGGGCAGGGTGCAATGTATGTGAAAGGTGGGACATGCCCTGGTGTGTGTGGCATGTCCTAATAGTGAATTACAGCCAATTTCGTTTTTCACTATTGCAAGGCTACCAGTTCCCCATAGGACAGAATGGGAGGTTTGTTCATAACATCTTATGAACATAACTGGCCCAGGGAATTCGGTAAGAAATGAAGTTTCGTATGCCTGAACTCAGAATCTAAAGATGCCTCTTTTAGTGAAGGTGATTTTTACATTCTGTGTTTGAAAATACCACTTTTGGAAAGTGGGTATTTTCTTGCTCAGTCATCCCGTGTGCCTCTGCTGGAATGTCGATTGCCTGTCTGGGTTTTGGATGACAGAAGGCTGGGGGAGCAGGAGGGGCGCCAGATGGTCTAGGTAGGTCAGGAAAGGGCTGAAGAGACCTGGGTTACAATGGGGGAAGGGGGAGGAGATTTCCTTGCACCTCAAAGGGCCTGCTCTGCCTCTGACAAATGCCGTCTCCACCTCCTGCCAGGAATTCACACCAGAGAAGGCAGAACTGGTCCTGACCGGGCACAGGCCCTCTCTGCCTAAGAGATCAAAGGATTTTTGGATATAAATGCTGGGTCCCAGACCCCTGAACTTTAGAACTCATCTGGAACAAGAAGACTGCCAAGAAGAAGAGCCGGAGAAGCTGCGAAAAGGAACGACTGCTTTGCTGGGTGCTGTGCTGGGCTGACCTGCAGTGGCTGCTTCTGTCTTGGGCAGTGAAAGGCCTGGACTGGACTTTCTGCAACCCAATTTGTGAGTCTCTCCAAGGGCTTGAGGTAGAGCTTACCCCCTGTTCACGAAGTCTCAGGAACAGCATAGACTTCAAGTTCTTCGACCCGCAGCGCTGGGGACTGTGTTTTGTGCTGCAACCCGAAGACCACCAACTCGACGACGTCTACGACGCCACTGCCGACTCCGTGTCCTGAAGGCACCGCAGAGGGCACCGCCACAACGCCGCACCGCAACCCTGGTCTCACCGACGACGCCTGTTGACGCCGCCACCGAGCCGCTGCTTGCACCGCGACCTGTGGGCTCCGCACCGCCTCGCTTCACGCCGAAGCTTTGGCACCGCAGAGGGCCCCGCCGCAACGCCGCACCGCAACCCTGGTCTCACCGACGACGCCTGTTGACGCCGCCACCGAGCCACTGCTCGCACCGCGACCTGTGGGCACCGCACTCCGCACCGCCCTGCTTCACGAGGACGCCTTGGCCTTCCTGACGCCGCCACTTCCCGCCGAAATCGACGCCGCTGCTTGCACCGTGGTTCGAGGGCACCGCTCGTAAGTCAAACGAAGTACCGCCCTCATCCCACACCGCAGCCTTGGCCCACCGACGCCGGCACCATCGACTCCCGCTCGTCAGCCGACGACAGCGCTTCAGCCGCGACGATGCCGCTGCTTGCACCGCGACCTGCTAGCACCGTGACGAGCACCGCCTTCATCTCGCACCGCGACCCTGGTCTCACCAATGACGCCATCTGACGCCGCCACCGAGCCGCTGCTCGCACCGCGACCTGGGGACGCCGCACCGCTGCGCTTCGCACCGCAGCACCCGACGCCTGTTGGCGCCAGCGCTCTTGATCCCATCAGAAAGGGGCTCGACCTGCAACGCGAGTGACTTCAAGGGCCCCATCGCCCTGCATTACTGAAAGGTACTGTTTGCGGGTCTTCCCGACACCGTAGCTGGCCTGCGACCCCGCGGTCAGCCAGAACTGTTTTGGATTTGTGTGTTCACGACGCCGTGGTAGCCCGGACGGAGCTATCCACACAAGGAACTCTTTTTAATCAACGTATTTTTGAACAGTGAACTTTTAAGTATAGTATTGTGGATTTTTATCGTTTTTGGTCTTGTTTTAATTATATAAAAATATTGGATATTTTTCTAAACCGGTGTGGTGTCCTTTTGTAGTGCGAACACTGTATTACTGTTGGTTATGTGCAAATGCTTTACACACTGCCTCGAAGATAAGCCTGGCTGCTCGTGCCAAGCTACCAAGGGGGTGAGCAGGGGTTATTTTTGACGTGTAACTCCCTTATCCTGACTAGAGTGGTGGTTTTTGCCTGGCTTTGGCCCACGCCCTAGCCTACCAAAAATCCCATTTCTAACAGTAACACTGTCAGGTGAAATACTATACCTCATTAGTACCAATTTAACACCCAAATCCATCAATAAGCAACTGCAAGGTGACCAATCAATCTTTATGAAGGGCCTTCTACTGCTCTGGAACACGCCACCAGCCACGTTTTAAGTAATTTTTGATACGTTTGAACTAGAATCCCATTTTTTTGTTAAACTCTGTAGATTATGCAACAGCTTGATTATGTGAATGTGTTGTACCTAGGCCTCCCTGACTATCTTCTTGGCCGTTTACAGGTGGTGCAAAATGCTGCGGGTAGAGCCATACTTATGGTTGGCCTAAGGGCTCATATGACTCCCTATTTGAAGTCCCTGCACTGGCTCCCGGTGCGCAAGAGGACAAATTTTAAAGCTTTGGTACTGGCCTACAAGGCTTTTCACAATATAGGAGCCCCATATCTGAGAAACAGAATCAAGCAGTATGCTCCACCTAGAAGTCTGAGGTCTTCCACCCAGCAGCTCTCTATTATTCCTAGGTTTTCTCGTTCTCGCCTGGGTGGTCGTTCTTTTCAGGTGGTAGCCTCTCAGCTTTGGAATAATCTGCCTCCCGCACTACGTCATGCCCAGGATCTCCTCCGCTTCAGGCGAGGCTTAAAAACCTGGCTTTTCATGCAGTAAAGTAGCTGTCAGGAGCGTGCTCGTTCTGTTCTTGGTTTCCTTTCTCAGCTCCGGGACACTCCTGGGAGTAGCCGCGCGCTTTATAAGTGCCCAGTAACATAACATAACATAACAGATGATGGATTATGTAGCAAATGCAGTAAATCCATAACAATGCAGAAAAAGCTTCTGCCTCAGAAACGCATAATTCCAGTGGCCCTGGCTTTAAGTGACTAATTAATGGCTGGTAAGAGAATGTAGTGTAAATGCCATAGTGGCCGACCTTGAAGCTGGGGAACAAGGTTCGAGTCTTGACGGGAGGCTCAAGCATCCTGTGATTCTGGGCAAATGACTTATTCTCCCTACACCTGAAAAAAAATTAACGTGTCCGTCTGTAATGCAACTGATGCTCATGTAAAGTGCTTCGGTTCGAGTACGCACTATATAAAAATGCAACAAAAAAAAGAGCCTTGTTTCTCCTTTAACTGTTTGCACTACCACCCACCCTTGCTTTCAAGCAGAGGCACCTCAAAGTCAGCACTAACCATTCAGGGGCAGTTATTTTTGTAAAAGGTGAGTCCAGGGGGTTGAAGGGAGGAAGTCAGCAGGGTTCCATTCAGATGCAGAGCGCTGGTCCTCTTGACCCCAAGGACCTCAGAGTAACGGTCCAGGAAAAAGAGTGAGATTCATAAATATAGTCAACAAGATGGCCCAGAAGAGAAAGCACTGTGTGGGGGCTTCATTTTTAGGTCGAGCCTCGAGTAGCGCGCAAGCGCTGCTAGGCGAAGACTTTATATAAGGGGGTTTCAAAAGCTGACCACACGCTCGTGTGTCGTGGCCTTTTTCGGGCGGTTACGCGCGCAGGGCCGACATCTGTTTCCCATTATCGTGCCCAGACGCGTGCGCGATAATTGGAAACATATGCCGGCCGTGCGGGGAAAAGGCCATGACGCACGAGCGTCTGGTCAGCTGAGCAGGCTGCCGCGCTCGCCCCCGCTCCTCCGTTTCGATTCCGTGCTTGTTTTTCAATACCATCCGGACCCGTGGCGGGGCAACCTGCGCACACCACACCATTCAGCTTTTCTCCACTTGTAATTGCCTCAAAACAGACAGATCATTCTTCAGCACGAAAAGTGGTGCCCTTCGCAAATTTGACCTAGTTATCAAGCTATTACGAGTGCTCTGATTTTACAAGTATTCCCACCAGTAAAGCTTTTAAGGAAAAAGAAAGTCATGGTAAAGAATAAAACCCCATTGAATTGGGTTTGCACTTCACTACTGAGACACGCAGTAGATTATTTTAATTCAGGTTTATCCAGTAAACCCCTGCAGTGCATCAAGCCGCTCTTTTTTCCATGAACATCTTTAACCACTGTGGCCATTGGGAGCTGATGGGTTTCTCCCTTTCGTATAAAAAATGTTTGAAGCCAGTGCACTTACACTTTGCACGGAGAGCCACACATCTTCAATTTCATTTACAAATTTTCCTTGGAGGGACCTCCTGATGGTTGTAGGAAACCCATGTTGCATATTTAATTTGCTCCTTTGTCACGGCGGGCCAGGGTTAGTTAATTTCATTTTTCGATTTCAAAAGCTATCAAAAATGGCTCAGATGAGAAATCAATATTTCTCAGCTGCTGTTTTTTTCTGCGAGGCAGAGGGAACCCCGGTTGGCGGGAACGGCGCCACGAGACACTGCAAGAGATTCATTCGCTAGACCCTCTGTTCATGCCACCTCAATTACTGGACGCCTCTTGTAATTTAGTTTCATAACACCCAATTTCAAGATAAAACTTCTGTTTACTTCATGAAAGCTTCCACTGCAGTAATTGTGAAATAAATTGCCATAGAAAATATCCATCTGTGGCCCATTCTAATTTTGTGTGATCGCATCATAGTGTTTTTTTTTATATTTCAGCGTGGGCATTTTTTTAATATAAAACTGATTCTCTTCGCCATTCTGGAACCCTCCTGGAAACCTTTTATTCTTTCATTGTGGAGTGCAAGTTCATTTAATTTTCGGCATTATCCAGGCAGTGTATAATCTGCAACAGGCAGACATGGGTGATACGTGACTGCTAGACCCAAAGCAATCAGTATTGTCATGAACTGGCGACTGCTGATGTGCAGCTAGGTTCTGAATGCAGGCAGCATCTCACCCAAGTGCCTGTGCTGTAAATAGCAGTTCAGTGGAAAGGTAAGTCGGGCCGGTCCCAAAGGGTGGCAAGAATTAAGTGCATTGTAATTTCTTTAATGCCTGAAACAAAGTCAGTCATCTCACATGGTGACATTTCATTATGTTTGGTAGAGATATCTTTAAAATTCCAAAGACTAAAATACATTTTCCCACTATGCACACAACAGTTGCATGCCTTTTCCCCTCACCACTACCAATGCAACAAGGAGGGTGAGGGTAAGGCTTTCCCAACTGCCAAACTCAGCTGTCATCTATTCACCCTAAAAGTCTTATAATTGCTTTTATTTGCACACGACAATTAGGCAGCTGCAGCTGTGTCTTTGTTCCCAGTGTTAATTCCCCATTCTAAGTCCTCTAGGCAGTGCTTCCGATGTGTCTTTATTCATATGTCCAGTACATTCCAAACATGAACACAAAGGTAAAAGACATTGTCATTTACAACGCCAATAGCTCTAACTCTAAAAAATGCGAGACCAATTGCATTGTAAATGCTTGTTATGGTTACAAATGGCCAGAGACTGCTTCCTCAGAGAGATACCCCAAGGAAGGGGACGATATAAGGGAGACTTTTTTTTATATATAAAAAAAGGCTATCCATTAGTGCAGCAGGTAACGCTGTCAAGTGTGTAAGTGGCCACTGCTGCTCAATTATGGCCGTCTTACCATGAAGTGGAGTGGGTGTCCATTTTCCTTGCTAGCATCGGAGCCCAGGTTAACCTTGCTACTTTTTAGCATAAAGGTGCAGAAAGAATCACTGGTACTGCAGGTACAGTGGCACCAGCAGCCAGAGGTATGAGCAGCCAGCTAAACCTTAATAATGGCTGTTTACTATACTTCCTTCTTAGCATTAGGGCCCATTGCACACTTGCCAGTGTTGATTTGGGCCTCAGAGCAATAGCCCACGAGAGGGGAAAATTTAATGCAGTGGAGATACCTTTGTTTGGCCTCAGAGAGATGGCAGAGAAGGATGTGTGGTTAGCTGGGAGTCCATGGTTTTAACAAAGGGCAGAGGAGTCTTCCGTCTTTGCAAGGCAGTAGCTAACATTAGTGAAGCAGGTTCAGCAGCACTGGGGCCCAGGGGTCAGAGGGGCCCACTGCATCACAATTATGACTGCCTCACTTTAAAAAATGTGCATGGCAGCTTATTTTCTAACATTAAGACCAAGGGCACCATTGCAGATAAAGGAAGACAATTTGTAGGAGCTCTTTTTTCTGAAAGGGCCTGTTTTAAGATTAGAGTGATGGTCCGGCACAGTGGCGAAGGGGTATAAGAGGCAGAGGAGATGGCCTGCTACTCAGGACTGAAGTCATCATTTGTGCAGCAAGTTTAGTTGCGTTGAGGACCAGTAGTGCGAGGGGCTCACAACACCTCAATTATAGGGGACAGTATTTTGGGGTCAAGAACTGTTTTTGTTTGATTAATTTGCTGTTTTAGAAGTCTCATATTTAGTGTGGTTTATGAGCTATAGAAAAAGTACTCCTAAAATGATCTCATAATCCATGCCCCCTACGCTCAGCCCTTTAACTCCCGCTCACCCTATCCTTGTCATAAAGTTTTGGAGGGGGGGCTTGACATTAAAACATTTTGCTTAGGGTGGCTCAGAGCAAAAAAGTTTGAAGACCTCTGCACTAAGGGGTGCAATAAAGCTAAACGTGATCTTTGTGTGGCTATTAAAACATTTCCTCGTAATAAAGCATTTCTCTAATTAAGTTGATTACTGTGCAGAGATACAATTAGGAAGGCGAAAAAAGATCATGCTCAAGCTGTGCCCTATGAGTTTAATGAGGCCTACGGTGATCGAGATACAATATTTTGGCAATTAGTTTCATGGTACACAATCACTAATGTTCCGGAGTGTTCAGTGGAGGTCGGTGTTGCTGCCTCAAATGGACTGAACATTTTGGAAAGTTACATGGGGGTTGCTGCTTAAAATGCTCCTTATATTGGAAATCATTTATGGATGTACCATACTTTCAATTTCACCCTTTATTAGGTCATATTGGCCGTCCAATCTGAAAGAGACACGTTAGTGATAGATTCCTTACCTTAGAATATCCCCAGGCGTCAGACTGGATCCGGAAAGTTTTGCTAGCAGTACCCCTGCGCGCCAGTAGGTGGCGTCATGCGGCTCCGCGTCCGTCGCTGGCGTCGTAAGCGCCGAGATGACGTCATGGAGACTACTTAGGCGCCACCCATGCGTGCTGATGTCAGTTCTTTCTTTTTCCGCGCCAGAAAGCGCAGATCCGGTTAGCGCACGTACCCTAGTCACTTTTTGACTATCTCTTTTGAGACTTTTGTCTCCCTTTTTCCAGTTGGTTTCCTGGTGCACGTAGGGATGCTTGGATTTAAGTCTTGTGGGGCCTGCCGTCGCAACATGTCGGTGGCGGACCCCCACGATGTCTGCCTCTACTGCCTGGAGATCGACCACGACTCACGGTCTTGTCCGGATTGTCGGGCCATGGCCCCGAAGGCCTTGCGGGATCGGTGCCGGAAACTGCTGGAGGTCCGGCACTCGTCCCCGCGCCGTTCCCGGTCCAGAGGCCGTTCCAGGGAACGCTCGTGGGGCCACAGCCATCGCTCCTCGGGCTCCAGGTCTTCACCCTCGGATTCGGGTAAGAGACGACACAAAAAGAAGTCAAAGAAGCGTGTTCGCTCTCCGACGTCCCCCCGCCGGTCCTCGGATGCGGATGTGGGGGACAGGGGCCTTGCCCCTGCGGCTCCTTTGGAGCTCGAGAGTCCCGCGGCCTACCCGCCTTACCCGGGTCCGTCGGCGACTCCCGCACAGGTGCAAGAATTTCTTGCTACCATGGACCGCCTTTTTAGGCCTCGGGCTCCCGCCGGCGCGCCCTCGGGCCCCGCAGTCCCGTGTCTGGATCCTGTTGGACCGCCGGCGCCGCTGGCGGATCCAGCTTCGGCGCCACAGGATCCTGCGCCGCTGGATCCGGCCACGGCGCCACAAGGTCCAACGCTGCCGGATCCGGCGCCGCCCTCGGCTCCGCCTCCGGCGCCGCAGTGGGTGCCTTTCGTCCCGCCATTACCCAGGTTCCAGGACCATTTTGTTCCCACCTGGGATCCGCATTGGGGCACGGCGGCGGTTCGGCCCCGACAGGCGCCGTTCTCGGCGCCGTTTCCGACGCCGTTCCCGACGCCGTATGTTCCCTCTCCGGCTCCTGCCCCGCCGTCGCGGCCGGTACCACCGGCGGCGGAGGTCGAGGACCCTCTCGCCCGTCAGTGTGACTCTGAGCAGGACTGGGCGGACGACTTGGAGGACGCCGGCGACCTCAGACGTCTCTTCTGACCCGGGGTTTGCCTCTCCCCCGCCTACTATGGAGGAGGGCGCCTCCTACACGATGGTGCTCCGTCGGGCAGCTGAGGTCCTCAACCTTGATCTCCCTATGGTGGCCCTCAAAACTAACCTCCTTACTGAGGTGCTCCAGACGGCGACCACCTCGTCGGAGCCCCTGCTCCCGTTTAACGACGCCCTTACCGACGTCTTGCTGGGCACTTGGTCGCGGCCATCCACTGGGGCCCCTGTGGATAAGAATGTCGCCAGGCGTCATCGCCCGGCGCCGGGTGACCCCGCTTTTTGACCACTCATCCTACGCCTGAGAGTCTGGTCATCCAAGCTTCGACGTCGCAGAGTGCCTTTCCCACGGCTCCGCCGGATAAGGACTCTTAAGAAGCTGGAACAGTTCGGTAAACGTTTGTTCTCTTCGGCCAGCTTGGGGCTGCAGTCAGTGAATAGCGCCTGCCTATTGGGCCGCTATTCCCACGCGGTGTGGGACACAGTTGCGCAGGTGTTACCTCAGTGTCCTGAGGAGACCCAAGCTGTATTGTCCCAAGCCATTGCAGAAGGTAAAGATGCGGCTAAGTTCGCCATTCGGTGTGGTTTAGACACCGCGGACTCCTTAGGTAGAGCGATTTCTACGACTGTGGCGCTTCGTCGCCACGCCTGGCTCCGATATACCGGGTTCTCGCCAGATGTCCAAAACTCACTCATGGACATGCCCTTTGATGGCACTCGCCTGTTTGGTGATAAGGCCGACAGTGCGCTGGAGTGTTTTAAGGACTCGCAGGTCACGGCCAAGTCCTTATGTCTTTCCACGAAAAGCCCAGCCACTCCTGGGTTTCGTTCCTTTCGTGGCTACGGGAGGGGCGCCCAGGCACGTTCTTTCAACAAGCCTGTGCAGAACCAGCCTCAGCGCGGCCGCGGCTTCCGCAGGGGCGGATCTGGGAATCAGCGTGGGGGTCAGTCCACCTCCGCCCCCGCCGCTTCGGCCTCCAAACCTTCCTAATCCGAGCCTTGTGGGGCATTCCACGCCAGTGGGTGGCAGGGTCCGCCTTCATCTCTCCCACTGGCACGCTATCACTTCGGACAAGTGGGTGTTGCAGATCATCCGCAAGGGTTACGCCCTTCCCTTCCAGTCCACCCCTCCAGCGCATATTTTCACATCCCCCGTCCTGCAGGGCCACCGGCATTACCTGCGGTTCACAGTAGGCCAGGAGCATTTTCAGTTTGCAGTGCTACCCTTCGGCCTTACCAGCGCCCCTCGGGTGTTCACGAAGGTGATGACGGTGGTCGCAGCTCATCTGCGCAGGTCAGGGGTGTCAGTCTTCCCCTACCTCGACGACTGGTTGTTGAAGGCGGGCTCGCCCCAGGCAGTCGTCCACCATCTTCAGACTACGGCCGACCTCCTGCATTTGCTGGGGTTCTCCATCAACGTGCCGAAGTCGCACCTGTGTCCCTCTCAGCAGCTCCCCTTCATCGGAGCGGTTCTGGATTCGACGCTGTTTGGGGTTTATCCTCCCGAGCAGCGAGCCCGGGATATTCAGGCTATGATTCCGATCTTTCAGCCTCTATTCCGGGTTTGTCAGGATGACCCTCCGGCTCCTGGGCCTGATGGCCTCCTGCATCCTGCTGGTGCAACATGCCAGATGGCACATGCGGGCTCTGCAGTGGGACCTGAAGTTACAGTGGGCACAGCATCAGGGCAACCTGTCCGATCATGTCCAGATTTCGGAGGGCACTGAACGACAATTGCAGTGGTGGCTCACGAATCGCGATTGGGTCAATGGCAGATCCCTCTCCCTTCCCCAACCGGAGCACACAGTGGTGACGGATGCGTCCCTCCTGGGATGGGGCGGCCACTTGGGAGGGGCGGAGATCAGAGGCCTCTGGTGTCCGGCGGAGTCCCGGCTCCATATCAATCTTTTGGAGCTTCGGGCGATCCGACTTGCACTGAAGGCATTCCTTCCCTCTGTCCGGGGAAGTGTAGTGCAGGTGTTCACGGACAATACCACCGCCATGTGGTATTGCAACAAGCAGGGCGGGGTGGGGTCGTGGACCCTATGTCAGGAGGCTCTTCGCCTCTGGACATGGCTGGAACATCAAGGCATTACCTTGGTGGTTCAACACCTGGCAGGTTCTCTGAACGCCAGGGCGGACGAACTCAGCCGCCGGTGCTTGATGAATCACGAATGGCGTCTGAACTCCGACGTGGCGCAAGGTCTTTCTGCAGTGGGGAGAGCCTTGGTTGGATCTATTCGCCACCGAAGAGAACGCGCAATGTCATCAGTTCTGCGCGTTGGAATTTCCAAGGCGGCACTCGCTCGGCGACGCTTTTTGTCGCGAGTGGAGTTGCGGTCTGTTGTACGCCTTTCCGCCTATACCACTTCTGCCCAGAGTGCTGAAGAAGATTCGGCGCGACCGGGCCCAAGTCATCCTTGTGGCTCCGGTATTGGGCACGAAGATACTGGTATCCCGAGCTACTCAACATGGCGATCGATCCCCCGATCCGCCTGCCTCTTCGGGAGGATCTTCTGTCGCAGCAGCAGGGGACGGTCCTCCACCCGAACCTGTCCAGCCTCCACCTCCATGTGTGGAGATTGAGCGGCGCCAGTTGACAGCCGTCGATCTTCCTCCTGAAGTCTGTGATGTCATTCTGGCAGCCAGGCGTCCCTCCACTAAATCGGTATACGCCTGCCGGTGGAACAGATTTGTGGCATGGTGCACAGCTAAGTCTGTGGATCCCCTTTCTGCCCCTCTTTCTGAGGTCCTTCTGTTCCTACTATCCTTGGCCCAGCAGGGCTCTGCTCTGGGCACTGTCAAAGGTTATCTTTCGGCCATCTCCGCCTTTCTCAGGCTTCCAGATCAGCCTTCTCTCTTTAAGTCCCCGGTTGTTAATCGTTTCCTGAAAGGCATTACACACACGTTTCCTCCTGTGCCTTTCATAATGTCTCAATGGGACTTAAATCTAGTCTTGATCTATCTGATGTGCGCTCCCTTTGAGCCCCTTCATGGCTGTCCTTTACGTCCATTACTCTAAAGACAGCTTTCCTGGTCGCTATCACCTCTGCCAGGACGGGTGAGTGAGCTCCAGGCTCTTTCTTCTAAACCTCCTTTCCTTTCTGTTCATCCGGACAAGGTGGTTTTAAGGACCCGTCCTTCTTTCTTGCCAAAGGTTGTCACGCCCTTCCACATCGGGCAGACCATCACTTTGCCCACTTTCTTTCCGCCTCCGCATCCTTCAAAAGAGGAAGAGAGGCTCCATCGTCTGGACCCAAAACGTGCGCTCTCGTTCTATCAAAAGCGCACACAACAGTTCCGGGTGGATGACCAGCTCTTTGTTGGCTACGTGGGCGCCAAAAAAGGTTGGGCCGTGCACACACGCACCATCTCTCGGTGGGTTGTTTTGTGCATCAAAGCGTGTTACTCCTTGGCTAAAAAGGAGCCTCCTGTGGGACTGCGTGCCCATTCTACCAGGGCAACAGCACCCACTACTGCATTGGGACGCGGTTTCTCCCTGCAAGACATCTGTCAGGCAGCCACGTGGGCCTCGCTGCACACATTTACCAAGCATTACTGCCTTGACAGTCAAGTCCGGAGAGACGGCTTCTTTGGCCGTTCTGTTCTCCGTGACTTTCTGGTGTAATCTTGTTCGCAGACCCACCACCAGGGTTGGTATTGCTGGGGTATCTATTCTAAGGTAAGGAATCCATCACTAACGTGTCTCTTTCAGATGCACAAGTTACTACTTGTGTAACGATATATCTATAAGAGACATAACTTAGTGATAGATTCCTTACCGCCCCACCCATCCTCCCCGTTCTGCGAACTGATTTCTAGGGTTAAGGTCATCCCTTTCAGGGCCCTAGTTTCATGGCACCAGTGGTCAGTTTCTTGCATGGCTCTGCGTTCCTGGCGTGGAAAGTCGTGTACAGAACTAACGTCGGCGCGCATGGGTGGCGCCTAAGTAGTCTCTGTGACGTCATCTTGGCGCTTACGACGCCATCGACGGACGCGGAGCCGCACGACGCCACCTACTGGCGCGCAGGGGTACTGCTAGCTAAACTTTCCGGATCCAGTCTGACGCCTGGGGATATTCTAAGTAAGGAATCTATCACTAACTAATGTCTCTTACAGATATATCGTTACACACGTAGTAACTTGTGCATCTAGCCCAAGGAACCTGATGGGGTCGCCATGGATCTTTACAAGAGAAACTGGAATTATCGGCCTCTCTGATCACTGGGGCCTTGAATGCAGCTTGTGTTTTTCTAGACTTTCCAGAAACATGGAGGACTTAAACCATAGTTGTAATATTAAAGAAAGGGGATAGGCAAGATCCGTCGCAGGTCTTTTTCACACTGCTGGCATAATTCAGGCATTCTGTCAGATGTGCATTACACGTCTTTCTCATGGGCAATGGCAGCGTCCAGCAGTGCTTAAATTTATTTATGGTATCATCGACATGTATCTTTTGTAATAAGGCACCTATGTATCTTGCATTTATGGATCTAACATACACCTTTGATATGGTGGACTGTTGGAAACGTTCATTAAGTTTGAGCTCAATGAGTCTGACTGAAAAAATTATCTGTCTGCTAAATTAAATAGCAGCTTCAGTATCTGTCAGGTTAGGGATGCCAGGGGGATTGGTTGGTCAGGTTGAGTAAATATGGACTCACTTTTTGCGTAAGTAAAATGAATGTATCAAGGTTGTTTGGGTCCCATTTGTGTTTACGGTTTATGTAAACCAATGAAAGGGGGTGGATTACTGCAGTAAAATGCAGACCCGTCAAAGGGTTGTTACTTTTAATTCTGACAATGCAGTTCTTCTATCTCAAACACCAAATGGCCTGCATTGCTTGGTATCCAGATATGTATTTTTAATGAAATTGTTGGTCATGGTAATAAACCTAGCCAGATCGGCACTAATGACAATCGGTTTTCCCATACCTAAATTTAAACTGTTTTATTTATGAACCATCAGCTAGAGAGAGTGGACTATTTCCCTATTTAGTTATTATTTTTGACTCCGTGTTAAGCTGGGCCCAACTTACATCAAGACAGTCTAGCAAATTTGTAGAAAAAATGGTGGGATTAACTCCTTTTCCTGAGACCAGGTACTGTCCATATTCCATCAGCTTGGACAGTCTGTAAGACTAAAACCGTTTGTAGGAGAGTAGGATCTGCTTCACATGGGTACCCCCACTTTTTGCTGATGCTTCACTGTTTTTCGACATTAGTCTGGCTGGGGCCCTGCTAATCAGAACCCCATCCTAGCTGCTTCCTCTCTAAAATGGTTTCCATGTGCCTTAGGCACATCACTGATTGGAATCTGGAGTGCCCTTATAAGTCCCTAGTATATGGTATACTATGTACCAAGGGCATAGGTACCTCAGAGGCCTGCCAGGGGCTGCAGCATGTATTATGCCACCCCTGGAAGGCCATCCAAACTGACACCACAGGTCTGCTACTGCAGCCTGGGTAAGGTGGTGCATGCACCCCTTACTGTGATATAGGTTACCTATATCACTAAATACATACACACATATAAACCTATAAGTCACTCCTAAGGCAGGCCTTATCAATCCTAAAGGGAGAGTGCATGGTTCCTATGTGAGAGGGTGCCCCTGCATGAGCAGGCCCTCTGCAGCGTTCGGAGACCCTTCTCTGATGCTGTTTGTAGTGCAGCCTGACCATATACTCTTAAGCGCATTATAACCTCGCGTTAAATGCTAACTTTGGAATGGCTGCACCTAAACATGTCGTGTTTGGTGTCAAACATCTTGGAATACTACCCCCCGCCAATTCTGGCGGCGGGGTAGCATTCCACCCTTCCAGAGGGAAAGACATGTTAACTCTGGCTAGCCCGGTAACTTCTTTCCAAAGCCCTGGCATCACAAAATGGATGCTGCTGCCACAGACACGAGTCTGGCCTCCTGCTGCTGGATGAAACTCCGGCAGGGGAGGCCTGGACAATAGGTTTCCTGTCCCAGGGAGGTGTGACCACCTCCCCAGACAGGATAATGTGTATTGGGGCTGGGCGGGAGCACTTTCGGGTGCTTTGAAGTCCTGCAGTGGGGGCACACTTGGTGTCCCTGTGCATACCCCAGTTCAAACCGGATCAGGGGCTTGCAGCCCCTGCTTTGGCGCGAACTGGACAAAGGAAAGGGGTATAGCCACCCCTCTGCCCTGACCCACCCATAGGTGGGGCCACAGAGTAGTCCAACTCCTATCCTTAGTATAAGTATAGGAACCCAGTCCTTAGGACTTTAGATTATCCCTGGACGAAACTCTGAAACTGAATCCTGGACCTTCGACGCTCTACTCACGATTAGAGGACAGAAGAATCTCCCTTGGGGTCAAGGAGTGACTCCCCTGCTTGGCAGGCACCAAAGAAGCATCTGTCCGGTTCGCATTTCTGAAGCTCCCGTCGGACGCCGAAGTCATCGCATCACCAGAGGTGGATTCTCAGACTTCCCCGAGGCTACCCTGAGTCCCCAGCAAAGCTGAGGCCCGTGGCTATCGTGGGTGACTTGAGACCGTGACCCCTGGACACCGAGCACATTTGCAAGTGCATCCTCTTCTGGGTCTCCCCGAAGTCGTGCTTTGGGCTCCGAGTAGCCCTAGCCTCCAGCACCAACTGCACCGAAGATCACTGGCCTCCACTCCACGAGTGTCCTGTGAGCCAGATCCACGTGCGGCGTCTCGAGGCTCCTTCGCGGTCGCTAGCCCGTTGGCTAGTAGCCCTGACGAAGGCCAATCTTTTTCTAACTTGGCATCCTGGTTGCTCCAGGCCTGCCCTCACTTACCCTCGCTGGGTGAGTTCCCCAGACCTTGCTGGTCTGCACCATCGACGATCTTCCTCTGCATCGAGACTTGCCGTTGCCAAGGCTTGTTGGGTCCAATCCGGTCGCCGCCACCTCAGCACTCAACAGACATCGTGTACCAGCCCGAATCCTGCTCGCCGACAACGCCTCCTGGACCTCGTGGCTGAAGAGTCAAGACGACCGTCAACGCACCTGAAGCACTCGACATCGGTGGGCATCTGTCCATCGCCTTCCTGGTCACTGGCTAGTGACCCAGACTCTGTCCCCTCTGCTTTCAGGTTCTTCAGAACTCCGATCCACTCTTGGATCCACCCGGACACTTTTCACTTGGTCGCCAGCAGCACTTTGCAGCAGATCGACGACGAAACCCGACCCCGAAAGGCACCTATGCACCCGGTTTCCCTGGGTGAGGTAACACGAGTACTCCGGTGCTCCCGTGGGTAGAGACTCTTCAAAGTCTAGATCTCAAAGGGTTTGCTCCAAGTCCTCCTTTAAGTGTCCCTTTTCTCTAATTTCCCGATCACGACTTTCTCCATAGAAGTCAACGGCGTATCGCAGTTGTGTATTTACACTGCACGCGTCTCCCGTGGGTCCCCTGTGTCACTACCTTGGGTGGTTCCTTGTGGTCCAAGCACTTCTAGAGGCTCTAGGCCTAGTGTCTAGTTCAGTCGTGGTTCTTATACCACTTTATTGGTATATGGTTTGGTACGCCCCTAGGGCCCAAACATGTATTTGTGCTATTACTGTGTTTAAATAACTTCTAACTTATGTACTTCGAACTCTAGCCTCATAAAGAGACTAGAGGGTGTGTTTAGCAATAAATACATATATTTTGAATATATACATGGTGTGGTGCTCTTTCATTTGATCACTCAAGAGATTATAGACTGGTAAAACAAGCTGCTTTACATTCCTTCAAGACTTAGCCTGAAGGCTGCTCTCCATAGCTACCACTAGGATAGCTTTCAATAAGGTTGTCTTTAACCTATCTCCAATAAGGGGTTGTTTGGACTGGTGCAAGGTGCCCACTATAATTAGTGGACAGCATATACCAGGCCAACTTCTCACACCGTTGCCATAGCCACTTATGGTACCAGGTATTTCGGTATACATTTACCACACACAATAACAGGTTCTTGAAAAAATGATTTAAAGAAAAGCAAAAGCTCCCATTTGCTCTGCTTATAGACGTGGAAGAATCCTCATGCGCAGGAATAGCAGAAAAGGGAATTAGACATACTAAAGCCCATCTTATTCTCTGGACAACCACTACTAAAAACAAAACTTATTGAACTAGGTTTTCCCAAACATTTGATGATCCTTCTTGGGTTTCCGCCAGAGATGCTAACCTTTAGCAGGCAGGTTTAGGGAGGGTGCAACATCCAAAGGAAGAAAGTAGAGCTGACTAAGCCAACTGCTGGAACATATTCTGACTAAGTCTAGTTTGGACATGCAGCCACACTTGAACTGGGTCACAAGTAGGTATTTGTTAGTTCTGTTAACCCGTTTAAAGATTGACTGACTGTTGAAATGCTTCATTTTTCCACAGTTAGAGACCCTGTGAATTGTTAAATGTCCTTGTGATTCTCTCTTTACCAGAATTTATGCACTTTTTTTTTTTATTAAACTCCAGTTTTTTTTTATTGTACATCATTGCAAGTTGTTTTTGCAAGTTTAAAATAAGAGGTGATCTGGATATATTGACCCACTTTTATTCATGTAGTAACAATTCAGTTTTGTATTGCAGTATCTAATTTTCTCAGGGCCGCAATAAAACTACAAAAAGCTTTAAATTAAGTGATAGATTTGGGTAAAATTCTGATCTCCATATTATGTGAGCTGTTGCCTCTCCTTTTTTTTGTTTTGTATTGGAAGTCTGTCCTGATATTTTATTCTGTGAAGTGTCCTGTGTATTTTGTGATGTTTGTTTTTATTTTATGATTTACATGCTTAATTATTTTTTATTTTTTTTGGTCAAGCCTGCAGGCAGCGTGCATGTGCTGTCGCTAGGGTGGTGGTCTTTTTTTATTTTTTTTTTAAACACTACTAAAAGGGGCTTTTAGCCTACCTTTTACTTACCATTGGTCGGCCTCTTCGTCACTCAGTTTCTTCCTCCTCATTGGCCAGCACATGCAAATGTCACTTCCTCTTCATGTTTGGTTGTCCTGTCGAAGGAGCATGGGCCAAGGACTGATTCATTGGTCTTTATGGTGTCCTTCCTCTGCTTATGACCGCAATGAGGTCGTTTTTTTTGTTTCCCTTGTGGGCGCTCCCTTTTCATTGTTGATTGTTACTGCTTCCTTTCGCTGCTTTCACCCGCCTCCTCCCTCAGACGCTTGCCCTGTGACTACTTTCTCACATCCTACCGCCCTCCACTGCTTGTCCCGTGACTGCTTTCACCTGCCCCTCCCTTAGTCCCTTTCCCTGTGATTGCTTTCAAACTCCCACCCTCCCTGCGTCGCTTGCCCTGTGACTGCTTGCCTCGTGACTGCTTTCACCTGACTCTCCACCTCCCAAAAAACACTTGTTTGATCCCTTCCTCACAGGCCTATTCACCTCAATACTTTAATGCCCACAACACAATCTACCATACCATTTCGTAACCTGCACATAGCCTGCCTGAAGTTCTAGTGGCCGCAAATGTTTGTTTTGTTATGTGCAAGTTCATTTGTATAGCTCCTTGCACAATTTGTAAGGTCCCAAAGCTTGTTTCGGAATTAGAGAGCCCTTTAATGAGCTGGAATTCTCTGTGCGCAGAAACAGAGCAGTCTTGGGTGTTGTATTTAGAAGGGTTTCCTGTTTTTGACGTGAGTCGAAATGCATATTTGACAGCAAGGGTGAAATATGCTGTGTTGTCTAGTTATGGAATATATCACATATATCCCCATATGCGTATCTAACTATATAGTTTAGTGTTACTTTATCACCCCTCCCACGCCACAGATGCTCCTGCTTACATATGGCCACAGCCTTAGACTACAATCCCTTTTCCTTTGAAGGTAAATATATTCAGAAGTTGTTAGATTGCTCCTTCATTACAGTTACTAAATGTTTCAGATATTGTCTTCATGAGAGCAGTCTGGCACCTTTCTAGCATCAGTTCGAAAGGACTCATGCGTGCTTTTTTTCCTGAGTTAGGGATGCTTCTTGTTTTTTTTTCCTATAGGTGCTTGCTTTACTGTTTCATTCAGCACTGAGAGGATTCATGTGGCAACTGTTCTGAATGGTTTAGGTTGCATTGGTTATCTGCATCAAGAGGGAAACCTTTTATTACCTCTTTCTCATGTCATTCTTTACCAATGAGGCCCTGGTACTGAACTTGTCCTGTTCTGTTGCCTAAACCTAGTCATCTGGTTTCAACTTCTTTAGAAACCTGGGAGGATCCACAGCGGGGTGCTCAGATTGGTGGTTTTAGGTATCGGCTACACAGTGCATGCGCTGTGGTGCGAGAAGTATTATTTTCAATTCAATGGGCTTACGACCCGCCCACAGAATACCATTAATTGTTTTTGTTGTCACCCATTTGCAGTCTTTTGATTGGTTAACCCCTGTATGGTTACCCTTCCTTTCTTGTGTTCGCTCCTCCCTGGAGTATGGTCCAAGTATGCATTTTTGCAGCACACTATTTTTTATTTTATAAGCTTTTCGGTATTATTCCTGGAAATGCAGTGTGCTTTCCTACTTTTAACACAGGCATACAGCTTCCTATTTATGGGGTTTTCACCCCATTTGCTGTCTCTATTGATGCTTTAGTTACTTACACCCACAATTGTCCTACTCTAGGCTATTCAACTCTAATCCATGCCACTCCACTCTACCCCACTCCCCTGCACTCCCCTCTACACAGTCACACTGTACACCGCTCCACTCTGCTCTACTCTACCACTCTCTATACCACTCCGACACTCCACTCTTTTTCCGGATTTTTATATAACACGAACTCGACCTGAAGGTATCGGGTATCAGAGCGCTTTACATGAGCACCGGTTGCGTTACACGGTCATCATTTTCTTTGTTACGCACGGGGAGAATAAGTGATTTGCCCAGAATCGCAGGATGTTGAGCGTCGCTGCTGAGACTCGAACCCGGTTCCCCATCTTCGAGGTCGACCGCTCTAGCCGTTAGGCCACGCTCTGATGCTCCACTCTGTACCACTGTACTGTACTCTGTGCCACTGTACTGTACATCACTACTGTACGCTGCTCTAATGGTCGCCACTCCACTCTTTGCCACTCCACATCCCTCCACTCTACTCTCCTCTAGGCCACTTTGCGTCACACCACTAACGTTTAGCCATGCTGAACAGCAGCCACTCTGCTGTACAACATTGCTAAAAGACATTGGCAAAGCCAATAGCTCTCACATTAGCGCAACCTATTGGCTTTGCCTATGCTTGTTAGTTATTTCATTTGCATGAAGACCAGGTTTGATTTTGGCTACTTGTGATTGAATTACAACTGTGTTTTCTCCACTCCTTTGTTTCTCAATTTTTCTTAAAAATGCTGACTTGGGGAACCCTCTGTCTCTTTTTAAATATAAATGAAATCACTGTTAACTGTTAAATGCCCACATGCCAGTTACACTAGATATGTTATGAACTCCCAGTTGCTGAAGGATGAAATAGCCAGTACAAAATTAAGACATGCTTATATTTCCCCAAATTTAAAAGAAAAAAAAATCAAGGCTTTCCTCCCAGCCCAATTATCACAAGATGCAAATGTTTTAATTTCAAATTCTAATAGATTTTGGACGAACAGTTGACATGGAAGGGTTTGTTATGTGAATTTGTAGAGCGTGGCTAATCACCAGTGATGGTATCCAGGCACTGAGTAGGGAAGGCCTGAGGAGGAAGGAGGAGATCATGCCTGTTTCGTCTGGAAGAGCCATGTTTTGAGGTTCCTTCGGAAGCCCATGAGGGAGGGGTAAGTTCTGAGGTGTTTCGAGAGGTGGTTCCAGGTCCAGGCTGTGAGAGATGAGAAGGGGCGTCCTCTGCTACTGATCTTCTTGATGCGAGGTAGGAGTGCTCTTGCCTGGAACACAGATCAAAGGTGCCTGGTGGGTTGGTAGAAGTTGAGGCGGTGGATGAGGTTAGTTGAACCGGTGTTGTGGAGAGCTTTGTAGGCATGGGTGAGTAGATTAAACTTGCATCTTTCCTTGACTGGGAGCCATTGGAGATTGTTGAGGTGTGGAGAGATGTTTATTTTGGTGGATGTTAAGGATGAGTCTGGCGGCGGTGTTCTCAGGGTTTGTAGTCGGCATGGGACATAGGCTGGGATTCCGATGTAGAGGGCGTTTCCGTAATCAAGTCTACTTGTGATAAGAGCCTGGGTAACTGTTCATCTGGTGTTCAGTGAGATCCACTTGTAAATCTTGCATAGCATTTGCAGGAGGTGGAAGCATGATGAGTAGACAGCATTGATCTGTCTGCTGATAGACAGGTTGGTGTCCAGGATGTTCTCCGGGTTCTTGGCATGGTCCGCAGGAGTGGGTGGGGGGCTAAGTTCAGTGGGCCACCAAGAAGTTTCTCGGGGGGAGTGGTTATTGCCGAAGATTAGATCTTCGAATTTGTCTGTGTTAAGCTGGACGCAGTTGTTTTTCATCCAAGCAGCGACGTTGCTTATGCAGTTGGTGAAGTTTCCTTTGGCGGTGCTGGTTGAGTCTGTAAGGGAGAGGATGAGCTGTGTGTTGTCGGTGTTGGATACTATGTTGATGCCGTGGGCTCTGACGATGTCCGCGAGGGGCATTATGTAGGCGTTTAAGAGTATTGGGCTGAGCAACATACTTGGTTCTGCGGTGGGGGGGAGGAGTATAACTCGTTATGTCCGTGAGGAAAACAGATATCCTCTTGAGGGCTGGTCCGCAGATACCAGAGTGCTGAACCTTTCTGATGAGTGACTTGTGGAACACCGTATCGAAAGCTGCGGAGCGGACCAGGAGGATGAGTGCGGCCGTTTCGCCTTGGTCCAGGATGCTTCTGATGTCATCGGTAGCCCCAATGAGGGCTGTCTCTGCTGGTTTTGTAATGTTATGTGGTAAAAGTTCTGCATAAGAGTCATAACTGTGTATAAAAGGAAGCACTTGTTCAGGCACCACAGCATTTAAATGTGTCAAAAAAGAAAAATGTATATTTTTGGTTTAGGCCAGAGATTTGGCTGCTTGCTTAGTAGTTTTTCCACAAATAAAAAAGCACTTAGTTAATGCAGAGCAAATAATTGAGATGAAGATCACCAGTAGGCTGTGACCATTACTGTCTGATAGTCTGGTTTTAAGCAAGAAGTGCAGAACTTATTCAGTTATTTTATCCTGTCATTTTACCTTCACATGAATTTAAACCTGTAGTGTTTCAACACTATTTTTCTTAACTTTGCTCCCTTCACCCCTTCTGTACTTCGAGGACTATTGAGCAGTTAGATTTGCTACTCAGCTTGCAACTCAACTTACTAAGTTACTATTCCTATTAATGCTGACTGAGTGAACAGTTTCTGGGAGCAAGGGAACTTGGGGATTTACTTGGCTATGTTTATTACCAGTACTGGCTGTCCTCTAAAATCCCAACCAGATGCAGCTGTAACTGGTATTAAAAACTTTGCATCTGGAATGTCCTGAGAGAGCGTTATTACTTGGACCTTGAAAAAGAAAAGAAATATATATATATATATTTTTTTTTTTCTCTCCTGAATGCCAGCGACCTATATCTGTGTATATCTATGTGAGACTGTGTCGTCGTAGTTAGGAAAAGGAAGAGTGTTTTTTGGTTTGCTAATAACTTTGGAGTAGTTTGAAGAATCTTCTGAAAACTTTCCAATAAAGGATCATCCACCACAGCTCCTTTCTTGAAAGTTTTGTGGTGATTCATCAAGTGGGAGCCAAAAAAAGGAGATCCTATAACCCAATTTCCCCATCGAATGTCCTTACGATTTTTTGAATAGTGCTGCATCCTAAACAGAATTACACCAAATTTGGCAGAAAACGATACCGCCATTTAATGACAAGGAGGCTCTGTCCCCGTGTCCTGATTTTTTTTTTTTAAAACATTTTTTTATTTTATTTTAAAAGCCAGGAAAGGGTACCAGAGCCCTCTGGAGATTGTGGAGGGTGTCCTGGAAGGCCCTCACTATGGCCAAATAAAAACAAAAATGTGTTTAGGTTGCTGTGATCCTGTGGGACTGCTCCAGGAGCCAGTGGGACTCACTGCTTCCGTGAGAGCTCCACAGGAGCGAGAGTCCCGCGTGATCGACAAACAACAAAAAAAAAAGGGGGGGTTGGTGAGCGTCTGTTCTAGGTTGGCTTTGTATAGGTGGTTGGCCCAGTGGCTAACCCATGGTGCACACAGAGCCAAACACTGTGCGCAGTGGGGGTGGTCTCCTGTGGGGTTTGGGCGCAAGGCTTTGCCTCAAGCCAGGTTAGGCCATGCGCCGCGAAGGGTTGTCATAATTGCATATGGTAATAAAAGATTACTCTACATTTAAAAAAAAAAAAAAAAAAACAGCAATTTATCAGTTATTTCAAGTAATTATAACCAGGGCCACTGCAATTATGCGGCAGTGGAGGGCTAAATTGTACGAGGGTTGAGTAAATTATGCAGCAAGAAAAGACAAATTAAGCAGCGTATTGTGACACTTTTTGTGATATTCATTATTTTGTCTTTTTTTCGCTTGTTAACACTATCTGGGTATTGATCGAACATGTTAACACCCAAATATAGCAATAAGCAACAGAAAGGTAACCAGTCAGGCTTCAAAAAAGGCCTTCCACTGTGTAGCAACACGTGTCGCTACTCTTTTAGTAACTTTTGAACTATTTGAGCTAGATTTTTTTTTTTTATGTGAAAGTCTGCAGATTATGCGGCAGATGATGGATCATGTGGCAAATTCAGCAAACCTATAATCATGCAAAAAATGCTGCAGCTGCCTGATCGCATAATTCCTGTGGCCCTGGCTATAACTCACCCCCTTGCCATGCACTACTTATGACCTCACATATTACATTAGACATGACATATTCTATCAGATTGATAACATCACTGATATCTGAACTTAAATCAATGATGACACTGCTGTGCATCACAAGGGCGCAAGTTACAATTACTTGAAATAACTATAACTGTATAACTGGTGAATTTTAGTTAAAAGACTTTATTTACAGTTAAAAGTCCAAGAGCGTAGTAAATCACTTCACCTTAGCCTCTGGTTAAATTGCTTCTACACTATAAATGTGGGAAATTTGGATTTTTTCCAGGTGACCGGGGAGACTGTAAGCACATTTACTGTAATTGTGTGTCATGCATGTGTGATGTTTGGCCTATAGAGTTCTGTGAGGGCAATTGTTATCAGTCTTTCGGTCAGTTTATTGTACTCGAAGCATACGTTGGGTCTTTAGGCAATATGTGATTAAGATTCATGCGATCAGAGCATTTTAAGTAGTCCTAGGTTCTTCCAAGGCTTGCAGTGATTGTTCTTTGTTACTGGCTCCCTCAACTGGCTTCCTATGGAAGGGAGATGTATTTACAAACTGGCCTGCATCACACACAAAACCCTTCACTCACCTTCCCCCAACTACCTAAACAGCAAACTCGTAAAAGCAGGAAAATCCAGAACTCTGAGAAGCTCCAACTCACTTCTTCTCATCCCTCCGAAAATGAAAAGGAAAACCACTCCGTGCCGATCCTTCTCTGGTAACGTACCCAGGATGTGGAACGCACTCCCTAGAGACCTCAGATGCAACCCCTCCTCCTGCTTCAAAAGGGAACTGAAACTCCATCTTCTCAACAAATACTTTACTGACCAACGTCAACTAACCTAGACTTCAATATACTAGCTGACTCCCATCTCACTTGACCATTAAGGATAGGTGGTTTCTTGAATGTCTTTTTTTCCCTCCCCTCCCCTTCACTGTTTGCCTAATTATTATGCTTTACTTATATCTTTTTTACTTCCTTAGGTCCCGCTATGTAATGCAATTCTTTTTTTCTCTCCTGTGTGTATGTAAAGCGCTCTGATACCCACGGGTCAAGCTAGCGCTATATAAAACTTTTAAAATAAAAATAAATAAACTGGCAAATGGGTAGATCATGGTAAGCTGGAGCTTGCTTTGGTCTGGGCAGAGACTCAGGCAGCCATGGTCCTCTATTGCAGTGCCCATCGAAATTCAATAATATCAAGATAACAGCGATTCTTATTAGAATGTGTACGGATAAACAATGTAAAAACAAGCTCAGTGGCAGAATACAGTGTACTTTTCAATAATGCAATCGGGAAAGAATAGTGATACATTGGTTATGTTGAAAATTATTTGTATTTTCTTAAATACTTATGCCTAATGTGCTATGTGTCCCATGTGAACAGCGGAACAAAAAAGAAACAAAACATTACAATTATACAGACATCATACACCTAAAGAATTCATGTTTCCAAAACTATAACAAGCAACCACGTAGAAAAATTATCAATTGAAATTGAGCCCCTGTATCAATAAAAGGGATCGGGTAGCTGCTTCGCTTGTATGTCGATGACGTTTCGACCCCCTGTACAATATGGGGTCTCATCGGGACCAACAGAATGTGAAGACACCGAAGAATAAAAAATAAAAACAGTGACTACTCCGTACTATAATAATAAAAAGTGTCAAAATAATTAATAATTGACACTGTGCCTGATAGAATCTAAGGTACTTCAGACAGTGTGCACACCAACCAAAGTGCCCAAAGAAAGGGGTAAGGATACTCACATGGGGCACCCCGGACGGTAACTGGGTAAAAAAACATAAAAATTGGTAAACAATATCATAGGGAATTCAAAGAACAATGGCAAGCTTTGCAGTGGGTTCGCAGTATCATAGTGTAATCAATGGGTTCCCGGAGAATGCTTACCCCCAAGGAGATGATGCTGACTAAGCAAGGCAACACTTGATTGGAAGTGCAAGGCAACACAATGGGTGCCTAACCGATAATAGGACGGTTGCAGGAAACTGCGCGTGCACCTCATGGTCTGAAGGATTCTGCGATCAAATCAAAAAGCGGGCTGCACGTATCCAGCCCGTCACTCCTTCAGTGTCAGCTGGAAGACACTGCAGTGTTCTTCCTTTTGACACTGATGAATGGCCAAAACGAGGCTTGGAGTGAATGCCCCAGTGAGGACAAAAGGAGGCGTGGTCCTGAGGTTGTCAGGGTAACCTGTACGCCCCGGCTTGTGCAGCGCTGAGTGCTGGGTGTCCAGCATAAGGAAAAAATTAGATAACAGAGGTGGAAGGGATGAAAAGGCCAGTGGGGAGCACGTGTGGGCAACTTCCACTGCTAGACTCTTATTAGCCACTGACACTATATTGAACCCTTTGCGGACATTCCATCACCGCGACTCCATTCAATATTTCTGCATCCTTCTGTGTTTTTTTTTTTATTTTAATAACTGTCCCCATATTCTGTTGGTCCTGATGAGACCCCATATTTTACATACAGGGAGTCAAAACACCGTTGACACATACAAGCTACCCGATCCCTTTGATTGATACAACGGCTCAATTTCAATTGATCATTTTTCTATGTGGTAATTTGTTATAGTTTTGTAAACATGACATTTTTTTGTGTATGTTGTAATGTCCTTTATTGTTTCTTTTTTGTTCTGTTGTTCATATAGGACACATGAAACATTACGCACCTGTATTTAAGAGAAACAAAGTAATTTTCAACATAACCGATGTATGACTACTCTTTCCCTATTGCATTCTTGAACAGTACAATTGTATTCTGCCATTGAGCTTGTTTTTTCATTGTTTATCCGTTCACATTCCTAATCAGAACCGCTGTTCTGATATTTTTAATGCTCTGTTTCTTATTGAGTAGGGCTGCCCTTGTTTTATGTTGGCATTGGAATTCAATGCAACTCTTTCTAGGGCCAAAACATGTGCTTTGCTGAATGGAAAGATCCAGTTCTGTCATCAGTTTTGGGCATCTGAGGGGCACAACATGGGGTTTTGAAAACATTCCAGTTGCCTGCAGGACTGTCTTTGGGGCTGAGAGTAAATAAACAGCTCAGGGAAGTTGCACTGCAACAGTGGTTCATCCGAATGGTGTCTTGAGCTCTAACCTCTCACTTTCCGCAGTGTGGCTGAATATAAGTGCCAGTGCTCCCATAGGTGATTACCTTGGTACATGGGAGTTAGTGGCACAAGATGTAAGTCTCGCCAGCATTACACACATTGGGCATATCGGGCAGTAAAACGTTTGGTAAATATGAGCAGTTGCTGCTCTGGTTCTTTTGGTTGTTAAGAAGTGTTCTCTCCACGTAGGACCCAAAATAAACATTCCAGCTAGAAAACCGAAAGTCCAAGTTCAACAGAATGGAAAAAGTAGAAAGCTTGATAGGTATGGGGTCAAACTGAGTCCCCTAAGGGTCTGGCTTCTGCTGCAGGTCATGTCCATTCTGGGTTTAGTGACTCTCTTGATCCCCGGAGTCCTGCTAAGAATGGGTGTGACCCTCTGGTGACTCCACCTGTTCGCATCAGTCTTTTAAATGGGTGCGCTGATTTCAATCCTCCACAGTGAAGATTCTGAAGCACCGTCCAAAAGTGGATGCCCAGCAGACTGGGAGGCCTGGAGTTTGTCCGTTACAAAATGGTGCTTGCGTTCTAAACCAAACAAGGGCCCCAAGGGGCACGTCCGTCTATATCGAACTCCTTCATCTCCTAGTTTCCTGGTGACTGCTTTGAATTCAGCTTTGTGCTGAAGTGTTGCCTTTTAGTAGATTATGCAAGTTTGGTCTTGGAAGGAAACATTGCCATGTTTTTGTGCTTTTTTCAAAACGGATTCCTTATTCAAGTAATAGGGAAACTTAACCAGGAAGTCCATGACCTGTGCTGCTGCATAGGTCGAGCACCAGATGCTTCCCTGTACCAGGCTGTAACCTAGACCCGTAGTGTGGAGGGCATGGAGGTTACTTCGTCCTCACTTAAGGGGTCATGTAAACTCTCACCACTTCCACTGCTAGACTCTTATTAGCCTATGATGGAAGTGCTTCCAATCAATGGTCCTTGTGTTCTTTCACTTTCTAGTTTGTTTCTTCATAGTCTAGCGTTAACCACATGCAGTCGATTAAAAATTCACCGCAATGGATTTACATCTCAAATCCATATAGATGGCATTTTCAGTTCATTTGTGGCATCTCCCCTACGCATTCTATCGGTATTCTTCCAGTTATAGAGTAGATGCAGAATGTATCTGTATATTGTAACTTATCTAGCAATGTATTTATTTAAAAAACATTTTTTAATGGCAGTCTGATCGCTCTAGTTGCAATTGATAGAAGACTGCCAGAAGACGAAGGAAATATAGTTTAAAAACCCGCCCTAAATGCCTGGCTCAGTCGAGTGTTCTGATTTGCAAGCATGCTCACTATTATCAGTAAGGAAGTGAGGAAAATGTGGGTAGACGATCGGAGTCTCTGATCGGGACACGGTTGAAATGGCATGAATACACGGTCTGGTTGCTTAATCTTTACATTAATTATTGGTAGCTGTGACCCTATATGACTGACAGTACAGAATTACTAGTAAGTAACTTTTCTTTCAATACTTAGTTCCTTTGATTTGCACGCATGTTACGAATATTTGGTGGTAAAGTCTACTAAACAGTAATTCAAACTTTTTATTGCAGCTTTAGTCGTTTGTTGTCGTTTTTCTTTGACAAGTATTACAGGTTTACTGCTTGTGTTTATCAAGATTTGTGACACTTAGTAATTAAATGCCATATTTTTCTTCTTTCCTTGCATGATTTGCTGTGGATGCCTTTGTTTTAACCTTTTCTTGCGACCTTATGCATCTGAATATTATTGGCTCTCGTAAGGTAAGGAGCCCTATTTTGTACTTCTAATGTTTTAGCTTGTGTAAACAAAAACCCTTTTATTGCCACAACACCTTTATATGATACGGAGAGGTCTGTTGAGAATCTCCAAGTTACCTTCAGTGATCAGGAGAAAAACATAAGATGCTCTCCACCGGTGAATGGGGGTCTATCATTGTCTGCCTTGATGAACAAATTACCGATTGAATCATTTCAAGACACGGTGAATGAGCAGGCTACTGTAAGGCCTTTCATGAATGCCAGCTCATTGAGTCTTATTTCAGACCCTAACAGTGATTTGAGTAGATCTCATGAACCTCTTGGAGATGGGCCATCTGAACATTTTGCCTTAAAGCGTTTTGAGACGAAGCATGAAATGCCAGACTTAAAATCACTGCTCATGGCGAGTCCATTTGATAATTCCTCTGTTACACAAAATGAAATAAAATGTGGTGTACATAAAGGTACAGTGCAGAATTACAGCGCTTCCCCTTCCCTAAAAGACAGTTTGGAAAATGTGTATCTTGATGGACTAGATTGCCACAAACAGAAAAGTCAAACAGTACTGTTCGGCAGCCTTCAGTCAGTACTTCAGAGTTCAGACTTAGAATTATCCTCAGAGAAAGACAGTTTACTTGTGTCGAAGTATGGTAGCCCGTCTTTGGCTGATCTGATTCAAGAACATGTGGAGAATTATCCAAAGCAGGGACTGACTTTTAGCGAGTCAAGTAATCCACCTCAGCTTTCATTTCCAGAGGAAGATCTGGCATCTTCGCTGTCTCTGACCGAACTAGTGGGCAAGCCTCTGGGCCATCTTGGAATGCCAGACGTTTTGGAATCTTTGTCATTGTTGACCTGTTCTAGTAACTCCAATAAAATAGAAAAGGAAACCTTTTCGCTGACAGAGTTAATCTCGGGAACAACTGATAAAGTGGATGTGCCTATGGGAACTAAAGATCCGTGTGAGTTCCTGTTCTCAGAAGTACCAGCTTCTAAAGCAGAAGATAACATTGATCTAAGAGATTTGATAAAATATCCAGAAGTTCTTGCAAAGCCTGAAACGGGCATGTCCAAATTGGAAACTTCGCAAATAAAGTCTATGGGGTTAAACCGTCAAAGGCATGAACAGTTGCTTGTGGAAAGTAGTCCGAATAAGAAAGAGCTGCTTCCTAAAAGGCATGTTCAAAGCGATAGCTGGCCAAAGCCTCTCACAGCACCTCCATCAGATTTTGCATTAACACTGTGCTTTAGTTACAATTCTAAAGTGAGGAAGACTGCTTTGGGTGACATTCAGCAAAAGGTCCAGATCAACCGACAAATCCAGGAGGCTAAGGACAATATAAAGGATCCTTTGCAGACAGTTATACCATTTGATTTTAAAACACCATCTCCTGATGATATTGTAAAAGCCAGTCAAAAGAAGGCCTTTACAAGAGACTAGTTTAAAACAAAGACTTGTGTTGCATAGGCGGAGCCTTTTTTGTTTTTTATTTTTTATAGTTGAATGTATATTTTGACCAACTAAACAGAATATATTTTATTGAGGATTTTATTTTCACTTTTAACTGTGAATATGACTGGCTTACTTAAACTATGTTTCTATTGGTGAATATTGATGATTTTAACATTGTCTTGCTAGAAGGTAGGCAAAATTAGTAGTGTATAGAGCATGGGGCACCTTTCATGTTTATTCTCGCTGCATAAAGGGACATGCACTTAAAAAATGAAAATCTAATTTCTTTTAGGAAGCTTTCATGTCTGCCAGAAAATCTAATCCTGCAACCGGTCTCTGGTCCGTTGTCTTATACTTGCATGGGGTGTTGCATGGGTGTTGTCGGAGTGGCAGGCCATTTGTTTACACCACATAGAGATTATCTGGTTGATAAAATCTGCTACAGCATGATTTTAATTTTTAGAGTGCAGGATGAAGTCCCTAGTGTTCTGTCATCCGTTTTGTGACTTTTTTTTAAGTCTTGTAATGTGAGAGATGCCCTCTTTGCATGCAACAAGTAGATAGTGCCTGATTCACAAAGGTAAATTTACAGTTGTTTTGGAATTCACAAACCTGCATTTTAATAGTAAGTTTACGAGTGCGGAGACTCCGCAGTTTGAGAGGAGAACTCCGCACATAAGATACTACAAACCAATCTTTTTATGTGCAGAGTTCTCCTCCCCGACTGCGGACTCTCCGCACTTGTAAACTTACTATTAAAATGCAGTTTTGTGAATTCCAAATCAAACGTAAAATTACACAAGTGTAAGTTTACCTTTGTGAATTAGGGCCTTAGTATTTAGTAGGTTGGACTCCTACAGGCAAAGTTCTCAGATGACTGCGAAATCCCCGTTCCTGCATCCCTCCATTGTTTAAGAAATACTCTTGTAGTACCAGCCACCAGTATTTAATAAGTACACTACCAAATCTGCAGTGTGTGTATAAAAATTACACTTTTAACTTGTTCATCTTCTTTCGAATGATCCTGGAAACCTGACCAATTTTAGGATCACAGGGACCAAACTTTCCATCAAATTTAATGTGTGAACATTTTAAACGCATACCAGGCTTGAAAATATATTTTTATTTCTTTTGTGATTGCTGCTTTTAATGCTGAAATGTAACACTTGTCTCTCGCGGCTGCTAAATCCTGAAATGTATAAACTAATAGCAGAGTGGGATTGTCAGTAGTGCTGTTGTAAATATGTGTTTATGTATGCATAATTTCCCTAAAAAAAACGGGGGTAAAGATGAGCTTTAGTTCTAATCCAAAAACTGTTAAAATGTGTTGGTAATGAAATTATAAACCACGGCTCACCTCATTGCATTTATCATGCCTCACATATGACGTCGCAGTTGCCATCACAAATTGACACCATTTGTGACATCACCAATGCAACCAGTTATGGGGCATCATAAATTCTAAACGGTTGCTCTACCGCAGTCCAGGGGTCTTCTCACAAAAATTAAAAATTTCCCAGCACTCCTAACAGAAAGTTTCAATTCGATTAAGGACACGGAGGCGAGGATTATGCTCCATTTTCTTATCTTTATTTCTTCCCGCAGAGTTCAACTTTAAACATAAACTACCTTTCCCAAAATACCCAGGGAAAAGGACTACAAACAAAGTTCAACCAATCACAGTCCATGTCCTTCCATTACAGTACGCCTTCTCTAGACCACTTCCTCTTTCTTGAGAGCGACAGAAGAGAGTCCAAACTTTTATTTTACTCTCCTTTTTCGGAATCTGCACCTACGGAAGACATATATACAAGTCATAACTGTGGTGTCCTAGAACGGATTCACCATTAGTTCACCAGAAAAATATCCTGCACCTTTGAAAGCTTTGAAAGGTTTCTTTAGAGAAATTAACAATGGTCTCCCACCAGGGGGACGAATGTCCTCCGCCATATTCTCGTATGACTTAATACATCTGACCACACAGAGTTTGGGAAATCTGTCGAAAGCTGCGTAGGACCCCAGTTTCGAGTTGCACTTTGTTCTCCTGTAGATGTGGAAGGTGACACCTTGTGGAGTAAAGACCCTGCCTGTGACATCGAGCTCTCACATCCGACGCTGTGCGGCAAAATACTAGACGAAGCAGCATCGTAAGTTTTGCAGAGAGCGGTTTTCTTGACAAATACTCGTTCTTTTGCCAAGAGCGAAAAAGGTTTAATACCACATTAACATCCCAAAGCCTGGAATACCTAGGTTCCGGCGGCAAGGCCAAACGAGTCCCTCTCTTGCTCTTACTTCCCACCAGATGTTCTCCCGCTGAGGAACCTCAAATTGGTAAATGACCTGCAGAAATGGTGGTGTGGTACGAATTGATCATCCTGTAAGCCAATCTCTACGAAGCCAAAGAGGCCAAGAAGTTCATTATTGGGACAACTTCACACCCCATGGGATCCTCACTGTGTTGAATACACCAACAAAACCATAGTGACCAAGCCGACCTGTACCTTTTCGTTGTCCCAACTGCCTATGCTGATGCCAAGAGTGTCTCAGCTTCTCGTGAAAGACCTGGGACTCTCCATCTCTCTTGGTAATCCTCCATGCCATTAGGGGCATCTGCTCCTGTAGGATTAAAGGGTGAAACTCACCCGAGGATTCTGAAGGAGATCTGGAGCGTGGGGTAGATGGATTGGAAAATCCCAAGGAAGTTCCAGAAGAACTGGAAACCATACTTGACACCTCCAAAATGGCGTGATCAAGACCACCTTCGCCTTTTGTCTCCGCACTTGTGCAGACAACCTCATGATCTTCGCAAAGGGAGGAAACGTGCCGCCCATCTCCTGTGACTAGTCCTGTAGGAAATAATCAGTCGCTGTTCTTGTGGATCTGGCTTCCAACTTAAGTATCTGGCCACCTGGTGGTCCAGAGAGGAGGCAAAGAGGTCCACCAAGAAGGGGCCCCACCAATTGCGTAAGGTCTCGAAAACCTGAGTGTCCAGCTGCCACACTCATGTCTGGCCATACCCTTGAGCACCAATCCGCTAATTTGTTGGACACTCCCAGTAGGTATTCGGCTGTGACTAATACGTTTAAAATTCATGTCCACAAATTTTCTTCACAGTTTCTTCCTTTATTTTCAATGAGGTCTTTAAAACACAATCAAAAGTGATTTGAGATACAGCCGACGCGTTTCGTCCTTGTCAAAAGGACTTCCTCAGGGCTGTTGATTCAATAAACACAATACACTCATAAATATATGTACATACACATAGGACGACAAAACTTTAGACATCACACACTATTTACAAACGTTCTTTGAGAAGTACCTATTGACTGTTATTATTTCATCTCATTTAAAATGTACTAACTAATAATTTCAGCCTGTTTATGTACAAGTTCTAATACCTAACAGATGCGTGCAGAAGAGAAAGAAAAGGGAAATAAGAACAATCAAGTGATGAGAATTAAAAGATCAAAAAAATTGAAAATCAAAAATAGAGTAGACGAAAAATCGCGTGACTCAAAATATTAAGGATACCCAGGGTTGTGAGCTATCAATAGAAGAAGAGTATATTATTTATTTTATTTCATTTTAAGGAGCCGTGAAGGGAGCCATAATCCCACTCATACAGTCAGACCATGCATGTAATACCTACGCCCATGCACAATATGTGTTCGCCAAGAACTGCACATTGAAATTAATATCGCAAATCTCTTTTTTGCATACAGGTTGGTCATCGTAAATGATGTCATTACTTTTGCATATTTCCTAAATCCCTGACCTGGGAAAGAGAACTAACAAAACTGGGAGTTATCATACACCTACATATCTTATTTATACTAAGGCATCGGTTATTACTTTTGTTATATAGTAAGTATTGGGCATTATATCTATGTTTATAATATCAGCCGCTTGCCCAATCATTGGGGAATTTTAACTTATTTATATTTCTTTGAATATAGATACATTGAAGGACGGAAGTCTTTTTGTGTCCCATACTCGGCATACTAGGTGACTTAAACCCTTCAAACAAACAAAAATAGTATTAAATAATAACTTGGTAGGTATTACATGCATGGTCTGACTGTATGAGTGGGATTATGGCTCCCTTCACGGCTCCTTAAAATGAAATAAAATAAATAATATACTCTTCTTCTATTGATAGCTCACAACCCTGGGTATCCTTAATATTTTGAGTCACGCGATTTTTAGTCTACTCTATTTTTGATTTTCAATTTTTTTGATCTTTTAATTCTCATCACTTGATTGTTCTTATTTCCTTTTCTTTCTTCTTCTGCACGCATCTGTTAGGTATTAGAACTTGTACATAAACAGGCTGAAATTATTAGTTAGTACATTTTAAATGAGATGAAATAATAACAGTCAATAGGTACTTCTCAAAAGAACGTTTGTAAATAGTGTGTGATGTCTAAAGTTTTGTCGTCCTATGTGTATGTACATATATTTATGAGTGTATTGTGTTTATTGAATCAACAGCTCCTGAGGAAGTCCTTTTGACAAGGACGAAACGCGTCGGCTGTATCTCAAATCACTTTTGATTGTGTTTTAAAGACCTCATTGAAAATAAAGGAAGAAACTGTGAAGAAAATTTGTGGACATGAATTTTATACATCTTTTTGTCTAACTTGTTATGTGGTGCACCTGTGCTATTATGTTTAAATTGTTATATTCCTGTATGGGAATCACACAGTGACAGTGGGTGTTTTGTCAGTGTGCACACACATTTCTGGATAGTTCCAGATTATATATATATATATATTGGGGATAGTGGGGTCAGGTGCTGAGGCCTATGGGGATCCTCTGTCCAGTATCTTCTTTCTGTGACTAATACGTTGTTGGTCAGGCAATAGGTCCAAAATCCTTTGGCCAAGTCCGCCAAGACTTTGGATCTGGTGCCCCCACCAAGTGATTTATGTATCGGACGGCTGAGATGTTGTCCATTTTTAACAGGACACAACAATTGACCTCCTTGGTCCAGGATTGGACTGCGAAGGAACCTGCCATTAGTTTGAGGCAAATGATGTGTCCCTGCAGCGCGCCCCCCCCAGAAGGACTTGCTGGTGTTGGTCTTGATCACTATAACCAGGTCTGAACCAAATATGTCCCGCCCATGCCAGGGCTCCATGTGAGCCAGCTTCCATCTTATTTTGATTCTCACCTCCTCCTTCAGAAGGATTTACTCAGAGTATTGTAGACTTAGATTGTGGTGGAAGGCCTTTAGCCTCTAAAGGGCCCTATAGTACAACAGGCCCGGGAATATGGCCTGAATGGAAGAGGATAATAGACCCACGACTCTGGTGCTGAGAGGTTGTGGTGCGAGCCAGAGTCTTACTCATTTCCCGTCGAATTTTTGCTATTTTCCTGGAAGTAAGGCCGAGGGACTTCTCCGACTAATTGATGACGAAGCCCAAGAATGGGGTCAGCAGAGACTACTTGGCGTTTATAGCAAACCCTAAATTTTCCAGCACGTGTATTGTTGATTGTAATTTAACCCTCTGAACGGACACTGGTCCATAATAAGGATGTTGTCCAGATAGATGATGAGGTGATACCCTTGTGTTCTGCAGGATTCTACCACTGGTTTCAACACCTTGGTGAAGCACCAAGGTACGGAAGAGAGTCCGAAATTCGTACAGATGGCCCTTTCACCGTAATTGTAAGAACCGGCGATGAGGAGGAAAGATTGGGGCCGTCGAGTACGCATCCTTTAGGTCGAGGCAAACAATCCAATCCTCTGGCTGGAACAACTTGCATAAGAGATGGATACCCTCCATCTTGAAGTGACAAACTAGCTAGCCATTGAACTCCCTTAAGTTGAGGATGGGCCTTTGAGCTCCATCTCGCTTCTACACCAAGAATAAGTTGCTGAGAAAAACGTTTGGGTGTTGTTGAGTTGGGGCTATAGCATCCTTGTGGAGGAGGTCCTCCACTTCTTGGCTGATCAAGTTCATCTGATCTTGTGTAAAAACCAGGGGACGCCGGTGCTAGAGTTGGACCGGGGAACCCCAGAAGCCTATTTGAAAGCCCTGAACCGTTTGCAGTACCCATGCGTCGGAGTTAATTGCCTCCCAGTTGTGTAGAAATAAGGCCAAACGACCACCCACTCTTTCATATGAAGTGGGGCAGACACTTACCGGATTGGGCTCTGTGAAACTTTCCTGTGGCAGAGCCTCGTGGTAGAGTTTCCTCTGTGCTCGTCTGGTGGAAAAGAATTCTCCGGAACTGGGCTGTTACTGATTTTTGCAGTATTTCTGTTCCCGGGGAAGGCCTTGGTATAGAAGCTGCCGGCAGAGCGCCCTCTGCAATGGCCGGTCCCGACAAAAATGCGGGGGTGAAATATTTTCTTAATTGACGCCTGGGCTTTGTCCAGATATGTAAAAGTGGCCACAAATTAGCACAGTTCTTTCACAAAAATCCAGAAAAGTCCCCCCCCCCCCCTTGAGTTACTGCCCTTGTCTGAGTGGAAGCCAAGTCCCCCAGCTTGGGGTTGACCTTATTAGGAGGGAGCAGCGTCTCTCCGTAGACAAAGCGCAATTGGTGTTGCCAAAGAAAATGACAGTACGTTGTGCCCATGCAGAAATGTCCTCCAGGGTGATGTTGGATCCTGAGGCTTTGGCCCTTTCTGCAATCTGTAAATGAATGAATGAATTAGCATTTATAGAGCGCATGGCTACCAGAAGGCCTCCCAGCGCTAGGAACAGAGCAAACCAAGATGACCGGCTTTAGGCGACCGGTAGCTTGTCCTGGCACGACTTCCATGACCTCTCGATGCCCTTCATGGGGTCTCTGATGCATTTTTGTAAGAAGGTGTCCATGTGAGTATCTATTTCTGGAGTGAGGCCTACCTTGCCTGTGAGGTAAGGGTGTGGACATTTCGCCCTGAGTTTTGGCTGAACCTCTTTTTCCAAGGGCTTCCTAAGGCGGACACATAGTTGCCCACCTTAGAGGACAGGAACCAATCTGCCGATCTGGGGTGGATTAGGTCGTCTGGGTCCAACATGTCAGAAGGATCATCTGTCTCTTGAGTGGCGGTAGAGGGGGTAGGGATGGGAGAAGGGCGCCAAGGTCTGTCTGGAGGGGACCCTCCTTATCATCGGAATTCCCATGGGAATCCTCATCGTCCCCATCTTGAGGCAGCTGGGGAGCAGACAGGTCCTCCGTGGTGCATACAGCGTCTGCCGCTGTCCCCAGTTCAGGTGGGGCAGGGTGCACAAGGAAAGCCTTTTTAAACCTTTGAAAGGGAACTCGGGTCCAAACCGGAGTCCGACTTGCGCTTGGAAGGGCGCTGCAACACCTGGTTGGGACCCAGAGGAACAGGCCAGGAGTGGGGTCTGTCCAGGGACAAATTAAGGGGCCCTGGATAGGTATATGGCAAATGCATAAAGCGCCTTTCGAGGGGTTCCACTGCCGAGGACACCGCATGTTGGATGGATACATCCACTGCCTCGCAAAATTCATTATCTGAAGGAATGACCGCAATGGACTCCTCCACTAGATATTCGCCCTCTATTTCCATACTAAAGAGCCCAAAGGTCCAGTTAAGATTGGCAGAGCCAACGGTGCAGACCAAAGCAATAAGGATTTTGAATAGCCCCAGCGGCTTACTTGTATACTGGATTGCACCAAAAAGGATTTGGGGTGTGTTAAAAACACAAAGAACTGGTAGCCCCAATTTGTGAGCCTTGAGGGCAGAATATGGCACTGGGAGAACCAGTAAAATTATTTGCCGTGCCAGGCACAAAGAAATGGGTCTAAGCCCCGTGGCTGAGAACGGCTTACAATTAACATGCACAAGAAGTTATTGCTGCCTGGGCCCAGCCCCAAACAGCACCCCAAACCTGCAATCGGGAGATAGATGCTGTTCAAATGAGGAAGAAGGAATACAGTCCCGCTTAAACAGGCGTCTGCCGCTTGCAGTTTCAAGATGCAGCCTCCCGGAAGGGCGTTGTGGCTTCCAAGGCGACTCTGGAGAGGCAGCAGCTCCGCAGGCTAATCAGCTACACTGACAGAAGTAACACGCGTCTCCCGTAGAGCAACAAGCGCGCCGCAGCGGGATGTGCACCCTCTAGTGGGGGGAATGCCTCACCACACTCCGGCCCGAGATTGCAAAGACAATACGGCCGCGAATGGATCGCTGACTCGCGCTCCCACACCAGAAATCTGAAAGGGGTAAAACAGTGTTACCAGCAATGAATCCCCATGCAAAACATTTATCGTATCGGGAGAGATGAAAGGAAGAACTTATCTCATCTGGAAGCAGGAAAGAAAGAGGAAGTGGTTTAGAGGGCGTACTGTTATAGAAGGACATGGACTGTGATTGGTTAAACTTTCTTTGTAGTCTTTTCCCCCTGGGTATTCTTGGAAAAGTAGTTTGTTTAAAGTTGAAGTCTGCTGGAAGTAGTTGAGCATAATCCTCACCTCCGGTCCCGACATAGAATTGCATGCCTCATAAAATAAAGAGAAGAAAGGGAGCTAGTGTACTAAAGATGAGCCCTAATGAAGGGACTGCATTGAGAGGCAGTACAGCTGTTTGCACTCAGGTATCCTCATAGACTTTATGTAAAGAAAAAGACGCAAAAGTATTAAATACCCTTAGAGGTTAAATCCATAAGTGTGCCATCTAGTGGCAGCATTGATAGCCGTTTGTCTTAACAGAGGCTGCTGCACTTTCCCCATGAAGTACAGTATTGTCAGGCGTATTACATGCAGATTTGAGGCTGCAATTCCACTCTCAACAACTATCCTTGCAGAGATTATACATAGATGAGTCTTCTGAATCTGTACTCACAAGTAATATGTATCATGACTGACATTAAATGCACATTAGTCCCAGAATGGCAAACAAAGGAGATTGTAGGGATTTAAATATATTAATGCCAACCTTCTTGCTACACTTGTAGATAAACTTAGTAAGCAAATTGCTTCAAATTCTGCAGTATATTCCTCTGAAATGCTTTTTATTTTTCCCCAAAACACAAGTAAAAATGTATCACATTGCAACAAATGGAGTTGCTAGCTGTTTTGATGTGAAACGTTAGCACTTATGAAGTTAGTCTATAAAACAATCTCTCTCTCTCTCTCTCTCTCTCTCTCTCTCTCTCTCTCTCTCTCTCTCTCTCTCTCTCTCTCTCTCTCTCTCTCTCTCTCTCTTCCCCCCCCCTCTCTCTCTCTTCCCCCCCCCCCCATATCCATCCTTACCAAATATGTCCCCCCAGGGACAGAAACACATCGACAGAAGCTATTGTAGATATGTCATTTGTTAAAATAATATTGTGTAGTCTGGTTATGAGTGTTCACATGGGAAACAGCCGGTCTCCTGTGAGTTGAATCTACTTCTAGTATCAGAAAAGCTAAAAACTTCAGCAGTTTGTGACTTTGTGTGGACATATATAAAGATATGTGTTTAAATAACTGGAGACATTTGGTGGTTTCTAAGATGCCGTAATGCTCCTTCTAATCACAATATTTTAAGGAATTTCCACATCCCACAATACTAACAGGCACTCAGCTGAGGATGTAAACTTCAGCTATGCATTTTGTTCAAAACTCCACATCTCACAGTGCCTCTGGCATTCCCATCAGGGACTGGACAGTGTGCGCCTTCTGTCCTCTTCTTATCACTAGTGCTTGCTGGGCACGGCCATATGCACCCCTGCTCCGAATGCACGGGGCATAGAATGTGTGCTTTAGCCCCATTGTGTGTCCAGTACTACTTCATAGGAAACTCACTAGATATGAATATAGAGCATCTGTTTTATCGTTTTCTTTCCAAGATTTTGCTATAGGAATTTTTAATAGAAAAGGTTACTATCGGGACCATGCTGTATCATTCTTCGTGCAAGTGAAAGGGGCATTATTGCCATTTTGCCCTGCACTGGACCTCTGATGTTTACTTTTGGATTGTAGCTTATTTTAGACTTTTTTTGCGATGGGGGGGCTTGTCCATCTTTTGGTTTCTAACCTCCATTCCCAGGCGCGAGGTATGCCCTCTATGCTACACATGGCCACCACATAATTTTTCCATGAAGTGTTCTGTTGTGTTAGTTGAACTCTTTAAATGGCAGGCAAAGCAAGATAATCAGCTTTTCACAGCCGGTTCGATTATGGGTTACCTTTACAATTCACAGGTTAGTAGACATCTGCTGACTTGTGGAGGGTTTTTGCCACTTTGTGTCTCAACATCTTTATCACCTTTTTAGCAGATTTTTCGGACTGGCTGATCGATTTAACCAAATGACAAAGTAGGGTAAAGGCAGTGCCTCTGTTTTTGTGCCCGGTTTGGTGGTGTTCTGTACAACTGTTTTCTGTTGCCTTGGCTAAACCATCTCTGTGAAATACATTTGCACTGTGAGCCAGTAAAGTCAACTTTCTTATTTTTTTTTTTTTAAACCATATACGGGACTAAACCTTACCTGGGCTTTACTGACCACATTTTGTGCACATTTTATTTCTAAACTATTCAGTTCTTTGAACATTAAACTTGCATTTTATTCAGCAGATTTGAAGTTGTGCACAAAATGAGGACTGTTTCTCTATTTTGGCTTCCATTTAAAATCAGTATATTTTGAGCGTTCCATCTTAAGAAAACAAAGACTTCTGGGAAGATTGTGTAAGTGTCAAAAACTGTGATTGGAATCATGAAAGCAATTCCGTTTGAGGTTTTATTTAGTATGCAGTTGATGATTTCTAAATTAATTTAGATTCACACGTGTGAGTAGCTTCTAAGATGATTGATGTTCTAACATGTTCTGTGGTAGACAAAAAAGTTAGGTAGTTAATTCCTTTGTCATGGTCCCTTGAGTTATGCAAAAGGAAGTGGAGTCGGTACAATGAGTAACAGTACTGCTCTGTCAATGATGTGCTATTTAAATGAGATAATAATAAAAGCACTCAGTTAGTTGACTGAATGGCTCGTCAACATGTTCTCTCTGCCACTGCAGCCATTTTTGTTCTTGCATCGAATTTGAATTCCCTTTTCTATCAAAATCGTAATTGAGGTGCTAAGAGAAGGCTTTCTTCATACAGTGGATTCTGATTGTGGGTTGACTGTGTCCAATAAAGGGCAAAGCTCGTGGAATAGAACAAATTCAAACATCTCAAGTTATCGGCTGTGATAAAACCAAGTTGATCCAACTGGTGGAACGTCCTAACCATAGATCTGCTTCTTTAATTTGTGGGTAAATGGTTTGACAGGCTTTTGTTTTGTTCACTTTCCTGCACAGAGAAGAGCACAGTCATGCAGATGTCACCCTTTTATCAAATCCTCTGTCATAATCGAATGCTCACCATTTATAGCATACCTCCATATATTAATAGTGTTATTGCATATATTGGTTCTGTCCTACCACATATTTCCAGGGTTAGGCTTCTACTTTTTTACCACCTTAATATGCCTGGACCTATTGGCAATTAAGCGGTTTTCGGATAATCCCCAAGCAGTGCCTGCTTTTCCATGAGAATCTGTTCTTCAGTGAATTAGCTCTTCGATTTGTGGTAAGCTGTTTCGTGTGAGCAGAGGGTGTGCTCTCAAAAGTACATCTTTTCCTTAGGAGTTGGCAACGGATATCATTGTTCAGTTCTGATTTGTCTGAGCTTGAACTGGCATGCCTCTCTCCACGTTCAGTGTTGGAAAACTTCTGAAGCTGGGAATTTCCCCCCACAGATGGAAATGTCACACCTGCAGGGCATTGTTAACACTTGCTTTGACATAGAGCTACACAAAGTCAAGTTGAACTGTGATAAATGGCGGTCTCTGGAACGCTTTTTCTTAATCCAGCAACTGTATTGTTACAATCAGTTTCGAGTGTTTGTGGAAACTGAGAAACCCAAGCCCATGTTTATTGTATTATTTCACAAAGAATAAGTAGCCACCTTCTTCATTAATTTTGGGGTGTCTTTTTATGCAATAATACTGTATTGAACAATATTTTGAATGCTCTGACGAGCCATTAAAATCTGTCTGTTAGACTAACGGACTGAATCTAGAAGCATGGCTTCTTAGGCAACAGACTTTGCTGTGCCAGCTTGTTACTGTGGTGTGTACCCGTACATTTCAGCTTGAAATATAGCCAGTCAGGTAAACCTCTCTTGAAATAGTAAAACTTTGATTTCTTCTCTTTCCCCAATGACCTACAGGCTTTTTCCAGACTATGACTGACTGTAGTGCAAGATCCAGTAGTCTTGTGTTAAAAACACCAATATACATAAGGTTTTGCGGTTTCAGTCTGCAGAATAGAACTTCTTCCATCACAAGGTACTAGGTTGCCTTTGAAGGCATCTTACTGGATTAATTCAGCTGTAATTTGCTGGATTCCGAGATGTTTGTGCATGTTTAGGGAGCTCAAAGGTGATGGTTAACCACATCAGTATTACGGGGTGTGATATACAGGCACCTCATATCCACTATTGTATCTGGCTCTTAGGACTTTCTTTATTTTTTGGAAAATATTTAATAATGACAAACCCTACTAGTTAAGCTCCACACTAACAAGAATCTAGGATAAACAGTTTGAACCAGTTGTTGAAAATGTACTGCGTGGAGGCTTTGTATTACTCCATGCTGACGCATTCATACCAGTGGGAGTCTTTATTAGTCCTGCAGATACCTTATTTAGGTAGTATACTATTTTTCATATTCATTCACCCTACGAGTAAAACTCAGTATGGTAACCCCTAGGTTTTCAGCAGCATGGTTTCAATCAAACAAATAATGATCCAAGTTTATCGAAAGCAGTTCTGTTTGTTGGATGCTATTGGCCCTTGTTTTATCATTCGCTTTCTGTTGGAAAGAAAAATGAATACAGAGGGGACCACTTACATCCAGTGTCCATCATATAGGTGCATCGTTTCTGATAGGACGAAGTTCAATACATGCACGGATTTCAGTATATCTTCAGGCTAGGAAAGCATTGAAAGGTGTTCAGTAGTTGCATAGTATTTTGTGGCACAAGTGAGATATAGTCAGCATCAATTATGTCATATCACAATAACATCCAAAACACCTGTGTTGCTAGAAATACATTGTGAATTTCATGTAGATTGACCTACGTGGCGTTTTTCTTCTCTTGTGCATAAATTCCCTGCGCTTGTTAATAAATGGCTGGTGAAAGCTTGCAACCTGGTTATTGTGTGCCAATGTAGATGCATTGAACTTCTAAATTTCAAAGATGTCAATGTTTACTTTCCATAGTAAGCATCTGAATCAATAAACATATTTTTCCATTGTCGTTTGGCGAAAGTAGCTTACCCGCTAATGCCAGACATTTTTCAGTTCTTAGAGTATTTTTGCTACTAGAATAGAGACGTCTAACACCCTATTATTGTAAGGCAATGGACGTTTTTCGTGATTTGGACACACCGTTTTCTTAGTTCCTTTTTGCCGATTTTGTGGGCTGCAATGCACAACCTAACTTAACTACAGATGTTAAAATCAGCAACTGTGCATTACCACGAGTGATTGATAACTGGGAAAGGATTACATTCTCAGGGTAAACTGGATAGTATTAGAATCAAAGGAAAACATTGGGTAATAAAAATGAGACCTGGCAGAAACGGAGGCATACTAAGAACGGGATGCAGCAACACTTTGCTCCTGAGAGTCTCATAGTGTAGCACTCAGAAAGATACCTTCTTATATGGACAGGTCACATTTGACTCACACTTAGGCATTATGCATTAAACTACTCAAATCAACACTTGAGCATACATTTAAAAAAAACGAATTAACACTATAAAACTGCTAAGTGTGGTGTAAAATTTTAATCTTGGATATGTTATAAGTGGTGGCATTATCCTTCTGTAGAAAGCGTCTAAGCTATGTGCTACTCACGGATGTTGTACACCAGTGAATTATATTGTATTTAAAAATCCCGGCCTCCAGCTAGAACGCAGCACTGCTATTTTCAATATGTTAGATGTTCTGTTAAATGTGAGTAACTGGGAGAGTGACATTGGTGCTTGGACTGGATTTGACCTGGGACTGACATTGAATAACGTGGCCAAGTTCACGGTTTTAGTCCTAAACCAGGGACAATATCACCTTGCATAAAGTCACATCTCATACTAGAGTGCTGCACTGGCAAATATAAGATGTTCCAGTTTCCAGCACTATTTCTAATCAATGAGTAATCATACTTGATTGCTTCTACTATGTGCTTTTAAATAACCTACCTAGTCTGAAAATGCAGCTGTTTTTTTAAGAGAAACAAGGATTTCTGGTGTACATCTTAAGTAAGCTGATTAATCAGTGTGCAGGGCATATGGGCAAACGCTCTCAAAGGGCACATTAACAACTTCCCTGGGTCTGATCAATGCCAAGAAGTTGTGGACGGCATACGTAAGGTTTGAGAAATACCTAACGTTCAGCAGAAAGTAATTAGTACCAGCATGTCTTTCCCAGATCCCAGGCAGAAGTCTCCAACAATTGTTAGTCAGCATACTTGATTGAAAGGGTTCTTCCTCATTTTAAACTAGCCAGTAGAAACTTGCTGTAATGGTCAGGGATGGATGTATGACGGAACGACGAGGACATTTACCATAAGTGCCTTACAAACACCACTGGAACCACGACAGCGTCTACACAACAAAAGTGTTTACAACAACTTTTTTACCACGAGTATGCCTTTACCACAAAAAATAAAGTATTTTACAGTTGAGTATAAACCCTTTAAACGTGTGTGTGTAATGGGTATATACTTACTTATAAAATACTTACATTTCCGTTGTAAAAGCATGCATGGTAAAGGCATATGCGTGGTAGAAAATTAACAGGTAAGTTTAACCCCATTTCTATTTTTTTTAATAACACTAACTTTTTTATATATATAAATAAATATATCACCTTATTAACCCACAATCCCTAAACCCTTACCACCCAAAAAACGTCCTACACCCTAAATTTACCCTTGCCACCCAAAAACCCATACTGACCCTAAAAAATACCCTTGCCATCCAAAAACTCACCCCCATCCTAAATCCTAAAATTACCCTTGCCACCTAAAAACCCACACCCATCCTAAACCCTAAAAATACCCATGCCACTCAAAAACCCATACCCACCCTAAAAACACTATTGCCACCCAAAAACCCTTACCCACCCAAAAACCCTAAAATTACCTTTACCACCCAAATAACTACACCCACCATAAACCCTATACCCTTGCCATCCCAAAAACTATACCCACCCTAAAAATACCCTTGCCATCCCAAAACCCATACCCACCATAAACACTAAGATGACCATTACCGCCCAAAAACGTGTACCCCAAAACCAAATATATATATATATACACACTCAATACTTGCAAAATACTTAACTTTGCATGTACCTTTTTTGCCACGCATATGCCTTTACCATTCATGCCTTTACAATGAAATTCATTGTAAAGGCTTACTTGTGGTAAAGAAATGTCTTTGTAAAAAGAGTCGTAGTAAAGACTGTTTCGTTGTAAAGCCTTCGTTGAAAAGGCATTCGTGGTTTTACCGTCGTTGTAAACAATTTTTCCTCTCAGCGACAGATATGTTTATTAAAGCTTCAGCCGCAGGGCTTTGACTTGTATCTGCTTTACTTTCTTACTGGCTGTTAATCCTGAAAAACTAATAGTACATTCGTAAACGAACACAGCAACTACTTCTTTCTGATTTTGTTCTTAGGCTCTGCGTATAGAGAAACCCAAATTGTTTATAGTTTATTTTTCATTTGGTTTTATGAATACACTTCTAAAATGAATATTCTCTATGGGAAGGTTAGCGCAGCGATGCTGCCGTTGTTTGGAAAAGAAACCTATTGGACCAGCGAAAATAACTTTCATGCATCTTTATTATAATTATTAGATCGTAGAAGATTCTAGCAGGCTGTAGCTCGCAGTCTCTGTGAAAATCTATCATAAAGTTTAAAGAATTATGGTACCGAGACGCAAAAAAACCACAAAGTTAAGAAAACGGCCATTGAAAGAAAATAGAAACGCGTACGGAAGTGATAATGAGAGCACTGCAGGAAGTTGGGTATAATGGCAGGTAACAATTTTAGTCAAATATGTCCACAGGTTTAAGTACCTTCTTCAAAGGTGTGAGAGGAATGTGCAGCTAACTAGTTTCAGTCGTAGTGAAACATTTGTCTTTTTCGTTCGTGCAAGAAACTTATCGATAAGATGCAGGAGAATAGGGGTGTAGGTGATAAGAAATATATTTCTTGTTCTGTGGTATCTGTATAAAAACACATTGAAATGTAGTTCTGGGTAGCAAAATATCCTTAGCTGTCATCACATGCCTGAAGAAAGATCTGAAGGAAGAAATGTTGCAGGGACTTTCTAAAATGTGTATGGAGGTTTTGAGCTTCCATATCAGATGACAAGTCCATTAAATAAAGATGGTTGGAGACCGAATTGAAGAAATTGGCAGTTGCTTTCCCTGCTAAAACTGGAGGGGCTTTATAAATGAACTTAACATCAGTGCTAAGCACAGTAGTGGTAAACATGTGCATCTTCGTTACACAAGGCTTTGAATGTGGAAGATTGTAATGTTGTTCAAACTACATGTCAGCTTGATTATAGTATTTGTCCTGATGGCGGGGGGGGTCAGTTGGTACCAGTCCCCACCACCATTGATATCTGCTGTGCTTTACAGTAGTTGCACATTAACATTTTTTCCGAATGTTCAAAACATAAAAATGGGGTGCATCTCTACTCCTACTTTCATAGATTATATCCGGCCTAATGTTCGAACATGGTGACCTTTGGGCTGCACGTGCTGTATCTTTGGACCATTAAACCTTATGGCCTACTTTAGCTGAACTGCTGATTTGCTTTAAGCATGGACATCGTTATAACTTGCGTCTAAGCTTGGACATTGTCACAGTTTGCATCTTTGCAACCGTAGTGAAATTGTATGAAGTGCGAGTACTTTTAATTGTCCGCTGTTTTATACACATAAAAATCGATCCACTTTACACCTTAATGTCAGTATTGCTATAGAAGATTTAGTCGAACCCTGGCATCGTTTGAGCACAAGAGGAATATTGATTGCTTCAAGATGCATACTGTTCTCTGCTTTCCTACAGTCATGCCATTGAATGGGGGCTTAATGTAGAGGGTCAGGAGTTTCGGAAGAACTGCGGAGAGGGTGAGGAAAAATGAGTGCATCCTGGATATGTTCGTGAGAGCTGGATCATCTTTTGTCTCACTGTGTGCATTTTTGAGTCTCTTTCCTAGAAAGAGCAAGCGTGGAAGCCCGTGACTAAGGTTTACCCCGGACCAGACTTCTTCTTTGTCTAGTCTCCAGTTCTTCAGGCTGGTTTCTGTCCTGGATGAGAGCTTGCTATTGTCCCCACAAACAACTGCTTGTCTTGCTGCTCGATCAATTTTTTTCCATTATCATCCCTTCTTATTATTCGCAGTTCTCCATTACCCACAGAGCTAGGTAGGCTGGAAGGATTGTGGTATTACATGCGTCAAAGACGAAGCTTGGGATACTAGCACAGGGAGGCATTGAGTCTTCCTGTGCCGAGCAGCACGTGCTCTTTCAGTGCTCTGAAGAGGACGGAACAGCTGTTCTACCACTGATCAATGGTAGGCACTTATTGTTTCTGGCGGATACAACCGAACTTATGAGTCTTTTTTTTTTTTTTTTTTTTTAGCGTTGGTGAGCTATCTTAGCGCAAGGCACTACTGCCATCCCATGACTATCTTCTATCATATCAGAACACCTGCTTCTGCTAAAGGATCGTAGTTAATGACACTTGTTTTAGGGGGCGAGAGAGACCAGAAAACAATGGGCTGAGTGAGTCTTTGTTTTCTGAGGTTCAGATTTGTGGCTTACAAGTGAAAGGCCGCTCTCCTCAGTGAGTGGTTAAGCTACTGCACTATTTTATTAGCATAAGAATTGTGATGTTAGAAATCATGATGTGACACCCTCCCCTCCAGGCAGCACGGTCTAACCTAAAAAAGGAAAGAAGACTTTGGTATATGGTTTTGTCGGTCTTGCAGGTCGACATGCTGAGGAATAAACGTAATTTGGAACTGAATCGCTTGCTTATCAGGCTTGATGGGGGTTCGTGTAACTGATGCCCTCACTAAATTGATTGTAATTTAATCATCCAATGTTTGGACTGTGCTGCTGTGATGCATACTTAAAAAGGCCCACAGTTTTATTGGAGAGGAACTACAAATGACTTAAATTCTGTCTCCATCCACCTTTATTTAGTGAATTTGTCATCTTGCATTGAACTGCAAATTCTCCATATACGTTTTAGAAAGTCCTTGTAACATCTCTTCATTCAAATCATTCTTCAAAGCCCAGTGATAGCTGAAGTTTTTGCTACTCTGCACTACATTTCAGCGTGATAAGCTACTTCAATAGAATACATTTATTACCTACATCCCTATTCTGCTGCACTTTGTGTCCATGTTTCTAGGAGGTACGGAAAAACAAATGTTTACTATGACTCAAACTAGTTAAATGCAGATTTCGCTCACATCTTTGCAGCAGATAGTTAAGCCTTTTGAACTATTTTACTAAAATGGTTACCTGCAGGTTATTCATTGCTCTATGCAGCAGTCTCATTAGTTGTTACCAGCATTAGACACACAGATCTGCTGCAAGAGCTTGAACCCACTGAGCTTTCTTACTGAGATTCAGATCTATGAGTTGTAGACTGCTGTCAAAATTCTAGAGTAGGAACATTATTCCACTTCATGATATTTTTGGGATACATGGATCTCCACACCATGAGCAGTACCTTGCTGAGGGCCTACTGTTCAATCCAAAGTGCCTTTTCACCAATACTGCCCTGACTCTACCACCTCTATTAATCCTCTGCAGCTCCTTTGCCGATAACCCCAATCATTTTTGGGTGTCAATACAGATATCTCAATTCCAAACGTGCCTGTGAAGTTCCCAAATCTAGCCATACCAAAATAGAATATTTTTTCACAGATTCCGCCTGTATTCTCGAAAATAACTTCTGTGGTTCTGTTATGTCTGTTAAATCTCTGCTGAACATTTCCCTTTGTTATACAAAATTCACTTGTAGGCTGCTTCATCTCCGAATTGTGACTGTTGAGTAGCACCACTCTGTCAATGCCGTCTTGTTTCAGCCCTCTGCATCACACCAATGACCTTTCCACTGCTGTTATGTCTCTGTTTTTAATTCTCCACCCTAGCTGCCTCTACTGCCACCATGCCACTGCCATTGTGCACTTCAGTAGTGCCGCAGCTGCCATTCTGCCTCTACCATCGCAATAGCTCCACTGCCAGCATGCCTTGCCCAGGTAGAACTCTTCTAGTGGTACCTCCCCTTGCATACTGTTTATGCTTCATGTACCTCCTACTGTGGTACCTCTTTTGCCATCATCTCTCAGCCTCTTTAATACCTGCATGTCCAGTACATCATTTAATGAGAAAGGTTGCTTTCCTCAGTGTGGTTTCTAAAAGGATCCTTTGTTGATAATTGAAAGCTCTGCTATTGGACCAGCTAAGTGAATCCAAAGGGCCTGAGTGTGTGTCTGCTGTGTTTTTAGGTTTTGATCCACACACTCACTGGTCTATCTTTGGACACTTACTTTATGTGAAGCAGGGCTTATGCAGCCCCAATAGTCTCAAAGGCAAAAGTAGATGTCTGTTCCTTTTTGTTGCTAATAAAAGGATTCTTGCGCAACAGCCTATAGTGGGGCAATATATTTTGTCTTGGCTTTGGATCAAGACAGCACATCTGTTTTTGTGGTATCCATAGTCTTGATTTGATATTTGGTTACAGTCGGTGATGGATTTGTGAATAAAGTATTCATCCCTTTTACGTAATTTGGACTTTCAGGTCACTGATTGCCTACATTTTTAATGTCCTCTTCAAAAATGCCTGTTCTTATGACGTACGCATTGTGAATGCACACTACCCACGCTATCTCAAACACAATATTAAAACAAGCATTGACAATGCCAGTTGGTCGCGCTTACTTTTAAATACAGGAGACTGATTGGTATTGCCAGTGCTTGCTTATATTAGCCTGCCAAGATCGGTGTTCAATCGTTCACACTTCTGATGCAGTTTTTCTAGTGACCACTAGCCGGCAGCAAACTTTTGTTATTTAAATGTGCCTCTGTTTGCAATGCTGTGTTTGAAGCAGAAACAATGACAAATCTACCAAGGTGAAACCAAAAAGCTCCTCTGGGTGGTTTCAACACAGAAAGGGAGGGAAGCAACAAATAGGAGCAAGACAACTGAGACTGACATGAAAGCCACCCAGTCTTGAGCACGGTCTGGCTTAGTGGAATGTGGTATACAGTGCGGTCTCCTGAGAGAGCTCCCACCGTATGTAGCAAGACCGCAAAAAAGAGAGCACACAAAAGATTTTCAAAATAAAAAAGGCAAACCTTCTGGTGTTTACAACCTGTATCTCAGGTGAACACAATTGATGAGGCTCTGGTTGAAGAAGTTGCTGCACTGCTGTCAAGTGGGCTGTAGTTCAGAGTCGCACTTTAAGCCAGTCCCTGCTTTTTGGCCAGCACCTCTACGTTGTCAGACCGGTCTCAAATTTCCCTTGATAGGTACAATTTTACCGCATGTAAAGTGCTTTTAGGTAAAATGTCTAGGTTGGCTGAAAGCATCACTGAAGGTAGCTTTGTAGTTATTTTGTTCAGTCACATTAGAAACTTTAGAATAATAATTTAAGCAGAAATTGTTATTGGTATTCAGGAGTAGAGAACGTTTGGATTTATTTTTGTTTTCCATAGCGAAATAAGCTTATATAGGCGTGAGTACTTCTCTATGTCCATAGACTGCATTTTCTGATCTGGATTTCAACTGTCCTTCGTATAGGCAGAAGTGTATAGAACGTTTAGGTCTCACCTACCGGAGAGCTTTGTCTGTGAAAGACCTCTTGTGGACCGTACTCAAAACTTGCGGGGGTCTTAGAGCCCACTCATTGTTTAGCATTGATTGGCTTTATTGTTGCTCTCATTTACTTGATTCTTATTTTATGGCTTCCCTTCCTCTTCTTGTTTTGACCCTCCCCTGAAGCATAGCCGCTGTATGATCCTCTTGATTGGATGCCTTGTATTTTTCCACTGCCCACATTCAGGAACGACTTTTATTTCTTGTTGTACTCAATGAGTGCACACGTGTTTTCTGGCTCTCTTGTGTGCTGCCTCGTCACTCCTCCTCCCCCCCCCCCACCCCCCCGTCTTTTCTTTTTGTCGGCCCCATGAAAAGCCTCATGTGCCTCCGTTGCCCCTGCTCACTTTGCGTTGCTTCCACCTACCTGCTCCTCCATTGCTCCCTGACCCCTTGCTGTCCATATTTTTTTCCCATTGTATTTTTTTCATAGGGCCATACAACTAACGTTTGCTGCCAAGTTGCTCTGAACTGCTAATAGTACTTTTATGTAACTATAATGCCATCTTTTAATTTACCCATCCGAAGGGCACCCTACAGCATGGATCAGTAAATAAAAAAACAAAAAAAGGCATCTGCGTGATTCCGTAGGGACGTGGCTGTCATTGTCAACCCTTTTTTTATATTTGAATTTTCATTCCCCTCCTCACAGTATCTGCAAAAAGCATCAGCAAAGCCAGTAGGTGAAGAAGATGCGACCTGTTGGCTTTGTCAGTGCTTGATTTACATACGGTGCTCTTTACCTGAACCTCAACTCATGAATTGACTTAGATGGTGGCAAAGCAACGAGTGTGGTGATAGACCTTGTTTTACACCATTCCTGTGCTCTGGAACTCACAAAAAACAAAATTGTGAGTATCACTTTAGTAAAGTTGGTGCTTTTTTATTATTTATTTCTCAACTTCGCCTGGTTTGTAATTCCATTCTGTTTTGAATATTTCTGCACTCTATTTTGAGTTTTATTTAAACCAAACTTAATCTATAAAGATATGGTTTACAGTTTTTGGTTTTCTGCATCCTAATTGTAAAGCACATTAAAAGCAGTGTTATTTGCTTTTACTGAATATATATGGAAATTGTAATTTTCATACGTAGCAGGTGCATAAAGAGCACATTGGAGAAGAAATGTGTGTTGTGGTTTGCCACAGGCAGTGCGCGCCAGGTCATGGGGCACACCTGGCATTTTCACACGGCAAACACGTGCATTGATATGCCACGGTGGAAAGAGTTTCAAATCTTAGCACTTAGCTTCAGGAACCGTGATGCGCTAACCTTTAGTCTCGATTTTGAATCAGAAATGGAGCAGATGACATTCCTGTGCTATGCTGCTTACGCTACTAGTCTAATTTTGTATAAAACGTCTGCAGCTTCTACTGCAATATTTTAATGACTTGTAAAATTTTGTATACTTTTGTTACGTATATTTGGTATGAAATGTGAGTAAGCATATCTTTTAAATGTTTTAAAATGAACATTAACCATAGGTTATTTTTGTACCTTTAATGCAACTTAGTGGAAAGATTTTCCTTTTGTCAAAGTTGATATATTTTATAGAACACGTGACTTAAAAAAACAGCATTTTTCCTAATAACTCATTAAAAATGTGTATAATTTAAAAACGTGTCTTTTCACTTTTTGTTGTGTTGCATATCTGTGCCAGTAAGTAGTTCAGTATGTTCGTCCATTTCTTATATGTGGTTATGTCTATGTTGTACGCCACTATAACATGTTTAGGGTGAAGAAAGCTATGCACAGTTGTGCTTAAATGTTGGTGCTCTAATTTTTGACTTTGTAAAGTAGACTGTATATAGCTGTACATTTTCTGCAGAGTTTAGAGGTACCAAAGGTACTTAAGCACAGTATTTGAATTAAAACTTTTGAAGGCAAAATTCCCATGACCAGTCTGCCGCATTCATGATGTGTAGCTAAGTCCCTGGTAATATAGGGGATAAAGTAGCCCCTGCTGTACAGTATAAGGATATTGCAAGTCAGAGTTCCGTGCCCATATAGAGGAATGAGGCTGAAGCCAGAGCTCTTTTATAAGGCCATGGAACAGCAGGGGGTACTTTATTCCTCATATGTGGCCACAACCTAACGCTTTCCACAAACAACTTATATCCTTGGTGTGGTGCTCTTTCATATGAAAGATGTATAATGTTTGGAAACACAAAGAATAACATTAGGATCTCTAGTGCAAAATCAAAGAGCAGATGGTTGTTGCAAAAATATGTAATCTGGTTAATGAGAGTCAGATATAAAAGATGCTGTAGCTTCAAATGTTTAGAAACATGTAGAGAGATTCCATCTTTCTTATAGCTACATAAAGCGTGGAAAAAATAAACTTGTTGCCATAAATATCTTTTCTGTTTACCACTGTTCATCTAGAAAAACAGAGTAGAAGCCATGTTTAATTTTCATTTTCTAAAGCGCAGCTTTAATTATGCTCTGTGACCTGTCATTCCACTTGGCTGCTGGGTCTGGCAGTAGGCTTAGTGACGTCAGAACTCAACTGTTGTAAGTTATTAAAATTGAGTGGCTGTGTCATTGCTTTATTACAGGCTATTAAGAACATCAAAGTCAGCTGTAATAAGGAAATTAGAGACAAGCTTTTATACGGGGATTGCAGGCTACCATGCACTATACATTTTTGCTGACATTGCCCCTTAACGGAATCTGCCATGAAAAACAAATATTTCCATTCCCATATGACCCTCTTCACCAATCTAGCCAGAGCAGGAGTTTACACTACTGGACGAAGTTCTTAAATATTGGCAGCTGAACTTAAGTGGGTAGCTTAAGTTCGATCTTACTGATGATCTCTTCTATCCTCCCCATCTTTCAGAGGCGATCTTAACTGTGACTTCAATGCTGCTGGATTCTTTCCTATCATGTCACACCTACAGCCAGTCAGGGCTAATTAAGAATCTGCTCCCTACCTTCCGGGACATGGATGTTTTGTCTTTTTTTCTGTTAAAAGTATGGGCTCTAAAGTTTCTACATGTAAATCTTTTTGGGCTTATAAACCAGAACTGACTAAGGGTATAACATTTGGCTTCTAAACCGGAACTGGCTATGGGTATACCACTTGATACAGAGCTACTTAGCAGATGTATGAATGATTGCACACTAGCCCCGTCAACCTCTGCTTGTTCCAAAGCTTCAACTCAGTCATGCATGCAGTAAACAAATGCAGATTGTTAATTGCAATACAGCTTTGACAACTATTGCCAGAGTAAAATCAGAAATTACTAAAATAGTATATTATGATCGGTGCAGCAGCTGTTTCCTCACACCTCGCTACGGGAGTCGACTCAACAGGATTCCCCACTGAATTTTGCTCCCTCCAACCTTCTCCTCTTCCTCACAGGGCACACTGGTCTTGGTAAGCAGGCAGATGATGGTGCTCCAGCCTGCGGGGCTTGAATTCCCTGGACGATGTCCCCCCACCCAGCAGGGAGACTTGAATGCCTTGGCCCCCAGTCTTGGTCTCAGGCATAAGTCTTGCAGACCTTCCTCTCCTCACACAGCCTGTCTCGTTGTTTTGCAGATGACAATTTTTGCGATGCCAAGCTCCCCTTTTTGTAGTCTATTTCCAGACACCAAGTGTGATTTAGGGTCTGGGTCTTTGATGTTTATTTTGGGAATCTACTTTTTTTGAAGTTCCCACTCTTCTGCCCTCTTGAAAGCGGTCTGTCACAGTAGGAGTGTCTCAAAAGCTGATCGCCGCACAACACAGGCATTGATAGTGACTAGAGCTCACACCTGGATGTCAGCCACAGTGATGTGTATGAAAAGGTTAGCCCAGGGCCCCAGCCTTATTCTTTATGGTTCTCTTATTGGCCCCATTTCCTTCCTGAGATGTGCCCAAGCCCTTTCTCTGTGACCTCTCACTGAATCATGGAGCACTCTTTGAGGTCTGCAGGGGAAGCCTGGCTCTCACTTATCCAGGGTGTGTCCCACCTAGCGTACTGGAATGCAGCAATCTACAAATCTTTCTTGGGGGGTATTCCTCTACCTCCTCATGTTTCACCATGCAGGGCTGGGTCTTGCAAAATAAATCCCAGAATCCTCCATGTATTGCACCATCCACAGGCACACATACACGCAGTACATGTATACAGTATACACACACTGCACACCACTGAATCCTTCCTGTACATGGACATGCTGCACAGTACTGCATTATTCCTGTATTGTACCTTTTCCAGGTACACATACTTAGCGCAGATACACTACTCATGTGCTGCGCAGCACTACACACCATACCGATGTAGGCCAAGGGTAAGTTAGGCATACACCGGTGTAAATTTAAAAATGGGTGAGCCTGCATGCCTCACTCCAGTGACACAGGTTAAAAAGGACCTGATCTGAAAGAGACAGTTAATTATGGATTCCTCACCTTAGAATTACCCCCAGGCGTCAGACTGGATCCAGAGAATTTTTTCCTCAACAGTACCTCTGCGCGTCGATAGGTGGTGTTGGTCGACTCCGCGTTTGTCGTTGGCGTCGTGGTCGCCGGAATGACGTTGCGGTATCTACTTAGACGCCGCCCTCGCGCGCTGACGTCCGTTCTTTTTCCGTGCCAGCCAGCGCAGATCCGGAAAGAGCGGTACCTCGAGTCACTTTTTGACTCCATTTTTTGCGACTTTTGTCGACACCATTTTTGAGTCGATCGACTCCAGGTGCACAGAATGTCACGTCGGACCGGCTTCAAAGCTTGTGACGCCTGTCACAAATTGATGTCGGTTACGGACCCGCACCTCGTGTGCCTTTGGTGCCTGGAGCGCAGCCACGACCCAAAGTCGTGCTCCGACTGCCGGGCCATGAACCCCGAAGTCTTTGCGGGAGCAGTCCCAAAAGCTTCTCGAGGCCCAGCAGTCCGCTCCGCGCCGTTCGATGTCCCGGTCGCGGAGCCACCACCACCACCCGTCATCAAAGTCTTCGTCTTTGGGTAAGTCGAAGCACAAGAAGAAAGCGAAGAAGCATAGTCGCTCTTCGCGTTCGCCCCGTCCGTCGGGCGACGCGACACGTGGCAGGTAGTCGTCCTGCTCCGCCCGCGAAGCCTGTTGGGTCGACTCCGGCCTTTCCGAGACCCGGAGCGACCCCTGTCCAGCTTCAAAGCTTTTACGAAGCCTTGCACTCCATCTTCGGGCAGCCCGACTCCGCCAGCACGCCCTTGGGCCCCCCGGACTCGGTTGGGGGCTCTAGGCCTTCGATGCAGGCGGCTTCGGCTCCCAGGGATCCAGGCCTGGATCCGGATCGGCGCCTGTCGACCTCGTGACACCTCCTTCGGTGCCGAATCCAGTGACGACACCCCCGCCGCCTAGGACGCCGGTTGTGTCCCTTGCCGGCGTCGACCCTGGCCTCCCCCTTGATGAGGACACGGAGCCGGACCGATGTCGTCTGACGTCGGGACCGGCGCCGACCGGTACTTTTGTACCCCAGTTCTCGCCTGATGTTTCCTACCGCCCTGAGTGGCTCACAGGAGAGGGTGAGGAGGAATGGGAGGGATCTGTGTACCCTCTTGCAGACCAGTTGGAGGAACCGGACTGGAGAGAGGAGTTGGGTGAGGCCAGTGGTCTGGATACCTCCCCAGATCTTGGCATGCTATCTTCCCCTACCGTGGCTATGGAGGAGGGTGCTTCGTATGCAGTGGTGTTGCGTAGGGCAGCCGAGCCCCTAAACCTCGAGCTTCCTACGGTGGAGGTCAGGACTAACCTCCTGACAGAGGTGTGCTTCAACCGGCAGCGGCCTCCTCGGAGCCCTTGCTGCCGTTCAATGAGGCCCTTATGGACATCCTTTTGGGCACTTGGTCCAAGCCCAACACAGGGGCTCCTGTGGACAGGATGATTGCCCGACGCCACCGCCCGTTCCCGGGTGACCCCATCTTCCTCTCTTCCCATCCTACCCCTGAGAGCTTGGTAGTCCAAGCCTCCACGTCCAATGGCGCATTCCCTAACGCACCACCTGATAGGGAATCCAAGCAGCTGGACCACCTTGGGAAGATGTTTTCTTCCCCCAGCTTGGGACTGCGGTCGGTGAACACCGCATGTCTATTGGGCCGCTACTCCCACTCGGTGTGGGACACGGTTGCGCAGGTGCTGTCACAGTGCCCGGAGGAGGCCCGGGCCGTGCTCTCCCGTGCTGTTGCCGAGGGGAGAGACGCAGCGAAGGTCACGATCCGGTGTGGGCTGGATACCGCCGACTCATTGCTATTCCTTATCGAAAAAGGAACCTCCAGTTGGGTTGCGTGCCCATTCCACCAGGGCGACGGCAGCCACTACTGCTTTGGGACGTGGAGTCCCCCTTCTTGACATCTGCCAGGCAGCTACGTGGGCTTGACTGCACACGTTTACCAAACACTATTGCCTGGACAGCCAAGTCCGGAGTGACGGCTTCTTCGGCCGTTCAGTTCTCCAGGACTTTCTGGTGTGAACTTGGTTCGCAGACCCATCTGCGGGATTGGTATTGCTGGGGTATCTATTCTAAGGTGAGGAATCCATAGCTAACTGTCTCTTTCAGATGAACAAGTTACTTACCTTCGGTAACGATATATCTGTAAGAGAAATAGGTTAGTTATGGATTCCTCACCGCCCCATCCATCCTCCCCGTTCTGCGAACTGATTTCTAGGGTAAGGGACTCCCCTTTCAGGGCCCTAGTTTTTGTGCACCAGTGGTCAGTGTCATGCATGGATGGCTCTGCGCTTCTGGCGTGGAATGTTGTGTAAAGAATGGACGTCAGCGCGTGAGGGTGGCGTCCGAGTAGATACTGCGGCGTCACTCCAGCGGCCACGACGCCAACGACTAACGCGGAGTCGACCAACGCCACCTATCGACGCGCAGAGGTACTGCTGAGGAAAAAATTCTCCGGATCCAGTCTGACGCCTGGGGGTAATTCTAAGGTGAGGAATCCATAACTAACCTATGTCTCTTACAGATACATCATTACCGAAGGTAAGTAACTTGTTCTTCACTATTACTGATCACTACACCATATGCTGAAACAACCGTGCTCCTGCTGCTTAACTCCTGGTGAAGGCAGTAGCCCTCCACCACTATGAGGGTAGCGTGTGGGCGCCCTTCTCGGTCCAACAAGACCGCAATCCGTGAGACAGGCGTATGTCATGGCGCACATGCGTGATCAGTGTTTGCCTATGACAATAATAATCAGCATTATGTATGTTGACATCAGTACAGCTGAGCACTCAGGGCAGGGGTGCACGTCTATTACCATGTGGAGAACTTCTCTGTCCCAGCACTTTTCATCCATACAATGGTTCAGTTCCTTATCAGCACATTGAATTCTCTCAAGGGCTACATTTCTAGAAGTTAAAAGGGACATTCGTTTTGGCAAAGCAATATACTCTCCACTTGGGTTTTGAGTAGAGAGCTCAAGCATCTCAACCTTGAGAAAACATTTAAATAATAAATCAAAAAGGTTGAGACTCGCGACTGGGGCTCTCTGAATCTCATAAGACGATGGTCCTTGTGCAAATAAAAGAAACCTTTGCAGGACAAAATTCAAAGTCAAAACCATAAGGTTTATTCAAATTTAAGAATCATTACAGAAGGCAAAAAGTAGCTAGTTAGTCAAATTCAAATCAGCATCAATAATGCATCAGATAAAATAGCCACAGGATCAACAAGGTCAATATCCAAGCAAATAAATAGCCAGAATCTAAGTTGAGTTCAGCCAGAGGACTAACATAGAATCTTCTAAAATAGTTTAAGTATTAAGAAATAAGCAGCCTAGCGCAGAGTCTGCTCAGAAAGGCAAACTAGATCTGGCAGCTCTCCCAACAATGGCGCATTTTATAGGTTTTAAGGCACTTTAAGCCTCACACTATGCCCGGCCAAATCTGACCGGATAGAGCTGTGCTACTAAAGTTGCATACACATAAGCCAATAGCTTTTCAAAAAGTTATGCTCCATCAAATAAATCTTTAGGAACACCTGCTTTTATGCATAATTATAATTGAGGCTGGTTTAGGAAATGAAGGAAGTAACACGACATTTGTGCAACAAATAAAAACAGACAGGCCAACTAATAAATGCTTCTTAGACTCTTGCAAAGAACATTGAATGTGTTACAAATACAGAAACATTCTGTACATGCCTTCCTTCTTGAGGAACACAAATTAATATATTTCAGCTCGACAAGTAAAAAGCATTGTGAAATGAATTCTATTTTGCTTATGTTCTGAAATGGAAAGAAAATGCACGTAGAAAGCTCATTCATACAATTTAAAAGCACAATGCTTTCTGTCACTGTTAAATACATTCCTGTGCAGGCTGACTAGGCTGGAGTCATGTTAGCCTAAGCTACCTAAGCACATTTAAGCATTATTTTTTAATAATTAAATGCTCTCACAGCCTTGAGCTAATGCTATGGTGAGGACAATTGTCAAGGCTGTACATCCACTGAAGCAAGATCTATGAACATCCTGCTTCAAATATATGTTAGCCCAATCCCACAGATTGCTCTCTAGCACGTTGTTCCTTAAGGCCACCACTTTCTGGAGAGTCTAGCAGCTTACACCAATAAGTATGGAATGGTTCTTCATGCATCAATACTATACAAGCTGGCAAATTGCAGGTAACCTCCGTTAATTAGTCGGATTGTTGATCGTCCATTGAATCAAAGAAGAGAATCCTAAAAAAAATTGCAGCATTGCTGGAAACAACACTTGTGTTATGTAGGATGGTAAAATCAACATCAAGGACGTCCTCTGTCTTCTGACTGTGAACTTTACCCTCCGAATCCTCACAGAGAGGGGAAAATGTACTTTAAGCTTGTTGTTCTTTCCTCAAGGCCGTCCGAGCCCGCCTATCTGTAAGCCCATTGAAGAACTGTGAGTTGGCTTTTTTCAAAGACACAGATAGAACCTTGTTTAGGGGAGGGGTGAGACACAGCTTTTCATTAGAAACTGAAGGATTACCAACCTCTCTATCCAGTCGCTCTCATTTATGAGATGGCTAATGTTCTGGTCCACACTCTTGTTTGGTAGATACAGCAAGTACTCCACTTGTATAGAACTCTAGTTGTCCAGGTAGTGTTGCTGAAACTTGTTGGCCAGCTCTGGCGTCTTGGATCTCATACCTCTTAATTTTCTGTTGTACCTTACTGTGGACAAATTCTAAACAGTTAGTTTAGGAGTTCTTCCTGTGACCGCTTCCCTAGCAATCAAAAACCCAGTAACTCTCACCACTTTTGGACTTGTTTTCATTATGATCCATTTATCTAGCATGTGATCCTCGCAAAGAGAGACTTGCCACATTCCATTTGGTCCCATCATCCCTAGAGTGCTTTCAAAGCATGGAGGTAACCCTATTTTACTGTTTATAGGAGAGGTCATTTAGGACCTTCAGCTCAGAAGACCTCTCTAAGAATGTGGCCAGGTAAACATGGCCTGGGAAGATGTCCAAATGAGACTAATTTTTCTGGGCTACTTTTCTCTGGATGATTGTGACAACCTGAAGGGTTTTTCAACTCTTCCTTTAAATGTTTTGACTTTGTGGCCTCATAGAGCCTTGGTAGCTAGCAGAGTATTAAGGAGTCTCGTGAAGACCTTACTCATCTAGAAAGTTAAGTACAATTTCAAGATTATGAGCCCATAATCTTTTAGAAGACTTGCTGCTATACTGAACTGTGCCATTAATGTCGCCTTGTTTCTGAAGACATTGTGGTTGAGACAGATATGAACTCGTCACTGGGAGCACCGTTGGCTTTGAAAGATAGGGGGAAAATCAAAGTGCTGATAAAAGGTTAAATAGCAGTTTGACAAACTTCCACACCTTGAGTTTGAATTTTGTGAACTTTGTGTGTGGGGGTGAAAATAGGAACTGGAACGAAAGGGTGTTTTTGGTCCAGTCTTGCCAGTCAGAACGTTGTCCAAACATGCGTGTGGGCGCTTCATTTTGATATGCATGTAACCCTAGCCAGGTTTTGAACTTTTTAAGGAAATAGCCAGTCACAAACCCTTGAAGCTCTTTTGGACCCAACAGGGGATTGCTGACAAAGCTGGCAGGGCAGTTTTACCCTCCAAACTGCTCCCTTTTAAACTAGATTGGTAACTTGTGAGAGATCAGTCTGCTTTCCTGTGAAGAAGGACTTGGTAATGTGGTTTAGGCTGGAATAACACACTGGAATTCTCTGTTTTGAAGCCCCTGTTGATCTGCAACATCCTCGAATCTGATATGATTTTTTTGCCTAATAGTGACTAAAGTGTGAGATCCTACCTCTTGCTCTAGAAGCAAAAGAAAATTGGAACTGCGTGCCTCAGGAAAGCGATGTTTTGATTCTCCCTTGCTGGATAGGCTCTTTCTACTTTGCCTCTGGTTGGGAAGAAGGATGCTCACCATCTTTAGTCTTAATATTTCTAGTTTGCTTCATTTCTGAAGCCAGGGAGCTGGGAAGGTTGGAAATGTGTATATCAGGCTAGAGAGCTTCATTCACACATTACCTAACTGAGGGCGTTACCCATATGTGTGACAGGTATGCTCAGATGTGGGTCCTGTGCTCAGCATGCCACTGTAATCAAGATATTATAATTTTTTCTGTTAAAAGTATGGACTCCAAAGTTTTTTCACATAAATTGTTTTTGGCTTATAAGCCAGAACTGACTAAGGGTATAACATTTGACTTGTAAGCCAGATCTGGCTATGGGTATATCGCTTGACACAAAGCTACTTAGCAGATGTATGAATGATTGCACACTAGCCCTGCCAACCTCTGCCTGTTCCAGACCTGCAACTCGGTCATGCAAGCAGTCAACAAATGCAAATTGTTTAGAGCAATACAACTTTGAGAACTATTACCCGAGTAAAATAAGAAATTACTAAAAGATTATGATCAGTGCAGCAGCCGTTTCCTCAGACCTCGCTACGACTGATGAGCCCATAATAAGGGCAAAACCGGTCCTGGGTTGCTTGAGTTCAGATTCATGGAGGACCTGGCCTGGTAGTTCAGATGGACCTTTCCCAACAGAGGTCTTTGATATTTCTAACATCTCTACGATCTTTGTGCGCAGACTTTCTAAATGTAAGCGTGTGTCCTGCTCATGTCTGCAGGCCTATCCAAGTCCTTGTTTCAATTTCCGGCCTATTTGGAAAGAAGGGTTAACATATTCCGACTCGGCATGGGATTTATGCTCACCTTTCTCTCAGTTGCATGTCTTGAGCACTGCATTCTTTATTAGGTACATACAACTATATATCTTTTGGGGGATTGCGCCAAGTGTCTGGAATACATTTGTAATTGAACTACAAACTTTTCTCTCTGTGCTGGAGCTTGGGGGACTTCTAAAGAGTCAATTACTTCAAATACATTTTCATTATCCTAAATATTTTCATTTTAACTGAACCTTGACTATATGTTGCTCTGTTATCTTTACGCCCATTGTTTAGCAATACTATAAAACAAATGGGTAATTCATAGAAGTTGCTAATACAGTATCGCTCTTGTGAACATGGTAAATAGCACATACCATATAAACTAGGTGAATGCAGTAAATTGCAATATGGTGCACACATCCCAAAGTGTTGTGATTGTGCACTGAACTAACTGCTAGAAAACGCTATTTAGATTAGAATATCTTACCATTTGGATGCCACTCTGTGCTACCAGACAGTTGACTGATTGGAGCCCTGCCACCTTGTCATTATCTCTGAGCCATTAAACATGGAGATCGTTGAATCTTAGTAAGGGAATACATTCCTCATTTTCATAGTAAAGGGCACCTCTTATGATCTAAGATTCTTTGCACATTGTCTATTAACTTCACTTCAGACCTCCCGAAGGCCTTTTCTTAGAGGGCACTTCTTTAAATAACTGTGGATATTACTTTTTATCTAGAGGTGGTCATTGCTTTAAATGAAATGTCCTCATTTTGAGAGACACACACAACGTTTCGAAAGGCTCATGCGTCCACCTAGTTCATCAGGATAAATGTATAGAGCAAGAGATGCTGAAGCAAGTGTAATCTTATCAAATTGGACGTCTAGTTTCTAGTCACAGGAGTGTTCTGGTGACCGTATAAGAAGGTTTTAAGAATCCAACTGCAGCACTATGGGAGAAGATCACTTTAAGACCTCCCCCCCCTTTCGCAATAGTGTTATGGAAATATAGGCCTATGGTGTGAAATAGGTTTTATCTGACAAACCATACAGTGACCGTCTCTTCAGTGGGTCACGTAGCTAATGAAAGCGAAAGACTTGAGTCTGGAGTCTGTATAGGAAGTCATGCTAATTGATGCAATGGACAAAACGTTTTGCCTCTAGTACTTTGGCTTTTGGGTCAGAAAGGATGGTCTAAAACTTGGAGGCAGTGGACTAGTTTTGATATGTCCATGCCATCTGGCATTTAAGTTTAGAATGATCTTGGAGTCATCAGCATAGCTGTAGCAGGTTAGTTTGAAGAACGTGCGCTCTGTTAGTGGTGGAGGTAGCTGTTGAAGAGGACTTATTTATCTGACTCTAGTTGGTGCTGAAAGGAGGTGCATTAAACAGGTAGCCCTTGATCCATCAATGAGGTAGGTTGAGGTCCAGTCTCTGATGGCTTCTTCAATGCTAACTTTCTTGTTTTCTTGTCTCCCTAGCAGGAGGGATGGGAACAGTGCCAAAGTGTAGCTGCCAAATTTACCTGTAGTTCCAAAGTCTGATTGATATGTTGTACCACTTCCTATCCATTCCAGTGGTTGTCACTATAATTTCAGAACCTAGATGTTGAACCAATTGGTGTGCTGCTAGTCTCGGTTTCAACTGCATGTCCAATTCAATATTGTATTTTAATCGTTCGCTGATATGATTCGCCATATAAGGCTAGAATGATAATTTACCCCCCACGATACTGGGATCAACTGTGTGGTGATATGTGCAGATGAAGCATGAAGACGTCTGTTTGCTTGGCTTTTTGCAGACTAGAATTCAAGAGGCATGCAGCAAAATTAAGTAACTTAAATTATTTTGGCATACACACTTAATGTATTGAAAATAAATGAGCAAGGCAGAAGGGCATGTTGTGTGTTCACACATGCATTTTTATCAAATTAAAGGGTATTTTTGAGACTATTGTTTTATTTTTCTAAACAGTTATGCATGGCCTCTCACGCACATGATAGAACTTTCTTTGTAAAATGTTGGCCTCATCTAATATGAAAGCTCTTGCCCTGGTCAAGAACATCGGTTTTCAATCTAGCCCTAGTTCAAAGTGAATACATAGCAGAGAAAATTCTGCGCGCTCAATTCTTCAAACGCAGTTATGTAAACATGCAAGCTGGTAAAATAAAAAGAACATTTATTTTTATTTTTTGACTTGGCAAGTTGCACTGAAAAACGTAATCTTTTTAATATCATGTTTTCCCTTCTGCTACTCGGTAATTAAGCATTTCTTCATTTTATATGGTGCCCCAAATTAGTCTAATAAATTCAATATTCAATCCACTCCATAATGGATTTTAACAAAACTGGTTTTGATCCATCTCTGCTCCCTGCTCACACTATAATCACTTGCTGTCTGATTCTAACTTCTAAATGGACACAATTCGTCTGCACAAAAGGGTGAATCTCAGTACTTGAGTACTCTGTGGTCTTATGAGAGGAAGTGGCTTTTTCACGGAGAACTAACTGTACCTATCTGCCGCTCAAATTTCTCTCGGATGTCTTGCGGAGGCTCTTAACTTTGGTGTTGCTCCTACACTGGAAAAAGTGAACCACTCCAGTCTAGTTAAACAATAGAAATGCGGTGAGTCATTTAAAAAAACAAATGGGTACATTTTGTCAATCAAAGATATATGAAGGGCATGTCAGTAAAAAGTAGGTTACCGGTAGCCTATGAGTATATATAAATCTATGTAACAAGATATCGATCTGTGCATAGCTATCCTCCTCTTGATGTGATACCGAACTGGCCTCGGTTCTATTAATAGCTTCCTCCCTTGATCTTTGGTATTCGACAAAACAGAACATTTAGTGTTTTGTTAATACTTCGAAGACTTTAATAATTTGTAAAGCCTTTATGCACAGAGTTATACTTGTCGAATTGTTAAGCATACCACTTTAAAACCTATTCAAACAAAAGTCATAGGACTCAAATGTAACAGTCTAAATGTGCCAGAGGAAACCCTTCTCCGGATTTGATTTTACCGAATAGATGGGCTTTTGCCTGAAAAAAAAAAAATAATTGAAGAAATTGGTTTGAGGACTATGGTGTTGTGGCGTGGTGTTTCCTATTGGAAGATAGTCCACAAAAACCATGAGCCACTTGGACTTCTAGCTTTTGAAAGTCCTTGTCCTTCAGACAACAAATTTTTCTTCACTGTTAAAATTAGTGGTATATTTAAAAAAATTATCAACAAACTTATGCGAGCTGGAACATAAAAACTAATATTTTCATTTTATTTTTTATTCATGTGATATTTTTTGTGGCTTGGACTAAGCAATAAAGTGTGTGTGAGCTATACAAAGCAAGGCGGCAAATGTGATTTAGTACTTGACTATGATAATTATTTTTTAAAAAATGGCAAAAATGAGGATAATGAAAGCATTCGGGTTATACATCTAAGCAAATAGTATTTTGGTGTGGTGTCACATCCGCCAATATAAGCATCTCTGTTCCCCTCTAATCATGAGCGTGGTACTAGACTGTTGGGGCGGAGATGTGTTTAAAACATCTGCAGCACAGAGCAATCTGGCAAAAGGGTTACACTAATGAGAGTTTGAATCACTGATTGGAAAGTGGATTCCTAGAGAAAGTTCTTTTTTTGGGGGTACTTCCTTCTCTGTCGCTTACCACCGCCTATATTTTGTGTTTCGAGCATTGAACTGTTGGTCACAATCTTCTAAGGAGGAAGTTGGTCTTTGGTTTACTCACTTGAAGCTGATATGCCATATTTATTTTATTTTGTTGAGACACTAAAGTGCGATGAAGAATTTTTCCAGCGTAATATTTTTTTCTTTTCATGAGAACTTTTTCGATTTTCTAGTACAGCAAATTATGTGCAACAGTCTGGAACATTTCAGTTGATGGCTTTTTCTTTTTAGAAATTAATTTTACATGGGACAGGTGCATAACTAAATGCCGCATTTACAATTATTTTTAATTAAATCAAGTTAGAATAAAGTTATGTTAGGTTGTTAAATTCTAACTTTATACTTCTTTTAAAGGGGCCAAATTTATTGTGCTTCCAAGGAGTCGTGTATCTTCCGAGCTCTGGCATGGCTCCATATTCTGGGACCTTACTGAAGGAAAGAGGACCGTGAGCGATTGAGTGATCTGAAATTGGGACACGTGAAACAAGCACAACTCCTTTCCAAGAAGAGGATGTTTAGAAGTGCTTCCTTGAGCCTCAGGAAACAAATAAAGTGCTATGCTCCAAAGTTCCAAGATGGCATCCACCAGTCTCCCCAGCTCTGTGGGTGAGTTGAATGTGAGGTGTGCCAAACGCCTACCGGCCTGACACTGCTACCAAGAGAGCAAAAGGAAATACAGAGTGAGACAAGCATTTGCAATGCAATAGGTCTTGCATTTACGAGAGTTTCAGCTATTGCCAATAGCTTAAACTCTCGCAAATGCGAGACCTATTGCATTGCAGATATTTTTTGTGTCAAAGCGCCCCATGCTGCGCTTTCACGTTAATGGAGGCCACGCCCCTTTCTTTAGACAAGCTGCGTCTAAAGAAAGGGGTGCGGCCGACAAAGTGAACTGCGGCATGGTGACTGACGAAAGAAAAGCATCTGTTTGTCAACTTGACAAATGCTTTTTTTTTGTGTAAAAGCGCCCCATGCCACGCTTTCACTTTAATAGCGGCTGCGCACCTTTTTTAGACACTGCTTGTGTAAAGAAAGGGGCGCAGCCTCCATTAATGTGAAAGCGCCGCATGGGAGCTAGTAAACAAAAAATAAATAAATAAGCGCTGCCGCTATACTTAAAGCGGGCCACCATTAGTAATTAAAATAAAAGCTGGTGGCGTGCTGCAATGTAGTGGATGGAATAGGGGCAAATAATTGAACAAAATAGTGCTCACAGCCAAGATAAAGCAGATCGTGTGACAAGAGTTGTAAAAGGTCCAGTCGCTATGGAGGTTACAAATGCAGACAAGGCGGTACCAAGAAGGGACTAACAAGCCTATTCAGGAATAAAAAGCAACGATTTCGCAAGGACGGTAACAAAAGCCAATTGAAAAGATGGGTGGAGCTTCAAGTCCCTACCTCAATACAGCATGCCTCGCAGAGCAGCGCATGACTGCCCAGGCTCGACCTAACGAGCACTAGAGCACACCAGTTGGTGGCAAACTTTATCTGCCTGCGTTCCTCAGCCTATGGAGCTGTTATAGAAATTTCTGTGGGATAATTGACGCTCGATAAGCCTTGACTGTCTGGCTCAGTGTGTGGAGCTCTCATGGAGTGTCGAGTTGAAATAAAACACCTAAAAACTGTACAGATTGTGACTTGGAAGACAGTTTTGAACATCTGAATTATTCAAATTTTAATTGCAAATCATGGCCCACAAATAAGACCAGGAAAGAAAGAAAAAAAAAAAAGGAAAAAGGACTTTTAAGTCTGAGGCCTTAGTAGAGTGCAAGACAAAGATGCAATCACTATTTAGGGACATTACTTTTTGTTTTTATTGGGTCTGGATAACATCCAGCAGAGAAACAAACTAGACAAAGTTGAATATATTTATAAAAGATCTGTATATGCATAAATAAGGGCCCAAGGAGGACTGGGGTTATAACTGCAGTGGGTGAGTCAGTGGGGGCGCCTGCCCTATGGATTTGGATTCTCTTTTGGTTTATGGTGTCTAAAGCATGTACATCTCTGAACAAGAACTCAAGGAGACCTAAAACGCCTCTAGGGACTATGAAATGTAATCCTACAGGCAGCCAACAAATGGCACAACTTTACCTTGATTCTATGAGTAACGTGCCCCCCTCCTTCTGCAAACAACCGGGGTACACAGTAACTGCAGCATATCAAGGAGGTGCATGCCTATGCTTTGTTAGCTTCCATCGATATGATGCGAATAAGGGTGAACCTACCCTGCATAAGATTTTGGATTGCGTTATTAGAAAGTATATTCGAGAGGGTTAGCACAGTGTCTCTGCTTCTGTGTGTTGTGTCGGAGGAACCCAAAGACCACTCCTCTGGCACTGTTGGTGCACAACTTCCATCTGTACATTATCCTACAGTCCTTCCTCATTTTGCGGATCTTGAGTCTGTGACTGCACTAGAGTGAAAAGAACAAGATCCACTTGGATCCCAGCTGGTTCTGGCTGTCAGTCTTACTACAGCGCAGTCACTTCAAGACCTAATCACAGAGTAGATACAGGTGCAATCAATATGTGTCCGGCAGTAATGCTTTTTAATTGTAAGCACGTAGTCTTATTTTGGAAACATGTTCTTGGATTCTCTTCAGCATTCCAAGGTTATTTTTGGATGGCAAACAGTAGCACTTTTGAAGAGGTGAGTTGTTGGTGGTTGTTCTCAAGCTCCCTTAGATTAAAAATATGGTCCTGTAGATTGTATAGCAATTTCTGTGAGCTTTCATAAGAGCATTTTGCTGCTTATGCATTCTGTATCTAACAGGTTCTTTTAGATGGATACCAGTTCATTGATAGCATAACTGAGAGGAGCTCTAAAGTTTGTTTCTTTGCATGGCTATCCATTCCCAATTTACTTTAAGCTGGCTGACCAGTCGGTGGATTCCTTTTGTAATGCTTAAGCTGTCAGGGTAACATGTAGAAGGGTCGGGGTTGAATTTAGTTTGTCTTAAATTGTGTTTAATTTTAGGGATCAGGGTTAGTTTTAGTGATGGCTTCTAGAATTACATTTTATTCAGTTTGTGAGTGGTACTTTCTTCCGTATAGTTGGGGAGAAGGTGGCTTTCTGTGGCTTACTGGTGATATTTAAGCACACGTTGGTAACCTGACTGTGCTTTTCCCGACAAAATAACTGTGTGGTAAGGACCTGGTTGAAAGGCTAACCTTGAGCAGCATTTATTTGGTGGGGATTATGCCACAATGCACCCTTTCTTCAAGTTCCTTCTACAGACACGGCTTGTGTGGATCCTTTAAGAAATAGCAAGTTTCCCACTCTGCAATCTGGTATTACAGGGAAGAGCTTGACCTGCATGCTGTAATAAATGTGGGGATTCCCCGTGCCAATAGTTCACTCCAAAAAAGTACTCTGTCAAACACACCCTGATTGGAACACTGTTTGATGCTAGGGCAGATTATTGTTCAGCACCCAGTTTATATAATCTAAAGAAATTTTGGTGCAACACTTGTCTCAGTGCCACACCGTCCAGGAGAGCCATCAGCTGATAATTCAACAGAGATCCTTTTTATACAAGCGATTGACCCATGCCAGGGTTTGGGACATATTGCTGCCCTAAAGCAATGTGTACAACATACAGAGCCACCTCAACAGTAATGAGAATCTGTGTGAAAAAGTGTTCCTGACAGTCCGTTCTGACTTGGGCACCACTGGTTGTCTTCATTAAAATTATGAAACTGAATTGTTTGGAAAATTTTGCCATAAAATCCCATCTACTGTAGGCATAAACTCTGTGGTTCATGATGGATACCCCTACCTGAAGATTTCTTACCTCTTGAATCTTTCCAGTTGCCAGACTGGATCATGAACAGTTGAATTGGTTCTCTAGCGCTGGCAGCTGTCATCACAGTTCCAACTCAACTCTGATGCCTCTCCCCATGAGGTGTTGCAGATGTTTGACGCCACTATTGTGCTCAGGTTAGTTCCTTTTTTCTGCACACTTCGTTAATCTAGAGTTGCTCTCTGCTTGAATTTCTCTTCAAATTGTTTCGTGGCCTTTTGCGGAGAAAGGTCAGGATCTAAAAGATTTTGTTCCTGCCACTTAGGCCTATGTTTCTGATTCCTATGATGCCTGTGCTTGGAGTTGGGATCCTGCACATGTATCTAAATAAGGATAAAATATCCGCCCATGTTTTCAGTGTTCTCAATTTCTTCTTCTAAAGGAGATCTTCACAAAGTCACTTTGACACAGGCTCTTTTAGCCCTGAGGTTTGGTGGCTGTATAACATGCCCCACAGGATGTCCTTTATTTAAATCCTGCAAGGTCATGGACTAATTTTCTGTATGTTAGTGGGGTTCACTCATTCTCAACTTGCAGTTTTGCTGTTTGGCATGATACCAGCACTACTTGTCTTCATGCAGATCATATTGGTGATTGTGGTGCAATTTTGTGGAGTGGGGAATACAGATGTTCCTGTGTCTTGGGAACTCATTGCAGATGGATTGGGTACAGGTCCTCTTGATAGCCTCATTGAAGGAAGGGCGTACACATTTTCTACGCTCTGTGTCCTTATCATACACTCCTTTCCACAATGGATATTTTCTAGCTGGGGCAAGGCATGTTCTTCACCCAGACTCCCAGAGGCTGCTGTCTCATGTTTGGGGATAGGTTGAGGAAATATGAAGCAAACGCAAGGAGATGATGGACGGAGTGCTGAAACGTTTCAGACACTCACCCCCCAGTCACAGATCTGGGTTGATTCCATCATCGTTCTTTAGCTCACTTTGCCACCTCAGTTCAGACCCAGCTATATGCAAATCAGTCTTGACCCTGTGCCTCATGGGAACAGTCCAGCCCGAACTGCCAAGCCAGGTCTTCCCTGAACCGGAAACAAGCATCCTGGGACCGGTTTCGGGGTAACACCCCTCATCAACCAGGCTAGCTTGAATCCTGTGTCAAAGTGAGCAAGGGACCCACATCTGGGCATACCCTGTCAACTTAGGGCGAACAAAGCAAACTCAAGGAGATGAAGGAAGGAAATATGAACCCTCTTATTCCATTTCCTAGGTTGAGCTGAATACTATCTTAGCAGCCAACTCCCTTTTTGGTATGAGTTGTATGGCCGTCACGGGGCACCTTTTGTTTTGTTGTCCCAAGGATAATACGTTTGTTCTTGGGGCAGAGTTAACAGTTGGGTTACTTTTCATGTTACCTCAAGCTGACAAGACTTTGCTGCGAGTTAACTGGGTTTGCTTGATCAATCATCCTTGTTAACTTACAAAGACTTTCACATGTTTTCTTTTGGGTTTGACATGTCTTGGTGTGACTTTGTTTTATCATTTGCCTCTGTTCAAGCCCTTGCACAGTTGCACAGACTGATTCCTTCCATAACTATATTTCTACTAATCTTCACATTTGTTTGACTTATTGAAGAAGTTTTGGCTTGATCAGTGACCACCCCTTTCCTTCAAACCTCTTCCGACAATTCCGTCGCCCTAGTCTGATTCTTTCTTTAGATGTTAGCTGCTGTTTCCTTTTTACCATAGTTTTCTGTGCCTCAGTCTTCCGCAAATGGTGGCATGGTGGCTGTACTGCCTGTATATTTCTCGGATTGTGAGTTTTATCATGTTTGTTCTTGGCAGTGTCTTGGTGGACGATCATCCTGAAATACGCTGGTCCCAAAGAGGGCAGTATGGCACAGAAATGTACTGTCTCATGCTGTCATTATCAGCATTAAGTTTTGCTGTATGTAGGGAAACAAGGTGTTCCTGATGGTGTCTGGCCCATTTTATCAGAAAGAGGGCAGTTTCAATGGCGCTGTCCAGGATTGTTTGCTGCTGAGTCATTGGTTTGCTTGTAAGGCAGGCTTTGGACAGTAACTTTTATGAACTTTATTGCCTCGAATTTGAAGTCTGCAGTGACAAAAAGTTGATGAATTATGTGGCAAGGCGTCTTTATTGAATTTTCTTTTCTTATCCACCTTCTCGGGTATACTGCTTTGGTATTGATTTAAGAGCTGAAAGATTTTTAGTGGAAGTAGTCATAAGAAGAAAAAGTGACCTGCTTTTTTCAGTGATCTTTTTAGTGGTTGGTCTATCTACCTGCAGGTTTCCCACCATCCCACCCACTTCCTAGGAGTACTTTGGCATGTTAAGGTTTCAAGTTAGTTTCTGAATCTGCAGTGCAAAATTCTTGTATGAAATCTTTAACATACTGATGGTGTGGTGTGGCAGGGAAGTTTTCCTCCTCCTGTTTAGATGAGTCATATCTTAGAACACCATCAGAAAGGCTTGACCTCTTTGACAGGACCAATCTGTTTGCAGAACCGACCGATAAACAGCTAATGAAATGCAAGTCTGTGCCTTTGACTGTAAAGTGCATGCCTCTAGACTCTTTGCAGGACCCTACACATCTTAATTCAAGGGCACAACCAGATCCCTCATGGTGTTCTGATACTTAATTTCTTTCAGTAGGCAAGGGCGACTTTCCTTCAGGAAGGCAAAGAAGGAAGCAGAAGAAGGTCTTGCAAGACAAAAGATGCCAAATTTCTTATAGAGACTTCTAACTGCAGATTCCGCACCTTGTGAATTTCCCCAGGCACCAGACTGGATCCGGAGATAGCAATTCCCTCATGTCATGTGGCTCTGCATCAGATTAATCCCACTTCATATATTACATCAGGGCCCCTATATCTGCATCACCTCCATGCAGTGACATCAGTTGCTTTCTTTCAGTGCCTTCGGACGTGGATCCGGAGCTTTATTGAAGTCTGTCAGGCAGACAGTTTTCTTTTTCCTCTTTGTGCAAGGCACATGTCCTCTCCAAACATGAGACAGTTTAAAACTTGCAGGGAGTGCAACCAAGAAATGTCAGTGACGGACACCCACGATGCCTGCCTCTGGTACCTCGGCTCCAGGCACGACTCAGTGTCATGTGAAAACGTCACAAAGATGAACAAGAAGCATCTGACCTCGAAGCCAAACTTTCCATCGCAGAACTTCGGAGGAAGTCAAAGAAGATCCGGTTCCAGTCGAAGGTGTGGTTGCGTTCTTGCTCCCGAGGTTGTTCTCGTGACCATTCATCTTGAAGTCCAGGAGTTCAGGTGTGTTGAAAAAAATACAAGAAGCACAAGAAATCGAAGCATGGGTCCCCTTCATCTTTCCATTCTTGCCATTCAGATTGACTCAATGCCCGAGTACCTCTAGGCCACGGAATAGTTTCCCTCACTCAGAACTGAATCTGCAATTTATCCCAATGTTCCCCAAGTTCCTTGGGCCATCAATGACACTGCAAAAACTTCCCAAGTTTAAAATGGCTCTGGACATATTTAGTACTCCACTGGATCCCTTTGGCGCGCCTTCGGCCCTAAGGATCCACGGTGGCCTCCAGTCGGGTTGCTGCTGGTGGATCCGTCCCCGATAGTGACTGTACCAATCTACCTGGATTCAAGCCTGGCCCTGTTTCCATGCTCCGGTCCACTGGCTCCAGTAGTGGCACAACATCTGATGCTGCCTGTGGCGCTGTGACGGACGCCGCATTCCCTGGTTATGATGCCGCCCGATGCCGGAACCAATAGTTTCTCTGAAATAGTTTTTACTCCACCCAAGCTCTCACATGGCATGCCTCTGCATGTGTTCAAACCCAGAAACCTCTAAACCTCATGTTGATGATGACAATGACAACCTTACGGCAAACAGAACATATTTTTGGACTTTCAGGATGCCAGTGGACTGGACACCTCTCCAGACATTGTTTTTTTCTCCTCTAACCCGGCTACATCAACAGAAGTGTCTGCCTCCTTCTCCACAGTGATTAAGAGCGTGGCTGAAGTTTTCAACCATACCCTGCACATAACACAGGTAAAAACGAATGTTCTGACTGAGGTGAAAAACTCAGGCCAAACAACCAAAGAGCGTCTGCTTCTGTTCAATGAGGCCTTTACTGATGAGCTACTCCAACATCTCGCTTCAAAGAGCTTAGGAATACAGGCAGTCTCTAGTCGCCTTAACCCTAATGTGTTCTTCACAACTCTGCGAGACAGAGAGTCAAGGTGCATGGAAACATTCACCAAATGTATGCTTTCTTTCCACCAGTCTTGCCCTCCAGTCTATCAATACTAATTCCTTCCTGGGCAGGTAGATGTTTGCATTGTGGGACGGAGTGGCAAATATCTTGCCAGGTGTCCTGGATCTAATACGGCCAATCCTACAATGTCTTAACTTGGATGGCCAGAACACTGCGAAGCACTCTATTTACTCGGGTCTGGGTGCGACTGACTGACTGTCTGGGTAGGGCAGTTGGAACAGTGTGGTGCTTAAGTGCCACACCTGGATTCGCTCCATGGGCGTCTCGTCTGATGTCCATCAATCCTTAATGGACATGCCCTTCGACAGATCTAGGCTGTTTGGAGTGAAGGTGGACTCTCCTTGGAAGGGTTTAAAACCACTGCTCACATTCTGGGCCTATCTGTTCCTGTTCGAAATTTCCCCCGACAAACTCACTGCTTTTGGGGCTTCAGGGGATACGAGCAGAGGCAATGTCAGACTGTACCTCAGCAGCAACAGGCATCCCAGCCCTTTTGTGGCAGAGTCCAGGGATCAAGCCAACAATGTCCAGGCTTTCTGGGGCAATGATCTACCCACATCCCAGCCCCCCCACTACAGATATGCCACCGACACAGCAACACCTTCGATAGCACCACTTTGCCATGCTCCGAGGAGAAGTTGAACTCCCTTGGCAAGGGAGCTATAGAGAAGGGGGGCTGACATCCGAGATCAGGACTGGCTGTTACTCCTGCTACTTTCTGATGCCGTAAAAGGATGGAGGTCTCCGTCCTAGCCTCCATCTGAGCCCTTTGAATTTCTTCCTCCAGAAGAATAAGTTCAAAATGCTCACATTGGCCCAAGTCCTGTCTGCCTTGGATCCATTAGACTGGATGGTGACATTGGATTTGTAGGATGCCTATTTCCACACCCCTGTTCTACAAACCCACAAACTCTGCCTGTGGTTTCAGATAGGCCAAGAGCATTTTATTTCACCGTGTCTCCTTTGGCCTTACTAGTGCATCTTGGGTGTTTTTGAAGGTGATGGTGCAGGTTGCAGCCCATCTGCAGAGCTTAGTAATACCAGTCTTCCCGTACCTTGACAGCTGGCTATTGAAGGCGAACTCTTCTCAAGCAGTTGTAAGCCACCTCCAGACAGTGGCCGACATAGTTGGGTTTTTCCCACAAAGTCCCTGAGTCACACCTGACTATTTCACAACAGCTCCCCTTGATTGGAGCTCTCCTGGACACAGTGCTTTTCCAAGTCTTCCTGCTGCCTCAACGAGTTGCTCAATGGGTCCAAGACATTTGGTCTATCATCATGATGTTTTAACCCATAACCTGGGCCTTCGTGAGAGTGGCTCTGAGGCTTCTGGACCTCTAGGTCTCCTGCTAGTGGACCATTCCTGGTGGCAAAAGCAGGCTCAGCAGTGTGATCTGAAGTCTTAAAACCAAGGAAACCTATCCGAGTCTATCTTGGTGTAGGAGGAGACTGCAAGAGACCTGAAGTGGTTGCTGCTCAACCACAATTGGACAAGTGGCAGACCTCTCTCTGTACCCAACCCAGAGCTAGCGATCATGATGGATGCATTGTTGCTAGGTTGGTAATGCTGCCTGGGAGAGATGGAGATCAGAGGACTCTTGTCTCCTGTTGAGTCTAATCTCCATATCAACCTGCTGGAGTTGCGAGCGATTAGCTGGTCACTGAAGGCGTCCCTTCTAATGATCAAGGGTTAATGGGTGCAGGTTCTCACTGACACTATCGCCATGTGGTATTGCAACAAACAGGGTGGAGCCGGATTGTCGGTCCTTTGCCAGGATGCTTTGCATCTGTGGAAGTGGCTGATCACTCAGGATATTTCCCTGATTGCCCGGGATCTGGCGGGACCTTTCAATACCAGGGTAGATTAAGTCCGCCGTAGTTGCCTAGCTTATTACGAATGCCAGCTATACTCAGTGGTGGCACATGGCATCGTCCAGCAGTGAGGGGGAACTTGGCTCGATATGTTCACCACCGCAGAGAATGCGCAGTGTGCAGAATTTTGTGCATTGGTGTTCCCAAGGCAGCTCTCTTGGAGCTGCTTTCTGTTTCAACTGGAACTCGGCGTAGTGTTATGTGATCATGTGCAGTAGGACCCTTGTGGTCCTAGGCGGACTCCTTACAAAGTTACGCAATCAGTTGGGAGGTATTTGAGTGTGTCTGGGTGTGGTCAAAGTCCGACATAGTACTTTCAGTTGACGGTTGCATGCCGAAGAATAAAGACGTATATAAGAGAGCTTTGTGTGTGGTGTGTTTTTTCATGCTACAGAGCTAGGATGGAAACGACAACTGGCAAAAAGTAGGGCATATGGCCCGAAGAGACAAGACTGCTCTCCCTGAGAGTTTGCAGAGGTCCTGAAAACTGCTTGTGCGTGCCACATGCACCCCAAAAGCAGGCTACGGTTGGCGTATGTGGAGTCAGAGCGCCACTTTAGCTTTTACAAGGCCCTTGAAGGTGAAGGCCTTACAGAGGAGCACAGTCGGACAGCCCACCAGAAGCCTACTGGTAAGGCCGAAAAAAGAGAAACTGCGCCACAGCATAACACAGAGCCATCATCAATACAAAGCAGAAACGCTAAAGGCAGCGGCAGCCAGGTGCAAGAAGGCACTAAAGGCAGAGGCAACCAGGCGCAAAGAGGCGCTACAGGCAACAACAACCAGGTACGATGCACACCGTAGAGAAAGAAGATGGCGCCACACGACATCATTCTGGGCGTGACGACCCAGATGTAAGCACACGTCTGAATCTTACAGAAGGTTCAGGTTCTAGTAAGCAGCAACTGCCGTCAGGACAGCATATACTGTCAGTATCGGTGAGTCCCAACACAAGTTTATCTATGAGTTTTATATAGGGCGAACATGACCTGAAGGTATCGAAGCGCTTTACAGAGTAAGAACAATAGCAAGAGGTACATAGATTAGATTAAAAAAACTATATAATAACAGTAAAAGGAGTAAACGGTATACAGTGGGATATGTAAAAAGAATAGCAGCAAGTATCCGAGTTACATAATGCATAAGCAAAAATACATAGCAACATTATAAAGAAGAAGAATCCAATAGACAGTAGGACATGTGAACTCATCAGTTCTGAGGTAGTTGAGGTAGGGAGAGGGGAGAGTAGATGCATAGCTATCCACCGAGGTAGAGAAAAAAACATGGCATCTTAGCGCTTATATTCATGACAACTTAGTGAAATATACAGTAAGCTCTTCAGCAATAACATGAGGTACATAAAGAGTAGATAAATATAGTAACGGTATAAAAGAGTAAACGAAATACAGTGGGATATGTAAACAGAATAGTAGCAGGTACCTGAGTTACATACAGTGTAAATATAGTTATGATGCTGCTGTTTTTGAAACCACCACTTCCATTCGACACTGCCAAAAAGCAGAATATTGGTGCCAGATGGACAGCATGGATCGATATGTTCGATGACTTCATAGATGCTCTAGAAGAAGTAGATGACAAATAGATCCTTGCAGGTGATTAAGTGAAAGATGAAATAAAGCACAAGTTAAAGAGATCGCCACGTGAAGCAACCAAACTCATTTGGCTAATGCCCAAATATCACGCTAAAGGTAAATGGCTGCCTTAAAACTTATTATTGTAGACAGTGGTGCATCGATCAATATCATACCGGCAGAAAAATGCAACGAACTGTCTCCGATACCACGTCTAACACCATTGAAAACAAAGGTGTGCACATGGGCTGCTTCTACACCATTGCAAAGTCAAGGGTAATTCGTAGTGACCATGAGGCATAAGAAAACAATGCAAGCACCAATTCATGTCCTCCAAGGTATTTATTAGAGTACATGTTTACTTCGTTTCAGCACTGCTACTGACATGGGACTGATATCCATCAACTACAACCTCAATGCACGTTCTGAAATAGTAAGTAAATTCCCGTTATTTCATGGACTAGGGAAACTTAAGTCATTGAAGGTGCAACTTCACATTAATTAGGACAGTCGTCCTGTTGCTCAGTGACACCATCTGATTGCTTTTTATTTACAGAAGGCCATTGAGACAGAACTAAAAACAATTATTAAAACATGACATCATCAAGCTCTCTACTGGTCTGGCACCATGGGTTTCACCCATAGTGGTGGTGCCTAAAAAGGACAATGGAGGTGCAGTGGGCATTTTGTGTTTATATGCGCCAGGCCAACAAAGCCATTGAGAGAGAAAGACATCCAGGTCCACACATAGCGGACATGATTACACACCTGAACGGCACCAAAGACTTCTCCCATCTTGCTTTGAACAAAGAATACCATCAACTCGAGCTGGAAGAGAACTGTAGGTACTTTACTACTTTTTCAACTCATGTTGGTTTGTTCAGATACAGAAGCCTTACCTTTGGTGTGTCGTCTGCTGCAGAAATCTTTCAGGATGTCATTTGCTGAGTAGTTCAACCTATGACACATGCTTATAACTAGTAATGATATGCTAGTTTTTGGGGCCACATGAAAGGAACATGACAGAGCTTTTACACAAGTATGCTGTTTGCTCGCAGATGCAGGTCTAACGTTAAATTCAGGAAAGTCTGAGTTTCACAAAACCCAACTCTAATTCTTTTGTTCTATTTTCTCTGAAGGGGAAATACTCCTGACCCTGAAAAGGTACAAGCATTGTCATTCACTTGTGCCCCACAAGATGTAACCATGCTGCGATCCATCTTAGGCATGGCCAGTTATTTATGATACATTAGTGACTTTGCCACGGTGAGTGTCCCATTAAGAGAGTTGGCGAAGAAGAATGTTCCCTTCCAATGGCCCTCTGAATGTGACCGAAGGTTCAAGAAAATAAAGCATGAAATTGAAAATGCAACTGTAATGGCCTACTTTGATCCAAAGTTGCATAGTAAGATCATAGTAGACGCAAGCCGGGTGGGGCCCGATCCTTGCTCAACACAGTGGACATCAAAATGCTCAGACACACATTGTGGCCTATGTTAGCAGAAGTCTATCTCAGACTGAACGTGCCTATTCTCAGCCAGAAAAACAGGGTCTGGCTGTAGTGTGGGCTGGTGAAATTTTTAATGTCTGTACGAAAAGCATTTCACCCTTGCCACTGACCACGAGGCTTTGCTCACCATTTTCGGTAATCCAAAAGCCAAAATGCCCCTTCGCTTCGGGAGGCGCGAGTTGAGATTTCAAGAGTATGATTACACTATTGTGCATAAGCCATGGAGGGATCAAAACTTTGCAAATTACTTATCACGAGTGCCGTCACAGTGCAACATCTGAAGCGACTGAAGCATATATTAATTTTATAGTAAAGTCTAGCACCCCTGCAGCTCTATCCATTGAGTAGACCATTGGAGTAGACCATTGCTGCTTCCAACACCAGATAGTGACATGCTCACACACAAGGATATAATTGCAACGAAATCCTGGAGAAAGCATACTCTACCTTTCACAGATGACGTTAAATGTCACAAATTCAAAAATGTGCAGGACGAACTCAGTCGCTCAAGGTATACTAAGAGGTTCTAGAATTGTCATACCCGAGAGCTTGCGGCAACAATTCATTGAACTGGTAGAGACAGAGTTGCTTACTCGTCTTGACGAACGAGTCAAGGAACTGAAAGCATGTGACCTGTGCAACTAAACAAATCCCAAGACAACACAGTATCCGCTAAATATGCCTGAACTTCCTAAACAAGTGTGGGAGAAAATTGCTGTTGATTTCTTTGGACTCTTAAACAATGGCCATCGTCCGTGATGCTGGATATTTTCGTGGCGTGGTGTTCCTTCCATCCTCAAATCTGACCACGGTCTGCCCTTCGATAGCGGAGAGTTTAAGGACTTAGTCGTTTGAATGTCAAGCATCAGAAAAGCACACCTCTCTGGCCACAGGCAAATGGCGTTGTTGAACAATTTATGGGCACCCTGAAGAAAGTGGTTCAGCACGCTGTGCTTGAAGGAATCTATCTCAAGTCAGCCTTCTGTCCAGCACTTCGTGCCTATCGCTCAACTCCCCATTCTGCAACAAGTGAAAGCCCTGGCACCTTGCTGTTTGCAAGAGCCATTGGGGCAAAGCTATCACAATGTACCACGGGCCAATTAATAGACACTGATGAGATTCGTGTCACATACACTTGCAAAAGTAAGATGAAGGACTATGCAGATAAGCGCTGATGCGCTTAGGACACATTTTTCTAGGAAGGAGACCAGTCCTAGTCAAACGATAACGCAAGGCTTGTTCCGTTTGATGCTGATCCATTGAGAGTCGTGACAAGTAAATGACATATGGTGACTGCTCAATGTCCAGTAAAGTCCATTACAAGAGACTTGTCACATTTCAAGCATCTGTCTAGATGTTTGTCAGCTCCAGACCTTACGAGTGAGACATGTCCACCTGAGTGCCCAAGTCAAGCATATAAGTCTACATATACAATGCCGAATGACAGTGCAACTCCTTCACCCCGTGCAACTTGATCTGGAAGATTGGTGCGAGCACCTCAACGACTCATTGAGAAACTCTAATGTATATGTGTTGTCTGTATTCTTTATTTAACAAAGGGGGAGATGTAGTGTTATGTGAGCATGTGCAGTAGGACCCTTGTGGTCCTAGGCTGACTCCTTACAAAGTTACGTAATCAGTTGGGAGGTATTTGGTGTGTCTGGTCAAAGTCTATGACGTAGTGCGTTTATTTAATGGTTGTATGCCGAAGAATAAAGACGTGTGTAAGGGCTCTGTGTAGTGGTGTGGTTATTTGCGTGTTCCAGAGTTTGGGTGGACACGATACTCAGGACTCTTGTATGCCTTTCGGCTCCTTACTCCTGCCCAGAGTACTGCAAAAGATCAAGCAAGATACAGCGTTCAATCGTCCCAGTGGCACTGGACTATGGGAGGAGAGTGTGGTACTTGACACTTCTGGCCATGATCATTTGCCCTTCTATCAGGCTGCCACTTCGAGAGGACCTCCTGTAGGAGTAGCAGGGCCTGGTCCTGCATCCAAGCCTGCACAAGTCAAACCTTCATGTGTGGAAATTGAGCAGCAACGGTTGATTACTGTGTGCTCTCCCTCCCGAAGTGGGTGGTGGCACCTTGGCAGCTAGGCATTGATCCACCAAAATGGTGTACACAGGATGCTGGGATAAGTTTGCTGCCTTGTGTCTCCCCCCGACCCCCATCCTCCCCCCCTCACCCGTGACATCCAAACCTTGAATGCAAAGTTGTTTCACATCTTGTTGTTTTGTATGTCTTTAGCCCGGCAAGACCTTGCTGTGGCAACAGTTCAGGGTTTTCTTTGACCTTTTTGTGTTTGCTAGATGAACCATCATTTTTCAGATCATCTGTTATGATGCGTTTCTTAAAAGGGCTGATCCACACGTTCCTGCCAACACCTTTTGTCATGCCACAATCTGACCGTAATCTGGTTCTGATTTACCTCATTTGCACTCCTTTTGAATGTATGCACAGTTCCCCTCTAAGCCTGAGGACCATCAAACTGTCTTCCTCATCGCCATTACCTCTGCAAGGCAAGTAAGCGATCTCCAAGCCCTGTCCTTCCAACAACCATACACATCGTTCCTTTGAGACAAACTGGTCTTCAGGAAAAATTACCAGGCTTTCCTTCTGAAGGTAGTTACATTTCTTCCACATCAGCAATCCATCACCTTGCTGACCTTCTATGCTCCACCTCACACCTCTAAGGAGGAGTATCTTCACTCTTTTGACCATATTGATCAGAACAATGGCTGTTGTTTGGATGGCCATCTGTGCCCTTCTTTGCTAAAGAAAAAATGGTGCAAAAGAGAACCCTCTCCCGATGGATTGTTCTATGCATCAAGATTGCAATGGGCTAACCAAGAAACGGACCCGGAGGGCTTGCATGCTCATCCCCCCCCAGAGCAAAGATTGCTACAACTGTGCTGCCTCTTGATGTGCCAGTCTTGGTCATCTTCCAGGCTGCTACATGGGCATTCCTCTTCACGTCCTATTGCCCACACAACCAGGCTGGGAGGGACCTGATCTTTCCTGCAGGATTTCCTGGTCTGAGCCTCTCCATTAACCCACGACTTGAGAGGTACTGCTTTGGTATCTATTCACAACGTGAAGAATCTGTGGTTAGAAGTCCCTATATGCAGCACGGTGTGGACGAAGATCATAAAGAAATCGGCTTGTGCGGATCCAGTGCAGAACTGCATGATGCCACCGACTGATGTGAAAAGGAATTGTACTCAAAAAATCTCCAAATCCAGTTTGGTGCCTTCGGAACATTTACAAGATGAGGCATCACAAGGTGAGTAATCTGCGATTTATCTATCAGAAAAAGAGTTACCTGCAATACGTAACTTGTTCCTCTTTCTTCTTCTATTCTAGGAGCAGGTCACTCTATTGAGAGGGAGAGTGTCTCTACATCTTTAAGGTTATAAAACCATCACCTGGGACGAACAGGCCTTTTTGTCTATTAGGGCTCATCCTTCATAATTTCTCTGTTTTCCTCTCTTTCCATCCTCACTCTAATTTGGTATGTTATTTGCTGTTGCCAGAGTTTGGACACTGCTAGAATTTGAAGTCACACTCTGACCTTGAAGGAGTGTAATTAAGGTTTCTATTCTTGTTTTGTTACTGTAGGCAAGAGTAACTATATCCATTTGTCCTGTCTGTTCTTTAAGTATTGAATCATGTTATGGTTCCAAATAGCTCGGTTTCTCATAGCTTCTTTATTACAGATGGCCATTTGTCTGCTCCTATTTTGGCATTTTGTAGGTAAATGAAAGATTTCCTAGCTATCGTAACGGAAAGTTTCAATACTTTTAAGGACTCTGAGGCGAGGATTATGCCTTCTTTCTTGCATTTTATGTAAGTAGCAGCTATTAACTGTAACTTGAACAATCAAACTTCATTTCCTTTAACCCCAGGGAAAGAGAAGTTCACAACAGGACAAGTCTCTGTCCAGTCAGGAACTGTCAGCCTCTGCAAAGGGAGTTGTCCACTGTCTCTCTTCCTCGTTCTTCCTGCGACCAAGCAGACTTTGGAATATTTTTCAGTCCTGTTTGGAGGACTCCGTCACTGCAAGTAAGAGTGGGCATTGGTTAACCCTGGAAAGACATTCCCAAGCAACAATAGCATAAATCCGCACCAGGAATCATGAACATTGCCATGCCTTAAAAGTGAACATACATGACTTTAACAACTGAAAAAACCCTTTTTACTCCAATAACCAGATACAATAACCCAGGAGGGTCATCAGTCCTGATAGGGTAGGCTAATCCTCGCCGCTGAGTCCTTAATAGAATTGAAACTTTCTGTTACGATAGCTAGGAAATGTTTCATTTTATGGCAGAACCTGGCGGTGATGATTATGCTAGTTTAAAGCATATCCACCACCAGAACTGCAATGGAGGAAACTGGTTTGAAATAAAACCTTTTAAAGGCTTAGTCTGATGACCAGTCCGCTGCATGCAGAATATCCTGAAAGCGAGTTCTCAAAGCAAACGCTTTTGAGGCCATTGCCCCCTGTGCGGAATTTGCACCGAAATTCTTGGTGTCAATTCCTGCCTCCTGCATGATCCATTGTACCCACCTGGCGATGGTTGGAGAGGAGACTGCCCCAGAAAGATTTCCTCAAAGCAATCAAATGTTTTCTCTCCCCGTGGGGACAAAGCTCCGCCTTCATTGCCTCATAACCCTTGATGCATCTGACAACGCATAACTTTGGCACTGCTGGAAAGGCCGGGTACGAGATCACCCGGGAGTGACATTTGGTGCGTCTAGTAACATGAAAAGTGACTCCTTCTAGAGTAAAGGATCTTCCTGAAATGTCTAAGGCCCGTATGTCCGACACTCTCCTGCAGGAGATTAGACACAATAGAATGGCCAGTTTGTCTGACAACTGCTTCCTGGAAAGGTATCTATTGCTTGGCCAAACTGACAAGAGACTCAAAACCTTATTCATGTCTCAAAGGGTCAAGTATTTTGGTTCCGGAGAAAGGGACAGTCTAATGCCACATAGCAATTTCTTAACTAGAGGATGTTCTCCCCCTGGAAGACCCGCAAACACAGCGTGACCTGCAGAGATTACAGATCAAAATGTATTGACGGACCTATAAGCTAAACAAGTGATACTCAAAGTACGGCCCGGGGGCCACTTGGGGCCCACTTGACCTTTACATGCGGCCCCCCTGGTGAACAGCAGCACAAGCTGCTGTCTAGTTGCTGAGCCCTAATATTCAGAAAGAAATGTTAAATAAACGGGCAAGCATTTATTAACCTGCAAATAAATGCTTGCCTGGTTATTTAACATTTTTTTAGACCTCCTTACGCAATCCCTGACCCACCCAGACCCACTACAGCCACCCTGCTGGAATCAGTGCAGCCCTCGGTCACACCACAGACCGTACGTTGTGGCCCCTGGGCAAATGTTTGTGAGTACCCATGAGCTAGACCCTCCGCAGCCAAAGAAACCAGGAAATTTAGGATGTGGATAACGTCTGCCCCCACGAGATTTACACTCTGTAGCAGACACCATCCCATCCATTGAGACAAGGTTGACCGATACCTCTTAACTGTTCCGTCTGCCCAGGCTCTAGAGAAGAGGAGCGCTGCATCTCGTGATAGGCCCAGGAGAGGATTCCCGGAGGGATCACTCCGGAAATGAGGATACTGGGGTAGACGGGTTGGAGAAGTCCACGAAAGTTCCGTCAGAACTGGAAATCAGACTTGCGACTTCCATGCTGGGGTAATCATCACCAGATCTGGCCGCTGTCTGCGCACCTGAGTTGTCATTTGCATGATCATGGCCAATGGGTGAAAGGCATAACCCTGCTCTGCTAACCAAACCTGGAGAAAGGCATTGGTCGCTACTGCTCCCGGATCTGGTCTCCTGCTGAAGTACCGGGGAAGCTGATGGTCTAGTCTGGATGCAAATAAGTCAATCGTGAACGGACCCCAAAGGGAGGTGAGAGCTTGGAACCGTGCCGGGAGAAGCTTGCACAGTCTCAAATCTCGCAGATGGCGAGATTTCAAATTCGCCACCTTTTTGGCCGACCCCGGAAGATGTTCAGCTGTCACTGAGCCATGGTGTGTCACAGTATTCCCAAAAGTTCTTTGCCAGGTCTGAAAGGGCTTTGGACCACATGCCCCCCAGATGGTTGATATAGCGGACTGCCACTACATTGTCCATTTTTAACAGGACTCAAGATTGCACTCGGTCTTTGGTCCAACATTTGACTGCGAAGGAGCCCACCATCAGCTCCAGGCAGTTGATGTGTAGGGACTGTTCTACGGCGGACCATCTGCTTCGGGTGATGAATTCCCCACAGCGAGCTCCCCAATCTGAACCGCTGGCATCGAACTTGATCACAAGATCCGGTTGTGATCCGAGTATGGTGCGACCATTTCAAGCCTCCATGTGGGAGACCCACTACAGGAGCTCCTCCTTGGCCTCGTCTGAAAGGAGAACGTCTTGGCAGTACGTGAGACGGAGGTGAGAGGCCTTTAACCGTTGGAGGGCTTGAAAGTGTAGGGGTCCCAGAAAAATTGCCTGAATTGAGGATGACAACAGGCCTACCACCCTGGCTAGCTGTCGGAGGGAGGTCCTTGGTTTTGCCAATGTCCTCCATATCTCAAGTCGAATCTTGGCCATCTTCCTTGAGGGAAGACTCCTTGTTGTTGTGACAGTCAATCACAAATCCCAGAAAAGCGGTTGACTGTGAAGGGACCAAGCTCGAATTTGCTTAATTGATAACAAACCCCAGAGATTGAAGGACATCCACTGCTTTCTGGAGAAGACGAGACAGAGCAACCGGGCATTGATCCATCAACAGCGTATCGTCCTTGTACACGATCATTTGAACGCTGGACTCCCTCAAGTGTTCTACCACTGGTCTTAGAACCTTGGTGAAACACCAAGGGTCTGATGACAGGCAGAAAGGTAGAGAGGTGAACTTGAAAGTTTGGCCCTGCCACTGGAATTGGAGAAACCGACGATGCAGCAGAAAGATCGGGACCATAAGATAAGCGTTCTTGAGGTCTAGTCGGACCATCCAGTAGCTGGGTCAAAGGAGGTCACGAAGGAAGTGGATGCCCTCCATTTGGAAGTGGCGGTGCACCAGCAGCTCGTTGAATTCCCGGAGATTGATCACCGGGTGCTGACCCCCATCCTGTTTCTGGACCAGGACCAGAATGCTTTGAAATCCAGAGGGGTAAGGAATGGATGGGCAAATTACTCCTTTGTCCAGAATCTCCTGCTGTATAGGGGAGGCCTCCTGTACTCAGAAAAGGATGCTGGGGGCTGAAAAGGGGACCTGTAGAACTCTATGTAGGACCCCTGCACCGTTTGGAGCACCCAGGCATCTGACGCGAGGGCCCGCCAATTGTGTATAAACTGTGCCAGCCCCCAAGCACTTGCAAGAAGTGAAAGAAAAACTCATTGTGTGTATTGGGCTTGGTTCCTCCACCCCTTGGTCCATTGCGTTGACCTTTGTGGCGCGCCCGTCCTCGGGTGGCTAGAAACTCCCAAAGCAAGAGGAGTCTGAACTGGCCCCTGCTGTAGGCGGAGTAAGAGGAACGTCCAGCCAAGCACCCCCTACCATGGCCGGCCCCACTGAAAACACGCACATTGAAAATACGCTTGACCGTTGACTGAGCCTTGTCCAGAGAATTAAACGTTGAAACGAATTTGCTTAGCTCCTTGACGAACGGGTTGCCAAAGAGCCCACCTTATGCCACTTGGCCCGCCTATGACATGGCCAACTCCCCTATCTTGGGGTCGATTTTAATGAAGAAAGTCCTGCGCGCCTCTGTCGAGATGGCGCAGTTTGCGTTGCCTAGAAATATAATGGCCCGTTGGGCCCAGCTGGACAGGACGTCCGAGGAAATTAAAGCTCCGGATGCCTAGGCGTCCTCTGCCATGTCAAATATTTTTGCTAGTGGGCCTGTGATGTCCGGGAGCTTGTCCTGGCACGACCGCCAGGCGCGGTTAATACCCTTCTAAGAGTACTTAATGTATTTGGCTAGGAAAGTGCCCATCCGAGCGTCTATCTCAGGTGTGACAGCCACTTTCCCATCCAAAGACAGATAGGGGCACTTCGGCCTAAGGTGGTTCCTGATCTCTTGATCAAGGGCCTTACGGAGCCTGAGGACTACATATTTAGCCACTTTGTCGCAGGGGGTCCACTCAGAGGAGCGGGGATGTATGAGGTCATCTGGGTCTCATAGGTCTGACTGAGAGTCAGCGGGCTCTCCTGCGGAGGGCCTCAATCCTACTGAACGATGGGGCAAAGGTCTCCAAGATCGGTCGTGATCGGAATCGCTCTCAGAGGCCGTAGGGGAACCGTTTGAAGGGGGGGGGGGCTGGGAGGTGGTTCCACCTGGTTGCAAAGGGTCTGAGGGGGTGGTGAGCTCCTGCAGCACGCGCGAGCGGGACGTGCGCCGTTGGGTGTGCCCTTAGGGGTGCCGGGGGTTGGCCCCCACAAAGACCTGTTTTAGTCTCAAAGGAGTCCCGATCTACCCCTGAGTCGTCTGGGTGTTTGCATGGGTTCTCAGGGGAGGGGGGGGGATGGAGAGAGGGGGGGGAGGGAGGGAGGGAGGGGGGGGAAGGCTTGCCCCAGAAGTTGTGGGGCCAAGGGCCCAGGAAGATCTTCCCTCGGTGCGAGGGGTTGTAGGGTCCTTTGTGCTAGTTCCGTGAGTTTCTTCTCTAGAGGGACCACTGCATCTGAGATTGCTTTAATGATGGAGGCGTCTACCGCGTCACAGAAGTAATCTGTGACTAGAAAACACTGGAAGTTCTTCTCCTCATAGCACTCTCCATACTCCTCCATGGGGTGAGGTAGGTAGTACAGATGTACGTCTGCTTACTGGGTGGCCACCCACCTGGTAAGAGGGATAAAGAATAAAGGGGGGACCCCTGAATGAGCACCTGATCCGGCCAGTGAGGGCCCTTGGCAAAGCGGCTCTGCTGGTTAACTCCGAGACTTACAGGCACGGGTAGCAGGCAAAAGGCACTGAAGACCTGAGCAAGAACGTATGTGCTGGAACCCTAGCCATGCCAGGCCTACACAGAAGACACAAGATCCTTGAAGGGGGAGGTCAGGCAGACAAACTCACCCTTATTACTGGCTCAATTACGGTAGGGCTGGCAACCTGGGCTCTGTCTGACTCACAGGAGGCTTTCCTCCCGACACTGTCTTACCCCGCAGGGTGCAAAGCTCCAGGCTGGCAGGGGCACTTGAAACTCAGTGTGGCCGTGGGCGGAGGCCCTCAGCAGTCAAAGATATTGACGTGTGCTCCACTCCATGGGCCAGCGCGAGACAGCTTCTCTAGTGAGATGTGTGAGAGGCACTTGCCCTCTACCGGCCAACGGACCGCGACGTGCCTCAGCCCCAGAGCCCTCACTTGAGGGAAACTGACAAATTTATCAGCTGCGAATGGAGTGATTCAACGTTCCCATGGCCTTTTAGCAATAGGCGGTGCGAGCTCCTCTAACAATTACATTAACAACAGTACCAACTGTACACAGCAATCACATTAGTCCAGTGAAGAGTAAAAAAGGGAACTGGAGTTCCAACACTCATCTGTAGGCGGCTGCTCGCAGCAAAGGAAGAGAGATGGACAACTCCCTTTGCAGAGGCTAACAGCTCCTGGTTGGACAGAGACTTTTTTAGTTGTGAACTTCTCTTTTCCTGGGGTTATGGGAAATGAAATGTGGCTGTTATTGAGTTACAGTTAATGGCTCCTATTTGAATAAAATGAAAGGCCTCTGGGTCCTGCCATAGAATTCCATTTTCCTGGCGCTTGAAGATTTTTTCAGCTATGAAGGGGAAAATAGTATTGATTTGATCTGCAACACAAACACACACTTTTAAATTCAAAAGCACAGTTTCATATTTAAAAGCAGAGTGGCACTCACATGAATCAACTGTTTTTTTGCAGTGGTTAGATGTTAATGGGTTTTGTACTTTTGATGTACCTTTCTGCAAAACATCTAAATGGTTTCTCCCACACAGGCAAAAATGCTTTGCAGATTGAGCTTTATGCCACAGGATTATGAGCTGAATATTGTGTTATCTCCTACTTCTTCAACTGTTGTGGTTTCCCCAGTATAATCTTCTAACTCTTCTACTTGTGTGGCTGTGCCAGAAGAGTCTTCTTTGCTCCAGGCTGAACTACATGCATTAGCAGAGATTTATTTTTTGGGATTGCCAAATAATTGCAAAGCTGCAAGAACCCTGTGCACTTCATTCTTATGGTGGCCCCTTTCAGTGAGACTGCTTTTCAATGTAGGGCATTTTGACTCAGTCAATTTCAAGGGCTTCTTTGTCTCAACAGAATGTTTTTGACGTTCATCCCCCATTAGCCATGGACTAGCTTTCCGAGGACCTCTTCTGCACCCGTACATGTTTCTCATGATTGAGTGTGGTTGTTATTCAAACAGGTCAAGCCGGTCTAGTCGAATTTGGTATATGGGCAAATGATTTAGGTTTGGTAGTTAGGTCAGCCTACCAATTACAATAATTTTTCCTGTCTTTTGTTTAGTGATTTACATTTTTTGTGTTGGCGAGGCCTGAGATATAAATAGATTGCTCCAGGTAATCCTTTGTGATGATAGGATCTTATAGGGATTCGAAGTGTTGTTACTCCCAAGTCTTTGTTTTCTCCTTTTAATATTTGAGAGTACCTACCAAATCACACCAGTACTGGAAACTGCTTCTCAAACCTGTGTATACAGAGATTTTTGTTGACTTTACCACCAATGGATATGTATCTATACCCTAACTTGCACTTGTTCTGTTCCCTTCCTTAACAGTTTTTTCTCTGATTTGCTTGGGCTGGAATCTCTCTCTTTCACTTAATGCAAAATCAATGAAGTTATTTTTATCTCGGCCTGTGATACAGTGGTATGTGAAGTGCCACAAACCGCTTGTACCAGCATAGCAATATACCTTCATTTTCCTGGTGGAGGATGCATGTTTGTTAGACACCATCAAGATGAGATCTCTGCAGCACAATCACCTGTGGTGTATGCATGATGGTGTGGACAACACAGGAGATACCAGATTACATTTTTTGTTTTAGAAGTATACTACAGGTAAGTGAGAGAGCTTGGAATAGAGGGTGCTTCATGATCACCTCTTCAGTGGGGAAGTGAGGCACCCTTGCCAAGGGGAGTACACCTCTGGAGTGAAGGTCCTCCTCACTGACTGCATGCTACATGTGCTAGAAATCTCCAAGAGATTGAAAGCCAAGTTTCATGACAATCTAGCTGACACTTTGCTCCAGCTGGATTCAGCTGTCTAGGTCGAGGCAAGTGTTCTCTACCCCAATAAAGCCCAAGATCCCAAACTTGACTTGCTGCAGAGTCTTCTTTCTGTGCTTGGGGGTCTAGTTCTGTGATTCAGCCAAGTCAAGGATGGGAGAAGTGCTTGGCTTCTCTCACCTTTCTCAATCGATGTGAAGGAGTCTCACCAGGGGCTCGACCCAACCTCTTTTGTGGATGCCCTTGAATCCAAAGCACCCTGATGAAGCCCATATTACCTTGGACTACTCACATTTTCTGCAAGGAAAACAAGATTGGTGAGGGGAGAATTCTGATGGTGTTTAGTGTTCTTATATCATCAAAATAGAGTGGACCACCATAGTTGCTATGCCAAAGCCTCACAGTTGTTATCCAGGAAACCCTCAAACCCTACTTGCCTCCAGCAATGTATATTATCTCCACTGAGGCTTTTTTGTGGATGACATCATCGTCTGGTTCTGCACCTCGGTACTCGCTTCCCCAGGTGAGCGATGCCTCCTACTGGAGGGAGAGTGTCTGGTAGAGAACACTGGTGAGATCCGTACATGAAAATAAAATTCTCTCCTAAGCCCAAAGACTATTTTATTGTGAAAAGAAGGGATTGGGGATAAGGTTAAAAACAGTATGTGGCACCAATAGGAAGAATTACTTAGCCTTGTCGTCGAGAAGGGTGGTCAACCTGTTTCGGCCGGTAAATGCTTCTTAGGGGGTCAGTGGCCTTCGTCAGGACCTTACGAGTCTGATCTCTTATCTTCTTGGTACTCCACTGTGTACCTTGATTTGTTTTTTGTATTCAATCGTAACTAGGTATATTAGCCTGCAGAGTTTGTAGATTGAAAAAAAAAGGAGAAAACACAAAAACCGAGGAGAACATGTATAGCATTTATAAAAAAAAGTTATACTCATGTATTAGTTCCCCAATGATGACTACTGCATGCATGAATCTCATCGATAGTGCGGGATTCATAGTTTTTCAACTTACAAGTCTTGCGTGGGTGAAGGGGTTATTTCGGTTTCCACTCTTACTGGAAAAATGCAAGTTGTGCAAAGGAAAGGTCCACTGTTTGTGAACGTTGTTGATTCTATATCTCCACAAAACTCAAAAATGGGATTTTTTTAATATTCAGTTTACACTGGCCGCTACCTTCATATTTTTTAATCTAGCAATATGCTTCTTTGTGAGGGGTTCTATGATTGTCTTGTGCACTTGTCACTAAGAAGTGGTGTATTTTTTTAAAACTGCTGCTGTAGGCAGTAATAAAAACCGTTGTGGGCAGTAATAAAAACATACAGTGAGAAGAAAAACTGTGTGGAACCATCATAAAACTACTTTATAGTGGGTCACCTAATGCCTCATGCGTAGCGGGAGGGGACAGGAGTATTCTACATCGGTCACTGGAATCGACAGGAAAGACAAAATATTAAAACATATTTTAACCAAAGAGTTGTGTTATGGAGAGAAAACAAATGGCCCTCAGTGTAACCAGTTATCTGAAAGAGACACGTTAGTGATGGATTCCTTACCTTAGAATATCCCCAGGCGTCAGACTGGATCCGGAAAGTTTTCGTCAGCAATACCCCTGCGCGTCAGTAGGACTCATCGTGCGGCTCCGCGTACGTCGCTGGCGTCGTAGCCGCCGAGATGACGTCGTCGGAGCTACTTAGACGCGTCCACGCGCGCCGACGTCAGTTCTTTATTTTTTCGCACCAGCAAGCGCAGATCCGAGAGAGAGCGGTACTCCTAGTTAATACTTTAACTTGGTTTCTGAGAACTTGTTTCTCTTGTTCTGTCGAGTACTCGACTCCTGGTGCAGTAGGGATGCCCGGGTTTAAGTCCTGTAGGGCCTGCCGTCGGAACATGTCGGTAACGGACCCGCACGACGTGTGTCTCTTCGGCTTGGGGCACGCCCATGACCCCGAGGCGTGCCCCGGCGCCGAAAGCTTTGTGGGAGCGTTTCCGAAAGTTGTTGGAGGCCCGGCAATCGGTTCCGCGCCGATCGAGGTCCCGCTCCCGTGGGAGGTCGAGGGACCGGTCGCGGAGCCGACACCATCGTTCGTCGGAATCGGGGACAGGTAAGTCACGGCGCCATAAGAGGTCGAAGAAGCGGCGTCGCTCTTTGTCTACCCCTCACCAGTCGCGGGACGCGGTGGAGGCGTCAGGTGGTCACTCCCCCACGGCTCCGATGGAGCCTCCGTTGTTGCCTGCGGCCTACCCTCCTTTCCTGGGCCCGCATGCGACTCCGGAAGAAATACAGGTATTCCTGTCGGCCATGGGCCGTTTATTTGCCCCATCGGGTCCCTCCGGAGCGCCTTCGGGCCCTATGGACCCGTTGGGTGGTTCTGCACCCGTGCCGCCGCCTTTGGCCTCGGCTACGCCGGCAAGATACCCTGCGGTGCCGCCGGCGCTGGGCCAGACGCTGCCTCCGGCGTCGGGGACGGCGCCGGATACGACGCCGGACTACGTCGAGCCTGGATTGGTCTATTACCCCCCGATTCCAATTCCATGTGGGGAGTTTATCCCATTTCCCCGGGCACCTCGTCCTTACCGGCCTGTTAAACAGCCAGTGGACCAAGGGGAGTACTAGGAGGGGTCTGAGGACCCTCTTGCAGCTCAATGCGAGGATGAGCCGGAGTGGGAGGGTGATATAGAAAGTCCAGGTGACCTGGATTTCTCTCCACACCCTGGTACACTGTCCCCTTCTTCCGTGGCTACGGAGGAGGTTGGGACTTTTTCTGTGGTGTTGCGTAGGGCAGCTGAGGCTCTTAACCTCGAGCTCCCTTCTGTGCCCATCAGGACCAATCTCCTGACTGAGGTGCTGCAGCCAGCGTCCTCCTCCGCGGAGCCGCTGCTGCCCTTCAATGATGCACTTACTGACATCCTGTTAAGCACCTGGAACAAGCCTAACACAGGGGTTCCTGTGGATAAAGGTGTGGCACGCCGCCATCGCCCGGCGCCGGGCGACCCCAGCTTTCTCACACAACCAGCCATGCCACCTCAGTGCCACCGCATGTCGGGGGATCACTTGACACTTCTCCAGCAGGAAGTTGCGGCCCTCTTGGCCAAGGGGGCTATCGAGCACGTTCCGATGCCAGAAGTAGGTCGTGGCTGTTACTCCCACTACTTCCTGGTTCCAAAGAAGGACAAGGGCCTGCGTCCTATCTTAGACCTCCGGAACGTCAATCGCTTCCTCCGGAAGGAGAAGTTCAAGATGCTCACGCTTGCTCAGGTCTTGTCTGCCCTAGATCCGCAAGACTGGATGGTAGCGTTGGACTTGCAGGATGCTTATTTTCATATCCCCATCCTGCCGGCCCACCGGCGTTACCTATGGCTCACGGTAGGCCACGAGCACTTTCAGTTCACCGTGCTCCCTTTCGGCCTTACCAGCGCCCTTCGGGTGTTCACAAAAGTGATGGCGGTGGTCGCAGCTCATCTGCGCAGATCAGGGGTTTCAGTCTTCCCCTATCTCGACGACTGGCTGTTGAAGGCGGGCTCGCCCCAGGCAGTCGTCTTCCCACCTCCAGACTACGGCCAACCTCCTGCATTCGCTGGGGTTTTCCATCAACGTGCCGAAGTCGCATCTGATGCCCTCTCAGAAGCTCCTCTTCATCGGAGCGGTTCTGGACACGGCGCACTTTCGAGTTTATCCTCCCGAACAGCGAGTCCGGGACATTCGGGCTATGATTCTGATCTTTCAGCCCTGGTCCTGGGTTTCGGTCAGGAAGACCCTGAGGCTTCTGGGCCTCATGGCCTCCTGCATCCTGCTGATCAATCATGCCAGATGGTATATGCGGGCTCTGCAGTGGGACCTGAAGTTCCAGTGGACGCAGCATCAGGGAAACCTGTCCGACTACGTCTAGATCTCGGAGGGCACTGCACAGGACTTGCAGTGGTGGCTCACAGACCAGCGTTGGGTCAGCAGCAGATCCCTCTCCCTTCCCCAACCGGAGCACACAGTAGTGACGTATGCGTCCCTCCTGGGATGGGGCGACCACATGGGAGAGGCGGAGATCAGAGGCCTCTGGTCTCCGGCGGAGTCCAAGCTCCATATCAACCTTTTGGAGCTCAGGGCGATCCTACTTGCACTGAAAGCATTCCTTCCTTCTGTCAAGGGGAGAGTAGTGCAGGTGTTCACAGACAACACCACCGCCATGTGGTACTGCAACAAGCAAGGCGGGGTGGGGTCGTGGAACCTATGTCAGGAGGCTCTGCGTCTCTGGACGTGGCTGGAACGTCAAGGCATTTCCTTGGTGGTTCAACACCTGGCAGGTTCCCTGAACGCCAGGGCGGACGAACTCAGCCGCAGGTGCATGTTGGATCACGAATGGCGTCTTCACTCGGAGGTGGCACAAGGTCTCTTTCAACAGTGGGGAGAACCTTGGTTAGATCTATTCGCCACCGAAGAGAACGCGCAATGTCAGCAGTTCTGCGCGTTGGAATTTCCAAGGCGGCACTCGCTAGGCAACGCTTTTCGTCGCGAGTGGAGTTCCGGTCTGTTGTACGCCTTTCCGCCTATACCACTTCTGCCCAGAGTGCTGAAGAAGATCAGGCGCGACCGGGCCCAAGTTATTCTTGTGGCACCGGACTGGGCTCGAAGAGTTTGGTATCCCGAGCTACTCGGTATGAGCGTGGATCCCCCGATCCGGCTGCCTCTTCGGGAGGATCTTCTGTCGCAGCAACAGGGGACGGTCCTCCACCCGAACCTGTCCAGCCTCCACCTCCTTGCGTGGCGATTGAGCGGCAACAGCTGATTCCATTTGACTTGCCTCCTTAAGTCTGTAATGTTATTCTGGCAGCCAGGCGTCCCTCAACTAAAACTGTATACGCCTGCCGGTGGAACATATTTGTGGCATGGTGCACAGCGAAAGCTGTAGACCCCCTTTCTGAGGTCCTCTTGTTCCTTCTCTCTTTGGCCCAGCAGGGCTCTGCTCTGGGCACTATCAACGGCTACCTTTCTGCTCTTTCAGCCTTTCTTAGGCTGCCTGATCAGCCCTCTCTTTTCAAGTCCCCTGTTGTCAATAGATTTCTCAAAGGCATTACTCACCTTTTTCCTCCTATTCCTTTTGTGATGCCTCAGTGGGACTTGAACCTGGTTCTCACATACTTAATGTGCGCTCCCTTTGACCCTCTTCATAACTGTCCTTTGCGGTTCTTGACTTTGAAAACTGTCTTCCTGGTGGCCATCACCTCCGCTAGGCGTGTCAGTGAGCTCCAGGCTCTTTCGTGTAAACCTCCTTTCATGGCGATTCATCCGGACAAGGTTGTGCTTCGGCCACGTCCCTCCTTTCTGCCAAAAGTGGTCTCTGCCTTTCATCTCGGGCAAACTGTCACTCTGCCTACTTTCTTTCCGCCTCCGCACCCTTCCAGGGAGGAAGAGAGGCTCCACCGTCTGGACACAAAACATGCGCTTTCATTCTATCTCAACCGCACACAACAGTTCCGGGTGGATGACCAGCTCTTTGTTGGCTACGTGGGCGCCAAGAAAGGCTGTGCTGTGCACAAGTGGACTATCTCCCGATGGGTTGTCTTGTGTATTAATACCTGTTACTCTCTGGCTAAAAAGGAACCTTTGGTAGGGCTGCGCGCCCATTCTACCAGGGCGACAGCCGCTACTACAGCATTGGGACGCGGTGTCTCCCTGCAAGATATCGGTCAGGCAGCTACGTGGGCCTCGCTGCATACTTTCACTAAGCACTATTGCCTTGACAGTCAAGTCCGGAGAGACGGCTTCTTTGGCCGGTCGGTTCTCCGTGACTTTCTGGTGTGATTTCACTTCGCAGACCCACCATCGGGGATGGTATTGCTTGGGTATGTATTCTAAGGTAAGGAATCTATCACTAACGTGTCTTTCAGATGCACAAGTTACTTACTTGTGTAACGATATATCTGTAAGAGACATTAGTTAGTGATCGATTCCTTACCGCCCGCCCATCCTCCCTGTTCTGCGAACTGTTCTCTAGGGTACAGGTCATCCCTTTCAGGGCCCTAGTTCTATTGCACCAGTAGTCGGTCTCTGGCATGGCTCTGCGTTCCTGGCGCGGAAAAGTCGTGTACAGAACTGACGTCAGCGCGCGTCCAAGTAGCTCCGATGACGTCATCTCGGCGGCTACGTCGCCAGCGAGGTGCGCGGAGCCGCACGACGACGCCAACCGACGCGCAGGGTTACTGCTGACGAAAACTTTCCGGATCCAGTCTGACGCCTGGGGATATTCTAAGGTAAGGAATCTATCACTAACTAATGTCTCTTACAGATATATCGTTACTCAAGCAAGTAACTTGTGCGTTTGGCTTTGATTCCTAATCCTTCACTTACTTAGTAATCTCCAGGCTCCGGTGGGCATGTCTTCCCCGTCCCGAAGGTAAAGGGGAACTGTCAGGAGGCCGTATTTATGCACCTGCGCTGACCTTGATTGACTACAATTTGAGGAATGGTGGTCAGGTGTATGCCTTTCTGTTCGCTGTACTAGACGCGTACATTGTGTCTTGTCCGGCGTTACGCATAGGTTGTTACAAGAGGCTCAAAAGATCAGACAACGATGAGGATAAGTATGTAAAATTAGGCATGCCGATTCCACTGTAAAAAATTACCCTAGAGTTTATATAACAATGTGTATTGGGTGTACATGAGTTGGTCGAACTGCGTACGGTCAGAACTTCTAAATGAGGCTGACCAAGTGTGCAATTTTATTATAGTAGTTATCATTTTTTTACGTTAGTTGTGGGTCTGTTTTTTTACGTTTTCATCACAATCTCCATCTATGGGGGAATTTTGTTTTTTTCAGAAAAACGGTCTATAATGACGTGATGGCATGTACACAAACCTATTTATTGTGTGCTGGTATTTATTCTAGTGAAAAATACAATGGGTGACCCAAATTTATTCTTGTCATTCGTTCTTGAACTGAATGGTGCCATCCAAATATATATAACATTTTTGTGGTAGGTATTTCAATACACTAATAGTTCCAGGTAGATTGATTGATTGTAGGAATGTAATTCTCTATTTGTGCTTATTTAGACAGATGTGAATTGATAATCAGAGCGGGTTTTATGTCCTAGGCAGGTCTGGTTATTTAGTCATTGCCAACCAGGGAATGCTGTCATTCATCCCATTGTGGAATGTTTTTATCCGATAAACCCATCTCTGTTCTTTTTGGAAGAGTATTTTTTCAGCATCCCTTCCAATATGGTCTAGGGTCTCTAGGATGACCCACTCCGTTTCATTATCTGTATGTTTTTCATTGTGGAAGTGGTGGCTTATCCAGGTCATAAGTCTTCCACATTGGATGTTCCTGCAATGTTTCTCTATGTGGTTCTTGACCATTCTACACGTCATGCCTATATACTTGAGATGGCATGGGCATGTGATCATGTAAATTGCTTGTGTGGTATTGCAATTGGTATGTCTCTTTAACACCCAGTTAAAGTCTGTGTCACGGTTAAGGGTTTTTGTAGCCTTGGTCAAGTGACATACTGTGCACGAACCGCATGAATGGTGACCTATCACTGTTTGCTGGGCCCCATGATATCTGGATGGTGTTGTTGACTTGTTTCACTCTTGGTGGCCGTGTGTGTACCACGTAGTCCTGAATGTTCTTACTCCTCTTATGGGCAAATGAGTTTCTTCATATGATTCGATGCTGTGCAGTATGTCGTGACACATGATGCCTTTCTCAGCACTTCTGTTGGTCTGTTGTAACAGGCTCTTTCTCTTTTGAGTTTGGGCTCGCTTTTGACATTTATTGATGTGTTCTGGATAGTTTGTCTTTGAGTTTTTTGGCAAGGTCTTTTGCCTGACTATTAAAGTCATGTTTGTTGCTGCAGTTATGGCGAATTCTTAAGAACTGACTCGGGTAGATTTTCCTTCAGGGGACGTGGGTGAAAACTGGTAAAGGTAAGTAAGTAAGCTGGTCTTATCTGTAGGTTTGTAATAGGTCTTGGTGCTTAGACCGGTTTCATTTGAGAAAATTTTTACGTCCAGGAAGTCGACTTGCGTCTTGTGAACAGAACTTGTAAATTTCGGGTAGTTGTCTTGTATATTAAACCAGCCCAGAAATTCGTGGACTGACGCTTCTGTTTCTTTCCAGATGATGAATATTTAGTCCATGTTTCGCTCCCAGAAGCATATCCTCTGTTTGTAGGGGTTGGAGATGTCAAGAATAATGTGTTTCTTCGAAGTTGCTGACATACAATCTATGTTCCTCCCAGAGTGCGCGCCTGCACGTGCACCCTTCCTTTCGTCCGCGACAAGTGTTTTTCTCAAGCGCTCACCAAACACGCACCAAGAGAGACTTCACCAAAGTGCTCATTTAAAATTATGAGCGGCACAAATGTTTTTCGCTTGGTGGGCGCCAGCACTGACTGCTTGTCCTAGGAGTGATCTCGGGTTATGGGTGGGGCACTCTGAGACATTTCTAAGCAGAGGGATGTCTGCTGCCTGAAATTTGGCTGGGGCCCTCAATGGCTTCTCACAGTAGGAGACTTTTGTACACACCGCTTGCTCTGTAATTTACCTGTGCTTGGTGGTGAGTGGGATGGCTGGAGTCTTTAGTGAATAATTAAGTTCACACATGACCTCCCTGCACAGAAGCTGTTCTGCTGTACACAAGAGCAGCAAAACATCCTCCCACCAATTCACGCAACCAGGACTGAAACTGCTCCTGTGCTTGTATCATAAGTTTGTCATTTAAGGTGTAGGCATGAAAAATTCCTAATTCTTTAAAGGAAGTGCCACCTGACATGAATCTGTACGAATGTCTTCGAATTTACAAGTAAAAGCAGTGGTTGATTACTGTAAAATAAACCTTTAACCTTTTTAAATAACTCTGAAGGTAATAAATGCAGTAATTGTTTACATTTTATGTTTTACTTCGTCTTGCTTTCCCTAGGAGGATTTCATCTTTTCAGATGTTTATTAAATGCCACGCAAGCCCCTTGTATACTGTATATAGTGCATACAGTAAACTGAGTGGCATCTACGTGTCACGGCTGTTGAAATATGGACACTGCCAAAGGAAAAGAAAATACAATGCTTACAGGTGAAGGGGAAGGTTGCGTGTATGGAGGATGTTGTAGTGGCGGAAATATACAGAAATACATACAGAAAGAGAGAGTGAAAAGAGGGTGCTAAGGAGGAAAGAGATGAGAGATTCAGGAGTTCAGAAAGATGTGAAGCAAAAAGGGACATAAGGGTACATCAGATTTTGAGACTGCAGAGGAAAGTGGTGTGAAGGGGAAAACAGGAAGACACTAAAGACCACTACCCTTTCCACAAACCTTTGTAATGTTTTGTTTAAATACCCATATTTCCAACACAAATTAATTTTTGTTACTCATTTATTTGAAACTGCTGACAAGAATTGTCAAAGCTAATAGGTCTGGCTTGTGTTAAGTGCTGGTCTCTTGTATATGTCTGGGTGCAAAAAAAGAAAACCCAGGGCCAAATGTATGAAGGTAAGTGTTTGCGATAGCCAAATAGCAAATGTTTGTGATTCGCTAATTGCAAACAGCAGTGTACAAATGCGTGGTTTCCGCATTTTGCGATTCCCAGTGGGTCACAAATAGACCCAACTCATGAATGTTAATGAAGTAGGTCTCAATTTGCGACCCATTGGGAATCGCAAAAATCACAAGGATGGTGGCCTGCTGGGGTCAGCAGACCACCATGTCTTTGCTTGCTTTTAAATAAATCAATCTTTTTTTTTTTTTTCTAGCAGCTTATTTTTCTTAAAGGAAAACAGAATGCGTTTAAAAAAAAAAAAAGTTTTCTTTTCATTTTTTTAAGGCTAAGCAGTGGTCCACGGCACAACTGCCTGCTCTTAAATATTTTTTTAATAAACATTCACAAAGGGGAAGGGTTCCATTGGGGACCCCTTCCCATTTGCGAATGGGTTACCACCTACTTGAAGTAGGCGGTATAATGCTAATGTTTTGCAACCGCATTTCGGTTGTAAACCATTCACACATACAACTGCGATTCGGTTTCAGGAGGGACGCCCTAAACATGCCCCTTCCTAATGCCGATTCGCAAACCCAATTTGCAATTCTATAATAGGTTACCAAATCGCAAATAGGGATTTGTACATTTCAAAAAGCCTTTCAGATAGCCTTTCTATTCTGCGAATCGTCCCTGTTTGCGATCACAAAAACGCTTTGTACATCTGGCCCCCAGTGAGGGAACAAAATGCAAGATGTGTGAAGAACAGGATTTTTGTTTCCATATTTACCACTTTACCTTTTGCATTCATTATAATGCAGTCTCAGTAAAAAAAGAAAACTGGATATGCAGCTGGAAATCGGCTAAAGTGGGAAGTGTTCTACATTAACAAAATGCCATTATTAACAGCAAAGTTCCCCCCACCCTCAGAAAACAAGCATTGGCAAACCTTATAGATCTTGCCGGCAAGATGTATTGCCAAAACCAATAGCTTGGATGCACTTAAAAAAACAGGAGTGGGTTGTGGGCGACAGAGGGAGCAATGGGAAGTGAGGCTGAGTGGGGAAAAACAAAAGTAATAGAGGGTGGGTGGGGGAAAAGCATCTGGGCAGGTGGGGGGGGAACAAGGGATACCTTTGGTGGCAGTAACAAACAACGGGACCAGAGGTTGGGCGGAGAAAAATAAAAATTAACAGAGGGTGGGCATGAAAAAACAACCGGGACAGAGGGTGGGCATGACAAAGCAAAAGATACAGAGGGTGAGTGGGGAAAAGCAACAGGAACAGAGAGTGGGCGAGAAAAACAACAAGAACAGAGGATGGGTGGGGACAAACGGGCATGGAGGTTGGGCGGGAAAAGCAATGAGAATGAAGGGTGGGTGGAGAGAAGCTTGGGAGGGGGACAGCACACCACGGATAGAGATGGGTGGATATAAAATCATGTGGTGGGGATGAAGCAGTATGTTGGGGGAAGTGCGAGGGAAGAAGGAGGTGGTGATAGAGGGTGGAACATGTGTGGAGGAGAGTAGAACATGGGAGAGAAAACAGTGAGGAGCACTAGGGGTGGGCAGTGAAGCAGATGAGGGTGGCAGCTTGAAAGCACAAGCAATCTCATGGAGTGCTTCACAAAAAAGAAGAGCCACTATCTTTGACAAGAGGCATATCGTTTCAAAAAAGTTACTTGTATGCAGGTGGTACTGTGTTAAAACTTGCCACTTTTTAGCCAGCAAGAAAAACTGACTGTTCAATAAAGGTAAATAGTCATTTATCACCACACATTCAAAAGAAATTTAAAAAAAGAACCCTTCTGATATCAGTGGCACTTATTGAAAGGTAATTTATAGATAGATGCCTGTCCTTTTTCTATGGAAACTGTGATAGTCATGTATAACTGTTGACCTCAAAATGTTAGGAGCTGCTGTGCACTTTGAGTACATGCCACACTCTGTCTTGATGTAGGTGATGAGACGATGCTGTGCAGTGCACACTAAATGGGGAAACAAAGAGGAAGAGAGACACAGAAAAGCATGGATGTAAAAGAACCTGCTAGCTGGAGTAAGATAAAGGGCAGTCCATGTTTAATGGTGAATAAAAGAGGCTAGAGATTGAATCAAGGCTAGGCAGCCTTGGTATTTGGTGCTCCTGATATTCCATATCACCAGCAGCGGACTGCATAGCTTTCTCATCCAATTCTGTCTTTTACTTTGCATTCTAGCACTTGCAGTTTTGCTTTTATAATGTGGTGAAAAGTCTCTCTGGTTTGAAATGGCAAGAAACAAACATGGCTGGAACAGCTACTCATACCTGATGTGGGAGAATCGGGGAGCTCTACTGAATGCTCCGCCACACTATTTAATTAAGTTTACATCACAGTACAGATATGTGCGTTGTGTAATTTCTACACCGGTTGGTTGCAGATACTACTGGAATACATTATCCTTTCTTTTAGGTTTCTGTTCTAACCATTTTAATGTGCGATACATATATATTAGAACATTTACCTTAAAATGTGAGTTTTAAATTCAACTAAGAGTGAACCTTTTACATTTATTCTGAAACATATTTGAAGTTGCTAACTTAACTTACTGCGATAGCGCACGCACTGTACTTGTACAGGGAGTTGTTGCATGCCTTCACTGCATGCAGCTTTGGCTTTAGTGCACAGAGGCCCTTTACTGCCGCACGCAGGGGTTACAAATTAGAGAGAACATTGCATACAATCCTGCTAAACTAGGAGCAAAGATACTCCTCATTGAAGTTCCATGTTTCTGGAGGAACAGGGAGCCTTCATATTTAAAAATAATTCTCTGTTAGCGCTAATCTGCAGCATTCTAGGACAAAATGTCGAGGGGTGCGATGGTTCCAGTTTTCTCTGAACAATATATTCTGCACTGTGTCCAGTGTGGCTTCTTGTGGGAGGCTAGTGTATAAACTCTCAACGTTAAGCCCGACCAAAAGATGATCGGAAGTGTTAAAGTCTTAATTTTTAAGTAAACTCAGTAGATGACAAATGTATTTTAGATAAGTGGAGGTATGTTGTACTATTGGACGAAGGAAGGAGTCTGTAAATTGTGATAATGGTTCAAGGATGGAACCAATGCCCGATACTATGGGACGACCCAGTGGTGGTATTTTATTTTTATGCATTTTTGGAAGAGAATAGAAGTAGGGTGTTCTCGGTTCTTTTGGAGGAGGAAATCTGCTTCTTTTTCGGAAATCCAGCTGTTAATCTCTGGTTCTTCAATCATGTTCTCAATATGTCTTTCCAATCTCGCTGTGGGGTCTGTCCTCAGAGGTTCATAGTAATTAGTATCATTCAGGAGGTTGGGGCACAGAGTGTGGTAATCTGCTTTTTTTTTCTTTTAGGGGGGACGATCCAGCCTCCTTTATCTGCTAGTTTCATCACCAGGTTGTGGTAGTCATGGAGTTATTTTAGTGTAGTTCGCTCCTTTTTTGTGATGTTCTGATAAGGCTCAAAGCAGCCGCGGTCTGTGCAGGTAACAGCGGTGGGGCCGCGTTGGGGGGGATTTTGAGGGACAATGCCGAGGGAAAATTAAATAATTTTCCCTCTGCATCGTCCCTCAAAATCCCCCCCAAAGCGGCCCCACCGCTGTCGCCCTGCACGGACCGCGGCTGGCTCAAAGTCTAGTTTGTTAATTTCTCTCTTTGAAGAGAGCTTGTTCAAACATTGTGATCTCCACTGGTGCCATCGCATTGGTGGGACAGAATGTTGATTTGTTTCTTAGGTTGGTGTCACCCGTATTATCGGGTTTTCTTTATTTTGGAAGAAGGCTTTTAATTTGATTTTCCTGCAGTCTATGATTTCATTACTGCCTACAGCAACAGTTTTTATTACTGCCTACTTCAGCGGTTCCTAATCTGTGTGCTGCGGCAACTCAGTGTGCCGTCAAAACTAGCTAGGGGGTGCCGTAGCATTGATGTTTTACATTTGTGTAACTTGGGATGGTATTTTCATGCAAATAAAACTGATGAATGACCTCACGTAGACATACATAATGCATGCTGGAGTTCACTTAAGTTCCTTCTCTTTATCAATCCATCTCAGTGCTGTCAATAATTAAGTCTATATATTTATAAATGCTTTATAAGAAACACCTAAAGCGGCCAATGAGCATCTGCCCTAGTTTAAGCGGACTACAAACCATCTAGTGTCAAGGGGATGGACAGATTTTCCAGACTCTACCCTTCTTTTAGTGACGGCTATGTGATATTTAAGGATTGCAACGGATTTGCAGAGAACAGTTTAAAATTAGGCCTGGGTGGTAAATTCCGTTCCGCTCGCGGAATTTGGGTAATTTCGCGTTCCGCGGAGAACGCGAAATTGCCAAAAATTCTGCGGCTTCGCGGAATTTTTTGCTTGTTCGCGCTTTCAAAATGCGTGTTCGCGAGATATTTCTCCCGAGCACGCAAACAGCGTTCGCGAACAGGAAAAAAGCATCGCGAACGGGCGGAACAAGCAATTCCGCGTGTGTGCGGAACTTTTGCGTGCTCGCGGAGATTTTTTACCGTTTTGCGGAGCTTTGCGTAGCGCAACTACGCAAATTCCGCCCACCCCTATTTAAAATGCGATGTTTGACTTTCTGGTCTGATTTTCCTTGTGGTTTTGCCAGCAAGTGAAGCACAGTTCTGCCTCTGGGATGCCGTTTAAAAGATTCTGTATATTAATGGTGCCTATGTTCGAGCGCACCAGCAGTGGGTGGAAAACTAGACTTAAACGATTTGACTATAAATCTCGCTGTAATTCACCTGGCTCGGCCACTAAGAGTGCTTGAAAAAATGACGTGTGTTTGAAACCATTCTTGCGCTGCTGCCGTTAAGAAAGAGAAGAGGGGACTCTCAAAACGCAACATTAACTTTTTTGTTGCAAAATACTTTTTTTATTGGTGCCAGCTGGAAGGAAAATGGCCCAGTTGGATGTGAGAATGATAATGTAGCTCTAAATGTATTATAATGTAATTACTGCGGAGAATGCATTGACCCTAACATTTTAAAGTTACTTTAGAAAGTTAATCAACAGTGCTATTCTTCTAATGGCAAGAAACTCTTTTGGTTAAGTTAATATCCATTGCTGGGTTTTGACTGCCCAAATGGGCACTTTCAAGTGCCAGGAAGTTTAGTTTCCTGGTGCCCCATGTAAACATTGCATTACGTGCCGCAGTGCGTTTATAGCCATCACTTCGCTCCTGCAGCTGCTTTCTTAAAGAACAGCTAGAAGCAGCCCATTTATTACAGACTCGAGCTGCTTGAATAGTGCTTTTCAGTTGTTTGGTGTATTTTGCATGTTTGAGATGTTCCATGTCGGGTGTGCTTTCCTTTTGACATAGACAGCAAAGAGTGTAATTTTTTAGACAAATATATATTTTTCATCTATTATTTAGGATCTTTTGACACTGCTTTTGTGATAGACAGAATATTCAGTTGTTTTTAAATAGTATTTTCCCAAATGTTGTAGACTGACTGACAGACTATCTGTGCTTAATATATCAAAATGTGGTTGCCTACATAAAGCCAGATAGAGAAAAGGATTGCACATGTAGATAACACTTGGGTGCACAAATAGCAAAATTTACAAGTGTAAAATTCCTTGGTGGAATTTTGAAGTCTTAATACGGATGGTGTGGGTTTTATTTGCGTGAGCATGTCATATATTGATACTAATGAATATACATGGCTGCCTTATTTCAGAGCACTCTCACTAGGATTGGTTTTGGCCTCTGCTGTGGAGAGACCACACGGCCAAGGCCTACAATGCGCATGATGTATGAGTGCCATAGAGGTGATGTCAGTAATTGAACAAAACAGCGCTTTATTAGAAGAAGGATGTGCCGCATCAGTTTTTTAAAACTAAAAATAGTTTTAAAATATTCCATATGCAGACCCCAGTGCTGAAAAGTATTGTTTCTGACTTAACCAATTAAAGTTGTTTTTTATTAAACAACTGTTCTATTTTTATTTTGTTATATCTATGATTTTAATACCTTCATCGGCTTCATTCCAATTATTTTCAGGGAGAACAATTGAAGTACACCTGAGGTCAGGCTTACATCCCCCCCACCCGCCAAAAAACCCAAACATAATAGGGAGCCGTGGCCAACGGCCAATAGGTCAAGGGAGCAACGGGTCGAAAAAGTTTGGGAACCACTGGCCTACAGCAACAGTTTTAAAACATACACCGCTTCTTAATGACAACTGCACCGGGCAATCATAGAACCCCTCACAAAGAAGCATATTGCTAGATTAAAAAACAGGCAGACAGCTGCTAGTGTAAACTGAATATAAAAAAAAAACATTTTTAAACACCACTGCATTTTTGAGTTTTGTGGAGATATAGAACCAACAACATTCACAAACAGTGGACCTTTCCTTTGCACAACGTGTATTTTTCCAATAAGTATGAAAACAGAAATAACCCCTTCACCCACGCAAGACTTGTGAGGTGAAAAACTATGAATCCCGCACTATCGATGAGATTCATGCATGCTGTAATCATCACTAGGGAAATAACAAAATACATGAGTATGAGAACTTGCTATACTTCATGTTCTCCTCTGTTTTTGTGTTTTATCAATTTTTTTCCTTTTCCAAACTCTGCAGGCTAATATACCTACAGTCACGATTGGATACAAAAAACGAATTAAGGTACCCAGTGGAGTACCAAGAAGATAAAGGGATCTGACTCATAAGATCCTGGCAAAGGCTATTGGCCCCTAAGGGGCATTTACCGGCCAAAACATGTTGACAACCCTTCTAGGCGCCAAGGATAAGTAATTTTTCCTATTGGCGCCACATACTGTTTTTAACCTTATACCTAATCCCTTCTTTTCACAATAAAACGGTCTTTGGGCTTAGGAGATCATTTTAATTCTATTTTCATGCACGGATCCTGCCAGTGTTACCTACCAGTCGCCCTCCCTCTAGCAGGAGACATCACTCACCTAGGGAAACAAGTACCCAGTTGCGGAACCCGATTATGATGCTGCCCACAAAAAAACCTCAGTGGAGATAATATACACCGTTGGAGGCAAGTAGGGTTTGAGGGACAACAACCGTGAGACTCTGGCATAGCAATTGTGGTGGTCCACTCTATTTTGATTATATAGGTACACCCTCTGGGAGCTGAGCGGACCCAATGAAGCTCCTTTCTCCCTGCATTGATTATTATGTGTTCAACGTTCACCTCACACGAAGCAAAGGAGGTAATATTTTTACCTTGGATTCTAGTACTCTCAACAAACTGCTGTTCAAGTGCCATAGAGAAAATCTCAAGCAGGGCAAGGTTGCAGAATCATCTAAGCTTAGCCCTCTGAAAAGTCGTCTTGATTTAGAGCTAGAGGTAAGTTTTTGATGTGCCTACAAAGATATAGGAGATTTTGACCCATGCCGTTCTTTATTCCTCCTTATCCTCTAGGTTAAAGAGTTTTTCCCCTGTCCTCCATGTCTGGAACAGTAGCTTACCAGCACTGCATTGGTACCTTATTCTGCTAGACACCTTTGATGGAAGGTTCTACATTTGTTTAACAATGTGGCTACATGGAGGATATTTCTTTCTATTCCTAGAACACAGACTTTCCATGTTGAGAATGTATGTGCTTTACCAGAAATTCAGATTGCCAGGGGCAAGTTTCTACATTTTTGTCATCCCTTCTGGTTCCTTGCTTTGATGACATCAAAATTAAGCTAAAGACCAGGCTTTCTGCCACGTCTACTTCTTCCATGTTGTCTTCTACATTACAGGGGCAGCTCTGGTTACTCCCCAGGTTGTTCCGGCACCCAAACAATGGCCCTGTACCTGTGTTCCTGAAATTGAGGTGATCTAACTTTTTGCCCCTTTTTTGTATTTGGTTCCTCCAGGAATTAGGCTTTAAGCATGCATCCTGTACACACCAGAATGGGCATCTCTGGTAACATCCCCCCCAAGTGGAATGAGGGCTACTTGACGTCTCAATTTCCAGATGTATTTCTAATAAGTCTCTACTCTTTGTGTAGCCTTGGAGGAGACTAAGAAGTAGTAGATGGGGGTTTCCTTCGTGCACACCCTGCTTCTCTGTCTGGCTGCTTTTAGCACCTGCTCCTTTAAATTCTAATTTCTGACAATTGGCATACCAGTAGGATTCTCTTGCCTTTGCAGTGTCTGGGTTTTAAGATTTTAGTCTAAAACTGCTTTTTATCCTCCCGACCAGGACCTTCAGTGGTACTTGATGCTCTTCGGAGAGCCAGCCAAACATTAAGGCACTCCTATTACTCTTTCCTTAACTTCTGGGGACTCAAAAAATCTTTCTAGTCATGTTTCTAGTGGTCCTAGCCTTCTATCCAGGACATGTGGTGTCTGCCATCTCACGGACATCTTGCAATGTTTTGGGGTCCATTTGAAACAGTTTCCTTCTGTCAGGGATTGCTTGCACAGATTTCTCCAAGAGGGGCACTTGCAGTGTATCAAATCTAGCATTTGGTGTTGATGCCTTCCTGACCGTTTTCTTAACCACAGAAATGCATTCTAATGTTCTAGTTTATTTTATCGGATGACCTGCTGAAATTACTGATCCATAATAATTGTCCTGTACGACAAACTTTATTCATACAAGCTTTTTAAGAAGTTCACAGGCACTACAGCATCAGCTTCCACGGGAGGGTACCAACATGCCCATGCTTTCCATGTTCCTTTCTCTCTGGTGCCCATCATTCTTTTAGCAAACCTGCAGCCTTCTACAAAAGTCTGAGCTCTCTATTTCACCGGATAACCTCCAAACAAGAAGATCCAGGGTTTTGCTTTCCACTGTCTGTCCATTGTAAAAGACATCTCATTGGACGGATTAATAAACGCTTTTGATCGCCAACTCCAGAACACCTGGAAACCAAGGCTGGGACACCCAGACTGTAGTTACTAATACTAGCTGACTTTCCTATGATGGCATCATAAGCAGCCCCCTCTGAATTGCCACTAAGGGTAGAAAAGCATAACCTCTCCTCTCTCTCCAACTCTGTTGCATAGTGTTCACCACTACCTCACCCTGATCCAGTCTCGAACTGAAACATCCCCTCAACTTATTTGTTAACCTTTATGCAAAAAAATCCACTTACAGCTTCTCTGGATTTAACATTTTCTTTGAAATTTCTCAAATACCTTGAATTCCAGTTTGTCGCCTAATTGTCCTGCCCACGTAAGCACTCCTCTTTTATACCTATTTTTTTTATCAGAACAAGAATATCGCAACCCCTTGACTAAGTCTGATCATTCTTTTGATCTGGAATGCACTAAACAATTTACATAGCATAGTTGTAACATTGTTAAACCTCAATAACGAAAAATGTTCTGTCTATTTTGGGAAGGTCTGCAATGCCAAAAAAGCCTGCATCTTATTTCTATGCATTCATGTCTTCTCCATTGCCCATCTGCCACCAGTCTCTATTGGCTTTAATCTTGCTCTGCATTAGTGTAGCATTTTCGTCTTTGTATTTTAACATCTGGAACCATTCCAAAACTAGCTTGCACATTTAAGCCTCTAGATCCTGTATCCACCATTGAAGTTCGTCCCTCACTTCCTAAGTCAACAGGACATTGTCCCCATACCATAAACCTTTGTGCATACTTCTCAACCTCATTCTTTTTAAAGCCCTTTAATACGAAGGCCATGGAAACACAGCTTGTATTGATGCAGATTACAGACCTATGATCATTGCTAGGTTCTTCCACACCATCTTTTCCTCCTGTAGTGCACCCAAATTATTTTGCTTTACCCTTTGAATCATCTTCAATGGTAACCTCAAGATTCCATCCTGCATATGCAGTTGGAAACGCAAAATATATTTGTTGGGTTCAATATTGACCTCCAAAGTTATGATGAAACTCAGCCTTTCCAATGGACTTTGTACCTGGTCCAAATACCAGTGCAACTCTCCAAGTGTCTGGGAATCGTCCAGATTACCTATCATCCTTACACCTCAGTCCCTTAAACATGCCACAACTGAACTTAGCACCTTTTTGAAATACCATGGTGCTGTTGGCAGACTGAATGACAAACTCACAATCTTGTACAGATGACACAACCGGTGGAATTGCCGGAAAAAAACCCAGACTGTCCTCCACCATTGGAATTGTAAAGTACCGATCTCTTAGATCCAACTTCACTAACAAATTGTGTTCTTGTAAAGTTTCCCTTAATAGTTAGATCCCTTCCATCTAGAAATATTTGTACACTACCAATGTATTTATCTCTAACAGATTTGACTGGCCTCCTTCCCTTTCCTTCCTTCTTTACTAAGACCAACTTACATGTACTCTTCTGTTCTGGTGAACTTTCGCAGACACTGCCCTCCGTAACTTTTATCTCACACTAAGAGAGCGGCAGATTTTTTAGTCCAGTTGCGTTCTCCCAAACACAATAATTATTCACAAAAGGGCAACTGGGCCATGAAGAAAACTGAGAAGAGAGAAGAACAAGAGTACTGATTGAAACTCGATATACTTCCTGGGGTATCCAAAGATTTTGGAATAGACGTCTTACTCACTTATCGTTACATGCTTCATCATCTGCGCCTATCCACACCCTGATAGGATACCACCAGAGCGGCCTCAACCAGAAGACGGTCTCTGGCAGTTCTTAGAAAAAATAAAACTGGACAAAGCAGGGATCCTGAGAGGACTAGTAGATAGTAAGTTAAAAATACCTCACAGTATATCCCAAAGAAAGTCTTTTATTAGTAGGGTACTAGGGGTATGGTTAGAAAAAGAAATATGTAAGTGTAACAATTTTATAGTTTGAGAGCTATTACTCAGTTAACCCTGATTCAACCGAGTGCCAACATGTTTTGGCCCTCACGAGTCTAAAATGCCAATATTTTCTCGTGACAAACTTGCTAAAACTGTTTCTACCTCCCCCAGCAGAAATACTTCCTGTTCTTACCATGGGAACTTGCTTGTCCTTTGGCTCCGTTTGCCTTTCCTCTAGTAGCTCTTCCACATTGTGGGAAAAATTCAGTGGCTGTTTGGTCACTATGATATCCTGCTCTACCTTGAAGCTCTTAATGGGAACTTTGGAAATCTAGGCTTGGATAGTGTACTACCCCCAGCCCTCAAAAAATCAGTGGTTACTGTGAACAGTCTGTGCACCGCATTCTACGCCTGGTCAAGATAGTGAAGGTTGAGAGTTATATACTTACTGATTTCACAATGCCTTGTACAAATAACAGTCCCATAGTCTCTACACTTACCTCTGTTTGCCATGCCCCCCAATTTTTGGTTAGTTCTCATCAAAACTACCTTTCAGCTATCAGTGCTGCATAGGCAATCACTAGTATTGGTATTCCCTAGCAGGCACTTTGCTCTCTGATTTAATCCTCTTAATAATGTAAAATCGCAGACATACATTTGACAGAGCCCCTCAGCCATATCAAGTACTCTTAAGCAAAGGCCCTAAAACATCAAAAAGCTCAACTTTCTATTGCTTAAAGGACCCCTCTCCAAGCCCCTTCTTGTATGTCGCTCCGTTTTGAAGAGCAAACTAATCATCTTACGATCCAAATAATTGTGTTAAAATTCTCTTTACTTCAATAATCTGCCTTGAACATTGAGCTATTATGCATTCTCTCTCTCAGGCTTGCAAATCCATCTCGTGTCATTCCTTTTAAAGGCACACTTTTTTCTAAAAATGTTCTCTATGATGCCAGAGTCTAGATCATATACATTCTCATAGTATGTCCATCTCCTCATTACTCCTTTTAACCAAACCAAACTCTTCCTATGTATCAGGGCACATCGGCTTCTCTTTAAAACCGCCTAGGGACCCTCTTCAGTTTGTGCCACAAAGGACACCTTTCCTATGCATGGTGTTCCACCATCCATGACTATTGTTTCATTATTCCCGTCTTTCAAATGATTTTCCTTCCTCCTACTCTTTCCAATAGTTTTCTCTTTAGCTGCATTTACCTTCTCACCCCCTCCGTCAGGGACCAAAATTATTCTTGCGAGAGCTTGTCCCTTTTCCTACTTACAATAGCTGTCTTAAGAGCCTCCATTATGGAAGCCTTATTCTCCCTATGAACATAGCACCTCACAATTTCCTTCTATGCTGCCTCAGGAGCTAAAATATCTTGTACCTCAATTCCTCAAGTTTATGCTTATAATCCTTATAGTTTCTTTCTTTTTTTAATAGTTCTCCTATATCACATAAATAAATGCAGCTCTTCTTATCGAAATGCTTGGTAGTCCGTTAGGTGTAACTAACACTCAGAACATCATCTCTTCCTAGCTCTTGCTCCACTTATTTTTCCTATTAGTTTACTCTCATTTTAATATGGCCACCTAATTTCGAGAGATAAGTATGCATGTGATACAGGATGACGTCATAGATGCTTTCGTGATCATACTTACCTTATGAGGCAGTTTCTTGTTTGCGCTTGTGGCTGCCTGCCTGCGTGTACCAGTACTTAAAGTGCACATTGTGGTCCCTACCTCGGTAACAGTCTGGCTTTGTTTTCACACAATTAAAACTAAGATTCCAAATGTTTTCTTTTGCCACTTCCCCAAAAATTAAACTGTCTTTACTGAGACCTGAATCAAAATCCTAATATTTTTCCGCAAATTGGAAAACTTCCTACTACAAAACAATAACACCCCCCACCACTACTTGCCATGCAACATGCATTAACTGCCTCACCATAGAATCTGAACTTTTTAATTGTGTTAAATATAGGCTTAGTCTACAGCAAACAACTCTGCCAAGTCTGGAAGGAAGTTGTTTTGAGAGCATCATTTTTTTTTAAACAAATTTTTATTGATTTTCTATACATCCAAAAAGGGGTTCCGGTTACATACCCCAGATAGGTAGTAAAGTTACAGTGCAAATCAGGTTATTTATGGCACAGCTAAAGCACCATATGATGTCCATACCAACTATGCAGGCACTGCATACGGTCATCACGATAAGTATTTGCAATTAATGAAAATTCCCATCCCCAACTAGCCCCCCACCCGTGTCCCCCTCCCCCCAGGTGTGTCACTTAAGTGCAGGCTGCAAGAAGCCAATAGAGGTGTTATCTCAGTGGGGCGACTAACTTGTACAGGAGGTTGCTGCAGCTGAGTGTCACCTGGCTTGCTTGTCGAGCACCACTACTAAACGTGAGGCTACAGATCGAGGTGGTCTTAGAGCTGCTTACGCGTTAGTCCATAGCTGCCACAGGGTCACCTACAGATGCGTCATCCCCCTTTGCTTCGGGAGATTTAAGTGCCACAACGAGCGCCTCCCAAGCTCTCGCCCGTTCCAGGGCCTTTTCACTCTCGGTTCGCTTCGCTATTTGTAACCTAATCACTCCCTCACACTCGGCCCACTTTAGGAATTCTGCTTTCCACTTTGCTATTCTAGGGCCCTGTTTTGCCTTCCAATGGGTGGTGATGTTCCTTTTGGCCAGGAGCAGACCCAGGTCTATAAATTTGCTAGTAATTTTGTTCTTGGACGTGTAGGGAAACCAGTGCAAAATACAATGAGCCATGGTTGGATCCAGCTCTCTATCAGTGAGGTCTGATAATATTGTTGTTACCTCCTCCCAATAACTGTCTAGGAACGGGCAACCCCATAACATGTGTTTAAAATCTGCGCTTTCTGTGTTACATCTCGGGCAGGCCGCTGATTGGGCCGGGAAATATGCGTGTTGTTTTGCTGGGGTAAGGTATGCTCTATGTAGAATATGGAAATGCACTAATTGAAACCTTGCATTCCTCGTGCTCTTCCAGGCTTTCTCCACTAGCTCTCCCCACGCCTTATCCGGGATGTCCCCCCCTATAACAGCTTCCTATTTAAGCTTCCGGACACACAGGGGGAGTAAGGATTCCAGCGTCATGCGCCTATAGAGGCACGTCACTGCTTTAAAAGTGCCTGGTGCCAACACTACGTATTGGCAGCCCATGGAAGTTGGTGGTTCTGTAAGTCCCCTACCCCAGTGCTTCCTGATAGCCGCGGTGAGGGCCGTGTACTGTAGGAAATCACCCTCGGGTAAGTCAAAGCGGGTTTGCAGGTCATTAAACGGGATCATGGCACCCTCCTCATATAGGTCCCCTTTGATAGTCAGCCCTTGTTCCGCCCAAGCCTCCAATCTCTGCCAATTGCCACCATGTGGCAGGGCCCTGCACATTATCAATGGTATTTCCAGCGCGTAGGGGTATTGAATAGAGGCTCTTCGCAAATATCTGTTCCAGCATTTTCGTGTCGTGGTAAGTTCCAGGGTGAGGGTCGCGGTGTTAACCGGGAGCCGCAGAATAATGCGGGACAGCAACAACAAGGGCCCCCAAGTCTTCCCTGCGCTCGTCATCTCCCCTAGTGGTCCTCGCTACCCACTGCGTAAGCCATTGAAATTGTGCTGCCAAGTAATAGGTCTCATAGTCTGGGACCGCCAGGCCGCCTTCTGCTCTTGGTCGCATGAGTGTACTGAGTGCCACCCTGCGTCTGCCCTTACCCCAAAGGAAGGCTGTGACCATTGAACGAAGCTACTTTAAATACGTTGCCGGGATCCAGATCGGTAAGGTCCCAAAGTAATATAAAAGCCTCGGGAGGGTTATCATTTTAAGAAGGGCCACACGGCCCGCTACTGACAGCGGCCAAGAAGCCCAGAATTCGAAGTTGGCTTTTGCCCCTCTGATGGCCTTCCCAATATTACCCTCAAGAATCCTCTTGTTTGTGGTAAATATGTGTGGCCAGATAGGGAAGACATCTGTCTTCCCAATTCACACCCTCTGTGTGCTGCGGGCCTACCCTATTCCCACGCGCCGGGAACAGGCAAGATTTCGACCAGTTCACCTTCAATCCTGCTACTCTGCTGAGAGCGTGGAGTAGGTGTTTCGCCCCCAAAAGCTCCGTTCCCGAGTCAGCAAGGAAAAGCAAAAAGTCGTCGGCATATAATGCAATATGATGAACCTGTCCATTTACGTCGAGCCCCCGTTATGCCGGCCCTGATCTGGCATGTGCTGCTAAGGGCTCCATCGCCAGCGCAAATAACAATGGGGAGAGGGGACAACCCTGTCGCGTGCCCCGCCCCACCCTGCAAGCGTCGGAGATTAGCCCCCCAGTTTTAATTCTAGCGGTGGAGTCAGTGTATAAAAGAGCCGTCCAGTTCACGAAGCCTGACCCGAGCCCCATTGTCCGCATCACATGGAATAGGAAAGCCCACTCCAGACTGTCTAAGGCTTTTTCTATGTCCACTACAAATATCGTGGCAGCATCCTCATGGTAAGTGTCCGCTTCCAGGATGCACATGAGCCTTCTGATATTGAGCGCTGTGTTTTTAGTGGGGATGAACCCGGACTGGTCGTTATGTATAAGGGTGGTCATATGAGGGAGCAAACTGGAGGCTAAAATTTTACTTTGTATTTTATAATCGAGATTGAGCATGGATAAGGGGCGGTACGCAGTTTTATCCCGCGCCTGCTTGCCCGGCTTTAGCAAAGGGATGATGATCGCTTCTCTAGTGGAGACAGGGAGTTTGCCAAGTCTCTTGGCATCATTATATAATTGTACGAGTTTGGGAGCCAAGAGGTCAATGTATGCGAGGTAAAATTCTATCGGGAGACCATCAGTGCCTGGGGTTTTATTGCGGGCCATACTCTTGATAGCTCCACGCACCTCTTACTTCGATCTCTCGTCCTAGCGAGAGTGCTGTATCCTCATCCAGTGCAGGTAGAACAACCCCTTGCATGAACTCCTGCAGTTCCTCATCCGTTTGGGACAGCTGACTTCGATAGAGCTCAGTATAATATTCCAAAAATAAGTAATTGATCCCCTGTTGGTCATATCTGGCTACCCCATTCTGGTCTCTAATTTCCAGTATGACTGACCCCCGTCTGGCCGGGTTGGCCAACCAGGCCAGAAGGGCCCCAGATTTATCCCTCTCCAAGTGTGCCCGAGTTATGTAGTTTTTGTAATCAAAGCATCGCAGGTGCTCTACCTGTGTGGCTACTGCCTCCCTGGCCTCTAGTAGCTCCTGTTGTTTATCTGGGTTTTCGGGTCTGTCCTTTTCCAGGGCGCGCAAGCGCTCGTCATTTCTCTTTATATCTTGGAGGAGAACCTTCCGTACTCCAACCATCTCAGATATGCACCTCCCCCTAAGGACTGCTTTACAGGCGTCCCACTCCACGAGGGAGGATATGGCTGTACCCCCGTTGTCTTGAAAGTAGTTAGTGATAGCTGTTCCTATTGCAGTGCGGAAAGCTTGGTCGTCTAAGGCCTCTGGGCGCAAGCGCCAGGTGGGGATTTTCGGGCGCGCGTGTGACCATTGTAGCTGCACCAGAACAGGGTTGTGGTCGGAGTGTGTCCTGGTGAGGTATTCGCTGCAACCAACCGCCTCATGGACATCAGGTGAACACAGAATGGCATCCAGTCTGATATGTAATTCGTGGAGGGCCGAGAAGAAGGAGTAATCTCGGGTCATGGGGTGTTGCGCCCTCCAGGTGTCAATTAAGCCCCATTTCTGTTGCCAATTACGGCGTGAGTCTGCCAGTTTGTGTGCAGGTGCATTAGGGAGTGGAGGGTGAGAGCGGTCAAGGGTAACGTCAGAGGTGCAATTAAAGTCACCCCCCAGTAGCATCGACCCCGTGAGGACGGTCGCCAACTTTCCTGATAGTAGGGAGAAGAAGGCCGGTTGGTCCGAGTTGGGCGCATAAATACTACCTAGTGTGAGGTCCCTACCGTCTAGCCTCCCCGACACCACCGCATACCTGCCCTCTGGGTCAATCAGTTGTGACGTGCATTGAAATGGAACACCTGCCCTTACCCATATCAGTACTCCTCTCGTAAAGGCGGAGTACGTGGTGTAATAAGCCTGACACCTCCAGCGGCGTTGTAACGCCTTCCCTTCTTTTGCTAGCATATGAGTTTCTTGGAGGAATGCGATCTGAATGCCTCTGCGGATCAAATAAGAGTGTATCTTATGGCGCCTGACCATAGAGTGCATACCCCGCACATTCCACGAGAGACCAGTCAAGCCTAATGGGGATCCCATTGTTGTAGCCTATGGTTGCGACCTTTAAAAAAACGTTACCCCCGTGACACGCCTGGATCCCCTTAAAAAACCCCAACTATAGACACGACCCCAACTCCCCCAGCCCCCCCCCCCCGCCCCCAGAACAGGTATCCAGGAAAGAATCCCCGTCCAAACCGTAGTAGAACAAACCATCGTCCAGTGACAGTGGAAGGGGTGGTCACTCGACAAGAACCGTGTTGAGTACCCCATAGTGCCGCCCCCGTAACTGATCTAGACAACAAGCCCCTTTCCAACTGAATGTTACTCATAAGTCAATGTAGGGAAGGCATAAGTTCGCTGTCGCTGCACCAGTGGCACAGGGATGGGAGGGCCCGGAAAATCTCCATGTTGGATGTCACACCATGGCCTTCACACGAGATCATCAGCCGTTTAAGGCGTAACCCGTGGCATGTCCGTTCCTAGACTGTCGTTGTCGCTGCGGTCAGGTGAGGTCTCCGATCTGCCAGTGTGGCGTCTGCTCCCACTCAGAGGGGAACCAGGGCCTTTTTGACTGTGCGATATCACCGCCTGTAGCGCTTTGCGACGTTCAAGACTAAGTTCTCTAGGCGAAGGAGTCTTGGTTCCTACCCTATGACTGCGAGGACTCTGCTGCGGGGTCCCAGGAGCTGAAGCATGCTGATCCACCGAGCTGCGAGTGTCAAGCCAGCCCCAAGCTTCTTGTGGCGTGTTGAAGAAACGAACCCCCATCGGGTCTGCCACCCGAAGTCGAGCGGGAAATAACATTGCATAGGGCAGGTTCAATTTGCGTAGTTTAGCCTTGACAGCAGCGAAGGACGCTCTGCTTCGTTGTACCTCCCTCGTAAAATCCGGGAAAATCATGACGTTGTTATTGTCAATGCGCAGTTCCTGTTTTTGGCGGGCACTTTGCAAAATGTGGTCCCTGTCCCGAAAGTGTAGAAGTCTGGCCACAATAGGTCGGGGAGGAGCCCCTGGTTTTGGTGGTTTAGCTGGAACTCTGTGAGCCCGTTCCAGGGCGTAGAAGGGGGATAGTCCTGTTGGAGCCACTTCGGAACGGAGCCAGTCCTCCAAGTAACGGACCATATTTGTCCCTTCTGTTTTTTCTGGAATACCGATGACTCGGATGTTGTTCCGACGCGACCTCCCTTCACTGTCCTCTGCGCGCATTTCCAGAGTTTTTACCTTAGTTTCCAGGACAGCGAGGGATCGGCGCATCTCGTGGACAGATTCCGGCAGGCCGATCATCTTTTTCATTGCTGGACACTCTGTCCTTGAGCTTACGATGATCGTCCTTTAGCAGTCTGAGATCTGTTCCAATAGCATCGATTTTCCCTTTCAGCGCCTCTCTGGAGGCCGTTATGGCCTGCATGATGTCAGCCAATGTAGGTTTCCGGGAGGTCGGGTCTCCACTTGTTTCGGGCAATTCATCCTCCTCATCAGAGTGGGTTCATGGGGCATCCACTCTAAGGACAGCGAACCCCTGTTTCTTTTGTGTTCTCCCCATCTCAAAGACACTACGTACTGGTGTGGCGTTGGAGCGAGCTCTGTGACCGCCGTGGTCAGTGCGTCGGAGCGCCACCAATTCCGCCGGGTCACCCCTGACACTTCGCGCTCTTCTAACTCGCATGCAAGACACCGCCGTTGCTTCTGGCGGTCTCGCCCACTGCAGGTGCTGTGGGTCGAGTGGTCCCACCGAAGGAAACACCCCCCAGTGGTCCGCGGGTCTTGGTAGTGGCCCCCGGCGTTTGTCCGCGTCAGCTCGTCCGAGTCACTCTCTGCGGCCTCCTCTCGTTGGCATATGTGAAAGGCAAGCAATCCGTCGCACTCTACACAATCACTGGGCAGGCGCACCCCCCTCACCGGTGATGGCCCTACAGTGCTCTGCCGCTAGTGGCAGGCTCATTCCGGATCCCCACAGTGCAGGTTCTGATTGTCCCCCTTGTGCTTGGTGGTCGGGATGCCTGTTGGGTGGAATGCGGTCCTCTTCTGGGGCCTGCTTTGTTGGCGGCTAGTCGCAGTAGGTATTTAACGCCGTTCACCGCATGGGCGATCTACTCTTGCGGGCCCGCAATCTCCATTTACAATGCTGACGGCGACGACGTAGGCGGTTGAAGGCTCCCTGTCACTGTTCGCCCCCATCAGGGGCCTGGTTCGGGATATCCGAGCTCCCTCCTGTGCGGGTTCCAGTCCGGCCTCACACCCCGGGTTCTCCCAACTAAAGTCACCGGGGTCAGGCGGGGCTGCACTGGTAACACTGGTGCCTCATACGCGGCGCCGCGCTCCCAAGGCTCTTGTCCCTGCTTGTCGCGCTCCGGGCCCCCCTGGGGAAGCAGGGGCGTCTCTCCGCCGTGGCAGCTGCTTCAGGTCAGCTACGGCTCGGCCGCCATTTTGCAATCAGTGCTGCTGGACCGTGATCGCCTCCCTGCAGCTTTACAGGTTAGTTCTCCCTGCAGCGTTCCACGTCAGCGATGCGGGCAAAGGAAGGCTCCCTGTTTCTGGTCGCTCCCTCTGATGACCCGGTCTAACAGCGCTGAGCTGCCCCCCAAGTGGACTCCTCTCTAGCCGGTCCGCGCAAGGTCTCCCAATCACAGCCCCCAAGCGCAGGCGGGCTGTAGCAGGCAGCTCCAGCACTTCACAAGCGGCGTAGCGATCCCCAGGCACTCCCCAGGCACTCACCAGGCATTCCGGAGCTCCGCAGGGGAGCAGGGGCGTCTCACTGCTACATCAGCCATTTCAGGCCATCAGAGGCGCGGGCGCCATTTTGCGGCACTCCCGCTAGCTCGTACTCGCCCCTCTGCAGCCGTGCAGGGATATTCTGGACTGCGGCATTCTCACACCGCCGACAACTCCTCAAGGCTCACGGCGTGGCGGGATGGGTCTCGCAGGTGAGCTTTGTCTCGTCGGCGAGTCGCGATCGCTGTGCACTGCCATTCACAGCCTGGGCGCCATCTTGCCACCGCACTTGCCGGCAAGCTCTGGTGTCTTCTTCTCGTGGAGCAGCGATGCGGACGATCTGGACTCACTGCCACACCTTAAGAATACCGGGAGTCCCCCGGTCTAGGAATCCGCCTTCCCAGGGCTATTCGGGGCTCAGGATTTTTAATTACGGGGAAGCGGCGGTCGGAGCTCTTCAGCTCGCGTATGCTCTCATCGGCTGCAGGCCACGCCCCCTTGTTTTGAGAGCATCATAAGGACGTCTGATATCACTTTAGAGTGAGAAGTTTTCCAGAACAAGTCTCGCTGATAGACTTTTGCACCAATATGCAATTCCAGGGAAGGCATGATTTCAGGCATTGCAAGCAGTCCTGAGTATTTTCAGGTAAAATTAATTCATCTTACATTTTTCTTGGAAAGCTGGCTGACCGACTCCTTCGGTTTTGTTTGTTGTTGTACAGTACTTGGATATCACATCAGATCTTTGATTGTATATGTTCCTGCTTGGAAGTTTACACCTCTGCCATTTAACTGTCTTGGTGCCTTACAGCAATCTCCATCATCTGACCTCTCACATGATCTATTCTGACAGTGGATGATCCTGGTCAATCAGAGGACTTCCTAAACCAGGCTTCAATCCTTTATCGAAGACTCTTGCTCCAGTAAAAAATAGTTTAAAAGTCATTACTGTTTTACGATGGAAAGATCATATAGCTATCAGATTTTGTGACTATTGATCCTTTAATTAAAGTTGCGTTAAATTAAAGAGCCACTATTTAAAGAACCCCTTTTAGCCGTTTTTTTCCCCGTTTTTTTTCCAACTTTGTGAAGTTTTTAAAGATAGCAAACTAAAAAATCTTTGTAAAGCAGAAGAGGTAAAAGCGTCACACGCGATCACACCCCTAATTTGTAAACTTTTATAGGAATTCTAGGGCGGCATTGCGCTCTAGGGTGTTAACAGTGCTAGACTTTACACAGTATCTTCACTTGGTTTTTTTTCTAGTTAGCCTGCTTTTAGATCTGTTGAGTGTTAAGTTCTAAAACACAGCAATGCGGATCATTCTGAGTGGGTAACTGATTAAATAAATTACTTTACAGCTTTTAAAGCAGTTTGATACATGTTAAGTCTGTGGAGCTATAGAAAGCTGAATAGGCTCCCAATAGTGTTTTATTTATTTTTAATCCGCTTTTATAGTCCTTTGTTTACAATTTCTCAAACCAAATAGAACAAAATAATTGACAGTAATTCTACTTTCTCTATATATTTGGCTTAAGACAACAGGGACCTGTTAGAACTGGAAAGCCCTCACGTGCTACATTTGTCATTGAGACTTTTTTATTTATTTAAATAAATCAGTGTACTTTAAATACAGCTTTGTGTAATGTGAACAGGGTATTCGTATATTACAGTAATAGATTACGATTTATGCTCGAAGTTTTTTTTTTTACTTAGTAAGTTATATACATCACGTGAACAATACAAGTGTTAAATTATTGTCTCCAAGTCGGTGTAGGCCATTGAATTATTTTAAGCCAGCAGGACCTCAAAGCCATTAAGTACAGCAACCCCGGAATGGCTAACGGTTTTTAATCTTTAGTTCATGCGGTCTTTTAGTGTGGGGTTAGATTGCCATCTAGTGGCTAGTTTTGATAGTCGAACAGCAACGTAGTAAAAATCGATTCTGCATTCGTTTTTTTCCCTAATAGCGTATTTTGAATTAGTATTAGAATTTATTTAACATATATGGATATAGCGCATATATGCCTGAAAAAGAAATCTAGCATCGAAACTCATACAAAAAAGATAAAATAGACAAAATGAAACCCAAACCACAAGTACAGAGTTACAATGTGAAACGCGATCTGCATCGTATTTGCAACGGTGATAACGTTTAAAATAGTTTTTAATTACATTTGTTCCTAGAGGTAACCTTTCAACATGCGCTTAAAAAGAATACGCGCTAAGGTAAGGTACAATCAGAAAGGCGAAGTATTCCAGTTAGCAACTCCAGCTACTGTTACCATGGTCCAAATGCATCTCTTTTAATCAGTATGGAACAATATAGGATCCGACCCGATACATTACTGTAGTTAGTAGGTTTGTTTTTAACATGGAGGTGATATGTCAAGTATACGGAGTAAAAACCCTTGCACTTATTTCCCCAAAATTTCCAAAACTTAAAAATGAATCCTCTTCGATAGGCACTGGGCAGACTGATAATCTAACACCCTGACCCCATACATTATTCTTAGTGCTCGATTGGACACTGCTTGCATTTTAAGATTTGACTGGGGTGGGCGGGGACACAAGGATTGGATTGAGATTAGAATGCCAATAAAGTCAATTAAGAGATCCACGAAGCAAGGAGGTCTTGAGAGAGGACCGAGTAAACACGCCCAGCAGCATCTTAACCCCAAATTGACCCCATTCGAAGAATTCTTGCAGAGTCTACGACCCTAAGAGCTGGAACAGATTGAACCCCTAGTTGTACAACTAAGATAGGCATAATATAGCACTAGCTAATGAATGCAGCTATTTAAGCAATGCTACTTTTAAAAACTGAAGACACCAACTGCTAATGCTAACTTGTGATTCAAGAGACTCAAGTGTTTCAAGGGCAAGTAATTCAAGTGCATCTAACATTCACATGTGATTGTGAACATCTTTAGTAGCCTAGGAGAGATCGGGTTACGACACTTCATTGACACTAGTAATAGCTTGCACCTAATTTGAGCATCCGCTCTTAGATGCTCTTCCCTCAGACCCCTCTGTAGACTGTGCAAGACCCCTCTGTAGGCTGTGCAATCAATGCTCGCCACTCCTACAAGCTACAGGTGCAAACATGAAAATGGCAAATTCCAATTTCCATAATGTCTCTGACCTAGACCAGCTTAACGACCACTTTCCTTCTACGCAAACTACTAAAACTACGACCAATAGTGAAATAAAAAATGGTCTCAAAACAAGCAATAAAAGAGCAAAATTTGATCTGCTCTCACCCTTGAAACCAGAAAAAAGCCATCTTAGCAAAGTCATGAGTGAAGTTAAATCAATTAAACATTTTTTGACCTTACCCTCTGATAAGCTACAGGCGGTCGAAGAAATGCTAGATGACATGAAAAAGAATATCAATGGCATTGCCAACAGAATAGCATCCTGATTGCTTCCCCTCCAGAGTCCGAGAACTCGAGTTTGAGTTCCCTAAGTTCCTTTATGCTCAAGATGATCTGGAGGACGGAAGCAAGAATAATAATGCACAGTGTCCCTGTAGCGAAAGAAGGGAATTGCACTGTCATTCACAACCAGCCTGCTACCCAGATTACATGACATCACAACCTGTGAAATATAGATCATTCAAGATGCCCCCGTGTTCCCTGATCTCAAACCCCTAACTGACACAACTCAATAGGAATCATGATGTGCATCCTTGAATGGACGCAGGCTACAATGATCTGTGAAGTGGCAAGAACACAAAAAATGTCACATGATGCAGCCAACAAGTCTTTGTCTAGAACGTTCGAAAGCCAGAGCAGCAAGAAAAACAATTTCTCCGTTAGACCTCTAATGAAAAAACTCCACATCAGATATGGAATGCTGTACATTTACTGAAGGAAAATCACTTACAAATAGAAAGCCAGACCTTTCCATGAACTATTGGAGCTGGAGAACTTCTTCGACAATCTGAGCTATGAGAACATGGAAACAAACCCGAACCCTTAATCCTGGTCGACGGTTTCAAATAAATATCCACAAAGACATTCTAAATCAAGATAGGAACAAACACCCCACTCTCTTACAGCCTTTGCAATGTCCTAAAATGTATACTGATTGCTCATGGGCGACTGGTCAATCAATATCTGGCTACCACTTGTCTGGGATGTCCTTGCCCCAGTGCTTTCAATGGAAAAATAGAAGTGCAGGTACCCTATACCAGAGTACCGACTTGCTTCTGAGAAGTGCCGATAATCTCTAATTAAAAGTATTGCACCTTTGCTGAGAAGTGCAGGTACTCTCCCACTCAAAATAAAGAAGTGCAGGTACTCCGTGCCGACAGTACCTGCCCATTTAAAGCACTGCTTGTACCTCTGGTCTGCAAGATCTTCCTTTGTTCAAGGTCCCATTTTCTCGAACTGTTGTGCTTCCCACGCAGCTTATAACAGTTAAATAGATTATATTTATCAAATGAAAATTGTGGAACGTTCAGGAAATCAGCAGTCCAGTCAAGAGGCAGAACATTTATACCTTCAAAAAGTTCGCTCCAACATTGCCTTAATACAGAAACCCATCTAAGCAACATAGACAGCCTCAAGTTGAAATGGAACTGGGTCAGTGATGTTGTCTTCTCATAAGCTGCTAAAAAATGGTGGCATTCCAGTACCTCTATACAAACATTGACATGCTTCTGTAACTGCTATGAAATCCGGTAAACATGGGAGATGGTTCCATGCCATAGTGCAGGTAGGTGAAATTGCTTATGTCTCCCATCAACATCTATACACTCATGAAAATATTTATTTTTGAAAAGAAATACAGCAAGCTGTTAGATATATACCCAACCCAAAAAATGATATTGAGTGTAGCCTTAACTCTGTCGTTGACATTACACTTAACAGGAAATCCTCTGCCAGATACTCTTAGTAAATCTCAAAAGGCCTTCCGAAAGCTTACACAAATTGAAAATCTTACAGACATCTGGCGTCTGGCCCTCCCCTGAAGCAATAATTTTATTTCTTCTCCAGCCCTTATAACTCCATGGTTAGAATTGACGATCTTTTCACCTCCTAACACCTCCTTAATACCATCACTCAAACTGACATTGGTGCAGTTACCCTGTTAGATCATGCACCCACTTCAGTTACATTTGAGAATGAATCATTTAACAACGCTTCACCAAATTGGAGACTTAACACAAAAATCCTAAATGACCAAAACATTGTAAACATCTCTGCAGAATTGTTTACCAGCAATGCCACTGAGACAACCTCCATAGAAACTGTACGGTATGCTTATAAAGCTGCTGTACGAGGTGAAATAATTGCTCAAGATTCTTTAAAATCACTTTACCAGGGACAACATTAATTCCACATACATGGAACTTCTGAAACTAAAAACAGAATACAGTAAAGAGTACATATACGGCTGACCACATCCTTCTCACCTTAAAATCTCATGCTGGAGGAAACTTCTGGCAAACCATCTCAAAGCAAAGGGAGAGAAAACAAAAGTAATTGCCATCAAACAACAATCAAGCATTACAAAATCCCAAAACAACAAAATAGGGTAATTTTTTCAAATAATTCTACAAAACTCTTTACACCAGCAACAGTAATCGCAGCACCGAGAAAATAAATCGGTGCTTTGCATCTACACCAAAGACTCCACAGAGCCAGGATAATCCATTGAACCTATCCACCCTGAATGAAAAGATCTCCATTGAAGAAATCAAAGAGCATCTGAGCAATCTAAAGGAATAAATCGACTGGATCCGACAGGTTCCCGCCAGAACTTTGTGGCACTCATTAAAATTCTATAAGCAAAACTCCATCAACTTTGAGTACTTTCTTAACCTCTCTGCACCTTCTGGTACTCTTACTGAACCATTAAGAGCTCAAATCTATAAAGGAAAGATTCACAAGATAATAAAACTACAATTTAATTACTCAACGCAGATCGTAGAATATTTGCCAAGATTCTAGCATCTTGCCTACTTTTTTGTTGGGGCAGAATTTCAGCATCCAGTGCTAGATTACTGGCAAATATCTAACAATCTGAAACAAAACACCTGCCTTGGCTGCTGCGAAGGCGTTTGACAGTATAAAATGGTCCTGTCTCTTGAAAGCCTTAGAAGGCCTTCAAGGCGTTAAGTAACCCGTAATTCTCCATGCAAAGCCACAAGCTGGTCTCAATTCAGAAAATTGTCAAGGTGACAAGAGGAACTAAACAAGTGTTCCATCTCTAGAGGCACTACACTTTGTTTTTGCCCTCAAACTGTTACTGATGTGGATTAGACTAAACCTAAAAAAATCGAGGGTTTTCATATTTATTTGCACTAATACAAAATATTGGATTATGCTGAAGATATCCTCCTTCACTAACAATCCACAATGCTTGAGCCCCAATCTTCTAGCCAAAATCAGTTTTACTCCTCTTTATCTGGTTAGTAACTCAATCAGGACAAATATGAAATCCTGCATTTATCTAGATTGTCTCAAAAACCTTTTCCCCAATTGTCATTTGAAATGGTGCCTAGCTAAGATAACATGTGGGCATACCATTCTCAAACAACCTGGACCACTGTCTCTAAATTAAAATAATGTGAATCAAAAAATTAAAGACAAACTATCTACTTGTTACCCATTCAACGAGTCTTTTTGGGGCTGCCTGGACACCCTTAAAATGATGCTCACGCCAGCCATCCTATGCACTGTTACTAGGCTAAATTACTTTTCACCAATGCCGCCTTTTCGGCATTTGAGAAACTCCTCACATCTTTCCATTGAAACTAAAAGCTCCAAATACTGAAACACCAAGGTGGCCTTACCTTCCTAATTTTGTAGACCTTTCAAACTGCCATAAAATTATCAGTAGCCCAGCCATGTTTACTCTCTCCTATGGACAGATCACCCCCCCCCCCCTCCCCGGGTAAACTTCAAGACTACCTCCCATTTAGTTTCCTCAACCATCAACAGAAGAACATGTTCCACTGCTGCTATCCCCTTAGCAAATGAGAACATAATCACCAACGTGTATGAAAAGTCAAAGATGAGCAAAGCAGTAGGGCTAAGCCACTTCTGAAGTGTAACACTGATATTTGCACTACCGATCCACAAACATTCCTGCACACTTGGATGAAACACTCCATGTACACTATAGTTAATATGTAAAGACTCACCCATTCCATTCCTAGCCCTGCAAACAAGATACATTCTTGACAGTTCAAAAGAAAGGAACTACAAGAAAATAACTCCATTTCATAATGCAAACCTCTGCAAAATTGAATTTCATACTCAGTAAAAATATATTAGAATCTTTAATGATAGTAGTTATTCAACCGCCTCAATCTACCGAATTATCAGCAACACATTTTTGTGCCTCTCAAAAATCAACCCTTTGGGCATGTGAGCCATTTCATTTAGTGTTCAACTTACCATGGTCTCACAAGAACTGATCTGGAGAAGAGGCTGCTGATGTGCAAAATCTGTTTCTTTATCACAGACTATTTTCTTTGCCCTACACAGGTTGTGGTGGAATCCCATGAAAATGCATAAAATAGTCTTACTACCTAATGACATATGCACACACTGTAATGTAGTCTCTGCAGATTTGATCCTGCCCTAAACTATTTGAGTTTTGGTACTAAGTCTCTAGCGACATCTTCAACATTATCATCCCATGTGGGATCACTACTCTACAAAACTTACTTTTAAGATCCATATACACTGACAGAAGTTCAAAAGAAAACAGGTCAAACCCTATTGGACCTATTCACCTTGATCACTAGTCAACAAGTGACTAGTCGATGGAAAGACCTCAACGCACTTAGGGCTCCATAACTTTTTTTCCCACATAAGGTATCCATGCCAAACCTGTGTCCCATTTTCAACGTCCTGGGGATTCTAAATGTACCCAGGGTTTGTGCATTCCCCTGGGGGGGACCGAGAAAATAGGCAAAATATAGCTGCCTTTTGAGTTTCTTGGGGAAAATAGGAAAAAAGTGCTCCTTATAAAAGTGCCTGTCTCTCTTCCCCCCCCAAAAAAATGGCATCAATGAATGGTCTGCTTGCTAAAGTCTTCCCAGTTTTCGGCGGGATGCAGTACTGAAAAAAACTTTTTTTTTTTTTATCACAGTTTTGGCCTTTTTCAAAGAGGTAGCCCATTTTTCCAGTTTTTGTGTGCTCTCAACCTACTTCCAGTTTGTGGTGGAAACCAGTGTGAAACCCATAGGTGATCGAGAAAAGCTATAGATTTCTGAAAAGTACACAAAATTCTGACTTCAGCAAGAGGTCATGTGTAGATCCCTCAAAGTTTTCCCAAAGAAACCAGCTGTTGAAATAAATGAATGATGAAAATAAGTAGGAACAACGGCCATTGTGACAACATTCCCATCTGCAACTTTGTCACAATGGCTGATTTACAAAAGTAATATACCATTACCTCTGCTAGACCCTTCTGGTTGTGGGGAGATATAGGTTTTGTTGGTTCTCCAAGAACCCAAGGTACCAAGAGCCAACAACTGAGCTGCACCCTACAATGATGTTTCATTGTGTACAGAGTATAGACCAATTCATATGGTGAAATATGTAAAGTGAAAAATGGATATCAAAGAAACCTGCGTATTTCTGAAATGGCCACAAGATGAGGAGTTTGCGAGAATACGATTTGCAGGGTATTTTTCAAAATGCCTTCTTTCCAACATACTGGCTTAAATTTGGAAGGCCTAAATGCAACTAAATCCCTTTAGTAATAGAACATGTTCTACTATTCTATGCTATCATAAATACAAGTACTTGTACTTGATCCAATGTGCACAGTTCACAAAGACAAATGTCAAGCAATTTTTTCAATCTCTTCAAACTGAATTGTATTTACATTAGTTCTTTTTACACTTAAATTCCTATATCACTTTTGAAAATCACATCCATGTTTGTTCACATGTATATATTGACCCATATACATATTATGTTTCTTCACATTAAACATGTTTCTGTGCTTTCTTTGAACATGCATGTGTTTTTCCTTCAAGCCCAATGCATTTCAGGACATGTGCCCCTTCATCAGAGGCCAATCTGAAACGAGAAAAAGTAACAACGTACAGGGAACGTTGTCATCCTCTATTTTGCTGATACACTAGTGCTTTTATGTGGTTAAGTAGTTATCATGCTCTTTAAAGTTGGTGAAGGTGCTCATTATAGACGAATTGTATTCCAACTCCGTATACCATCAAACAAACATCACCTCGTGTTCATACTCTTTTTCGAAACGTGACAGTTGTTCAAACAACATGCAATATATGGTACAACAACCCTATCACCCATGCTACAATTATATTCAAGGCTGTGACCATGACTTACTCGATATCAACCTCTACGACACTGAACTCCACTAGGTGGTGCTCTCAATGCTGTCTACGAACCAAAAATCAATACACGTTAGATCCAAAATAAAAACCCTTCTTATTCAAAATGACTTCTAGATTTAACTGTTACTGACCTCATTTGTGCTCCGTTCGTACCATCGGACGAAAGATGAAACCGATACTGCTCACTATAAAAATAAAACAAAACCAAATGTCCAACAAATATCCTCTCGCTCGCACGAGTTTACTTTCTCTGACCTGCTCTCCACCATGTGCTTTCGTAACTTCTTGGTGCTGGTCACCCTGCTCTCACCTGAGACAGAGACACGTGTCGTGTCAATGGAATTCGGATGCCGATATCTGTCGCATGATCAGAGGCTGCTCGTCTCATCTGAAGTACTCTACTGAAGATGAACACAAAAAACGGACTCTCGCATAACCATGATAGTCTCAACTAGAGCCGCCATCTTAGAACAATAAATGTGCGACTCGAGAATGCTAATTATTGAAATGAACACATCTAATGTTGGTAGTACTCTCTCTACAACTTATTTATGATGCGTATAGATATACTAATGTCACTGGTATTCAACAAAAACAGGAAAACCTTGAACGCGCATCAACTTTCTGTAATACCGATTGTGCCATATTAGTTGGGGTGTGTGTTAGTGATTGCAAAATATACATGCAGTGTTTTAAATGAAGCATTTGGAAACTTTCCACTATTGAACCAATCTCGATAATTTGTGTTTAAGGAAGGAAGTCCACACTCTATATGAATGTATATATGGCTATCTTAACCAATTTTATGTATATAGGACCCAAGTGTCCCATCTCCTTTTATCCTAATGACAACTGTTACAGAAAGCAACTCGTATCCACTTTTTCATTTAGGCCTCTGGGATGTTGTGTATCCAGTCTTTTGATCCAATATATTTCCCTTTGTAGTAGAGATCTGGTAAGGTCCTTAGCAAGGATCAGTATTAGGGTTTCTACTACCTCAAATCATAACTGTGATATTGTATGTTTCGTAGTAGACCAATGTACTGCCAAACTTGAGGTTTTGTGTTCGAATGGTGCTCTCGCATGTCTTTCTATAAAAATGGTACTTCACTTGTGTGGGTAGTGCCCGTGACAGGCAATGTGCCAAAACACAACATGAATACATCACATTTTCCCACTCAAAGGGGACTCTTTTTTTGCGAAGTGGGTAGCTGTGGATTTTGGTCCCTAGCTCAGCTGGCACCTTGAGAAACCTATCAAACGTACACATTTCAAAAAACTATTCCCCTGGGGGAATTGAGAGTGGGGAGACTTGCATAGCTTTCACCAGGTTTTTTCACCAAGAATCCCTTGCAAACCTCAAACTTTGACTAAAAAACACATTTTCCTCGCATTTCTGGATGGAAAGTTCTGGAATCTGCAGGGAGGCACAGTCCTCCTTCCACCCAGTATTCTCCCAAGTCTCCGATAAAAAATGAGACTTCACTTGTGTGGGTGGGGCAACAGACCACGACACCAAAGGCCCTAAAGCGCTACATTGACATATAAGCAATAGGGGTAGCTCCAGTATTTGGGTCCGTGCTGTGGCCCCACCCATGCAAAACTACGAACCACAGACATTTTTGAAAACTAGACAACCAGGGGATTCCAGGGTGATGTGCCTTGCATAGATCCGACATTATCCTGCAAACCTCAAACTATGCCTGAAAGCACACATTTTCCGTACATGACTTTGATCGGAACACCCGGAATCCGCAGGAATCCACAAAATTCCTACCACTCAGCATTACCCAACTTGTGCCGATAATGCTGCCCCACTTTTATAGCGGAGCCTAGTGCCCACGGCAGGAATGGATCAAACCAATGTCAATAAGAGTCGCCTGGTGAGGCTCCCATTGACTTTGGTTTGATCTGTTCCTGTCGTGGGCGCTAGGGCACAGTAAAAAAGCAAAACGCACTTATCTGATTGATGCAGCTTCTCCAGACTAAAAAAAAAACCCACAAAACAAAATCACAAAGCATTATTTTGCCTTGCCATGTACACAATACCACAGCACACCTCAGAGTGCAAGGTATGAGCCCACTCCAGCCACTGTACATTTATTATGGCACTGACATGCAGCAGAGAAAAGTTTAGGTGGGAGAGAACTAAACAAAAACATATCTAAGTCAGACTGTGCCAAAACTAAGCTCAGGCACGATAATAAGTGTCCCCCAGTAACAAATCGGATAAATAAGCAACCATTCTCTGCCAGACTTTTAGGTTTGCAATCGCCAGACCTGTTTGCCAGAGCTTGTTTTTTCATGTCTTATGTAAACTTCATTGTTGGGGGAGCTTATGGGCCCAAAGAGGGATGACGCGTGTGTCAGGAGGGTCAAACCCCTAACATATTTTTAGGAAATGTGTTTTCACAGGGGGTTCGCACATTTCAAATAACATTTATATGCCCCTTGGGGAGATCAGCCCTTATGGCAGAAGGACCAACCCCCATCACTACACTGCTTTTTTCCTTCAAAGCTTTCTATAGCGTAAACTTAATTCAAAGGTATTGGTGCGCTTTACATGACCACCAGTTGCATTTCACAGTCATTTTCATACTTCTTGCCATGGAGGTGTTTGCTTTCCCCTGGGGAGGGTGCCAATGATGCCCTCAATTGATAGTAAACATGTCCACAGCCCAGACAAATATGGCTCTGGTGGTTGGCCCACACGCAGAAAGTACTACCCCCCCCCCCCCGGTATGTTTTTTGATATAGCGCAAACTTAACCCAGCTGTATTGGTGCACTTTACATGCCACCAGTCAGGGTCGGGCTGGCCTGTAGGGCAATCAGGCAATGTCCAATGGGCTGGTCTGGCAAGTCAGTGTGTGGGACGGTTTGTTAGCTGGTTCTCGGCCTGTTTTATTGTTGAGTTATCTGATATTATCACAACCACTGCCTGCAGCAAACTAAAATGCATGCATTTTCCCATACCCTGCAAAACACCTATGCTGCTTGTCTTTACAAGCACAAAACTGGCCTGATTTGCACATATAAGTCACTTTAAGCTACTGGTTGCTAATGGAGGCCATTTTTATATTGGTGCTTGGGCCTATATTTGTGCCATCACACTGTCTTTTTTTTTCGGCTCTGGAGATGTTTGCTATCCCCTGGTCGCCATAGTCAAAATAAATATGCCCCTGGGGGTCAACCTATTTGCAGAAAGGACTGACCCCCAATCAAGAGTTTGTTGTCGTCAAAGAGGTTTGGTTCCCCTGGAATCTTTCACAAATTAATATACCTCCGGGGTAGGTCGGCCCTTGCAACGGGGGGTGGGAGGGGTTACACCTCTTCCCCCACCCCCCAAGACAGAGCTCTGGTGTCTAGTGGTATTCCTGCTCGTGGATCACGATGCGACCATGATCCAAGAACAGGAAAGGATACCCCCCCACGCCCCTTTCCAAAAATGCCTCCCACAAACATGGGGAGGCATCCTTGGGAGAGAAAACCCCACTGGACCCGGGAGCAGTTCTCCTACCTGCTTTTCGTCCGCTCCAGTAGGGGTTTGTAACGTCAGCCCACCTCACCCTGCACTGACTTAGCAAATGGGCGTGGGTATGGGCGGAGGCTGAAGTGGCAGGGATTCTGCTTCGCCCCCACCCTTGACAAATATTTCAGCAAACCTCTGGTACAAGCACTGGAGGTAACTTTAAAGCCCTCCCCAGTGTCGGCCAGTGGCCAACAGACGCACTAGGAAGGGAGTGTAATCAACGGCTGCACTTAAGGGGATGATATGAGTTAAGGGGAATTAAATGGATGATCTCTGTATAAGATTCTTGCTTTCCAATGTTTATCACTGTTTAAATAACAGATTTATATAATTTTTTTAACTTTGTCCTCTAACAGCCATGACATAACATAAATTTGTAAAGCGCACGTTCACCCCCAAAGGGGCATCTTGGCGCTGAATAACAGATGTTTATTGTTACCCAACTCAATAGTACTCATTTTATCGACCTCAGAAAGGATTAAAGGCTGAGTGGACCCGCCGGGAATTGAACCTGTGACCATGAGGTCGAACACAGGCCCCTGCAGTGGATGCATTAGTCCACTAAGCCACCAGACCCGGCTAAGCACATGACATTTTTCATCTCCTTCTTCTCTTCACCTTTTCTTCGCTTCTAAAGCTGTAATTGTTTGATGATTTGCTAAATCTCAATAAAGGATCTGAGTATTATCTGCTTACATTTGATACGAGAGATCATGGGCCATAAACATATGGGTGAGGACGGTTTTGTGGATGTTAAATAGTAAAGGTGATAGAGGAGGGCCTTTGGAGAGACGCTACATGAAAGTCGAAATAATTGATATGAATTTGACTCATCTAAACATATTGTACTTGGTTTGGCAAAAAGAATCAATCCCCTCCAGAGCTTTGCCTCTCACGTCCCACCTCTGCCGACTCGACCATCTCGCATAATTGCCCTTTGTCTGTGGTATCAAATGCAGCAGAAAGGGCTAGTCCTATTAATGCAGCTGAGTAGTGCCTATCACGTAGCAGTAGCAATCTGATGTGAAGTACCGCTGTTCAGTTCTTCTGAACGAACAGAAAATAGGTTTGTTTCTAATAATTCCACACTTGCTCAACTATAATAGATTCAGTGATCTTGGACAAAAATAAATGTCTACCCCTGGCTTATGAATCACTGGCATTTTAGGGTCACAGGGTGTTTGTTTCACTATATGAGCAGTAGGGCACATTTATTTTTATAAAACAGGAGGGTACCCTAAAATACCAGTATTTTTCTTAACTAATGTAGCCTGGAAAAATCATATTGACAACCAGAAGATTTCAATTTGCCACTCTGCATTCAACTTCTCTTGAGGATACCAAGTCAAAATTCCAAAACTTGTGTGCTGAGAATATCAAAGCATCTACTTTGAAGTATCTTTTTAGTTTTCATGTCCACAATGTTTCATTGAAATTATAAACTCAGCTCATCACAGAGTTTCTGGTAGATTCAATTAGATGGTATTGTGTTTGCTAAACTCTAAAGGATTCCTTGGTGGAATTCTGTGCCTCATCAACACAGCCATCAAAGTTTCTAGTTTTAGCTACCCCAATAGCTTTTTTTCTGTAGGTGCAGTGATGTGGTTCGCAAGCCAGCCTTACCAGGTCAGCTTTATACTTAGCCAGCACCTTACAGTTTGGCGGTCCTTATGTTTTAATTGCATCAGCTCAGTTGTAAACCATGGATTATGACATCTGCTTATTTTTTTACTGGGTCTAAAATATCTAGTGTAATTTTTAGTTGACATGAAAATTATCTAACATACCAGAGGAATTGATGAGAAATACTGGAAAAGTGGTATGCAGGGCCTGACAGATCACTGGACTTAACCTTAATATTTCTAGTATGTATTTTGGCTTGTTTAACGGAAATCTAGTTGTCTTTATTTGAACTAAAGTAGATCATGATAATTTAATCAGAGCATGATCAATCCAAGAAAAGGCAGGTCATAGCTTGACTAGTTGAACTGCAATTGAGCATCCAGTCTAGTAAATGGGCAGCTGCAAGAGTAAACTTTGTATATTGAGTAAGACCTAGTGTATCTAACAAATTAAAAAATGTTGCTAAAACATGCTCCACGTCAATTCTAACAATATTGCCTAGAATGAGAATTTTCTTACCTAATCTATCAGTTGAATACTGAAGCCATAAAAACTCGTTTTAAATGTTGCATTATATTGCAGTGGTCTTTAGATTACTGATGCAATATGTGAAAAAGCAGCTTCTGAAATAAATTAATCATTAAATGCTCAATATAAGCTTAGGATCCATGACTGGCCTAAAGTTGTGCTTGTCAGAATAGAAGAACTCGACTCCACTACCTTTTTTCCTTAATGTGGTTTTTAAATTTAACGTAAGATGACTACAGTTTTGGACTCTGCTTTGTGATGTGCATTTGTAGTTGTGATCAAAGGATGCCGAGGCAGGCAGTTCCCTATCACAGCACCTATTTCAGAATTCTGAGGCAAGGTTATACTCCTCTTTTTGCAAACTATACTCTGTCAATGGGGGTGGCTCATCTCTGTATCAAAACTCATGAGGAGTCAATGTGAGAGTTGTTCTGGTTTCACAAACTAAGTTAAGATTAAGATCATGTTCTCTGACAGCTTTCACCATTTAAGGTAAGACCATATTGATTCATCTGCAAGATCCAACCATAGCATTAAGTCAATTACGTTTAATTTGGAGGTAAGCAGATCATTGATTTATTCATTGTGGAATCAGGACTGCTTTATCCTTAAATTGAAATACACTTTGGCTAATGGGCATACTGTGCAATACCACTTTGTACTATGAAATAGAATCTTGTATGTTTCATTAAGGCCAGTGCTGAATAGTGCATCATACTTGCTGAATGCTTTTCTGGATGTATGCATGACCATGACCACCTGAATTTGTAACTTTCTTTTGGTTTCAAGTGATCTAACAATGTATTATTAAAATCTGTGCGGCATTTGTTCTGCGTTTTCAGTATCAGGATATTGTTTTTGTGAATGCCATTCATTATTTTTTTTAAACTTTAGGACGGCACTTTTTTAATGGCTGGCAACGACAATAAGGAAGTATTTCTATTGTGTATCCAGTGGCCTTGTGCATCTTCGCAAACTGTTATTTTTTTGTGGATCCTCCTACTGTTGCTGAGAGAGCCCGAAAGCTCCCTAAAAGCCTTTTAAATCCTAGGATGAGATGTTTCTTCATGAATTTTAAAGAAAGGAGTCGTCGTCTGCATGTAATAGAAGAACCTTTAATAGAACTGTGGTAATAAAATGAATTTGTCCTGTCTGCGGCACTGGCATGTAAACTGCTTGTTATTTGCATGTGGAAAGTTAAAAGTCCAGTAAAGATGTTGCATCAGTCCATTATTGGCTAACATATGTATAGACCTATACTCAGTAGATAAACTTAAATCTAAATACTGTATCTATTGTCAAATTCTAACATTTTTGGGGGGAATTTTGGGGGGAATTTGTGATGTTAGGGAACTATGGGCATAAATATATAAAAGTGGGAGTGCGAATTTTGTCACAAGATCAAATTTCTGCAGCCAGAAAACTGGATCGTTTGGCATTATTGTTCCATAACTGCCCATCAACCGAGGCAAATAATCAAATTCACTCAGTAGAATTTAGTTTGTAGAGGCAGTATTCAATGCAGAGAAAACGTATTGTTGTAGCAGGCATGATTCAGTCTTCGAATGGAGTCGTGGTAGCAGCATTCAAAGAAAGATTCCACTTGCTTTCAAGAGAGTCGCAGCATGATTCAGTGATGTAGTAAGTGATAAATTTCAAACGGATACAGTCAAACTCCCAGAAGATAATTCCTTAATGATGCCTTGACAACAAGCTTCTGGACATCTTTGATTTGTGGATTAATAAGCTCAGAAAAGAAATATCACCCCTTTTTCTTTTCTTCTCCAACTGATTGTGTCTGAGCAGCAACTGAGAAACGGTGTGAGAATTAGCTGTTAATAATATTTCTACAAATGCGAATATGAGAACATAACGTTGCACTGAGAAGTAAAAGTAAACTAGTGGCTACAACCATCGATCATATTTTCAACAAAGATCAATAAAAATAAACAAAAATTTTAGGTCTAGCCAGAAGCCATTTTAGATGTTATGGGAGAAGAATTTAATTAAAAAGAAATCATAAATAAATATATGTACATACATAGAGGGGCTTTGAGGTCAGCCCTCTTTTTCCACTGGTCTGCTACTCGGTCATTAACATTTTTGTTTTGCCCATCACAACATACACCAAAGGGCAGTTAGTCAGCCGCTTCAACCATTGGCCTTCTTGCACTGTATGTAACAGCATTTTGCAGGATCACGTGCACATTTTCCTAAATTGGGGGCACTTCAAGGCCCGGGGCCACTGGGCTAATATTATGCTTTTCCAATTTTGATTTTCTTTCCTTTGCTCTTTTGTAGTTATCCTTGTGTTTTCAATCAATTTTTTCAGTTTACAATAATTCAAATCCACTGGTACCTTTTCTTTGCACCCATAAACAGTTTCTTGTAAATGTGCATTAAAACTAATAAAGGGTTCTATACCTGCCCTTAGTGCTAATGACTGCTAGGAATCCCCAGTACTGTTTATTAAAACAATATATGAATGGTATTTTTTTTTTAATATAGAATTTTTATTGCAAACATATAACTGCTATGTTTTGGGCTGCACACCTTTTTCCCTTTTTTTTATTTTATAGATCATAAAGAGTTTGAAAACAAGCATGGCCTCTGCTTCTCGAGGCCAGTGCTATTGGCTTTGTCAGTTCTTGTTTGAAATTGGAAAGTATTTTCTTGTGATCTGATGTTGTAACATGTTTTGAAAGAATCACTGATTCTCACCCTGCGAAGAATCGGGCACATTAAAGACGTTTTTGTGAATCAACAAGGAAGTCAAGTTGAACTGTTCCAGTTGAAATAACGTAATAAAATATAAGATAGTTGGGTTCCTCCACGTGTGAAGAATTGTTTATAGAGCTTTACAAAATATGACCTAAACACATACGCTGCAAAAAGTGCTGGTGGCCTGCAGCACATGAGGGAGTTGAAATAAAGATACCACATTTTGTCCGGAATACAAATATAATCTTAGATCAAATTAAGCTGTATCACCAGTTCGAAGATGATCAAATTAATTCCCCCATAACTTCACACAATTGAGATTTCAAATACTGGGAATTGTGAAAGCTCTCCCAAGTCAGGGTGTCATATATAACTGTACATAAAGGAAATATTTGTGTTGACCAGCTTAATTCAGTGAGACTTAAAGATTTGGTTTTCTTTCTGGATTTAGTTTGCAACATTCAGCATTGCATTGGTTAGCGTTTTTCACCTAATGTGCAGTTAAAGTGACAGATTGTCCTCCCGTCCAAGTACATATAGGTGTTTGTTTTATGCGCTAAGCATAGTGCATGCTCGATTCAGCCCCTGAAAGACTTCACGCCAAGGAGAGATGTGCTAAAGATTTATTGAATTCTGGAGCCTCAGTGATGGGGCTAACCACCTTGAGTAGCCAGTCAGGATAAGCCTTGAGGTTCCTATCCAGGCTTTTGAATTCTTGCCCAAATCTACACAGAGGTGATCTTGGGTTCTGCCTCTGAGTTTGCGAGGCCCTATATGTCCATGTTGGGGGTGGCGACATTCTGAGCGCATAGACATAAAATGAATGGATCTTCGCCTTCTGTAGTCTACCTACCTTCCTACAGTGAGGGTAGATCCTGGATAGAAAAGTCCCAACATTAAATGGCCTTCAAGAACTTGCATGCTCGCATTTAACTACGAGGGACGTGATTGCGTAGAGCACTACCTAGCTGCATCTTCTTGACAATCGAGGGAAATGCAGTACGGGGTAGCCTGTTACTCCTATCAGCTTTGTCTATCAACCTGTCTTTTGTGTTAATGGGAAATTACATTGACATAAATGTGCAATGGGGCATTGGGGCGGGGGGAAAGAGGGTAACTTTAACATGACCCAGAGCCTTTCACAACACGTACGTGGTACCAGGCTATGCACAGTAGATTTTTTTTTTTTTTTTGCATATCCAGTTTCTTGTTCTAGCTCTTAGTGTTCTGTACATGGGAAATAGGAGAGAATCGGGCAGTAGTAATAATGTTATCACAAAGATGCTTTATTTTACTCCTACATGGCGATTTGAGTTACAACATTCCACCTTTCATTTGTGTAACGCAAAGGTATGCAAGTGTTCAGAGTAACTTGTCTCAGAGTTATCCCAAAGCACACTGAAGAACCATTGTTGGATACTTTTGCTAAGGGGGCCAACATTTGTGTTATTTGATATTGTCTATGGATAATCTGACTAGAGAACTGCTGTTTACAGCTAAGTTACATTTTCATATTTTGTGAGAAGACTCACTAGAGGAAAAGAATAACTTGAGAAAGAATATTGATTCACAAGTTTTTCAATATATGTAGTACAATTTAATTAATTTTGCAGTGCGCTACATCTGCAGTTGACTAGTTAGTTGCAATAAAATCTCATCTAGCTTGGCACCTAGCTTGATTAGCCTTAAATAAGCCATCCAGTGTAAAGGGAAAAACAGTTCTATTTATCCGGTGCTGAACAATAGGCATTTTAGAATGTTGCTTAGTTTATTGATTTCTGTTTGGATTTCATTCTCTGAATGCCCCTTTAAACATGCTGTCAGGCAGCTTTCTTATCTCTCGCAACATTTAGTTGAGTACAGTTTAACCAATTCTTATTTTTCTTGCTAGGAAGAACAAAGGATTCCCAGTCAACAAGATCAGATTCAGAAATTGTACCAAAGGTTACGAAGATGACTGTGTCCGGAAAAAAGCAGACCATGGGATTTGACGTTCCCTGGTAAGATTGGTGCATCAAGCATTATATCAGTAAGCTCCAGAATCTGTGAAAAAGGCATTGCCTGTCTCGCATAAAGGATAGCAAACTAGTCTCTGCACATTGCTGGATGCTGGTGGAAGCATTGCAGAAAAGACCTCCTGATGTTGTGATAGTAGTGGTAAATGGTTATGAAGCATACTTGATTCATAACATTCGCAGAACAAAGGCTTCATTAGATGATACCCTCATTCAAAGGTTTGGGACGCTTCCCTTGGAGTTCGTAGCTGAAATAAAGGTCATTGCCATGTTAGGCATACCGGCTAACAGAGAAAAGGTATGGGGAAGCTATGATATTCAAAGTAATAAAGTACAAAATGACAATTCAACTTTTAATTAAAATATTTGCATAGTAAAATAAAATGTTTCTGTTGTGCGTAATCTAGCACAATAATGCCAGTGGATATCCAATGAACAAGGTGACAGTTATTTCAAAATACAATAGTTGCAATGGATTTGGCATTATTAAATAGACTTTATTGGCTAACATTTGCTTTAAAGGTATTTCAGCATTATAGAAGACCACTGTCACTTGTGAAGTGAAACCGACTGAAGAGACTTCAGCCTTGAGCTCTTGTCTGTGAAATGAGTGCTTGTGACTAATAAGGAAAGATTGTCAGGCACAAAATTGGCATCATCGGGAGCTAATTTGCTACCTTGATCGATAGTCTGTGACGTTCTTATTATATGTTACTGTTTTATGTACTCAAGACCCAATAGTCTGGTAAAGAGCCACTAACCGATCCTTTGTGACAGTTCCAGCTACACCATCCCATCTGACAGAACCCACTGACAGCAGCTAAGGCCCAAATAGAGGAGCCTTAAGGTATGAGGTCAGTGCAGCAGCCGCCCTGCAACCCAAAATAGGATGAGCTGAGTAAAGATTGTCTTTAGTATTGCATCCCTTTGGATTATAGCAAGAGTTTAGGAAGAAACCAGTTACTTACCTGTAAGAATGGTTTTGTAGCTTCAAGTTCTTCTAGATTCACATGTTTTGCTTTTTCTGCTATCTAATGGTTGGATCCAGATGTTTCGAATTGCAAACTTTTAGCCTTCTACAATTAATGTCAATATAGGTGGAGGATGTGTGACTAACTGTGATTGTGCTGGTAAGCACACACAGCCCCTTAATGTGACCTCAGTTTTAAATGATTTTTTTAAATATGTATCTATTTAATTATGTACCCCACCCCTCCTTCAGTTAGGAGGTGGGAGAGTTGCTTGTGAATCTAGAAGAGCTTAAGACTGCAAAATAAGTCTTACAGGTGAATAATTGTTGTTTTGTGCACTGTGAATTCTCTCCTAGATTGATATATCCCTCAAATGTTGATATACGTCCCCCAGAGGATAATAAATATTTCCTTATGCCTATCCCACTGCTGCTTCATTGCAGGTTTCTTCATCCACACAATAGTGTTTTGTTTGCATGTGCTTAGATCGTCATGTTGCTGCCATGCATATATTATGAAGATACACATTAGAGATAAAAGCTAAAATGTCCCATTTTTGTAGTAGAATGTAGCCTTGGTCTGACCTCTAGTATGCTACAAAGAATTCTGTAGATTTTCTGACACCTTTAATGCATAAATTACACTACAGTTCTTAGTGTATCTAATGTATCTAAAGCTTTTTTCTTCTGCATTGCTATTTTTAGAGAACGCTGGTAGAGTTATTGTTTGGTTAATATGAAATTGAGAAACCATCTTGGGTAGGAATTTAGGATGCATTCTCATAACCCTATCCTTATTGAGAGTTAGATATGTTTTTGCACTTTAAGGGCCTCATTACGATGTCGGTCGGAAAGCATTCCGACCGACTTCTTGTCAGAATCGGTTCCAACCGACTCTGGTTCGGCGAGTCCTACCAACCGATTATGATGTTTCTGAACACCGTTCGGTCGGACTCCCATTGACTTCAAAGGGAGCCTGTGTTCTGACCGACAACACAGGCTCCCATTGAAAAAAAAGGGGTGGCTCCATAAAACCTTGCTCCCTGTCGCAGGCACCCCATGGTACCTGCCATACTGTGCATGGATTGCAAAGAGGGTTCCCACGGGTACCTCCACGGGCCCAAACCGGAGGCCTCCGGGTGAAGGGAGGCCTGCTACAGGCCCCCAAAATCAGTTTCTGCCAGCAGTTCCGTGTCGGACAGTCCGATTCGGAAAGGCTGTCCGAATCCAACATTGTAATACGTCGGTCGGAAACGCGGTCCATAGACCTGTACAATTCGGCTCCGACAGACTGAGTCTCCGAATGCTGGGCGGAACAGAGTCGGAAAGACCGAACGGTTACCTTCTATCGTAATCGTTCGGTCTGAAATATTTCCGAGTCGGTCGGAAACATGGGTTCCGACATGGGTTAGGAAAATCTGAATGCCGTTCTGAGCCTTTCCGACCGACATCGTAATGAGGCCCTAGGTGTTTGTAACTCGCCCTTCTTAAAGATATGATGGCAGCTAAAAAAAAACAGTCTTTCGACTGAAGAAGTTTAATAATGCCTTAGGCATGGGCTTTCTGGAGTGGAAATCAATTTAAATAAAACGGTTTAGCATCTCTGTCTCACACCAACAAGGTTGATCCCTGCTCAGGTGGTGGTGTTCACTTCTCCACGACAGGCCTTTGCCGTCATGTATGAGACTATTAAGCATCACAAAAGTTATTGCAATTCCAGTTCAGTCAATAAAGAGTTTTGATTAGTTGTAAGCGTTTTATTTTCACTAAAACTGTTGTCGTTTTTTTAAAATTCAGTTTGTTAAATTTTAGTGAGGCCTTTTTCTTTATTCAGTTATAAATGTATCAATCAAATAACAGAAATGATAATAAAAAAATATGGTTAGATCAAGTCACATCAATAATGCATCAAGCACATTCCATAAAGGGAAGAATGCCTATTCTAATAATGGGGCGAAAATGGTGTTAGTAGGAACCCATAAAGAGATGAAGTTTGAGAGGCAAAAGCGAGATAGAGCATGAAGCTCAAAATTCGATCAGTCAATAACAGCTGAACTTCCCATAAAGCGAGGTTTACGAAACTCAGTCTCAGCAAAATAAGACAAAAATAATCACGCAGGAGCAAACTGCACTCAGCAATACATTCTGAAAAGGGTACCAATCAGCCTTCAGCATAAAGCTGTTGGCATTCAGCTTCAAAGTGGAATGAGTATGGGGTTTGGAAAAGTGTATGGAAAAGAAGTGGTAACCCACTCTAGGAGCACTCACTAATATAAACAGTCAAAGAATGTTGCGGTCCAACTTCGATCTTCTTCGCCTAGCGTCCAATCAGCTTTCAAGATTCTTCTGAGTACAGACTCTCCTCTTCCTTTCACATAATTCTGCACAATAAGCTACAGAGTGTGAAACGATATTAAAACGATGTCTACGTATGAGGCCTTTTGATTCTTAGACCTCCTTTCTCATGCGCATGACCACATTTCTAACCTTCTAATAAAATTGATTGCATTTTAGTTAAAACAATAGGCTATATAAAATAGAAACATTGGCGTAAGCTTGTGTCGGTGCATAGACGAACAGGTTGACCCCTTATCTACCCCCCTTTCTCAAGTCTTGTTGTTTATCCTTACCCTCGCTGGGCAGGGCTCTGCATTGGGCACCTTAAAGGGTTACTTATCTGCCATCTCTGCTTTCCTGTGGCTGCCAGATCAACCTTCCCTCTTCAAGTACCCTATTGTAAATAGGTTCCATAGCGGTCTTCAACACGTTTCCACAAACTCCATTGCCTCAGTGGAAACTTAATTTGGTTCTTACTTTCCTTTTGAGCTGCTTCATACTTGCCCTCTTAAGCTTCTCACCATCAAGTCGAACTTTCTACTGGCAATTACATCTGCCCAGAGGGTCCGTGAACTGCAGGCGTTTTCATCTCAGCCTTCGTATGTATCTTTCTTCCTTCGGACTCGAGCGTCTCTTTGCCGAAGGTATTCAACCCTTTCCATGTAGACCAGTCCATCACTTTTCCTACCTTTTAAACTCTGCCTCATCCCTCTAAAGAAGAGGAGAGACTCCTCCGGCTGGACCCAAACAGAGCGTTTCCATTCTACCTTGACTGCACAAAAACGTTACGGGTGGACGATCAACTCTTTGTAGGATATGTAGGGCAATGAAAGGGAAGGCCTTGCAGAAATTAACCATCTTCCGATGGATTGTACTCTGCATTATGATATGCTATGCATTAGCAAAGAAGCAGCCCCCCAATGGTTTGCATGCTCACTTCACCAGAGCAAAAGCTGCAACCACTGCATTAGCACTAAGTTCCAGTCTTGGACATCTGACAGGCAACATGTGGTCCGCGCTGCACACATTCATCAAGCACTACTGCCTGGGCAGTCCGGTCTGTCAGGATGGGCACTCTGCCTGTTCGGTCCTGCAGGACTTTCTGGTTTAAATCCTGTTTGCAGACCCACCTCCAGAAAGGTATTGTTTCGGTATCTATTCTAAGGTAAAGAAGCTGCGGCTAGAAGTCTCTATTAGATGAACTAGTTACTTTTGCTAACCCCTTTTCTAGTAGTAGAGACTCTATCTAGCTGCAGTTCCTTACCGGCCCACCCATCTTCCCTGCTCTGCGAATGGATTTTTGAGTTGAGGACTGATCCCCTGTTTAGGGCCCTAGCTCCACACACTAGTGGTCAGTGTTCTTCGTGGCTCCACGCTTCGGGCGTGGAAAATCGCAAAAAGAAACTAGCAGTGCTGGCATGGCACCTATGTAGGCACCACACACATCACTTTCGGCGCAGACCACACCGACAACGCTACTCAGAGTTGAACTACACCATCTACTGGCGCGCAGGGGTACTTGTACTGCTCACAATAGATTTCCGGATCCAGTCTTTCCTGGGAATAATTCTAAGGTAAGGAATCTGCTGCTTAGTTAGTCTCTACCAAATAAGGTTTTACCGAAGTTACGTAACTTGCTCTACAGAACCAATATTATTGGTTCTAAAAAAAAGATAAAACTTAAAATGCAGATGTTGAGTTAGTGGAAGAAACCGTGAATAAGAGACTTTGTGAAAGAGATCAGGTGTAGTATAGGTATGGAAGTGGGTAAGTAAGAAACTGACAGCAAGTCAGATGTAGTGAAAGTGTGAGGGAGAGTGAGTGAGTGCATGAGAGATAATGACAATGTAAGTGAGAGAATGAATGATGGTGAGTAAAGAGTGAGAAAAAAAGACTAAAATTAAGGTTGTCAGTTTTTGAAAACGTGAGTGAGTGAAAATGAGGGAGTGAGCGAGAGTAAGCGGATGAATGCAAACTTTAGAGTGTGACTTAGATTCAACGAGTTAAAGAGAAGGGGAGCATGGTGGAGATGGTGTGCATGCTACAGTGGGTGAATGAAAAAGTGAGATTGAGTGGGATGGAGTTTGAGTAAATCTAAGTGAGTCCATGTTTGAAAACATGAGGGAGATTTTTGTATAGGGTTGCAACTCTTCCTAATTGTAGCTCTGGAATTCGTTTGCACTCTAAGAGCAGTAGATAAAAAAGGCACATTTTGAAACTACTGGTGTGTCTATGAAGAGTATTTTTTTTTAATCCAGCCACTACATTATTGGCTATTTGGAGCATAACTGTATTTGGCCATTTCTGTCAGATTGGGCATTATAGTGCTATAACCCCCCTTTGCTGGTCAGACATCAGGCAAGTGTGCTGTGTATACTAAAGGCCCGCTTTTGTTCTGTACTACTGGTATGGGAAGAAAATGGCTACTTTGCCTGTACTTATTTACCATTTTGGTTTTTGATTTACAACGGGCCTTTGCTGTATTTTAAATACTTTTGTAGAATTATTCTATATGAACATCGTGCATACATGGGGATTTGTGATCCAATAATGAAGGCTCTCACTATGTCTGCACTTCATAGGGGGATGTTTTCAATTGGTGCTTTTGTTAAGTTATGGTTATTTATATTGCACACGATTCACCCCTAAAGGGGTATCTCAGCTGAAGCCTTCGGACAACAGGCAGCAGTCACAGAAACAATCCCTAAAACAGTTCAGTTTTGAGGAATTTCCTAAATTTAAGATGATCCAGGTAGAAACGTAGATGAACTGGGAGGGCCTTCCAGTAGAAAGGGGCCAGATAATAGAACTCTCTACCCCCTGAGCGAGACTTTTTAATCCGAGCGATTCTGGGCAGCCTTTTGTCTCTAGATCATAGAGCCTTTCCTGGACTGTAAAGGGTGAGCTTCAAGGCTAAATATCGAGGGCCCTTCCCCATTAGCACTTTGAGTCATACAATAAATTTTTAAGACAATCCTTTTGAGAACTGGTAACCAATGTAAAGAGCATAGATGGAGACCTCTCAGGAGCATTGCAAATAAGGCGAGCTGCCGTATTTTGCACCACCTGTACTCTCGTCAACAAGGACTCGTTAATGGAGGCAAATAAACATTGCCATAATCCAAGCGACTCACCACTAAGGCTTGGACCTAGTATCTTCCTTATTGACGGAGGAAGAAGCTGCAAACTTCTTGTGACCTCCTAAAAAATAAGAAAATGTATGTATAGCAAGACAATTCGAATCCTCTATCATTTCGAAATAGTAGGCTGAGTAGATGGTTTGGTAGGAGAGCATGTGTAGATGAATTGAGGCTACCTGAATTGGTGCATACTAAGATGGATGGATGGATGGACGAACGGATGCATGGATGGGAGATCGTCGGTCGATGGCTGAATGCTGTGGTGATTCATCAGTGGTGAACGGATGCATAGGTGAGTGGGCGGAAGAGTTTCAGGAGAGTGTGTCCAGAAGGATGGTTGGATGCATACATGAATGAATGAATGGATGAATGCTCCATATGATAGACAAATGAGTGGATGATCTTCTAGTGAATGGATACATAGATGAATAAATGGGTGGGTGGATGAGTGAATGAAAGTCTCTAGAAAGATAAATGAATAGATGCATGAACAGTTGAATGCAGTGGATGATGGAAACATGGAGAAGTTAATGGGGATGATTTGGTGAATGATGCATGGGCTGAATGTCCTTATGTCGGCCGGACTCGCTCGCTACGTAAAATTCATCCCCAACTTTTGCACTGGACCACTTTGAAAAGTAACCAGCTGCCACTTGTACCATAGTTCATGTGCCTGCAGTAAAACTTTGCTCTGTTTGTAATTTTGTGGCTCACCTGACCATATCAGTAGCACTCCGAACACTATCATTCAGTTCCCTTTGCTCTTCCACTTGCTGTATAATGACACTGTAACTAAGAGGTGTTTCAAATCTCTGGGTGAGTTTTACCATCTCTCTTCCATGCACAAGTGTCTCCTTCTCCGCTCTGTGAAATGAACTCCGCTTGATTGTGGAATGCTACTCTCATAGGAATTATCATGGTCCGGGTCTAGCAGTGAGTTAGTTTTTTTTGGTAGTGTACATCTCACTACCTTTTTTTTTTAAACGTGCTTATTTGTTGTTTTTGAGTGAAAGCAATCACTCCATGCAAAGTTGACTTAACCAATTCGGATTCTTTTTTTGCATTCAACTCATTTATTAAAGTTGAAGACGTTTCATTCTGCAGCTCATTCCCTGATGCCGACTAGGACTCCAGCAGCATGCTTCGTGTCTGGGTGATTGGTCACTTTTTTTTTTACGGGGCTCAAGAGTAAGTTTGTTTCGTTGATAGGGAAATGGGCTGGCATCAGCTGGACATTGCATGGATTGACATCCGTAGAATGGAATGGCATCAGCTTTTACCTTTGGTGGAAACCATTTCTACATGTGAGCAACATGACGAAATGAACAGTGTGGAGGGAATGACGTAGGCCCAAGTACTGGAGTTGTTTAATCTTTTGAAACAAAAAAACGTTTGCAAAGTTGGTGTTTCTATTTCCTCACACACCCTTTGTATGTTTTTGTTTTGTTTTTCCGGATTCGACAGGGTTTGCAGGTCCTTGGACCTTTGTTGGACCATCTGTGGGTTCTCAGATTCCTGGACATTCCAATAGCCCAACACGATTGTTTGAAGCTTGCAGTACGTTCTCAGTACTAGGCCCGTGAAGCACGCAACAGGTTCGAGGTCCACTGCTCTGTGTATGGTCTACCACAAAAAAGCAAATGGCTGAATCCTATGGAAAGTAAATTAGGCTTTGTCAAACATTTCCATTTATAGTCTGACGCTTCCATATTCTTTTTAAACTATGTTCAGGGTTTCCTAATTGAAAAGGGTTTGAAGAACAAACCATTCCATTTGTAAAGATTGAACACAGTGTAAATTTGAGTTTCTTTAGGATTTGTTTGCTGCTCCTACAGTACTTTTTTTAAATTTTAGATATTTTTCCTTTTAGTTTTATAAACCACACTTTACATAAACTTCCAAAGCTAACAGCTTGGCGCTTGAATTATAAATGCAAGATCTGTTGGCTTTGCTTTGCCAATGACTGGTCTTCGCCCCCACTGGACCGCTCTGCATGAAATATGCTATGAAGAACCCAAATGGATGAACGTTAATTTTATAAAGTTTTGTGTAGATTCGAGTGTCTCTTAGTGATGAAACAAAAAATCATTTTCAATTGAGACTCCGACTTAATCATAAGAACACATGCCAGAATGTAACTCACTCACCACACCCTTACAGAGGAACATGAATACTCTTCACATGTGCACGTTGTAAATGGCTCCACCAGTTTTTCCTGAAGACCCATTTCGACAAAAAAATAGCCTGATTCAAATTTAAGAGAATGGGCGATGACTGACAATGCCCGACACGTTCCTCAAATTGCTCATTCTGTTGCTCTTTGACATTGTATACAGTGCTCTGTTACTTTGTTGTTAAGTTTGCACTAGATGTATCCGCATTCAACAATGTTGTTTCACCAGCTTTATGTTTAAAAAAAAATCATAATACATACATATATGCTTACAGGGGCTTTCGGTCAGCCCTCTTCATCCACTGGCCTGTTAAGGTGTCATTCACATTTAGCTTCTGCCCACCAAAGCCTGCAGCATGGGGCAATAGATCAGCCTTCCTCAGGCATTAGCTGTCTTCACTATGAGTGGTATTTTTCTCATGCATATTCGCCTAAAAAAGAAGTCCAGTTGAGCAATCGCTGATTTTACTTAATGTTTTTTTTAAACTAATTATTATGGGGGGTGGACGTTTTTTTTGCTTACTTTTGTTTCCAAAGATATGCATGCCACTTTAATGTGGCAGCATTTTTACTTTATTACTTTTAATATATATTAATTTGCCAAAAAATGGATTTTAAAGATTGCAGGCTCGCCAAGCTGGGCCAGACCTATTGGCTTTGCCAAATGCTTGCTTAATATTGTCAGGGGAACTGTTTTGATGACAAGTCATTTAAAAGCCGTGTATCAGTTCATTTAAATGCAGTGTAACGTAATAAAAAATGCTGTTGTCCGCAACAAAGAATTAGAAAAAAACACATGAAATAAAGCTTTCAGCATGACTAATTTCTGCCTCCCTTAGTCAGAACGCTTTGGGTCTGGTAGTTGTGTGCTTTCCTCTGAAGCCGCTATGACTGCTTCAAAAGCAGTTCTGAGAGTCTGCAGATAATGCAACATTAGAATTCTCAGGCTTACAAGAAATGCGCTCTGTCATTCTTTCCACATGCCACTTGTGTTTTTGTGCATTGTGGTGATTGCAGTGTTCAATAAAAGAGGACAAGTGGGCCGTACGGGACTAGCATTTTGCTTCCCCGACCTGTATATCTCGAGTCCTTCCGACTTGGCTCACTGACAATACTCTGTGAATGTCTCCAAACTGTTCTTATGAACGCATTACATTTCAGTTTGCGCTTTACTTCGTGTGCTTGTGACACATACAGATCCTATGTGATCTCCAGCTGTGCTCAAGGTGTTTTACTTCTATTGCACCACGTGCCACTGTGAGGGGCCACAATGTCCGGTGTCAGAAGGACACGGTCAACAGCCCTGGGAATTGTATTTTGACTCCCAGTCCTTCCACCATCAACGTGGAACCCCTGTGCACCAGTGAAAGATCAAGCATTGTTATTCTGGAGAGCAGGATGTTATGGATGGTCTGTACTCCTGCAGCCCTGTGTCCTCAGTGGCTGTTGACTTGTGTGACAGACGGACTTCTTTCCTATATATTGCAGAGGAGCATAGAGAGTGACTTTGTGTCTCTTTTGTTAGGGCCATGTGATGAGAGCTAGCTCCTTACTCTGATAATCATACAGAAGTTCATGAACTTCCAAACACCTAGTCTTACGTCAAGGTTGTTGGCCGCCATGACCGTTAACTATAACCAGATTGGTGGGGCACAACCATGTAAAGTAATAACGTTGAGCAGGCTCCTTTTCCCGTAGCGCCCAAAGATGGCCTTTGGCAGGATAGAAATCATACTTTCCTACTCATCACTCTACAATACACCAGGATCAGTCTGTGCATTATCCTTGAACAATGTGGTATGCACCATGCAAGTTCCCACAAAGAAAAAGGTTTTTCTATAGGTTACAACTCAAATGCGCCTTTGCCAAAGTTACGTTTAGGCTTGGCGGCTATTGTTCATCTTCCACTTTCGTGCCCTACCAAGAGACCTAAGGAATATCTCCAGGTGGAAGGGTCATTTCACTTTTAGATTTGCTAGGGTTACAGTAGAACTACATGTGAATGCATGAGCTCGTACTTACCAGAACATGGACATTGTAGAGTAACTAATACTATAAAATTATCCGCTATCAAGATTGCAAGCATCCCTGTTTTGCATTTATGGGTATGTTAGGGCTCTTAAGCAAGAATATTTACATTTCTGTGGAGCGGGATACATATTACTATAGGTTTGAGGAGCAGATACAAATGGCTAGAAAACTAGGAGCCCGATGGAATGTGGTGTGAGTATAGGTGAGCGTTGTGATCTCTATTTTGGTCTTTTCTCGCCTTGCAGAAATCATGACCCTCCAATGATCGTCTTTTTTTATTTGTTATTTTTAATATTAAGAACCTCAATGGCTCCCATTCCAGGCCTGAGGTTCATTTAAGGCGCACTGCACTGTGTTGCTAATGATCTGTTATTGCAGATCTGGAGAGGTGTGCAGCAAACCTTTGATTTGGTGTCTGTTTTGGGTGAGCTCAATAAAGATAAATCTCCTTCCTGAATTTCTCTTTTAGTTTATGATGCTCCTGATAGAGGTCCTGTATACCTTTTTTCTTTTTCTTTCTCAAAGTTGAACAGAATGATCTGTAAGTTTGTGTGGGAATCAAAAAGTAAGCTCAGCCTGTAAACAAACTTTCCATACCTTGAGGTATAGTAGAAGGCAGTGCAGGTTAAGATTATCAAAGATCAACTGAAGGATCTTAATGGAAGACCATGGACCTACAATTTTTTTCGAAAACCCCCATACCTTTTGCCTTCCTCCTCCTCCCCTTTTTCTGAATACATTCTCCCTTTTTGCTGAATACGTTTTTGTTGGTTTGAGGACTCTGGGCACTTTCCCACTGCTAAAGTGCATGTGCTCTCTTTAAAACTTGGAAACATTGGCTTATTCACAATTGGCATATTAAATTTACTTATAGGTCCTTAGTAAAGTGCACTACTTGTGCCCAGGGCCTGTAAATTAAATGCAATTAGTAGGCCTGCGGCACCGATTGTTCCCCCCCATTGAGTAGCCTTTTAAATATGTCTCCGGCCTGCCATTGCAGAGCCTGTATGTGAGGTTTACATTGCCATGTCGGACTGGCAATTTAAACCTCTTCTCATGCCCAAACTTTCCTTTTTTTCATTTTCTTTTTTTGACTATTTTTATTGGATTTTTAGAATCATAACAGAACTAATATGAACAAATGTCCATTATATAAAAGATGACAATGCAGAAGGCTATCAATTTATCACAAATCTGCACAGAATATAATAATAACAATCTGAAGGCATATAGAGAAGCAATTTCAACTTGACGAGCACAATCCATTAAACAGTCAAGGGTATTAACTCTGAGTCAGCAACGCTGCATTTGCTTCATTTTGGATATAAAGCCCATAGTATTTGACCAGCCTCCCCATATCTTATGGAATTTATGTGGACATCTCTGCTCTTATACGTAACCCGTTCCACTGCCATGTATAGGTCCATCCCGTATTCCATTCTGCTATAGTCTGTATCTTACGTGCTCCCCAGTACTTGGCCAGGTCTCTTTGGCAATCACTAAACCCAGATTACAAAATAATAATTTTGCTCGGGCGAGATCCACATCAGTGCGGATACCTTAGAGGATATATTTAGGGTGATCTAGAAGCACTGCCTCTATTATCTTACCCAATTCTAATAATAATTTGTGCCAGAAGAAGCATATGACCAGGCAGGTCCAAATTGCATGAAGAAAATGTCCCCATTGTCTCTTGCATTGCAGGCAACCCGATGACGCCGCTCTCCCCATTTTATACTAGCGTGCCCTATTATAATAGATGTGGTGAAGGATCTTGAGTTGGATAAGTTTCATTGTGGATCAAATTGCTACTTCCCTGGGAAACATTAGGGCGGCCTCCCAGTCCAGATCTTCTAGTTTGCCCAATTCAGCCTCCCATGTAAGCCTAATTGTTATTTATGGTTATGTACACAATTGATACCACATTTTCCGTTGTCTCCCCAATCAGGAGCCTACCTTCCAGGGGTGCATACTCTGGGAGGTCTGCGTCGACAGATTCCGCTCTGAAAGCATTCTTAAGTTGGAGGTACTTGAAGTGTTGTGTATCATCAGGGCTCGACAAATCCAGACGCCCGCTCGCATTTGTGAGGTAGAATTAACGAGGACGAGCTATTTTTAGGTCCTCCCCGCCCTTTCTGGCGAGTAGGAAGACTCTCTGTCTCTGAAAACGGAGCAAATGGGACAAGATAACAAGATTTAAAGGCATTTTTATTGCTCACAAAGTGAATGAGCAATAAAGATGCCTCTAAATCTTGTTATCTTGTCACATTTGCTCCACTTTCAGAGACGGAGGTCAAGTAGGTTGCAGTTAGGTTGAGGAAATTTTTCAAGGTACTAGACCTGGAGGACTAGTACCATTTTTCGAGCCCTGATCATTGAGTTGGTACTCATGCTGGATACCAATACGGTCCCAGTCACTAAACCCCTTCAACTTTCCAAGTTCTTTAAACTGCTTTCGACACACAGCAGAGTTTCCCAGGTGATTCTCTTTACCCATCCCAGACACCTGGTTGTCTTTTGCCACACCTCCAGTGTTGCCTGAGTTGCAGATAGGAAGCGCCTCATCCCCTTTCCCCGATAGAGATTATGGAGATACGTTTGATTTGTAAATTGTGTTCTCTCCAACACGTAGGTAGGGTGATCTTCCTCAGCATGGCTCCAATCATTTATTGCAGTCAGTTGATAGGCCCAATAATAGGCCCTAATATCGGGGAGGCTAATGCATCTGTTGTAGAAATTCCGTAGCAGTGTCTGGAGGGCTATTCTGGGATGTCTCATTCCATAACCGTTTCCGGGGTTCGCCATCAATTTTAACAAAGACCTCATATGGGACTCTATAATAGTAGTTTTGGTAGGGCATATAGAAATTTCAGAAGGGTAACCATCTTAAACATAGCTGCCCTACCCGAGATCGTGAGAGCCAGGGCTCTCCAACGAGTAGCGTCTGTATGAAATTCTGTCAATATTTTCCTTACATTGAGTTCTATGCTTATATCAGGGGCTAGCGTTGCATAGACCCAAATACCGGAAGCCCTCCCCAGTCACTCTGTCTCCCAGAAAGGCCTACTAAGGCAACATGAACAGTCGCAGGGTATAGGACTGGTTTATCCAAGTTATATCGTACCCAGATGAACACCATAGTTTTCAAATGCCTGAAGCATTGCTGGAATCGAATCCTTTGGTTGGATAAGGTACAAAAGGATGCTGTTAGCGTATAACAAACTTTTTTCTTCAGTTGCCCTAAAACCCATAATGTTCTGGTTATCACTGACCATGCAAGCTAGGGGGTTCTAATGTGAGGGCAAAGAAAAGGGGAGAGAGCGGGCAACCTTGTTGGGTTCCCCTCCTAAAGGGGAATTCTCATGACATCATGCCATTAACCCGTACTGCCGCTCTGGGTTCCCGATATAGTAGCTCTATCCAGGCCAAAAACTTCCATCCAAAGCCCATCCTTCTCATGGGTTGCATCATAAAAGGCCAATGAACAACGAGAAATGGCTTTTCTGCATCCAGGGAGATGAATACATGAGGGTCTTGACGGGACCTAACCTTTGCCATCCATTTATGGAGTCTGCAAAGATTACCTCTGGTAGAGCTCTTTGGCATAAATTCGAACTGGTCTTCATGGATAAGGGGGGAAATGACGTCCGTAAGTTTAGTGGCGAGAACTGTTACCAGAACTTTAGTTTCAATATTAAGTAGTTAGATCGGATGATAAGATCTGCACTCTGTGGATGTTTTTCCAGCTTTATGTATCACCACTATCGTGGCTCTACGTAGAACAGGTGGGAGTATGCCCTCCTGCAGGACTGTAACATATAGTTTATGCAAGGAGGGCGCCAATAAATCTGTCTGTTTTTTTAAAAATGTTGCCAGGAGGCCATTGGGCCCTGGTGTTTGCCTGGATTCAGTTTAGCCACCGCCACCCGCACTTCAGTGAGAGAAATGTCATCTTCCAGAGCCAGGCGCTCCTCAGCTGAGGGGACCGGCATATTCACTGCATTCAGATAGTCTTCGGTCTGATGTTTACCTGCTAGGAGGCGATCTTTATAAAGGGCCTCAAAAAAGTTTGCACATTCCTCTATCACTTTGTCTGTTGCACGACTTGTACCACCTGGCCTTCTATCCGGCTCACCCATCACGCATCTACCTTACGTCGGCCCAACCATGTTAACCGTTTCCCTGCCTTGTCACCAGTATCATAAAGGCGGTGCTGCATGGCCAAAAGATGGGTACGTGCCTCATTAGTTGCCAGCGCTCTATATTTGACGCGCAAGGCCTCAATCCGTCTCAATGTCAGGTGGTTCGGTCGAGCCGCGTTTGCAGCTTCTGCTCTAATCAGGCACCGGTACAGTTTCTACATGTCCTTGATTGCTTTCTTTTTTTTTAAAGCAATAATATTTTGCGCCCTATCCCGGATCACTGCTTTATAAGCCTCACACAGTTGAAGCGACGGAATCTTTATTTTCTTGAAAATAGACTTCAGTATCTACTCTGAGTTCCCACAGGGCCATTTCATCCCTTAGCTCCCACGCATTCAATCTCCATACCCTGCCATTCACACGGGGCCTCTGTCCCATGGAAATCCAAAGCAGGGAGTGATCAAACAGACCCCTTGCTAGATATTCTGCTCTATGGATCATCCCTGTTTTCCCGGCCAGTGTAAAAATATAGTGTAATCTGGAAAATACTTTATACATCCCAGAATAGTAAGAGTAGCCTCTTTTCATTGGGCGATGGCAGCGCCAGAGATCACTTAGGCCTAGGGTATCTACAAAGTGTGCTAGAGATGTGATTCTAGATGGGGTGGGTGATGTTCCCCATCTATCCAAGTCAGATGACATCACACCGTTAAAAGTCCCTTCCAACAATATGTAGGGATGACTCTGTTGCCAACAGGATTTAAATGAATGTGTTTAAAGTAGATTGTTGTGGTCGGGGGGCATATACACTAAAAATAGTGACATCTTCCCTCCCCCAAAGAACACTACAGCTACATAAGTCCCATTTGGGTCTATCCATGCTCTCTGTATCCAAAAATGGGGCATCTTTCGAATCAAGATTGCCTGCCCCTTGCTCCCGAGGCAAACCCCGCATGTGCTAGCATGATATATGCCCCCAGAGCAAGAAAGAGGCCCTGGATTCCCATCAGATGGGTCTCCTGTAGGGAGAATGGCATCAGGTTTCTGGCATCTAATGACTGCAATTACTAATCCCCCCTTAATTTTATTTCCTATTCCGTTGGCATTCCATGTGAGGACAGATCGAGTCCCCGGGTCAGGAATAATGCTGTGCATCATGTCTATGTGCCTGCATATCTATGCCCCTCAATTCGTTCAGATAAACTTCTCGTGTAGGAAATGAACCCTCCGACTTGTCAAACAAAGAGAAAACATGAATTAACACAGCAAGTATAACAAAAGAACTTTGATCCCATTCTCCCCTCCCTACCCCCTCCTCCCCTCACACGCATTCAGCCACATATGGTAATTATGTCGCAGGACCAGGCCTGAGCGGTCTGTAGCCCACCCTATCCCAAACTAAGAATTCCACGAACTTTTACCTTTCCACTAGGAAATCATTCACTCAGGATCACACAATCTGCACTCCGGGGCAGAGAGACATCTACTCCTCTACCCTGCAACAATCGCACGTTAGTCTGGACCCTCGCTCTAACTTGTACAGTCCTTTCACACACATTCACTCAAAACATACACCATTCACTTACTCAAAACTAAGATAAAGAAGAAAAGGAAATTAGGTCGGGTGGGGTGGGTTGGGACGAGAAAAGGGACCAAGAAAGACCTCTCTCACACTCCCTGTGCAACCAGAGAGCCCCAAGAAAGGAAAGTTTCCCCCGAACATTAGAGTTCTGTGTCCCCACCAGACCCTTTGGTCAGATCAATAGACTCCATTTCAGACTGTTTAGTCAACCGTGTCATCAATCGGGCTAGTCTCTCTCGAGCTGGGTCCTCGCTTTCCTCCAGATGTCAGTTGTTATCCCACTAGCATCCCCATGGAAAGGATTTGATTTCCTCGGACGTGATCTTCCAGCGTCAGAGTAGCGATCACCTGGTGATTTCTTTCCAGCAAGTCTCTCCAGTGACTTATCTCCGCTCCCCCTTCCCCCTCCCCCCTATTGTTTGGGCCCAATGTTTACATTTGGAGGTCCAGGTTTTAGGCCTGGCCCCTGTTCCTCTTCCCCTAGGTGTTACCGGTGAGGTGTCCTGCATGGGTCGTGGGGGAGGTCTTTCTTCCAGCCACATCCATGCCTCCTCTGGTTTTTCAAAGAAATGGGTTTTGTCTTGGAAAATCACCTTCAATTTGGCAGGAAAGAGAAGCATATACTGGAGATGCATTGCTCAGAGTTTCACCTTGACAGCATCAAAGGAGCAGCGCTGCTACTGTACCTCTCGAGAGTAGTCCGCAAACAGCATACTAGGTGAGGAGTCGTATTGAAGCAAGCCTAGTTGACGTGCCTCTTTAAGAATCATGTCCCAATCATGAAAATTCAAAAAGCGTGCATTGAGGGCTCTCAGAGGGGCGCCAGGTGGGGGCCTCGCTGCTAGTGCCCTGTGGCCCGCTCTATCACAAAACAGATGGAGAAGTTAGTGGACACGAAGTGGTCATGGGGCCAATTCTCCGGGAATTCAGGTGTATTATAGCCCTCCCCTCCCTCAGGGAAGCCTAAAAATCGGAGGTTGTTAAGTCTAGCACGATTTTCAGCATCCTCAACCCTCTAAAGTGAGTCTTTAGTAATTGCTCTTATAGTTGTCAAGAGTGGGCTGTATCTTCCAATTCTGAGATTCTATCTTCTGTTGCCGTCACCCTGTCTGGGACATTCTGGAGATCCTGACCCAGTAATGAGACTTGTGTGGCTACCTCTCCACCTTATTCTCCAAGGCAGCCCTGGATTGCTGAATTGCCGCCATTAAAGCTGCATTGTTTGTTAATGAATTCCCTGCGCCCTCAGGAGGGGAGGGTCTCCATCGCCCTAGTGTATCTATCTTCCCCGGCCTGGGAGAGTCTGGGTCCTTGTCCTTAGCCATGTTGCAGGTGGCAGTCAAAGCATTTGCGCCTGCCCCCCAGACAACCACCACTCCCACTCAAAGATGATGCAGTCCCGGGACCACTCTAAGATCGCAGTAGTGGGTCTCTGTGTTCCTTCAGTAGCAAAGCAGAGGGAAAGCGGGCTCCTGAGCAAACTGTCCATTGTGATCTAGTGCTCAGGATCAAGCATCCCCGTGGCCTTGATAGGCCATCAAGAGCGGTGTCTCATACGATGAAATGTGGCCACTGCCGCTGAACTCCGCTACCAACAGTGTCCAAAGCAGGCCCCGAAATGTAGGGGCCACCTCCAACTAGCAGGGGTCACAGCTCAATGTGGGCCCCGTCGGGCTGTCAGTTCTCACCGTATATATTAAATTGGAAAGAAGGGAGAAAGAGGGGGGTGGAAGTTGAACCGGGCCCCCAAAGCGCCTCAGAGTAGCTGCAAAATAGCCCCCCCCCCTCTCTGACGCAGCGGTCTTTGGGGGCCGCTATTTCAGGGTGTAGCCAATGATCACCAGGGCCCCAAAGAAAGATCCAAAAGTTCACTCAGTTACCACTGCCTCAGTCACTCTCCAGCGGCGGGGGAAGTCGAAGAGGGGAGGGGCACCCCCGCAAGGCCCTCTGCCAGCTAGGCCCCTCGGGTTGCCACCGCCCGGGGCCTCCAGAGGTCCACAGTGTCAGTCACATCAGCCTCATGAGGCCTTGTGCCTCCCTGGCAATCCCCAGAGGCCCCTCACCGGCAGTTGGACCTCTTGACTGCACAGTCCCGCTGCAGTGGCGTCCTTCTATTCACACTCCCCAGAACGCATTTTAGTCGTCCGCAGTCTGCACTAGTCAGTCTCTACCTCTCTCCTCACCACCACGCCGCATCTCCAATTGACCAGGAGCCAATATGTGCCAAGATTTAGCATTTGCTAAAGGTGAGCCCCGACAGGGCACAGAGGGTCTCCCGATTCTGGGTCGCTGCCTTCACCCGGCACTTTATCGCCTCTGGGCCAGCCACTGTGGATCAGTACCCTGCGCTCAGATGCTGCCCGGACGGGTGCCATCTTTTTCCGGCCGCCTCACGCCGAGATGGTTGTTGCCACTCGCCTCGTGTCCCCTCACTGCCCCAGAGCTGTCCCTCCGTGGGGCAAGTTGCAGTCCAAGCGTGAAATTAGCGAGGATTGCGGGATGATGGGGTTCGGAGGTCAGGATACAAGGATTTCAGTTGGCCCGTCCGGAGCGCAGCCCTGGCACGTCTGACCACGCCCCCCCAAACTTTCCCTTTTAATACATAGGTCACCCTAGGGTAGGCCCTGGACAGCCCAGAGGGCAGGATGCAATGTATTTAAAACGCAGGCTATGTACTTCTAAGTTTTACATGTCCTGGTAGTGGAAAAACTCATAATTTAGTTTTTTCACTACTGCAAGGCCTATATCTCCCATAGGATAACGTTGGTAATACCTTATTGCATTTTATAAGCATAATTTCCAAATGGGAATATATAACTGGTTCATGTTTGGTGTCTCTGGAATCCTAATTTAAAATACTAATTTATAATGAATTCGGATTTTAAATTACAATTCTGAAAATGCCACTTGGCATTTTTTTACTTTAGCCATTTGATGCCTGCTGCCTGTCTCTAATCGCATGTCTGGGGTGGGTGACAGTTGGGCTTTGTGTATTTCCCCTAGACAGTCACACACAATGGAAGCTAAGGTGTTATGTTATATTAAAAAATTTTGTAGAGCGCACGTATATCCGAGGGTGTCTTGGCGCTAGTCAGAATAGTGAGCAAATGTAAGAGAAGAAACTACTGGTTAAAGAGCCAGGTTTTAAGGGACTTTCTGAACTTTAGGATTGTAACATTTTATTAAGTTTGTTCGCAATTCCCTTCGCCGACATCCATTGGCCGGCGAGGTAGCAGGAAGGTTTGGGGGGAGAGGGTGCGAGGGGGGGCAAATGGAGGGGGAAGGAGGAGGAAGCAGAAGCAAACATCTTCAATAAACAATAACAAAAGAAAGACAAACCATGCTCATTTCACATTGATAAATAGGTCATCACTCTTCTTTTTTTTTTTTTCTGAATCGTCCGTAGAGGTGGTGGGCGTAATCTGCAATAATCGCAAATATATTGGGTATGTGAGTTCTTGGTATACTCCTGAAAGGTGTTTTACACACGTTCCCCATCTTTTCTCAAACTTGGGTAAGGTATGACCGATAACCGCTGTCAATTTTTCCATTCCTAATAAGTCCCAGAGTTTGTGCAGCCAGTCTGCGTGCGTTGGGATGGTATCAGTGCCCCATTTTGATAACAGGACCTGCTTTGCCGCACAAAGTGCCAGGGTAATAGCCTTCCCTTTATTGGAATGTAATGGGTAGGTTTGTGTATTGGGAAGTCCTAATAGAACGTAGCTAGGAAAATGGGGTATTTCAGTGTCGAACATCTTATAGATGTCCGCCAGGACCTCGCTCCAATATCTGTGGAGCTTGGGGCAGTGCCATACCAAGTGGGTGAGCGTACCTGAATGGGTGCAGTGTCGCCAACATGTATCCTCCCTTCCTTTTTGCCATTGAGCCGGACGAGCTGGGGTATAAAACCAGTAGTGGGCTAGTTTTAGAAGTGTTTCCTTGCCTGAGGCGCTGGTAGCGGAGGTGCGTGCGCGTTGTAGGATCTCTGTCCATTCCTTGTCGGTAAATCGCATTCTAGCTCCCACCTCTTCGTAGCCGGTGTTTGTAGAGGGGTGGTCTGGGTGTTCAGAAAGGAATATATGTCGGACAAGATGCGGGGGGAGTCCTTTCTGGACAAAAGCCAGCGCTCAAACAGGGTCAATCGTCTGCTAGCGTGAGGCCTAATATCGACTTTCTGAACTTTAGAAGGGAGGGAGCTGATCTAATGTGAAAAGGAAGGAGATTCCACTGTTTGGTCGCTCCTGCCAGAAAACTGCTTCCACCCCATTTAGATGTTTTTTATCTGAAGGTGTTTATTTTGAAAGTTCCCATTGATCTAAGATTTCTATTGGGAATGTACCAAGAAATAGCTTTCCTCAGTAAAACTGGTCCGGAATCATGGAGGGCCTTGTAGGTGAGGCAAAGGGATTTGAATTTGATCCTGTTTTTAACAGTCAGCTCGTGAAGATCTTTTATGGCAAGAGAAACAGACTGTTTGGGAAGGCCTAGAAGTAACCTAGCAGCTGAGTTCTGCAGAACTTGAAGTTTATTAATATATTGAGACTGCAGGCTGATATATAAGCCATTGCAGTAATCCAACTTAGAGAGTATTAATGTGGAAATTACTGTCTTTCTGGAATTAATGGGGCGAAAGTTTAGTATTTTCTTTAGGATTCTAAGGGGGTTATAAGAGGATGATATGACTGCATTAATTTGCTTACCAAGATTCAACTTATCATCCAGGATTACCCCAAGACTCTTGGCTTTAGTTGTGGGTGAAGGGAGCATGCCCATTTCTGCCGGCCAGCTGGCCGCAGACCAGAAGTTGGGATTGTTTCCCAACAAAATCATCTCTGTCTTTTCTGAGTTTAGCTCAAGACAGTGCTTGCTCATCCATATGCTGATTTGTCTCATGCAGTTCTGAATTCGATGGCTGGTGTCATTAGAATTATTAGAGGCGGACAACATAATCTGTGTGTCGTCCGCGTAAGATGTGAGCGAGAAGCCGAAGGATTGAATAAGAGGGGCAAGTTCTGTTACAGATAAATTAAAACGGGTAGGGCTGAGCGATGATCCCTGTGAAACTCCACAGGGCAGAGAGAAGGAATTTGACGAGAAAATATCTAATTTGACCGTGTTCTCCCTATCAGTAAGGAATGATTTGAGTAATTTCAAGGCCAAATGTTTTATGCCAACGGCTTCCAAACGGTGGACGAAGGTGGAATGGTCCACTATGTCGAACGCCGCCGACAGATTCAACAGGATCAGAGCGGCTGTTCCCCCCCCCCACCCCCCTTCATCCAGAATGATCTTGAGTTCATCGGTGGCCTTAATTAGGGCTGTCTCTGTACTGTGTTCTGATCTGAACCCAAATTGAGTTGGGTCCAGTCGGTTGTTCTCTTTGATGAAATGATTCAATTGGCTGTTCATGATCTTTTCTATTATTTTGGAGGGAAAAGGGGAGTCTAGAGATGGGTGCGACATGATTGGCCATCCTGGAAGGATAGGAGGGAAGAGCTGGACTAGCCCAACTTACATCTGAATAGGCTGTGCCCTGTCCCCACACAAAGGGCCCCTGTAGTGAGTCTGCAGGAAGGGCAGTGCCACTTTGCACTTCAAAGGCCTGTCTTTGAAGTCTTCCCCACTTCAAAAGGCACCAGTGGTACAAGTACTGGACCTCAGACACCACCACTTCAGTACACTTTTGGACCTGTGGATACTCTACCAGGGAGAAAGACTGCTGTGCTGCCACTCTGCTAGAATGCTGCTTTAGATGAACTGCTGACGTGCTTTGCTTACCTGCTACCTGCTGCCCTCCTTGCCTGGGTGAGAAGGACTGGACCTGCATCTCTAGAACCAAAAACCCAGAGTGACTCCAATGGCTAGTTGGCTGCCCTCCTGATCAGAAGCCTCAGGGACATAACTGGCTTCCAGCTACCTTGCATCTGCACCTGGACTCTGCCATTTGTGAGTCTATCCTGCCAAGTGGTGCTACCCCAGTCCTGGACCTTTGGAAGTGGGCCTAAGGTGCTTGTCAGTGGAACTGATGCATCTTCTCTGCTGAGCGGCCCATCCTCAATCTGAACGACACATTTCCTTGGGTGAGCAGCACATCCTCGAGTAGAACCAACGCACCGCTGCTGCGTCGATTGGGCCCAGCTCAGAAGGTCTGTTTCGCCGTCAGTCTTTGGAACCGACGCATCGCAGACTGCACGGCGCATCTCTGATCCAGGTCCTCGTATCTCTCGTCGCCCGCAGCTTGACATGGATGCTGGCCTCCGCATTGCAGCCTTGAGCTCCATGGAACAGATGCGTTGCCAGCTGCGTGCCGCATCCTTGACTTCGCATTACAAGCCCATCGATGGGATCCTCAACGCAGGAGGACCTCTCACAGCAGCCTCGCTGCATCCAGGAACCGAGGCATCGCCACGGCTTTGCTGTGCTTCTCCGCTTCGGATCCACGCAACGCTCCGTAACCAGTATTTAAGCTACTTTGTTTAGCGGACCTAACTGGGTCCCTGTAGTTGGCCCACTCTCTATTGCAGTCAGCCTGAACATGTGACATTGCCCCAGATATCCCTTGTTCATGCTTTATGCTTTTACATTCAATATCTTCGGTTTCCCTGATTGGATTTTTGTCGTTTTGGTCTTCTATTTACTAAAATATACTCTATTTTTCTAAACCTGGTGTGGGATCTTTTTGTGTGGTGTTTTCACTATTTTTACTGTTTGAAGTGTTGCACAAATACTTCACGCATTGCCTCTAAGTTAAGCCTGACTGCTCTGTTCAAAGCTACCAGAGGGTGAGCACAGATTTATTTTGGGTTTGCCTGCCCATTACCCTGGCTAGGATTGTTATAGCTGCTTGACCAGGGCTCACACCCCAGTCAACCAGTAACCCAGTTTCCAACAATTGGCAACAGGCTATGAGGGCATAGCAGAGCGTTTACCACTTGTGGGGGGGTTTGGGTTATTTTGGTAATTGTTGTTGAATACTCAGTGGAAAGCAGGTTTATCCATTCTACAATAACTGGGGAATTTTATGTGGACCCACCCTTTACATTTAAGTCTGCCACTATGACTATCAGCAGATGTTCAGAGAATCAGATCCCTAACTGGCAGACTATTCCTTGTGAGCTGGGCATGGGCTCAATTGAGATGGTCTCCTACCTGCATTTGAAGGCAGTTCTTCCTGATTCGAATTGTGAAAAAAGATTGTAAAGGAAGATTACTGACCTGGCATAACTCCTTGGTGGAATGAAGAAGGCTAACTTTGAGGTTATACTGAAGCTTGACTGCAAAGGAACATTCGACTGCCTTAAAGTTAAGAATGGACTGGCAGATTGGCTTGGGGCCCATCTTTTATTGAACAAGCTCTGGACTAAGATATGACAGGTCGTTTCACAAGGCATGTGACTGTTCATCTGCATATAACCATGACCTTCAAGCTCCTTTGTGAATGGCATTTTGATCCCCAGTGAATCTCCAAGAAATTTTGTAGCTCATCATGGATTTAGCCTAGATGATGTGCTGGAGATACGTAGACGCAAAGAATTACTATGCCTATGTCGTATTTTGAATCAGAGATGAGACACTAGAGGGGACTTCTGCTTGATCGATTGCATTTTCTCTTTGTGATACCTACTGTAAAGATGAGGGTGAAGAGACATCTTAAAATGCTCCTTATATTGGAGCCCTTATGAGCTGCTTCTCCAATTAAGACAAAACCCCACTAAAGAGATCTCAGGAGTAAAAGTCTGGGGTGAAGAGGGAACAGTCAATGTGGTCTTTTCAGGGTGCGGACGGCACTAGTCTGTGGGTGAATGGACCAGAACTTCCGTTATTATTTTTTTCCTTCCTCCTCTCATTCTCCTTCCCTTAGATTTCTTTTTCCACTCCCTCTGTCCTGTTTGTCCTTACAAGAGTGTTATGCCGTGACATCAGCCATGAAAAAAGGGGAATTGCATTGTCCATTATGGTGAAGTACCCATCTCAGACTGGATAGTTACCTTCTTCATATCATTGTAGAACTGGAAATGTAAGTTCTTAAACCCTGGTGATTAAATTCGTAGTGCCATTTTTAGAACAGTAACATTTACCCTCAAGTGCTCGAACATGTAATCTCAAACCACAAACTACTGAATTGAGCTCAGACGTGAGGTGCCATCACTCATTTTCTCACTTTATTTGTTGTAATCTCAAAACAATAACAGCGCATTCTCATATGTTTTAACAACGTAATTCAATCTAGGTAGCCGTCTTTGCGTTTAGTGAATGAAGTTGCATTTGTCGGTAGGACGGAAACAGTCCTACATCATGACACAACATCAGTTTAAGGATTCCAATAATAACTCCCACTGGAATGAGCATTTACATACAGATGCATTGTCAACAATTCGATCTAATTTCAATCTTATGAACATAAAAGAAACTTGATTAGACCGAATAGAAACTAGTGCACTCAAAAATATGAGGCTAGGTTCAAGCAGTATGTACCTGCCGCACCCATCATGGACCCTGCCCTGCATGCATCTAAAACTGTGCACCGTTCCATCTTGTTATAAAGTCCTGGCACATTTTTTACACTGAGTGCGGCATCTAGTGTTTCTTCATTTTGATCCCTCTGCTTGTATTGTGTATGCACTCTGTCTCTTTCAGTTGTTTTAAGTCTGGTATGTGTTTTAACATCCGATCAGATTTGTCAATGTCCGATATAAATTGTTTATTCGTCAGAAAATCTGAATCCGTTGCTAATAGCATCTTCCAGGTTGCTACTCGTGGTTTTTCTCCTGGTGCACTGGGACTATACTCTTACGTGCTTAGTTCCTCTTTTGTCTGTTCCCTTCAGGTATAAAGAAAGCTGTCTATTTAGGGAGACCTTTCTTACCGTTGACAACCGCAGGCACTGCTTCTCCTGTCTGGGCACTGTTAGTCGTGCATTAAGTGTGGCGTTTATATTTCATTTACTTTTAGGATTTCTTTGCTTGCAGGACGCAGCTTTCATTGGTGTCGATCATACCATTTTAACGAACAGGCATAGAGAATGCAGTAATTCAATAGCTTTATCAGCCTCACAGTCGTGGGGCCATTTATAACCTGCGGTTAAAAAAATAAATGTTTGGTCTGCCATCCTGCTCCATGCACAGGAGTATGGACAGCAACTTGAGCACTATCTTAGAATACATTCTTTTTTGGGTGAAGGAAAGCTTCCTCTAAATGGTGAGAAAACATGGATTCAAATTGCCATGTCTGTGATGAACCTCAAATAATTACTTCCCTTCTTATGGCCAACCGTGTGTGGTAAACCAACTCTATCACAAATGATAAAAAAAAAAATAGGTATTTCATTTGATATAGAGATGACCTTTATTCCTCACATTAACGCCTTGGTCAAAAACACGCATTTACAACTATCCAAGTGGAGAAAAGCTTGCTACAGATCATGCATTTCATTGAACTCACAAGAGCCTTAGTTTGTAGTAGGCTGGACTATAGCAAAGGCCTAAGGAAAACTTAAATCTGTAAGCTACAGACGTTCCCGAACCAATGAGCTAAACTATGCCTAAATCTAATAATAATAAAAATGACCATATCACCACAGCACTTATGTACTATGTACTTGCAAAAGTGGGTTTCACTCTACCGACCCACAAGAGATCTGAACTGCAAAAATACTGTCCGTCTCTGGCAAAACAAATCCAGACATCTGCAGCATTGTGAAAAACAAATCAGTCTTAAACCCTCACTGGGGAAATATGCATTAAGAGTTCAACCATGCTACCTCAAGTTTAGGAAAGAATAATAATCTGCCTATTCCCTTCCATCCCTGGGATCGGTTTGTCATCCAGCTCGATAGTGCCATCATGATCCGATATCTCTGAGACTGCTCCCAGGAAGACTAAAAGTAATTTCTCAGTCATCTGGATTTCCTCATCTGAATTGTATCGGAGCTATTTTGATGGCAAATTTTCCCTGCTGATACTTAACCTTTTGAATATCCCCAAGCTCCCGAATGGATCTGGAAATTTCGTCCTTTGATGCCAGTCTGGAGCTGCTAACCGTAAAAAAGTTTTTTCACAGAAATTCCTTTTTGCGGTGCTTTATTGGATGTCTTTCCCTAAAAAGTCATGCTTTAAACCCTGCTGCTCAGGCCGTGGAAAGATGGCCATTTTTGACCCCCATGAGGTCAGTTTGTGGTGCCAGGGGCTTAAGCACGACTCCAACTCTTGTGACAAGAATGGCCTCATGCACACAATACCAATAAAGGAGCGAGAGGCGAAACTTTTCATTACATATGTGAGGAGCATGTGGCTCGGCGCAGATCTCGTACAAGATCGAAGTTGAGCTCTACTATATCTTTGCAGTCTTCCAAGGAGTAGAAAATGAAAGGCACCGACTGGGTTACTCCTCATCCAAACGTCGTCCCTGCTCGAGAATTATGTCTACCCAACACTCTCCACCTGAGTAGTTCTCAGAGCTGGAGCTGGTGGACATCACTTAGACAAAAGATTACTTGCCGACCTCAGCTACAGCCATGGCCCAGGCTCAGCAATGTTGCCAGTCCTAGCTCTGATGCCAGTGCTTCCTTCGGTCTGTGGCATTTCTGATGCAGTTTTTTGCATCCCATAAGAGCACTCTTCAGGGAGTGTGCTGGTTTCCTCTAATGCGCCTGTGGGACCTGTGGATCCATTTGTGTCCTTGAATGGAATACCATCAGCTCCTACTCCCCCAGCACCAGTTGACACTAGAAGCCTGCCTTAGGGGCCCCAGGACCCACTTCTGGCATTAGCCAGAGTCGAACTGATGCCCAGGACCCTGCCAGTGGTTCCTTCACCAGCACCGTTGATGCAAATGCTGACTTTGTCACAGACTCTTGCCTCTCCTCAAGGGACAAAAGCCATGTTAATGTGGTCAACAAGTGAGATACGATGACTGGCTAAGGAGACCGGGTATCTGGATTGGGACCCAGCCTGGAACTTTGCCAAGACAGCATTGGTAGACTATGGATGACATGTTTGTGGCCGATTGTAATACTGTTCAAATGCCTGAGATTGTCCCTCATAATGATGACCGTAATAGTACGTGGTCAACTTGGTTCTTCATGCTAAGTCTGATAGTGTAGACTGTTTGGCACTTCAGAATGTAAGCGGCTTGGACACCTCCTCAGAAATGGAGATGTGCCAGTGGGGCCCGCACCCTTCGAAGTGGCCCCCTTTTCAGTAATCCTAATGAATGCAGCGAATGTACTGAAGTTACTCCTTCCCACAGAATAGGTCTTATTCAGCATCCTCAAATAAAACTTGCAGCCTGTTTCTGCGGCATCCAAACTCCTTCTCCCTTTCAATGATGCTCTAATGGATCCAATCAAGGTAGTATGGGATAAGCCCGCACCCGCCATCCTGATGGCCTGCTAATATAGGCTGGCACCAAGGACTACCGATTTTATCTCTGTGCATCCCGGCTGAAATGTTTTGTGGTTCATTCCTCCTCCTGCTCCAAACCGAAGTCAGGAGCATCCTCCACTGCACAGAGTGGGCATGAAGATGTTTTCTGCTAGGAGTCTGGCGCCATAATCAAGAAATGCCAAGTGTCTGCTAGCTCTGTACACCCATCTGCTTTGAGGGATGGCGCATATGGTGGTGACAAGTCTCCCATACCACCTGAAGGACAGTATAACTGAGGTGGTCAGCGATGGTTAGGGTGTTGCAGGACAAATCCTAAAGGTAGGCCTAGACCTGGTTGCAAGGCCATGGGCTTCTTGTTTGCTCCAAGAGGCTTGTCTGGCAGCACTCCACAGGTTTTTCAGGGAATGTACAAGCCAGCCAGAGGGACATGCTATTTAACAAAAGATTTAAGGAAGGGAGAGGAACCACCCAATCTTTGAGCCTAGTATCTCCAGCACAAGGCTTCCACGACAATAGGAAGCACTGGGGCTATTCGAAAGTCAACGCCAGCCTTTCCTCATCCAACAGCCTAACCAATTTCTGAAGCAGTACAGAGGCTGGGACAAGCACAAAGGCAGACTGATCTAGCATCCCTCCTCATCCTTATCCTCCCTGCAATACCTGGGAAATCGCTTTAGTTTCCCCTGAAGAGATCATGTGCAGTCTGTTGGAGTTGAAGGGTGTTATCCTTTCTGCAGGCCTGGAAGGACATTATGATGATCCAGTGGGTCCTACAGAGCTCCTCCTTCCCTTCACATCACCCCCTCCATTCAAAGGACCCCTTTTGCAATCTGTAACAGGAGGTGGCTACACTTTTGCAGAAAGCAATGTTGGAGTTGGTCCCTTCACAGGAAATTGGGCAGGGATGCTACCCATGGTTCTGCCTGGTTCCCAAGAAGGGCGATAGTCTGTCTGATCCTAGACCCCAACTTTTACCTGTGCAAGGACAAGTTCACGATGCTGTCCCTGGCTCACTTGTTAGTTCACTGGAAACAGAATGCTGAATGGTGTCCCTCGACTTGTTGGACACTTACATTCACCGATTAATAATATACAAGTCTTAGTCATGTGTATAAAAAATGTATATCACTTAAAGGCCTATTTGTACACATCCACTTCGTGAGAAAATGAGTAACATATTTGTTAACCACTGCAAATCCTGTACAAATGGTATAAGCCTAAAAACATTTGACATGTCAGGAGGAACAAATGAGAAATAAGAGCGTTTTCAAACTGTAAGAGTAAATTGTAACAGTAAATTTGTAGTTCATTTATTGAAATGATGCTTTAAACTGAAACATGTTAGTAGCATTAAATGTCAGCTATATAATCTTATTTTTTAACATTTTCGCACCATAAAAACTTGAGTCTAAAGTTATGTGATGGCAAAACACTTTGGACAACAACATGAGGGGATAATCCAGAAACTCTGAAGATTTTTTGGTATGGGTCAGGCAAAAAAGGAGAAATTAGGAGATGGATGCAAACTTGAAGTCAAATATATTGTTAGATGAAAAACTGCTATTCCAGCTGGGTTGAATGCAGATTAGGAATTGCATGTACACCTCAAATAAAAATTTGAAAATAAAAAAAATGTAAGTGTCAAGTTGGAGAATGTGATAGAACATTAGTAGAATTAAATGAACAGTGAAATATTTTGGTAATAGAAAGCATTATGTGTTAACGAGAAAACCTTTGATAGAATGGGCCATCTTAAGTCTCGAAGGATTGCTCTTTCAACTCTAATTGGTGGCCTGAAGGTATATCATTTACTAATATTCTGTAATCAAAACTCCTATAGGAAGGATACCATAAAATTGCATCCACTGAAAGCTAATGGAGTGCTTTCGTGGCAGGCTTTGTGTGACCTCTATTCAGCAGTTTGAGGCGCATTCGCGTAGGATGTTTTTGGAGCCTGGCCATCCTATTTATGAGATTCTTCAGGTGGCCTATTAAAATGATTTTGCAATAACCCAATGCACCATTCCAGGGCTCTTGTTAGCCGACCTGATGATCTGTCGTACGAATGGGTGAATGTTTCAGAGCAGATAAAGCTGCAAGTTGTTGCCCTTGAGCGCGGCATTAGCTGGTGGAATAAAGGAGAGTTTGGAGTCTAAGAACTGCCAGATTCCATTTTGTAGGTGTTGTGGAAGGAGTCATGCTTAGGTTAGGGGTCCAGTTGAAAGGTAATTGGCCAGCTTCACCTTCTTCAGCTAGAATCTGTCTTGACTATGCTCATTCATATAAAACTCTATCATCCAGTGCAGCTTGTGGTCCAAGATACAGAAATGGTGGCCTAGTTTGTTGCAAAACCAAAGGGGATGATGGACGGAGTGTTGAACATTGCAAGCACTCACCCCCAGTCAACTGATCTGGGTTTAATCCATCATCATTCTTTAGCTCACTCTGCCACCCCAGTTCAGACATGGCCATATGCAAATCAGTCTGACCCTGTGCCTCATGGGAACAGTCCAGCCCGAACTGCCAAGCCATGTCTTCCCTGGACCGGAAACAAGCATCCTGGGACCGGTTTCTGGCTTACAGCCGTCATCAGCCAGGCTATCTTGAATCCAGTGGCAAAGTGAGCAAGGGACCCACGTCTGGGCATAGCCTGCCAACTTAGGGCGAACATAGCAAAACCAGTTTTGTCAGTTGAAAATGGATTTGGGTGTCCTTATCCCACAACTAGAGAATCAACTAGTGCTTCTTTAGCAGCTGAGTAAAAGTGGCCATGTAAATTTAGTAAACCAAGAAGAGTTAGGGTGGTCTTTGAGGCACCGAACATTACCCCCTCCCCTTCATAATGCATATACACTTACCTATTGGTTTTGGAATCTGTTGTTCGAGGCATATGAGCTGTAGATCATATGCGTTAGCATAGTTCGCCATCTGGTGTTGGGCTCGGATGTTTGCACTTTGTTTTTCTTCGAAGAAGTGTTTGTAGTCACGAGGTAGGTGACTCTTCCTTACGATGATAGTGCGCATGGGCATCGACTCCATCCCCAGATTGTTTTTTTCCACCATCGGGTTCGGATGTGTCTTGCGGCGCTACGGTTCGGTATCGTCTTCGAACCTTTTCGACGCGCAATCCTTACCACTTGACGGTATTGTGTTCGATCGCGTTTTCCCTTTCGACGGGCATTGTAAATCCAACAGCTTCGATCGGTGCTTCGACGCGGGCCGTGAGGCCTACCCGCGCCGACCACACCAGCAGTCCATGGAACGGACTCCATTTAAAAAATGCCCCGGGTGTGGTGCTAAGTTCCCACACACAGACCTGCATGAGGTCTGTAACCTCTGCCTATCCCCGGAGCACGAAGAAATCAACTGCGAGGCCTCTCGATCATTCTGATCGAAGAAAACAATTCGTGACCGTCGGGCTCGACGTCACGAGATGAGACGCAGCACTAGTCCGGTGCCAGACCTCTTCGGAGAAGAGTCGGAATTCCAATCCGGCGCCGAAGAACAAGAAGAACACATCTCCGTGTCTGAAGCCGATGACTCCGACATGGAAGAGGACTCGAACATAACTCCGGCTCAACGAGCAGCGAGTAGCGAGCCCCAACTGCCCACAAAAACACCAAAGACTCTGGTTACACCTTCGCCCTCGGGCTCAGGTCGACACCGTGATACCATTTCAGACGCCCTGCCTTCGAGCCCGGCTATGAAACATAGAGACAAGTCTTCCAGCTCGGGATCGAGCCGACCCCATGCAGGTGCCGAACCCACATCTTCGGCACCGAAACACAAGGCTAAGCCTGACACTCTGCTGTCGGCACCGAAGACATCTTCGACACCGAAAGATTCGCATAAAGCAAAGGCTTCGGAGCCCATACCACCAAAACCAAAAGCTTCAGAACCGACACCAGCTAAACCGAAAGCATCAGAGCCGAAACCGGTTAAAGAGAGATCTTCGGAGCCGAAACCACCTAAAGAAAAGCCTTCGGATCCGAAACAGGGAAAAGTCAAGCCTTCGGAGCCGAAACATCCTGCACCGAAGAGTACCGAACCTAAAAAGCACGGAAGCCCTCTTAAACCTTCGGAATATAAACAGACTCCATCCACAGAACTTCCTCCACAGGAATCTTTGGATCCCAAACAAAAACAGTTGCATATTGACCCGCAAACTGGAAAACTTCGAGCAACATTTCCTAAAAAACGGAAGCTGGATCTCCCTGAAGACTACCATATACCTCTTAAGAAAAAGACATGGGTACTAACCCCTCTCCCCCTTACATACCTCCCTCTCCTCCACCTTTTAACCCAAATTTACTGATTTCACCAGCAAACTCCCCATCACCACGTTTCTCACCTGGGCCACAGGATGATAATGATGGGGATGGGGAGGGAGAGGATAATGAGGACAACATTCCACAGGACTTAGACCCCTGGGATGATTATGATAAGGACCCGGATCATACTAATGACCCCGATCTATATCCCTCCAGACCATCACCACCCGATGACAATATTGGTTTCGCACGGCTTATTAATAGAGCTGCTCAATACCATGGGGTGGAATTACATACTGATCCCTTGGACGAGGATTTTTAGTGGAAACTTTCGCTCCATCCCAAAAACCACTAATACTTTGCCCATGCTAAAAGGTATGATAAAACACGCCAGCGAGGTATTCAAAGACCCTGTTAGAGCTAGAATACTTACGCCAAGGGTAGACAAAAAATATAAAGCCGCTCCTACAGACCCAATTTACATCAGGGGTCAGGTACCTTTAGATTCTCTTGTCGTTTCAAATGCACGCAAGAGGGCAAATTCTCAAACAACGGGTGACGCCCCTCCTCCTGACGAGTCCAAACTTTTAGATGCATCAGGCAAGAGATTCACATCTCAAGCTGCCAATCATTGGCGTATTGCCAATGCACAAGCTCTCCTGGCGCGTTATGATAGAGCTCACTATGACGAGCTAGAAAAACTGATGCAGCACTTACCAGACCAATACAAGGCTAAAGCTCACGACCTCATTCAGGAGGGTAAGCTCATTACAAACACTTCCATCAAATTTGCCCTCGATGCAGCTGATACAGCCTCGCGTGCCATTAACACCAGCGTTTTGCTACGCAGACACGCTTGGTTTCGAATCTCAGGATTCAAACATGAAGTACAATCAGCGCTACTTAATCAGCCATTTGATCAGGAACATCTTTTTGGCCCCACAGTCGATTCTTCATTGGAAAAAATGAAAAAAGACACCGAGACTGCTAAATCCATGGGGGCATTACAACTACCTTCTAATAGGGGCTCCTTTCGTCGCTCCTTTTATAGGGGTGGCTCAAAGACAACTGCATCAGAAAACACCTCCTCCGCTTATAAAAGCCCCAATCAATCTTCCTCATCTAGAGGATATTTTCGGGGAGGATACAGAGGAAATAACAGAGGAAGAGGCAGAGGTAACTCCACCCGCACTTCCCCTACCACCAAACAGTGACTTCCCTCCACTACCCCCGATCATTCCACTCCTGTCGGGGGACGTCTCTCACAGTTCCTACCTGTCTGGAGTTCCATCACAACAGACAAGTGGGTAAGACAAATTATCCAATATGGTTATTGCCTGGAACTTACCTCCACTCCACCAAACATTCCTCCCAAACATCGTGCGATGTCCTCAGAACAACTCACCCTCTTAAAACAAGAAGTTCTCTCCCTGTTACAAAAACATGCAATAGAACCAGTCCCCTTAGCTCATCAGGGCACAGGGGTTTACTCACTCTATTTTCTCATCCCAAAAAAGGACGGCTCTCTCAGACCAATAATGGACCACAGACAGCTAAACCTCTACATTCAATCCGATCATTTCCACATGGTCACCCTCCAACAGGTGCTCCCATTGATTCAGCAAGGCGACTTTCTTTCCACTTTGGATTTAAAGGACGCTTACTTCCACATTCCCATTCACCCCGCTCACAGGAAATATCTCAGGTTCGTGGTGGACGGTCAACACTACCAGTTCAAAGTCCTCCCGTTCGGGGTAACCACAGCACCCAGAGTTTTCATCAAGTGTCTAGCAGTAGTTGCAGCTCACTTAAGAAGACAACACATTCACGTGTTTCCTTATCTGGACGATTGGCTCATAAAAGCCAAATCACAACAAAGCTGTGTTCATCACACCCACAAAACAATTCAGTTGCTTCACCGCTTGCGATTCACAGTAAACCTCACCAAATCCCACCTCCAACCGTCCAACACACAAATATATCTAGGAGCTACAATAGACACTTGCAAAGCTCTAGCATACCCCAACCCAGTCAGGATACGCAACATACGAGCTCTAATATCACAATTTCAACATCAGCACTCATTACCAGCTCGAGTGTTCATGCAATTAATTGGAATGATGGCCTCTTGCATTCTAATCGTCCCTTATGTAAGACTCCAAATGCGTCCTCTGCAGGAATGCTTGGCACGTCAGTGGAACCAGGCTCAAGGCCAATTGACAGATCTGGTGTTGGTAGACAGCCGCACCCATCGCTCTCTGCAGTGGTGGAACACACAAAACCTTTCCAAAGGGTGGCCGTTCCTCGACCCGGTTCCACAGATAGTGCTAACAGCAGACGCATCGCTCACCGGCTGAGGAGCTCATCTACAAACTCATACCATTCAGGGCCTGTGGACTCCACAACAAAAACAGTTCCACATAAACCACCTGGAACTTCTGGCAATTTTTCTAGCATTAAAAGCCTTTCAAGCCCATCTACTACACAAAGCTGTCTTAGTCCGTACAGACAACATGACAGCAATGTACTATATACAAAAGCAAGGAGGTACACACTCCCTACAGCTCTCGCGGCTAGCTCAAAGCATATGGAAATGGGCCATTCCTCAAAAGATATATCTCCTTGCGGAACACCTTCCAGGAATACACAATCAGATTGCAGATCTGCTCAGTCGTCAGCGACAACAGATCCACGAATGGGAGTTACATCCTCAAGTTCTCCTTCCATTCTTTCAAATGTGGGGCTAACCAGAAATAGATCTGTTCGCCACACACCAGAACGCAATATGCCCAAACTTCGCGTCCAGGTATCCACACCCATTGTCCAAAGGCAATGCGCTATGGATGAACTGGTCAAACATTTGCTTATGCTTTTCCGCCTCTCCCACTCATTCCATTAGTGGTTCGGAAGCTCCAACAGCATTCACTCAAAATGATCCTGGTTGCTCCCACATGGGCTCGACAACCGTGGTTCACAACCCTGTTAGAACTATCTGTAGTTCCTCATCAAAAACTACACCTCTCACCCAAACTTCTCACTCAGAACCATGGAGAGATAAAACATCCAGATCCCAATCAACTCAATCTAGCGATCTGCCACCTGACATCTTAGAGTTTGGCTACCTCAATCTTCCGCCAGACTGTATGAACGTCATTAAAGAAGCTAGACGTCCTACCACAAGAGCATGCTACGCAGCAAAGTGGAAACAATTTGTAATTTACTGTACAAACAATCAAATCAATCCACTGGATGCTTCCATTCAAAACATCATTTGCTATCTTTTACACCTACAACGCTGTAACTTAGCATACACATCTATACGATTGCATCTCGCTGCAATAGCTGCTTATCTACAAAACAGACAACACTTGTCTTTGTTTCGAGTGCCCGCTATCAAAGCGTTCATGGAAGGACTCAAAAGAATCATTCCCCTAGAGTTCCACCCTCTCCAGTTTGGAACCTTAATATTGTCCTTACAAGACTCATGGGTCCACCGTTTGAACCTATGCACAAATGTGAGCTACAGTTCCTCACTTGGAAAGTAGCCTTCCTTATAGCCATCACATCTCTTAGAAGAGTTGGTGAGCTCCAGGCACTAACCATACAAGAACCATTTTTACAAATTCACCATAACAAAGTGGTTCTTGGGACTAATCCAAAATTTTTACCTAAAGTTGTTTCTGCCTTTCACCTCAATCAGTCTGTTGAACTACCAGTGTTTTTCTCTCAACCAGACTCGGTGGCAGAACGTGCTCTTCACACGCTAGATGTCAAAAGAGCAATACTCTATTACATTGAAAGAACTAAATCTTTTAGGAAAACCAAACAACTCTTTGTTGCTTTTTCACCACCACATAAAGGCAATCCCATTTCAAAAACTGGTATTGCACGATGGATAGTTAAATGCATCCAAATATGCTACATTAAAGCCAAACGCACATTAACTATTCCCCCTAGAGCGCATTCCACACGCAAACTAGGGGCTTCTATGGCATTCTTAGGGAATATACCCTTAGATGACATCTGTAAGGCTGCAACTTGGTCTACACCTCACACCTTCACAAAACACTACTGTGTAGATGTGCATGCAAAACAACAAGCTAGTGTGGGCCAGGCTGTCTTAAGAACACTTTTTCAAACTACTGCAGCGGATACAGGTCAGCCACCGCAGGGAAAATAACTGCTGTATAGTCTATGCTAATGCATATGATCTACAGCTCATATGCCTCGAACGGAAAATGCTACTTACCCAGTATGCATCTGTTCTTGGCATGTAGAGCTGTAGATTCATATGCACCCACCCGCCTCCCCGGGTACCTTTATCTGCTGCAGTATTATCTTACTTGGATACAACACACATGGACATCTCTTTCTATTCTTACTAACTCCATCATCACCCTTTATGGCGAAAACAATCTGGGGATGGAGTCGATACCCATGCGCACTATCATCGTAAGGAGGAGTCGCCTACCTCGTGACTACAAACACTTCTTCGAAGAAAAACAAAGTGCAAACATCCAAGCCCAACACCAGATGGCGATCTATACTAACGCATATGAATCTACAGCTCTACATGCCAAGAACAGATGCATACTGGGTAAGTAGCATTTTCCTTCTAGGTCATCGACAGCAGAGGTGTGATGTTTTGTCACTTGTTTTTTTTTTTATCGCAAAGAGAAACCGCGTGGTATTCTTAATGAATTGTATAGCTATCAGACGCCAACATCCGAACACAAGTTGGCATTTTAAAATTGGATTTAAGGAAGGAAAACTTAAACAGTACATTCAGAAAATGAAGACTCGGCAAACTAGGGGGGAGTGGAGGGAGGAAGAGTGTCCCGGGGAAACCAAGTTTCCCCACAAATCATAAAAATTAAATCAAATTTGTGTTGTAACAAAGTTCATGTCCTGGTGAAATTGTCTGCTATTACACCCATACATTAAAAGGAAGAAACAATATCACAGGGACCAAATTCTCCATTTGTGTACACTAAGGAGTACATCTTGCTGTGAACAATCCTGGGCCATATCAGTCTCTCCTGAGTGGTTGAACATAAAAACGTAATGGGTGGCTCTGAGTAAAACTATAGATCCTCCCCTCATACTTCAAACTAAGGCAAGCCCGGAACCACAAGAAGACCTTATAGCCCTTTGAGACCATTTCCCCTTAATAGATTGCAGCTCTTTTCTCCCCAAGCATGTGATTGACTCGGGCCCAAAAACAAATTAATTCTCTTGCCCAAGAGCCTGAGGTCTGGATTTTAGGCTGCTGTCCTCATGATTATATCTGTGTTGGCACTGGATAGTTCGGACAGCAGCATACCCACCCCCAACTGACTTTCTGGCTGGCCCTTGGGGTGGGGGTGATGCCTCTTAGCACCTTGATGTAATACTTGAAGTCTCAGGACCCATACTTCAACCTGCAGAAAGGATGGTATCAAAACCTGCAAGTTCTCACTTTTCACCGAGGATTCTCTGGCTCGTGCATCTTGATGGATTCTGCAGTAATTCCACTTTATTTTCTAGATGCAAGGTGGAAGCGATGGTGAATTACTGAAAGACCTCTTTTCGTCCTGTTTTGTTTTTACTTGCCACAACTGTTTCTGTACAACATCTTGTTTGTCCAGACTAATCACAGCACATCTTTCTCAGTTTGCATATCAAAGGACTTTTTTGCTTTTCGGATCCCATCCACAGAGGCTACCTTTGTCTCAAATTTCCATTTAGACGCCTGCACCTCAGGCAGGGTGGTCTTTAACAAGGGTTTCCCTGAGGGTCACACACATCACTTAAGGATCAGGGCACTATTGCACTGGTTTTCAGAAATGTATCTTGAGGCTTTTGAATTGACAAAATCCATGTTCGAGGCATGTGAGCTGTAGATCACATGCTTTGCATACTCCTGCCATCTAGTGTTGGGTCAAGTTGGGCAAGTTGTTTTTCTTTGAAGAAGTCTTTCCAGTCACGAGGTAGGTGACTCCTCCTTTCGGTGATAGTGCGCATGGGTTCGGACGTGTATTGCTGCACTCCGCTTCGAAATCGTTGCTACGGGTTCCCCTCTGTGCGCAATCCACTCTACCTGCGTCGGTATTGTTTTTGAACACGTATCCTACTTCTCCTCGTATCGTATCCGTCGAGGAAAACATCTACTTTGATTGGAGATCTTGGAAAGGCCGTCCGACCTAACCGCGTCGGTCCACTTCGCTGTCGATGGGACGTACTCCATTTAAATTCTGCCCTCGGTGTCGCGCTAAGTATACGCGCACCGACTTGCACAAAGTCTGCAACTTGTGCTTGTCTCCGGAGCACAACGAACAAAACTGGGACGCGTATAAATCGTTCTGATCGAAGAAAACGCTCCGTAATTGTCGGGCTCAAAGTCGCGAGATGCAAAGCCAAAATGTCGAATACACGCCGGACATCTTCGGCGAAGAATCCGAACAGGAATTCGACTCACAAGGGGCCGAGGAAGAACAAGAGGAACTTGTCTCCATCCCGGAATCGGACTCTGAGTCGGAAGAAGACTTGCTGCAAGGTCAACGTACCGTGAGTACCGAACGCCCGTTAACCCAAAATCCACCTCAGTCAAAACAAAAGGCTTCAGTCCCACCCCCACCTTCGGGCCACGGTCGGCACTGACTTGTGCAGACACCGCAGCTAGGGAGGTCAACACTAGCGTGTTACTAAGAAGACATGCATGGTTAAGGATTCTGGGTTCAAACCAGAAGTGCAACAGTCTATTTTAAATACTCCTTTTGATAAGGAGCATCTCTTGGGCCCCGAAGTAGATAAATCATTAGAAAAGATGAAAAAAGACACAGAGGTAGCCAAGTCTATGGGAGGTCTACAGTCTCCTTTTAATCGTGGCTCCTTTCGTGGCAGGGGGTTCCAAAACCATGTCCTCAGATAATACTGCCACATCTTACAATGGCAACAGCCAATATTCCTCTACAAGAGGTTTCTTTAGAGGGGTACACAGAGGTAACAACAAAGGGCGAGGCAAAGGTTCCACACCGCGTAATTCCCCCTCTCCCAACAAGCAGTGACTTGCCCACACTCCCACCCCCCCCCACCCAATTATTTAACACCTGTCGGGGAACGTCTTCTATAATTCCTCCCTATTTGGCAATCTATCACCACAGACAAATGGGTGTTGGGAATTATCCAATATGGTTATTGCCTGGAGCTTACCAACATTCCTCCAAACATACCACCACCTTCTCACAAAATGTCGCCAGTACATTTACATCTACTTCAGAAAAAGTACAGTCTCTTCTCTCCAAAGGGGCCATAGAACCTGTGCCGTTACAACATCAAGGGACAGGTGTGTACTCCCTGTATTTTCTTATTCCCAAAAATAACGGCTCCTTGAGACACATTCTAGACCTCAGAGAACTAAACCTCTACATACTTTCAGAGCATTTCCACATGGTGACACTGCAAGTACCACTCCCGCTTCTAAAGCAGGGCGATTTTATGTCTACTCTGGATTTAAGACTCCTATTTCCACATTCCAATTCATCCTGCTCATCGCAAATATCTCCGATTCATGATAGCAGGTCACCATTACCAATTCAAGGTACTACCGTTTGGAGTCACCACTGCTCCCAGGGTATTTACCAAATGCCTCGCAGTAGTCACAGCACATCTCAGGAGACAACACATCCATGTCTTTCCATACCTGGATGACTGGCTCATCAAAGCTAGCACTTACCAAATGTGTCTTCAACACAGACAAACCACTATTCATTTACTTCACCAACTTGGATTTACAGTAAATGCGTTGAAGTCTTACCTGCAGCCTTCCAACATACAAACTTATCTGGGAGCCACAATAGACGCTCACAAAGCTCTAGCCTCTCCCAATACAGCCAGGATTCACAATATTCAGTCCCTTTTCACTCATTTTCAGCCCAACCAAGCATTGCCAGCAAAAGTATTCATGCACCTGCTAGGGATGATGGCGTCTTGCATTATAATTGTTCCCCATGCAAGACTTCACATGCGTCCCCTTCAAGAATGCTTAGCAAGTCAGTGGAACCAGTCGCAGGGTCAGTTGACTGATCTAGTGTTGGTAGATGGCCGCACCCATCGCGCTCTGCAGTGGTGGAACCCACAAAATGTATCCAAAGGGCGGCCTTTTCTCGACCCTGTTCCACAGACAGTGCTAACAGCAGACTCATCGCTCACTGGTTGGGGCGTTCACCTGCAGACTCACACAATCCAAGGATTGTGGACTCTAAAATACAAGAGCCTCTATATCAATCACCTAGAGCTACTAGCAGTGTTTCTTGCGCTCAAAGCCTTTCAACCTCACCTAACAGGCAAGACTGTCTTAGTCCGCACAGACAACATGACAGCTATGTATTATATACAAAAACAGGGGGGGGACACTCCAACTGTCACGCCTAGAAAAGCCATTTGGAAATGGGCCATACATCAAAAAATGTAACTCCTAGCAGAACATCTTCCAGGAGTAAACAATCGGATTGCAGACCTTCTCAGCAGACAGACAGCAAATCCACGAGTGGGAACTTCATCCCCAGGTTCTTCTTCCCTACTTTCAGGAATGGGTATTTACACACATAGACCTGTTCGTTACAGCTCAAAACGCCAAAGCTTCGCCTCCAGGTTCCCACACCCGCTCTTCAAAGGCAATGCCCTATGGATGAACTGGTCAGGGATATCTGCTTATGCTTTTCTGCCTCTCCCACTCAATCCGCTGGTAGTTCGGAAGTTCAGACAAACGTCCCTCAAACTGATTCTCATAGCTCCCACATTGGCATGCCAACCTTGGTTCACCACCCTATTAGAGCTCTCAGTAGTTCCACATCAAAAGCTGCATCTCAATTCCAGTCTCCTCACTCAGAGCCATGGAGCAATCAAGCATCCAAATCCCAAGGAACTCAAACTGGTGATTTGTCTCCTGAGGTCCTAGAGTTTGGTTATTTACAATTAGCACCCGACTGTATGAACATCCTAAAACAGGGTAGGAGACCTACTACTAGGGCATGTTATGCAGCAAAATGGAAACAATTTGTTATCTATCGTACCAATAACAATATCAATCCCCTTGATGCCTCAGTGCAGAACCTCATCTGTTACCTCTTATACTTACAGCAATCTGGACTAGCCTATACATCCATTCGCTTGCATTTAGCAGCAGTAGCTGCCTATTTACAAAACAGATAACACTTATCTCTATTCAGAGTACCAGTGATTAAGGCCTTTATGGAAGGACTAAAAAGAGTGATACCGCCAAGAGTTCCACCTGCACCAGTATGGCACTTAAACATAGTCCTTACAAGGCTGATGGGTCTGCCTTTTGAACCAGTGCACAGGTGTCCTTTACAATTCCTCTCTTGGAAGGTTGCTTTTCTTATCGCAATCACTTCCTTAAGGAGAGTTGGTGAACTCCAGGCACTAACTTTACAAGAACCTTTCTTTCACCTTCATAAAGACAAAGTGGTTGTTCGAACCAATCCCAAATTTCTTCCTAAAGTGGTTTCTGCTTTTCACATCAATCAGTCAGTTGAGTTACCCGTGTTCTTTCCTTAACCTGATTCCATAGCAGAACGAGCTCTACACACATTAGATGTTAGAAGAGCTCTACTATATTATGTGGAAAGAACAAAAGATTTTCGCAAGACAAAACAGCTTTTTGTTGCTTTTTTGCCACCACACAAAGGCAATCCCATATCTAAATCGGGCATTGCAAGATGGATTGTCAAATGTATTCAAACATGTTATGTAAAAGCGAAAAGAACCTTGACAATACCCCCTAGGGCGCATTCCACCCGCAAAATAGGGGCTACTATGGCCTTCTTAGGGAATATTCCCTTAGCTGACATCTGTAAGGCAGCAACATGGTCTACACCGCACACATTTACCAAACATTATTGTCGATGTGTTAGCGAGGCAGCAAGCTAATGTAGGCCAGGCAGTACTTAAAACACTTTTTCAAACAACTGCAACAGCTACAGGTTAGCCACCGCTTTGGGAGTTTACTGCTGTATAGTCTATGCAGTATGATCTACAGCTTACATGCCTCGAATGGATAATGTTACTTACCCAATAAGCATCTGTTCTTGGCATGTAGAGCTGTAGATTCACATGCGCCCACCCACCTGCCCGGTAACCTATACCTGTTGCAGTTCTTCTTACTTACATACATATGCATAGACATCTCTATTCTACCTTTACTAACTCCATTCTCACCCTCTGCGGGAAAACAATCTGTCGATGCCCATGCGCATTATCACCGAAAGGAGGAGTCACCTACCTCGTGACTGGAAAGACTTCTTCGAAGAAAAACAACTTGCAAACATCTGGACCCAACACTAGATGGCAGGAGTATGCGAAGCATGTGAATCTACAGCTCTACATGCCAAGTATAGATGCTTACTGGGTAAGTAACATTATCCTTTTCTCCCTCATCCCTTTCTGCTTATTTTACTTGGGAGTGAAATTGCCCACTCCATTATTTTCCTTTGAATACACAGGGGCAGATGTACTTGCTCTTGGGCATGAGAAGGGCGAATCAATGCAGGGACCCTGAAGCGCTCACTGCTCCACCATCCCTTTCCACTGCAGAGTATTCTTCAATCAGTCCGTCAGGGCAGAATTCCTTCTGCTTCTCCATTATGGGTCTCACCTCAGTTTTTCCTGCTGCCCCTCTCCGCCTGACATCGGGGAAGGCCTCCAATCTGGTTGATTTATGGCGCTCAGTCTGACTCATAGACACACTTCTGCATTAGATCACGGCTGTGCCAGCCTCCAGCACTCTGTTTACATTAGCCACCATGTTATCAGGCGTGATGAAGCAGACATAATCAGGACTTCCAGGTAAAAAATGCAGATTTAATAGGACCGCTCCACAGCTAGCTTTCAACAGTATTATACCTTACAAACAAAAGCTCCGCCTCACAAATGCATCAAACTGCCCTACTCCCCAACTCCCTTAAACCGCTCCCAAGGTAGCAGACTCCTCCACTCCAATCATGCCTCAACAATCCACCATCCATTCAAAACATAACCCATCCGTTGCCTTCTGTGCCCCCCCTCCTCCTTTTGAACCGACGCTCCCAAGCCGGGGTTTGTCCAGGAACTATTGCAGTCCATCCTTGGCCGTGAATACCACATTCACTGATACATTGTTATACCAAGTTGCCCCAACATTGGGGGACCGTGATTTTACGTGTACCTTGAGGCTCTCTCCTGCCATGATCCTCTCTAGAACTGCTCAGAAGGTTTTATTGCAGTATATGATTCCCACCCAAACCCCGTGTCATTGAGGAAACTGCTTGCTTATTCAGCTTTGTTGTTATCTGGTGCTGCTGCGTTCACCCCCCCGTTCTTAATGAGTGGCATGTCCAATTTACTAACCGCTTTGACCTTGTTGCGGCCTCCAACTGCTCCATAAGACATTCAGGAGCGCATTCCAGCACCACCTGCTGGCAGGCGCACTACACCATACTTGCGCTAGTACAGATACGGCCTGCTCTCGACCCACAGTGGCTCCTCACTGCTCCGTGCTCATATCAACAGCGCTGCAGTCTTCCTCAGTCACACCAAGGGCCAAAGACTGTGAGTGGCAGGGACCTGGCCGCAGATGTATGGTCATAAGATCTTACTTTAAGCTAAAAAAATAAAATAAAATAGAATTTCACTGAAAAAAGCAACTGTTAAAGTGGAGTCATACGTAAGTAAGGTAATAAGATTTTAAATTACATTTGAAAAAAAATACTTTGGGATTTACTGAAAAATAAAGGTTTAAGTGGAGTTGTACATGAGTCTTCTAGTAATAATAAGCTAATATTTAAGAAAACAAAACACTGTAATTTACCACATGCACATAGCTGACCTAGGTATACATTGCAGCACTATGATGCACTGCTTATGACGACACATGTTACATCACTGATGAGATCTGAAATCTATGGCAGTGCAAGTTATATTTGTCTGTTGTGTATAACTAGTAAATTTCATATTTTGTTTTTGGTTTTTGAAGGTTAGCTTTTTATTATTAGAAGACCTACATATGACTCCACATTAATCTTTGTTTTCAAGCCTATAGAGATATATATATATATATACATATACATATATACACACACACACACACTCTCTCTCTCTTACATATTTATACATGAATTTGTACATGTAGAGATCAGAATGGATGGTACAGGAGAAGAGCTTCAGGTATGCTATTTTTAACACTTGGTGACTCTGCAGTCTTCTTTCTGCTCTGTGTTGGCCAGACTGAGCGCGATCATATTAGGATGTTCGTTGTTAGAGACGTTAGTAGCACTTCCTGGATTCTGGCAGTTTGGTATCCACTTTAGTAATATCAGTAATACAACTGTCTGAGATGAAACAGAAACATATACTTTCAAAAGGTTTGTATGGATGCAAAAATACCCTTCTATTTCACAGAAGACTTTTAACGGTGATAAACCGTTAGAAGGAAAAAATAATCAAACTGTATAACATCCAGATGTCTTGTAATATAAACATCTTTTCTTTTTTGTCTTTAAGTTGTGGGTAGTTTGACAAAGAAAGCTTATGTCCCTAACAAACAACTTCAATGTGGTGCTATTGGTTAATAACAAGAATGGAAACTGCTCAGGTTGACTGTGTTCCCGTGCTATATAATTTTATACATTTTGCTACATACAGTAATATTGTGCCGTTAGTTTGTGTGACTCGCAGAACTTTCATAATGTCTTGCTGGTTTTCTAAGGGTGTTGGGCTCTTAATCGCCATCTCATTGCTAAGGATCAATTGGGCTTGAAAGTATTTTTTTTACATTTAGTTTTTAGCAATTTTGAATTTATAAGCAAGTGTTTACATAACCATCTTATTTTAATCAGATTACACAATGTCCAGTACCATTTCAATCATTTTTTCCCAACACTGTCACTCCCAGCACATTACAGTAGAACAAATAACCTTACATATTATAAAATTATGAAACCTACACTTCTGCCTAACTCTCTCTGTATCCAACCCTCCCTCTCCCGCCAGAGAATCCCACAATAAGCTCCACCTATCTGAGTTTCTCAAGGACGATGAAGTTGACCAAGATGATATTTTAATCAGGCTACTAAGCTAGGGGATTCCTTGTCCAGGTACTGCGATTTCCATTACTTCCTATAGTTTTTCCCGTTGTGAGCCATGTATGAATGAATGAAATTAATTTTATAAAGTGCGCACATACCCAAGGGTGTTGTAGCGATGAGGAGAAAAAAAAAAGAAAAAGGGGCGAACAGAACGCTAGTGAGTCGTAAAACGCGACCTGGCGCTTGCGGCTGCTTATTCTACTACTTTAGTAAACACCCATGTTTTCAGCTGCTTCCTAAAATGCATCAGGGAGGATTGACCTCGCAACATGAGCGGGAGTAGGTTCCACCATTTACCTGCACAGGTGGAGAAAGACCTACCCCTCCCCCCGATCTTGTTTTGTTTGATCTAGGGATGATAGCAAAGTGCAGGGAGCTGGATCTAAGGTTCCTACTTGGCGTATACCAAGAGAAACGATCTTGTAGATACTTTGGGCCGGTCCGATAAAGGGCCTTGTGAACCATGCACGTGGCCTTAAAAATGATCCTTTTTCTTACTGGAAGCCAGTGAAGACTTTGCAATGATTCAGACACAGGACTATATTTAGGAATTTTTGAAAGCACTTTCGCCGCTGCATTTTGCAGAGCCTGCAGCTTCCTTATCACAGATTTCTTAGCACCCAAATACAGAGCATTGCAGTAGTACAGCTTAGAGAAAATAAGAGCTGATATAACTGTCTTCTGAAGGTCATGGGGGATAAATGGGAAGATTTTTTTCAGAGTCTTCAGAACAAAAAACCTGACGAGGTGATAGTTTGTTTGCTCCGAAAAGGATAATTCATTCTCAAATATGACTCTCAAATTTCGAGCTTTCTGGACCGCAGTAGGTAGAGTGCCTAAGCTAAACGGCCACCATGAATCATTCCAGAATGAAGTCTCCTTTCCAAAAAGCAGCACTTCCGTTTTGTCTGTATTCAATTTCAGACAATTATTCTGCATCCACAATGCCACTTGGGACATGTAGTTACAGAAATTTCTGGCCTCTTTATCCACGTCCGATGAGATAGAAACCACTATCTGTGTATCATCGGCGTAGGTGAACACAGCTAGCCCCTGTATCCCACTAATTCCTTGGGGGCATGCCACTGCAGGTTCATTTCTATACCAGTAACTCCCCTTGTCTCTCTGTCCCCATCCTCCTGTTCATGAACTGTTCCTAGCGTAAACATGTCCCATCTCACAGAATGACGGTGGCCTGGCATCAGGGGGGTCCGTCACCAATCTAATCATCTCGACCCATACTATAAAATCTTTCACTAATTTTTCGTACCACTGTATTTGTTTCATAAAGACTTCCTCTGCATTGTACAGCTATCAGACTCCACTTGACTGCTGTCGCTTCTTATCTCTAAAACAGAGAACACACTTAGCTTTTCAGGGTGCCTGTTATCAAAGCCTTCGTGTAAGGGCTGAAACTGATTATTCCACCATGGTTGCCACCCACTTCTGTGTGGAACTTCCACATTGTTCTCACTAGACTAATGGGCCCTCCTTTTTAACCACTACTCTTGTTCATTAGTTTCCTTCCTTGAAGGGGGCTTTACCCGTAGCGATCACTTTTCCCAGGTGTGTTAGTGAGATACAGGCTTTTACCTAGGAAGAACATTTTAGTGCACCACAATAGAGTAGTCCTCAGGAGAAACCCCATATTCTTACCCAAGGTGGTCTCTAGCTTACACCTTAATCAGACCCATAGAACTCCCAGTGTTCTTCCCACATCCAGACTCAGTAGCAGAACGAGCTCTTCACACATTAGATGTAAAAAGAGTGCTTATGTATTACCTTGACGTAAGACACAAAAACATTTTGTCTCTTTCTCCAAACCAAGCAACGGGCGTGCTCTCTCTAGAGCAGGTATAGCATGCTGGCTGATCTGATGCATACATACCTGTTATGCTAAAGCCAAACTTCCTTTGCCTGTCCCTCCCATACCCCATTCTACCTGTAGAAAAGGAACTTCTATGGCTTTCCTGGGCAAGGCAGCTAGGTGGTCTAATACTCACACGTTTGCAAAGCATTACTGTGTGGATGTTTTAGATCTCCAACAAGCTAACGTTGGTCAGACCATCCTTCGCACACTTTTCCAATCTTCTGCAACTTTCTCAGGCTAGCCACTGCTTCTGGGAGGACTTCATTACAGTTTGTGCGCAGCATGTGTATCTACAGCTGCACATGCCATTACCTGAAAATGTTAATTACACTATAAGCATCTGTTCGTGGCATGTAGTGCTGTGGAGTCACAAGTGCCCCTTAATCTTTCCTTAACATGGTCATCTTTCTCTATCTTTATGCTCCATCTACATCCTCACCCTTCTTATGGGAAAAAAAACAATGCAACAGTGGAGCCAAAGCACATACGCATTACCATCAGTAGGTGGAGTCACTATACCTCGTGACTCGAAAAGAGTTATTTGAAGAAAACCAACTTGCACACATCCGAACACAAAACTAGATGGTGCGAGGTAAGCACAGCATGTGAATCTACAGGACTATATGCAACGAACAGATGCTTAAGTGGGAAGAAACATTTTCCTTAAGTTGCACTACCCCAATTATTTTCAGAGTATTGGAGAAGCCTATTCCTCAGCCATTGAGAAAATAATATTGTCTGTCTAAGCCTCCACCTGCGGTCGCCATTAGGGAATTCTTGGGAGAGCCCTTCTACAATCTTCAGTGGTCAGCAGTGGCGAGTACCCTGACCAGTGTCTCACCAAAAAGGCTACGCCTCTGCCCCATCCCGCACTTCCCCATCTTATAACTTTGGTGGTTCTTCACCAATATGTAATCGAGTCAGATTTTTTTTCCTCGCAGAAGTCATGCAACAGGAGTAAGTTCAATCTGTGGGCTGCAGCAATAGTACACACCTAACAATTGTATTCCTCGCATCACCTCTTTAAGACATATAGTTGTGAGTGACTTGGTGCCTTCCCTACATGGATATCTTTCTATGACCACATTAAGAGTACAGTTTAAATCCCCAGCCCCTGTGATTTATAAATGTAAGGGGCCGTGACCCTCCAAACCTTTCTTTAAAAAAAAAAAAAAAAAATCTCCATCATCCACGTTAGAGGCATCAAAATTAACAGAGCAAACGTCATTCGCTTCCAGCATGCCCAGCAATAATAAGTGTCTGCCTTCCAGATCTGTTACAACATTCTTCAGTCTAAATGGGACACTTGGTGCTATCCAGATGAGCACCCCTCTAGCACAGCAGGAGTAGGACATAAAATCTAATTTTCCCCTCCATTTTTTGCGGTCTTCATCAATACTATCACTAACCATATGTGTTTCTTGTAGCATTGCGATGCCCAATCCATAGCGCCATAAGTATGCATAAATTGTGTACCACTTGGTATTACTCAGTACCCTGACATTCCAGGTTATAAATTTGAATTTACCACCATAGCTAATTGGACATTGGGCGCCCTCAATAACTAAACTCATTGGCACTTGCAGCTCCTTCAAGCGCAGGTAAGACATCCCTGGACAGTGTATGCATCAACATCAACGTGAACTATGAAAATCGATCCCACAATCTGACCCTTCCCCCCGCAGGTTAAGGCATCCTCCCATATCAAGGCCAGCCACAACAACGCGACAGGCACATTGCTTCACTTCCAAAGCAATAAGCCAAAATCTACTAATTTGTGATTGCACAGCAGAGGACTTCACTCAAACTCTCGGCACCTTGAAATTAATGTTGTGAAGACTATATATCATGGCAATACAGATATATAGTCTTCTCAACAGATTATTTTTCATTTTTTATGAGGCTTTTAGTGCAATGAAAAGTCTGAAAGTGAAGGTTTAATCTAAGTACATAGGCAGCGTATCGAGGGTCAGGGGTACTGCATGTTGGACAGGGCTAAAGACAAAAGGTGAAGCCATAGATGCTCTTGCATGGTAGATAAGAGCCCTCAAATGTTGGGTGTAATTCACAACCCATTTTGAAAGATGATCTAGGGGGGCTACCAGTCAAGCTGAGCAAGAAGATGTGTGGAAACCAAGGAGGCCCGTAATGTGATCTGAATGTAGATCTGTGTCCTTTGGGATCTGTAGTGCTGGAGACAATATCCAAGAACAGAAGTGATCTGATGTGCCTTATGGTGTGGCTATCTTGTTTTGGTAATTTCGTTGTTGGCAGCACAGCCTATGTCGTACTTTGGAAGTGAAATTGACATGGTATGTCTTATGGAGCTGCCACCTTGTTTGTGTCATTTTATTGTTCAATTTTATGTTATGATTTTGAGCTAGTTTTGTTTAACAGGGAGAGCCCTAATGTTTTAGTTGTGTTGGCAAAGTGATCTACCATTAGTTCACAGGCCTGTTTTGTTTAACGTGTTGACAATTCTGTTGCTGCCTGGATTGACGGAAACGAGGAAAGGAGTAGGGAGCCAGGGAGGGATAACTTCATGTTATGAATATGGCAGGTGCAAACTGGTCACCTGGTGATGCGCCAGGGTAAAAGGGGACGGAGCTTTACTTGAGAACTGCCTGTCCCGGTCTCCACCCTTCAGGGCCGAACACCCCTGACTTGTACTGATGAAGGCCTTTCAATCAAAACCTCATTTGTCATCACTGTGTTCTCCAGATTCTTGTTTGTTATCTAGATTTGTGTCTATCAGTAGCCAGTGCCTCCACTACCCAGTTCGATCGCTCTTAGTCTGACTATCCGCGTTCAGATCTGTTTGTCCCTCGTTTAAGTTGTGATGGTCTACCTTTCTCAGGGAATGTAACTTGAATGATCAGTGGTGTACTGTCAGGCCGGCTGAAGATGTCCATGTCAGTGTAGTCCATGCTTTCTAGGGCTTTCTCACGGTCCTCTGATTCAAGAAAGTCCTTGGACTTCCTGTCAGCGGTGGTCCTTACTGTGGCTGATTCCCAGAGGCCATAATTAATGCCCCATTGGCGAAGATTGCCTCACGCCACCTGGAAAACATTCCTCTCCCCGTTTATTTCATAGGAGAAATAAGCTCAAATTTGTATTCTGTGACTCTTCAGCATGAAGGAGCCCCCCCTTCTGAGAGCAGATTTCTTGACCTGCCAAGCTTGGTCTTGGCATACGAAATAAGCTATGGTAGATCAGGGCTGTATGGTACTGTTCGGGCATCTAGGTCCGATACTGGGGTCTTTAGCTCCAGTGGGGGAATGAAACTGTGTTTAACAACAAAGGAAGCACATTGCTACGTAGCACTTCATACCGTCCTTTTCAGTCTTCTCTTGAATTTCATGGTCTGTCCTCTTATGCTACAACCTTTTGCCCTAGATGCCATATGTAGGAGTCCCCAATCATTTCTGCCATTCATGCATTCCTCCATCCCCTCTAGCCTTCTTTCTATGATATCCGTCCTCCTATGGAATAAATCTATCCCTGATCTCTCTGACTTGACTTCCATGTTCAGGTCCACAACTTTGATGTCCATGACGCTCAGTTTCCCACTCACTGCGGTGATCTCTTATTATGGAGTCAAAAGGGTAACTTACTGAATGAGTGTAGCCAGCGGTGGATTGGCTTTAGATATGGGGCTGTTGCTGGTAATTAGTGCACTGTGTGCCCAGGAGGTATTGGAACATGGATTGAGGGAGGATTGATATTTAGTGGCCTAAGTGGGTGTACAGGGTTGGTCTAAGTGACATGGTGGTGCACCCAGACGCAGATTTGCAGCAACAAAGGGAGCAGTGGTCTATCACTATAGTGGACTTTGTTATCTTTACCTAGACACTGAGTTATAGCAACACTGGGAAAGGCTGGCTGACATTGTATTGTTCCTGTTACATCTGTCCAGAAGCGGAATTACAGCATCAAAGAGACAGGCCAGCCATCACTTTAGTGGTCCTTGTAGGTTTCCCCAGACGATGAATTCGAACAACTGGACAGGAAGGTTACAACTGTAATGGTCCTGGGAGGTCTACCCTGAAGTGGCGTTGTAGCTAGTCAGGACAGCAAGTTACAACCGAATTCCATGATAAGTGTCAAAGACCATAAGATGTTTACTCAGTAGTGGGGCCAGGGTAGCAAAGAGAAGAGCAGAAAGACCACAGTAGCAGTCATTCGACTTTATCTGAGAGATAGCTGGCTTATTGGAGAGATGAGTGTTAGAGCAATTTAGGTAGGAGAGTGGAATTGTGTTAGAGGACTGTTTAATTGGATTGGAGATTGAGTGTCCGGTAGAAAAACTTACTGTACCACATTAAAAATATCAGTGCCTTCCCAAAGGATCACTGTACAAGGTAGACAACAGAGAAACGTAATATTCTCCAAGATAATCTAGGTGTTCTTTGAAAAGGACAACAAACTCTTGCTATTGTTTTTGCTATACTTGTATGGAGTCTGCTTCGCACTGTGCTTCCACATTCCATGACCATGGTTGGGTCTTCAGAATGCCTACCATTTATCTTATCCTCTTTAAACCAAAAGGAAGGTTGTGTATATCAACATTGTCACACTCCAGTCCCATATCCAGACCTAGCTCTCTGATAAGATCCTAACTGCATCCCTCAGTTCCTCATCCCCTGCACCAGCTCCCTTAATCCCAGACTACCCTTTATTATTCTGCCCATTGATGGGAAACTGCTGCACTCACTAATCTGCCAGATACAAGCCTGTCTCCACTAATAACATCATGGAGGCAGCCGAATCCTTAATTTCACTTGAGCGGAAATTTGACAGCACCATCAACCTCAAGACAACTTTACTGGCTTCCCTTACCCACTTATATCAAATTCAAGTCCTAAAGCACGATGCGCAAGTGAAACTAATTTTAAACAAGCATTTGCAGAGCCAATAGTTTGCTCTTTGTTCCCATCCCCTCTCTCCTTTTCTGTCCGAGCCTGGATCATGATACGACACCCCTAATAAAATTAAATCATTTTAGAGCAATGTATTGAGTCAACCCAGTAGGGGTTCACTACTAGGTTTCTTTGTGTATTTTTGTTTGGTGATGGCTCAACTGTATGCTTTGTGAGGCATCTTAACAACCCACCATGAAGCAGTACAAGGACAGCGCAGTTGTACCCTCTTTAAGTCAGAAAAACTGGGGAGTTGGCCGAATGCTTGCACAGACATCTGCAGCTCATGGGCTCATTCCACGATGGGAACTCAGCCCTTATCGCTTCTGGTGTTAATACAAGGAGTACGATTAAGTTTGTTATTCACATATTCTGGCTTCTGATAACTTTTCAGTGTGTTTTTGTTATTTATCATTTTATACATTTTAATAATACATGTATTGTATTGGTTTTAATTTAACTTTATATCCAGGTAAAGATCTTCAAAAAGTTCAACCTCACGGTTGTTGAGTACATTATAGCGGGGCACATTTTATTGTGCTAATCTAAACATTCTGCTAACATTGTACACAAACAAGGACTTCTACGTCAGTAAAGAGGTTTCTTGATTTGAAAACCTCATGCTCAAAAGGTGGAATGCATATCATAATGTTTTGTTAGTGCAATGAACAGGTTTCAGTCTTTCAGGGGTGCGGTACCGGATTATCGTAGTCCGAATATTTTCTGACTTAAATATCAGCTACAAAACTGTCGCATTGTGGCTAGAAAAAGAAAATCTAAACCCAATGGGAAAATGTTAATGAAAATTATATTAAAGATTCGATATTTGTCAGACAAAATTTCTCTTGTGGCTATTTTGTCATACAACCTTTTGGGCCTTTCTATCCCTCTAATGTCCTCTTTGTTTCTGTTGACTTCAGTGTTGTTTCTGAAGAGAATTGTCAGAATACCATCACACCTCGAAAGGGGCAATCTCCAGAAGATGCTGCTCCTCCTGCTCCAGTAGTACTCGATGCAACTCCTAAATCTTCCCCACCATCCCAAAACAACCAGACGCCTGATGACCTCGGTACAGCCACACCTGCAGTGAAAAGCATCAGCAAGTCAAAACACAAGATAGATGTGAGAGCAGAGCTCGAGAAGAGGCAAGGGAGAAAACAACTGCTAAACCTAGTTGTAATTGGTAATGTCTTTTCGGTATTTTGGTTTCAATTTTTGTTTCATTTTCAATTTTTTTTAAGAACATTAAAAATCATCATTGTGCATGAACCAGGCTTCTTTATGAACACCACATCTGCGCTAAACTTTCTTTCGCAGTTAATTTTGTGGACTCAATACAGTCGTAATTGGATGGAATTCACTTTGTTTGAAAAAATATATTTATGGCTTTGCAAGGGTTGATTTATTAGGTTGTTCCATGTTTTTGCTTTCAACCTTCCAATGCCAAATAGGTCCCTTCATTGGTCAGTTATCCCACAACTGAAATAGAGCTGCATTTTGCAGGGAATCGAAACATAGAATATTCTGTTCTGACTCACACACTCCACTAGATCATTGCACTAGAAAGCCAGTCAGCCTTTCTAACTCTCCTCCCTAAATGTATAGCTATTGCTTAGAGTCAGTGAAGACATTATTCAGCACTTATCCAAGGCAACGTAAACCCCTCTCCTCCTACTATGCCTCTAATCTCAAATATGGTATTCTGTCAGGTCCTTTGCCTGTTCCGACCGTGGGTTTCAGGGCAAGATTCATCAATTAGTTGTACTACTCCCTGTTGTACTCCCCTTACAAGCAGTCAGCCAGCCCTCAGTGACCCCGAATATGCTTTCACCATCATGGATTCTGCTGCTGTACACCACAAAGATGAGCTCTCCAAGTTGATGGGCAAAAGATTCTCTGAAAGGGTTTTGTTCATGATGATAGACCTATGATTAAGTCAAGCCTTGGAGTACTTTAAGAAAGTTTTCATATTCTCATGTCAGCCTTGGCAAGAGGGGTTCCAGTAGGTGATATCTGCAAGGTCTAGGCCATCCTCTCTTCATGCATTTGCCAGCCACTATTGCTTGGATTCGGAAGAGAGGTGAGACGTCACTTTGCCCGGTCTGTCTTTCATGACCTACTGATTTAGTTCTCCAGTCCAACCACACAAGGGAGGTATTGCCTGGGAGTCTATTCAAAGAGGAGGTATCTGCGGGTAGAAGTATCCATCAGAAGAAAAAATTACTTACATTCTCTAACAATCTTTCTGGTGGATTCTCTGTCTACCTGCACTTTCCTCATCGATCCTCCTTCCTCCCTGTTCTAGAGAAACCTTATTGCCTTTCTTAATGAGATGCCAGGTTAGTATTGTATTGCACCACTGCTTTATTGTCAGTCTTCTTGAGAATGCCTCGGAAGCTGCAGCAGAAACTGAGTTGAACTGACGTCCGTGGTGCTTGTCCTGGCGCAACAAGACCCTGACGCAGTCATTATGACCTGGGGCCCCTACCGGCGCTGGAGAGCTATTGCAAAGGTTTCCAGGCCAGTCTAGCGCCTGGGTATATTATAAGGTGAAGAATCTGCAGTTAGAGTACCCACCAGAAAGATAATTACCAAAAGTAAGTAGCATTTTTTTTAAACCCTTTGCTTCATATGACAAGAAGAGGCTTTATGCAGATGAGCTTCTGAAATTGCATTTGTTTTCTGTACCCCAGACACAAGACTAAAGATCGAAAGATTTGCTCTACCTTTTTAACAAAAACCTCTAATAACTGAGGTTACCTGCTTCAGTGATTCTATAGTTAAGAAGGCTTCGAGTTTGCACTTTCAGGTAAGGAGTTTCTCCTTTGAAAGAAACCCCTGAAATGAAACCGGGACAGGGAGAAATCTGAAAGTGCGAGATATGAAATATGAGAGCCATCTACATCTGGTGATCCACCCACAAAGCCCTCCAAGAAGTCCGTCAAGGAGCAGGATAGATCAGGTAAAGTGCCTTATAAAGGTGCAAAGAGAGAGACTTCCAAAGCTTTTTGGGCAATGGCGATGAAATTACTAACCATGATCACCTCTCGCACACTGTCAAAAACTCAACCCACCATCGCAGTGCTGTCTTTAAATACATTTTCGAAGACCGTACTGGTGACACTGTTACTGTGGAACTCCTAGCTTGATGATGATGATGATGATTCAAGCGTATGGATCTATGAAAGATACCAACATTGCAAAACTGCAGTTACATGTAAGTAACGTATTTCTTATAATAGTTGTTGTGGGTTAGACAGGGACCTATGTCACAATTGTTCACCTACCTTCGCTACTTACATACAGTTGCTACAGGCATTTCTTATTCCTTTTGGCTCTGAATGGCAGACGTTTATGAGCTAGGCACAGTCCATTTTCACGTGTCTGTTCCATCTCGGAGTTAAGATCCATTGCCCTACCATCGAGAGCATTTGTTTTCCCACTCTCTCTACTAAGGTCTATTTTGCCAAGACTTTAAATCCCTGTAAGTTAAGTTGATCCAGTTGTTGGTTTTTCACACACAGCAGTCCTCCCCAGTGCTATTAAAAGGGCCAAGTTTGCAAATTGGGCCATAGTTTTCAACTTTTTCCTTTCTAAGACAATATATAGAAGTTGTTTACATGGTGATATGGCAGTGTTTATAGTCCTGCCAACCATTGCACCATTGACTAAACAATTCCCCAGAATGTTTCAACAATTGCACAGTCCCAAACCAAATGACAGAAGCTTGCTCCCTATTTTAGGCTTTCAACACTGGTATCTGTATTTCTTGGTTTCATTCTTTGTAATGTGAGATAGATTGAGTAATTCACTTGCATGTATTGTAACCTTGAACTTCATGTTTTCACACATTTTCCCCCAATTTGTCGTATGTGATATTTCTGTGATTAAATAGCTTGTGTAATTATCTTAAGTTAGTCCAAAGTAATTAGTTTCTCTGAGGGCTTGCTGTCTATACTACATTGTCCTATTGGCGAAGTTGACACATTGAGATTTCATACTCCTGCCTGATTTCCTTGAATGTCTTGAGTACGTCTGCTTGCAATAGTTTTCCTTTCTAGTGTCATGCATTAGTATTTTACATTTCTGCTAACTCTCTACATTTCTCTGAGAAACATCATTGTGATTTTAAGCTGTTCAGATTCCCAAGAGAGAAATTGTTCTGCTCCTAAACCACACCTGTTTTGACCCTCCTCTGTGCTATTCTGAGTATTTGCCAAATTTAAATCTTCCTTCGGAGTTCAGGTGCATTGTTTTAAATCTATGCTGCCGGTCAGTAACCTAGTGCACGAACCATTGGCTGCCGTACTGTTACTGTGCCCGCATGAGAGATTGCTCCAATTCTGGGAGGCCTGCTTTTCTAATATCTTTAAGAGGTGTTGGGGCTAGTCTGCCTCTATTTCCTCTCTATCTAAAATCGCAAAGAGCTTAAACTCTAAACTAATTAACACAACCTCCGTATGCGAAATCCATGGTGACTGTGACAGTTTGTTGGGGGGGCTGGGAGAACAAATTTATTTAATCTTGAGGCCAAAATAAAATCTTCAACTCCCCCTCCCCCCCCCCCACCACCATTTATTTCTTGCTGTCCCTTTCTTCTGATTCCCCAGCTCTTCCATTACGCCATTCAGTTGGCCATATCCCTCTGTCCTGTATTTTTGTGTCCCTATTCCCTCGCGCTCTGTTTTTATAATCCCACATTTCTGACAACTTTTCTCTCCCATTACTTCTCTTCTTTGTTCCTTTTCCTTACAGTTCTAATTAGGGACTGCGCAAGCGCTGTCGCTTGCGAGATCATTTGATAACTAAAAGTTAATAGAAGGGCTTCGAGCTCGCCCATTACTTATCATTGGTTGGCTTTGCCGTCAGTTTTATTTCTTTCCTTTCCATTTGACAGTGGCAGGTGGTTTCGTTTTGCTGGTCTCTCCACAGACAGCTTTAGGAGGATTTGGGTTTCACCTTCTTTAGATTCAAAACACACACACACACCCACACACCATGCACTTCAGGAAATCAGCTGTGTGTGCTTTACAAATTCCATCCCCTTGTTCTCTACATTTCTTTACACGGATGAGCCGAACTGAAAACCTCTTATAAACAAACGTGGTACTTTTATCTTTTGCATTGCCAGCGGAAGCCCTGCACCCTGCAGCTGGAAACAGCTGTCTCACTATTCCAAATGAACAGACAGCTGCATAAAACCACTTGCTACCAAAAACCCACAGCTTCTTAATTGTATGTGCACATATTGTCTTTCTGCAACAAGTCTCGTCAAGGCACATGTAGAAGGCATATGCAAATTGAAACCTGCTACGCCCCAAAATTATATTGGAATTTATTTTATGTAATATATGTCTACTACATATTTTTCTTCTGTTTGTCTGCTCAATGACTCTAGTGCAGGGGTGTCCAAAGGAGCTTAATGGGGCCCGGATAAATGCCTGAATTTCAGGTAAATTACTTATTTTATCGGTTCCATTTAGATTCACAGTAATCACATTTTGTTTAATCTGTATCCTGAAAATTCGGTACGGGCCCAGCCGTCCTGAACTTCAACTAGATTCCCCTGCTTTTGGCACTTATACTGATCTTCCAGAAAGGTTGGGAGAGCGGCCAGGCTTTAGGAGGTGTTGATATCTGTGATGGGATTTGCAACTGCCTTGGTTTCTTCATATCTTTTGATGGACTGCCTGTAGATATTGGCTGCTACTTAATTTTATGTGCACAGACCTTTCTGCACCAAACTCTTTATTTTCGTACATCACTGAATTCTTCCCTTAGACCGTATTCAACATAATACTGAAATGTTACTATGTATGATACAGTATAACAATGACAGCGCCAATATTATCAGTGGCATGATTTGTGTTATTTTTCAGTGCATTTTACTTTATTTTTGCACATTTAACAATGACCCACACGCTTTTTGTTGAATATATATTGACACAAGTTACCAGTCTGTAATCTATGTTTACGTTCCATCACTTTCTACACGTGGTTTCGTTTAGTATTTAATCTGTTTGTATCACTCAAACCCCAGATTAAAGTCCCAAGCGAACTCTTTTTAATGTATGCGTCTTAAGCAATTTAAGATTACATTTAAAAAAAATGTATGCATGTAAGCTACATTGCAAATGATTTTAAGTAACTGTGCAATAAATATTCATTCAAACCCCAATGCGTGATCAAGGCCAGTCAGCCAAGACGCGTTGCAGAGGGCTAGAGCACCGAAAATAAATTCTTTATATACCCCCTCCTGAGTGTGTGTGACTCGCTTTGGAATTCAGGTGATTTGACTTTGATTTACTGGGCGCTGCGCTTGGCACCACGCGACACCTCCGTGTGGTCGCACTTCAACAACGGACCTCTGGCTACCAAATGGTTTTTAATTTATAGGATATTTTACTAACAATGTGTGTACTCGTGCGGGTCAGAAAGCAAATTAAAAAATATTTTATATGCACAGCTGTGTCCGAAGTTCCTCGCGACAGCAGGGCCTCATGTTGTCAGTATGAGTTGAGCCCACCTCATGCCGGGCTTACCCATTCACACCAAAGTGGTGTTTCGCAGCCATATATATATACCGTTTTATTGTTTCCTCGACCCAGCCCAGCGCTGGGTGCTCGATATTTACAAATGTCCCAGCAGCCACACGGTTTGACCCTTCTCGGCTGCAACTGTGGGGAGAAGATCGCATCTTGGATGTCGTCGGGTGTTATGGAAGCCCTGAACACGTGCCATTTCCACATGACCAGGCTCTTAATTCTTTCTTCCTCCAGCCCATATGCTGCTGCCCCTATGCAAAAGGAGTTCCATCCAAAATTGCAGTGGAGGAAAACCCGCTTTTTTCACGTTTCTACTCATAACTGCTGTGATCTCGTACCTACTGAGGAATGACCCACCCTGGTGCACGAAGAGGGGGGAGGCCTTACCTGGAGATATGTTTACATCATGCACATGGGGCAATCCACCTCCGGTGTGATGCAGCCGATGGGTGTAACATTGTCCTTTCCTTCATGATTCGTTTTTGAACGCTGGAGCCTCACTAGCAAGTGGCTGTCTACCATGTATTCATCCTGCAGACACGCGCGCCCCAGGCCCTCTCTAGCCGAGGCCACCAATTTACTCACTTTTTAGGCCCCAAAGAATGCCAATGAGAAAGCCGCTGTGAATTGTTCTTTCACTATCCTCTTTGCAGACCACTTGCAAGGCCTGTACAAGCCTAACCAGCCTACTGGAGTCTCTGGTATTTCTTACACGCCTGGATGCAACCCCACACACGCATTGCTGTTCTGCAATAGAACTAGTTGGTCGAGTCCCTCCCTGTAACTTTGCAAAGTAGGCCCCTGAGCCCAAGACTTGCTTTTTCCGTTAGTGAATGCACAGTGTATAAATGTCTCTACACCAGTGGTTCCCAAACTTTTTTGACTTGCGGCTCCCTTGATCTATTGCCCGTTGGCCACGGCTCCCCATTATCTCCCTTTTTTTTGGCGGGTGGGAGGATGCAAGCCAAGCCTCTGGAGTACTTCCATTTCTCTCCCTGAAAATAATTGGGCTGAAGCCGATGAAGGTATAATAATCATAGATGTGGGCCTCTTTCCTGGGAACCAAATGGAGGGGGAGATGGCGGGGGTCGAAAGAAATAATTATCATTGGCATCTTTCTCAAGATCTCTAGGTGTAAGAGTGCAGCTATTGTGTGTTTCATCATTTGTGGCGGTAAAGCACAATGGATATGTGTAGAATAAAGTGGCACATGGCTGAGCTTCACCAAACAAGGGGCACTCGGATCATGCACAGGGCAGGGCAAAGCAACCCTTATATTCCTTGGATGCACTGGAAGAACTGAAATGCGCACTAAAGGCTCTTTGGCATGCATTGGCTCTGATAGTACTATGACTGGCACTGACTGCCATCCCAGAAATGTGCACTGGAAGCCCTGTGAAATGTACTGGTAGATCTGGAATGCGCATTGGCAGCATTGTGGTGTGCACGGACAGACCTGGAATCTGAAGCAGGATTCTCCCTGCTGCCTTAGTACTTAAAGTTTTGCTGTTCTGATTATTGCGGCGATCGTGTCCTATCAGTGTCCCACCATGCCCTGTTTACTACACTGCACAATAAGCATTGCTAAATCATTTCCACTGAGAATACAGAGCAGGCAGCTTAAGAGACTCGAAGATCGACTTCGATATTCATGTGAGCACAGTGCTGCCGGCATCAAGTCCAACCCAGGACCAATAGCTGCATGATTGGAGAGGCTGATTTCAATGCTGCAAACTATCTTATGATTCAATAAGTAAACCACTGTATTAATTAATGTACATTTCAATTTACGATGCTTCAGCAGTCCATTTGTTTTGCATCAGTCTAGTCCGGGACGCACACAAAACCTGGCTTGTTCAAAAAGGACATTCAAAGCAGTGACACATATTAGACAAAAATATCCATGGACCATTGGGGTGACACTGTGCAAACTCTAACAAGAGGCTTGGTTCAATCTGTGGCGCAAATCAGGAGGGAGGTGCTGGATGTGTCTGAGTGCACATGTCTAGATAAAAGACTGAAAAGCAATCACTGTGCTTGCACAGCCCTGTTGTGTTTAAAATTTGCAAAATAGAAAATTAGGAAGACAAAGACAAAGTTTAGTAGTCACGGGCATATCAGGAAATGAAGATCAGTGAGTGGGTGGTGGGGCCTATACCCAGAGGGGAGCACACACTACTTGGTCCATGCAAGGAGGACATAAATAAAACAAATAGCAAATGTCATGTAAATGACTAATAGCAGCAGACATAGGCAAGTAATGCGCTCAAACCATAAATTAGGGAAGCAAATGCACACCGTTTGCATTTTAATCCAGGGTTAGTCTTTCCAAAATCGCTCTAACCCACAGGTTTTACACAGCTCTTAGCAGCAGGCACATTAACCTACTGAGATAGTTTCCCATAATATGTGTAACTTGGAGAACGCGGCTATTAGCCATGAGTTTTCACCTGCCCACTTGTGCCAGCTGCGCTGAACCGGAGGTGGCTCCCAGGCGCTATAAATCATTATCAAGGGCCGTTGTGTGTAAAATCAGGCTGTCTGCAAATGTTTACTTTTACTTTCATTGCTGCAGGATGTTTTATTTCCTTATTCAGTATCTCTTCGAGTCTCATTCCAGGTACATTGACCTACCTCCCGGCAGCCCCATCTACCTGCTTGCTTATCTTGTGTTTCCCACTCAGGCCCCATCCTCCTCCCCAGAAAAGCTCTGCCTGAACTGCTAAAGAATGTGCTACAGCGCTTGCACTTTTCCGGCCTCTGGAACTCCAGCTTTTGAACTGCAAGAATAAAGCTGCCACTGATTAGAAATCCCTGTCTGCAGCATGATGCCCTCCACCCCTGGTATTACCCTTATTATTGTGTATCAGTCAGTAGTTTCCAAACTGTGTGCTTGGTGCACATCTTTTCGCGGCGCCCCTGGCTACTTTTAATGGCGCACTGGGGTGCCGTGGCGCACAGATTGGGAACCACTGCTCTACACCATTGACCGCCTTGTCCCCAGTAATGTCTACAACACCTGTCTCTAGTTTGAAGTGGGCCAGGTACTTACTGTACTTGGTACTGGTCTGGGGAGCCAAGACCCTGTCGACCAGTGTCATTAGATCAGGTCTACCAGGTTCCATAGTTCCTCCATAAAAGGCGTCCTCTCCTGAACTGCTTGAGGTGCCAGCTGCCAGAACCTTGCCCGCTGAAATCGAGAAAGAGAATCCACGATGGAGTTGTCACATCTTGCTACATGCCTGACCCTAATTGCAATGTTCGCACTTAACTGGTGACCGACCAAATGGTGCATCAAGCCCAGAATCCTGGGGCATACATCTGAACCAAAGTTTGGGAGCTGGACTACAGCATGATTGTCGGACCACAGTGTTACTTGTTTGTTTGCAAGCTTGTCCTTCCAGAGCAAGAAAACCACTGCAGTAGTGAGTAACTCTAACCAAGTTATACTCTTCATGACCACCTTTTGGTGCCAGGCGCTGGGCCATCCTGCGGCACACCACATTGCTCCATACCCTTCACCCCCCTGTCGTGTCAGTAAACAGCTTCAGTTGCCTGGCCGTTTCCCATGGTTTGTGCCAAATCAATGTCCTGTTAAAATCACACAGGAAAGACCGCAACTGCTGAAGGTCCTGCTTGACCCTGGCCGATAACATGACCCGGTGATGTTTCTCTGTGAGCCTGTTTGTCTGCCCCGCCAGCCGCATGGCGAAAGTTCGCTGGGCAGGGATTTCCCTGCCTGCAAAGGTCAATTTGCTCAGTAGCTGTCCAGTCTTAGCGTTGCCTTCCTCTTAGCAAAGAGGCATTCAATCACCTGCTTAAAGTCTGTTTTCTGCTGGCAACCTACACACTCCATGCACAGAGTCCAGTTCAATCCAGAGGAATGTCAGCTTGGTAGTGGGCCCCGCTGTCTTGCTGTGAGCTCGTGGCACCCACAACTGTTCTCTCCGAAGGAAAAACTGCACTAGGAGAGATCCACACTGGGATACTTCTGGCTCCCTGATGAATAGAAAATAGTCAAGATAGTGCAGCGTCCACCCCGCAGGGTGCCAGTCATTGAGCACCCATTCTAGAAAGGTACTAAAAGCCTTGAAGTATGAACAAGAGACCAAGCACCTCATTGGGGGATGGAGGCGTTTGTCATAATAGAAGTGGTCATCCAGCTGGAAGCCCAATAAGTGAAAGCTATCTGGGTGTACTGGTGGTAATCGGAAAACCGATGTCAGCCCTTTGCCATTAGTGTACCTCTCCCAGGCCACTGACAGCATGTCATGTGCATCGTCCAGTGTGGTGTAAGAGACCAGCATAGCTCCGGATCTAACCAGTCACTGACTGATTCCCCCTGCAGGGTAGGAAAAATGGTGTATCAGCCTAAACTGACCTTCTTCTTTCTTGGGAACCACCCCTAGCGGTGATGCAACAAAATGCAGGCAGGGGACCTAGGGAAACGGATCAGCCACCCTGCCCAACTGTAGCTCCTTGTCTACCTTCTGCCTGGCTACCTCTGTATTCTTTAACTGATTCGAGGTTCTTGCTGCTGATGTATACCCCAAGGACCGTTGTAAGGTATGAGAAACCCTTCTTTGAAACCTGCTACAAGCAGCTGCGCTTCCACTCTCCTATGGTACCTATTGAAGAGCTGCCCGAGTTGCCTAACTTTGATGGGTGTTGGGGCCCTGTTGTCTGGCCCCTGCTCCTCCCTGATAATCGAGATGGCCCCTATGGCTATTGCTTCTCTGGCAGGTGTTTCTTGTTAGTGGAGGCTTTGCATTTTTGACACTCATTTGCTGGGTGGGAGCCGCCGCCACCGCCGTTCCCACAGGCATGTTTGAACTCATGGCCCACTTACACTCCCCATTGTCGTGTTTCCAACAGGCTGTTGCATGCCCTCCAACTGTTATCCCCCCTAGGGTAATGTTTTCCTTTGCTCCCTTGTTGCAGCCAATCCTGCTTCTCGTTACTTCTATAGACTCGAAAGGGCCTCCCAGGTTTGCTCGCCCCCTCCCGGGCCACCACCATATGGTTGTGTGAAACCGGTCATATCCTGCTGATCCCAGTCTATAATGGGCCACAACTGCATTTTCTCTCTGAACCCTTTCATTATATCTTAACCATACCTCGCCCTGGTAAATGTGCTGCGCATCATGAATCTTTTGCTCGTAAAGCAGGAGTGCTGCTGCACTCTAGGGGAATTTGTCAACACGCAAGCTAGTGTCCTGAATTCCCTGGAGCCAGTTCTCAAAGGATTTCTCCTTTCTTAGTTTATGCTTCTCTCACCTATCCTCATCTTTCTTGTCATGGGCTACCAGATCCAAGCCTACCTGTCACACCTCTAATAATGAGAAGATGCCAATATACTCCTTATACCAACACACATAGGAGGTGAGAGGTAAAACTCCTATTCTATCCCCCCCAAAATAAACTGTACCAACACACAAAAGAAAAGGAGGAATATCAATGATCTCCTAGATCAAGATCCCAGGCGTTGGTCCACATGGGGATGTTGTAGCATCCGTATGATGAAGCATGCCACTATTAGAGGGGGAGGGCATTTTAAAGAAACTTTGCGTCTTTCCTAAATATTGCTCCTGATATGAGATTGATATTCCTCCTTTCCTTTTGTGTTTTGTACAAATAAACTCCTTATGCCAAATACTTTCTTTAACTGCTAGGGGCACCAAGTTAGCTAAGCCAGTTTCTCTCGCAATCATGGTGGGGGATCACCTGGGGATGCCCTTAAGTATTTGCTGCCTGGTTTACTGCTTGCTGAGCCCTGCGTTGGACCCCACGCCCAAGTTGGATCAGCCGCTGCAGCCTGCTTGCCATTGCTCTTTCTTTTTCCTGTCCTGCTGTCCCTCCATACTTTTTTCCTGCTTCTCTGGTTGGCCGATCACCTCTTGCTTGTCACTAGGATTGCACTGCTTGCTATGTTCGCCCTGTGGCTCAGGTACTCCACTCGCTGTAGCTGAACCCTGCTTGGGAGCTTGCCCTGGTTCCATTGCCCATTGACCCGACCAGTAGCCTGCCCCAGAAAAAGGGTAAGGTGCTGGAAAAAACGGTATCCCGTGGGCTCATTCCCTCCTTAAACTCCCCAATTGACTTCCACATCGTCGCCTTGAAATGTTAGTCTCCGGTTAATAGAGACTATAAAAAGACAGTTTATTTAGGAGGTGCCTTCGGTGCGAAATATGCCTATTCAGACACCCACGAAGTCTGTAATCTGTGTTTGTCGCCGCAGCACAAGAAACAGGACTGTCCCACATGTAACCTGTTTTAAAACAAGAAGTCGCTGAAAAGCAGACAAGATCGAAGGTTAGCCCATAACATGGAAATGGCAATGAAGGCAGAGTTCTCCAGAGAAGAAGAGCACAGTAATGCTGTGCTAGACACAGATGTAATGGTTGGACAGGGGTATATCATCACCAGCCCGCTCTACGTCAGCTCCGATAGATCTAGTGAGGGAGAAGAGTCCCACATGCAAGTCGAAGCCACGATGCATCAGACTCTGGAACAAGGGTCGGGGCCCAGGATGAAGATCACTCCAAGGGCTGTTTGTACAACTGACCCAACCTATGCAAAAAAGATTATAGATAAACCTCTCCCTCCACCCCACGGTGTGCCACAGCCCTCAGGCACTGGTCGACATCGAGAGCATGCCTCGGAGCTGAGACAGGACGAGGACGCTCTCGATTGGCTAACAAGGCCTACAGGGAGGGATGGAACGGATACCAGGTCAGCATCAAAGCCGAAGCAGCATCGGCATCGGGCAATGCATCAGCATCGAGCAAACACCCACACCAGGCTTCGGCTCGGAACAAAGTGTCTGATTTGAAAAATTGCTCTGCTTCGAGCCATTCGGACTCGAAAAGCGCATCAACCTCGACAAAGCCTAAAGAGCACAGCCACTCTGATGCCAAAGAAGACCTTGGTGCCAGCTACCCAAAAGGCAAAATTGCCTTCCTCTGCAAGCTCACCATTGCCAGAGAAACAGACAAAAACGCATCACAAGCCTGTAATGCAAGAGGAAGAAGGCAATGTATTTGAAGGCTTTTATGAACTGATGAAACAGAAAAGTCATAAGTAGGCCTCCAAATGATGAGCAACGGATTTGGATATGCCACAACCACTACCAAAGAAGATAGCTACTGAACACAGGGCCACAAGCCCCATGACATTAATTCAACCATCATAACCACGCACAAGGTCACCAGCACCTACACAGGAAATCGAGGGAGGAGACAGCCCAGAACATGAGGCTGATTACGATGACACAGGGAGACACAGCCCCGACCCATGCGACGATTATGATGTGGTCCTCCCAAGCACTGACATTGAGCCACCTGTCCCAAGTAAGGCATTTCCACCTGATGATACCTCTTCTTAATCGTAGTGTGATTCAAAGGGCAGCCAAATATCACAAACTGCCAATGAACACCACGGAGTAGAGGACGGTCCAACACCTACGAATGACAGGATTCATGCTTAAAGTCTCAAAATAAATTTTAAAGACCCAGTAAAATCACAAGTGCTTACTCCTAGGATTGAGCAAAAAACAGGCCCTCACCTTCAGACCCTTTATACATTAGAGGACACCTTGCTGCGGACTCCCTAATAGTAACTACAGCACGTCAAAGAGCTGCGCCATAGAGTTCAGGGGAAGAACCATCTCTTGACAAGGAGAGCAAATGCATTGACGCTGCAGGGAAGAGCCTGGCGACAGGGTTACAATTCCATCTGTTGTGGCCACAAGTCACATCTGACCAATAGGTGTCAGACATTGTAAAACTTGGATATTGTCTCAAGCTAAAAACACAACCACCAAATATCCCACCAAAGAAACACACCCTCAATCCTCATCATCAACACCTACACCTAGAAAGAGGTAAAATCGTTATTACAAAATTGGGCAATGTAACTTGTTCCATTCAAACATCAAGGAAAAGGCGTATACTCCCTATACCTCTTAACTCCAAAAAAGATGGAGTGCTGCGCCCCATACTAGTTTTACGCCCACTAAATGATATATCCTATCCAAACACTTCCACATGGTGACACTACAGGAAGTAATACCACTATTACAAGAAGGCGACTTCATGACCGCACTAGATTTGAAGGTCGCATACTTGCATATACCAATCCATCAAACGCATCGCTGGTACCTAGGGTTTGTGGTAAGTGCACGTCACTGTCAATTCAAAGTACTACCATTCAGTGCGACCACCACCCCATGCGTGTTCACCAAATGCTTAGCTGTGGTAGCTGCGAGTCTACGAATGGACAACATACATGTATTCCTATATCTAGATGATTGGCTGATCAAGATTTCAAGCAAACAGAAATATCTATAGGACACTCAAATCACCTATTACACAAATTGTGATTTACAATAAATGCAACCAAATCCCACCTAGAACCGCTCCAATACAACCTTACCTTGGAGCCATACTCAGTTTTAATCACAGCCAAAGCTTATCCTAATCCACAGAGGGTTCTCAATCTCCAAAACCAATCGGCTCTTTTTCAGCCACATCGTCACCTAACAGTAAAAATGGTAGTGCACCTCCTAAGAATGATGGTCTCTTGCTTAGCAATAGTACCACATGCAAGACTACTCATGAGACCCCTTCAAGCGGGTTTAGCATCACAATGGTCACAAGCGGGCGGGGTGCAACATGGAGGATCTAGTGTTGGTTTCACTCAAGGTCTATCAGGCTATACGGAGGTGGAACACACAGAAGGGAAGAGCCTTCAAAGACCCAATCCTGCAGGTGACAATCGCGACAGATGCATCACTCATGTGTTGGGGTGCTCACATGGAGGACATTACAGTACAGGGTCACTGGTCTGCAGAACAACATTCATATCAATGTGCTAGAGCTAATAGCCATACAATTAGCTCTCAAAGCATTCCTACCCAACATAACAGGGAAAATGTTATTCTACGCACAGAGATTTGAACTGCAATGTACTACATCCAGAAACCGGGAGGGACCAATTTATTGCAGCTATCTTAACCAGCACAAATCAAATGGAAATGGGCCATCAAACATAAGATCCACCTTCTGGCACAGTACATACTAGGGGTGGGCAACCTGCTAGCAGACCTACTAAGCAGGACACAATAACAAGTCCACGAGTGGGAGATACACACTCAAGTCCTACAAACATACTTTCAACGGTGGGGGACTCCAACAATAGATCTCTTCACCGCCATAGAAAACGCAAAATGCCAACACTTTGCATCCAGGCACAACACCCACAATCCAAGGGCAATGTACTATGGATGTCAGAGATATTTGCGTACACTTTTCCCCCTCTCCCATTCATTTCTTACATGGTCAGGAAACTCAGACAGGCTCCACTAACTCTGATACTCATAGTCCCAACACAGGCATGTCAACCATGGTACACAACCCTAATGGAGCTCTGCATAGTACATCATGAGAAACTTCCCAACATGCCAACTCTTATAACACACAGTGGGGCCAGAGTCAGGCACCCCAATGTAGCACAACTCAATCTTAATTCCTCACTCATCGCCGCGCTACCTGGTTTAGCAGATATCGTTTAGCGAATGGCGAAGGATTGCTCCAAAGGGGTGAGTACCGTCCTTGACAACATCGCCCTGGTAAAAAGCAGGGTCACTAACATCAAAAGCCCTCCCAACCATGGTTTGACAAGACACTCAGAGCATCTAAACGGGGCTGTTGGAGGCAAGAGCGCAAATAGCGCAAAGAATATGAGTTAGTAGAAAGTGAAAAATATAAACAAGGTCTTGCAGAACATAAAAAGCTCTCTTTGGCCGCCAAATCTGCTTATTACTCTGAGCAAATCAGACTTGTCAACGACTCTAGACACAGCACATAATCTGCGCTAATAGTGGCTACGGAGGAAATTAAAGCGACATTGGACGGGGTTGGAAACGCTGCCCTCATCCTGTTAGACCTGTCAGCGGCTTTCGATACGGGCAACCTTGTGCTGCTGGTTGACCGTATGTCGAGCCTTAGGATAGAGGGCTCAACTCTCCCTCTTCTACAGCCATTTCTCTCTGATAGGCAACAAGTGGTGGCTGTTGGAGAGTATGCATCAAAACCCTGCTCTGTGTCTTGTGGAGTTCCGCAGAGATCATAGAGTCCGACGATATTCAACATGTATGCAACTCCTCTGCATATGCTTATAAAATCTTTCGGCTTATCATTAGCATCTTATGCTAATGACACGCAAATAGTAGTATCGCTCTCCAAAGATGATGTCAAATCCAATGACATTTAGGAACTGCATGAGTGAAGTAGGTAAATGGATGGACTGCAATTGTCTGAAATTAAATTAATCTAAGACGTAGGTTTTTCTGTTTGGGAATAACCCTTCCTTCTGGTCCCCGGCTTGGTGGCCATCTGATCTAGGATCACTCCCCACCACGGCTTCCAGATAAAAACCTCGAAGTGCTTCTAGACAAAGACTTGAAATATAAAAATCAAGTTAACAAGGTCACCTCCGCTTCCTTCCACGCTCGGAGTGATCAAAAAATGTAATACCATTTAATCTCTTAAAAACCGTGGTCTTCGCTCTCGTCTTGACAAGACTGGATTACTGTAACAGCCTTTATTTAGACTTCACAAGGGTCCACTAAAAAAAACCTGTAAACTCTCCAGTGCGCTGCTGCGAGGTTCCTGCTCAAACTCCCTAAACTTTATTCAGCTAAAGCAGCCATCGGCAAACTACACTGGCTGCCAGTTAAGCAAGGTATCATCTTTAAAGCTCTCTGTACGGCCTATAAGACCCTTCGTGGGCTGGGTACCTCAAACTTTAGAAAAAATCTGAGGTGGTACATGCCCGGCAGGACTCTGTGCTCCAGTCCTTCTAAAAATCTGGTGGTGCTATCCTTCAAATGTGCCTCCTGGGGTGGTAGAAGTTTCTTCAGGTATACAGCTTTACTTTGGAATGGTCTTCCTTTTGAACTCAAAACAGCTGCCTCCCTTTCCATCGTCACAAAGTCTCTGAAAACTTGGCTCTTCTTACACCAATAGTATAATTAAGTTCCACTGTTCCTTGTCTCGCACAGCGCCAAGACACTTCTGGGTATTAGTTTATGCTTAACAAATACTCCCATTCATTCAATCTTGTAACCTGGCTCCTGAGATCTTAGAATTTGGGCACCTACAATTACCCCCAGAATGTATGGACATTCTAAAGGAAGCCAGAAGACCAACTACAAGGGCATGTTATGCAACTAAATGAAAATGTTTTGTTCATTACTGCGGCGCTGCTAACAACATAAACCCTTCCTCACTATCTGAACAGCAACTAGTATGTTACATGTTAAAATCTTCAAAAGGCACATTTGCCATACGCATCTATAAGACTGCATTTGGCTGCAATTGCTGCATACCTAGAAAACAGGAAACATCAATCTATTTTTCGTATTCCTGCCATTAAAGCATTTATGGAGGGACTTAAGAGTCATTCCAGCCCGTACACCTGCTGTACCAGCGTGGACCCTAAACATTGTATTAACACGGTTAATGTCCACACCATTTGAACAAATGCATAAATGTAAAATACAATTTCTAACATGGAAGGTCGCGTTCCTTGTTGCTATTACTTCACTCAGAAGAGTCCGTGAAATACACGCACTCACAATTAAGGAACTCTATTTCCAAGTATTTCACGGCAAAATTTGACTACGCACAAACCCAAAGTTTCTCCTGAAAGTTACATCCTTTCCATTTAAATCCGACACTAGACCTACCAGTCTTCTTTCCCAAACCAGAGACAGTTGTGGAAAGGGCATTACGTACACTTGTAAAACGTGCCCTTATGTGCTATGTGGAAAGAAGAAAACATTTAAGAAAACGTAACAACTATTTGTAGCTTTTTCGAACCCAAGGAAAGGGAATCCCATATCAAAAGCAGGAATCGCTAGATGGATAGTAAAATGTTTACAAATTTGCTACATCAAAGCAAAAAGAACATTGCCAACAACGCCAGGAGCTAATTCAACAAGAAAGAAAGCAGCATCTGTGGCCTTCTTAGGCAATATCCCACTAGCAGACATTTGCAAAGCGGTAACATGGACAAAGCCACACACTTTTACCAAACACTACTGTGTGAATGTACAAGCCAGACAAGCTCTAGTGAGACAAACAGTTCTACGCACATTATTTCAGGCAAGTGCACTATGATGCTTAAAGCCACTGCAAGAGGTGTACTGCTTCAGTCTATGCATAGCATGTGTATCTGCAGCCTACACATGCTACGAATGGAGTAGGTTACTTACCCTGTAAGCATCTATTCATAGCGTGTAGTGCTGCAGATTCACATGCACCCTCCCGCCTCCCCGACAGGTATTGGATGGTGGCACATATATATATAATACATTTCAGCATTTTCAGCAGCAAACGCTAACTTAGCAGACTATTTCCTCACTTCCTGTATGGGGGGAAAACATAACCTAGCAAAGGAACTGTTGAACATGCGTAATACCTCGTCAAGGAGGAGAAACGACATCAACCATATGAGTTCCTTGAGAAAAACTAATTGTAGAGTCCGGGCCCAACACTAGATGGCAGGAGTGTGCATAGCACTTGAATCTGAAAGAGACACGTTAGTGACAGATTCCTTACCTTAGAATATCCCCAGGCGTCAGGCTGGATCCGGAAAGTTTTTGCGTAGCAGTACCCTTGCGCGTCGGTAGGCGGCGTCGTGCGGCTCCGCGTCCGTCGTCGGCGTCGTGATCGCCGGGATGACGTCGCGGGCAGTACTTAGACGCCGCCCCTGCGCGCTGACGTCAGTTCTTCTTTTTCCGCGCCAGTAAGCGCAGATCCGGGAAGAGGAGTGCCCTATTCAATTTTTGACTACATTTTTGGGTGATTTTTTCACTGTTTCTTTTCGAGTCTTCTCGACTCCTAGGTGTCGGTAGGGATGCCCGGCTTCAAGCCATGCGACGCCTGTGGTCGAATGATGTCGATCACAGACCCGCATTTAGAGTGTCTCTACTGTCTCGGCCGAGACCACGACACGAAGTCGTGCCCTGACTGCCGGGCCTTACACCCGAAGGCTTTGCGAGAGCGGTCTCGAAAGCTCCTCGAGGTCCGGCAGTCGGCTCCGCGCCGCACCAAGCCCCGGTCCCGTGAGAGGTCGAGGGGCCGGTCGCGGAGCCCCCGCCGGTCGGAGTCCAAGTCTTCGCACTCCTCGGGTAAGTCGAAGCACAAAAAGTCTAAGAAGCACCATCGCTCTAAGACTTCGCCTCGCCGGTCTCGTGACTCGGCTGAGGCCCCTGTCGGCACCCTCCCCACGGCTCCGGATGTGCCTGTGGCGCCGCCCCCGCATTACCCGTCCTTCCCGGGTTCGGGGGCGACTCCGGCCGAGATACAGGAATTCCTGTCGGCCATGGCCCGCCTCTTCGGGCCTCAAGGTCCCTCCGGTGCGCCTTCGGGCCCCGCAGGCCCTGATGGGGTTGCTCCGGCGTCGCCGACGACTCCGGTCCCGGCGTCGCCTGTCCCGCCAGCCTTGATCCCAGCTCCGGCCCCGGCCTCGATCCCGGCTCCGGTGGTACCGCAACCCCGATCGACGCCGGTTGACCTAACCACGCCTCCGCCGGCGTTGATCTCCCCGGTGCCGTTCCCGACGCCGCCCGGGGCTCCGGGCGGCGTCGTTCCCCGGTTCTCTCCGGTTCCGGACATGGAGCCGGACCGACGTCGCTCGACGCCGGCTCCGGCGCCGATGAGACCTTGGGTCCCAGATGTCCCTCCTCCTCCATATTTTACACCAGAGGAGGACCAGGAGAGCTGGGAGGGGTCGGAAGACCCTCTCACACAGCAGTGTGAGTATGATGAGGACTGGGCAGAGGAACTTGGGGATGCCAGTGGTCTAGACACTTCCCCTGACACTGGCATGCTGTCTCCTCCCGTGGCTACGGAGGAGGGAGCAAATTTCGCAACGGTGTTGCGTAGAGCAGCTGGAGCCTTGCACCTCCAATTGCCTACTGTGGCTGTCAGAACTAATCTCCTGACAGAAGTGCTTCAGCCGGCAGCTTCCTCCACGGAGACTGTGCTGCCGTTTAATGATGCACTGTCTGATGTTCTTTTGGGCACCTGGTCCAAGCCCACCACAGGGGCTCCTGTGGATAGGAACGTGGCCCGACGCCATCGCCCTGTTCCGGGCGACCCCTTGTTTCTCTCTCAACATCCCACCCCGAGAGCTTGGTTGTCCAAGCCTCTGCCTCCCAAACCGCCTTCCCTACCGCCCCTCCGGATAGGGAATCCAAACGCCTGGACCAGTTTGGGAAGAAGGCTTTTTCTTCCTCCAGTGCTGGCTTGTGGTCCGTCAACACCGCTTGCCTTTTGGGCCGATATACCCACTCCCTGTGGGATTCGGTGGCGACTGTTTTGCCCCAGTGTTCTGAAGAGGTCCAGACACTGCTTACCCGCACCATTGCGGAAGGTAGAGATGCGGCTAAATACACCATACGTTGTGGCCTTGATACCGCCGACTCGCTGGGCAGATCGCTTGCAACGACGGTGGCCCTGCGTCGCCTCGCCTGGCTGAGAACAACTGGTTTCTCGGGTGATGTCCAGAATACACTCATGGACATGCCCTTTGATGGAGTTAGTCTTTTTGGTTCCAAAGCAGACCATGCGCTGGAGCGTTTTAAGGACTCACGGGCTACTGCCAAGTCCCTGGGCCTTTCTGTTGTGCGCCCTCCGCTAACCTCTGCTTTTCGCCCCTTTCGTGGCCACGGAAGGGGCGCCCAATCACGTCCACTGCCCAGCCACCGGCCCGCGCAGCAAGCGTCTTCGCGTGGCCGAGGGCGTGGCTACCGCCGTGGCGGTTCGGGCAACCAGCGTGCGGGTCAGGCCACCAACTCCGCCCCGTCCGCGGCCTCCAAGCCCTCCTAGTCCTTCCTTTCAGGTGCACAGCACGCCAGTAGGGCGCAGGGTCCGCCATCACCTTCACCACTGGTGTCCCATCACCTCGGACAGGTGGGTCTTGGACATTGTCCGAATGGGCTACTCCCTCCCCTTCGAGACCACCCCCCAGCCATGCCACCTCAATTCCACCGCATGTCAGGGGATCACTTGGTGCTTCTGCAGAAGGAAGTCACGGCCCTCTTGGCCAAGAGGGCCATCGAGCATGTTCCGACCCCAGAAGTAGGACGTGGTTGCTACTCCCACTACTTTCTGGTGCCCAAAAGGACAAGGAGGACATGCGTCCTATCTTGGACCTCCGGAACGTCAATCGCTTCCTCCGGAAGGAGAAGTTCAAGGTGCTCATCCTAGCTCAGGTCTTGACTGCCCTCGACCCTGGAGACTGGTTGGTAGCGTTGGACTTGCAGGACGCTTATTTTCACATCCCCGTCCTGCCGGCCCACCGGCGTTACCTTCGGTTCACGGTAGGCCTCGAGCATTTTCAGTTCACCGTGCTCCCCTTTGGCCTTACAAGTGCCCCTCGGGTGTTCACAAAAGTGATGGCGGTGGTCGCAGCTCATCTGCGCCGGGCAGGGGTTCCAGTCTTCCCCTACCTCGACGACTGGCTGCTGAAGGCGGGCTCGTCCCAGGCAGTCGTCTCCCACCTCCAGACTACGGCCGAACTCCTGCACTCGCTGGGGTTCTCCATCAATGTGCCGAAGTCGCATCTGATTCCTTCTCCACAGCTCCTTTTCATCGGAGCAGTTCTGGACACGACGCAGTTTCGGGCCTATCCTCCCGAACGGCGAGTCCGGGATATTCAGGCTATGATTCCGATCTTTCAGCCTTTATCCTGGGTTTCGGTACGGATGACCCTGAGGCTGCTGGGCCTCATGGCCTCCTGCATCCTGCTGGTCGATCATGCCAGATGGCATATGCGGGCTCTGCAGTGGGACCTGAAGTTCCAGTGGGCGCAGCACCAGGGCAACCTGTCCGATCACGTTCAGATCTCGGAGGGGACTGCAAGACAGTTGCAGTGGTGGCTCTCGAACCGGCAATGGGTCATGGGCAGATCACTCTCCCTTCCCCAGCCAGAGCACACAGTTGTGACGGACGCGTCCCTTCTGGGATGGGGCGGTCACATGGGAGAGGCGGAGATCAGAGGCCTCTGGTCTCCGGCGGAGTCCCGGCTCCATATCAACTTTCTGGAGCTCCGGGCGATCCGACTTGCACTCAAGGCATTCCTTCCCTCTGACAAAGGGAAGGTAGTGCAGGTGTTCACAGACAACACCACCGCCATGTGGTACTGCAACAAGCAAGGCGGGGTGGGGTCGTGGACCCTATGTCAGGAGGCTCTGCGCCTCTGGACATGGCTGGAACATCAGGTCATGTTCCTGATGGTTCAACACCTGGCAGGTTCCCTGAACGCCAGGGCGGACGAACTCAGCCGCAGGTGCATGATGGATCACGAATGGCGTCTTCACTCGGAAGTGGCGCAAGGACTCTTTCTACAGTGGGGAGAGCCTTGGTTAGATCTATTAGCCACCGAAGAGAACGCGCAATGTCATCAGTTCTGCGCGTTGGAATTTCCAAGGCAGCACTCGCTCGGCGACGCTTTTCGTCGCGAGTGGAGTTGCGGTCTGTTGTACGCTTTTCCGCCTATACCACTTCTACCCAGAGTGTTGAAGAAGATTCGGCGCGACCGGGCACAAGTCATCCTTGTGGCTCCGGACTGGGCTCGAAGAGTTTGGTATCCCGAGCTACTCAGTATGAGCGTCGATCCCCCGATCCGTCTGCCTCTTCGGGAGGATCTTCTGTCGCAGCAGCAGGGACGGTCCTCCACCCGAACCTGTCCAGCCTCCACCTGCTTGCGTGGAGATTGAGCGGCGGCAGTTGATTCCTTTCGACTTGCCTCCTGAAGTTTGTGATGTAATTCTGGCAGCCAGGCGTCCCTCCACTAAGGTGGTATACGCCTGCAGGTGGAACAAGTTTGTGGCGTGGTGCACAGCAAAGGCTGTGAATCCCCTTTCTGCCCCTCTTTCTGAGGTTCTTCTGTTCCTTCTTTCCCTGGCCCAACAGGGTTCTGCCCTGGGTACCATCAAGGGCTATCTTTGTGCCATCTCGGCCTTCCTCAGGCTTCCTGATCAGCCCTCCCTTTTCAAGTCCCCTGTTGTTAACAGGTTTCTAAAAGGCATTACACACCTCTTCCCTCCTGTTCCGTTTGTGATGCCTCAGTGGGACTTGAACTTGGTTCTTACCTTTATTATGTGCGCTCCCTTTGAGCCTCTACATAACTGTCCTCTTCGTCTTCTGACTCTGAAGACAGCCTTTCTGGTGGCCATCATCTCCGCTCGGCTGGTGAGTGAGCTCCAGGCTCTATCATGCAAACCTCCCTTTCTGTCTGTCCATCCAGACAAGGTTGTTCTTAGGACGCGTCCGTCCTTCTTGCCAAAGGTGGTTACTGCCTTCCACATTGGGCAGACCATCACTTTACCCACCTTCTTTCCGCCTCCGCATCCTTCCAGAGAGGAAGAGAGGCTCCACCGTCTGGACCCAAAACGTGCGCTTTCCTTTTATATCAACCGCACACAACACTTCCGGGTGGATGACCAGCTCTTTGTTGGCTACGTGGGCGCCAAAAAAGGTTGTGCGGTGCACAAGAGAACCATCTCCCGCTGGGTAACCTTGTGTATCAAAGCCTGCTATTCTTTGGCTAAGAAGGAGCCTCCTGTTGGGCTGCGTGCCCATTCCACCAGGGCAACGGCTGCTACCACGGCTTTAGGCCGCGGTGTTCCGCTGCAGGATATCTGTCAGGCAGCTACGTGGGCCTCGCTGCACACGTTTACAAAGCATTACTGCCTTGACAGTCAGGTCCGGAGGGACGGCTTCTTTGGCCGTTCTGTCCTCCAGGACTTCCTTGTCTGATCTTTGTTCGCAGACCCACCACCGGGGTTAGTATTGCTGGGGTATCTATTCTAAGGTAAGGAATCTGTCACTAACGTGTCTCTTTCAGATGCACAAGTTACTAACTTGTGTAACGATATATCTGTAGGAGACAGTAGTTAGTGACAGATTCCTTACCGCCCCACCCATCCTCCCCGTTCTGCGAACTGATTTCTAGGGTTAAGGACATCCCTTTCAGGGCCCTAGTATTTTTCAGACACCTATGTCAGCTTCTTGCATGGCTCTGCGTTCCTGGCGCGGAAAGTCGTGTACAGAACTGACGTCAGCGCGCAGGGGCGGCGTCTGAGCACTGCCCGCGACGTCATCCCGGCGATCACGACGCCGACGACGGACGCGGAGCCGCACGACGCCGCCTACCGACGCGCAAGGGTACTGCTACGCAAAAACTTTACGGATCCAGCCTGACGCCTGGGGATATTCTAAGGTAAGGAATCTGTCACTAACTACTGTCTCTTACAGATATATCGTTACACAGGTTAGTAACTTGTGCATCTGCAGCACTACACGCTATGAATAGATGCTTACAGGGTAAGTAACATACTCCTTCAGCCGTCTGTCTAGGCTTCTCCTTTCCAGCCCCACCATTCTGGCCTCAGGGGCTCCGAGGTGTCGCTGCTGTGTTCACCCAGCTTCTCTATGCTTGAGTACTAGTCTCCCGAGGAGCTGGGGGATTGTTTTTATGCTGCAGCGCAGCCACCCTGTTCACATGCACCGCTGTTGTCGCTACTCCATGCTTGGGTGACCTGCTGCTTCCAGCTCTGCCTGGGCAGTAGCTGCTGGGATGCTGCCTTACGCTCCTTGTCCTGCTTATGTCCTTGCCTGCACCCTGCCACTCATCTCCCATGGCAGGTGACCCCAAGGCCTGGTCGAGCAGCCAGTCACTGCCGTGTTTGGCAGCTGCCTCCTTAGCCTGGGCGATTTGTTGTTGCAGCTTGTCCTGACCTGCTGCCTGGCCTCTCACCTTGTCAGCAGTTCTGCACCTCTGTTTAACTCATTTGCCTGCCATGCCGCTACCCTCCTCTCACTGCTCCTACCATGTAATTTTGCGTTGCTTTAACCATCGTCGTCATCCCTGGGGTAGTCCTGTGATCTAGGGCTGGTCTCGCCCTCGTCATGCCGATACCGACCGGGTTTTCTGTGCAGCTGCTTTTCTTCTTGTCTACTGCTCGAATCTCCAACTTTCAAAAGGGAAAGACTTATGGCGCAATCCTTCTCATGTAGAGTGACTAGAATTTGGAACTCGCTACCTCCAAACCTACGCACCACCGCCTCTTTCCGGATTTTCAAAACAGATCTTAAAACTCTTCTCTTCCAAAATCACTTTGATCAATAATTCTCCTCAGCAAGCTCCCCTCCAGCCACACGCTGCACACATCCTAGGTCATGACCCTGATTGTTACATGACACTCACAAGAGCTACTACGACCCTCTGTCTCAATTTTGTTGTTATGTATTATGTGTATGTGTAACCCTAATCACTCCACATTTTCTTAATATGTAATCTTGAGTGAATATGTAACTTGTTAATCTGTAACTCACACTACTAGTAACTGTTGAACATATAAGTAGTGATACCTACTACCATGTTACTCTTTTCCTTATATAATTTACTTTGCTTTATTGTAAATCACTCTGACACTTTTGGGTAAAGTATGCACTATAAAAACGCATAAATAAATAAATTGGCATCTTTCGCCACCTCCCGGAGCTTAATATCCCCTTGGTCGCGCTGTCTGCCACGTGCCGACTGCACTTACCTTCTCGGGTTCCCAAAGCGCTCTTGGCAGTGGCAATGGGGAATATACTTCCATCTAGCTGGTCCCAACAACAACGTTCACAGCAACAATGACTGTGTGCCAAATTTGCCAGCTATCGCTGTGCGTGATTTTTTCCGAGTTTCCACTCGACTCGTCTCTTCGCCTCGGACTGCCTCGCCCCCCCCTTGGGCACGTTAGGCACAGCCCCCCTAGATTCCGGTTTTGCCTCCCGAACCGCACTTCATCACAATAGTCTTTCATGTAAATGGCTTCCAATTGGGGCAGGTGAATTTACAAAACTGTTTGTTTAATCTGCAGTCCAGTACACTTGTATACCCTCAATTATCTATTATAAGCCATATCATTAATTGCTGAAAGTTTAAAAAAACAAAAAAAACAAAAGTGCTATGACAGGGTCAACGCTTTACCTTGCATCAACTTGATCTTTTGTCAAATTGTACTAGTGTGCAGTGCTTTGATTCTGACTTCCATCCACATAGCATAGGCCACCTCGCAACATCTCCTCAAGTGAGGTCTCAAAGCAGAATTAAGCCTTTCTAGCCAGCTGCAATTAGGGAGATCGAACAATGATTAATTAAAAGAAATCAGTCTCTCCTTGAATCTTGTCCAAAGGACCAATGATAAGATCACTAAAGTAGGCCATAGCAATAGTGCTAAATATTATATAGGATTTTGTTTGTGAAGTCCTTAGTGAGGTCATGATATATGCGCGGTGGGGTGTGAGTGATGGTTTGCGTGCCTCTGATCATAAATAGCCGGCTTCAGACGGAATGTTCTTTTTTTAAAAACATTTTTTTATTATTAATATTTTGTTTTCTAACTAGAAAACTAGCACTTCAGAATTGTGTTTATGGAAATTTGAGTTTTTTTCTTTAAATACATGAATCTGTCATGAGCAGAAAAAAAAAAAACCTCCTAAAACATTTTTAATCTGCACTGCATTTGGCTGTGCACAGCGGTAGTTAGCTGTAGCTCCTGGCCTTTGGACAAGCCTGATGCCCTACCCTCTTGGAGCGGCAAAACAATACTGAGTGTGACATTGTACTGTGCTTGGTGAGGGATCGGCCGCATGCCAGGATCTGATCCCAGTTTACTGTTATTGGCCTCAGGATTCTACTGAGTTGGAAACTAACATTCACTACGCAAAGTTTTAGGCCTTGTGCAGCATGGATTGGCAATAGGGCCTAGCGTTTGCCAGTTGTATACATCTAGTCGGGGGCGTTTTCTCCATTAGGGCTCTGGAGCTGCACCTCAATGAAATTTCTACACGTTTACCACAATAGATAGATTTATTTAGAGATACAACTATATCTCTAAACAAATCGATGTATTTAAGTCTGGGCTGTCTGTCTGAGGCTGCCTGCCCGCCTCGCTTTGAAGCAGGAGTCTGAAGTAAGACAGTAAATCAACTTTCTGCAATGTGACACAGGACTTACCTTTCTAAAGCCCTTCATTGCCATTGTATCTATGGTGGTATCCACTGTAGGCCAGTGACGCTGTCAGCGTCACAGTTTCAGGCATTGGAGTCTGCACCCCTGAGTGAGGCCAGACATCGTTCACAGGCATAGATCTCACCCTTTTCCCATTCGTCACACAGTAATACTGGATGCAAGCACCTGTGTTTTGGAGCATTGTCCTCTGCAATGCTAAGTGTTATAATGCTAATGTCATGTAATGTATACTGTGCTGAGAACCCTGGTTACGCTAACCTTTCCCCACTGTGACACCCCAGTCCTGGCTGCAGGTCGCTGGCCTCTTTAGAAGTGGAGCTGCTTTATTTGTTCCCCCGTAAAATTGACCCAAAAGAGGAGCAGGGTATGTGTTCCCTTGCAAAGTTTATCTAAATAGCCGAGTCAAGCTCAAAAGGAGAAATATGTGCTTGTAGTAAAGACAGTTACATGCTGTATGACGTTAACACTAGCCCTATCTCCATGCCCTTAATATTAATGCCAAAAGCTTTGATTGATTTACGAATAATGAATGTTACAAATGTTAAAGTAATGCATGTCAGCGATTTAGTTCCTCTTTTATTTCACGTTTTACTTAATCTTGCATTCCCCAAGAGTGTTAGCTGTTTTATCATTTTGTGTTTCGGTATTTTTTTCGTGCATCTTATTGCTTCTGCATAGTGCATACTTTTGAGTCGTGCCAGTTGTTTGAGGGCTTTAATTGAGAGCTCTGGCGCTGAGGCTGAAGGCCAGCCAAAGTGCCTGTCAGTGGGTTGGCCTCTCTGCCGAGCACACAGAACCATAATCCTGTATTCCAGTAGCAATTGAAATTCTGTACAAACGTGTGCCAAGGGGGTACACAGATGTCAAACTATTTACAGGGCAAGAGTAAGAGAAAATAAAGTGCTTAGATGTGAGTGCAGTTGGGGTGGTGAAGTGAGGGTGATGCGAGGAAGTGCATTTGGGGCAGAGTTGAAAGAGGATGCTGAAGAGGTAAGAGACCAGGTTGGAGATGTGCAGGGAAAAAGGGCATATATATCTAATATAAAGCACACAACTGAAGGTCAATACTCCTTCCACAGGCCTATATAGTTTAATTAACAATCTCACAATTTCAAAATTGTAACATTTCCAATATTAATTATTTATAACAAATCATTGTTGTAATTGATTTATCTTAAACAGCTAACAACCATTGACAAAACCAATAGTACTGGCGGGTTTTAGGTGTATGTCAGTTGTATTATATATCTGATTGCAATAACATCTCCGAGAGAAACCAAAATACCGTTCAGGTTGCACACTATAGGAATCACAGAAATGTATTTTACATGTTCCCTTTTAGAGAGCCTCTACTTTTTTTCTTCCCACTTAAAGACCTGTCTGCACATATTTCTATATGACTAATTGCAGCCAGCAGCTGTAGGTGCTTTCTTAAGCCTGTTTAGAGCGTTTTCTCCCAAGGTCGATGCCGTGTGCAGTGCAACACAGTGGTCAAGCACACACTTTAAAGGGCCTGAAGTTGTCACGCTGTACAATTTGCACATTACAGTAACTATTGAACATATTAATGCAGTAAGATATGGGGCAGTTGTTAATGTTTTTAATATTTCAAGACTATACATTCCCACTGCTTTATAAACGTTGCTTTCTCACTAAATTCATTTGCTTTAACCCATGCCATTTGCCAATCTTTTTTCCAATGTTTTCTCGGTAGTAGGACCCCCAGAATCAATGTTTGCCCATTAAGCTTGCTCGCTACATAAGTCTTACCCACCTTTTACGCCGCACCACTTTCAAATGTCACCAGCTGCCACTGAATCCAGTATATATGATCTTTTGCCTGTTATTCACTCCGTTTAAATTCCATTTGACAAAACAAATATGTTCTTGGCCATTAGATACATTGATGGTTCTAGTAAGTGGAAAAATAGCTTTTTCCGCAAAAGGGCTAGCTTTGATAAGACTTTTTTTGCTTTTCATGGGAGTTTTTTGTGTGTTTTTTTTTCCAATTTGTTTTTTTTCAATTTGTTTTATGAACCTCACTAAAACTGCAATTACAAATAGCCATGTAACAAATGGACCTAATCAAATTTCTGAGCATGCTTCCCTCTTTTCTTTGCAAAATGTTCGGATTTTGCTATCAGCACCACTTCTGTTTTTTCACTTTGCATGCAGTACGATTCAGGTATGCAAAGACATTGATCATTCTTCATATGAGTTTTCTCCAGCACCTTCACCAGAATACATTCAGGTTCCTGCCTCCCCTGAACTTTCGTCTGTACTCCTCCTCCTCTTCACATTTGCATCTTGCAAATTCATTTAAAAATGTATCTTTAAGGTTCCTGCTCATGGTTGACGTTCAGAGTGAATGTCTGTGTCTTCAATTGAACACATGATCACGCAGTATAACCATCAACTTTCTTGCATCTAAATACCCCCTTAAAGGACACTTCTGAAGACCTGCCCAGAGAGTCGTGTGTGTGGGAGCATTTTACCTGCTCTCCACTTGAAAAGAAACCGAATGCTTGCATGGTGACTTGCAAATTATGTGCGGAATCCTTGAGATGGGATCATTCAATTTGCTCTTTTTTTTTTGGCCCTTCGACAACCTCAAGACACATCAAAGCCAAATGTGAGCCAGCTGTGCTTAATTGTATATCATTTGTAAAACACGCTACTCCTGTGCTCTTTTAAAAGTAGGCTGACCGCGCCACCGTGTGGTAGGCTCTCGTAAATATATGCCGGTGTTAAGAAATACATGCTGGTGCAGGGCACTGGCATAAATTAAGCACTGTGATGAAGTCTAATGGGGCACATAGGAAAACATGAGATGAAATAAAAGGCTACCACCAGCCAAGAAGCAGCAGAAAGCGTTCCACAAGGGATTGATCCTGCCATTTCATTTTTAATTTTTTTTCCTGGGTCCCTTATTTTTGGTTGCATTTTGATTCCTGACTTAAAGTGGTTGTTTACACTTAGTTACTAAAAGAAAAAAAGAAAACGTTGGAAATCACAAAAACACAAAAAAGGTTATTTTGGAACCACCCACTACTGTTAAAAATGAACTTTTTCAATAAGTATCATTATAATCGTTGTCCTAAACCTGTTACTTTTAACCTTGGCATATACATGAAGCCCGTGTGTAACAAGTGAAGAGTAAGGAATACGAGGTATTTAATCCCCTGCCTTGCACAGCAAGGGGCGTGCCTCCAATGCAGAATGAACGATCAGTTTTAGCTACGTGTAGCCTTTGGCTTTATCCAGAAGGGATTATGTGCAAGCCTTAAGGTAGGCCCTGCGCCCAATCACATGAGTTTGGTGGTGGTTGGCTGCAGGGCCTGGCCTTTGACCAGGCCTAGTCCCAAACTTAACTGAGGTCGGCCTACCCTGGCTTTTGAACAGCCTTTGGTTAACCCACCATGGGTGACCAGACCCTTCTGCCCATGCCCTTCAATCATGTGCAAGGGTTGCCCAGACTACGATGCAAGACTAACCACTGCTGTTCATAGTTTTCTACCAAACCCTGCACCCATCCAGTGGCCCGTGGACCGCCATCCCTGCCCTGCAGCTAGGCCCTCAGCCCAACTAAGCCTGGGGTCAGCCAGTCCACCATGGGTAACCATATGCACTGTGCACATCCTTCTGCCAAGTCTGGTGTCTATTCACTCCAAGGGTTGTTTGCAGCGTCTGTATTCAACCAACCATGGATAACCAACCATTTGGGTGAACCAAACCACTAGCGGCAACCAAACCCTCAGCACACATCTTTCGGCGATACCCTCCACCTAACCATACCTGTGGTGAGCCAGCTCCTATTGTGAACAGTTAAAAGAAAGCACGCTTGTAACTGGCAACACTCTTTAATCTTGAACCAGCATAAATGTAATCCATGCAAGCCTTCAAAAGCTTTTGGAAGAAAAATGTTAATCCTACTCTCTAAAATAGGTTATCTAGTATGTATATCGTTCTGGGCTTGTCAGATGTCTGCAAGCCAGATGTGTGTATGCCTCATGCTTCGAAGCAAACATCGGTATATGAGAGGCACCATCTAAAAATAGCTGATCAATAAAACATCTTCAAGCTCTTAATCACTTCCCGAACTCTTACTCTATGTTCCACATACCTAAGTGTTAGCCAGCTCACCATACTGTATATGGACCTGCATTCACCTGTTCCTGCCTGGCATCCTAGGTAATTGCAGCAAAGCTTTTTAACATCCTTTCGAAACCACTACCAGTTTCTTTCTCGTTCTGTCAACTACTTGTTGTTATGACATGGTCTCTAAGTAAGTTGCATGTCTTTCTAGACTCTTAATAATTACCTATTGATCAGCGTGGAACTGCATTTGCTTCAATGTTCTCTTTTAAACTATCTTAAGTTTAAACTTTAAGATTTAGAGGGGTATCTTATGTCTTGTTTTGTGTAAGGTCCCTATCTGGTTTGCAACCATCGCCCACTCAATTCTCATTATGGAGGTTAGCATGAGTGATGGCTGTGACCGATATCTTCCAGGTTTTGTTTGTTCGATGTTTTTGAGGCTATCCAAGGGTGTTGATTAATAATTGATTAATATTTCTTTATTTCTAGGTCATGTGGATGCTGGAAAAAGCACGCTTATGGGACATCTACTTTACCTCCTTGGAAATGTGAACAAAAGAACTATGCACAAATATGAACAGGAATCAAAAAAGGCTGGAAAAGCTTCATTTGCTTATGCTTGGGTCTTGGATGAGACTGGGGAAGAAAGGCAAAGGTAGTCTTATCTTTTTTTGAAGCCAAATGTCCTGGAGGCAAAGCCTTAATCTGTGTCTGTTACTTTTATTTGAATTGATTATTGCCTCACTGGAAGTCAAGTCTTTAATTAAAATCTTAATTTCTTTATTTCCTTAAAAATCTCTTGGAGTGTGGAGCTTGGCTGAAGTAGTGCAGTTCACAACTGCGGAAGTTCTTGGTTTGGCTACTGGTTTGCTCAGAATGGCCAGGGACAGCAGTCAAGAGTGTGCTGAGCTTGGTTACGCGTGTGCATAGTGCTGGTAGGGCGGACAGGGTGATTTTGGTTCCGAATGTGCTGTGGGTCAAAAACTGACTGCAAGCTGAAAAATCTGTTTCCTTACCGTGTTATTGAGGATTCTGTAGAGATGGATGATAAAACCTAACTCTGGAAGAAGCCAAATTAGCCGTAAGCAATTTATTTTAAATACTGGTTCTAGTTGATACCTCACTGGGGTAGGTTGAGGGGAGGGGATGGGGTAGGTTTGTAGGTCTGAAGCCAATTTTAGACTTTTATAAACTAAACCAATTTTTAACAATCAGATTCCTCCTAATACCTACTTCAGCTCAGACAATGGTGACGCTACAAATACGGGATTAGACACGTTTAGAGCTCCAGTATGTGTACATCTGATTCCCCAGCAAAGATCACAATAGGAAACATTTCAGTCTTGCTGTACTGCAGTTAATACCAATAGAAATGTCTTGCGTTTGGTGTAACTTAAGTCAGACCGTGTTTATATTATTTGCTTTAGTATCGTGCTCATGCAGGCAGCAGTGACCTCTTCATCTAGGAGGAGTGGGATACAGAAGAGGGAGGGGCATTATTCCACAGTAACCTATTGGATGACTTCTTGAAGGATGCCATGCAGCTACCTAGGGCTCCCCAGTGCTGGATGGAACTGGTGTGGTTGTAAACCTTTTTGGGAAATTCACCAGAAAAGCTTCCAGACAAATGTGAAGCGGTTGGGAGTTCCAAATTGTCTAAATGTGTAGACACAGAGTACTAACCCCAAAACCTTTGCATCACACGGATCATTACTTTAAAGTATTTGTTTACGTTTGCTCTAACCATCAGGACAACTAAACTCTCCATCTAAGAAGTTCACCTTTATTGCTAGTGGATCTTCATGTTGTAAATTTAACCTTGTTCTGGATGTTTAAGCTCCTATAAGACATTTAGCTAGTCGCTTTGGAGTAGCCTCTTTACAAAAAAATAAATAACATTGTTAAATGTTTTCAGGTAACTCTGACTGCTGTCTTCTTAAATCTATGATTATTTCATCTTGTCCTGGTGAAAATTAGTGCTTTCAGTAGTCTCTTTATCTATATCAGATATCAGGTTCTGAAACAAGATGATAGACATTCATGAGGGCACTGTCCTCAGCCGTTCCCTCTCCCTATCTCCAATTTCTCGAATTTCTTCAACTAGAGATTATGGGTATCCTGGTAAGGAAGTTGCTAACATCATAAAGTATGTAGCTCATTGGTCTCACATGGGCATAAAAATGCCCCATTTTAGAGCTGAAAGCAATCTTTCTATCTCATCTTTATTCGCTCTTCTCTTAAAGAACCTTGTCTTGATTCTCATGAAAACGTCATGCCCGATTTTCTCCCCAAACAACCAAGGAGGACCTCTATTGTACCGGGCAGTTTCCAGCAGCTGCCCCCTGTTACTGTCCATCTAGAGGGACTTGATTCATATAGAAGCATACATGGTCAGTAGACTTATTTATACTCCAGACTAATGAGAACTGAATCCCCATTTATTTTTCCAAATTAGGCATGACCCAACAGCAGGCCTGTATACTAAAAAGAGCAATTCATTTTGTTACTTGCACTTCTCTTTTTGATAATGTGTCAGTCCTCCCGATGTTATGCTGTGCTAAGAAAGTGGTATGAAAGACATTTTATAAGTTTCTTTTCTGTGTTCTTTCTAGGATATTGTTTTTTGTAGAGCAGTTAGTGAAGATAACTGAAAATTTTCAACCGCACTTATGCCTAAATAGTCATGCTATTCTCACTATGCCATTTAATTTTTCAAAAAAACTTAATCAAAGCTTACAAATAAAATTATATTCATAGAACTTGGGCAACTTCCTGTTTTTTTTATTTAGACGCTGCATTGCCTTCTTTTAAGGAGTACGTTTGGTGTACGAGTATGGTCCATTTATCTTTGCAATTATGTTTATATAAAGCGGTCCGATGCTCCTTGCTATCAGTGTCTAAAGCACAAGTAACGGAAAAGAATATACAAGAGCATAACATTCACTCTCGTTTTTGCGCACAGAGAAGGCAGATAGAGCTAGGATACATTCTGTCAAATGTTGGACCACCAGCCCTTATAGCACTACGTTTTTTTTGCATGTGGTACTCATAAATAAAGAGAGTTGCGAAGATTTGGAGAGATTTTATCACTGACCCCCTCTTTATCTCAGTGTGCAATTCTGGGCAACACTGTCTCTGTGCTGCTAAATAGGCTAGTACTAAGAAAACTAAAACGTTATGGTTAATTCTATATCTCATTGTTGTGGACGCATCATCAGATCTTTGGGTTATGAGAGAGAGAGAAAAAAGTGGCATAGCAGGACAGTATTTTGTTGTCACATTTGTAGGAATGTAGGATCTGCTTCTATGGTTACCCCCACTTTTTGCCTGGTGCTAAGCTGTATTTTGACTAGTCTGACTGGGATCCTGCTAATCAGGGCCCCAGACTATCTGCTTACTCCTTAAACTGTTGTGTTCAGTACTTTGGTACATCCCAGATTGGATTCTGTGGTACTCTTCCTTATAAGTCCCTGGTATATGGTACTAAGGTACCCAGGGCATAGGTACCCCAGAGGTCTCCCATGGGCTGAAGTAACCTCCCACCTGTCCAGACCCTCCCCTGGGAGGGTCCCCTGAATCTTCCCAACACTTTCCCTAGGGTACTTAAGGGCTTACCTGGGTGTAGGTCCCTAGATTCGTCGTGGGATAAGATTCAGATCAGACACCACTGCACTTCTACTGTCTGGGCACTCTGGACTTCGTTTGGGCCTGACTTCGTCTCCCTTTCAGTCTGCTGCATCGTCTGTGCATCATAGAGGAACCTTCCAAGGCCTGTGAAGCATCAAAGACACCTGAAGAAATCTCCCTTGGAGTGAAGGAGTCACTGCCCTGCATTCGCAGGCACCGCAACTAGGTAGACTGGACTGCAGATCCTGGGCTCCTCCGGACTCCGTGGGCTCTGCAACACAGATGGTGGTTCTCCACGGCTCCTGAGGCCTGCCCTGCCCTCTCATCAAGTTTGAGGCCAGTATCCCTCGTGGGGGTTGCAATAACCGAACCCCTGTGCAACGTGTACAATCTGCAGTTGCAAAGGCTTGTTGGTTTCCTTCCAAGAAGATCTTCGGGCTCCAAGTAGCCCCAACCTAGAGCACCTCCAGTGACCAGAATCTTCAGCCACACTGCATCGTGGCCTGCATCTTTTGGTGAGCTGCTTGCGACTCCAGTACCTCCGGCCTGTGGGTCCACTTGAGGGTCTCACTTGTTCCTTTTGGGCTCCCCTGATTGGTCGGAGACTGCCCTGACTCTCCTGCCTTCGGTGAGTACCCTGGACCTTGCTGGTCCCGACGTTGCTCCTTCGTTGATTCCTGCATTGCTTGCCTTTGCCAAGGCTTGTTGGTGCTCCCGCCGGACACCGACCCCTCAGCACTCAACATCCTTTGTGGGACAGCTCGTGCACGGCTCCTGGTCCTCCTCAGCGTCGCCTGGTCCTCAGAGCTGCAGAGTCAAAGTCATCGTCATCCATCCTGCAACATTCGACATCGGAGGGCACTCGTCTTCCAGGTCTCCTGGTCACTCCTGAGTAACGTAGACTCTGTCCCCTCTGCTTGCAGGTACCTCTCATCTAGAATCCATCCTTGGATTCCACCGGACACTTTCTCCTTCAACAGCGGCACTTTCCTGAAGTCCTCCATTGGGTTTGACGGCGGTTTCCGGCACCACTTCACACGTATGCACCCGGCTTCCCTGGTGTAGGTAACATGGGTACTTGGGTATCCACGGGTGGGGTGGCTCTCCAACCTTCTGTCTTCCACGGGGTTTCTTGAGGGTCACTGGGAAGGGTCCTTAATCTTTAAAAATCCAACCGCGACTTACACGTAGAGTTGACGGAGCACGCGGTCGTGTTCCCACACTGCACACGCTCTCCGTGGGGTCCCTATCTACTCACCTTGGGTGGTTCCTTGGGATCCCAGCACTTCTACGTCCTCTCGACACTGTCTTGACCCAAGTCGTGGTTCTTATACCACTTTATTAGTATATGGTTTGGTCCCCCTCGGGCCACTGTGCATTTCATGCTATTTACTGTGTTTCTTTGCTGAAGTATTGTGTGCATTGTGGATATCTCCGGGTAGGAGATATTTCTATGTGTTAGAGTATTCTATAATAAATACATATTTTTATAAATACTTTGTGTGGTTCTTTTTCACTTAATCTATGCTATAAGATTGCATTCTGGTAAAAGAAGCTGCTTTACACTGCTTCTGGACTAAGCCTGAAGGCTGCTCTCCACAGCTACCACTTAGAGAGCTTTCTAAGGGTGTCTAAGACCTCTTAAATCATCATAAGGGTTGTCTAGACTGGTGCAAGGTGTCCACTTACATAAGTGTACATCATATACCAGGCCAGCTTCTCACAGCATCTCTGACATCAAGAGCTGACCTTAAAATAAATTGTAATAGAGAATGTCAGATTTTGGGGAAAATGTTTAATATGCATTTACGGGTAGGATCGATGGGACATTTTGAAAAAAAAATTGACGTGCTACAGATATTTTATATCCTCTAAGGGCCGTTAGTTTCAATATTAACAAATATTGCAACTTGATCTTTAAAAACGATGTGCATTTAAAGAATTCTGTTCATTTTTTCCTTCTAAGACAAAAGATTGTGAAATCATAGTAAAAACCCAAGCCGTCACCTATGACTGTCTTTAATCTATAGTACTTTTGACCTCTGCTTTCCTGACTTCATTGAAAACCTCGCAGATTATTGTATACTAGTTGAAGAGAAGCCCCTCCTCACAGTGCCTTTTATTGTCGCCAAGTGCCCCAAATGTGACTTGAAAGCAATAGATTAATCTAAGATCCACAGCTTTTATCACACCCTCCCTTCGCGCAGTGGGCTTAAGTTGTCTTTACTGTGAGCCAGAAGTGATTTGATTTTTTTCACCTTTCTTTTACCAATGCTGCTCATTTCATCAGACAAAATTGGCCACATGTCAAAGGCGTCCTTTTTTGGGCTTAGTAGGCTCCAGAATTTCAGATAGTAAGAATTTGTCTCCAACATTTGTTGCCAATTCTGATTGCGAAAAATCCTCTTATCCAGAACCTCTCGCTAAATCCCCACAGGTCCCATATGTTCTAGTTCTGGAGAAGAGCTTTCTTCTTCACCTTTTCCTTTGCTTCTTTTAATTTGAGAGCCTTTTTTTCTTGAAAAGCTAGTTCTGCACACATATAGGGTAGAATTTTGGCATTTACATTCGCTGCATGGTAGGATTTGTCCTTAAAGAAACACATAATTAAAATGACTGGCGCAACTTATCAGTTCTCTTCTGGCTTTATTAATGATGTCATTCCTTTGTGCCTTTGCAGACACTGGTATAATGTCTTTTTGTAAACATTGCCTCTCGGTCATTGCAGGCAGGCTCGAGCATGTATTATTATTATTTTTTTAACTCGGGTGCAATCTCACATCAATGCAGATTTTGGGGTTTCAGCCACTTTGTGTAATTGTTTTTTCTTCTTTACTTTTTCTCATAATTTTTGCAAACGATAGTGTGGTGAAACTAGAAAATGTCTCACAGGCGGCTGCTCAATATATTGGGCAAATATCTTGTGTGACTTGTGTGGATCTGTATACTTTGCATCTAATTTTCAGACAGATAACCGCCAAAGCTTAATTTTCTGTATTACACAAACTTTTCATGAAAGTGACTTTTGTTATGCATGGATACAATTACTAATTTTTGGCCACTCCTTGTAACAACCCACCTAAAAAGGAATAACCGTTTTTCCATTAAAAAGTAAGCTGCCAATTGTCGAGTTAGCTGTTTTATGCATGTATTTTCACAGCTTATGCTTTCGGTCCTCAGTGAGATTTTTGCCCTTTATTTTGTATCAACCTTCAAGCGAACTGTAGTGTGTGATTTTAAATATCATGGGAACAGTCCAGACCGAACTGCCAGGCCAGGTCCTCCCTGGACCGGAAACAAGCAAGTGGGCAAAAGAACAATGAATTTAACCCAGATCTTTTGACTGGGGGAGAATGTTTGCATTGTCAGCATTCCGTCCATCATTTGTTTGCTGTAACACTTTTCGCCCTAAGTGGGATGGATATGCCCAGACGTGGGTCCCTTGCTCACTGTGCCACTGGATTCCAGCTAGCCTGGCTGAAGAAGGGTGACATACCCTGAAACTGGTCCCAGGATGCTCGTTTCCGATCCAGGGAGGACCTGGCCTGGCAGTTCGGTCTGGACTGTTCCCATGGGGCACAGGGTCAAGACTGATTTGCATATGGCTGGGTCCAAACTGGGGTGGCGTAGTGGGCAAAAGAACGATGGATTTAACCCAGATCTTTTGACTGTGGGAGAATGTTTGCATTGTCAGCATTCCGTCCATCATTTGTTTGCTGTAACACTTTTCGCCCTAAGTGGGATGGGTATGCCCAGACGTGGGTCCCTTGCTCACTGTGCCACTGGATTCAAGCTAGCCTGGCTGAAGAAGGGTGACATACCCTGAAACCGGTCCCAGGATGCTTGTTTCCGGTCCAGGGAGGACCTGGCCTGGCAGTTCGGTCTGGACTGTTCCCATGGGGCACAGGGTCAAGACTGATTTCATATGGCTGGGTTCAAACTGGGGTGGCGTAGTGGGCAAAGGAACGATGGATTTAACCCAGATCTTTTGACTGGGGGAGAATGTTTGCATTGTCAGCATTCCGTCCATCATTTGTTTGCTGTAACACTTTTCGCCCTAAGTGGGATGGGTATGCCCAGACGTGGGTTCCTTGCTCACTGTGCCACTGGATTCAAGCTAGCCTGGCTGAAGAAGGGTGACATACCCTGAAACCGGTCCCAGGATGCTTGTTTCCGGTCCAGGGAGGACCTGGCCTGGCAGTTCGGTCTGGACTGTTCCCATGGGGCACAGGGTCAAGACTGATTTGCATATGGCTGGGTCCAAACTGGGGTGGCGTAGTGGGCAAAGGAACGATGGATTTAACCCAGATCTTTTGACTGGGGGAGAATGTTTGCATTGTCAGCATTCCGTCCATCATTTGTTTGCTGTAACACGATTATTAATATGGGCCTAAAAGTTTTCCTGCCAATTCCATTGGGTTGTGTATTATAATAAGGCACTTTTCTTAAGGTTGGGTTTCCTTTCCTTTCAGAAAACAGAGCGAATAAACAATCCACAACTCAAATATGCTTCAACACAGGTGTCACCAGTGTCATGTTAAGAGCTGAACATTGTGCAGATGTTCAGACGAATTACGACAAATACCTACCTATACAGGAAGAACCTTTAGGCAATCGAGTTTTCTTCTTGAGAGAGTTTTTTGTCAGGCTTGTCTGTCCATTAGAAATGAGGTACTGATCTCAAATTGTTTGAGGTTTCTTTTTTTTTTCAAGTTTGTAAGTGATACAGAATGGACCTCTTGGGATCTGATGAGATTGCTAGTGTGCCTCAAGAGATGCAACAAAGTCATGGGGCTATGCTTTTTTAAGCACACATCTGGTTAGAGCAAACAGTCCAAGAGACAAAGTATATGAAGGATGAACAAAGTAGTCAGTGTGTGCTGGGAGTGCAGTAAGGGTTTTAGCACATGTTAAAACCGTTTTTTTTAATAAGAAGCCTCAATGCAAGCATATTCAACTGTCATTGGTGTTTTCATGTCTAGAAAGGCAGCTGTGGATCCAAGGATGCAGATCAGTAGTTTGTGACCGAGACACAACTCGTGCCGTGGTCTCTGCTAAATCACGTGTCCAACCCTAATGTAATTGTTTAATATCCATGCTAACATGGCACCCCAGTAGTTAGAGGCAAGGGCTCAATTTGGTTTGTGACTTGGAGATGAGTTGGAATTGTAGACTTCAGCAATATGTCTCCTTGTTCAATTTGATTTTACAGCAAAATGTTGATTTGCTGCTTTAGCAACAAGGAAGTACTTTATCACATGTTGTAGAGCACGGGCCATGCCTGTTTTACCACAAATAGTAGCCCATTGATGTGACTATCATATATTGATGTGCTTTTAGTCTGTTGTAAAACATTGGTTGGTCAAATTTCTCTTGCTGCACAATAGTTACACGCCTGAGGTATTTGAACTGAGAAGAAGTGTCGGTTTGTGTTTGTCACAAAGGTGACACCTTGAGAAAGAGAATTTATGTGGGCAAAACAGGAGGGAATGTATTAAAAAACGAGAGCTGGAAGAGGTATTTTTGAAAAGTTGATTTGAGGATAATCACTCAAAGGCTATTGACATGGGCAAAATGAACAGGTTCTTAGGGTGTCGCAAAACCAGGTATCCAACAGCCCCTTTACTAGTAACCTCCAGCAAAGCAAATCTGTTTTTATTAAGTTTGAACATATTTTAGTCCACCCAAGAGTAAATGGCCTTTAAACCAAATCGAAGGTAGTCTGGTGTCTGGATATCCTGGGGCAGCCTCTCATTCAGCTATATACTCTTTGCATAGTTGGAGAATTTGATAATAAATGGCTCGATCAAGTAAGCAGTCAGGAAGTTGGCATTAAAATATAGTGTAGCGTTAAGGCCGGAGGCACTGTGCAAGCCACTTGAATGAACAGTGATCTCAAAGGGGGTGTGCAACAGCTTGCACTCTCCACTCCACAAAACTGAGCAGGAGTCCAATAGTAAATGAAAGAAAATGAGCTTATCCATCAGAAGCTTGTTATCAACCTTGTTGAATGCTTAAGTTGCGTCTCTAAGGGTCTGATGCCGTTTTTTTAAGCACCCATATCAAGTCTAATGTTGTCAAGCAATGCTGGGACTACAGATTCTATGCCTTTACGGGACCAGAAGCCATCATCTTACATGCAAAAGGCTTCCATACAGTGTCCCTCCCAAAACAATGTCATGGCTTTTGATCTGTGTATGTTCTGCAAGGGAAAAAGTGTGTTGTAAACATATTAATTCCAGAATTTGCTTCTAGTTGTAGATTTCTGGAAACTAAAGAAGTTTAGTACATATGAAAAGAGTGTCTCTCAAACTGTTGGTCTCTGTTCTCCTGCAAATGGACTCCTGGTGCCCCAGAGACCATCAAGATGCTTATGTGCACTTGTCATTCTGTAGAGTGTAAGCAATTCATAGTAAAAGACCACCATTTGCAGTGCTAACGGTGTTCACTGACTTTGTTTGTGATAGCAGCACACTTAGTTTTTGCGTTCTTACTTATCTGAACACTTGCATCTGAACACTATCTGAACACTTAAAAATCACATATTAGAGTGTCCATTGAGGTTCTAAGTCTCTTCAACAGACTATGGTTTTACCATTGCCTCCCTGTTCCACTTATAAGGCAGGCCCAATTCAGTTCCATCAACTTGTGTAAAATGTCTATGCACAGTAGTCCAAACAAGCGCTGCTTGTGTCTTCCAAAATTATTGCAGATGTGAGTCACCAAGCCAGTTTGGTTTGTACAGAATCTTAGAGGTTTAGTTGAGACAGGTCATATTGCATATTTGTCCATTTATGAAAGGCTTGTCACATCTAGTGCGTCATTTCCAGAACATGGAAGAACCGGTTATGACTTCCTTTAAGATGCCAGCTAACAGTTAAACAGATTATTCTTGGAAACATGTTTCTAGACTTCTCAAGTACGGCTCCTCATTCTTAAGTTACGTCGTTCAATAGTTGCTTTACTTGAAGCACTCACAATACATAGAAGAAATCCTGTCAGTGATGAATCCTTAAACAGCAAAGGTGTTTATGATCCATATGCAAAAAGAACAATTGATGGACAGAATGCAGAACAATGTCATACATTCACCCCAGTACAGAGATCTGGGCCTAAATCCATCTTTTTTTTGCTCACCATGCCATTCCAGTTTGGACCCAGCCATATGCAAATCAGTCTTGACCCTGCGCCCAATGGGAACAGTCCAGCCCGAACTGCCAGGCCCTCCTTGGACTGGAAACAAGCATCCTATCACCGATTTCGGGGTTTCACCCCTCATCAGCCAGGCTAGCTTGACTCCAGTGGCATGGAGAGCACGGGACCCACGTCTGGGCATACCCGTCCCACTCGGTGTGACAAATGCAAAAAGAACATTTGATGGACAGAATGCAGAACAATGTCATACATTCACCCCAGTACAGAGATCTGGGCCTAAATCCATCGTTTTTTTGCTCACCATGCCATTCCAGTTTGGACCCAGCCATATGCAAATCAGTCATATAGCTGTGTCTGAACTGGGGTGATGAAGTGAGCTAAAGAACGATGATGGATTCAACCCAGATCTGTGACTGTGGGTGAGTGTCTGAAAAGTTTCAGCGCTCCGTCCATCATCTCCTTGTGTTTGCTTTGTTTGCCCTAAGTTGGCAGGGTATGCCCAGACGTGGGTCCCTTGCTCACTTTGCCACTGGATTCAAGCTAGCCTGGCTGATGAGGGCTGTTAGCCCGAAACCGGTCCCAGGATGCTTGTTTCCGGTCCAGGGAAGACATGGCTTGGCAGTTCGGGCTGGACTGTTCCCATGAGGCACAGGGTCAAGACTGATTTTCATTTAGCTGTGTCTGAACTGGGGTGGCGAAGTGAGCTAAATAACGATGATGGATTAAACCCAAATCTGTGACTGGGGGGTGAGTGTCTGAAAAGTTTCAGCGCTCCGTCCATCATCTTTGTGTTTATGATCCATATCCCTATATAAGAGCTCAGGCATTTAAGGCTGGCCATTGAGCCCTCCTCCCTAAGGTGAATCATGAGGGGCCTGATATACATGACTACCAAAAAGTCAATATATTACTTTAACAAGTAAGTAGGGATGCAATCGTGCATTCTGCCAATGAACTATCAGACCCTCTGGAATTTAGCCCTAAAATAAGAGAACCCGCTAACAGCAATAGCGGTCCTTTTGAAAGAAGATTAGTGGTAGTTGCGTCAACAAATGCTCAAAATTGTAGTTTTCGAGAGAACCTTGAGGTAAGCAAGCACTAAAAATCTCTTAGCAAAATGTTAAATTTTCACCTCTGCTGAAATTTTGTACATTGGTCCAAAGTGATCCTCTGAGAAGACACTATGTGCAAATGATCTTCTGTTTGAGGATTCAGCGGCAGCAGACTTCTTCTGTACATTTACATATATCTTTATTCAGCCACAACACCTTAACTTGAATGGGTAATGTTAAGATGTGTAACAGTGTTTTGCTTTTGTTTTTATGTGAAGGGGTGTCACCATGGATGTGGGAATGACTAAATTTGAAACCAATACCAAAGTCATTACGTTGATGGATGCACCTGGGCATAAAGACTTCATTCCAAATATGATAACAGGAGCAGCACAGGTTGGTTTTGGCTTTTCTTCCTGCTTGCATGTATTGTTAGAGTGATGGTGTCATTAAAGAGCAAGCATACTTCTACGAGCTGGCTTTGCTGTTGTTTAATGCAGTATAGGCACAAAAGTTTGCATTATTTATTACTCTTAAGTCCTGACTCTTTCCATTCTCAACGTGTGGGTATTCCTGCCGTCTAGTGGTGGTCTAGAAACGTTTTCTGAGGCCTTGTAAAATGAGAACTTGGCACGCCAGTATATGTAAATAATATGTCACACACCCCATCCCTGCATTTATTTGTGCCCTGGCCTATTTTATGTCACTCATTAATGTGGACTTAACCCTGCTTCTCTCACTCAACAGATTCTTTGTGTGTTATGGGCTCAGTTGTTTTGGCTTCTCTCTATGATCTTATTCTTGCTGTTCTTTCTCTCCATCTCATTTTCCCTCAGATTGGCCATTATGTGCTGCTATGCCTCTCCTTTATGCCATTCTCATTGTGTCATCAACATACATAACCTCTGCTTCTCATTTCTGGAGATTAGTGATCCAGTGCATGCCGGTGTTCTGGGCTACAATTGAGATGAGGTCCCTACAGAACCTCCTGACAGGTTGTTGTCCACCCACCTTTTGTGGAATGTATCAACCTTGCTTTTAGTAAAGTGGAGATATCCCCCCCATAAAAGTGAATCAAAATTTGCATAATTTCTCCACAGTCTAAGTGCACAGATCGACATTTCAATCTAAAGGCAAGTTGATGGGTCACCACGAGGACGCAATGAATAACAAGCCTGTTGGCAAACACTATGCAGGGACAAAGGAACACATACCAAATATCTCTGCGTCAGCTATGGTGTTCTAGTCAAGAAAACCTCTCATATTCGACAACGCTTACATGTACAGTAGAAAACCAGCACTGTATGTACAGCAACTAGTGGAGCACTAGTACCAAATATGAGAAGAGCAGTCTAAATGTGTCCCAGTGTACCCCACCCATCCCAGGAACTACCTTGGAATGGTGGTAGCATTCTCATAAACTCACGGTGGGTACCCCTTCTGTGAGCTGTGTTCTCATCCCCAGCTCTTCGGAGTATATTTCACGAGCACCTTGTGGTGAACTCTCCATCAGTGCTAAGTGAGATAAATTAAATATGCCCCTGTGCATAAATGTGTTGGCACTGAAAGCAATTTTCATTCCATTGAAAACTTTAAATGCAAGTCCTAATAACCGGTGTGGTGATGGTCCACAGCCATCATATACTTCTGAAAACAAGGGGGCTACCCTTTTCCCACAAATCTGCAAGCTGACTGTATTCATGCGAAAATAGACTCTGCAGCAAGGCAGGTTCTTGCTAGTCTTCCAAGTTTCTTGGTTCAGCAGTCTAAGAAATCTTCTGTTCGTGACGTATAGCTGTAGATACGCATGCTATGCACATGCTATGCATACTTCTGCCATCTAGTGTTGGGCTCGGACGTGTATAACTTGTTTTTGTTCGATGAACGTCTTTCGAGTCATGAGGTGTAGTGACTCCTCCCTTAGGCAGTATTGCTCATGAACATCGGCTCCATCTTCAGATATTTTTCCTTACTCATCCCACCAGTGGCAGATCCTCCAGGGAAGTCCTCAAGCTCATCTTTGAATCCTCCAGGGAAGTCCTCAAGCTCATCTTTGAGACCTTTGGTCGACCTCCCGTAGACACTTTTGCAGCTCACTTCAACACCAAGTGCAAGCAGCTTACTTCTTAGTTGGGCAGAGGACTCAGTTCCCTGAGGGAAAGCTAGATGTTGAACTGCTGGCATTGTTTCTGTATGCTTCCCTCACAACCACTCTGATCTCCCCAAGATCAAGGTGAGCTCAAGATATACACTTATCCTGGTGAACCTGGCATCCCCTTTGCCAGGATTGCTTCTGTGTCTTCCTCCCATCTTCTGCAGTGGACTCATGATCATGTCACCCAAAGGAGAGATTTTTTTGTCCATTTAAGATGGGAAAGTGTTGCACTACTCAATGTTGCTCAGTTTGAGCACTTTCATCCTCTGGAATTGCCTTTTAATACCCGGGCCTCTCCTCCGAGAACATAGAAGTCCATGCAGCTGCCAGGAAATCCCCCAGCCGAACCTAGTTTTGTCAGTGGATATTGCTTTTTAAAGCTACTGAAACAGGACTTGCAGGTAAATACCTAGTGGAGCCAGCCTAGTTATCCTTTCCCCACGGCCAACAAATTGTCGAGGTCTGAACCTAAAGACTCCTGGAACAATAATCTAATCCTTCCAGTGTTATGCACATGCCTTTTAAGAGAACTGAGACTGTGCTCACCGAACACAGCCTTTCTTTGTGACCAGAATCTCAGTCAACATGGTAAATGAGCTTAAAGCCGTTTTTACAAAAGTTCTGTACCACTCATGCAAAAAATTGTTCATTCGACCTTTCACATCCCAATGCCTCCTTAGTTGATTAAGCCCTCCATAACTTTGACATGAAGAACACATTATGGCTTTATATAGATTGAACAAATTACTTCTGTTGTTCAGACCAACTTCCGTCCAGCATCAAGCACATTCTACCTGAGCTAAGGCGGCATCAGTGTCATTTTCCAGGCAAGTGCCTGTCAGAGATGTGCTGGATAGTTATGCTGGCTACATTAAGCTCTAGAGGCTTTCTCCCAGACCAATACCATTTGACCAGTAGCACTTCTGTGGAAATGTTCACCTGGGCCTAAGCTGCCTTCTTATAAATTCCTCCTTTTCGCTACCTCCGCTTCTGTGGCATCTAACCATGATTAAAAATGGGACAGCGCTACGCAGTAAAATGAGGATAAACCTACCTTAATAGTGATTAGGCTACTTTTTCTTTATAAGCTGTCTCCCATTTTCAGTTTCTTCCCGCTGTCCTGTCATCCAAGTCGATTCTCTATCAAATAAAAAAATGTGATGTGTGTGGATACAGTGCAGGATGATAATGTCACATATAAAGTATGCATGCTAATGCAGTACAGGCATGCAAGTACCTAAAACCTATTGAAGCAGTTTCTGTGCCTGCTCTTAGGTATGTGGTAGGCACACCAACAAGCTGATAACAGGAAAAAACCTTTGGACTAAGAGGGACAGCCACCATAAAGCTGATGTACATGCCACTGGTTTCAGCAGTAGGTACATTAACCCCTTGAGTTAATTTAGCAGCTTAGCTAGTCAAATGTCCACGAGGAGGGCGATTTTATGTTACACAATATAACAATTCTGAAAAAGCAGATGATCTTAAACGAAGTATTCTTTATGATTAATCTTAGCTATTGTTTACAACATTGGGCTACAATAACTAGCACCATCATAGGGTCAAAAATTGCTTGCAAGCGCCAATACCGAGAATTTTCACAGGCGCCATGTCTTGAAAAATTCTGCAGCCTATGCAATTATAATATGGGCTCTTTTTGAGAGATGTATATCCTCTTAAAACCCATGCATTGCTATGGTAAAATTATATTTTTTAACCTTTGATCATAAAACATTATATGCCTAAACCATGGAATACGAGAAAAATAGACTACGGACCTGTCGTGCAGGTGGCCTCTGTGATCGGGCAGTAGGTTGACCACCTCACTCTAGGTCATTACAAACACTGTCTCTTGTCCTGAACTTTTCACCTACATGCAATTGATTTCATATGTGTTGGATTAGTTCAGTGGAAGAAAAACAAGACTACAAAACCAATAATGCACTAGGCTATCACATAAGTCTAGACCTGTTCACCCTTTTGAGTTGTAAGAATTGTCTGGTCACAGCTGGGGGACAAGTGTTCCCTTTGTAGAATGCATTTCTTGAGCTCTGTGTACAGCTGCTCCCTTTCAGAAAGGCCTTAAAACTCTCCTTTTCTGAGAGCAGACTGAAGCCATCCTACACTAGCACTGGAATACCCATCTGGGTTATCGTGCAGTAGAATGATAATGCTTATGAGTTCCCTTTGTCGTGAATTCTTTCCTTCTGTCATTAAATGCATTGGTCTTTGTAACAGTAGTCAGGTAGTCGGGGGTAAAAAGCAATTGAGAGCAGTCTAGTTGGAGTTTGCCCGTTCTTCAGGTAAAAGCCAGATCATCATTGTCCTTTCGGGTCCTGTTTTCAAGAGTATTAAATGGCCAATACTGGTCATTTGTAAGTGGTATTGCTCTGCATCCAGATCGAAAGAGGGAGGGGGGTCCACTTCCTCCCATGACTTATTTTGAATATGTGCCTTCCACGTGGGCTGTTGCTCCTGTATTAAATGGGTTATAATTTTTCTCCAGCTGCACCTCCAAAGCAAAATGTTTGACCCCTGTGTTTACATTTCGCTTCTACACTGCAGATATTTTGGCGGATATCGCTATGAATATAAAATCTCCTAGCCATCGTGAAGGAAAGTTAAGGATGCGGAGGAGAGGATTAGGCTTATTTTAATCAAAGACTACAAATCCCATGATTCTTTGCAAACTGTAAGCAGAACAACCATAGTCAGTCCCATATAAGCAACATCAAGGAATAGTACTTCCTCCTCCTTCGAACGAACATCCTGAATCACGCTTTCCAATCAATAGTCTTGCTTCTGATCCGATCCTGTACAAAAACAGAGATACCCTAAGGTCCCGTATGAAACAGTATTTTAAATATGCAACAATTCTTCGCAGTAGAATTAACTATCCCAAACTTTAATAATGCACCAGAGGTGTCTGGTCAGAAACAGTAGACATGTAACTAAACAACATCACTTAAAAAATGCTGAACCGTAACCTTGTCCCTCATTCCCCGCATACTTATCCAACACTGACAATCTCACTGGTTTCCAGGAGGGTAACAGTTGATAATGCAACCGGGAGGGATAATCCTCGCGTCCGCATCCTTAATAGAATTGAAACTTTCCTTCACGATAGATAGGAAACTTTGTTCTATGTCAGGACCAGAGGCTCAGATTATGCTAGTTTAAAGCTGGTTCACCACCAGTGAAGTGATGCCAGTGATTGGTTTGAAATTAAATGTTTTAAAAATGGAATCTGAGGAACAATCAGCGGCTCTGAGGATGTCCTCCCGACAGCTCCCCAGAGAGAAGGCCTTAGAGGCCATGGCCCCCCTTCTGGAGGGTGCTCCGAAGGAAGAGATATCAATGCTTGCTTCTTGCAGTATCCATCTCACCTAACGGGCAATAGTCGCCGCTGAGACTTGCTTGAACAGCTTCTTAAGTGAAATAAACAGTTTTGCTGTCCCAGGTGGTCTATACTCCTCCATCATAGACTTGTACGCTTTCAGGCAGCAAACCACGTGCAGCTTAGGGTGATCCAGAAAAGCTGGGTAGTGAACGATCCTAGTATTGGATTTAGTGCGTCTAGCAATATTGAAAGATATCCCCTCATGGTGAAGATGGATGATGAAATGTCCAAGGCACGGACATCAGAAACTCGTTTATAGGAGATGAGACAAAGCAGCATCGCCAACTTACCTGTTAATTCCTTACGGGAAAGGTATGCGGTATCCTGCCAGGATTGTAGTAACTGAAGCACCAAATTGACATCCCATAAAGAAGTGTACCTAGGTTGCAGTGGAAAAGACAACCTAATGCCCCTCAGGAGTCTGCAAACCATCGGTTGTTCCCTGACCGGAATGCCGTGTATAAGGACGTGACCCGCAGAGATTGCCAATCTGCTTGCATTGATAGTGCAGTAGGTCAGACCTCTGTCCACCAGTTTGGACAAGAAGTTTATGATATGCACTATATATGCCCCACCGGATCCAAATCCTATCGCACACACCAGCGTGACCACTGTCTCCTCGCGGAGCTATACCTCTTGACCGTGGAATCTGCCTAGGCTCTTCTGATGAGGGAGGCATCCCCCGATGAAAGGCCCAGGACTTCCCAACATCCCCTGTAATACTACAACTCATGAGTCGGAGTGATCCCTCCTTCACTAGTGGATGCAAGTTGCCATGTGGATCCGTCAGAAGACAAGGAGTCAGGCGACGTTGGATTGAAGAATCCATAGAAAGTGCTAGAAGAACTGTATACCAAACTTGCAATCTCCAAACTGGTGTCACCAAGACCACCTCCACCTTCTGTCTCCTGAGCAAAGCCGCAAGTCTGGCTATCTTGAAGAATGGGGGAAAGGCATAACCCCGAAATTGACTCCAATCCTGCAGGAAGGCATACTTTGCTTCCGCAAGGGTATACGCACACCAGCTGAATAATCGGGGAAACTGGTGGTTGAGGCAGGAAACGAAAAGGTCTACTTGACACTGACCCTATCGACTCATCAAGCTCTGAAAGAGAGAGGGGTCCAGCTTCCAGGTGCTATAATCCTTAAGGTGTTTGGTTTGCCAGTCTGCTGTCTGGTTGAACTTCCCTGGCAGATATTCTGCCGTTACGGACAATTTGTGATCCAGGCAGTATTGCCAGAAATCTCTGGCCAAATCCACCAGTACCTTGTACTTTGTCCCTCCCATACAGTTGATGTATCGCACCACCAAAATGTTGTCCTTCTTCAACAAGATGACACATGAGACCTTGTTGGCTGCCAGGCTCTGCACTGCAAAGGATCTGGCAAGGAGTTCCAGGCAATTGATGTGGAGAGACTCCTCCTGTTCTGACCACTGTCCGCCTGTGGTAGTATCCCCACAGCACGCATCCCAATCCTGATGACTGGCATCTGACTCCATCACCAGTTCTGGGGCTGATCCGAAGATGGCCCTGCCGTTCCAGGCCTGCATATGCTCGAGCCACCAGCGGAGCTCTGATTGAGTCTTTGGGGAGAGAGAAACCTCCTGAGTATATGTCATGCCCTTCCACAGGTGCTGCGCTTTCAGTCATTGAAGGGCCTGGTAATTCAATGGACCTGGAAAGATTGCCTGGATTGATTCTGAAAGTAGACCCACAATCTGGGCCAGATGGCGAAGGGAAACCCTGTCTCTTGTCAAGGTTCTTCGTAACTCCAGGCGAATCAAGAGCATCTTCTTTTGGGATAATCTGAGGAACTGGCGTACCGTGTCGACCTCAATCCCCAGAAAGGTCATCTGTTGCGCGAGGACGAAGTCTGACTTTTGCTCGTTTTATATAAAGCCTAGGTCCTGTAGCAAGTACTGAGTCATCCGGAGTTCCACAAGTAACCTGTCTGCCTCCTTGTGCATCAAAGGATGTCGTCCAGGTAGACAATGAGTCGCACCCCATGTTCGTAGCCATTCCATCACTGGTCTCAGCACCTTGGTGAAGGACAGCCCGAACGGCAGGCAAGTGAACTCGTACACCTGTCCGCCCCACTGGAATTGTAGAAACCTCCTGTGGGGAGGGAAGATCGGGTTGGTGAGGTAGGCATCCTTCAGGTCTAGTCATACTAGCCAGTCTTTGGGTAGGAAGACTTCTCGTAGAAGGTGAATACCCTCCATTTTGAAATTACGGTATACCAGCCAACGATTGAAATCCCGAAGGTTTATGACCGGCCTGAACGCTTTGCCCTTTTTCTCGACTAGGAAGATATTGCTCAGCAATCCCCTGGGATGAAGAACTGTACGAGTAATGGCCCCTTTCTCCAGAATGTCTAGGACTTCTCTGTTCACCACCTGAGCCCCTTCTCGAGAGAAGACTAAAGGCTGGGACCGGAAGTGCTGATGAGGTGTACCATGGAGTTCTATATGAAAGCCCTTTACGGTTTGAAGTACCCATGCGTTCCCTGTAATGGAGGTCCATTGATGGCTGAACCATTGCAATCTGCCCCCCACCCCTGGTAGGGAAAAATTGATATTTCTTACTGGTGGTTCCACCTGGTGCATTACTGGCTCAGTGGAAACTGCTTTTGCCGCCACATCCTCTGTTGCAACCTCTCAAGGGGTAGAACACTCCGAATTTCTTGTGGTCTTGCCTCGGCAGTGATCGTCTCGTTTGGAGCATATGGGGGTTGGAGTTGAATTAGTGGCCGGAGGAGTGCCCCCTACCTCTTCCGGCCCCTCCAAAAATTTGCTGGCTAAAAACTTACTTGATGGACTGTTGGGCCTTGTCCAAGGAGGAAAAAGTATTAACAAAACGGGACAGCTCCTTAATAAAAGGCTCTTTGAAGTGACCTTCCACTGGTCTCCGGGCCGGCTTCAGTGGGGGACAGTTCGCCTAGCCTGGGCTCTATTTTGATCAACAAAGAGCGAGAGTGCTCCGTTGATAATGCACAGTTCGCATTACCGAGGAAACACAGGGCCCTTTGGGCCCATCCCGATAAAATTGTGGGATCAATGATATGTCCTGACTCCCTGGCATCCTCTGCCATTTCCAATATTTTCGTTAGCAGGCCCAGGACATCTAGAACCTTATCCTGGCAGGACCGCCAGGAACGATCCAAACCCTTTTAGGGATCTTCAACAAATTTGGTTATAAAGGTGGCCATTTGTGCATCAATGTCTGGTGTACTTGCCACCTTATTGGCCAGCGAGGGCCTGAAACATTCCGCTTTCAAGCAGCCCCGGATCTCTTGGTCGATGGGTTTCCAAATGTGGCTGGCCACATACAGCGCTACATTTGGCGCAGGAACCCAGTCCATAGATCGGGGATGATCTATGTTTTCCGGTAAGCCCGAGGAGCCTTGGTCATTGAAATCATCCAGCCTGGGTTTTTTGGCGCCACTCTCTGGTCGCCAGGTTCTGCTCTGTCCTGGTTCGTTGCCTGAATCCTCATCAGGATCATCCATGTCTTCCCCAGTATTATCATCCACCCCTTGCTGGGGGCAAGAATTGTCCTCGGGGTATCACCCAGCTGGGATTTAGTCTGTGCCATTCTGTCTAGTCGCCTTTTTAGAAAGATCTGGCTCAGTCGCTCAAAGGCATCATATGCCAGAGTGGTCACTTTAACTGTGGTATTGGGCCTGGCTTTGCTCTTGCCGTTTGAGGCCCCCATTGCGCCAATAGGAGGGTCTAGCCTCCAGCCTTCCCCAGTTGGGGGTACTACTGCGCCTCACAATCAACTCAATTATGCGCTGACTCCGGGGTTCCAGATTCGAAGAGACCGCCCTTTCTAAAGATACATCAATGGCATCCACTAATTCCTCATGGATGGGAAGCAATGAGTGCACCTCTTCCACCGACTCCCAAAGTGCATCAAACTCACTTGCCACGGTCCCATATTCCCAAACAGTCCAAATAAGATTTGCCTCAGCCTAGCTTGTTGAATATGCTCTAATCGGCCTCTAAATACACTGGCCATGCACAGTAGACGCTCCGCAGTCATGCAGCTTGACTGTAGCACTTGAATGTTAGAAAGAAAGTGATCAGGGGAAACATTGGGGAAACCCTGCCTCGCTGCCTCCGGCACGCTCAGCACAGTGATAGGCCCTTCGTCACCTCGGAAGGGGAAGCCTGTCAGTGCCGCTCCGAGGAATGCAAGGAATGTGAGGGAGGGGCGTGTCTCCTCCCAGAGACGTGCGCCCTCCACGCCCCCTACTGGGCCTCGAGAAGCACTGCGAATCTGGTTGCTGGGAGACGCTGTGATTCCTGCCCAAGCCAACGCCCCGTTGCCGTTTAGACGCGAACTCCCAGCCGCACAGCCCGGCTTCTGGAAAACCCATCCCTGAGCCTTCTTTGCCGCAGAGATGACTCAGGAGAATGAGGGCACCACAGGGCCTGAAACAAAGACCCAGTCACGGCAGTAAGGTGAGAGGAAGGGAGGCTTCAAGGCCTCACGGGAAAAGACATAAGGCGTGTAAGTTAAGTCGAGCGTCTAGAAGGAAACCCCTGTAATTAAAACAGCCCGCATGCACCAAATAAACAATACAGCCCAAAGGCCCAACTAAGCAGCATTAAGGAAAGCACTTATCTGTTTACTGTTCACAAAGACTCATGGGATTTGTAGTCTTTGATTAAAACATGTTGTTAAGGCTACTGAGCGGAATAAATGAAAGAGATGAGCATAATCTGAGCCTCCGGGCTTGACATAGAATTATGTCCTAATGAGCCAGATAACCAGATCAACTTGCCCAGCTCATCCCTCAAGTATCTGACCTCACTCATTAAACTAATCAAGTTTTGTGCTTGAGTTGGATCAACTCAAGAAGGGACTGGTGAGCTAGACAAGCCACCCACCTGTCCACTGACTGTCTTGACCTGTTCCTAGCAGTGCAATAAAATAACCCCTTTTTTCTTATCGGCCATGTTGGATGTATAGAGATCATGCACCTCAGTATTATGATACCCTCTTTTGGTGGACACCCTCCTAGCTTCTCTATTTGCTCCCTGTGAGTGGAGTCATGTCCTGTAGCATCAAGTCCTACTCAAGTTCTCTGAGCACCTGAGTACCCTCGAGGTGTCCACTCAATCTTCCTCTTTTTTGTCATCTTGTAAATTTGGAGCAATGGAGGGTCTGTCCATGACAACGTTTACTGACATCATTACGGCCGATCATTAAGCTCCAACCAATCATCCCAGTGCTCAGGCATTCTCCTCTGCTGCCTTCACCTGAGACGCATGAGATCATATGTTTTCAGTGTAGTGCTGGCAACATGTGAATTTCAGTCCGCTTACAGTGCCAGAATATCAAAAAGCAGCCCAACTCAAGCTGACGCAAAAGCAGCTATGGCTCGAGGCAACCTTGCTCAGAGCCATGTTCATGTGTCTTCCAAACTTTGATGGGGGGGGGAACTCTCCCTTCACACCAAATGCAGCACATATGTTGTCTGCAGCAAAAGTCTAGTACTTTACACACATCAATAGAAGCAATTTGAGATTATAGATGCTGGCAGTCAGAGCTCACTGACGAGGCAGCCATTGTGCTTGGTTGACAAGCTCGTCTAAGATCAAGAGTCATTCTTACCTTACCAGTGTTGTTGTAAGCTTGTATTATTATTGTCAAAGAAAAGGCAAGGTTTCTACCACACCATACACAAGCAAATAGCATATATACTTTCCAGGCTAAGGTCAAACTGTTTAATATAAATAAGCTGTTCTTGTTTGTTTTAGACACTCAATCGTGTTTAATCACACTTTTGAAGCACTAAAGGATGTCTTTGTAGTGTGTAAAAGTACGCATATGGTGGTTGTCTATGTTTTCTATGAACATATTATGTATAGCTGGTATTTAAAGAGTCCTTCAAAGACAATGAAAGTGAATTTGGTTAACGTGATAAATTTGAATAATGGTTTGTATTTTCTCCTACAAAACCTGACATCTAAGATGATTAATAAAGTTTAGCTTCATGGCAGAAGACATGCAAGCATACGTTGTCTTTTCTTTTTCCTGATGTTTCAACCTGTAGCTTTTCTTTGTAGGCTGATGTGGCCATTCTGGTGGTGGATGCCAGTAGAGGGGAGTTTGAAGCAGGATTCGAGGCTGGTGGTCAGACAAGAGAACATGGATTGCTCGTCCGTTCTCTTGGCGTGACTCAACTAGCAGTTGCAGTGAATAAAATGGATCAGGTAATTTGAAAAAGTAGATATTTCCTCAATCAAACCTGTCAAAGAAGTTTCACATTTTAGAATGTTCCAAAATGGCACCTTATCTTTACAGACTACCTATGGACAAGAAACATGTCTGTGTAATGCACAAGTGTTTGTTCGAAAATAAGAGGAACCCCTTACCATCCAAAGGAATAGGGTATCATACACAAGTATCACAAAAGCTTTTTCCTTTGGAGACAATTTAATCCTATGACTCCTATATATTTAATCAATTCCATTCATTCCCAGTCACTAACATCCTCTGCATACATTGGAAGTGAGACCATATATCCCTTACAGATAATCGTGATAACTCCAATTGTAAAAAAGTACAAATCGATTTATTAGTTAAAAAAAAACCTCCTAGAATACACAGTTTAAAAATGAAGACAGTTTTACATAATATGATTGATGTCTTACATTCATTTGTAACAAAAGCATTTAGACAAATCCTAGTTACACATTTAAAAATCAATACTCTAAATAAAAAGAGAGTACATATCACAAGACAAAAAACAGTCATTGGCAGCGTACACATCCGTAGGGAAAACTTGTAAGGGACTAGTGCCTGGTACTGTTCAATTTATAGAATACTCTTTGACCATAGCCACTTGGCGGATTGTGTACTTTTCAAAAGGCGTCGACGCGTTTCGATGGACTCTTATAACACCATCTTTTTCAAGACAAAAAAACCTTTTGGAACTCTCAAAAAATACGATAGACATTTGATCAGTTAAAAAAAAAACCTCTCTAAGGCGGCGGTGGCTGCTCCCTTAACCCTAAGCCTATGCTTCTCGGGTAGTGGGGGTCGATGCCTCCTGCTTCTTATCTGGATTGTAATTCAATCCTTGGAGTTGGTCTACAATCAGCAGGAAGATGGTTATATGAATCTAAAACAGTCCCACAGAGCGATTAAAAATCAGGGCTGGTTTTATAGTTTATTTAACCTGATGACGGTGGGCGAAGGGTAAGAATAGCCACAAACGATATCACGCAGGAGCGTGCAACTAATAGAACCCTAATTATTACAGGGGAACCTGAACCCTTACACTTCAAGAAGGCGACAGTGGATATTAATAAATATACCCTTTTACCAAGAAGGCAAATGCGTCCGGACACTGCCAGAATCAGTCATTGGGCCAGAAATTTTGCGCGCTACGGGTGGCAGATAGAGTGATGCCCCTTTATAGAACTACTCCAACTAGAAGAGACAACCTTCGCCCACTATCATCAGGTTAAATAAACTATAAAACCAGCCCTGATTTTTAATCGCTCTGTGGCACTGTTTTAGATTCATATAACCATCTTCCTGCTGATTGTAGACCAACTCCAAGGATTGAATTACAATCCAGATAAGAAGCAGGAGGCATCGACCCCCATTACCCGAGAAGCATAGGCTTAGGGTTAAGGGAGCAGCCACCGCCGCCTTAGAGAGGTTTTTTAAACTGATCAAATGTCTATCGTATTTTTTTGAGAGTTCCAAAAGGTTTTTTTTTGTCTTGAAAAAGATGGTGTTATAAGAGTCCATCGAAACGCGTCGACGCCTTTTTGAAAAGTACACAATCCGCCAAGTGGCTATGGTCAAAGAGTATTCTATAAATTGAACAGTACCAGGCACTAGTCCCTTACAAGTTTTCCCCTACGGATGTGTACGCTGCCAATGACTGTTTTTTGTCTTGTGATATGTACTCTCTTTTTTATTTAGAGTGTTGATTTTTAAATGTGTAACTAGGATTTGTCTAAATGCTTTTGTTACAATTGAATGTAAGACATCAATGATATTATGTAAAACTGTCTTCATTTTTAAACTGTGTATTCTGAGGTTTTTTTTAACTAATAAATCGATTTGTACTTTTTTACAATTGGAGTTATCACGATTATCTGTAAGGGATATATGGTCTCACTTCCAATGTATGCAGAGGATGTTAGTGACTGGGAATTAATGGAATAGATTAAATATATAGGAGTCATAGGATTAAATTGTCTCCAAAGGAAAAAGCTTTTGCGATACTAATGCACAAGTGTTCCTTAGGCATCGCAAAATTGTAAAAAAATGATGAAAATCTTCAGAACGGTATATTTCGACAAGAAAAAAAGTACATTTTAGCAGGTCTAGCGTCATTAGATATATTGATTAATATTTATCAATTTAGTGCCGACATAAACTAACTTGCTCTCGTAATTCTATAATTTCCTGGTTTCAACATGTTTAAAAATACAGGCTTTTCACATTTTAAAATTGTATGCATTCTTTATCTTCATATTAGTCTTCTCAAATTTTCTGTGTTTTGATGACACCTTCATGTTTTTGAGTAAACTAGAAAATATTTGTAGTTTGGTATTTCAAACAGCCTGAGGTATGACTAATGATTTGTTAAGAAGATTTTACATCACTGTATTTGCTAGATACTAAGTTAGCTTGCACTACTTTCAGAAGATTACATTTAGCTTTGCTGAAAGAATTCACCAGATAAGAGTATCACCTTCACAGTGGATCTAAATATTATGCGGAGTAGGTGAAGGTCATCCCTTTTGAACCAATGCATATATCTAATTTATGTTTCAATATATTTCTATTGGTTTTATAAGCAGAACACAAATGCTCAACAAAAAAATAACTTTATATGCCCCTCCACTCCAAGACAGCGAACACAAATTGTCGTCCCCATGGAATGGATTTTCCCTTTGTTGATTTGCCCCTCCTTCAAATTTCATTGCACTCTGCTTTTTACAAGTGACCAAATGCTTTCCTACCAAATAAAATGGCCTGCATGACCGGGAACATCAGGTGATCAATTGGTCAGTGCTTAAGGGTAGCCAGGGTACATCCTATAGGTGTACCCTGGCCAAAGTGTGGTCTTTTAAACACCATTGGAACTCCGTCTCCACCTTTGACCACTCCACTAGGTATCTGAGATGGGTAGCTTGATACATAGTGGTGAAACTGCAGAAGCCTAGCCCCCGTTTTTTAACTTTCGCATAAGTGACCCGGCTTCTGGTCATGATGTTCTCCCTCCCCCTTTGAGGTCCGCACAATTGTGTTGCAGTTGGATTATGAGCCATTGAACTGTCTGAATGGGAATGGCCTAGAAAGTTTACTACTCTGTGCAGGACCATTATCTTATCTGTTGCAAAGCATTTGGGGTCTCCAACCTTTTCTGTACTGAGGGCTTCTTATGTATAATGAAACGCATTGAGAGCTACTAATGTTATTTGTGTTGTATAATGTCAATTTTTGTATATGTATATTAATTCAGCCAAGCAAAGCTTTCTAATTTAATAAGCTCGACTGTACACAGATGAGCTACTCGGAGGTAGCTGGAGAGCTACAGTAGCTCACGAGCTTCTGGTTGGAGACCCCGGGTCACTGACCAGACCCATTAGGACATGGCTATGTCCGCTTTGCAATTCCCTCTGGATGCTGTGCCACAATGATGAGAAAATGGCCTTGTGAAGGAACGGTTGTTGATTCTTGTTTGATAATGGAGGAACTTCACTTGAAGGCTGGGTTAGTACAAAGGCACACCTTCTTTCCTAGATATATTAATGCCTAGGACCTCAGACTTCTGCATGTTCAGCTTGAATCCATATGTTTCACAGTATCTCTGTGGTTCCTTGAGCGAATGAGAGTTCACAGGGTCAGCCAGACGTATAAGGATATCATCGTCAAATAGGGATAGTTGGAATTCCTCTATACCCAGTTTACTTCCAGTATGAAAGTCTCATTGTGGATTCTGTGGGCCAGGGGTTCTAGGTGCAACACACAGACCTGAGGGCATAAGTGACACCTCCTGGCTTGTGCCCCCTTTTATTGGAAAGACAATTCATTGTTGGATCCTCCTACTTGAGACAGAGTTTCACTCTTCATGTACTGGGCCGGCCAAACAGCCATACGCACTTAGCATGTTCTCCACCGGGCTGTAATGCACAGTCTGGGTGGAGAACATGCCCAGGCTCCCAATCCCTGGCTCCGCTCCGAACCACGGCGCTCAGACCACACACACAACGCTGCTGTCCTGATGGTGACAGCAGTGTCGTGATTGGCTTAGGGAAGCCTGTGTGCCTCCTGCTTTAAGTCGGGAGGAACAGAAGAGGACGGAGGAGAAGTGGCATCCAGATAAGTGATGCTTTATATCCCCCCCCCCCTTTTACCCCAGCCCCACCGGGGCCATATTATGGTAATACGGCGCAGTTTCATTGTTTGCGCTGTGCGCATTTTTAAAAAGGTGTGCATGGCGCAAACAATGAAAGTGCGCTGTATTACCATGAAAGCGCTGCCCCCAGGGCAGCCGTGAACACTCGGTGCCCTGGGGGCAGCACATTCCAGTGAAATACGGAGCGGCTGCTTTAAAGCTGCTCCGTGTTTCACAGTGCAGGTGGCAACCCGCCTGCACGTTGAAGGGGGATTAGAGATCCCATGCAGGCGGGTGCAGTTAGTGACTGCACCCGCCTGCAAGGGGATGTCTGGGAGGGTCCATGGGACCCCCTTTAACCCCTGCAGAGGGTTGCTCTCAAGAGGCGCACTGAGGGTGCACTGTCAGTGTGCCTCCTGAGGGCTTCTTTGCCTCTGCGCCCACGTCTGTAATATGGCCGGGCACAGAGGCAAAGGGATTCTCATTTGCATGCGGCACGCCCCCAGGCAAATGAGGGCACGAGCCCTGCAGATAGCGCTGGCGCTTTATGTGCGCCAGCGCTATGGTTATTACAGAAGGGGCCGAACAAGCATCTGCGCCCCCTTCTGTAATTCTAAAGGGCCTCAGGGGCGCACAAAGCGGGCGCAAGCGCCCGTTACGCCCCCGGGCCACTTAGTGTAATACGACCTCTGTACTACTCTGGCAGCCGCCACTGCCGTGGACCTCTGGGGGTCTGCAAAGCCTGCTCAACGGTCTGCAACTGCTTATAAAATTAAATAATAGAAGAAGAATAAAGTAAATATACATAAAAAGCAAAATATAACATAAAAAACATTAAACCTGCTCTGTAAATGTGAGGGATTTTGAAGTTGCAAGCTAAAAATGTAATTGCTATGCATAGCATATGTGGTAGCAGTGCAAGTAAAGGAAACGGAATGGACAGTTGGTGGCCTCAACTGAAACACTGGTTTGTGAGGACAAAAAGAAAGCTTACATTAAGCACAAAAAAGGCAAAGTGATATGCTAGAGGCCAGAGTATAGCATATCGCTTCATTAGTTAGAAATAAAACCACATTTTGAGAAGCTCCAACGTTCCCATTTTAATTTCGTCTTTTTCTACATTTTTGGTTTGTGAATTAAATAAAATACTTCATAATTTGTGTATTTGTTCGCTCTATACTTGTTTCTGTCGCTGCATTGTTTTGAGGTTAAAATCGTAGAATTCGCTTAGGCTGGGGTTCCCAGCCTCCAGTAGTGATCCGTGAGGCTCCCTAGGCGTCAAAAGGTTCCCGCTGGTCTGGGACATTCATTGTGTCTCAGTGAAAGGCAGCGGTTATGTGCTTTGGTGAATCCGATCCTCTATGCGCATGTGGGCCTGTAGGGTGTCTCGGTAAGAAGCTTAATGGAGGAAGGATAGTTAAATGAGACAATTAATTTATTTGTAATGACTTGGTTAAGTTACGGAAAATAGTATTGGTCCAGGTGCACGTTATTTGATTACTTTGGAGCAACTGAAGCGTGGAAATGGGTATCTGCATGTATGCTGATGATAAATTTGAACTATCTCTAATGAAATATAAAAAAATTGTGTTGTGCAGAATCTTTTAATGGTTTTTTTTGTTAAAAGGTTTTAAAAACCCAATGGCAAGTACAACTTCAATGCAGATACTGGCACCTTGTCCTAGCATGACTTCTTTCAGAATTGCACTGCAAACCTATGATCTGGTGTGTTTTTTAACTAGCATTTTGTTAGAAGTGACAAAGATAATGATCTTTCTAAATAAATTATGGTGCATCAAGCTTGCGCTCCACAATTAGTGTGTTTTTTAGATGAAAATGTATTTGATATTGCTTCACAGTGGCAATCGTCCCATCAGTTTATGCACCGTAGAAAGCAATCCAATAAGACAATTAATAAAATCAGCAGGCTGTTGCTGGTCAAAATAATTCTGCATTTTTATTTATTTTGATTACTCTGTTTTAATTCATTTGTGTTTTCATGATCTACGTATACTTTCTAATTTACTTCTACATTATTTACTTGTAGGTGAATTGGCAGCAGGAGCGATTTAATGAAATTACCAGTAAACTTGGACACTTCCTTAAGCAGGCCGGCTTCAAGGTAAAGTGCTTTCATGGCCGTGTGTTATTGCATTCATTTTGTTTCATGATGTGAATGTCGGAGGGTTGTATTTTGAGTAATTGTAATATGAGCCATAGGTAAAGTTAAGCTTTGCAGCAGAATAGTTTTTACTTTGCCGTCATTGGGTCTGTAAGAATATTAATGAACACGAACAATCTCCACACGCCATCGGGATCCTGAACACTTTTACATTTGAAACGTTTTTCCTCATGTTAGAATATGCATACCAAAAGTCACTTTATATTATCTACTGGCGGTCGCCAGTAGATAGTTATAGTTACAACCAATGTTCCCTCTAATTTTTTTCCTCTGTGTGCGGCAGTGTAAGGTCTCTGTGCGCTGCAGCCAAGGTTATGTGCGCCAGGAACCAGACCACGCGTGTGGGTGCAGCGTCTAAAGAAAGGGGCGCGGCCAACATTAAAGTGAAAGTGCGTATGGGGCACTTTTACACAAAGTGTATTAAAAATAAAGAAAGAAAGAAAGAAAGCTTTTGTAGCACGGCCGCTAAAGTGAAAGTGGTCACGCTGTGAATTAAATAAATAAATAAGGCCCTCAGAGCACAGTATCTAATATGACCCCCAGGGACGGTTCCTTTTAAAGGCCAGAGGAGCGTAGCCCCACCCGCGGCGACTCTCCCCCACCCTTTAGTCCATACCATTGTTACTACTTTATAATTATCATAGGCTGCTGGTGATGTTGTTGCTGCCCCTAGTAGGAAGCAGACGTATCTGGAGAAGTACTCTTACTACCCCCCTCTACTGTGACCTCCGAAAGGACCTCCTAGGAGTGGATGTCTGAAGGACACTCATACCCATAGCTATGTCCGTGTCTTTCTTACGCTTTTCAAACATCTGGTCTACCTGCGGTCCAAAGAGGTGTTTGCGGTCAAATGGCAGGTTCAACAGATGCTGCTGTACCTCTGACTTAAAGCCAGAGACACAGAGCCAGGCGTGACATCTGACCAGGATGCTGGTGCTAACTCTGCTGGTGCTAACTCCCCTGGCCTTAGTGTCAGCCATGTCTAGAGCCCTTTCAGACTGTGGCATTCAAAAAGGTTTTGGTTTGTTGTTGCCAACTATGGCCTGAAGGCAGTGGTGGTCTGACAGGTTGTTGTTGAATCTCTGGTTTGATACCCAACCTCGGGGCGGTGCTCTGCCTAGCCATGTTGTCGCTGCATGGCAGTGGGTTGTGTGTGGGTGCTGACCATACTTGCAGTCTAAGTCTTCCTCGACTCTGTTGCTTCAGGGTCTTGTTCCCCCTCAGTTTTGGAGTGTGAGCTTGCCTCTGAACTGAACCAGCCGGAAAGAAACAATCCAACAATAGAGCTGGTGCCCATGTGACCTGCCAACTAAGAGAGGAGTCACTATACCTCATGACTCGAACTGCTTCTTCGAAGAAAAAATAGTTGCAAATGTCTGAGCCCAACACTAGATAGCAGGAGTATGCAGTGCATGTGTATTTACAGCCACACATACTACAAACAAAAGTCTCCTAACAGTCACAATGCTTTTTCAATGTTTTTTTGCCTCGTCGCATAAATGCAATTCCTTTTATATGTTATGGTAGGGTTTATTTGTAGAGTTATCATACAAAGATGCTTCTTGGTTTTGGAAGACAGCTATAAAACCAGTGTCTGAGAAATAAAGCCCGGAAGATAATTATTAAAAATCTGGGTTTTCAGTTAGTGTCTAAAACAGTAGGTTTGTTTCTGCCTGCAAACCAAACTCAAAGAAGAGAGTTCCTCAGTTTGGCTGCTTCTGTACAAACAGCATGGTCTCCATAAGTGGCTGTTCTGGTTTTAGCGCTGACAAGCATCAATTGGTTGAGGGAGCATGGCTGTTGACAGAAGTAGCATTTATTGGCCAGAAAATATTGAATTCTGAGGTGTATCTTGGTTTTCTTTAAATGCTTTCGTTTTAAAATAAAAATGTCATGGCATAAACCATATTTGGAGAGTAAAACATAGTTTGCGCCATTTACAGTACAATGATATGAAATCATTTGTAGTGTACAACAGCTTAAACTGCAGTTGTGTAAGCTTCATTATGATTTTATCTCTTTTTTTAAAACTCCCCTAAGTGTCAATACACATAGCTATTGACCTAACACACATGACTGACAGTAGTGACAATCATTCAAAAGAAAATCTGATTTCTGTATCCTTCCATATTTAAACATAAATACAGACTGAAAAATAGATTGTTTTCTGTCTGCATGTATCTGTAAAAAAAAATCAGTTGAAAAATTAGTAAAAACAGAGAACTGGGAGCCTTAATCATGACCCGCTCGAAGTTTCGCTTCTCGTGAGTCAAGACCCTTGCCCGCACCTAACCATGGTAATTAATTCCATGCACATGCCATGTTAATTAAATTAAATGTGGTCACGCTGATTAGGCCTCAACTTCTAGCATTGTTTATTTCTTTTGAAAAGTCATTGTAACTACCTTGTTGAAACGCTGCATAAGAAAAAAACAGCCCCATCAGCAAATGTAAATAAGACAGGTGGTTAAATCCTTTACTAGTTCTGTTCGGATAATATTTTCCTTTTTGGAGCAAGAGTCTATACACAATGAGATATTCCAGCCCAATTTAATAGATGGACATCGGTATCCTAGAAGCCTTAGGACTACTGGGAATGTGAAAGTAGGCTAAACTCCCAAGGTCTCCATCAAACATTTCACTTTTTATTTGCACTTAAAAACTTGCATTGATAGGATTGCTAAGGTAATCTCCTGTGGACTTCTAATTCATCACGGTATAATGGCCCAATTTGGTCTCCAAAGAGTGTTCATCAGTCTAGCAGCTTTAGTTATGATATATGGTATGTCAGAAATCGTACTTGTTCAAACTGAGATGTTTCCTAAGAGTTGCCAATCATCAATTCCCTATCACATTGGACTACACACACAAAATAAGATGTATTATGATAAAAGAGAATTGCTGAATTAAATAGCTGAAAAACAAGGGTACAATGTAATTAATTGCAGACGTTCAATCTTATTTTTTTAATATCAGTAACCTTCTGAGCATCTGACAGAAAGGTAGACCCTTTAGGAATATCAAGTATATCTTCAATTCTGAACCATAAATCCAACACCATGCCGCAGTTCATATATCATGTTCCGACTTTTCAGCAGAGGCTGCAAATGTTTTGTATATAAAGCTTATCCATCCTTATCATATGTTATTATCAGACTGTACATGGTAGACATTCATAAAAGCCAGGCATCCCAATCTAATGGGTAAGACCGATGAGCAACAGCGCACCATAGGGGACTTTTTGAAAGGTGGAAAGGAACTGCCTAGACCATTTCAACCACTTTACAAACACCACGTCAAACTACAGTGTCTCTAGAAATCACTGAAATTATTAAAAGTCACACATAGCAGTCTGAAACCATGGCAGCTGTGTAAGTCGTGCTTTTGGACTTGATGCATGTTTTTTGTTAATGGGGCGCGGCTAAGGGCTGATTGTGAGCTTTTGTGAAAATAACCCTGTTAATTGCAGCACTGTCATGCGCTGCAATTAACAGGAATATTTTCACAAAAGCTCACAATCAGCCCGCAGCCGCGCTCCATTAAAAGAAAACATGCATCAAGTCCAAAAGCACGACGTGTAAAGCACACGTCGTGCTTTTGGACTTGATGCATTTCATTTCTTAATAGAGTGCGGCTGCTGGCTGATTGTGGGCCTTTGTGAAAGTATTCCTGTTAATCGCAGCACTGTCATGCGCTGCAATTAACAGAAATATTTTCACAATGGCCCACAATCAGCCCCCAGCCGTGCTCCATTAGGAAATGAAATGCAGCAAGTGCACGAGCTTCTTATTGCTGAATGCGTGCACAGGCTGCCATAAAAAGCAAACTTACCTCCTGCCACTTCCGGCGACGCAAACGCTCTCGAGGGATCTGCTGTGTGTGCGCTTCAAATAGGACACTGCGCGCTCGGACTGAAAGATGTGCGCGCGCGCCCGTGCGCGCAGCTTCCTGGGAACACTGGTTACAACCTATTATCCATAGGAAATCCGCGACATTCTATTTGAAATAACTCTCTTGCTGGTTGACGTATCTTCGCAAAATTTTCAAACTTTGTGGGGCGCTCCGGTCCGCTCCTACCCTGAAAGTCTCGGGGGATTCGTCAGCGGGGCCGAGAAAAAGGGGGTCCCAAAACGCGTTTTCCCCATGCAATTTTTCATAGGAAACTTTAGACACGGCTACAGCCCGAACTGCTGAACGGAATTACACCAAATTTGGCAAAGAGGTAGTTCTTGGTTCAGAAAGAACCCTTTTTGTTAAATGGTGTAAATCCGTTCAGTAGTTGCTGAGAAAATCAAAAGTAAAAGTACATATATATCTATGGCCGAGTAGGGTCCGCGTACCCTCAGCGCACCCTGCGCGCACCGTCCCGATCACGAGCTGCATGTTAATTGGCTGTCAGCCGGCTGTCAACATTCCGATTCAGGAAATGTTGGCAGCCATTTTGTCCCTCGGTAGAACCGAGGGACAGAAACAAGTGCGCAAAGCGCACAAAGGGGGCAGGGTAGAAACACCCTGACCTCTAGGTTTGCTCAGGGGTCCCACAAGGACCTCCTGGGCAAAAAAATAAAATAAATTTTTGTAAAAATCGGCAGGATGCGCTCAGGGTGCGCGAATCCTGCCGAAAATCGAAGCGCGGTCTCCCGCGCTCGATTGCATTTTGCCCCGGGTGGCCCAAGTCCCGGGGGCATGGTGGGGGTGGGTATATTGTTTATATGGGGGCCTCAAGGGCCCCCCAAGCCCCGGGGACCGCCACCCCCGGGCTTTATAAAAAAATGGTGCGGGAGGGCTCTCTTGCCCTCCCGCAGCCCCGGGACCGCCACCCCCGGGGCTTCTTTTTAAATAAATAAGGTGTGGGGGGCTCCAGCCCCCACACGCCCGGGACCACCACCTCCCGGGGCACTTACAAAATAAATGTGGGGGTCCATTACGGACCCCCAGAGCCCCGGGACCACCACCTCCCCGGGCTGTGCAATTTAAGGGAGGGGGCCGCGCGGCCCCCTCCTGGAGCCCTTGATGGCCCTGGGGACCGCCACCCCCAGGGCCGGCTCCTGCAGTGTCCCGGGTGCCTACCCCCGGACACTGTAGTTTGCAATGACAGGACGGGAGCCTCGCGGCTCCCGTCCGGTCATTTCAAACTGCTTTGGATATTGGAAGAGACCGCGCTTCGATTGCATTTTGCCCCCGGGTGGCCCAAGTCCCGGGGGCATGGTGGGGTGGGTATATTGTTTGTATTGGGGGCCTCAAGGGCCCCCAAGCCCCAGGGACCGCCACCCCGGGGCTTTATAAAAATGGTGCGGGAGGGCTCTCCTGCCCTCCCGCAGCCCCGGGGACCGCCACCCCCGGGCTTCTTTTTTTTTAAATAAATAAGGTGTGGGGGGCTCCAGCCCCCACACGCCCGGGGACCACCACCTCCCGGGGCTGTGCAATTTAAGGGAGGGGGCCGCGCGGCCCCCTCCTGGAGCCCTTGATGGCCCTGGGGACCGCCACCCCCAGGGCCGGCTCCTGCAGTGTCCCGGGTGCCTACCCCCGGACACTGTAGTTGCAATGACAGGACGGAGCCTCGCGGCTCCCGTCCTGTCATTGCAAACTGCTTTGGATATTGGAAGAGAGAGCAGGGAAACCTGCTCTCGCTCCAATATCCAAAGACAATTGCTTTTCCACATGGGGAGCAGCATGTTAGCTGCTCCCCATGTGGAAGCAACTGCCGGCTCGCGCAGGAGGCGGGGAGCCGGCTGGGACTGTGGGTGATTGGGGACCCCCACAGTCCCCAACCAGAGGCCAGGCCCCGGGGGATGGGGTCCCGGGGCCATAAGTGGCCAGGGAGGGGCCACGCAGCCCCCTCCCCAAATTAGTAAAAAAAAAAAAAAAAAGTGCAAGGCCGGCCCCGGGGATGGGGTCCCCGGGGCCTTAAATGGCCTGAGGGGGGCCACGCAGCCCCCTCCAAATAAAAAAATTGAGGGCATGCCCCGGGGATGGGGTCCCCGGGGCCAATACAGGCCCAGGGAAGGGGGCCACGCGGCCCTCTTCCCGTTTTTTTCTTTTTCATTTAGAAAAAAAAAGAAAATGCTCAGGCCCCGGGGCAAAAAGTGGGCAAGGAAAGGGGGGCCACGCAGCCCCCCTCCCTTTAAAAAAAATTAAAAAAAAAAAAAACGACCGGCATCGTGCCGGAGGCCCCGCCCCTCCCTGCAGTACTCTGCAAACGCTGCCTCTTGCGCGTTTTAAGAAGGGAAGTAATTCCCCTTGAATACTGGGGGTCCCTGAGGGCCAACTAGCCCACCAGGAACCTCCAGTATGCGCCAGGGGCTGCGTTGCAGAGAGGTGTACAGAGGCCACGCCCCTTTTACACCTCTCTGCAACGCAGCTCTGTGGCGCTTTTAGAAGTATATGGTGGCCTAGTTGGACTCCAGGGACCCTCAGGATTCAAGGGGACTTAATCCCCCAACTTAAAACGCGCCACGGGCGCGTTTGCACAGTGGTGAAGGAAGGTGGCGGGGCTTCAGGTGACATGTGTGCAAACAGGCCCCGTGGCGCGTTTTAAGATGGGGAATTAAATCCCTTCAATCCTGAGGGTCCCTGAGGCCAACTAGCCCAACAGGTACATCCAGAAAGCGCCACAGAGCTGCGTTGCAGAGAGGTGTAAAAGGGGTGTGGCCTCTCTACACGTCTCTGCAACGCAGCCCCTGGCGCATACTGGAGGTTCCTGGTGGGCTAGTTGGCCCCTAGGGACCCTCATGATTCAAGGGGACTTAATCCCCCAACTTAAAACGCGCCACGGGGCGCGTTTGCACAGATGTCACCTCAGGCCCCGCCCCTCCCTTCACCATTGTGCAAATATTCCTCTAAAATCTGCCGAACTACGAATTCCGATTTACTCACCTGTTATCAGGAGAGACCTCAGTGCTGCATCTTTCAGCCCAGTACTAATCCTGAAAAGTAATTTTAACCGTACTTACCAGTAACTTGAATTTCCTTCCATAGGATATCATTGCCTGCTTTTTGCTGAAAAAGTTTCTAAGTGTCAATTTTTGAAACATACAAATATTCCTCTAAAATCAGCCGAAATCCGAATTCTGATTTACTCACCTGTTATCAGGAGAGACCTCAGTGCTGCATCTTTCAGCCCAGTACTGGTCCTGAAAAGTAATTTTAACCGTACTTACCGGTAACTTGAATTTCCTTCATAGGCTAACATTGAATGGTTTCACTTGGAAATTCTTCTAAGTATGGAGTTTTGGAACTTTATAATATTCCTCTAAAATCAACCAAAGTACGAATTCCAATTTACTCACCTGTTATTAGGAGAGAACCCAGTGCTGCATCTTTTAGCCCAGCACTGACCCTGAAAAGTAATTTTAACCGTACTTACCAGTAACTTATATTTTCTTCCATAGGAATCCATTGTCTGGTTTTCAGCAGAAAAGTTTCAAAGTGTCGATTTTCACAAACTACAAATATTCCTTAAAAATCGCCTGTATGACTTAAACGCATTCTTTCAACTGTTTACAGGAGATGCACCAGTGCTGGATCCAGGATCCAACACTGAGTAAGAAAAAGTAACGATAACAGTTTTTACCTGCTAAGTGAATTTCCTTCTATAGGATAACATTGGTGATTCTATGTGAAAAAGTTTCTAAGTGTCAACTTTTAAAATACAATAATATTCCTTAAAAATCACTACTGTAACCAAAACGCTTTTACTCAACTGTTTACAGGAGATGTCCCAGGACTGAATCTAGGATCCAGTTCTGTGGTTAGAAAAGTAATCCATAAAGTAACTAATTGCATTTAACTAGAAATTCACATTGAGCTGAATGTTGCATTGTGTTTGAAAATGTGTTGCCCATTGCAACAACTGTAACTACTGTACTTAAAAGTCTATTGCATATGTGCAAAGTATTTAAACTAAAGTAATTCATTCTCAGAAAGTATTTTTTGTAATGTATAATGTAATTACAATGTAATTTAAAAAATAAAATATGTAAAAAAATGTTCTAAAAATGTAGTAAATCAGTATGACAAAAATTAATATAACAATTAATACATTTAAAAATTGTCATTTACAAAACCTTTGAAATTCACTGAAAAAACCGTAGGTTTCAGACATGTTATAGTTAGGAATTAGCATTTAAAAACCTTTAAAATTCACTGAAAAAACCATAGGTTTCAGATATGTTATAGTTAGACATTAACATTTAAAAACCTTTGAAATTCACTGAAAAAACCATAGGTTTTAGGGACAGTTATAGTTACTTGGACATTGCACTCGTACAAAACCCGTGAAATTCCCCGTTATAGTTAGTTCAGCTAACTATAACTCGCGCCCCGCAATGCACTGCTGATGACGTCACATATTACATCACTCATGACATGGTCAGTGACATCACTGATGACATCACTGATGACATCATCCACGTGATAATCTGATGCACCTCCTCACACCCTAATATAACCTTTGATACACCCACTCTAAATTACAGACTGCCATTCGCAAACCATAGACACTCCAACACCAATAACTACATACCCACTCACTGATTCATAGGTCTACGCACACATCCACTCACTCACCCGTACAGTCACTCATACTTACGGTCACTCAGTACAGGACTATCATATGCACTCATACTCCTATATAGACACTCAAACACCGCCACTCATCCATAGAGGTACTCACACACCTAGTCAGTCATGCAAATAATTAAACACACTGCCATTTACTCACCTATACAGTTATACACACACCAGCTCACTTACTCATACAAATACTAGCACATTCTTACGCTCTTATACAATCACTGATACAAGCACACACTCATCCATACAGCCACTATCACAATCACTCACTCTGCTTATAGCTATTTATATACTCCAATACACATATATACTGCCTTTCACATATTTAGTTACTCACACATGTACCACTGGGACATACATTCACTCACTAACACACTCTTACACACACTTACCCACCCATACAGTCTATCACAGATGCACTCTTGAAACCATCCACCCAGTGAATCACCCACTCACACATCTATGCACAGTCGCACACACCCTCCCACACAAACACTCAGGCACCCATACAGATACTCAGACAACCATTCAATAACTCATATAGACACTCATGTAGCTATTCACAAACACATGCAGCCACTTACACAGCAACAGACAGACGGATACAGACATTCACCCAGTTTAGTCACTAACCCATGCATTCAGTAAGATACGTTAAATCACTCACTTATAGAGTCAGTCACGCACCTACTAAATCATCCATACTAACACTTACACACCCACTCATTCTTCAATACGTCTTTTCCTATATATATTAAAAATATTTAAACTTTACAGAAACACACAGTCACTGGATGATGTCATCAGTGATGTCATTTGAGATGTCATCAGTGATGTCATCAGTGATGTCACTGACCATGTCATGAGTGATGTAATATGTGACGTCATCAGCAGTGCATTGCGGGGCGCGAGTTATAGTTAGCTGAACTAACTATAACGGGGGAATTTCACGGGTTTTGTACGAGTGCAATGTCCAAGTAACTATAACTGTCCCTAAAACCTATGGTTTTTTCAGTGAATATATATATATATATATATATATATATATATATATATATATATATAGACTCTATCTTAGGTCAAAGTTTGACAGAGTGCAGTGCTCTGACTTGATCTGCATTTCTTTATGGAAAGTCGAAAGGAAATGGATAGATTAGTACTGCATACAGAGAAAACCAGTATAGTGCCTTTTAGATTCCTGGCTGAACTTGGTATCCCCATGACCCGTTTTAAATATAATACTGGCCATCAGTTTCCATTCTCTAGAGATAGGATCCCAAAACCTTCGGGCTGTCTATATTAGAAAAAACATTTTCTTTGCTGGCCTTTTTTTTTTTTTGCTTCACTGTGCATGTTTCGAAGTCTTTCCTTCTGTGTCTCAGTAATTTGGAGACGGATATTTTTTTTGCCAGTTGTTAGTTTTTGTTCTCTTTAGTCCCTGTGCAGGTACTATTCATACAATTCTGTCTTGTGGCAAAAAGTAAGAGACTGCCATGTGCTCTGCTCGCATGTTTCTACACTGAATAAGTGATTATTTTGCAAACATCAGCTAGAGTTAGATCTTCCAGAAAAGACAAGATTAGGAAGCTTGACTGTCCAAGACTACCATGGACTCTCCCTCTGGATGTGTCCAAGAAAGAGCCCCAGTCGTGGCATTTCCAGTTCTCCTGATTGGCGTCCGAGACCCTCCACATCGAATCACTACATGTACAAGACATTAACATAAAGGAAGGCCTTGTGCTTGATGCAAAAGCATGCATTGAATCTATAAGAATTAGAGGAAGACACGTCCGAGGACATCCTTGTTGAGCTGGTCAGAAACCTCAACAATGCTTTCTGTAGAAAATAGTTACTATTATTTGGTTACTTCAACGAGGATCCTATCGGAAACATCCGCAGACCCAGACATGCGATCTAGATGGCACTCTACCCTCCCATACACTCAGCAGACAGACGTCAACCCTAGAACAAAGTCTAGAGAGCCAAGGGATAATACCTCAGACTCATTCTGGAGAACATATACCCCCACTTCTCTGTGCAGTGTACCAATAAGAATGTCATCAATCAACTAGTTCTACCAAGGGGTGCCATCTGGCTGGTCCATCTTGGCTGTCCATCAATTAGTCACATTGTATGGAGCTGAAAACGGGAAGACTTTCATTATCTCGAGTAAAAGATGTGTGGCAGTTCCCGACATACTTCAATTAGTTATCCATTATAAATAAAACTAAAGGGCCCATAATGCAACACTGTGATTTGCAGCTTACGTTAACCCCCTGGCATAAGAAGCATACTTTTCTTAGAACAAGTAATTCTTAGAAATGGAGCAATTGTAGCAGGAGAGGTTGTTTCTGGTTGCAGATCATCTGAGGATTTCATTGGTTTAGCAAACACACCCGTCACCCTATCATGGGAGTACTGTTCCTGTGTTCTATACATTTCACCATCCTCACTGTACAAACATAATGCTGATGTTTTAGAGGCTGACTTTGCGTCTTCCACCAGCATTAATATTCCTTCTCTCAATCCCTGTATCACTAGATCAGACAAAATACTTTTAGAGTAGCTTAATAGTGGATGACTCTGAAACTTTCAAAGCAGTGTGGTTGGTTATAAAGTATTGGAATATAGTGTTGCAGTGAGCAGTGGTGGCTGGTGAAATGTGTTGTGGTGTAAATACCTTCCAAACACTGCCCTAGTGAGTGAGTCAAAGTTCCCCAGCCATACTGTGTTGGCCATATTTACTATTCTTCTCATAGTTATGGGGCGCTTCGGATGCGAACTTCTGCCACCCGATACCGCCCCCCCCCCTCATCCTGGAACTATTGATACCTTCCTTATCTCATGGAACTAACAGAGACATTCGACTATAACAAGTTAGGCTGATCTTTACAGGACTCTGTAGTTCCTTAAACATGCTCACATCTGCTTTTGCATCTAGGTGATGAGATTTTTATGAAAGTGTTGGGAAATATGCTAGAGGGTCTTACTCTGTTGTGCATTCATGCTGCCAAAACAGTTATGGAAGGACCATAGGTGACCGAACTAACAAGGCCCTTCACCTCACAAAACGAGCTACATAAGAGAGGTAGGAACAGGTTTCTTGCGGTCTTTACAATTCAAAAAGTCTTTCAGTTATGTGGACCAGTGTGTCCGAATCTACATGCTTAGGGTGAACTGTCGTGGCATGTGATTTTAAAGATGGGTCTTAGCCTTGGTCATTGCTATCTGGTAAGGGTAGGAGGGCAAAGAATGCCTCCCTAGGGTGGTGGAGATTCAGGGAGGGTCAAGACAGGGTTGCCTTCAGTGCTATCTATTCCTGAGCAGGGAAGTACTTAAGATCATGTGTAAGTGTAGTGACTTCCAGTTTTGAGTAAGATTGTCATTTTTAGTGCAGCGATTCACCATACCAAGGGTAGCATATAAGACCGTAGCTCAATAAACTTGCTTTGACGTACCTTTCAAGTTTAGAGATGCTAAATCAGATGCAGTCATTACATGGCTGCAGGTTTGCCCTCAGTGCCATCTGTTTCTCTCCAATCTGGTTCTGCACCACTTCCGTTCTGTCCCCAGTCCCTGTGTCGGTTCCTTCCACGTCGCTGGAGGAAGAGCACCCTGTTGTGATCTTAGACGCAAAGCTGAAAGCATCTCAGCCTCACCCTGGTACCAAACCCACTGGTGCCTAGCTTATTGGAAGTCATTCTGATTCTGTCACGTGCCCTTTACCAGACTGCCCTGCACATACCCTGCATCAACTTTTCGGATTGGGTTCTCATGATAACCAACACTATGATGGGAGACAAATCTGTCCCTCAATGCAATGAGGACAATTGGTATGAAGAGTTACAGGATGCTATTCAGGCCTCGAAAAATCATAAAAATGTTAACAGACCTGCAGGTATAGCGACTTAAATAATCTACTCAACCGAATTATAATGCTTTTGACCCATAAACTAGTTTCACATTTTGTGATCTTGGGCAAATATTGTAAATCACTGAGCAGCCATTTTCTTCTTTCTCTCAAATGGGAGCACCTTTAAATACATGAGTTCAGCATGTCTGCTGTACAAAAAATACTTGTTTGCTTTAATAGACTAAACATTTGCTCCATATATATTATAAATCTAGCCACATATAGGATACACATGACCACTGACTTGCTTCTTAGTTCATTAACCGCATTATCAGGGCTGGGGCAGGAATGTTTCTCAAATCATGTTAAAAAACTATCACTTTTAATAAATGCATACCTGAAGCATGAAGTGGTAGAACACTTATATCTGAAAGAGACACATTGGTGATGGATTCCTTACCTTAGAATATCCCCAGGCGTCAGTCTGGATCCGGAAAGTTTTCGTCAGCAGTACCCCTGCGCGTCGGAAGGTGGCGTCGTGCGGCTCCGCGTCCGTCGTAGGCGTCGTGATCGCCGGGATGACGTCGCGGCAGCTACTTCGCCGCCGCCCTCGTGCGCTGACGTTTTTTTTTCCGCGCCAGCAAGCGCAGATCCGGAGAGAGCAGTACCCCCCGTCATTTTTTGACTGAGTTTTGGGAGATTTTTTGTCTCAGCTTTTCAAGTCGATCGACTCCTGGTGCAGTTAGGGATGCCCGGGTTTAAGTCTTGCGAGGACTGTCATCGGATGATGTTGGTGACGGACCCGCACTTCGTGTGTCTCTTCTGCCTGGGGCGCGACCACGACCCTAAGTCGTGCCCCGACTGCCGGTCCATGGCACCGAAGTCTTTGCGGGAGCGGTCCCGAAAGCTGCTTGAAGCCCGGCAGTCGGCTCCGTGCCGTGAAAGGTCCCGGTCCCGAGGGAGGTCGAGGGACCGGTCGCGGAGCCACCACCATCGGAAATCGTCCGAATCAAAGTCTTCGCACTCGGGGTCAGGTAAGGCGAAGCGCCAAAAGAAGTCAAAGAAACGTCATCGTTCTCCAACTTCCCCTCGCCAGTCGCGCGACTCGGCTGAGGGTGCGGGTGGTGCCACCCCCGCGGCTCCGGCGGAGCCTACGCAGTCGCTGGCGACCTACCCGCCTTTCCCGGGTTCGTCGCTGGCGACCTACCCGCCTTTCCCGGGTTCGTCGGCGACTCCGGCCCAGGTACAGGAATTCCTGTCCGCTATGGCTCGCCTATTTGGGCCGTCGGGCCCGACTGGGAGTCCTCGCCCTTTAACGCCGGTGGCCCCGGCGTCGCCGTAGGCTCCGGCCTCAGCGCCGCAGGACTCCCGTGGATCCCGGTCGACGCCGGTTGACCTAGTGACACCTCCACCGACGTCGACCCCACCGGCACCACGTTTCACGTCGCCCGGCGCGCCGGACGATGTCAGCCCCGGTTTCAGCCCCGAAGTGGAGACTGTGCCAGGAGGGTGTCGACCGACGCCAATTCCGATGCCGTTTGGGAATCTGTTTCCCTATCTCCATCCTCCTCCTTTTTGGCCTGTACAACAGCATGAGGAGGAAGGGGAGGACTGGGAGGGGTCTGAGGACCCTCTCGCTGCTCAATGCGAGTATGACCCGGACTGGGCAGAGGAGTTGGGGGGACGCCAGTGGTCTGGACACCTCTCCAGACCTTGGCATGCTGTCTCCTCCTACCGTGGCTACGGAGGAGGGTGCTTCTTTTTCTGTGGTGTTGCGTAGGGCAGCCGGGGCACTCCACCTCGAACTACCTACTGTGGCCGTCAGGACTAACCTCCTGACAGAAGTGCTTCAGCCAGCAGTTACCTCTGCGGAACCACTGCTACCCTTTAATGACGCTCTTTCGGACGTTCTTTTGGGCTCCTGGTCCAGGCCCAACACAGAGGCTCCTGTGGACAGGAACGTGGCCCGACGCCATCGCCCGGCCCCGAGTGACCCCATTTTCCTCTCCCAACACCCCACCCCTGAGAGCTTGGTTGTCCAAGCCTCCGCTTCCCCAAGCGCATTCCCTTCCGCACCCCCGGACAGGGAATCCAAGAGACTGGAACAGTTTGGGAAGAAGGTTTTTTCTTCCGCCAGTCTAGGGCTGCGGTCTGTGAACACCGCATGCCTCTTGGGCCGTTATTCTCACTCTCTGTGGGATACGGTGGCGCAGGTGCTGCCTCAGTGTCCGGAGGAGGCCCAAACACTACTCTCCCAGGCTATTGCTGAGGGGAGAGATGCAGCCAAGTTCACGATCCGTTGTGGCCTTGACACCGCCGACTCGCTGGGCAGGGCGATTTCCACGACAGTGGCGCTCCGCCGCCACACCTGGCTGAGGACAACTGGCTTTTCGGGAGATGTCCAGAACACTTTGATGGACATGCCCTTTGATGGCATTCGCCTCTTTGGCAACAAGGCAGACAGTGCTTTGGAGAGATTTAAGGACTCGTGGGCTACGGCCAAGTCCTTGGGCCTTTCGGCCACGCGGCCTCCTCAGCCTTCTGCCTTTCGCTCCTTTCGTGCTCGCGGAACGGGCAACCCACCACGTTCGCAACAGGGCCACAGGCCGGCGCAGCAGTCCACGCGCGGACGTGGGAACCGCCACAGCGGTTCAGGGGGCCAGCGGCAGGGTCAGTCCACCTCCACCCCAGCCACCACTGCCTCCAAACCTTCCTAGTCCGACCTTTCAGGCCCATCAAACGCCAGTGGGTGGCAGGCTTCGCCATCACCTCCCCCACTGGCGCGCCATCACTTTGGACAGGTGGGTTTTACAGATAGTCCGAAGGGGCTACTCCCTCCCCTTCGAGACTACCCCTCCAGCCATGCCACCTCAGTGCCACCGCATGTCGGGGGATCACTTGGCACTTCTCCAGCAGGAAGTTGTGGCCCTCTTGGCCAAGCGGGCCATAGAGCGCGTTCCAACGCCAGAAGTAGGTCGTGGTTGTTATTCCCACTACTTTCTGATTCCAAAGAAGGACAAAGGCCTGCGTCCTATCTTGGACCTTCGGGAACGTCAATCTCTTCCTCCGGAAGGAGAAGTTCAAGATGCTCACACTAGCTCAGGTCTTGTCTGCCCTAGACCCGCAAGACTGGATGGTAGCGTTGGACTTGCAGGACGCTTACTTTCATATCCCTGTCCTGCCGGCCCACCGGCGTTACCTGCAGTTCATGGTAGGCCACGAGCACTTTCAGTTCACTGTGCTCCCTTTTGGCCTTACCAGCGCCCCTCGGGTGTTCACGAAAGTGATGGCGGTGGTCGCAGCTCATCTGCGCAGATCAGGGGTTTCAGTCTTCCCCTATCTCGATGACTGGTTGTTGAAGGCGGGCTCGCCCCAGGCAGTTGTCCCCCACCTACAGACTACGGCCGACCTCCTGCATTTGCTGGGGTTCTCCATCAACGTGCCGAAGTCGCACCTGATTCCCTCTCAGAAGCTCCTCTTCATCGGAGCAGTTCTGGACACGGCGCAGTTTCGGGTCTATCCTCCCGAACAGCGAGTCCGGGATATTCGGGCTATGATTCCAATCTTTCAGCCCTTATCCTGGGTTTCGGTCAGGATGACCCTGAGGCTGCTAGGCCTCATGGCCTCCTGCATCCTGCTGATCAATCATGCCAGATGGCATATGCGGGCTCTGCAGTGGGACCTGAAGTTCCAGTGGGCGCAGCATCAGGGGAACCTGTCCGACTACGTCCAGATCTCGGAGGGCACTGCAAGACAATTGCAGTGGTGGCTCATGAACCAGCATTGGGTCAGCGGCAGATCCCTCTCCCTTCCCCAACCGGAGCACACAGTAGTGACGGACGCGTCCCTCTTGGGATGGGGCGGCCACATGGGAGAGGCGGAGATCAGAGGCCTCTGGTCTCCGGCGGAGTCCAGGCTCCATATCAACCTTCTGGAGCTCCGGGCGATCCTACTTGCACTGAAAGCATTCCTTCCCTCTGTCAAGGGGAGAGTAGTGCAGGTGTTCACAGACAACACCACCGCCATGTGGTACTGCAACAAGCAAGGCGGGGTGGGGTCGTGGACCCTTTGTCAGGAGGCTCTGCGCCTCTGGACGTGGCTGGAACGCCAGGGCATTTTCCTGGTGGTTCAACACTTGGCAGGGTCTTTGAACACCAGGGCGGACGAACTCAGCCGCAGGTGCATGATGGATCACGAATGGTGTCTTCACTCGGAGGTGTGGCGCAAGGTCTCTTTCAACAGTGGAGAGAGCCTTGGTTAGATCTATTCGCCACCGAAGAGAACGCGCAATGTCAGCAGTTCTGCGCGTTGGAATTTCCAAGGCGGCACTCGCTAGGCAACGCTTTTCGTCGCGAGTGGAGTTGCGGACTATTGTACGCCTTTCCGCCTATACCACTTCTACCCAGAGTGCTGAAGAAGATCAGACGTGACCGGGCCCAAGTCATTCTTGAGGCTCCGGACTGGGCTCGAAGAGTTTGGTATCCCGAGCTACTCAGTATGAGCGTGGATCCCCGATCCGACTGGCTCTTCGGGAGGATCTTCTGTCGCAGCTGCAGGGGACGGTCCTCCACCTGAACCTGTCCAGTCTCCACCTCCTTGCGTGGAGATTGAGCGGCGACAGTTGATTCCATTTCACTTGCCTCCTGAAGTCTGCGATGTCATTCTGGCAGCCAGGCGTCCCTCCACTAAATCGGTATACGCCTGCAGGTGGAACAAATTTGTGGCATGGTGCACCTCAAAAGCTGTGGATCCACTTTCTGCTCCTCTTTCTGAGATCCTACTGTTCCTTCTTTCTTTAGCCCAGCAGGGCTCTGCTCTGGGCACTATCAAGGGCTACCTTTCTGCAATTTCAGCCTTTCTCAGGCTACCTGATCAGCCCTCTCTTTTCAAGTCCCCTGTTGTAAATAGATTTCTCAAAGGCATTACTCACCTTTTCCCTCCTATTCCGTTTGTGATGCCACAGGTGGGACTTGAATCTGGTTCTTACTTATTTAATGTGCGCTCCCTTTGAGCCGCTTCATAACTGTCCTCTTTGTTTATTAACCTTGAAGACTGCTTTCCTGGTTGCCATCACCTCCGCTAGGCGCGTGAGTGAGCTCCAGGCTCTTTCCTGTAAACCTCCTTTTCTGTCTGTTCATCCGGACAAGGTTGTGCTACGCACACGTCCATCCTTTTTGCCAAAGGTTGTTACTGCCTTCCATATCGGGCAAACTATCACCTTGCCCTCTTTCTTTCCGCCTCCGCACCCTTCCAGAGAGGAAGAGAGGCTCCACTGTCTGGACCCAAAACGTGCAATCTCATTTTACCTCAACCGCACACATCTGAAAGAGACACGTTAGTGATAGATTCCTTATCTTAGAATATCCCCAGGCGTCAGACTGGATCCGGAAAGTTTTCGTCAGCAGTACCCCTGCGCGTCGGTAGGCGTCGTCGTGCGGCTCCGCGTACGTCGCTGGCGTTGTAGCCGCCGAGATGACGTCGTCAGAGCTACTTAGACGCGCCCACGCACGCTGTCAGTTCTTTCTTTTTCTGCACCAGCAAACGCAGATCTGAGAGAGAGCGGTACTCCTAGTTAAAGTTTTAACTTGGTTTCTGAGAACTTGTTTCTCTTGTTTTGTCGAGTACTCGACTCCTGGTGCAGTAGGGATGCCCGGGTTTAAGTCCTGTAGGGACTGCCGTCGGAACATGTCGGTGGCGGACCCGCATGACGTATCTCTCTTCTGCTTGGGGCACGCCCATGACCCCGAGGCGTGCCCAGATTGTCGGGCCATGGCGCCGAAGGCTTTGCGGGAGCGTTCCCGAAAGTTGTTGGAGGCCCGGCAATCGGTTCCGCGCCGCTCGAGGTCCCGCTCCCGTGGGAGGTCGAGGGACGGGTCGCGGAGCCGACACCATCGTTCGTCGGAATCGGGGACAGGTAAGTCACGGCGCCATAAAAAGTCAAAGAAGCGACGTCGCTCTTTGTCTACCCCTCACCGGTCGCGGGGCAGGGGGCGGGTGGTCACTCCCCCCCCGTGGCTCCGATGGAGCCTCCGTTGTTGCCTGCGGCCTACCCGCCTTCCCCGGGCCCGCACGCGACTCCGGAAGAAATACAGGTATTCCTGTCGGCCATGGGCCGTTTATTTGCCCCATCGGGTCCCTCCGGAGCGCCTTCGGGCCCTGTGGTCCCGTTGGGTGGTTCTGCCCCCGTGCCGCCGCCTTTGGCCCCGGCTACGCCGGCAAGATACCCTGCGGCACCGTCGGCGCCGCCGTCGGCTCCGGCCTCGGCGTCGTCTCCGGTGCCGGGCCCGACGCCGTTGCCTACGGGGCCGGACTACGTCGATCCTGGATTGGTCTTTTATCCTCCATTTCCAATTCCAGGTGGGGAGTTTTTTCCCTTTCCCCGGGCACCTCATCCTTACCAGCCTCTTAAACGGCCGGTGGACAAAGGGGAGTACTGGGAAGGGTCTGAGGACCCTCTCGCAGCTCAATGCGAGGATGACCCGGAGTGGGAGGGTAATATGGAAGGTCCAGGGGATCTGGATTTCTCTCCACACCCTGGTACACTGTCCCCTGCTTCCGTGGCTACGGAGGAGGTTGGGACTTTTTCTGTGGTCTTGTGTAGGGCGGCTGAGGCTCTTAACCTCGAGCTCCCATCTGTGCCTATCAGGACCAATGTCCTGACTGAGGTGCTGCAGCCAGCGGTCTCCTCTGCGGAGCCGCTACTGCCCTTTAACAACGCGCTTACAGACATTCTGTTAAGCACCTGGACCAAGCCTAAAACAGGGGTGCCTGTGGATAAGAGTGTGGCACGGCGTCATCGCCCGGCCCACCCCACTTTTCTCACACAACACCCAACGCCTGAGAGTCTGGTTGTCCAGGCTTCTTCCTCTCCGAGCGCATTCCCTTCCGCACCTCCGGACAAGGAATCTAAAAAACTAGAGCAGTTTGGGAAAAAGATTTTCACCTCTGCCAGTTCCGGGTTGCGGGCGGTGAATACTGCGTGCCTGTTGGGTCGCTATTCCCATTCTGTGTGGGACACCGTCGCACAGGTGCTGCCTCAGTGTCCAGTAGAAGCTCGGGCGGTGCTCTCCCAAGCCATTACCAAGGGGAGGGATGCTGCTAAATTCACTATCCGTTGTGGACTTGACACAGCCGACTCCCTCGGCAGGGCGCTTTCCACAACAGTGGCGCTACGCCGTTACGCTTGGCTCAGAACTACTGGCTTCTCCGGGGATGTCCAGAACGCTTTGTTGGACATGCCGTTTGATGGCACACGCCTCTTTGGTGACAAGGCGGATAGCACTTGGGAGCGCTTTAAAGACTCCCGGGCGACGGCCCAGTCCTTCGGTCTTGCCACCACGCGCGCTCCCGTAGGGTCTGCTTTTCGCTCCTTTAGAGGTCAGGGTCGAGGCGCACAAACGCGTTCCTTTCAGAGCCGCCGGACTGCGCAGCCTCAGCGCAGCCGAGGTCGGGGGGCCAGGCGAGGTGGGTCACTGGGCCAGCGGGCGGGTCAGTCCACCACCGCCCCTGCCATCACTGCCTCAAAACCTTCCTAGTCCGGTGTTTCAGGCCCACCGGACGCCAGTGGGTGGCAGGATTCGCCATCACCTCCCCCACTGGCGTACCATCACTTCGGACAGGTGGGTTCTGCAGATAGTCCGGCGGGGCTACTCCCTCCCCTTCAAGTCTACCCCTCCAGCCATGCCGCCTCAGTACCACCGCATGTCAGGGGGATCACTTGGCACTTCTCCAGCAGGAAGTTGCGGCCCTCTTGGCCAAGGGGGCCATCGAGCACGTTCCGACGCCAGAAGTAGGTTGTGGTTGTTACTCCCTCTACTTCCTGGTTCCGAAAAAGGACAAGGGCCTGCGTCCTATCTTAGACCTCCGGAACGTCAATCGCTTCCTCCGGAAGGAGAAGTTCAAGATGCTCATGCTTGCTCAGGTCTTGTCTGCCCTAGACCCGCAAGACTGGATGGTAGCGTTGGACTTGCAGGATGCTTATTTTCATATCCCCATCCTACCGGCGTTACCTACGGTTCACGGTAGGCCACGTGCACTTTCAGTTCACCGTGCTCCCTTTCGGCCTTACCAGCGCCCCTCGGGTGTTCACGAAAGTGATGGCGGTGGTCGCAGCTCATCTGCGCAGATCAGGGGTTTCAGTCTTCCCCTATCTCGGCGACTGGCTGTTGAAGGCGGGCTCGCCCCAGGCAGTCGTCTCCCACCTCCAGACTACGGCCAACCTCCTGCATTCGCTGGGGTTTTCCATCAACGTACCGAAGTCGCATCTGATTCCCTCTCAGAAGCTCCTCTTCATCGGAGCGGTTCTGGACACGGCGCTATTTCCGGTTTATCCTCCCGAACAGCGAGTCCGGGACATTCGGGCTATGATTCAGATCTTTCAGCCCTGGTCCTGGGTTTCGGTCAGGCAGACCCTGAGGCTGCTGGGCCTCATGGCCTCCTGCATCCTGCTGATCAATCATGCCAGATGGCCTATGCGGGCTCTGCAGTGGGACCTGAAGTTCCAGTTGACGCAGCATCAGGGAAACCTTACCGACTACGTCCAGATCTCGGAGGGCACTGCACAGGACTTGCAGTTGTGGCTCACGGACCGGCGTTGGGTCAGCGGCAGATCCCTCTTCCTACCCCAACCGGAGCACACAGTGGTGACGGATGCGTCCCTCCTGGGATGGGGCAGCCACATGGGAGAGGCGGAGATCAGAGACCTCTGGTCTCCGGCGGAGTCCAAGCTCCATATCAACCTTTTGGAGCTCAGGGCGATCCTGCTTGCACTGAAAGCATTCCTTCCCTCTGTCAAGGGGAGAGTAGTGCAGGTGTTCACAGACAACACCACCACCATGTTGTACTGCAACAAGCAAGGCGGGGTGGGGTCGTGGACCCTATGTCAGGAGGCTCTGCGTCTCTGGACGTGACTGGAACTTCAAGGCATTTCCTTGGTGGTTCAACACCTGGCAGGTTCCCTGAACGCCAGGGCGGACGAACTCAGCCGCAGGTGCATGTTGGATCACGAATGGCGTCTTCACTCTGAGGTGGCACACGGTCTCTTTCAACAGTGGGGAGAACCTTGGTTAGATCTATTCGCCACCGAAGAGAACGCGCAATGTCAGCAGTTCTGCGCGTTGGAGTTTCCAAGGCGGCACTCGCTCGGCGACGCTTTTCGTCGCGAGTGGAGTTCCGGTCTGTTGTACGCCTTTCCGCCTATACCACTTCTGCCCAGAGTGCTGAAGAAGATCAGGCGCGACCGGGCCCAAGTTATTCTTGTGGCACCGGACTGGGCTCGAAGAGTTTGGTATCCCGAGCTACTCAGTATGAGCGTGGATCCCCCGATCCGGCTGCCTCTTCGGGAGGATCTTCTGTCACAGCAACAGGGGACGGTCCTCCACCCGAACCTGTCCAGCCTCCACCTCCAGCTGATTCCATTTGACTTGCCTCCTGAAGTCTGTAATGTGATTCTGGCAGCCAGGCGTCCCTCAACTAAAACGGTGTACGCCTGCCGGTGTAACAAATTTGTGGCATGGTGCACAGCGAAAGCTGTAGATCCCCTTTCTGCCCCTCTTTCTGAGGTCCTCTTGTTCCTTCTCTCTTTGGCCCAGCAGGGCTCTGCTCTGGGCACTATTAAGGGCTACCTTTCCGCTCTTTCAGCCTTTCTTAGGCTGCCTGATCAGCCCTCTCTTTTCAAGTCCCCTGTTGTCAATAGATTTCTGAAAGGCATTACTCACCTTTTCCCTCCTATCCCTTTTGTGATGCCTCAGTGGGACTTGAACCTGGTTCTCACATACTTAATGTGTGCTCCCTTTGAACCTCTTCATAACTGTCCTTTGCGGTTATTGACTTTGAAAACTGTCTTCCTGGTGGCCATCATCTCCGCTAGGCCTGTGAGTGAGCTCCAGGCTCTTTCGTGTAAACCTCCTTTCATGGCGGTTCATCCGGTCAAGGTTGTGCTTCGGCCACGTCCCTCCTTTCTGCCAAAAGTAGTCTCTGCCTTTCATTCGGGCAAACTGTCACTCTACCTACTTTCTTTCCGCCTCCGCACCCTTCCAGGGAGGAAGAGAGGCTCCACCGTCTGGACACAAAACATGCGCTTTCATTCTATCTCAACCGCACACAACAGTTCCGGGTGGATGACCAGCTCTTTGTTGGCTACGTGGGCGCCAAGAAAGGCTGTGCTGTGCACAAGCGGACTCTCTCCCGATGGGTTGTCTTGTGTATTAAAGCCTGTTACTCTCTGGCTAAAAAGGAACCTCCGGTAGGGCTGCGCGCCCATTCTACCAGGGCGACAGCTGCTACTACAGCATTGGGACGAGGTGTCCCCCTGCAAGATATGTCAGGCAGCTACGTGGGCCTCGCTGCATACTTTCACTAAGCACTATTGCCTTGACAGTCAAGTCCGGAGAGACGGCTTCTTTGGCCGGTCGGTTCTCCGTGACTTTCTGGTGTGATTTCACTTCGCAGACCCACCACCGGGGATGGTATTGCTTGGGTATGTATTCTAAGGTAAGGAATCTATCACTAACGTGTCTCTTTCAGATGCACAAGTTACTTACTTGTGTAACGATATATCTGTAAGAGACATTAGTTAGTGATAGATTCCTTACCGCCCGCCCATCCTCCCCGTTCTGCGAACTGTTCTCTAGGGTACAGGTCATCCCTTTTAGGGCCCTAGTTCTATTGCACCAGTAGTCGGTCTCTGGATTGGCTCTGCGTTCCTGGCGCGGAAAAGTCTTGTACAGAACTGACGTGGGCGCGTCTAAGTAGCTCCGACGACGTCATGTCGGCGGCTACGACGCCAGCTACGTACGCGGAGCCGCACGACGACGCCTACCGACGCGCAGGGGTACTGCTGACAAACTTTCCGGATCCAGTCTGACGCCTGGGGATATTCTAAGGTAAGGAATCTATCACTAACTAATGTCTCTTACAGATATATCGTTACACAAGTAAGTAACTTGTGCAACAGTTCCGGGTGGATGACCAGCTCTTTGTTGGCTACGTAGGCGCCAAGAAAGGCCCGGTGGGGTCTACAAAGATTTCCAAGCGTTCTTAATAGATGTGCCATTTGATGGCCCGTGCCTCTATGGTGAAAAGCAAAAGAGACACAATTGATGGACGGAATGCAGAACAAATCAAAACATTCACCCCCAGTCAAGAGATCTGGGTTAAATCCATCATTCTTTTGCTCACCATGCCACCCCAGTTTAGACCTGGCCATATGCAAATCAGTCTTGACCCTGTGCCTCATGGGAACAGTCCAGCCCGAACTGCCAAGCCAGGTCCTCCCTGGACCGGAAACCAGCATCCTAGGACCGGTTTCGGGTTTCACCCCTCTTCAGCCAGGATAGCTTGATTCCAGTGGCACAGTGAGCCCAGGACCCACGTCTGGGCATACCTGGCGCACTTAGGGCGATAAAGCAAAAGACACACAATTGATGGACGGAATGCAGAACAAATCAAAACATTCACCCCCAGTCAAGAGATCTGGGTTGAATCCATCATTCTTTTGCTCACCATGCCACCCCAGTTTAGACCTGGCCATATGCCAGACGTGGGTCCCATGCTCTCCATGCCACTGGAGTCAAGCTATCCTGGCTGATGAGGGCTGAAAGCCCAAAACCGGTCCTAGGATGCTTGTTTCCAGTCCAGGGAGGACCTGGCCTGGCAGTTAGGGCTGGACTGTTCCCATTGGGCGCAGGGTCAAGACTGATTTGCATATGGCTGGGTCCAAACTGGAATGGCATGGTGAGCAAAAAAACGATGGATTTAGGCCCAGATCTCTATACTGGGGTGAATGTATGACATTGTTCTGCATTCTGTCCATCACTCGTTCTTTTTGCATCTATGGTGAAAAAGCAGATCCAGCCTTGCAGCGATTCAGAGAATCAGGCCACAGCTTGCTCTCTGGGTCTTTCTACACCCTCTGGACAGTTTCCCCAACAATTTTGTCCAGTTTGAGGATACATCAGTTGTTTCCAATAGTATCCACATCAGACCGCTCCCCCATTGTCGAAACGGCATTCGCCACATCTTCCAGAGACCACTCCTAGGCTATCTGGGACACCATGCAGATCAGTCCCCCCCCCCTCCAGAAACCCAGTTAGTGTATCATTTCTGACTCCGTCACCCTGTAGGAGGCAGGATCCACCTTTTCTCAGAGGGTTACAAGTCGTCAGGTCAGTGAGGGGAGCCCTCTAAATTGGTCTACAGGCTACACCCTCATAACTTTTTTTCTCCTCTGCACCTTCCGCTCCCATCAGAACTGACGGAGGATCACATGTCTATTGTGCAGCATGAATTGCAGCCCCTTATGGTCAAAGGGGCCATTGAGAGGTTTCCGGACTTAAAAGCAGCAGCTTGGTGCTATTATTCGATCCTTTCCCCTGTCAACGCCTTTCTGCAAAAAGTCATGTTAAAAATGCTCACATTGGCCCAGGTTCTCTCTGCCCTGGATCCTGGAGACTGGATGTTAGCGTTAACCTTCAGGTGTGACTTCAGCATGTTGATAGTGAATCCTAATGATGCTAGAAGTTTCGCCATTGTTAGAACCTGCAGGACACTTATTTCCACATTGCTGTTCTGCAGGCTCGCATGCATTACCTGCAGAATACATTAGGCCAGGAGCATTTGCTCTGTTTGGCCCCACCAGTGCCTCTCCGGGGCTCACAAAAGTGATGGTGGTAGTTGCAGCACACCTTAGAAGGTTTTGGTCTTTCTTACCTCGACGACTGGGTCTTGAAGGCGGACTCACCCAAGTCAGTCGTAGACCACCTCACTATGACGAGAAGCCTTCTAACATCATTACAGTTCACTATCACTTGACTCCTTCACAGGCACTCCTATTCATCAGAGCCATTCAGGCTATGGTGCAGATTTTTGACCTTTCCCCAGAGTGGAGAATCCAGGACAATTGGGCTATGATCCCGATATTTTCAGGCTTGTCCTGGATTTCCATGAGGATGACAGAGGCTACTGGGACTGCTGACTTCCTTCATCCTGCTGGGCTAACATGCCAGGTGGCACACTTGGGCTTAGCAGTTGTATCTGAAGTCAAGTCTAAGTGGGTGCAGCACCCAGTGGTCCTATGGGATTCTGTTAGGATGTGTAGATTATTATATGGTGTGGTTGTGCTACCTAACCGTGTAATAAACTCACAAACCTGTCTTAAGTCCAGTCATGCTCTTTTGTAGAACCTTAGCTCAAACCTGGGTAGCTGTGGCTTTGGGCAGACAGGCTTTGAGAAAGGAACAAGTGCAAAGCATTTAAAAATGCCAAAACAAGAAAGAAACCAGACAAAGGAAATCCAACACCAAATTACAAAAATTGATCTTATTTTTAGACGCCAAAACAAACAAAATCCACAGGTGGGTGCGAAGATGTGAATTTGTAAGTAAATCACAGCTTTCCAGTCGGAATGCAAATACGCATTGGCAACTACCGCGGTTACTTTGAAAACTTTATAAAGTTGTGCTTGGGCAGTCAAGCCCACTTTAGGCAACTAACTCCTGAGGGACCAGTCGCAGGCGCCAGTAAGGCTTAGCAGGACAGTTGCCTTGCAGTCAAAGCAGTCTCCAATCCATTTCAAGGCTCTATGGGCGAATTATCAAAGGCATCAATGGAGTGGCTGTGATGCAAGGGATACAGGATGTTGATCAGGTTGACTGGGGGCACCCTTCTGTCCACAAACATGACTGGGCAACTTTGGCCACAGTGGTCTGTCCCTCAAAATCCAGTGGAAGTCCTGCCAAAAACCAGTTTCCACTGGTCTCCGGTCACAGCGAAACCAGCGGTTTCATTTAGCTGCAGATAGTGTCCATCTTAGATGACCAAACTACACTTTGACGGCTCTCATGGGTCAAGCAGGCTCGGCGTAACTTTTGAGTGTCATGGTTCGGTCTCCCGAGATGCATTTTGGTGGTCAACGTCTAACAAGCAGTAATAGCTAACAACTTTGCCATGACTGCATGTTCAGCTTTTGTGGCCCTGAAACTATAACAGGAAGACAGCCAACTGACTCTGTGTTCCCATCTTCTGTTGGAGGCCCTGGGACAACTTTACCTAGAGCAGGGCACCACAGGCACAGTCCTCTCCTTTCTAGCCCAGGAGCAGCAGGTGTAGTCCAGTCTTTAGTGCAGCATCTCTTTGCCAGGTCCAGGGAACATCAGGGCAGTCCTCCTTCGGTCCTTTCTCCAGTCCAGACATGATCAAGGTGCCAGGGGTGCCACTTTTATGCCCACAACTTGGCCTCGGGGGATGTGGAGGGGCCACCAATGGTCTACAAGGTCCCCTCCCGCTTGATCACTACTTCCTGCAATATGTTGTATCTAGCTATTCTACAGTGCAACATTCTGACCACTCCCAAGATGGCAGAACCCCTCTTTTGGTCTGTGGAGCTTGGTAACCCACCCTAGAGGTGTGGCTACCTGAGGGCAACTCGCCCACGGAAAAACATGGTTTGACAACTGTTTTCCCCCTCTCTGTCCCAGACGCCAGCCTGTCAACCAGAACAAGAGAGCAGCCCCTCTCGTGTGTGCCCACCATTTGCCTTTCAAAGGTGGCTTCCTCACACACGGTCTGGCTTCCTGCCAGGGAGCGAGAACTCCTTTTCCAATGGCAGGCCTCCATTGTGTCCTTTCCTGGGAGTCATTCACACATCTCCCCACGAGGGCAGAAGGGTGTGTAGTGACTAGCATCTGCGAATCGCCTCTCGAAAACCATTTCCTTTTACTCAGAAGTTACATTAAATGCGACTTGGGCATCAAGTCGTGCTTAATGCAACAATTCTTTTGACATCTTGAAGTTCCAACTTTAGTAATCCAGTTTAGAAGTTAGCACAGCTGAGTTGCCAGTGTGTAACCCTGCACTCGCCAATGGGGGTAGTAGCTTTTTCAAATAAAAAAATAAAATGCTCATTTGGGGTTTTTACTTTTAGGAGTTATGAAAAGACGTGTCCTACTTTTTAATATACAGCACCCTGATTTGGACTCGATAGGCCTACTCTATGCCTTAGGGTTGACTTATATATGTTAAAAAGGGACATTAGTTCTAATGACAAAGTTAAGTTAGCAGTTTAAAGCTGAGCTCCAGCTAAGGTTATAAAATTTAAGAACAGAGGTCCAAAGTGAATTGGACTTAGTAAAGAGTCTAAAGACTTCTACAAGCCACGTAACTCAATGTGAATATTCCACTAGAAGTGAAAGAATAAAGAGAGTAACCATCTGGAGATTATTTGCTGAGAACTTGTGTGTGCAATACTTTTATAATCATTATATAGGTCCTGAAGAAGTTGGGGTAGACCTTGGAACCTGCCGAAACGCTGCTTCGACATTCCTGTTAAATATATTCATGATTGGTTTTTACCATTTATTTTTTTAATATTGTGTAATATTGTGATGTTTTTATGAATTATGATTTTTGCAGGTGTCTCAAAATGCAAACTGTTGTGAGAAATCCCATGCTAAATCTTCGATGTAAGATCATTTTAAATATAGAGATTAATTCCAGAACAAAGTAAAATTTTGAAAAGTTTTCAATAAATGAGAATATTTTTTAAATACACAGGTGTGTATGTGCAGTACATATTGCTACATAAAATCCTTTCAGAACTAACGGTACATGGGGAAAACTTGCTAATCTCAAGGTCTTGCTTGAAGGGGAGCTTTTTTTGGTAATGGGTAGAAGATTTTCTTGCCATCTGTCAAACGGAGGCTGGTACAGGTTTTCAAAGACAACACCAGTGCTGTGCGGCACTGCAGACAGCAGGAATGGGTCTTGGGTCCTGTGCCAGGAAGCTCTACACTTCTGGATGTGGCTGACTCACCGGGGCATTACTCTGGCTGTGCACCAACAGGTAGGATCTCTAAATGCCAGGGTGGACAAACTCAACTGTTACTGCTTAGCAGATCATAAATGGCAACTGTATCCAAAGATCATGCAGGGGGTCTTTCAGCAATGGGATCAGGAATGACCAGGCAATAGTAATCCTGGTGGCTCCAGATTGGGCCAGGAAACTGTGGTATCTGGAACTCCTGAGCATAAGCCTCTGACCTCAGTGATAAAGCTGCTGATTCAGGAGGATCTTCTGTCTCAGAAGCAGGGCTGTGGCTTTCACCCAGGTCTGCGCAACCTGCCCCTCCATGCATGGAGATTGAACGACAGCAGTTGATTCCATTTGATCTCTTTACTGAGGTTGCTGATGCCATCCTGACAGCTCAGCGCTCTTTCACGAAGTCTGCGTATGCTACACGGACAGGTTTGTGGCTTCATGTAGCAACCACCAGAGGGACCCATTACAGGCCAAAATTCTTTTACATTTTGTTGTTTTATCTTGGAAGTAATTATAATTATCCTTTGATTACATCTATTAAGGAAATGGATTACTCTGAGAAGTAGCGTATGATTGACAATAAGTGGGAATCATCATCTTTATGTGGATTTTGTTATAAAAAGATAAATATATGAATGGATTTTAGGAGAATCGTGTTTTAATATAATGATTTTTGAATGATAAAAAGGTTAATCTATGCAGTTTGAAGTCTTAAGTATTTTTGTCTAATGCTTCTAGCTCCCTACTGAAGCCAATTATATTTTAAGTGTATGCCAGAACGGTAACTGGCTTAGTAGGTGGAGCATCGCGGGGCCTACACTTTGAGACTTTTTTATTTATACAATTTAAGTTTAGTAATGTTTCCGTGAATACTGGTGTTCCCCCAGTTTCAAGATAGAATTGTGAGGTCTTCTCAACTCCGGGGAAGTCGTTATGGCCCTATGTGACCGTGTAATATCTTTCCATTTGTGTATGTATTTTTTATAAAAATTGAATTGTTTGTGGCACTCTGTGAGTAGAAGTGTGAAGTGGCTATGGTATACCGATTATGCTTGTAGTAGGGTGCGAGTGGGTTCCGCCCTCTGATCCAGGGCGTAAAAGACACAATGTTTGAAGATAGCGTTGTCTTCAAAAGGATCAATGTCCCCACTAGGCACGCCTTTGAGTAAGTTTCTTGCAAAATCACACGTGTAAACAAGAATCACGATTAATTGAATTCATCTGATAGATCTATCAGTTGAATTCAATGAATCGTGATTCTTGTTTACACGTGTGATTTTGCAACATGGGGAACATGATCTAAAATAAATGAATCAGGATTTAACCATTGGCTGCTTGGTTTAAAATATGACAAAGGAATAATTATTAGAAGAAACTTACTCAAAAAAGTGCCTAGTGGGGACATTGATCCCTTTGAAGACAACGCTATCTTCACACATTGTTTTTTTTAAGAACAAAAAATTTATTTTGTATTGATTTATTTTGTGTCATTCAACAAACGCCAGACGGCTTTTAAGATTCTAGGCGTCACAATAAACAAAAAATAACAGAATAATAAAATCTAAAGCAAAACCATCTATAAACACCTTAATACGTGTTAGATATGGGGGTCTCTAGTTGGCAGAGGTAGGTACATTTGTCCAAATAGGGTCCCTTGCTTCTAGTCAGGGTAAGGGGGATACACACTTTAAATAACCCCTGCTCACCCCCTTGGTAGCTTGGCACGAGCAGACAGGCTTATCCCAAAGGCAATGTGTAACGTATTTGTACCAACACTCACAGTAACACAGTGATAACACCACAAATGGACACCACACCGGTTTAGAAATATAAAGTATCTTTATCTAAACTTAACAAGACCAAAACGACAAAAATCCAACATACAAGTATTAAGAAAAATGACTTTCAAAAGGTTTTAGCAACTGAGTCCATAGAAAACTATGGATGCGTGATTTCTTGCAAAGTACCGGTTGTTGCGACAAAATTCACCAAGCCATTACGAATCACGTACACTCTTCTTCGACACTCCCGAGGAAGTTTTTGCCTGGACGGATGAACGACGGAAGCCCAAGCCACATACCCCGCCACGGTTCGATTCAGAGTCGTCCTCTGGAGAGGCCTCGCTGCAGTCTACCAAGACTAAAGGGAAAATGAACCGAAGGTCGCGGCGCCGCTCAAAATCACAAGGTGCTTCCAGCTCCTGGGGCGAGGTGGCTATACGGGACTCCCCGCCGATGCATCATGGAGACTGAGGATCATGGACGCCCTTCATGTATGGATCGGACTGACTGGTGAACTTCAACTCACTTTCCCTACTTTAGATTTCTCTTTATATTATATGACACTGATATGGGGATCTGAGAATTGTGTTTTTGATTATTCAGTATGTTGATGGCACTATGTAGGGGCCTCCGTATGGCCCTCTCCCCATCCCTTTCTTCTCAGCCTTTGAGAATTTCGTGTTAATTTGGGGATATCTTTATGGGGAACCGTTGGTGTGGAGCTGTGCCTTGCCCCCGTTGGGGCGGTAACACGGCGCTCACCGCGACAGATACTTCTACTGTTTTGAGGTATTGGGTGGGTGGGTGGGGGTGGGGCAGAGTTTCTTGATTTGTTTAATATCATTTGTTTTTGCCACTATGTTCTCCGTCCTGTATATTCTTGAGGTTGTCGATGTCATCCATTCTATTAGGTTCCTAAATGTATGCACTTACCGTCTATGCCGCAAGATTTAGCCGGAGCTGGGGGTAGAGAGCTTCGAGTCCTTAGCTGGAATGTTAGTGGTCTGCTGGACAAGATTAAGTGAGGTGCAGTGTTGCGGCAAGCAAAGCGACATAGGGCGGGGGTTCTCTTCCTGCAGGAAACCCATCTAGCTGGCAATAAGACACCCTGTCTGGGGCGGTTTGGATTCACACACACCTATCATGCTGGTTTCACTCGAGGCTCCCGGGGAGTTGCAATCCTTATACATCGCAATGTCCCATTTGTTCATAGCTGCACGTGGTCAGATCCACAGGGTAGATTTATTGTGAAACACGGGACACTTTACGGGGAATCCATTGTTCTCAGCAGCATTTATGCCCCTCCTCCTCTCTCCTGGTCCCTAGTGGAAAAGCTGACGATGCTCTGGACCAATCTTCCATTGGCACTAAATATAGTAGGGGGCGACTGGAATGATGTTATGTCCCCATCACAGGATAGATGGCGCACCACGGCCCGAGCTGCAGAGACTCCAGATTCCAAACTATTGCCCCTGGTTCAAAGCTTAGGGTGGGCTGATTCATGGAAGATTATACACCCGACACATGTGCTTACACCTATTTTTCTAGAGCCCATGATTCCTTCTCCCGACTAGACTACATTTTCCTCACGGAGATCCACACCCATAGACTGACTGAGGCTACAATTCTCCCTGGGGTTGTCTGACCATTCACCGGTTTCCATTCTCCTGTCCTTAGATCCCAGATGCGCCCGTTTTCGATGGCGATTGTCGCCATGGCTTTTGAGGGACGAGAAATATAGGGCACATATGCACACCTCTTTAGAGGACTATCTACTATTTAACACGGGCACAGTGGAGTCGCCGGCCACCCTGTGGGAGGCTATGAAATCCACTCTTAGGGGAGCGGATATTGCCTTCTGTACAGCCCGGCGCAGAGAGAGACGAGACATGTTACTCAGAATTGAGGCTCAGCTACTTGATTTAGAGCATGCTAGCAGAGATACAGCGGGACAGGCTGCGCGTAGACAGCTACTGACAGTACAACAGACATACGCCAGCGGGCTCATCAATGAGGCCCGCCTTTATTGGCTCGCCACTCGTAGCCGGATCTACCAGTGGGGAGACAAATCCAGTGCTCTGCTGCATCGCCTGTGTCAGAGGACATTGCACCCCCCAACCCTCCCGAATATACGTGGCCCGGATGGGACTGCGCTTACGGACCCGTCTGCCATTGCTAAAAGCTTTGCCTCGTACTTTGCGGACCTCTATGCCCCTCATGAGGTGTTACCTGCTGCCCTGATACAGAAATGTATTGACGGCTTTCCTCCCCGCGCTTTATCGAATACAGCACGGGATGCGCTGGACGCCCCTTGTTGGCAGATTAACTTCTGCCTGCACTATTGGATATGCGGGTGGGAAAGGCACTGGGCCCGAATGGCTTCCCTTGTGAATTCTATCAGACATACCACCCGCGGCTCTTAAAACCCTATCTAGCGGCCCTAGAGGCCTCCTGGGGATCCGGTAGTCTTCCGCCGGACTGGCAGCATGCAGAGATCGTTGTGTTTCTGAAACCAGGTCGTCCACCGGAACACTTCTCGTCCTATCGTCCGATTTCTTTACTTAATGTTGAAGTTAAGCTCCTAGCCAAGATGATCGCAAACCGTTTAGTCCCCTACATTACGGAGTTGATTCACCCAGATCAAGCCGGATTTATGCCGAACAGCGCCACACGACATAACCTTAGACGTGCTCATAACGTCATCGCTGCAGTTGATAAACTCGATATCCCCGCTGCTCTTCTTCTGGCAGACATGAATATGGCTTTTGACTCCCTTAGCTGGACTTATCTGTTTGCCTTGCTAGATCGCCTTAATATTGGCCCCCGGTTGCTCAGCTTTATTCGATTACTTTACACAGGCACAACTGCCTCAGTCCGAGTGACTGACTCGGTCATGTGATGATACGCAAAATTGATTGGTATGTTTTTATATTAACGTGGAAAATGTGTCGTTAGTAAACTAATTAGGGTGAAAATGTTCAAAGGAGAATGTAGTATAAGAAATTAATTATGATTATTGTAAAATTTGTGATGAATTGACTTTTTCTGTAGAATGCTTTTATGGATATATTCCTATATACCGAATAAAGCTGGTTTTGATTTGACTGACTCGGTCTCCAGGAGCTTCCCTATCGGCCGGGGGATGCGCCAGGGCTGCCCGCTCTCCCCTTACCTTTTTGCACTGGCTATGGAACCGCTAGCGGCTTGGATACGGATAGATGCACAGCTGCGCAGCTTCGAGTGGGCGCCGGGCATCTCCGACCGTATTGCACTGTATGCGGATGATGTACTGTTTTGTCTTGCAGACCTGGATCGGACTAGTCCTTGTCTTCTCCGCATTATGCAGATCTTTGGCCAAACCTCCGGCCTCTATATGAACCAGGGAAAATCCTTCTTATGGCCGCTGCGGGGCGGAGAGCGGCTGGGCGACTGGTCTGGAAAAGTGGTGGTGGCCCCAGACGGCTTTAAATACCTGGGAGTGTATCTCACTTAGTCTCAGGCCCTGGCGTGGCATAAGAATCTAGCTCCCCTGTGGGCACAGGTGGGTGGACACGAGTCTGGTCCCACCTGCCTCTATCTTGGCAGGTCCGCGATTTTTAAGATGATTTCCTTGCCACGTCTCCTTTATCAGTTACAGAACCACCCCTATCCGATAAAACCTACATGGTTCCGCCAATTGAATGCTATTTTAGCCCGTTTTCTCGGGGGGGGGGCGGGACGTCGCGGGTGGCCCTGAGGACTTGCTTCCAATCCACTTACACCGGCGGAGTGGCCACCCCAGATGTCCAGGCGTATTACATGGCCTCTCACTTGCTTGTCCTCAACGATTGGTGGTATGGTGACCGTGGGGACCCGGCGTATGCGGTAGAGCGCTGGTTGCTGGGAGACAATGCATTGCATGTGGTTCTCTATTCGGTGGCTTTGCTTCGTGTGCGGCCTCCTGCCACCGCCACGGTCTTTAAGATCTGGAGGGCAGCGCTCCGTCGAATGGGCTGGTGGGGGAGACTCACTAGGGAAACTCCATTGTGGAACAACGGACAACTACCATGCTTAAATTCAAAATTATAAATTAACCAATTTATAATTTTGAATTTAAGCATTTTTTCACAATGACTGGGTCAGTTAAGCTGTTTATTCTATTTGTTGTAGAAACCTCTGACGAAGAGCCCAAGGAGGCTCGAAATGCATTGGGTACCTAAAATGATGTGCCTACTTCATATCGTATTTATCTGCACATACCGTTGTAAAAAGTCTGGAGTGACATGTAGCTGGTATAAGAAGTGTTTAAATAAAGACTGCAGATGCAATTAGACTCTCCGGCGTGATGAAAGAAAATAAGTATATGGAGCAACAAGGAATGGAATACATATTGGTTACATTGATTTACTGCGGAGTACCTGGACGAAATGGACATTATTGGGGAGTAGATCCCACTTTTTGCAGTGCGACAGTGTGGGGCATGAGAGGATTGCCCCTTTCATTGAATTAATTTCGAATTACAGTGGTTTGAGGTGATCCACTGACACTGACCGCACGCACCTAATATTGAGTTTTTCAAGTATGTGTCTTATTAAGGGGAGGAGTGCATTCTCACTTATGACTGTTCTACTTTCTAAAAGTGCCATTTTCAAACACACAATTGAAAAACCATCTTTAGTAAAAGATGTGTTATTAAATTCTGAGTTCAGAGAGCCTAAACTTTATTTTTCAATCTTATCCCTATGGGAAGATATGCATGTAAAATGTTACAAAGCATTCCCCATTATGTCCTATGGGGCAAGATGGCCTTTCAATAGTGAAAAACGAAATTGGCAGTATTTCACTATCAGGACATGTTACACACATCAGTACATGTCCTACCTTTCACATAAACTGCACCCTGGCCAGGGTGGTACCTTGGGCCTACCATAGGGGTGTCCTATATGTAAGAAAAGGGAAGGTTAGGGCCTGGCAAGTGGGTGCACTTGCCAAGTCGATATGTCAGTTAGCAAACTGCGCACAGGCACTGCAGTGGCAGGCCTGAGACATCTTTTCAGGGCCACTCGTGGGTGGCACAAACAGTGCTGCAGGCCCACTAGTAGTATTTGATTTACCAGCCCCGGCACACCCAGTGCATTTTACTAGGGACTGACCAGTAAATTAAAATATGCCAATCAGGGAGAACCAATCATAATAACAATTTACACAGAGAGCATATGCACTTTAGCACTGATTAGCAGTGGTAAAGTGCCCAGAGTCCTAAAACCAACAACAGGTCAGAAAAAAATATGAGGAAGAAGCAAAAAGTTTGGGGATAACTGTGCAAAAAGGGCCAAGTCCAACAGTACGCAATACAAAAGGAAAACAAAATTAATTACTCACCAAAGCAGCATTACATTTCAGGTGAGACCGATTAATTAGGAGGCTGGCGATCGTGTGGCAAATCATTAACGCCATCATGATTCCTTTTTCAAATTAAAGTCTTTAATTGAAGTATAGCAACATCACTTACTAAGATGTTATTTTACAAGTTACGTGGCTCTTGTTTTGAAATGGGATACATTGCTTAAGCTCCGAAAAGGGAGGGCATGAGCTCGGGAAGCCAGAAAACAAGCATATTCAGATAAAAAATAAAATCCAAGGTGGGGGAAAAGAGGAATACTTGTGCTTAGTATGGTTGAATATTCTGTACCTTTGTCTAACACCTCCATACATAACATGATCTCTCTACGTTAACCTAGGTGTAGTATATTTCTATGACTTGGTTCAGATTTCATCAAGCTTTTATAGATTTCTGTCTACTCAAAAGGAGGCCTTCTGCAAACTTGGAATGCACCATCTTCCTCAACTGTTTGCGACCGTTGCCCATCAGGTGCCCATACCAGACTTACTCTAAATAGCACCTTGACCCTTTACACAGTTGGTACTTCGTCACATTAAGGATTCCTAACAAATCTGTGACGCAGAAGTGATAGCCCTTAACCCGTATCTTTTGTTACAAAAGTGCAAAAAAATACATTACATATATTTATGCTACTAAATACACTGTTATGTGGAGATTATTAATGTAGTTCATGCAATTTAGTGATATATTATCCAAGCTACTACCACCAGGCACTTAAAAATACTTTTCCTTTTCTTTCTAAGTAGGAGACGGACGTTGCTTTCATCCCTACAAGTGGCCTGGGAGGTGAAAATCTAGTCACAAAGAGTACACTAAGAGAACTTACCGAATGGTATAAGGGACTGTGCTTGACAGAACAAATTGGTAAGCCTTGCACACTTTTTTCATGTACGTATTGGTGTGTGTGTATAAAACACGATCTAACCAAAGTAAAACAAGGAGAAAGCTTTAGAGTCACTGAAAGATAAAGGTTGAGTAAAAATAAAAGTATCTGATCTTTTAAAAGTGTTTTTCATAAGCAGGTAAATCTTGAGAACTTTACTGAACAAGTTGAAGTCTGTGTATAGTCTAAAATCCTCTCGCATGACTTGCAGTAGTCTTGGGTCTAGACAGTTTGATTCACTGTTTTTGGTTTAGCTATTTTTTTTAAACTTTTTGTAAGAAACAGATTTTTTGTTTCTCACCATTGGGGACCCTACTGCTATTGTGAGTATTTTATGTAGGGAGACCGAATGTCATAGGATTAATGCTTTATATGTTGTGCGCCGGATCTTAAATTACACTTTGACTTTCAGAGGTAGATAATGTAAATTAATTATGTTAAAATTATTGAACTCCCAACAGACAGGCAGGCGCATGTCTGGCTATCAAATAGAGAATTGCCTTCAGTGGAACTATTTTGGCTTTAATGTAGCTTCGCAAGGTTTGTATTTTCCTCTATCCGATGCAGATGTAATAGTACCAGTTGGGTGAAGCACCTCAGTTTTCCCTCTGTGAAACATCTCAGGTTAAATTCCTCTCTCTTACTCAGAGGCGAATGTTAACTGTGGAGTTTCCAGAGATCGACTTTCTCCTTTTTCCTCATCAACCTGTATGTGTAGTTCATGGGGAAGCTGATTGGGGTGTTCGATTTCAAGGTCCTCTCTTAAGCAGATAACTCTTATCTAGTGCTGAGATTTGACCAGCATGCTGCTAATACCATCAGTCCAACAGAGGAGAGCTTGGCAGGCATAGACAGCTGAATAACTTCCAGTTCTCTAAAAATAAACTATAAGATCATCTTTCAGTTTTGGAGGGGGATCCATCATATCAGTCCTGCAACTTCTGCTCAGACTGCCTTGGCCTTCTGAATGATCCTATCTCTAAGGCCAAGAACCTGAGAGTTACCTTAGATGCAGACCTCAATTTTGCTGCACACACCCAAAACGATATGGCCCATACTTGTCTGCATATTGGCAAAACATTCTGTCTCTTATTCCGGCACATTCCCATGACTCAGTTGGGGGTACATTTATCCTGCACGCTTTTGCTATACCAATTGGATGTTTTCTAGTCGAGTCCTCAACCGCAAACTACAAAGAATGTAAAATAGGATGGTAAGGATAATTTATAAGCTGCAGTTGTTTATTGATTACTCTGAAGATCAAATGTGCACTGCCCATTTTACCTACATGGCCTGCCTGTTGTTCTGTGGCTGTGCTGTGTGTCAACAAAGACTCATGGGTGAAAGGCATACTGAACCTACGTAGGATGCTCATTTTAAGCTCATTTACAGTCTATGGGGAGCATTTCGGATCCTGGGACCCAAACTTTGGAATGAACTACCATATTCAGTCCTTTCAGTTGAAAGCCACATACCGTTGCACAAAAGTCTAAAGACTTTTCTCTTCTATTATTTTTTTTCTGTTGTGTCTTCTTTGGTGTCCTGATATGTCTGGCAGTACCTAGCACTGAGATGCCTTCTGTAACATTTTACAGATTATAGAAATATATACAAGTCACACTTGCATGCATATACAAGTGGAATGGTTGATTTTTATCATCCTAAGAAAGTGAAGTTGCTTTTGTGTAGCTTTGGAGATTGCTTCCATATGAGACTTCCTATTCATGTAGCTGTCACTGAGAACCCCAGAGGATAGCTGCTGTTAGAAGGTTGAGCGCAATACCTAGTGGTTTGCATTCCTTGAGTCTTTGTTGAAAGCCTGGGTTCATTTTGCCTTAACTCAGCTGTTGATGCCTAACAGATCATGAATGACATCTCCATCCTGAGGTGGTGCAAGGTCTCTTTCAGAAGTGGGGAGAGCCTTGGTTAGATCTGTTCACCTCCGCCGAGAACATGTAATGTCAGCAGTTTTGTGCGCTGGAGTTTTCAAGGCGCCACTAGCTCGGTGATGCTTTTAGTCTTAAGGCACTCTTAAGGGGTACCATTCGGTTCTGTCCGCCTTCTTGAGGCTGCCAGATCAACCCTATTTATTTAAATCCCCTATTGTAAACAGATTTCTTAAGGCGCTTGTACATATGCTCCCACCTGCCTCATTCATCATGCCTCAATCGGACCATAATTTGGTTCTCAACTTCCTGATGTGCGCTCCGTTCAAACCTCTGCACAACTGGCCCCACTGGCTGTTTTCCATCAAAACAGCTTTTATAGTGGCAATAACTTCTGCCAGGAGGGTGAGCGAATTGCATGCTCTGTCATGCAAGCCACCTTGCCATCTTCCCTGATAAGTTGGTGCTTTGCACTAGGGCCTCTTTCTAACCGAAATCAGTCACCTTGCCCACTTTCTTTGCTTCTCCATACCCTCTAAAGAGGAGGAGTGCTTCCACTGTCTTGACCCAAAAAGAGCGTTGTTGTTCTACCATGACCGCACTAAAGAGTTCCGGGTGGACGACCAACTCTTCGTGGGGTACGTTGGATCAAAGAAAGGTCATGCAGTGCAGACGAGGACTATCTCGCGATGAGTCATACTCTGCATCAAAATTTGCTACGCTCTGGGCAAGAAACAGCCTCTTGATGGCATAAGCGCTCATTTCACCAGAGCCAAGGCTGAGACCACAGCATTGCAACGTGGTGTTACAGTCCTTGACATTTGTCAGGCAGCGACGTGGGCATCACCGCACACGTTCACTAAGCACTACTGCCTGGACAGTCAAGTCCGCAGGGAGCAGTCTTTTTAGCTGCTCTGTCCTGCAGGCCTTCCTGATCTAAGCTTGTCCGCAGTCCTTCCTATGGGGATGGCATTGCTGGGGTATCTATTCTTGTTGCGGGGATTCTGCACCTACACAGAACTATGCGCAGGAAGACAGGACCTCTGTGTATAGGGGTGTACCAACCTACCACCTTAGTTCCCAAAATCCCAAAACCGACTAGCTATAGTGTCTCATTCTTTCGCCACCAAAATCACGAAGCTACAAATGATTAGATAACCCAGAACACAACACTCCCGACTCGCTCAGGAATCGCGGAGGCAAGACATACCCTTGCGCTCGCTCACTAGTACTTGTCCACAATAAGAGTTAGCAGAGTCACTGTAATAGTTCAAAATGTTTATTTTAACTATCGTGCTCTACAATACAGTATACGGGCCACTACCAGCAGCAAAATGCATAAACTCAAAACAATTAGCATTGTTACAATTTCATAGAGTACAAAAGGGGAAGTCATTTTATAAAGACAGTGGAAAAAGGACTATAAGGCCTAGCCACCCTCCCCTTGACTGGAAGAAGTTTATTTATATAAAGGAAGATCTCTGGGCTTTGACAGTAGACCCCATACCTTAAAGCCTGGATGTAAGGTTTACATCATAGGAACAGCATAGCTCTTCTCCATGGAAAGGGCTCTCTCCAAGTGTGTGTTAAAACAACATGCATTCCCTTAATATCAAAGCCCGGGTCTTCAGCATTGCAGCTGTGTTTAGCATGTTGTGTCTTGGTGCTAGGGACTGACCAGAACAGAATAACAAGAGGCATTGTTTATCGACTTTGCACATCGTGTTCAGACTAAACTCCAGGAACTTCAGCAGAGAACGTGAAAAGCAGACAGTTCTCATGTGAAAGGCATAAACAGAGTCTTGCAAAAATAAAGTCATGTAGTATTGTGCGCAAAAGCAGCATCATGGCAGCAAAGCTCATGCTAACTTAGCAATGTCGACAATGTCCCTAGGGGCCATATAACATTCTAAGGTAAGAAATCTGCAGCTAGATGTCTCCATCAGATGGACAAGTTACTTTCCTTCGGTAACACCTTATCTGGTAGAGGCATAATCTAGCTGCAGATTCCTTACTGACCCACCCATCCTCCCCGCACTGCAGATAGGTTTTTAGGGACAGGGCTGATCTCTTTCAGGGCCCTAGTTCTTCTAGACACACCACTGTCTGTGCACTTCATGGCTCTGCGGTTCTGATGTGGAAAGGTGTGGAAAGTAACTGATGTCAGCGTGCCGAGGTGGTGCCTATATAGGTGACGTGGACGTCCCTTCCGGCACGGACATAGCCGACTAACACCACCTACCGGCGCACAAGGGTATTGCTCGAGCAAAAGTCTTCCAGATCCAGCCCGACGCCTGAGAAATTCTAAGGTAATGAATCTGAGGCTAGATTATGTCTCTACCAGATAAGGCGTTACCGAAGGTAAGTAACATGGCCATTTGTAGACCACCTTGATATCTACAGTATAGCTGCCCATCTTGTTGAGCATAAGTGAATTGCACCTTGAGTAATTTTAATTTTCACTGCTACTCTTTGCTCAAATCAATAATTAATTCAAGTAAAAGCATTACAGGCTGTTTCACTGTCTAGGTAGGCTTATTGCAGATCCCACAAAAGCATGCTACTTCCACTCACTCCCATGTGGTTCTGTATATCACCCGGAGCGTCGCCTTCCATTTCCTCTGTTTTCTCCTGTGTTGCCCAGGCAGGATGGAGGTGCCGCTTACAGCCTACAGCAATGGATGCAAAGTTTTAGCACTAAACTAGACTGTGAAATGGGTACAAGTAGCCCAGCTTTACTCGTCCAAACTTGTCAGTCTCACTCTTTATTCCAATAAGCAATGCTCACAAGAGACCTTGTCACGACTGTTCTTCTTATTTAGCAGCCCCTGCACAGGGCACGGTCACACCACCAGGTATCATTTTCAAGGCTCTATATTAAAGGGTCACGAAGAAGAGACTGGGTAAGGGCTGTCTCAGTTGGCATTTATGTAGGAGCATTAAAAGTCCTTGGACAACCACAGGACATTTAGGCGAAGGGCGGAGAAAGCCAAGGAGAGGGTTTTGGATCTCTATTCTGACAGCCATCTTACCGAAGAATACAGTTTATTTTAGCATGATCTTTCTCCTTGTCTTTGCCAGGTCTTAAGTGTCGTTTACGATGTCCATCTCTTTATATACTTTACATGTTAGAAAGTGTTAAGAAGCTGGAGTACAGAGAGATTGCTAAAGCAGTTTGCTTTACATTTTATTGGTCATGCAATGCATTTCACTTTGTTAAAAATGTCATTTTATAAATTACATTGAAAAAGTGTAGTGTGCTAGCAGTGTTTCAGTGTGCGTGAGAAGCTTCTTCCTGAACTGCTTGTTGAATTTTGTGTTTCTTTATTTTTTTTCCAGATTTATTCAAGCCACCTCAACGGTCGGTAGATAAACCCTTTAGATTATGTGCATCTGACGTTTTTAAAGGTTGGTGCACTCTATATCTTCTACAGTTAACAAGTGCAGTACAACGTTGGGTTGGCAGAATTTTTATTCTTCTTGAAGACTGAGAATTAAAACGTGTGTGAACATAAAGGCTAAGTTTCCCTATTCTGGCACGATACGGCCTGCCTTGCATCAGCTGCAGGGGATGAGTTGGTGTGATCCCTTATCCCCTATTCCTGAGGCACTCGGTGGTTATTGGGCTATATCCTTAGTCAGTACTGATGTTTACCACTAGTGCTGCAGGACCTCGAATACAATAACATTGTGTTTGGTCAACTAGGTAACACTCTTTGTGTGCTTGACTCAGAGGTATTTAAGTTGAGGAAATGAGGCTTACCCCAGAATGTTCTAGTAGGTTTGAAGCTCAAAATTAATATAACGCAGTATACCACACATTAAATTCAGTCTCAAATAACGGGTATCTAGTCCCTTATAGTGCTGACTGTATTTGCAGCCGTGACACAGTGGGGCCCTATACACAAAATATTATTAGGGCCAATAGACCTTGTTGTCTTATGTGGTGAAAAATATGAAGATTTTATCTGTCTTTGGAAGCACTCACTTCTCCGTACTTTTAATATCTTGGTTTGCCAACCCCAATCACTGAAATGAAGGTGCCAGACAAAATGCTAAAATGTGGTGTACTCTCAGCCATTTTGCCTAGTTTCTTAATGACCCTGCATTACAAGGAAGGACAGCTGACTCACTTGGTGTCCAAGCTTCCAAAATTCTACCAAAACTTCAATAAAGCATTGAAGTGTTGTAAACAACCAGAAGCCCTCCAACCAGAAACAAAAATGGGATACACATCAATAAAAAATTTAGATATTAGCCGCTCAACAAAATGGTCTATAGTCAAATCCCTGTTACCTTAATGCAGCTCTTGGCTGCTGGTGGTCCCTGGCAAGGGGCATTGACAATAATAAAAAGAAAAACATTTTTCGTTTCCACCAGGTCCCCAAAGTCACAGAGTCGAACTACTTGTGACCGAAATGTACTAACACCCACAGTAACCACCATTGGTACCAAACTAGGACTGCATCTCATTCATGGTTGGTTGGGATTTGAACATTTGGGTATCTGACATGGCACAGCAACTGGCTTTGAACCCACTGTTTTGCACTTGAAAATGGGGAAACTGGATATTGGATTGAGTGGCACCTTCACATCTGGGTATGTTCAGAATAGCTATGGCTGGGGAGTTTTTAATAACAATTTTCAATTGGCTCTACCAGCTTGAGCCAAAGACATACTATCTTTAAGACCTGTCGTGAAATGGAAATATGTGTCTCCAGCTGGAAAAAGGGTGATGTGTGCTCCCATTAAGTTGAGGATTATATGGATTTGACACTCTCATTGAGAGAATGTGGGACCATTAGCATATCTCCAAGATCTGTAGGCACTTCTGCCAAGTAGCAGAACCAGTTTTGGTCAGTGTTTTATGTTCTTGCAGGGCTCTAGGCTGAATTTCTAATACTGTTGAAAACCAGACTGTTGAGAAAGTGTTTTGGCGTCTTTGAGGAGAAGCCCATGGCAGCTGCTCCGATGGCAGAGAAGCCACTATCTTGTGCTGCATGGAATATGTCTGTGCCTTGGACACTATTAATACTGCACTAGTTCTCCAGGCATGCCACATATAACCACAAATGTGCAGCACAGACTTGTAGTGAAGATGTAGTCCTGAGTAATGAAATACTGAATGGATTTTACCTGGTGGGAGTCAGTAGATTCATCTCCTATGGTTAAAGCTAATATTGTCTTTGCTCTTCCACAGAATCTCAGGTACCAGCAGACTCCATAAGAGCAGAAGGCATCCTTTACTATGAGTGGGCTACACTCTAGATACCCCCCAGTTTATAAGGGTCATGTGTTCAGGTGAACAACGCAAAACGATATGTAGCAACTATTGTCTGTTCACAAATATTGACACCACTGTGTAGTAAACAAGCCCCTCTGGGCCCCAGACTGGTTTCGCCTTAGTTGGGACTTGTCAGTGGAGGTGCAGCTTGATTCCTAGAGCACATACATCTAGTGTTTCTGGTGAATCACTCCTCGTGATTCTTAATGTTCTACCATCAGATGTACCCTTCTGTACGGGAGGTTAAGCACCATGGAATCAGATGAGATCTTACCAAGTTTGCAATATAGCCTTATAGCCAGCTGCCGAGGGCTATACTGGTTGTTAAAGGTCCTGAACACGTGCGGCGAGGGCCTATAACGAGGGAGAGGGCCTTTAACAACCAGTGTAGCCCGAGACAGAAGGGCTGTGAGGTTATTCAAATATTCCACCTACTAGGGGTAAAATTTTCTAAATTAAAAAGGGAGAAACATGGAAACAGACAATGGAATGTTGGAGATCTGGGCTTATACCAGCCATTATAAGCCTGGAGCTACTCCATTCTCTTCAGTGAAGCTCAACATTCCAATGTTCTAATCGTAAGTAGTTGCTCATAATGTTTATATTGATTACTTAACCTGTGTAACAAGCCAGACAATTACCCACAAAACATCTTTTTCAAGCCATATTATAGCCTTATAGCCCGCTGCCGAGGGCTATACCAGTTGTTAAAGGCCCTGATCTCGAGTTATAGGCCCGAGCCGCAGGCGAGGGCCTATAACGAGGGAGAGGGCCTTTAACAACTGGTATAGCCTGAGGCAGAAGAGCTATAAGGCTATTAGAACATTCCACCCACTAAGGGTAGAATGTTCTAAATTAAAAATGGAGAAACAAAAAGACAAACATTGGAATGTTGGAGTGCTGGGCTTATACCAGCCATTATAAGCCCAGAGCTACTCCATTGTCTTCAATGGAGCTCCCAACATTCCAGTGTTCTAATATTACTTATACATTAGAGGCCTCTGACTCAGTCTGAGAAAAATAGCAAAGTACTACAAAATTGATCATACATGATGTGTATCTCCGTGGTCAACTTATCAGCATAAGTGAAAGGCAGCTCACATAGCTTAATAAGCTGTTTTGTTTTCAATACTCACTGCTCAGTGAATCTCCTTTCGGGGATACTTTGAGTTGTTGCAATACAGGCAGAATCTGCAACGCTTAAAATTGTCCCTATACAGCCTTCTAGAGACTGCCAGCTAGAGTAGATAAAATCTGTACAAGAAGGCTTGGGGGTAGTTCAGACTTCACACTCCATTTATTACATCTAAAGTTGCTGATTATGCCAATGGCTACTGTCCATAGGAGACGTTGTATGAGAGTAAATAACGGTGTGTGTTGGGCATTCATGCTTTCCGTCAGCACTACTGTGGTGTCTTAAAGTTCACACAATAGACTTGCAGATTATGAATCCATGGCCGGTGTGTGTATGTGTGTGTGTGTGTGTGTGTGTGTATATATATATATATATATATATATATATATATATATATATATGTATATGTATTTTTATTTATTTTTTTGAGGGGAGAAATGTTGTGCAAGCAGATGAGACTTTGCAGAGTGTTTAATTGTGGTCTTAAAAATAAAGTAAGTGAGGTTTCCATAATGTACTGTCCATGTTTTTCTAGATCAAGGAGCAGGATTCTGTGTGACCGGTAAAATAGAAGCTGGCTATGTCCAAACTGGGGACAAACTACTAGCAATGCCCCCTAATGAAACCTGCACTGTTAAAGGTATGTGTGCACAAAATGTTAACATCAGAAGATAAAACTACCCTTTTTAAGAAGTAAGCATGAGTTTTTTTCTTGCGTCAAACAAAAAAAAATATTGAAAAGTTGATTACCAACTTCGGTTACAAACTTCAAATATTTGTTGACTTGTTTTCAGGCCCAATTTATTCAACTTTTTTTGGATGTTCTATATTTTGCATTTAATGCTCATTTTGTTTACTTTAACAGCTGGTTTTCGTATGCCCCCTTATGTTCTTTGCAGTTTTTTTTTTTTTTAAAGAACTTTTGTTGGGATAATGAAATTGATATAACCTCAGTGCCTTGAAAAGAATCAATGATATTTGTGTTCTTGGAGGTGGACGAGGGCATGGGGGTTGGAATACACAGTCAGAGCGTAGCAGTATCAGAATTGAAGGGCCCTTCTCCAAAAGCATCTGGCTATTCCCAAGGCCCATGGATGAGTACTTTCAGGGTGAGTAGCACAGTTCCATTTGGATACTGGAGTAGATTGATTAAAGCCAGGGTACCCAAGTACTTTGTGGTATTCCTAGTTTGTTGCCCTGAGCTGCACCCTCAGGGCAGCACTTTCTCCAATTAAAAAAAGCGACTTTTCAACACTTCCTAAAAATACTTGGGGAATTTATAACTTTCCCAAAATATTCTATGACTGGAGTTAGAATAGTAAATTTGACCTTCCAGTGTTTGCCACGGCCACTGCTGTCCTCAAGGCGCAGTTCAGTGCAAGAAACCTGAACAAGTGTGCTTTGCAGTCACAGACACTGGCAGGAGTTGGAAATACTTCTAGAGCAGACCCAATCCCAGTGTCTTGTCCCACTAAAAGACTATCTTAGATGTTTTCTTCAACATGTTTCTATCTTCAGTGGTTCTTCAAATTATATTTATTCAGTTTCCCCATTCCTAAATATGATTCTCGCCGTTAAACCTACAATATCTTTTATACCATACCCTGGCTTGTTATAGACTATAGTTTCTTTCAAGTTGATAACATTTTCTTATATTTGGAATCCTCGTTATCTAACCATTGCACTTTTTTTATCTTATGACATTTTGAAATATGCATGCTGTTTCTTGCATGCTCCGTCACCTTAGCATTGTCCTATGTACCAAGCAATATGAATAGCGCAGCCCAGGTCTTTTGAGTGATATAATATGTCACATTAAGATTGTACTCAGTTTTCCTACTACTCTGTGTCTGACTCTCTCTCAACCACCAATCACTCTTTCTCTTACTTATGTACACACTGTTGGCACCAAATGACTGCACCCTGAGGCCACCATAAGACATTATATTGCCACAAAAGGGAATAAACATTTCAACAAGCAGTCTATGAATCTAGTTATTTATTTGTGTTATATTGTAATATTTTAACTTTCTAAATTGTAAAACTGGTGTGTATGACAATTGGCAGAAACCGAGCTGAGGATACATTAGTTTCCAATGTAGCAAAACGTCATGTAGAAAGAAAATTGCTTCCCTCAGAGCCTGAAAGGGCAAATAAGTTCGTAGAGCACTTATTCTGAAATTTGATGAGTAATGAATGATTAAACATTTAGCAGAAACTTCTGGCACCTAACCATAGATTTTTGCTGTAACTCATTTCCAGGAATTACACTACATGACGAACCTGTTGATTGGGCTGCAGCGGGAGATCAAGTTAGTCTCACTCTGACAGGCATGGATATTATCAAAATCAAGTGAGTGTGAAATATGATAGCAGTCTGTGTGTTTTAACCTGAAAGTAATCATTTATCATGTTATTTCAAAATAATGCTCTCTCGTTGCTGTGGCTCTTGGTAGTCATCCTAAGCAGTGCTTGGAGCTCTGAGCCATGCCTCAGATTGCTGAATGCTACTTGGCTACGCTTTTTTCTCAATTCTTAAGCTGTTCACAGTTGCCCGAGTGTTTTCTGCTGAAAATGTCGATGTTGACCCTTTAGTCTGAAGCTATTAAAAACTGTAGAGACCAGTGGGTAATGGAAAAGTGTTGTTTGACCCCCCTTAATCCAGGTCTCTCATTCCCTTTGACTGATGCATAGAGACCGATTCCCTTAGTCTGTTTTCTGTCTTGTTGCACAAGTCACTTGCTCTGTATTCGCAAGAAACCGGTCACTAATTGTTGTGGACCATATTGGAATTGGAGTAGGCTTTATTTTAAAAGTGCTTCTTAAAGACATGTTTGAAATCACCTAAATTTGGATATAATTTTGTGTTACTTATCCCTATTCTGACCCTAAATCCTTCTATTCCTTATAAGAACTGAAAGTGTTTCTAGTTTAAACATTTTGGATAAGGAGGATGGCCATGAGAGATTTTAGTCGCCTTGAACTTGTCAAGGGCAAGTCTTGGTCGCTTCCATAAGTTTTAGTTCATTTTAAGATTTTTAGGCTCTTGACTTTGTATGACCAGAGGCAAGAGCTCAATGAATCCTTTGTCGAAAAAAAGGTTGCAGGTTGGTGGTAGCCAGATATACTTGAGAATATTTTTTTAACGGTGGAAATTGCTCCAACAAACAGCTTCCCACTCATTGTGGCCTTTTTGTCCAGATGTATGAAGTGGACTTTAAAAAAAATGACTTATGTGGAAGTGGTGTCCTTGTACTTATCGGAAAAGCTTTGGAAAGGAAGAATGATGGGACTTATGGCACTGGCCACACATTCTGGACTCTTCACAACAGTGTAAGGAAGTTGCAAGTTTTTGTTTTTACATGTAGCTTAACATTTGCCTGGCATTCTGAGTTACAAAAAGTAGGATTCATGCAATGACCGGACCTTGGCTATCCCTGGGACTTCGGGATACACCAATGTCCGGGGTTGGTAGGTTCCATCCCTAGGTACCAGCCAGTAACTGGCCCAAATACTATGCTGATTCCCTAGGGCAAATATTTCTGTTTTGTCCTATATCAAATTCCCTTGACATGGTCACAGTGTTTGTCTATTTCTGTTCCCCACATTGAGCCCACCAACACGTGTAGTGCCTTTTTATAAGGAGAAGTGTAGGAGCTCATGATCGTAGGGCAGTTGCATACAAATTCTATAGTTTTCATTCACATAAATGTGAACAAAGTGTGGGTATTCTAGACATGGTTTGATCTTTGCTGGTCATTCTGCATAACCAAGGTGGTGGAATTAAGACAAGCCTCATCACCTTGGATTCCTCTTGGTTGCTAGTTTAAAAAAATGTCATGGTTGTTATGATTCCCTGGATGCCAGCCAATTTCAAGCCTAACCACGGCAGGTTTATTTCGTCATTATTTTGCTTCTGTAAATGTCCCTTGACATGAGTGCATTTTTGGCCCATGCCTGTTCCATATTGTCTGACCTCATTCGGGAGATGGGGAATGGGGGGCTCGCAAGGCAATCAAGTGATACTGGGCCTCATCTATGGGGGTTGAGGTTGTTTGCCTCTCTACTGGTGTCAGTCAAACTTTGGTTGTGCAAATTGAGCCAAGTAGAACCTCTTGAGAACTTAACACTCAGAAGTAGTTCCAGTGAGCAATCTCAGGCTTTCAGGAAGGTAGTGTGCTGTGCAGCAGATAGATACTTCCAGCTGCAGATTCCTTATCTTAGAATTTTCCCCAGGCGTCAGACTGGATCCGGAAATTTACCCCTGCGCACTGCAAGGTGGCGTCGTTTGCCTCAAAGTGGCGTCATCAGTGCCTGAAGTGGCGTGTGCGGTACCTATAAAGGTGCCACCCCAGCGTGCTAACATCAGTTCTTTTCTTTGTGTGCCAGTGAGCGTAGAACTGGAAAAAGCTACCCCTGTCACTTTTTCACAGATTTTTTTTAACCTTTTGTCAGGTATTTTTTGAGACTTTGTCTGCTGGTGTACAGAATGTCCACCAAAAGGCAGGTTTTAAGGCATGCAGTGCCTGTCACTGCCAGATGTCGGTGACAGGCTTCTTTTGGTTTGCCTTTGGTGTCAGGAGTGCAAACACGTCGGTAAGAGGTGTGAGGATTGTCGCACCATGCATCCTAAGCTTTTGAGGGAGCAGTTCCTCAAGCTCCTCACCACCCGACGCTGACTGACCCCACAACGCTCCTGAACTTGGTTGCGAGGAAGGTCCTGAAATTGTTTGTACAGTCGTACCCAGCAATCGTTGTCTCACTCCAAGTCATCGGGTAAGTCCCACAAGAAAAAGAAGTAGTTTAAGAGGTCTTCAACTTAGCGCAAGTGTTAGGATGAGCCACGGGGCCGTTGGAACTCTAAGCCTAACTCAGTGGTGGAGCAGGCGTCTGGGCTGTCTCGGCGCCTCCCTGAGTTTCTCATCTTTGGGTGGCCCAACCCCTTTAGAGTGCCTTCGAGCCCCATGGGTCGGGAGGAGCCTCTACTAGTTTTCTGCAGCCATTTGGGCCCCAAAGATGCAGTGAAGGATCTGGAGCGGCGCCAGTCGAGCGACCTCAACCTTCCTTGGTGCCCCCTCCAGTGCCAACCCCACCGTCGCCCAGTGGTGGCGCCGCCCAACCACCATTTCTAACTCCCAACACAGAGACGGACGGGCGTCGTCCGACGCCAGTTCCGTTGTTGACCGGGCGCAGACAGGGGGGAGCCAGTGCCTTATTCCTATGACAGGCCTTGATTGGGTGATGATTGGGAGGGCTCTGCGGCCCCTTATGGATACCAGCCATTAAAAGATCCTGAGGATACCTAGTATGAAGATCTGGCTGATGCCAGTGAACTGGACCCCCCCACTCCCCCCCCCGACACTGGCTTGGTCTCTCCCCCCTACCGTGGCTACGGAAGAGGGTGCCTTATTTCCAAAGGTGGTGCGGAGGGCTGTTGAGGTCCTGGACCTTACACTACCCTTAGTGGCAGTCAAGACAAACGTCTTGACGGAGGTGCTTCAGCCGGGAGTTGCCCCCATCAAACCATTACTCCCATTTAATGAAGCCCTTACTGACATCCTACTTGGGGCCTGGTCCAAGCCCTGCACAGTGGGTCCTGTGCATAGGACAATTGACCGTTGCCATCACCCCACCCCAGGAGACCCCAGTTTCCTCACCCAGCATCTCAACCCAGAGAGCTTGGTGGTCCAGGCCTCAACCTCCAAAATCTACCCCAGCGCATTCCCGACAACACTACTGGATAGGGAATCCAAAAGGCTTAAAAGGGTGTTCTCTTGTGCCAGCCTGGCAATGTGGTCGGTGAACACCACCTGCCTCTTGTACTGATACTCCCATATGATCTAGGACTCAGTTGCGCAAGTGCTGCCCATGGTCTCGGAGAAGGCCTGAGCCATACCATGCAATTGCGGATGGGAGAGATGCAGCCAGTTTGGTCTAAGATGTGGGCTAGACACGAGAGACTCGCTGGTCAGAGTGATATCCTAGTCTGTGGCCCTTAGGTGCCATGCCTTTTTGCGAGCCACTGGCTGTTCGGGGGATGTCCAGGCTTCGCTCATGAACATGCTCTTTGATGGCTCCCATCTGTTTGGAGAGAAGGCGGACTCAGCGCTGGAGTGCTTTAAGGACAGCAGGGCTACGGCCAGGTCCTTAGGCCTTTCCATGACCCCTCGCCATCCCCAGTCTGCCTTTGGCCCTTTTCGAGGCCTTGGAAGGAGTTTTCAACCATGTCTCTACCCTTCCAGCCACCACGGCCAGCAAGTTTCACAGTCTTTTCGTGGGCAAGGACGCAGTGCCCACAGACCACATGTGACAGGTAGCCAGAAGTCGGGCCAGACCACCACCCATGGCAGCCGCAGCCTCCATACCCCTTTAGTTTGCCCGCTGACCATCATGGACATCCAGTGGGATGCAAGATACACCATCACTTGCACCACTGGAGGTCAATAACATCCGACCATTAGTTTTGCAGCTCATCCAGAGCGGATACTGCCTCCCCTTTGTGTCCACCCATGCCACCCAATTACGAGAGGCTGACAGAGGATCACCTCTCCTTGCTCCATCAGGAAGTGCTGACTCTCTTTGCCAAGGGAGCCATAGAGAGTGTGCCGGCATCAGAAGTAGATTGCAGTAGCTATTCCCTTTACTTACTGGCGCCCAAGAAGGATGAAGGCCTTCATCCTATTTTAAACTTGCGCCTTCTCAACCTCTTCTTAAAAAAGGAGAAATTTAAAATGCTAAAGAGTCCTGTCTGCCCTGAACCCGAGAGACTGGATGGTAGATTTGGACGCATATTTAAACATGCCCGTCCTGCCTGCCCACAGACGTTACCTGTGGTTCACAGTGGGCCAAGAGCACTTTGGTTGCAGTGCTCCCCTTCGCCTTACCTGCGCCTCTCGGGTGCTCATGAAAGTGATGGCAGTAGTTACAGCTCATCTGCGGAGGTTAGGGGTTCCAGTCTTCCCCCTACCTAGTCAATCAGCGGTTAAAGGCGGGCTCGCCCCAGGCAGTCGTCTTCCCACCTCCAGACTATGGCAGACCTTCTGCATTCGCTGGGGTTCACTATCATCTTGCTGAAGCCACACCTGACGACTACTCAGACGCTCCCCTTCATGGGAGCTGTTCTGAACAAGGTGCAGTTTCGTGCCTATCCCCTTGAGCGGGGTGTCCAGGATATTCAGGATATGAGGCCATGAGGCCTCGCAGGCTGCTGGGCCTCATGGCCTCCTGCTTGTGACGCATGTCCTTTGCATATGCGGGCTCTGTAGTGGGGTCTGATGTTCCAGGGGGTGCAGCATCAGGGGAATCTCTCCGACATGGTCCAGATCTTGGAAGGTACTGCAAAAGACCTGCAGTGGTTGCAGACAAACCGCAATTGTCAGTGGCAGACCCCTCTCCCTTCCCCAACCAGAGCTGACTGTAGTGACAGATGCATCACCTCTGGGCTGGGGCGACTGTCTGGGAGAGGTGGAGATCAGATGACTCTGGTCTCTGGTGGAATCCGGGCTCCACATAAACTTGTTGGAGCTTTGGGCAATCCAGTTGGCATTGAAAGCCTTTCTTCCTTCAATGAGGGGAAGGCTGGTACAGGTGTTCACGGACAACACCACCGCCATGTGGTATTGAAACAAACAATAAGGGGGAGGAGGGGGTAATGGACCCTCTGTCAATAGGCTTTGCGCCTCTGGACATGGCTGGAACACCAGAGCAGACAAACTCGCCGGTTGATGCCTAGCGGATCATGAATGGCGCCTCCATCCTGAGGTGACCCAAGGTCTCGTTCAGGAGTGAGGAGAACCTTGGTTAGATCTCTTCGTCGAGAACCTGCAATGTCAGCAGTTTTACGTGCTGGAGTTTCCAAGGCAGCTCTTGCTCGGAGACACCTTTCTTATCGTGTGGAGCACCAGCCTCCTGTACACCTTTTTGCCAATACCACTCCTGCCCAGAGTTCTCAAGAAGATCAGGAACGGCCAGGCCCAAGTCATTCTTGTGGCTCTGAATTGGGCAAGTAGTGTCTGGTATCCCAAGCTGTTGAGAATGAGCATAGGTTCTCTGATCAGGCTGCCACTTCTGAAGGATCTTATGTTGCAGCAGCAGGGCAGGGTTCTGTGCCCGAACCTGAAAATGCTTTGCTTTCATGCGTGGAGATTGAGTGACGACAGTTGACAGTTTTTGACCTTGTGCCCGAAGTTTGAATTATTATCCAGGCAGCCCGTTGTCCCTCCACCAAGACAGAGTATGCCTGCCGTAGAAACAAGTTTGTGGCATGGTGTACAGACCAACATGCTAACCCTGTTTCTGCACCCCTTTCCCAAGTTATCCTGTTTATTCTTTCCTTGGCCCAGCAGTATTCTGCTCTGGGCACCTTGAAAGGTTATCTTTCTGCCATCTCGGCATTTTTGTGGTTGCCAGACCAGCCATCCATTTTTAAATCCCCTATTGTACGTAGGTTCTTGAAAGGTCTCCAACATATGTTCTCAACTGCGTCTTTTATTATACGCTAGTAGGACTTAATTTTTTTTCTTGCGTTCCTGATGTGTGCTGCTTTTGAGCCGTTCCACAACTGTCCACTCAGACTCCTGACCATCAAGACTGCCTTTCTGGTGGCGAAAACATCTGCCGGGAGGGTCAGTGAGTTACATGCACTGTCTACTCATCCTCCATACCTTACCATCTACCCAGACAAGCTGGTCCTTTGGACTTGAGCATCCCTTTTACTGAAGGTGGTCATTCCCTTTCACGTAGGCCAATCCGTCACTCTAACTACCTACTATGGTCCTCCTCACCCCTCTAAAGAATAAGAGAGACTCCACCAGCTTGACCCAAAAAGGGCGTTGTCGTTCTACCTTGACCGCACAAAAGAGTTCCGAGTAGAAGACGATCAACTCTTCTTTGGGTACGTCGGGCCAAGAAAGGGTAGGCGGTGTATAAATTGATCATTTCACAATAGATAGTGCTCTGCATCAAAATCTGCTATGCACTGGCCAAAAAGCAACCTTCTGAGGGCTTGCGAGCTCAGTACCAGGGCCAAGGCTGCGACCACTGCGTTAGCTCGTAACTTTTATGTCCTGGATTTCTATCAGGCAGCAAAGTGGCCTTCCTTGCACTCATTTACGAAGCACTACTGCCTGGACAGTCAAGTCTAGCATGATGGTCACCTTGCCCATTCAGTCCTATTTTTAGTCTAGTCCGCCTCACAACCCCACCTCTGGGGAGATATCGCTTGGGTATTTATTCTAAGGTAAGGAATCTGTGGCTAGAAGTCTCTAAAAGATGAACATGTTACTTACCTTTGATAACACCTTATCTGGTAGAGACTCTATCTAGCTGCAGATTCCTTACTGACCCTCCCATCTTAACCGCTCTACAAATGGATTTTAGAGTATAAGGTTCACCCCTTCTAGGGCCCTATCTTGGCACACCAGTGGTCAGTGTTCCTCATGGCTCTGCACTTCTGTCGTGGAAAGTCGCAAAGAGAAACTGACATCCGCGCGCAGGGTGGCTCCTTTATAGGCTCCACATATGTCACCTCTGCCATTAACAGCTCTGACGACATTACGCAGAGCCGAACTACACCACCTGCTGGCGCGCAGGGGTACTGCTCATAGAGAATTTCCGGATCCAGTCTGACACCTGGAGAATATTCTAAGGTGTAAGTAATCTGCTGTTAGATAGTCTCTACCTGATAAGTCGTTACCGAAGGTAAGTAACTTGTTCTTCAAGCCCAGCACTCAACAATCACCCAGCAGAAGAATAACAGATTGTCAAACCTGGTGCTTGTCTTTGTTAAAAGGTAGTACTTTTAATACTTACAGCAAACTTAAGACTACACATTTCAGGTCATAGATCTGGATCCTCCACTGGCGCAGGGCAACTGTGCTTGGCCCTGGTAATCCCCTTTCCTCCTCTCCTCACTCTCTCCCAGGTTCGAGTTTGGTCTAGGGCAGAGTTTCAGTACAGGTGCAGTGTTACACCCTCTGAGTTTGTACACCCAGTTACTCTTATTAGTCCCAGTAGTCCTTATCTCACCACTGCAAAGTTTTGTCTGTTCGTCTGCCACGGCGTTTACCTTCAGCACATGTCTGTCTCTCTCTCTTCTAAGAGGAGACATGCTGGTTGGGTGTGCTTCCGCACTCGCATCAAGTTTTTGGAATGGTGCCTCCCAGAGCCTGCAAGCATGCAGACTCCGGCCTCGTCACAGGTCTCCGGCTGGTTGCAATCCTACTTCGGGTGCGTGTGGGTTGTGGCTGTGAGGGCAAGGTTCATGTGGGTGCCTCAATGTAGTAGTCATCTGGCTCACATTGCTGGGTTAGCTGCACAGCCTGTTCCAGTGCAGTTCAAAGTCAGTGACCAGTCTTCTCAAGCAGAGCTTCACAATGTGCAGCTGTAGAGTCAGCTTAAACTCAGTTTCACAATCTCACAGCAACACAGTCTGCTTGGGCACAACATCATTGCGGCAGAGGCACAGTCTGCTCAGGCACAACGTTCATAAGGTTGTCACGGTGCCAGCCAGAAAGACTGCACTCCGGTATCTGGAGCATGCGGATCTTTTTCTCTCTCGTCTTCCTGGGTAGAAAGAAGCTCAAGCTCGTGAGTTGGCTGCTCCTTCCTTGGCCTGCAAAATCACACCTCCTGCAAGGTTGGCAGCTCTTTCTGTCTCTCAGCAGGAAGTTTTGGCTGCAGAAGCTTCAGGACAAGGGGACAGCGTCTTCCTTTTAAGTCAGACTCTGGTGATATCTTCTCACATGTGGGAGTATGGCTGTCAGGCAGACACCAGCTCTAGTTGCACATCAGCCCTCTGAGTACTCTGCGGAGCACGCCCTTCATTAGCCAAAGAGAATTTGGGACTGGAACAACAAGCGGTTAGTGGTTCCCTCATACCGTCACAGCAGACGGTATGTGGATTCTCTGTCTGTACTTATAGAACCGGTTTGAGTCAGTTCCTGTTTCATCCGGCCTCTCCAAGCTGTTCTCCCACACACAGTCTTTTGCAGAGTGGTACTCCTTACAGCAGGGGCAGTCTCCAGTTGAAGTACACACAACAGAGACACCATGTGGTGTGTGCTTTTTGCACCTGGAATTAAACCGCTACACTGAAAAGCAACCAGGAAATGAAGAAATAGCTGGTCACACTTAAAAGGACCCTTCACTAGCTGAACAGCTGAGATTGCAGTGCCACCAGTCACCCCCATCATCTACCAAATGGCAGTGGTCAGGGAGACTAACTAGCAGCCCTTCTTGGCAAAACAAAATCTATGGGAATTGCTTTAGGTTCCCGGTCTCCTCTTTCTCCACTTACTTTTCTAGGTCATCACTGCACATGATAAACCTGTGATAGGGATGGCAGTCCACGGTCAGTTAAATGAGGGCATACTTGGTGCATCTCTCCTGGTAACAGGACAGGTCCAGGACCTCACTCATGTCATTGGGCATTCCTAGGTCTGTGCAAAAACTAGGTTAGTATAAGGCTAGTGTTAAAATACAAAACCACAATACCAGATACTCAGTCGGGCACTAAGGGCAGGATCGCAAGACTGTGCACCGTGCAGGGAACATCCATCCCAACATGAATGGTATACCCACCCACAGATTTATGGTCCTGGTTTTTTGGTGGGTTTTGGGGTAAGACATGTAGGTATGCAGGATGGTAGGACTTTTGTAATTGACCGCAAATTCTTTCGTTTTGGCTCGCAAATGAGAGGATATCATTTGTAATGCCATAATTTGATGTTTGCACAGCATTCTGGATATTAAGAACAGGTGGGGACCAAACAAGCCACAGCTCCTTGAATTCCCAAGGTGTATAGTTTTTAGGAATCTCTGGGGTTGGGAGGGTTCCCTGGCACAAATACTGCAGGCCCTTCCCCCCCCCCCCCCCAACCCCACCTTCGATGTGAATCTGGGCTTCTTCAAACACCTGCCATAGTGGTGGTTTTGGCCCATTGCAATCCTTTGTTAGGCTTGCCCAAATGTGAAGTACGAGGGTAGGACTTTTGCTATGCTTTTGATTTTCTCAGAATCCTTTGATATTCAGTTGTGTGTCCAATAACAATTTTTTTAAAGAAATTCCCTCACAATTGAACAGTATTGTACTTAAGAATTCTGAGTTGTAAGAATTGCCTGTCTTTAATTACATAAACTCTGATTCATGGATACAATAAAAATAAAATGCAGTGCTGATCATGATAACTCAATTTCTACTCACATAATTTTTTCATTGCCGTGTGATGCATGCACAGACCACAGTGAAAAATAATTGTAAGGAACAGATCAGTTGTTGGTCATCACAGGTTTTTGGTCAAACTACAAAGGCTATTTTTCAGAAATGTATATATAGCTTTCTGGGTTCACACCTACTTTACCCACAAACTGTAAGTAGGTAGAAAATTAAAACATTTCCCTGATTGTCCTGTTCCAGAATGCTGGGAAACGTGTGTTTTTATTGTATTCAAACATGTATTAGTGTCATTCCTTGGAAGAAACCCACATCCTTTGTAGCAGTTTTGAAGTTCCATATATTGGCGATTTTCTCAGACCACTCCAGAGTAAATTGCAGACCCTGGATATCTTTACAGTTTCCTCCGTATGTGGGAAAATAATGCAGATTTGGCCTCGATCATTTGTTGGGTGTTAAAAAACAAACAAAAAAAAAACAAACACAAACTACCCTAAATATGTAAAAGAAATGGTGCCTGTTATTGGGGGTCCCTTAGCACTTGTATGGCAAAACACGCAGGAGTCAGTCACATAGGTATGCAGAGGAGTGATATACACATTTGATACTACTTACAGTCCCCATCTCTCAGCCATTGGTACTAGTAGGAACTTTTTCAAACGTGGTTGTCAAGTCATTTTATGGACTTCATTTGTAGCTTAGGTTTGAAGCTCACAACTCCCGCCTGTCTTTTCCCTCTGAGGGTGGGCTTTGCAAGCCTTTCAAACTCGTTATCGCCAGTCTTGTGAAACTGGAATGTTGGCCCTCTAGAAGGAATCCAGTGAAAATATTTGCTTACTAAATAATCAATGAGATAACATCGACCTGAAAGAATTATTTTACAAAACCTATGCACAAGCAAACAATGTGCACAAACATCAGTGTTGTAGGCTCAGTAAAATCGTCTACAATATATTTTGCATTACAAATCCAGTTAGAAAAGTACAGAGTAAAAAAAAAAAAAATACAGACTGCGCTCCTCCTGGGTGCTTCTTTTCTCAAGTCCTCTCTCCCCGTTTGCTTCAGTGAGTAATCTATTCCGAAAATATAAGGTGACCGTGGAGGAGCAAGTAGAGAAGTCGTGCAGCGGTGGATGAGGAGGAGAAGTTTTAGGGGAGGAGATTGCTTCGCAGGGAATATGGTTAAGTTTGAGTTGCGTCCCCTCGTTCAGATAGGAAAGGAGCAAAGAGGGTAGTACCACACACAACCTAAATGATTGCTCAATGACAAAACAAAGTATTTTCAGTATGATGGCATTATTGTGGGAACGGAAAGTGCTATCTTGCAAAAAGTAATATTCAATTTCTACATCGAGCTGGAAATCTTTCCTAAATCCTTCCCAATTTACCTGCTGATGCTGTATAAACTCTCTATATACTTAGGCCCAGATGTAGTAAATGTTTATGCAACGCAAGGCAGCATGCAAAATTTCTGCGCTGTGTTGAGTGAACTGGAAAAAGCAGAACTGCGCCATATCTACAAAGACATGGTGCAGTTCTGCTGTCTCTATGCGGTGGCACACTTGCACCATAGTGCAAGATTGCCTGCGTTGTGGTCAAGATAGTTTTTTTGTACAAAGGTGTACCTTCTGCACAAAATTATCCTTGGAGGCATTTTTCTCGTTCTGTGTGTTCTGCAGAATACAGCGCACATGGAAATATCCAGGAGAAAGTTACACCAGCCTCAGGCATGCACACCATTTTGATGCAAACTCGTGTCTACAGCTCTTTGAAATATGGATTTGCATCCAAATAAATGCGTGAATGCATGGCAACGCTCATAGAGCGCCTCGCTGATGCAAATGAATGGAAGGCAGTGCAATGCGATGCTTTACTTTTTTTTTTTAATGAAGCAACACAAATGGCCATGTGCATTGCTTTGTAAATACCAAAATGGATTTTGCGTTGGGCCTGCATCAAAAAAGTGACACAACCCCCGACACATTTGTATATCTGGGTACAAATTTTTAGAGGGGTCTTGTGATCTAGATTTCTCCTCAGGCACATTGACCATGAGTAGCTGTCGACCTTACCCCAGAGGAATTTCTTATATAAGGTCCAAGTTGTTCCTCGAGTTGTTTCTTGCATCCTGTGATGTTAGCTGCACTAGTACATGTGTCCTCCGAGATGCACAAACATTCTGAATGGAAGGGTAACATAAATAGATTTCGAAAAGGCTGTTTAAATGAATGTGACTGCCACACGGACATCACCTGAAAAAGCCAGCATACCTCGATAACTTGTTAAATAGCTTATGTAATCAACATTGCTCCAGATGGGCTACAGGCTTCAGTCACAGGCACAGAATTGTGCATTCACAAGAAGCACAGCTATTATTATGGACTCGCTTCCGTCCCTGTCTTTCAGGAAGTCATTAAAATCTCATTTCTTCCAATAGCATCACAGTTGTGTCTAATGACACGTCATGTTTGTTACTTTTTGAATTTTTACTCCGACTTGCCATCCACTTGTGTTATGCTGAATGTTGTTTCTAAAGTGGAGTAATGTCTATTATGTGTTAGCTCTAAGGATAGCCTAACAAGCATTGGCAATGTCAATTGGTCAGGCTTTAAAGGAATGTTGTATGGTAATGTGAAGCATTAGAAATGGATAGCATGGGAATTAATGTGTTTGTGTGGAAGCAAAGAACTGTAGAGTAACATTGGTGTAGCTAAAAGGTCAGGTGACAGTTGCCAGACGTAAAACTCCATGTTGGTAAGTGATGGCCCGCTTCCATCTGTGCTGATGCCGGAGAAAGACAAACACAATAAATGTTACAGTAGTACAATGTCATGTGTGCGCCCCTGAAAGTTCAAGCTCAGCCAGCTGGGTAAATAAACCAAATGATCACAGCTACGTGGAAGGCAAGCATTCTTTTTGTGGAAGCACACAACGTCTGCCCACTCAAAACATGTACTCTTGGCTCCCACCACGTGGGCAGAGCCAAAGCACCTCTCTATTGATGCTCATATAATTGTCTGATGACAGCTATGCTGTAATGCCAGACCATAAAATGGATTCCTCCTCATGGTTATGTCTGTACTTGGTGTTGATGGGAATGTTGCTATATAAGCAGTTCCAGTTTTTTTTCCAAGCAAGATGTTTGCTTTTGTAACATATATCTCATGGTCACACCTTAAACCAAAGCCACAAGTAGCTGCTGTTCCTATGTTACAGTAGACCTACAATTGCCTACTGAATAATAAAATTCTTGCGAAACACACTGACCTCTTCTAGGTGCTTTCTTATCACACTGCTTCAAGTGGCTAAATTGGACCCGAGCTCCCGGCCTATGAGCATCAGTGCTAGTGCTTTTAATCACTGCACTATGATTTTTTACAAAAATATCATTCATACTTTAGTCATGGCGATTCTGGTGTCTACACAAGCAATTTGATTTGCCACAATATTTGATGCACTGTATTGGAAGATACTGAAGTTTAGTGTTCTGCTTGTTGTTTTCAACCTTCCTTGCCATTTCAGAGTTCTTTACTATTCTTTACTGTTATGTTTTTCTTTTAGTGTCGGTTGTGTGTTTTGTGGTCCAAAGGACCCCATCAGAGCCTGCACTCGTTTCCGGGCACGGGTACTGATCTTCAATTTCGATATCCCCATCACTCAAGGTTTTCCTGTAAGTTAACTTTGTCTTTAATACATAGTTCTCTTCTAAACGGAGCCTGCTATGTTCATAAATGAATTTAGATATCTGCATTTGATGGATGTGCAAGATATTTTACAATCTGCCGCTTCTCACAGTAGAGACCCATGAAACAAGCATTTCAATCCCTATTTTTTGGGTTGAGACTGGAGTTGGGATTACCCAAATAAAAAACAGTCTCAGTGGGCCGCTGAATGAACTAAAAGACTATAGCCAAACAGTCCTGCCTATGTTTGAGAGCAGCTTGCACCTCCACTTCACATGCTGTCCGTATTCTGAACTTGTGAATTTTTGGCCTGTTTGTGGAGAATCTGCTTGTTACATTGAATATTTTTTTTCACTGCTGCTGCTTGTGTTCTGTGCCTGTTTTTGTTGGGAGAGGTGTGCACTGTCTTTTGTTCTGTATGTGGAATTAGCTTGCTAATAAAGCACTCAACTGCTTGTGTATTTTGAACGACCCTTAGTTTGGTCTTAGGATGCAGGAACTTAGGACTTGATCCATACATGGCCAGCAGTAGTTGCAATCCATTCCTTCGAATATCTTCTGTGATCTATCACAAAAAAGGCCAATCCATCTCTGGTTGTTGATTAATCATGTATATGTTGTAATGACTGTCATTTTGAGCTATTCGAAGTAGTTTCATGTTGAAATTTTGTATCTGTGCATGCCAGGGTCTGTGCTTAATTACAGATCTTGGCGGGCGCTAATGGGACTTGGCTAGAAATGTACTAGATATGCATGTAAATGTAAGAATAGTATACAATGTATTTGTTGATCTAGATATGACTACAAAAACTCGGATATGTTTCTGACTAAAATGCACAAATCCACTGAAATTCACCAGTTATGCTCAGCAATGCACGCAAAACACACCCCGCCCATCCTGTAGTTCTCTTGATAGCTGTTTTTTAGGTCGAGCCTAGCGCAGCGTGCATGCGCTGCTCTATGGGAGGCTTTTTGTGAGCATTCCAAACTTCTCCGTGTTGGTTTGGCAACTCCCACACATTCTATTGGCCTTTGCGTGTGGCTTTCAATAATGAAAGCACGCAAATGGCCAAAGGCGGCTGCATGTCCCACCTCTTTGTGTAAAGGTCACTCCCACGGCGTTTTGCTCTCGGGAGCAAGCAGTGGCGCGCAGTGTGGCAGCTGCATTTTTATTTATTTTTTTACTTCCTTACAGCGCTCGCACACCACTTGCGGGACGCTGTTCTTTATGTTAGTCGTGTTGCGAGCAGCGGCGCGCAGGGTGGCAGCTGCATTCCTCGTTTGAGTTTGCTTTGTTTGGAGATATTTGTTGCGTGCATGCGTGAACACGCAGTGTTTGTCTCCTGTGTAGTCGTGTCCCTATGTGCATGCATGCATGTAGTTTGCTTTGTTTGGAGGTATTCGTTGCGTGTGTGCGAGAACACTCAACGTTTGTCTCCTGTTTACTCATGTGTTTATCGTGCCTTATGCCTTTATCTACTATGCGAGTCTGCACAGTTCTGTGTTTTCGGCCGTTTGAAGTGTTTCCCATCCCCTGTACCTTGCATGTTCGTGCGCCTCGCTGGTTCTTTCCTTTCCGTTTCCAGGCCTGTGTCTGTGGGGCCTGCGTTCGCCTCAGGTCCTCTCTTCACAGGTGTGAGGTAGTTTGTGGTGGGGCCAAGCCCTGACAGGAAGTTGAGGTGTAGGCTTCGGCCCGGCCGTTGGAGGAGGACGAATGGGGCCCACGGCTGTGGAAAAACTGAAGCCTTGGGAAGGCGGTAAGGGCGGCTGTTCTAAAGTCTATTTTATTTTATTTTTGAAGCTTTGTATCGCGTGAACCAGGCTGAAGTTGCAAAGTTCTGACTAAGTTCGGGTGCTCTGAATGAGCCCCGGTGTTTGCAGATCGCGCCGGTGCTCAGTCGGTGCATTGTACTGCGGCCGGCCCAGATCCTGGGTGTGGCGCAGTAATCGGTGCGGATTTGAGATCTGTCTAGATGCCCTCTTTTTCCCCAACACTGGCTTGGAGGGAGCCCTTCAGTACCGACCGCAGAGCATGAGCGGCTGCCGTTTGCGGTGCTTTGGGTTTTTTTTTTTTAAGAGCGAAATGCATTCTCACTTCACTTTTGTGCTAAAATACAGCCCCAAATGCAAGTTTTACGTTAAGTATAATTATTTTGTTGAAATTTTGCATAACTACGAAAAAGTAAAGTGCATGAATTTCGCCACCCCTCCACCTCCCCCCCAATCATAACGTCCAAGGTGTCTACGCATGGTGTACCAGTGGCACGAAACTATCTTATGAATGTATAAGCTGACTTCACTGACATCACCCCTCGTATCTTCTGTAAGTCTGAGTCACTGGTCTTAGCTTTGATGCAGGCACACTGCATTTGTCCTCCTGAGCCTGTGTGTTAACACAACGTAAGTTATCAGCGTTGTCATAATTAAAAGCTGGCATACTCGCTCCCATAAATGGGTTTCACAGATTTGCACCTGAACATGTATGATGATATTCTCAAATGAAGGTATTCCATGATTATTCCTTATAACCAAAATACTCAAAGTTTACCTTAAAGTTGAAGTATTCTGATAAGAAAAGCCACACTGACTCAACACGTGCACACACAGATGTTTAAAATGGTTTTTATTCTAAATATTTTGAATAACACCTGATTATTTCTGTCCATTTATATGAAGTATTACTCAAAAGACCCAGACTTTTATTCTTGTGATCCGTGGCCGGTGGATTCAGCTTGAATGCAGCTGTTCATTGCAAGGCTCAGACTTGGATTATTTGTAACATTTATTAAGGAAACAGCTTTGATAGCCGCATAAAGAATGTTAAGGCTCTGTTGACTTGCATCGAGGCACTTGTCTTTGTGCTTTAAAGTGCCTTACAATGTGTCCATAAATGTTTACTAATGCAAGCATATATTTCTAAATCAGACTACTTGAACTAGTGTGTAGCAGTTGTATAGCTCTTCAATTCCTGGCTGCACAACACCCAGGAAAATGTGCTGCATGGCTAAACACTTGTAAGGTCCCTAAGGCGAGACCTATTGGCTATGCCAATGCTTGTTGTTTCTGAGCTAAAGGAAATCATGTTTATGACCTCACAATGTTTATCCCAATAAGTAACACCACCAAAAGGCACAATTTAATCAAAATAACTACATACTTAAACAAGTAAATAATACTACATTCACAGTTTTCTGTTTCACAGTGACTATGGTCTGTAAAATTATTTACAACATTTGTAATTGCTTCTGCAACATCCCGAGTGAGGTCAAGAGCATTTCATGTGGTTTGCTAGGTATGGTTTACATGTCTGTTATGGACTTTTTCCCCAATCCTAACTTGCGAATTTCAGTATTTTTTCAGTTTTAATTTGCAGCCATAACTCCTCTTTAATTGTGGTTTTTTGTTCAGTGAATTTCTAAACATGTTAATGAATTATGACCTAATCTAACCATAACTTCACTTTAACCTTGTCTTTTTTTTTCAGTGAATGTGTTTGCAAGCCACATGTTTCCAGCATGTGGTGTTGTATGTCACATGCTGTGCATTATTTCCGGCATCTAGGGCTCGCAAGTATTTGTGATACACTAATTTATTGATGGAAAGCTGCAGATTTTGGTCATAAATGCAGCTTTCCATCCAGGAACGGAAGAGGTTTGTGATTGTGCTCTGTATTTATTAGTGCTCTCAAGCTACCATTTGACTATGTGAGCACTAACCAAACAACACAAATAAATATTTTCACACGCACAAATATGAAAAGTACTTTGTAACGTAAGTTTACCTATTGTAATGTTGCATGTTTTTTTTCCAGATACTATGAGATAGTTCAACCTTTAAGTGACACAAAATGACATTTTCTAACAAAGTGGACGCATACTTTGTTCTTACAAGACTTTCTGGCCGCCAAACAGAAGCTAGCCTCCTTACTTTTGTATTTTCTTGGGGGGGAGGGGGTGCGTTGTGGCCCTCGAGGCACGGTTCGCAAACTCATTGACCCTTATTGGACCTCCCATAATAGGGCCATGTATACGGATCCCAAAGTCAGTCCAACAGGGGTACACAAGTGTGTATGGGTTTGTAAAACCAGCCTTGGTGTCTGGAATCCCATAACCGGTCCAAAAGCCCTTGCCGTGTCTTCGCGGACAGACCCCATGGCAGGGTGCATGAACCTCTGGCCTTTCTGCGGTCTGCGAACCCTGCCTCATGGGCAGCTAATGCAGCGGAAAGATGTACGTTTTTGTTTTACATTTTATTCTTGCTGGTTGTGGGGGGGGTCTCTTTGGGCCCCTCCCACCTAATCCAAGGTGGTCAGGCGATGCCATGCCTGTCCCTATATGGCTCCTGTTTTTCACGATGTGGGTCTTTACCCTGCATCCTGTAATGGCAGGCACAACAGATTGTATTCCTTTGTGGCCAGCCAATCAAAGACTTTGGGTCTACTTACTGGGCTATGGGCATTCATGGGCACGGGGAGCTAAAGAGAAGTTTAATTAAATATTTGATAAATATGAAGGCAGGCGAAGAATAAGAATGCACCCGAAAATCCGCATTACATGCAAATTTTTAGTACACGATTATAAATAGGACCTAGAATATCTTAGCAGAAGACCTTCACCAGTAAATATTTTTAATTTTAAATTGCAGCCAGGTGATGTGGACTAGTTGGTCAATATTTCATTTTTTCCCTACAAAATTCTGATGTTGGTGGGACAGATCCCTAGCCCCCATAGAGCTAGTAGGGAAATTTGGATAGCAAAGTAGGGACTTTGTCAATATGAACCGCATTTCCTTATTCGTCTACCCAGAATGTATTGGCCTTAAAAATTTTCTTTTAAAAGTTGTATTAAACCAAAACAATAAGAGACTAATTAAAGAACCGTTCTAGTTTCTCTTCTTGATGAAATCCAATGGTGTAGCTCTAGTTGTTGAGGGCTTTAGTGCACTTTATGATGAAGTGGTCATATCCTTGCAATTAAATATACTTTACATTTATTGGATTGGCGTTTTAATATCTCAGAACATTTTTCAAACCTAGTGTAGCACTAGAGTCCCATCTTCCCCTTGTAAAAAGTGGTAAAAACTTAACTTTTTAAGTCTTAACATCCGCATTAACAGGTGGCAGCCCTATCTCCACGCGAAGGGCTTCTGCACTTTTCAGAGACCGGGGCCTCCTATAGTATAGCAGGTGCTGTCGAGCCTCATCATAGAATTAGTGCTATCTTTTGCTCCGATGCTTCAAGTAAGGGTCTCAGAGACATTCCTCCATAATTGTTATTGGATCAGACAAGTCCAGCCATTGCAGCGAGAGCATTAGCTGATATTTTTTTTCCGTATGTGGATTCCAGTTCAAGCTACCCATAAATACAACCCCTAGATGTTCATATATCTCTCTCCTGGTTAGTTTAGTGCTCATTAGCCACTAATTGTAGTTCACTTTGCAAGTACCAAAGCTCATTATTTGATTTTAATCAGTGTTAATGCTAAGTCTCAGGGCAAAGGGTAATAAGGCTCAGGGCATCAAGGTGCTTCAATAGGCCAGTCAGGCTGGGGTCTAGGATAACTAGATCAGCAGCATATACAAGTTTATTAATGTGCTGGTCGCTAAGGTATGGAGCAACTCCTCCCCCTTCTAGGCAAGGGTCCTAGGCAGATCTTACCAATACAGAGCACGTAACAGTAGGGAAAAGGCACAGGCCTCTTTTAGTTAATCAAAAATATTGATCTTATTAAAAAGCTGTCTTTTTTCTCCTATTTGGATCTTGGTCCAAGTTTCTGCAAGGAATACTTAATGAGTCTCAGAGTCCATTAGACATACCTTAGCCCTCCAACTTCCTCCGTAAACAGACCAATATTCTGTATAAAAAGCAGACAGAAATCCACAAAGTACAAGTATAAATTGCCATCTCTTGTGGACTTCCATATTATATGGAATAAAGAGAAGATTGGTATATTGGTTTCACGGTTTACAAACTTAATGTCTCAACAGTCTCCTGTCCTTCTGTGCTAAAATAAAGTGACACTTTTTTAAGAGAAGTAGCACCCTTGAAATATCAGTAGTTGGCTGGTTTTTGTGACGTCAAATAATGCTCTACCAACACTAGGGAGTAAAGCTGACCTGAGGTCTGTGTATGTGCTAAACTTTAATCCTTTTTAGAAAATGCCATTAGAATTCAGTGTTGTCTGTGTACATCCACTGCTTGAAAGCGTAACTCGCTATACCACAGTCTTACCACTTCTACATCACTGGTAAAAGGTTTACCATTCACCATGAAAGAGTAAATTAGCTGCTTGCTGTTGCACTTTGTAGCCCTCAGAATCACTCATCTGGATTTCTGACGGTCATTTTAATTCAGGTTGCCTTTACATTAGGAAATGTATGATTCATTATTTTTACTGTGTGCAAGATATAATCCAATCCTTCTCAGGCACTAATGAGTTTCTCGACCACAGAGATCCCTGAACTTGTAGATGCTACAAATCAATGCATTTTGGAGCTCTGGAGGGCCCCCTTCTCTCTCAGGCACTGGAGGGCCCCCGGCTGTCTCGGGCACTGGAGGCCCCGGCCCTCGAGTGCATTGGAGACCACAACCCTATCGGGCACCAGAGATGAATGTACTCTCAGCCAAAAGTGTCAGTTCCCATACAGACAATATATAAGACCGAACAATTGACCAGTAGAGATGGTGGTTCTTACAGGCACTACAGATATTTGCAGGCCAAGACACTATAGATGGGAACACTCGCAGGTGCTAGAAATATCTGCACACACACATACTAGAGTTAGCTGTACTCCCAGGCACTAAACATGGCACGGTTATTTTCCGGTGCCCACTCTCAGTCCCATTTGAGGAGGAGGGAGTCTTGAGTCTTTGATTAGGGAGGGTGTTAGGCTAGAATGGTTGATTTCTCATCCCCTTGAAAACCATTCATCATCACCACTCCAACATTCCACATAGCACATTCTCACTGGCTGAGCAGCAAGGGCCAAATCAACAGGGAAGATGTATAGATATATAGACTAGACATAACACCTACACTAGGCAAGTGAATGGGGGAGCGATATGTTATATTAGACACATTATCCCAGAAGGAATGCATATTTTTTGTGGATAAATATATCGAGCTCTTGGAGTATTTGCTGAGTCTCTGGACTTTAAAAACAAATTTGGCAAACATTTCTGTGGTGTATGAAAACATGATATTCTAGATAGTAAACCCAGAATAGTACATGGTGGACATTTGCTTTAATGTAATGTGAAGTGGGTTGTACTAACAAGTTTAGTGCATCACGTGTCAATGAGTTTCCTTTCATGCCACATTGTTTTTAGTTAGCAAGATGAAAGCATCTAGTTATGTTTGAAAATTTACAGCATACATTCTGTTGATCAAGAAGTACTTAATATCGAGGAGACTGTCCATAAAAGCCTGCTACTAGAGCTTGTGAAATCACTAATATTGTGTTGCCGTTCGTGTCAGCTCAACTTTCTTTACACTGTGATTACTAGCTGCATCTTCAATCGGTATCAGTAGTCTACTTTGCTTGTTAACTAAGAATTCTCCTCCTTGGTTTACGTTCTGTTCTAGTTTACATGTTTCACAGAGTTTGCAGTATCTCATTCGGTGTTTTCGGTCATTGTCTTTCTTTACAGGTGCTTCTACACTATCAGACTATAAGTGAACCTGCCACAATAAGAAAGTTAGTAAGTGTCCTACACAAGAGTACGGGCGAGGTCGTAAAGAAAAAGCCTAAGTAAGTATTTCATTCAGTACAGTTCCCAACTTGAAATGACATTTTTATAATTTTACATTTTAGTGTGTCCTTTTGACTTTATGTATGCCTAAATGGTGCTTCAGCATATGCTTGATATGCTGTCTATAGAAATAGACTTCAGAAACACATTATGCTTTACCATGTAATTAAAGGCCTTCTATATTTTTTTTTATTTATTTATCTATTTATTGTATTTGCTAAGTGAGTATTTAGTCAAAGGTGTCCAAGCGCTGATTGGTAAACTAATGGGTAATATGATCTGTGTGTGAACAGCCATGATTTAAGTTGTGAGAAGAGAGTTCCTTATGGTGTCTACTTGACAAGCGACGGATCCTACTTCCTTGTCAGTTTTTGTTGTTGTTTTTTTTAGTCTGAAGCACATGAGGAGACGAAGAACATATTGATCCTGCTGGAGTAAACCAATATAAAATCTGCTTAATGAACTCAGACCCACAGTCTTGCGTCAATTTGAAACCAATACACAATGATTTAAAAATGATGATTTTATCTATAGGTAGCCAATGTAAAGCTTGTAGATGTCCAGAAATGTGGCCTGGAGATGCTGCAATGCATAGGATAGAAGGCCAATATGTAATGCATCGGAATAGTAAAGTGTAGATCCCACTACTGTTTGAATACTGAAACAGTATGTAGCTCTAGGACTGTAAGGAACAATTTTCCCAAAAATCTTCAGGTAGTAAAAACAGAAATAGAGTCAACCTTGTTAATATTGGAGAGGAAAGACAGGTTTCATGGAACATGACCCCGAGATTTTGAATGACCCAGACTGTCATTGGGCACTGGCCAAGAACATCAGGCTGCCAGTTGGTAGTCCAGCTGGAGGAAGACCCCCCCCCCCCTCCAAAAGTCAAAACCTCAGTTGTGTCAATTTAATATTCGGCAGTTCATTGCCATCCACTCAGCCACTGGCGTCTAACCTTGTAGAAAGTTGTCCCGTGCCGCTTTGTTAATCCAGTCTGAGAATTTTGTGTTGTCCACATAGCATATACAGGACAGCTGGAGGTCCTGGACCGTCTTAGCTAAAGGGGCCAACTACAAGTTTGACTCCAAGATAACCCATTCTGGACTCCACACAGTGTCAATCCAGGGCGAGCCATTTTACACCTGCTGCTGTTAATCTGTCTGTGAGATTGAATGACGGTGTTTATTGGCACAAACAGATCAAGGAGTACAAGACCCCCTTTTTAGGTCATTTCCAGCTACACGTATAGGCCTTGGCTACAGGCCACTTAAGCAGTCTGTTGGCCGGACGTATTATTTCTAACATATGAAGTGGGCTTGGGGGCAGCCCCTTGTTTAGTATTGGATTCTATCTCACTTCACTGCTTCTGATTCAAATTTACACCCCTGCCGTCACAGGCATCAGTTCTTCTCAAGACCCCTCACTGAGTTTGCATGTCATATCCCAGTAGTACCCAAATCTGTTCCTCAAAAGTGTCACTTACTAATTCTCTCTCACAAAGAGGCTGATTTTCAGATTGCTGGAATTCTTGGCTGTTGCCCTGAAACGTAGCATTGCTTGCTCATTGTCCCCACAGAGAAGCCTGTTGGGTATATCAAAGTTAGTTCTAATTTCTTCATTAGAAAGAACAGCCCAATCTATATTTGGATGTCACTGTACGTGTTATTTTTCTCTACTGCATACCCTTGCTCTGTATGTTTACCTACATAGAGACACTGGCTGAGACTACCATTTCTTCTATTGTCTGTGTCAAATGCACAGTGCTGCTTTACACAAGTTGCGATATGACCTGAACAGTTTGCATATTTAAATTGCGTCCAATTCCAAGCAGTAAGTTACTTGATTCATTTTCCCATGATTGATGAACGTTTGCCATATGTAATTATTTTATTATCTGCATCTAATTTGAAAAATCATATTTTTTTGATGACTTTGAAATGTAGAACGAATCGAAAACTTTGAATTAAAAAAGAAAGAATACTTCTGGTTCAAAAATGTGTTACATTTTCAAAGTTATGATTAGAGGGATATTTGGGTGCCATGGTGTTCCTTTGTCTCAGCTGATTTGCAAGTTTTTCTCTTGTTATATAGACAAATTATGGATTTTAAAGCCCATTGGGAGCAGGAATGTTAGTAAGAACTTGAAAGGATTTGAAGACCTTTTAAATAGTGTTGGTTGGGGGGGGGCGGCTCTCCAAATACTTTCTGGAAACTTTAGTTTCAAATGTTTCCATCTAAAGCACATTGAACCAGTAACATTGGTCAAATATAGACAAATTACAAGACCTGGTCACAAGGTCTTTTGGATGTTCTCCTGCAAGGTGTTTTGTTTCATTGTTGCTAAATAGTGCATTGTAAAGCTGACTGGGACAGTAAAATTGGGCAACGTTGAGTTTAAAGAGGTGTGCAAAGGATTGCCACAGTGCAACTTTTATTACAAAATTGTGCTTTTTAACAGAAGCATTGTTGAATTAATAGTATTGGTAGAGAACATTAAAGGGATTGGATGATTTATTCTTCAAATATTTTTTGTAGAATCTAATGCCGATGGTGTGCCAGGTGGTGCAATCTGAAGTATGGGAAAGTGGCATGAGTCCTAGAATGATAGCAAAAAAAGAGCAAATTGACCGTATTACCCCCCTCAAGGTCCTCGTTCCCCTCCCCCACTCACACACTCTTTCCAAGGATCGTTTAGCATATTAAGTTATAATTTTAGTGCTTTGTACCATAAACATTTTTGTTAAGGAATATAATTTAAAGTACTCCCTACAGGAGAGGTTGGGCATTTTTTCCCATCTCAGTGAACTGTATGCTATGTTAGAGGGGAGGTTTGCATTTTAAATCAGAATATTAGTTAAAGGTATCAGAGCTTGATAGAATATGAGAACTACTACAAGAGGATTTGGGCGTTCTTCCCCAAGCAAATATAGGAGGGTGACTACTAACATCATTGCTGGATTCTTGTATGGCTATTTAACACAGTTGCCAGGTTTTCCATAATAAACACCACCCTGCACACTTACGTCATTAAAATTTAGCATCACATTAAAAGTTTATATCACCCCCACTTAGCACATACCTGCACATTTCCCTTGTGTTCTATTCTTGTACTATGGTCCGTTTCCATTAATGCTCTGTCGCCACCACATCCTGACCAGATTTCTTATGGACAGTTAGGACACCACAGGCTATCTCCATTTCGCACAGGCTTCTGGTATCTACTTTGTCAAGAGGGTCATTGAGAAGGCTACACTTGATATTATGCCTGATTTCAGTTCTTGAGGTGTCTCTTCACTGCCTTAGCTGAGATTTACGCTAGTACCCAAAACCAGTCCTAAATGGTTAGTAGGTAAGGTAGATCACACCTGTTATTTAGAAGACGCAAATTTCCGGGAAAAACATTGAAAAGGCCTTGAATAACCAACAGACCAGTTTTATCCAACAGTATGAACTCCTAGACCCTACTCAGTTTGGTTTCAGGAGCTGTCATAGCACAGAGGAGATTAGATGCATTCTGGGTAATGGAGGGTGTGCTGCTCTCATACTTTCAGATTTATCTGCGGCGTTTGATACGGTCAATCATGTTCTCCTGATTGATCGTCTAACTCATGTCAGAATCAGAGGATTCGCTCTCTTCCTTTTGAGGTCTTTTTTGAGTTAGCGTGAACAGACGGTGTCCTTAAAAGATTTTGAATCCAAGTCCCTTTTACTACCCTGCGGAGTGCCGCAGGAGTCCTCATTGAGCCCGACACTATTTAATGTCTACGTTAAACCCTTGCTGCTCTGATTAGATCATTTGGCTTCTCTCTGGTATCATATGTAGATGATACCCAGATTGTGGTTTCCTTCTCTGACTCCTCTGATAGCACTGTTCCTAGATTTCACGACTGCATGCTTACCATTGACGATTGGATGGACAAAAATTGTCTTAAATTAAATTCCAACAAGATGGAGGTCCTCCTTTTTGGCAAGGAGACCTCCTTCTGGGCACCCTCCTGTTGCCACAGAATCTAAGACCACAACCGTCACTAGCTAAGAAGGTTAGGAACCTTGGGTTTCTCATGGATAACAAACTTACCTTTGGAGACCAGGTTGACGCCACTATCTCTGTTACCTTCTATACACTTAAGTTAGTGAAAAAGATTCTTCCTTACATCCCTCCATCTCTGCAGAAAACAGTAGTGACAGCATTGGTACTGTCAAAGCTGGATTACTACAATGGGCTTTATCTTAACATGCAAGCGCAGTTTGTCAACAAGCTGCAGTCCCTTCAGAATGCGGGCGCTAGGCTTCTGTCTGGAATTCCCACGTTTCTGTCAGCCAAACCAGCTCTACCGAAGCTTCATTGGCTCCCTATCAAACAAAGAGTCAATTTTAAAGCCCTGTGCATCACCGTCAGGGCTCTGCATAACCTTGATCCAAGCTACCTTAAAGACAGGTTTAAATGGTATCTTCCGGAGAGGCTCCTCAGTTAAAGTGTGGCCAAATACATTGTGATTCCAAAGTTCAAGCGCACCTCCTGGGGCAGAGGAGCTTTGTGACTGGGGCCTCAAAACTGCGGAACTCTCTGCCTCTGCACATTCAAATTCAGACAGACCTCCTGTCCTTTCGCAAGGCACTGAAAACATGGCATTTCACCTATTAATTCAGCTTTATACGCTCCGTAACCCAGCAGCGCCTAGATGCCTCCGGGCATTTGTTTGTGCTATATAAAACTATTTAAATTTTAAAAATAGTACGTGTGAACATGTCATCTTTTACCTGTGCCACTGGAGTGAGGCCTGCAGGCTTGCACACTTTTTAAAGTTACGCTGCTGTGTGCTTAACTCAACCTTGGCCTACATCAGGTTGGTGTGAAGTACTGCGCAGCAAGACTGGTTTATCTGCGCTGGGTGTATGTGTGCCTAGGGAGGGTCCATATAGGGATATTGCAATATTGAGTAGTGTGTGCATGGTGTCTGCATGTGCTGGAGGTCCATGTGCCTGAGGATGGTACAGTACCTGAAGGATTTGGTGCTGTGGAGTGCATGCAGGATAGGTGTATGTGCTGGGTGTATCTGTACCTGTGAGTGGTACAATACTTGAAGAATGCAGTGCATGCAGGATAAGTGCAAGCGATGAGTGTTTATGTGCTTACGAGTAGTACAGTACGTAAAGGAGACGGTGCTGGGCAGTGTGTGCAAGTTGAATTCAGTTGCTAGATGTATGTGTGCCTCTGGATGATACAGTAAATGGAGGATATAGTATTGTGCAGTGCGTGTATACTGTATACATACATGCACTGAATGTATATGTGCCTGTGGATGATAGGTCTCCATTTTGCTCAAGGTATTTGGAGGGCCCTGTGTTCCATTTTGGCAGACGCAGGCCTGCATGGTGAAACATGGAGGTGAAGGTAGAGACCCACAGACAGATTTGTGGATTTCTACATTCCTGTAAGCTGGGTGGAAGAGGAGCAGGCTTCCCATGTACACTTCAAAGGGTGTTTGATTCATTGAGAGGTCATAAGGAAAAGGCCTGTGCACATCTCAGGAAGGAGATGAGGCTGATAAGAAAATCCTAAAGAGTAGGACTGGGGCCCTAGGCTAACCATTTGATACACATATCACTGTGGTTATCATCCAGATGTGACCTCTAGTTACTCCCATGGCCTGTGTTGTAGGGCTATCAGCTTTGTAGTCACTTCTGCTGTGACAGACTGCTTTCAAGAGGACGAACATAAACTTCAAAGAATAGGACCGTAAATCACATTTGGTCTCTGGAATTGGACTATAAGAAGGGGAGGTTGAGACCCCAAAAATTGTCATCTGCCACTCAGCCAGATGGGCTGTGTGAGGAGGGGAAGCTCTGCAAGACGTCTGCCTGTGACCAGGACTGGGGACAAAAGCCTGCTAGTCTCCTTGCTGGGTGAAGGGACATCACCCGGGAAATCCAAGACCAGTAGCAGCCTGTCCCCTGCCAAAGTTGGGGGCGGTCCGGGCCAGAGGATGGAGGTGGGGAGGAGGGAGGTGGGAAGGGTTTGTGTACAAAAAAAAAATATATAAACTTACCTTAACGCTGCCACCGCCATCTCCCGCGAATCGGCTCTTCCTGCTTCTGGCTCTGGGCACAGGCTTCCAGCCTTCCCTGCGGCCAATCCTGAAGCTGCTCTCGCATGATTGGCCTGAGCGTCAGCAACTTGCACTCCCAGACAGACTGGGAACCTGTGCCTTCTCTCTCCAGCCGCGCAGCTGAGGCTGGAGAGAGCTTCAGTGCGCATGAGGGGTTTGGCCAGCCTGAGACAGCCGGCCAAACACCTTATGCGCAGTGAAGGGAGTGCCCACCACTTCCCCACCAGCAGTGTCATCCCCTGGACCCACCCCCAAGACTCAGAGTCCTGGGGGTGGGTCTAGAGGATTAAAATAAAACCGGTTTAAAACCGGTTTTATTATCGCTTTATGTACTCGTGGTGGCGGGGGCAGCGGCGCTCCTCCGCCCCAATGGAGCAGCCGCTGCTGTCCAAAACCACCTGCCGTGCGTGGAACCTGGGGCACCAGTGTCTGTCTGCTTGCCAAGATCGGTTTGTTCTGTGAGGAAGAGGAGAGCAATGGATGGAACTAGGTCCAGTCGGGAGCCCTGTTGAGTGGGCTCCCTGTGCAAGATGCGAGGAAACTGCTGCTGCACCAATCAGGTCATTACTCGTGTGCAGGACTGAGTCAGTGACCTTCGTATGCCAGGCGAGGGCTGCCGTGAAGATAGCTGTGTGAACACTGCTATGTGGTTAGGGCCAAAGCCTTGTTCTTTAGCGGTGCTTCGAGCCCGTATGCCAGGAGGGGCCGATGTGGATACTTAGCTGTGTTGACCGGACCAGAGGCCATAGACAGTGAGCAGTGGTGACCCCTCTGTGTCAGAGAAGGTCACCGGAAGCACCAAGAACTGCTACTTGTTCTACCCTCTTTGGAGAAGTGAGAACGCCATGGGAGCACCGGTGCTCGGCCCCAAGAGAGCGAGTCTGCACCCGCTGAGCACAGCCGCTGCGTCTGCATGCGGCCAACTCACCTGACTTGGACTGGAGCCGCTGCAAGTACCCGTGGATGGTGCGCACTCCAAGCATCTGAACGGTTCCCTTCTGCTGGTGCGAGTAAGACTTGTTTCGGGCCTGGTGGCCCTGGGGGAACTTGCTGCTAAATAGAGCACACGTGCGCTGGAACACTGTTGATTTTAAACCAGTCATAGTGGACTCTCTAGACTCTAGCTACTAGTGGAGCATTCCCCGGGTGTTACCAGTCGTGAATGGGGAGTAGCCACGATCGCTAACGCAAGGAGTGGGTGGGACAGAGAACAGCTAGAGAGACACTAGAGACCTGACCTTAGGGGAGTACAGTGCAATTGTGGGTGGGTGTCATATTTTTCCTTTGTGTTGGTAACAGGTGAAAATAAAATACTTCTCTTTTTTCATAAAAGTGAGCATTTGGCTGGTAAGCCCATGTTCACTACTCTGTATACACACCTTCCGCCCCCCCCCCCGAGAAAGCCTGCATGACCACGCTTAATTCTGAGTCAAGTGCAGAAGGAGTACTTAGCCCAGTTGCTCCGAATCCATTGTAGGCCGGGCCCCATTATAGGCCTCAACCCCCACGGTTTGGCTCAGTAACCCCTGGTTGCCCTGTGTCCCGCTGAAATGGGTTCAGACAGTGAATTTGGATGATCTGAGCAGGCGTCATATTGCATATCTCCAGTGGTGCTTCCAACCACATGTTATTGTCAGTCTTCTCCTTCTGGGGCATGTTTCTGTGGGACTTGATCCTATTTTTTGCATTTTTATCCCACTTTATTAAATGTCTCATGTCCTGAGGAAGTTGCAATAGGTGATCCTGAATGTGTTTGACTGGGCACGGAAGGAGCCCTAATACTTAGAGTTGCTCCACCTTTCTATTTGCCATTTTCCTTGAACCAGGGAAAGAAGATGCTCCAATCGAAGCTTCATACCTTTGTGCTAGGAGGAAGCCGTCCATCCACTAAATTGGTCTATTGCTGGTGCTTGTCTCACTTTCTCACCTGGTATGCTAGCAAGAGAGTTAGTATGCTGAAGGCATGATTGTTGTTTGCATTTTATTGCCCAGCAATGCTTTGCTATGCACTGTAAAAGGTTACATGTTTGCCTTTCTATGACAGATCATGCTTTGTTGATTACATCACCTGTTCTGATGTGGTTACTGAAGAGTCTAGGTCTGACTTACTGTTTCCCCGTCTCCATTCATCATGCTCCAAAGAGATCTTAATTTGATACTCACTGTTTTGATGAGTTCACCACATGATCCCATGTTAATTTGGGCTACTTACTCTGAAGACAGTCTTCCTGATTGCTGTCTCCTCCGCTCAACATGTCAGCAATATGCAGGCCTTCTCGGTTCACCCTTCATGCACCTCGTTTTGTCCAGAGAAGTTGGTGCTTCAGACGAAGGCGTCCTTTCTGCCTATTGTAGTGTTTCTGCTTTCTTTTGGCCAGTTCATTACGCTCTTGGCGTTCTTACCTTATCTTCTTACGAAAGACAAAGAGAAACTGCATGGTTTTTATATTGACAGACCTCATGTGATTTCCACAAAATTGTTTTCTAGATTACATTTTGAAAGTGAAGCATCCCCTGCAGGTATTAGGCCACATTTCACGATGACGAAGGCTGTTGCTTTTACATTGTCTGGGGATGTTCCCGTTCTGGACATGTTAGGCTAAGACTTTTGCTTCAGCCACACACTCACAAGAAACTACTGCTTTGACTTCGAAGTCTGCAAGAACAATTATTTTGTCTTGTCTGTGCTGAAATACTTTTGAGTATTATTTCCTCAAACCCAATTTGTTGGGGTACTACATGGTTGTTAATTTGCAAGGTGAGGAATTTGCAGATAGAAGAATCTTGCAGAAAGATCGGAAGATCGGTACAGTGGTGGCTCCTCCGCTAAGGCGGAGGAGCGTCGCCCCACTGCTCCTAGAGCAGTGAAAGAGGGAAAAATAAAATGATAATAGCTGAACGTTATTATCATTTTATTTTTTGGTTGCTGCAGGGCTGGGCTGGTGGTTTAGGGAGGAGTGGACTATGCACACTAAGTGCGCATGACTGCTTGGCCGGCCAAGCAGTCATGCGCACTTTGCATATTCCCCACCAGGCTGTAATGAACAGCCTGGTAGGTAATATGCACAGGCTCCCTGTCCTGATCTGAGCGCCGATCCACGGCGCTCAGACCAGTCACAACGCTGCATTGCAGCGTTGTAATTGGCTATGGGGAGCCTGTGTGCCCGGGTGCTTCCTGAAGCTTCTTCTGGACTGGAGTCAGGAAGAGTATAGAAGCGGAGGAGAGATGCGGCGAGTGGAAAAGGTAAGTGTGTTTTTTTAATATATATTTTCATTCGCCCCCCCCCCCACCTCGTCCGTCCGTCGTTCGCGCCACCCCATTCCCTACTAGCCGCCACTGGATTGGTAATAAATAACCTTTCTAGTGAATTCTCTGTGAACCTGCAGATTTTTTCACCAGCAGCCCGATTGAATTGTGAGGTGAGGTTTTGTGGGTTTTGGTAAAGTCCCAATTTGTTTCTGTGTTTAATATACACCATCATTCAATCAGTCATTGTCAGTCTCGTCTTTGCCTCTGGCAACATGGAAAAAAAGGACTGGCACTGACACCAATGCGTTCGGTGGCTACCGTCTTACATGGCTCCGTGGTGTCGCATCTGGAGGTGGTTCCAGAGACTTGGCTGAAGCCACATAATGTCATCTGTCAATTCTGATGACCTATTGCAAGATTTCCAGTTCCTCACCTGGGAGGATTCAAAAGGTGAGAAATCTCCAAGTAGATAAAGATAGTTACCTAGGGTAAGTAATTTTTCTCCATTCACTTTGGCGCATGCTCCAGGCACACTGATCTGCAGCAGTCAATACAGTAATTGTACAATGGAGCAAATTGAATACTGATCATCAGTTATAAAAAATGTAATCTGGCAAGTTAACAGGAGATGGCACCAGGGCACTAGGTGGGGACGCTCATTGTCAGTGTGAGTCATTACACATACTGTTGGCTGGCATATATTTGGGTTCAGCAAGGTGTATGTTTATTTAAGTGCTGTGTATGCAGAGTGATTAGTGACTTACATATTAATGTTGCCATACATGGCATGTTACCTTACCACCTTGTGACAAGTTAAAGTTAGTTCTTTGTGTCTTTTAGCAGTTTATTAGCAATCACAAACCCTATTATTCACTAGATTACAGGGTTTGCGACCACTAAATGGTTTTTTAGAATGTACTATTTTGTGATTTGATAGCAGGTTACCAAATCACAAAATAGGTTAAGAAGGGCATAACTAATCACTATTTGCAAAGGGCGTGTTTAGAACGTCCCTTCCAAAAAGGATTCATTCTGATATATGCTATTTGTTGACCGAACCACAGCCCTGTGTCCCCTTAAGTTAAACTGTATTCATTAAAAAAATATATATGTACACATAATACATTTATACATTTACACATATACATTTATACACATATATATTTTTTTATTTTATATGATAAAGTTATAAGAGAATCACAGACTTGATGGTCTTCTGAACCCAGCGGGCCACCATCCCTCTGATGGTCACCAATGTTAGTGAGTCTCAATTTGTGACTTGCTTCATAAATATTGATGAGGTAAGTCTAATAGCGACACACTAAGATTCAAAATGTTGTGAACCAACCTATTAGTCCAAAGGTCGATTCACAAATGTTACACTAGTCACAATATGTGACCAGTATTTTGCCACCAGTGTTTTGTATTTCTGTCCCCTAATTACTTACTAATTTGCCTGCTCAACATAATTTTCAAGCTGATCTACTCAGCACTACTGTTATGGACCATGCCTTTTGTATAAGTATGCCAGTCTCTCTTATTTAAAAAAAATTACTTTTGAAATATGCTGTCATAGCAGAGTGCTGAGAGCTGCCTCTCCTAGTCCAACCTTCCTGCAGGTTTTCTGAAGTAAATAGTGTATTATCTGTACGCCTCTCATTAAGAAAGTAGCTTTGTATATTGTTAATACTGTAGCAATGAGGATTAATGGTAAAAAAATAATTATCTAATCATTAACCACTAGTTAATATCTTCTTTCTAGTACGTATGTGCTATATTAAAATGAAAGATCAAAAGTTGTCGCCTCAAAGGATGGTTTGCGTGTTACCCTTAAACTAAATCTTGTGTGTTTCCTTTTACAGGTGCTTGACCAAAGGCCAGAATGCTCTAATCGAACTACAGACCCAGCGGCCTTTAGCTCTCGAACTGTACAAAGACTTTAAGGAACTTGGGCGATTCATGCTGCGCTACAGTGGCTCGACCATAGCTGCTGGAGTGGTCACTGAGGTAGCTGATTAACTTGTCGTCTATGGAAAATGCTAACAGCACTCTAGCAACTGTCTGGTATACAGATGCTCCATTAAAATTAATATTTATTTTATTTTACAAGTTTTATATAGCGCTGACTAGACCCAGGGGTATCAGAGCGCTTTACATGAACAATGTAGCGGAACTGACATAAAACATTTGTAGAGTGGAATAACAAACCGCACAATTAGAACAACAACAAAAAAGGACAATCCAGGGGCTATTAACAGAGGGACACTGCATGAGCTTCATTCGATCAGTGAATACATAGGTTAAAGGTGGGAGAGTGGGGAAAAGACAAAGGGAAGGGGCAGGAGTTTGAGGGGGGAGAGTGTGGATAGGGATGGAAGGAATAAGCTCCAGTAGGGAGGGTAGGGGGAACAGGTCAGTGGAGCGGAGAAGGATTAAGGGCCCCAATATTTGTTGAGGAGATGTAGCTTTAGGTCCTTTTTGAAGCTGGGGTAGGTGGGTAATAGAAGAGCCAGAAAAACTATAGGCTGTTCATTATCAGCAAAGGAAACGGTAATCTTAGAAAGAAAGGTGTGGATCATGTATACTTCACTGAAAAATAGGAGAGCAAAAATAAAATTGCACCCATTTAATAGAAAGAATAAAGTAAACAAGTCAGTGCACCAATGGATAAGGACAGATACAAAGACCACACTGAATAAAATAACATTCATATTCGGGCACATAACAAAAAGTGTAAACGGTTAGACAAACCCCATTCCCGGACAGCTAGCAGAAAAAGTTGTGAATCCTGCAGAATGAGTATTACCTACAGGAAAAAATAGATCTCTTAAATTGGGCCCTGCAAGTGACAGCACAAAAAAGAAAGGAGTAAAGGTGATAAGAGTTGACAAAAATGAGAGCATCAAAAAATTGAAGTATATTAATTAGGATTAAGAGTCTTAAGGGCCCTCTGTATCTATGGTATATTCAGCTACCATTCATATTTTGCATCCACCCACAATAGCATACAGCATAGAACAATTGGTCATCCCCCTTCAGCCATTGATCCTCTTGCACTGTGTGTGACAGCATTTTGCCTGATCACATATGCACATTCACAGAAAAAGAAGTGCACTTCGATGCTAGACATGGTGGATCAATAAATAACTTTGCCAATGCCTTTTTCCATTCTTTATCCTTTTTTTTAGGTCGAGCCTAGCAGCACGCATGCGCTGCTCTGCGAGGCTTCTTGTATCTACTCTGTGTGGGTCTGACTCCTCCCACACATTGGATTGGCTTTTGCGTGTCTTTCTATAATGAAAGCACGCAAATGGCTAAAGGTGGGTGCATGTCCCACCTCTTTTGAAATGTTAGCTCCCACTGCGTTTTGCCTCGGGAGCGAGCAGCGGCGCGCAGGGCGGCAGCTGCAGTGCTCGTGGGTCAGGTTACTCTACACAACGCGCCGTGCTTGTGCTTTCGCTTGCAATCTGGGGGCCGCCCGCTTTTGCATACGTGTTTTTGTTTTTTTTAGAGCGCTGTGCTTTTCACAAGCGCTACTGCCTACTTGTTAACAGTAGTCCGTGCGGCCCCGGAGGGCTCCGGACACGCTGCAATGCTGGGCTCATTATCGCCCCACCCCCTCCCCCGTCCTTGCATGAATGTGGCAGCCGTCTGCTTTTGTTTGGTTCTGCATATCAGCGCAGAGCTGCCTCCTCCTCCCCCACTGCTTGTTATTTGAAGAGCAGTGCGCATTGTAACGACACGCAGTCCACAGCAGATCATTTTTATTAAGACGTTATGTTGGAAAACATGTCACGTAAACAGGACTTTTTTTTTATTGCAAAATGTGCAGAGAGAACAGAGGCGGATATAAAATTGATGGGCGATGTTCTCACGACGATCAAGAAGCCAGTGAAAGTTAGGAGAAAAGAAAACTATAATTTTGCACTGCTATAATTAAGACATTCACTACTAATGTCTTAATTGTAGCAGTGCATAACTATAGTTTTATTTTCTCCTAACTTTCACTGGTTCCATGGTCATGACAACATCGCAGCCTGCAGGCTTCATGGGGCGCAGATCCGGTTACACATTGCTTCACTTCTGGCGAAAAAGTTTAGGCGGAGGGAGGAGGGATGACTGTTGCCGCTTATGGGCGAAGCTCTCCTTATGACGGTGTACAGTCTGCTGCAAAGTCGATGTTGGGGCATTTATTAACCCTTCAATTTATTTAGGTGTGCCTGGAACACATGTAACACCACAAAGTTAAAATAGTTGCAATTTCAGACCCTTTAAGTGGCATACTTACATTGCCTATTAAAAAGGCTTCCAGCAATGCCGTAATGGAGGCAGGGCCGAAATTCACAAAGCGTGTGCGGGTTCCACCGTTGAGACTGTGTTGCTTAAGCATTTACTTAAGGAAAAATGGCAAAGTATTTTTTTCTGGTTACTGACTAATTATCAAGTACAAATCTAGAATGCCGCAGACACGATAAAGAAAGTCCTACAGTTCCGGACTAGGATATCATTTGATCTTTTCGCTTCCACTGCATCTTGTGAGTTGCAGCCTACCTGTGCCCCAGATTGCAGTGAGCAGAGTCCAGGAAGTGGTAAGGAGGCAGACTGGTGCTGTCTCTTCCCCCCCCAAAAGTGTTTGAAAAAGCGATTTTCCCTTTCTGTGATTACTGTCTTTGCCTGTGGTTGTTACAGTTTAAAATTGTGGTTTTAACTTGCCTGTGATTGCATATTTTATCACCTGTTTTGTGTTTTAAACTTGTGGTTTTCCTGCCCATGATTGCTTCCATTTAACGTGTTGAATTGTGGGATTTGCAGTCCAAATTCTGTAGTTTTTCCCTCTCATTCCTGGTGACTATTCAGTTTTTCCCTCCAAATTTCTCCTTTGCTCTGTGCTAAGACCTGTATGTTAAACAGTGCACCCCCAGCCACCATTTTGTGTTGACAAACCAGTAAAACCAGCCCCCCTGCCTCCCCCCCCCCGCCTCCCTCCCAGCAACAGGGATATTCTACATCAGAGGTTGCTTCTGTGAGCTGCTTAAACTGTGTTTAATAGGGACTGTGCACTTCGTTTTTTGGCCAGGAGAGGGAGTAAAGTTTTATTCAAACAGTAGTGTTGGATTTCAAGTTTGTGAGGCCTTTACCTTCAGAGGTCCAAAGTGTGGATTGGGCCTGTCTGTCTCCTAGGAGATTCTGAACAGGAGAAGCAGCTCCCCAGCCCCCACCCCCAGGCCAGCAGGCCTGGGACTGGGGATTGGCTATTCAGCTATCAGGCAACTCTGGGCCCTCCCCTCACACCTGCCCAGGCCCCTTGGGGCTTTGCTGGGTGCACCCCAGGTCGTTCTCCTCCATCTTGTGAGTTGCAGCCTGCCTGTGCCCCAGATTGCAGTGAGCAGAGTCCAGGAGGTGGTAGGGAGGCAGACTGGTGCTGTCTCTTCCCCCCCCCCAAGGTGTTTAGAAAAACGATTTTCCCTTTCTGGGATTGCTGTCTTTGCCTGTGGTTGTTACAGTTTAAAATTGTAGTTTTAACCTGCCTGTGATTGCATATTTTATCACCTGTTTTGTGTTTTAAACTTGTGGTTTTCCTGCCCATGATTGCTTCCATTTAACGTGTTGAATTGTGGGATTTGCAGTCCAAATTCTGTAGTTTTTCCCTCTCATTCCTGGTGACTATTCAGTTTTTCCCTCCAAATTTCTCCTTTGCTCTGTGCGAAGACCTGTATGTTAAACAGTGCACCCCCAGCCACCATTTTGTGTTAACAAGCCAGTGAAACCAGCCCCCTGCCCCCCCCAGCAACAGGGATATTCTACATCAGAGGTTGCTTCTGTGAGCTGCTTAAACTGTGTTTAATAGGGACTGTGCACTTCGTTTTTTGGCCAGGAGAGGGAGTAAAGTTTTATTCAAACAGTAGTGTTGGATTTCAAGTTTGTGAGGCCTTTACCTTCAGAGGTCCAAAGTGTGGATTGGGCCTGTCTGTCTCCTAGGAGATTCTGAACAGGAGAAGCAGCTCCCCAGCCCCCACCCCCAGGCCAGCCCCCACCCCCAGGCCAGCAGGCCTGGGACTGGGGATTGGCTATTCAGCAACCAGGCAACTCTGAGCCCTCCCTTCACACCTGCCCAGGCCCCTTAAGGCTTTGCTGGGTGCACCCCAAATCATTCTCTTCCATCTTGTGAGTTGCAGCCTACCTGTGCCCCAGATTGCACTGAGCAGAGTCCAGGAAGTGGTAAGGAGGCAGACTGGTGCTGTCTCCCCCCCAAAAAGTGTTTAAAAAACGATTTTCCCTTTCTGTGATTACTGTCTTTGCCTGTGGTTGTTACAGTTTAAAATTGTAGTTTTAACCTGCCTGTGATTGCATATTTTATCACCTGTTTCGTGTTTTAAACTTGTGGTTTTCCTGCCCATGATTGCTTCCATTTAACGTGTTGAATTGTGGGATTTGCAGTCCAAATTCTGTAGTTTTTCCCTCTCATTCCTGGTGACTATTCAGTTTTTCCCTCCAAATTCCTCCTTTGCTCTGTGCTAAGACCTGTATGTTAAACAGTGCACCCCCAGCCACCATTTTGTGTTAACAAGCCAGTGAAACCAGCCCCCCTGCCTCCCTTCACCCCCCCCCCCGCAACAGGGATATACTACATCAGAGGGTGCTTCTGTGAGCTGCTTAAACTGTGTTTAATAGGGACTGTGCGCTTCGTATTTTGGCCAGGAGAGGGAGTAAAGTTTTATTCAAACAGTAGTGTTAGATTTCAAGTTTGTGAGGCCTTTACCTTCAGAAGTCCTAAGTGTGGATTGAGCCTGTCTGTCGCCTAGGGGATTCTGAACAGGAGAAGCAGCTTCCAACTCCCTGGCCAGCAAACCTTGTCTGAGGTTGCTGGGACCTTATATAGTCTGCTAGTGGTTGGTACATGTATACACTGATTGTTGGTTGTATCTGATGTTTCTATTGGATTGGGTTAGTGTCCTCATTGGTTGGGTATTTGAGGGTTCTGATTGGTTTCTGGGTCTGTGATTCAATCAATGTAGGGTTGGGACTAGGGCTAGGGTTATGATTTCTATTGGAAGTAGGGACTAGGGCTTCCTGTGTTATTGGTTGTTGGGACTAGGGTGGAACTAGGGCTAGGGTTAGGCCTTTAATTGGAAGTAGCAATTGGGGCTTTTGGTGTGATTTGTTGCTGGACTAGGTGTGGGACTAAGAGTAGGGTTAGGCTTTCTATTGGAAGTAGGGAGTAGGGCTTCCTGTCCCATTGGTTGCTAGGACTTGGCTTGGGACTACTGGTAGGGCTAGGGCCTCTATTGGATGTAGAGATCAGGGTTTTTGAACTGATTGGGTGCTTGGACTAGGGCTAAGATTGGCTGTAAGGTCCTGGTCTCCTATTCGTTCTAGATTTTTAGGGCTAGTGTTGTGATTGGATAGTGTTAGGGCTAGGGTTCCCATTGGCTGACGGGGTCGCCTGATTACTAGGGCTATAAAAGGCCAGGGTTAGGGCGTCGAGGCTAAGGGCGGAGAGGACAAGGGCAGTTGCCTGTTTGAGCCTCTTCGAGACTGGTCAGGACTAGGGCCAGGAATGCTGCCCATTTTACCATCCATTAATAACCACCATATGTATTTGTCCCACTGTACATAAGCATTGATTTTCACTATAGATATGTACCTATCTTTGTGTATTGCTTTGTATAAACATTTACAATAATTATGTTATAAAAACAAAAGAAAAAAAAAAATCTTCTTTGGTCTACATGTACTTGCTTCCCATTGGGCATCTATGTACCTCCATATACTTGGATCTGTGTGTCTGTTACTTTGCTCCTGAAAAAGCATATCCAATGCACTACCCTATTTCTCATCCGCTACCTCTATCAATATCTTTAATCTGCATATACTTACCTTCTTTATGCATCTATATACTTTCAATGCACTTATGGATCTATATATTTATCACTTTCTTCTAATTTAGCATTTCAAATGCACTACCCTATTTCTCAGCCTATACTTCCCTCAATATATCTTCTAGCCCAACTTTCTGACTCATCTCAAACTTCTTTCTACTACTCTTTCCAATTCACTACCCTATCTCACCCTATACATCTATCATTATATCCTCTACACCCACTCTCTCATTTATCCCAAACGCCATACCACTACTATGTTCCCCAAAATAACCCTTTCTTGACTCTCTCCTACTCTACCCCTCCTTGCATCTTCTGACACCTCCTTTACTGTACCGATCCCTCAAAACAAACCTTTCTAAACTCTTCCCTCTGACTCTTTCCCCTCCAAAAAACCTTTTTACTCATCCAAAAGCCTCCTCCTACTGCTATAACCTAAAAAAAGAAATCCTTCACTCTTCTATCCCTCCACTATCCTTTTCAATCAAAATAACAGACTAGCATGTTCACTTCTCTAATTCCATATTCCACTATACTAATTCACCACTAATCTTTTATGGGTTCCAGAGTAGCGTGCTACTCGCCAACAAAGCGCTTCAACACCCCATCAGGGGTAACAGGCGCTATATGAATGCAAACCTTTCTTTCCCTTCTATCCCTCCACTATCCTTCTCACTCCAAATAACTGACTAATATCCACCACTCAAATTACTTTCATATTTCACCATACTAATTCACCACTAATCCTTTATGGGTTTCTGGAGTAGCATGCTACTCGCCAAAAAAAGCAATTCAACACCCCATCAGGGGTTAGAAGCGCTATATAAATACAAACCTTCTTTCCTCTTCTATCCTTCCGAATCCAAATAACTGACTAACATATCCACCACTTTAAATTTACTTGCATGTTTCACTATACTAATTCAAAACTAATCCTCTATGGGTCCCGGAGTAGCGTGCTACTCGCCGAAAAAGCGCTTCGACGCCTCGTCAGGGGTAGTAAGCGCTATACAAATGCAATTACAATACAATTACAATGTGTGTGTCTTGCAGATCTGGTCTGAATTAACTTGTTTTCACACAGAAAATTTTAAAAACATGGCAAACTCGTCGCAGTGATTTGTTTGGTCTTAAAAAATATGTAAACATCACCCTACTGTTGCCTTCTCCTTTGTTTAGTGCCCACTGGGGCATATTCTCAAGGCGATATTGCCGCCTTAGCGGCACTATTCTGCTGCTAAAGCTGCGATATTTTTATCGCCTTATTCTCAAGCTGTCGCTAACAGCCGTTAGCGACAGCTTTCCGGCGATAGCGGCCAGATTTCAGATCGCCAAGCATGCCAGCGATATTTATCGCTAATGACATGCAAGGTAGGCGTTCCATCGGAAAAACGCACGCTAACACCACTTCGCTATATTATCAAGGATGGCCCGGACCCGCGAAGCGATCAAAAAACAGTCGCTAAGGCCCGTTAGCTGCAGGAACTTAAGACCAGAAAATAGCTGGTCTTAAAAATGGTGAGAAGACTTGGGGCCACATCTATGCATGTCTTTGGTGCTGGACAGCGCTGCAAGCAATGTTGCAGCGCTGCCCTGCGACAAAAATAAAGTGCAGGAATGCGCACCATCAATAAGATAGTGCGCATTCCTGTGCCCCAGTCATGAAAAGTGTTGCTGCGACAAGACAGCGTTGCAACACTTCTCATTACGCCCTCCTTGCAACAGCATGGATGCGCTGTATTCACTGTACAGCGCTCCATGACGCAAGTAATGACAGATACGTCAGGAATCCTGACGTATCTGTCTGCGCTAAAGTCACGCATTGCTGCAGTTGTCACAACCATGACGCAACTCCAGCAATGCATGGGGCCAGCCTATCCCTATGGCACTGCCTCACCCTCACGCCTGCCATCAGGCAGGCGGAAGGTACTGACGCAGTGCCGTTCATGAGGGGTGCCCGAATGTCGGCGATGTTGGAGATACATCGGTGGTGGTTGCGCGCTGCGGTGTCATCGTTTGGAAGTATTGGTGCAGTGTTGGTGCGGAGGGAGTTGACGAGACGTTCTGCGGTGGCCTTGACCCAGCTGCAACGGGGTGCGATGATGGCGCTGGCATCCGGTGGGCAAGGTGAAGACGTGATTCATCCAATGATGGTAGTGCCAGGATAGTCCGGTGTTGTGGCTGTAGTTGAAGTACCCGCTGGCGGAGGTGACGTGCTCGACCGTGTGTCCTGCTATTTGGCCTGTTGAGGTGACTTGCTGCTTGCGTCTGATGTCGGTGACCTTCCCCAGGAGGGGGTGGTGCTCTGGTCAATGCGGTTTCCCAGGTGGAACTTGAGTTCACAGAGTTGATGTCGTCGGTGGATGGGAGACCCTGGGGTGCAATGAGGTCTACAATGGGATTGGAGAATGGTAGGCCGTGGCCCGGGGGGCCTGCACATGAGGGTGCCGCAGAGGATGTTCTTGGGCTTGGTCCAGATCTGTGAGTTGACGTGGTCCATGGTCACCCTTGGCACATTAGAGTGCGTGGTCAGTCGGAGTGTGCCTCTGTAGGTGACGGCAATGCCTCCTCCTTGATGGTCGGGGTGCTCCTTGCGGGTGATACTGCAGCCATCAGTGATGGCGAAGGCGATGTCTGTTACGGAGCAGAGGTTGGTCCTGGCAGGCAAGATGGCGTCCAGGGTTGATGGCGAGGAGGGTACTGGCGTCGTAGCGGTGGAGTGTCCAAGAGGAATGCTCCTTGGTGCTGAGCGCGGTCCAGGGGCAGATGGACGCAAACGGCGTAGCCTATGGGTTGCCTTTGGCAAGGGAGACGACCATTGCAACGCAGGCAGTACATCGTTAACAACGCAACTACGACAACGTGGGTGCCTTAACATCGCATTTGATTACAACGCATTGTGAGGTCAGTAATGGGGTAATTTAAACTTTTTCAGGTGTGTATGGGTTTTGGATGTATAAAATGAAAATTGGTGTGTGTTTTGGGGTAAAATATGAAATTTGGGGTGTGTTTTGGGGTTAAATATGAAAAATGGGGTGTGTTTTGGGGTTAAATATGAAATTTGGGGTGTATTTTGGGGTTAAATATGAAATTTGGGGTGTGCATTTGTCTCAAATGTGAATTTGTTTGTTTTGGGGGTTCAAAAAGGAATTCCAGGGTACACGTTTGGGTTTGTTGTGCAAAGGTTAATTTTGGGTTGCACTCACTGAAGTGGGAACAGTGATCTTCATGTCTCCGCTATGCAACACCTACTCTACTGTTGCAATGTGCCTAGTATTAGTATGCATTGGAATGGAATGCGATGTTATGGCATGCGTTGCAACTATGTATGTACCTTTGGCACACGAGTGGTACGCCCGCTGTGCATGCGCGCACAGCGGCCAACATTGAGAAGTGCGGGGTGGGGTCTGGACAGCTGTGAGGTGGCAAACGCCGTAAAGAACACTGGATGGTGCATGGACGCGGGGATGTGTGTGTGAGCGGGTGTTGTTAAAAATGTATTTAGGGAAGTCCTACCTCTAAGCCGGGTCCCGTGTCTTCGTAGCTCCTGCGTCTGCTTCCAGGAAAAGGAAGTAGCCAGCCAGGCTCCCTCCCCTGAGTCAATCACAACGCTGCGATGCGGCGGTGGGATTGGTAATTGGCAACGGGACAAGTCATGCAGCCAGGGGCCGGAGGGGTGTGGGCATGTTCTCCATGCAGGCTGTAATGCAGCCTGCATTGCGAACAGGGAAGTGTGCATGACTGCTTTGGACGGCCTGAGTGGGCCGACCAAACAGTCATTGCGCACTTGAGTGTGCATGACAATCCACCCATGCCCTGCTCCATGTTTGGAGCAGTCCTACCCACCCTCCGACCCCCTGAGGATACATAGCATGATTGCATCAGTTAGTTCTCCCTTGTTTTTCCCTTTTTAAACTGTTTTCTTGGCTTCTCTGAGCCCGCACTTCCCGCTTCCCACCGATGCTGCCCCTGCGCCCCCCCTCCCTCAGTGCCTTGAGACCCTCACGGGTGAGTAGCACCCTTACAATTCCCCTGATTGATTGAGTTATCATCAGGTGATGATTGTTCCTCTTCTGCACTGCTTAAGGCGGTGGGGCAACGCTCTTCCGCCACAGCGGTAGTGCCGCTACTGGGGGTGCGTCATCTACGTGTGAAAGGCATGAGCGACTCACCCCCCGGCCCTCCTGCGCTACGCGTCCCACCTTCTCCTTACCTGGACATTGACACCGTGGCGCAATCCACTGCACTCTTTCGAAATCTGTGACTCAGCCATCAGGAGCCTCAGCCAGGTGTGATTTCACTGGGCTGGGTACAGCAGTCGCCGCCTAGTATGCTGGTGGACCTCCCGATGCAGTTGATGCAGCAGGGCTCCCTTAGGCGTGTAGTTGCAGCGCTCAGACCACACAAGTTCGGCGTAGCACAGGGGCCTCACCCTCTACAGCGTACGGCCAGCCCAACATCATCCGGCCTGTGATGTAGGGAGTCGGCAGCCACAGTTGGTAATCCCCTCCGTGCACCCCGGTGTAGTGGTGGATTGTAGTATGCGATGCGGACCTCACTACGTTGGTGCGCAGGAACGCCTCTACCATTCACAGCTCCAAGGGGCTCAAGGCGGTTCTCTCACACAGGTCAGCAACGTGTCTCCATGCGACCTGCCAGACTTCACCACCAGGTACGGGCGATCGTCTCACATCAGTGTCTCCCGCCGCAGCTCATCGACTCCACGGCTCCTCCACATCCCACTCCAGGCTCCAGACGCAGGTCCAGCGAGGCATCCAGGCTCCAGACGCAGGTCCAGCGAGGCATCCAGGCTCCTGACGCAGGTCCAGCGAGGCATCCAGGCTCCTGACGCAGGTCCAGCGAGGCATCCAGACTCCAGATGCAGGCCCAGCGAGGCATCCAGACTCCAGATGCAGGCCCAGCGAGGCATCCAGGCTCTCATCCTGGTCATCCTGGACGTTGGGTGGCTTGAGGGGGTTGTTGATGTGTGCTGCACTTGGCCCTGGCTGCTCAAATCTGCATTAAACTTTTTTGGGGGGCATCTTTTCTATGGGAGGTGGACTGATAGGCTATTTTTTCTAAGTCCACACTTGCTGCCTAGCGTGCGTTTTTTATCGCTAATGGCTTATTGCTAGATTCCGCCTGCTATCGCCTGTTTTCCTATCGTCATCGCGCTGGAGTTAGCGGCAGTTTTCGCTGCTGATCCCTGAAGCTAACGCCTGCTAGCGACGTGTTGGTAATACGTCGCTAACAAGGCGATAACTTTCAGGGATAGACGGCGATAAAGAAACTGCCACTAACTTGCGTTTGCGATAGTTATCGCCAGTCCTTGATAATATCCCCCACTGTGTCTTAGAGAGCAAGTTCACAAAAGGCAAAAAAAGTGCAGTGTTTCTTCACTATTTTGTGAATTTAAGGAACAATATTAATGTTAATGCAAAAGGGTCACCTCATTAGTGCCAGTTAACTCCTGAAGACGGCAATCTGCAACAAGGTGACTATGCACCCTTTGCTTTGTTAATTTAAAATGTGGGTATTCTGACAAATGCACACACAATTTCAAACACGCCTGTCTGAGTTACAGCTATAAAATGTATGTGTGTTTCGTAACATTGTAAGATTTATTCTCGCATAAGCATACCTTTGCGCATGTTAACATTAGAATATTGTAGCAGGTACCATTGGTGTAATTTTATTTTCCGCCTCCCCTCCCTCGTAACCTATTTCCCATTTTCTGGTTCTCCAGCGGTGTGAGGTCATACAAATGGGAACAGCGCTATACAAATGTGATCATTGCACTTCAAACAAAAATAAAAAACATTTTCATTTACAACACCAATAGGTCTAACTTTGACAATTGCGAGACCGATTGCATTGCAAATGCTTGTTATTTTTTGTAGTCATTCTTGTGTGTTCGTGTTACAGTAATTCAAAACTAATGATAACTTTTATTCACATCATTATTCAGTTTATATGTAGTGGTTACTTTTTAGATTCCAATGTATTTCTTGCAAGCACATGACCACCACGTTTAGCCAGTGACATGTTTACTTTTTTCTTCTTTTTATTTTTGCGGTGTATGCTATCAAGTAGAATTAAAAATCTATTTAACTATCACACCAGCTTGCCAAGAACAACATATTGGCTTTGCCTATGTTCATTTCCCGTCAAGGTTTATCGATCAGCTTGTGTATTGCTTCTTATATTTAATTATGTTATGTACAGCCCTCTAACTCCTATTTAGGGCTTGTTTTGCAATTAAAAAGCGAAATACACAAATAAATGCCACCTGAGCTCTTCCAGCAATCTTACAAGGAATTCAATAAGAAATAATCTCTCTTATGCTAAACATACAACACCACTTGCGAGGATGTGGACATTCTAGATTGAGCATTCACATCTTATGAGTTTTAAGCTAAAGTCCAAATTGACATCACTGTGTTTATAATAGAGTAAACCCAATGTTGTCTCGTTTCTTGTATGAATCTGTATTTACAGAGCAACCCTATATTTCATAATTAAACTGAGAGGGACAACCCACTTCTGAATGAATTTATTGAATCAAGCAACATAGTTTCAGCTCAAGCTAAATTGCGGTCAGGTCACGGTTTAGAAGTAGTGTTGATAGGTGCCGTAGACGACCCAAGACATCTCCTTATTCTCTTGGATTTGTTGTCCAATGATCCCATTCTGTTCTGAGTACCCACCTTGAAGCCGTAGGGATTAAAGGGCAGCCACTAGCCTGGCTGAAATCCTTTCTAGGTGGATAGACGCAGGCAATGGCCCTTCGTCCGTCTGACTTCTGTACTATCAAATATGGGTTTCCACGAGACTCCTCTCTCGTCTACCTTATTCAACATATATGCAGCGCCACTAGCCAAGCTTATCAGACGTATGATTTGCCTTTTTATACTGATGCAGGCAATATGCAGATCAGTAAAGTGGACAGTAACTCAGAGTACAGTTTTCAAATTGTATATCCTTCATTACGGCGTGGGTGGCCATAAACCCTTAAATTAAACTCTGACACAACTTAAGGCATGGTAGTAGGAGGCCAGCCCTCTCTCTGTTCAGAAACGTGGTGGAGGGAGACTCTGTCCAAGCTGTATGGAACTTAGACTTCCTCAGAAGGAAATCTTGTGCTGGGGGCCTCCAAACTGAAAAATATCACCCTTCTCCTTCTGCCCACAATCAGTATGCAGGTAGTCTAGATGGTGGTTTCTTCTTGTTCGGGCTACCGGGATACAATCTTTTTGGGGATCGTAAGGGTTTGCTTGCTTGCCGGCTAGCAGTACAAAGTGTGTCAACCATTTGGGCATCAATCTGCTCTTGAATTCTTGCAATGAATCTCTGTTTCTAACTGGCTCTTGGTTCAATCGTTTTTAATCATAAAGGGGGTGGGTGGGGGGAGAGAAGAGAAGTAGCGATCCATTCTGCTTCCAGGCGTAGTACAAAGATCAAAAGGGGGAATGGATCACTTGTAACTACGTTGCCAGGGTTATTGGTTCTTGGTACCTTTCATAAAAACCCTCATACACGCACGTAGATGGTAGGGCGGTATATCTTGATTCTCCGCCTTTACGTAGCGTTAATGCATCATCATAGGTTCAATCACCCGAACGGTGAGAAAGTCATCACGGGCTCGAATGGCTGGCTCTCACTTTCATGGTTTGCAGTTTGGGGGTCAGTCGCACGCGTGTCGTCTACATAAAGTGTGGAACAAAATGCCATATTGCGTGTGGATCGAACCTAGTGAATTTTAGGGGAGAATATATTGCCTAGTGTCTAGAGCTAGCGACCTTGAAACATGGAGAACCATATTCGAATCCGGCCCTGTGCTTAAAAAAAAAAAAAAGGGAAGAAATATATGACGTAGTCTGTTTTTATTGTAAAGCGCTTTAATGCCCTCAGGCCAAGTTTGTGCTATAAAAACTGCAAAAAATGTTACAGGAGGTTTGCCAGACTTTGGGGTCTTACAGTGCGATTGTAGGTTTGGCTACTTTAATACCACGACATCCAGGTTGGCTAGTGGTCGTGCTATGTTAGTTTGCACTATTAGTTCGTTTTAATTGCAGAAATATAGCAAACCAATTCTGGCAACGCCAAGAAACCAGCGATGCCCCACTTTGCCAGGCGCTAACTGCATCACTCGACTATGCTCAAACCTATAAATCTGTTTTGAATTGTTATATTAATATAGTTAAACGCTGCAAACTGGGATTTTTCTACAGTGTCCCAGTTGTCCTAATTACTCTTTTAGACGCATGTAACTATATTCTTTTTTTTTTTCAGATCAAAGAATGACATCGGTAACCACAAACAGGATTTTTTACAGACCAGCTGAGTAATATCGGAGAGCTCCTCTTCTGAGCTGCACCAACCCAGGACATCTGCACCACGAAACGAAGTGCAATTAAACACAACGGCGAAGGAAAACCTCAACAGACTTTCAACGCAGCACCCCTCTCACAGCACGGCCTCTTTACGCCGAAACGGGACGTTCAACGGACAAAATAAACACCATCTCCGTGAGAAGAGTTGCACTTTCTCATTTCAGTAGTAGTTCTCGGCCTCAGGTGGCTGTATGCAAGCAACGTTACCGAAACCTGGGCTACACGCAAGCAGTGGCAACAGAAAATGAATGACTCGTCAGAAAGCAAGCTACTTTCAGCACACCGCTGTCCTGTTTACAGTTTTATTTTATCTTTCATTTGCTGCATTTCTGCACGTTCTTCATGTAGAGTAATTTAATTTGGTGTAATATATTTAAAGATCACTCAGAATTTTTATTTACCTGATCCCAGGGAGCAGAACATAAGATACATAGGATTGTACTATTAATGGCTGTTTAATTTACTATAATGCGGTGCATTCCCAACAAAAAGGTAGATCTCAAACACCAATAAAATTATTTTCTTAGCCATTCAGTGGAATCTGTGCCGACAGTGGCTGATTTATTAAAATAAATTGAGGCGTTGATGAGATATTATTAAAGTCCGCAGATCGGAGCATAATATAGTGTGGTATTGTTTTATTGTCTCTTTTGGATGAGAATCTGTGATTGTGCAAGTGGCATTCTGTTGCTTGCCGCTGCGTATGTGCGGGGTTATGCAAATATTTTGTGGGCTGAGATTTTATTCAAGGCAAAATACTTCAAATATGATGGAAATTGATAGAGCCTTCACTTCTGCGTTACTTGGGCCTCTAAGTGTATGCATTCGTTTTGCATGATGCTCTCGGCATAAAATTAATGCGTCTGGTAACTGGGAATCATTATCTCGTTCATGTCCATCCTGCTTTAGTAGTGCATAATGAATTAACCGGCTGCTTTTTTTTATTGTCTGAAACAGCAAAGGGCATCAGTCCTGTCACATAATCAAATATTGTTCGTGCAACACCAGAAAATGATAGAGTAAGCCTATCAACATTTTATCTACATTTGTATGAATATGAAATTTGGACATAACCATAGGTACTTTTTCCACACGTGATGTACATACATATGGGTTGACCAGCACAATAAGTATTGGATTGAAGTAGTGAATGTCATCGATAATGTCCTTGGCAAGAGATCAAACCTTTTATGTAGCCAGGACTCCAGAGAGAGGGGAGGTATACTTGTTCCATTCAGTGTTATGAGCGGAAACAGATGCATGGGTTTTAGAACGTTGGCAATTGAAGGTAATGATGTATTCAAATATGAATTCTCTCATTTTTACCTAGAGCCTTCTGAGCCACCACAATTGTAATAGTTAAATGCTGTACCTTTGTATGCTACTGTCAGAACCCCTTTTAGAGGGCCACAGGGCACACGGAGGCGAATGGGCCCAAGCGTGGTGGTTGAGGCCTTTTACTCCTGATATCCCAGGGCCGAACTACCCTGGATCCCACTGAACTGGGCCAAGTACCGCTTCTGCACTTGACTGGGGGTGGGGGGTACACATAGATGGAGGACAATGAACATGACTCATAACTCAAAGTGTAGACAATATGACACTATATCAATGTCCAGTCAAACACTTGCTTTCATAAACAAGCATTTGCAATGCAACAGGTCTCGCATTTACACGAGTTTGAGCTATTGTCATTGTAAATGGCAATGCCTTTTATTAATGTTTTGGTTTTTGAAACGTAAATAAAACGCATTTTCATTTACAATGCCTATAGCTTAAACTCGCGTAAATGCGAGACCTATTGCATTGCAAATGCTTGTTTAACAGTATGGTCTAAAGCTTCAAAATACCCAATAATTGTTTCCTCTGCCCTTAGGGCAAGAAGGACAGTAAGCAAGATTGTCGGTCATTCATGTATGTCGAAGCCAAGTGGGGAGAGGCTGACAGCCCCGAGACCTGTGTAAGGGTTGGTTCTGTCAGTAGAGTGCTCGCCATGTTCAGGGCCACTGGATTTATGCAACCGTGGAGGAACAAATTAGGTGGCAGGGCTTACTAATTTATACAGGAAGAAAAGTGACATTACTCCGCATAATGCGAAAAATTCTTTGGCAGTATATTTTAATATTTCTTCCTTTTAACACAAATTGAAACTGTCTGGGCAAAGATTTCACATCATAAATACCTCTCTTTACATTGCTTCTATAGCCTCCAGATCGATACTGCAGCCAGTGACTCATTTAATACTTAAAAGTGCCTTCTTGGTTTTACAGGGGCGCTGAGAGGCAGCTGCAGATTTTAAAAGCACTTACCTTCACAGGCTCAGGAGGGATTCAATAGATGACAGTTTAAGGCGGAAAAACTTAGGAATATGGAATATAGCTTATGTACGCACTATGCCGGCATTCACACCAGAAGAATTCAAAGGCACAGGTGCAAACTGGCAACCACACCCGAGTACACACGGACACAGTTTGCTGTGACACAGACAACGGGAGGTGCGGGGGTGGGGGGAGAAGGCACGGACAACAGGAGGGAGGGCGGGTGGGGGGGAGAATGCACAGACAACGGGAGGGCGGGCGGGGGGGGCACCAAAGCACGTCCTGCCTGCAGTAGGAGAACCTCATTAACGAAAATAGTGCTCACAGTCTAAATAACAGTACCATGTAACAACCGAAGTAAAGGGGCCAGTCGCCATGGGAGGTGACAAATGAAGAGGAGGCGGTACTAAGGCGGGACCAACATGCCTATCGACGAATCAGAAGCCAGCATTTAGGACAGACAATGACACAAGCCAATCGCAAATATGGGTGGAGAGTGGGCGGAGCTTCTATTCACATACTCCTCTACAATATGCCTCGCAGGGCAGTGCATGCGCGCTGGCTGTAGGCTCGACCTAAAAAGTAGTAGTTTGCTTCTAAATTGACATATGCAAAGGAATACGACATTCATAAACAACACAATCCCCATTGAGGTCGGGCTCTAGTAGTTATCAGGCAAATCCCTGTACCACCCTGCTTTGTGTAACTTGCTCAGGATTATTCCCCATTCACTGGCGGCTGCATCAGGGAATGCAAACTATTAGGCTGTCCTCAAGAGGTCTCTTTCAACTCTTTAGGATTTCGGTCAAAAATGTCTATGGTGCTGCAGGACCTTCAGCAGTGAATCCCCTATGGCCCAAAGGCCCCCACTCTGGCAGTGTTCAGTAGTGCGGCGAGTTCCCTCTCCTCGTGTGCTCCCAAGTCTGGATCCCGGATGGCGAAGTCTGGCCACTCGCGATGGACGCAGCTGCACCCAGCGGTGCAGGCTCTTCCGGTTGAGCAGCGCTGAAACTCGATTTCCAGTGATAGAAGCTGCTCCCGCTCAGTGGACACAAAAGGTAAGTTGCTCTTATCCTAACAAAGGGGGGTGAAATCTCCAGCGAGGGTGTGACGTCCTATGGGGAGTCTGTGATCCTTTGGGCAAATGGTCAGGTGAAGCTTGTGGGCTTGACCCACAGCAGTAAAAGATCCGAAGATTTGGCCACAGTGATACTGGCAGCCCCCTCTGGCATACTGGGTTGCCTCATTGCTCACTATCAGGTGCAGACTCTTCAGTGCACTCGCCCTGAACATGGCGGACAAAAGTCTCGCGATCTGGCCCAATTAGGTTGACCAGTGGCCCCTTCTGGCATACGGGGTCGCCATGGCGGTGTGGCCCTGGTGCATCCCGCACAGCGGCCCTCTCCTGTCATATGGGGATTGCCAAAATGTTCTTGCAAATGTGCAATAACCCAATCAGTGTGCAGCCACACTTTCTCTGCAGGGCTCCCCACTGGACCTTGCTCCCACCAATGCTCTCCTCTTCATCATATGCCGCACTGGTCTAGCTAGCAGACATGCGATAGTGCTGCAGGGCAGGTGGTCTTGGTTTCCCTGGGAGATGTCTCCGAACCCAGTATGGAGACTAGCAGGCCTTGAACCCTCCCTCCCCCCCCCCCACCCCCCCCCCCCAGGTCCTGGTGTCGGGCAGAAGTCTTGCAGATCTTTCCCTCCTCACACAGCCCGTCTGGCTGCTTGGCAGATGACAGATATTTGACGTCTCAACATCCCTTCTTATAGTCCTTTTCCAGACACCAAACGGGATTTAGTGTCTGGGTCTTTAAAGTTTTATGTTGGGGTTCTGCTTCTTTTGAAGTGGGCACTTCTTCTTTTCATCTTCCTTCATGAAAGAGGTCTGCCACAGCAGACACGAGTCCAAAGCTGATCGTCCACAGCACAATTCATGGGAGTGACCAGAGTTCACACCTGGATGTCAGCCACAGTGATATGTGCATCAAAAAATTAATCCCAGACCTCCAGCCCTACTCTTTATGATTATCTCAACAGTCCCATCTCCCTTCCTGAGATGTGTCTAGACCCCTTCCTTGTAATCTATCAAACAGCAGTCTTTTGAAATGTAAAGGAAGTCTCTTCCTCTTCCTTCCAGTATGTCCCATCCAGCTCACAGGAATGTAGCAATCCACAAATCTGTCTTGGGGGGAATTTCTCTCCTCCTAATCCTTACCAGGCAGGCCTGGCCTGTGATGGGGAGCAGGGCATAGACACTTCAGTCTTTTGACTCCTTCCCGATGCGAACGCTCCTGCGAGCTCCCTGGGACAGCAGTCCCTTTAAAGAAGTTGCTGCGTTACCAGGAAGGATGGGACCCGCGCGGTAGCTGTTCTTTACTGACCCTGTGAGGAACCAATCATCAGCTGTGAAGCAGGACAACAGCCCAGAAGAAGACGCTGACGAGAGAGACACTGGGGAAATTCTAGGGATGGAGATGCAACAAAGCGGTTGGAGCAGAGACCTAGAGACGCCAGAGAGAGGACGAACCGAAGTAGACGAGAGGAAGTCAGGAGGCCACCATTTCTACGAGCCGCTACGCTCCTACAGGAGCGTGGCTAACCAAGGTACATGCTTTTGTACTTGGGCAGAGAGGGAGGGGCGAGGCGACGGGTCAGTAAGGTATACTGCACAATTAGAAGGCTGTCCTAATTTAAATCAGTAGATCAATCCAGGCACTGATAATAGTACAAAAAAATGTTGTCTAATTTGAGCAAGTCTCTATAAAATCCAGTGTTGATTTTGATTTTCCTTTTTAAAATTTTTATAAAGAGCCTAGTGAGAAGTAAATAGGAGAGGAATTAACTCCTCAAGAGAAAAGCTTGCACACACGGTGACAGGTCAGGAATATTACAAATTGTGGTGTTTTCCCCTCACAAACCTATTTTCCTTAAATAAGTCAAGCTGAACACTTACCTTTGGCTATTTCCTCTTCATTTAAGGGGCTTACTTCAGAACGGTGGTCCCAGTATCCCAACGCCAGGCACTAAGAAGAGAAGACAAAACTGTGAAGTAAAGACTGTTAATGAATATTGGAATAAAAGAACATACCATAAGGCTTACAGCCTCACCTCTCATCAATCCTACACAGTTATCCTTCTATATTGTCTCATTAATAACAAGTCAATTGGTGACATGGCTTTCCCAAAATATAACCCAGGGTCTGCCGTACAATGTACCATTGCAGGCACGTTTACTCAGTGTACATTCTCAGCACACTTAGTCCAGCACTGCTACCTCTATGCATTGTACCCTTACATTTATACATGGATTCAGTACACACACTCAATCTGCAAGCATCGTTCAGTACTGAAGCTTTCCTATATTTAACTAGGGAGTGCTTATTTTAAAACGTACGCACTGTTAGCACACACACTCGCTATGTGCGCGCTGCACCACCCTGCATGTATTGTAATTGACGTAAGCACCCATACACCCAGCAAATGTGGTCCCTGCGTACACACTGCAAAGCACTACATCTATCATGTAAGGTATTCCCCTCAGGCATACTTACAACCTGCACATGTACTAACCATACATGTACTGTACCCTGCCCAGGTACATATACAACTAACATAGTCACTACTACTATACTGCGCAAAACTCCACACCTACCTGATGTAAGGCCAAAGGGGTGTTAAGCGTATAGCAGTGGAACTTTTAAAAAGGTAAGTGAGGCTGTAGTCCTTTTACACAGGGGAAAAAAGAACCTGTTCACTACTACTGATCACTACACAGTATGCTGCCACGACTGCGCTTGTGCTGCTTAACTCCAGGTAAAGGCAGTAGCCTACCACCACTTTGAGGGTAGCACTTTGGGTGCTCCTCTCGGTCCAACAAGACCGCAATCTGAGAGACCGGCCATGTCATGGCACACATGCATGATCCGTGTTCTCCTGTGGCAAAAAATCTGCCTTCGGGATCCAGGCAACAGTATAGTTGGTCACTCAGGGCAGGGGTTCACGTCTTTTACCATGCAGAGGACTTTTACATTCCTACAGCTACATGCTTGTTTCTTATCCCTTGCCTGACATTCACTAGGTCTACGTACAAGTCACCAGAGGATTAACCCCAAAGAACCAGAACTATTTTACATGGCCCTCCACTACTAGCAGAAGCTGGAAAAATCCTAAACCAAATTAAGAAGGTGGGTTGATGCCCGAGCTATTTCGGTGTGGTTTGCAGGCAGATATTTGCGACATAAGCTTGTGGCATTAATTTTGAATAGTTGGTTTGATGTAAGGAGCAAACTGCTGACACAATACAATGGAAAGAATGTTGTGAGGACCCTTTTTTTTCCTCCAGCAACACTGGAGCTTGAAATGCGGCTACTCCATGCACGAGCCTTGTTGGTAAGATCAACAGACCTGTCTGTTCATCAGTTAAGCAACTTAAAGCTGGAGTAAGAGTTAACGAAACACTTCTGCTACAAAGATACCAGTGTCAAGGAGAGTGAATTAAATTAGTTTAGTACATTGTGCCAGGAGCAGCTGGATAAGAGATGACAAATGCCTCCTACATCCACGTAGCACTTACGTCAGCCTTTACCTCCATGAAGCCGTCCATCTTTAGCTCAGACAACTTTTTGGATTGTCTGGGTGCCAAACTGAAGGCCAGGGACATTGCTGCTCTCACTCAGCCTACAGTACAATTGCAGTTCTCACCAACCCTGGTGAAGCTCTTGTCTGCTCCAGTACATGTCCTGGTGTTTGACCCGTTAGTCCTAGGCTCCAGTCTCCAGGAGCACAGCAGGTCCTAATCCTGTCGTTTGTCCCACATCTTTTCACAACCACCTATGCCAGACCCTGACTGATGAGTGGCGCTTCCATTGATCCATCTTTTAGGTCTCCTCTGTGCACAAGGAACTCACTTAAGGGATCCAGGCACTTATTAAGTGAGCAACCCTGCAGGCTAAGAAAATTGGCAACCAACAAATGCTATATGCAGTCTTGGGAAGGCTTTGGAAGTGCTGTAATGGACTCCACCGACCTCACCAGAGATTGGCAGTAGTTTTGCTCTAGTTTCATCTCTAAACCGCGCACTGGCTGTTGAATGCCAGGTCCTCAAGCAGGTTCAGGATTTCTAGAGGAGCCTGTTCTTTAACACTTCAATCTCAGTATCTCCCAACAATATCTATTGTGCTTTTAAAGTATGTATCTGGGACATCCCTATACCAGTCTGCGATGGTGACAGCTGATTCCCTGAAGCACACGATGTTGCTCTTTCGCATGCATAAGGAGGCCTCATGTCTTAAATACTATCTGAAAAAATAGTACCAATTTGGAAGTTTCTCCTGATATCCTTCCATGTTACCAGAATAAATCCAATAAAAATATATGCATAACACGGGAAATGGGTCTGCTGAGCAGAAACTGCTGATGTCCTGGGCCCTAATAATACTGATGGCAGGACCATTAACTTTGTTCTGTCGACGCAACTAAAGTATCCCTCAAATTTAACGCAAAGGCACTGGAGAAAGTATTTTACCTCACTCTTTGGGCCTGTGCCACTCCATGGTTTGTCGTGGGCCTCAAGGTGGAGGTTAAAACTATTTGGTGTTCCCTAGCCTACAGTAGGACAAAGCAGAGCACATGTTCCCTGCTGATTGAGCCCCAGTGTACTGGTTTCCTGTCCCATGGGGATCACTGTGCATTTATTTAAGACTCTGGCACCTTGGATGTCAGCTGCCGAACCAAGAACACAAAGCAACTTAAGACAAGTTTTGTCCTGATTGGGGCTCTTCAGTCAAGTGTAGCTTGGTTTTGGTGACACAGGGAGAATGGAACCCACATCTAGGCATTTCCTTGCCACTTTTAGGGGGGTACATCAAACACACAAAAGGAGATGGGAGAAATCCTTGCAATAAATCTAACCTCTGGCAATTGCTCAGGGTAGCATTCCAACCTATCATACTTTTGCCCACCATACCACCTCAGTTTGTACCCAACCATATGCAAATAGGGCAACATATTTACTCCTTCGGGAAAATAATGTTCTCTTCAGGAAGCTTGGCCCTCAGATCTCTCAATGCAGTATGTCTTTTATATAGATAACTCACTCTTAATGGGACAGGGCCAGCAAAATCTTGATGCCATCCCAGGTGAACTCAGGGCCTCAATGCATACAGTCAGGAGATGGCCAAATCTGTTCCGCATGCACAACACAGACTGCAGAGCTACTGGCACCTGTTTCATACTTAGAAGGCATACCTGGATGAGTTCAACCGGATTTTCAGGAGACGTGCAAGCACCTCTGATGGATATACCATTTGATGGGTCTAGGTTGTTCAGTGAGAAGGCTGATTCGACACAAGAACAATTTAAGGATAGCCGCGCCACTGCTCAGTCTTTGGGACTGTTGTTTCCGGCCAAGCAGTTTCACTATCCGTACAGAACATTCAGAACTTTCCCAGAGGACTGGCTCACAAACCGTGCCATCCATCCCAACATGTATTGCAGGCACAGGGTATTGCAGTGGCCATGGCCACTGCCACCAGCAGGGACAGATATCCTCCAAGTCTTCCTATCCTGTTGCTGAGGCTTCCAAGCTGCTTTAGTTTGCCATCATAGGCTCAGTACCAGCTGGTAGGAGGCCAGATATGCTATTTCTTTCCCAGTTGGCAATCCATCACATCAGACAAGTGTGTTTTCCAGAATATGCAAAGGGCTATGCCATACCATTTGTTACATCCCCACTGCATCTTCCAACACCAGCAGAGCAACCCTCTCAAGATCACTTCACTAGCTTGATAAAGTCATGCTTCTCCTGCCCAAGGGTGCCAGTGAGTGCCATAGTCTGAAAGAGGTGAGCAGTCCTACTCATGCTACTTCCTTATGCTGAAAAAAGGCGTAGGCCTCTGGTCTATTCTGGATCTCTGGTCATTGGTTGTATTTTTAAGGAAAAGGATTCAAAATGCTCACTCTGATTCTGTGTGCTCTTCCCCCTGGAGGCTGGATGATGTCTCTGGACCTGCTGTTCGCATATTTTCAGATACCCATCCTGCAGTCCCAAAGGCATTATCAGCAATTCACAAAGGGCTTAGAACACTTCCACCTTGTAGTGCTGCCATTCAGACTTATCTTGGCCCTTTAGGTGTTCACAAAAGTGATGACTGTGCTTGCTGCCCATCTTCAGAGGTTGGGGTGCATGTGCTTCTTTACCTCAATAACTGGCTGCTCAAGGCGGGCTCCCCTAAGGCAGTCATCGACCAACTCTGGACGACAACCAAACTTCTGCCATCTTTGGTGTTTTCCATCAATGAGACCAAGTCCTACCATCGTCCCATGCACAGGATTTTCTTGATTACAGCTGTCCTATAATCAGTGATGTTCAAGGCCTTTTCACTGCTGCAGCGAGTCTGGGACATTCAGAATATGATCTTGATGATGGAGGCTCAATCCTGGGTTCCTGCTCTAAGGCTTCCTGGACTCCTATCCTTGTGCATCATCTTCATCCTGAATTCTAGATGACATATCTGTACCTCAGGTTTCAGTGGGCACAGCATCAGGGCTGCCTCTGTGGCCAGATCTCACGGGAGACTGCTTAGGATCTTTTGTGGTGACAAGAATTCGCCAACCTGATCTGCAGCAGGCTACTCTCCCGTTCCACACCCAGATGTCATGGTTGTAACAGATATCACAGCTGGGGTGGTCCACATTGGTTCAGGTAGAGATTGGAGGCCTCTGATCCAACAGAGAAAGCTTTCCCAGAAAGCTTTCTTGCCAGCGATCTCTGTTGACTGGTGCAGATCACGACAGACAACCTGTCTGCCATATTGTACTGCAACAAGCAGGGCAGTGTTTGGTCCTGGGGGCCAATGTAAGTGACTGGACCAGCAGATTATCCTGGCAGAGTCTTTAAGTGCCAGAGCAAATGAGCTGGCAGACCATCATTCACATCACCCTGAGGTGGCAAAGGGCATCTTCGACCATTGGGGTGTGCCGGGTTAGATCTGTTAGGCACCGGCCAGAATGCGCGGTCTCAACTCTACAAACTTGTGTTTGCTCCAGGAAAGTTACTAGGACACTCATTCCGACTGTGATGGGATGACGGCGTCTCCTGATTCGAGTTCTGCAAAAAATCAGGATTTATTGAGCCCAAGTCCTCTTGATAGACCCGACTGGCTCAGGAGAGTAAGCTATCCTTATCTATTGAGCCTGAGCATTTGCCAAAGTTGAGACCCCTTTTCATGTTGGCAAATTAATTACTCTGCCAATGTTTTCTGCGTTACCTCACCCCTCGAAGTAGGAGAGACTCTATTGGCTCTATACTATAAGGGCACGGAGCTTCTACACTGACCACACAAGGATTATTGTGTTGTAGATGACCATCTGTTTGTAGGATTTCTGGAGCGAAGAAAGTAAAGGTGGTGCAGAAGAGTACTTTGTCAAAGTCGATACTCTTCTGCAACAAAATTTGTTATGCACTGGTCAAGAAACAGCCTGCCTAAGGTCTGCAGGCTCATTCCACCGGAGCCAAAGCTGCCACTATGGCACTGGGTGAAAGCATACCGGTTTCGGACATCTGCCAGGAAACGACATGAGCGTCGGTGCATATGTTCACAAAGCACTATTACCTTAACCGTCTAGTCTAGCAAGAAGGTCACTTCACTCACACGGTCCTGCAAAACCTTTTGGTCTGAGTCCACACGTGGTACTGCTATGGCATCTAGTCTAAAGGTGAAGAGACTGCAATTAGAAGTATCTATTAGAAGAACAAGTTACTTTCCTTCGGTAGTGCTTTTTTTGACGGGTACTCTATCTAACCAAAGATTCCTCATGTGCAGAAGCATTGCTAGAAAAGTTCTGTGGATCCAGGCTTGTGCCTGGGTGTAGTCTAAAAGAGAGATGTCTGCTAGAATATCTGCGAGAAGACCATTACTGAAGGCTACTTGTTCTTTTTGAACATTGTCAATAAATCTTTGTTATTCTATGTTCTTTGCGCATAAGATGCTGGCCACTATATGAACTATATGTTGTGGCCGCCTTTACAAGACTCAGGCACATGGACTTTTCGCCCTGAACATGAATGTAAAAAATTCTAAGAGGGCAGAGTTAGCACAACCTGACCCCCAGGGGCATCTTGATTGGCTGGTCACAACAAGGACAAAGTGTTGTGGCAGCTCTTACAGGACTCATAATCATGGTGCCCATTGAAAAGCATTGTAGTGAAATCCTGTATTTGAGGTTCACAAAAAGGAGCGCACATGAAGTGTGAAAACAGATTTTGATCAAAATTTAAATCATTTGTAGGTATTGTCCTCAGTTTAGAAATTCTGACTAGATTTAAGGTGATTTAAGCATTTGAAAAGTACTGACCCCTTCCTGGAGATGGTATAAACCATGTTTGAGAGAAAACAGTTTTCTCTCATGATGTACTCAGAGAGGCTATGGAAGGTGCTCTAGAAGCTAAAATGAGAACACATTTTCTATATGTTCACGCTATCATCAGCAATTTGACAGCCAAGTCTGATAATCTGAGTAAAACATATACTTCCAACATCAGCCTGTCGATTCCCTAGTGTTCAAATGAACAACCAGAGAGCTAACATTCTGTATTTGACAAGTGTGGCACTCCTGAACACCATCTTGATGGAATTAAAGCTGTAAAACATAAAACATTTTCTTTCTAAATGAATTCATCAAATTAGGGAGCTCATTTTGTCACAGAAATAATGGTTAGTGGGATACAAAGCTAAAATTATGGACACATTCTCCGAGTTCTTAAACATCTTCACCATCCATATCAGTAAAAAATCTGGAATGCAGAAATAAACTTGCTTCCAAAACAAGCAGCAGCCAGTCAGTCAACTCCCTAGTCAACATCTGCAGCTTGACCACAGAGTTCTAATGAACAACTAGACCTCTAACATTCTGATTTTATGATAAAAGTATGGCCCACTTAAACACCATCTTGATGGGATAAAAGATGTAAAACTGAAAAGAATTTCTTACAGAGGATACTGCAGTAAATGAACAAAATGATTGGTTTCTTTTTGTGATATAAATTATGGTTAGTGCTCTAGAAAGCTAAAATGAGAACACATTATAAGAGTTCTGAAATATCTTCCCCATCCACATACTTCCAACACCAGCAGCAGTCTGTCACTTAACTCTCTAGTGATAAACTGCAATGTCACTACAGAATTTTAGTGAACTGGAGTGCTAGCATTTTGTATTCAAGACAAAAGTGAGTCACTCCTGAATCTCATTTTGTTGGAATAGGAGTTGACATGAAAGCCTTTCCCAAGGATCAGGCTGAAAGTAATGAACATTGATGTGTTAAAGAAGGTGTAAAACCAGTGAGTTAAAAATGTGAGGGGATGTATGGATTTTTAGTTTTGAAGCATAATCTATTTTTAAAGGTGATAAGAATAGATGTCTGCATACGTACAGCACTGCACATCTGTTTACTCAGCATACTCATCTTAGTCACTTAACAGCTCCCTAAATTTAAAAAAGTTACCTTTTGGTGTGGGTATATGTATATATATATTAAAGTGATGTTTTAGTCAACCTATGTTAAAAAAAGAAAAAACATATAAACTGAAAAAACAGCGGTTAAAGTGGTGTTATAGTTACATGTTGGAATGAGGCACCAGCTAATGTTAAAAACACCAATCAATACTGGAACATGCCTGTTATAGTTTATTGAATTAACTGTAACTTGCATTCCCATCATACACTGATTATGACCTCACATATTACATCACTCATGACATGTTAAATGAGAATTGACAACATCACTCATGGCATCTCAGTCATAGCCTCTGGCCAGATCCTGTATCCAATCAGGATTTCGATTCAAACGTCCTTCAGCCGTATGTAGAACAAGTTTGACACAGAGCTTAGCCTATAGACAGGGTATGTACCCACCCCTCCACAAGCAACAGACCCCTACCATGTAAAGACTTTGGGCATATGCAGTGGAGGTTGTCTGTATGCCCAGGTGTCATACCAGACCCTGCATCCAACATATAATGGAGGTTAGTTGGTACGCTCACCCTATGGTCTGAACCTGCCTCCAACTCTCAAAAAGTGGCCAACCATTTCTGTGAATGACCATGGCCTTCGGCTTGCTCATCAGGGGTTGGCCGCAGGGCACAGGCCTTGGGTTCACCCTCCCCCATCACCACCTAACACCTTACTTGCTCAGCCTTTCACAGCAAAAGTTCACCAATTGCCTATTGTTCATTGATCTTCAGCAGCCAGCCCTTCGCAAGTCACTGCACCCATCCTTTGGGTGAAAACAACAAAAAATACAATGACATCCATCAAAGGTGCTTAACTTCTGAAATATCCAATTTTTTTCATCTTTCAAAAGCTTACAGACAAGCTTATAAGAGTCCAGCCATCAATTTGCATTGTTCGAATTGCTCCTCGTTCACAAAAAGCTTACGGCACACTGTCAGAATAATTGTTCAATCTCATTAGCATTCAACAATGTTTTCTCAATCTAATCAGTGATGTTATCAATGATTACATTTAACAGGTCATGAGTGATGTAATATGTGAGGTCATAAGCAGTGCTTGATAGGGTTGCAAGTTACATTTAGTTCTCTAAACTATAAGTATACTTGCCACTTTGTAGTTATTGTTAGGACCTGGTTCCCATCAGAAGTGTGTGTTTTGGTTTGCTAATAACTCTGACACCGTTTGACGAATCGTTCTGAAACATTACAGGAAAATAAAGTTCATCCACCTCCACTCCTCTCCTTCCTTGAAAGTTTCGGGATGATCCGCCAAGCTCGGCTGACGAACAAAAGGGGGACTGCTCCCAAAGCGCATTTTCCCCATGCAATTTCCATAGGGAGTTTTGAACAACGCTGCAGCCCAAACGGCTGGATGGAATTTCACAAAATTTGGCAGCAAGCTAGATCTTTTCCCAGAAAGGTTGCTTTTTGTGATGTGTAACCTGTTCCGTAGATTTTGAGAAATATATGATATCTGGAAGGCTGAGTTCACTGGCGGCTTGCGAGAGTCCCGCGTGCATGCAACTTCAAATGACAGATCATTCTCATTAGCTGAGCAGGCTATTTTTCCAGTTTGCTGTCTTGCTCCCACAGAGCGAGAAGCGATGGAGATGTTGATGGAAACTTGCACTCCAATTGGCTAAAAGAGAAATGTTGCGCCCACCATTTCAGGACACAGGGACTCCGTCCTCATCTCCTGAAAATGAAAAAAGAATAAGGTATAAGGGGGCATGTTAAGGTTACCCTGACCCCGTAAACCTTGCAGAGGTGGGAGGACCAAGAAGGCACCCCCCTCCACCCCTGGATGGGGCCAAATAAAGTCAAGTAAAAATTGGGGGATTCTGAAATCCTGTGGAAGCCAGCGGGACCTCCTGGGTCCCACAAGAGTCCCACTTGAGCGCAGGAGCTGCGCTGTCTCCTGTGGTATCGGAAAACCATTTGAAAAAGGGGAGGGCATGAGTGTCTGTAATTGGTTGGCTGCATACATTCAATTGGCTCTGCAGCCAACCCCACTTTAACTGGAGCGCAGGAGCTGCGCTGTCTCCTGTGGTATCGGAAAACCATTTGAAAAAGGGGAGGGCATGAGTGTCTGTAATTGGTTGGCTGCATACATTCAATTGGCTCTGCAGCCAACCCCACTTTGTTAACGGGGTGGCGCCCACGGGGACATGGCACAGCGCCTGGCAGCAAGCCTGGATCTCTGGCCAACCCCATGCTGCACAAGGCCGGGGTTTGGCTGCCCACAGGGGGCTAGGCACAGGTCAGACCCTGCAGCCAGTTCCACATTGTGCCTGGCCAAAGGCTGTGTGCACCGGGGCTTGGCATAGTTATGTATGGTAATAAAATATTAGTGTTTTTTAAAAAAAAGTAACATTTCACCTAAAAAAAAACCAAAGGTTTAAGTGGCGTTATAATCAGATGAAAATGTAGGTTTAAATGTAACATTTTAATGATTACATCATTGATAACGTCACTGAGGACATTTGAAATGACGTAATTGATGACAACACTGCATGCGGATGCTCGTTTTAGTTATTTGAGATATCTATAAATGGTGAATTTCAGTGTTTTTTTGTATAACATTTTACGTTTAAACTGCACACACACACACACACACACACACACACACAAAAGTGCACTTATGGTTATAAAACAAACACTGAAATTTACCAGTTATGTTTCACTAAACCTAACATAACTCGTGCCCCGTCATGACCTGCACATTAACTGCCATATGACTTTACTGATGACATGTTAGATGAGATCATTGATGACGTCACTGATGCCATTTGAGATGTTATTAGTAATATTATCCATGATGGTGCTGTAGACATTTGTTTTTCTCTATTCATGTGGAAGATGATTTCAAAGTATATACCTGCACTCAATGCTTTTTTGATGAATTTTCGATTATTTTATTTTAACTGTGAGTGAAGCAGGATTTAGTTATCAGTGAAGTTTAGTACAGAGTATTGAAGCTGATGCCAAAGAAAGTGACGGTGGCTCAAAAGTGACACTTCCCATTTAAATTCCCATAGGATACTTTGCTCTCCATCTGACTGGTGCAATAAACGGGAGAGCAAAAAATCGCCGATTTGCTAATAATTTTGGCACATTTTTACAGACTTGCGCAACACTTGGAAGATCCTTATCATAGTTAGATTATTCTTAATAATGCGATTTACACGCTAACACAATGCGATAATAGAAAAAAAGGAACATTTCCCATTTTAACTCTGGTAGTAATCTTTTCTCCCTTTAACAGAAAAACACTGAACGGATTGAAACCAAACGTGGCATGAAACTAGAACTTTACTCAGGGAGGTGCCTTTGTTTGGATTAGTGTAAATCTGTTCTAAAGTTTTGGAGAAATTAGCATGGCATGTCAGTAGGCTTTAAAGGGTTAAAGGTTAGATAGGTTGCAACCGTTAGTTCGAAGACTGTTCTCAAACTGAGTTTGTTTCTAGCTGTAGACCTATGTTTAAAAATAAATATCCCACCATTGCACAAAGAAATGTGATCTAGACGTCCATTCCTGATCTAAAGTACCAAAGTTGGGTCCACAACAGAATGTGCGACCTGTTAAAAAATATTTTTTTTAAAGCAGGCACCGGCCACAGATCCAGTGGTGGTTGCTCACCTGCAGAGGACTGTGCAAAGGCCAAGCCTTAAGGGAAACCTACAATGTGCTCATCCAAAATCCATGCTTTTTTTAAATTTATTTATTTAATCTTTTTATTGTCATCAAGAAGGCATACAAAATACAATTTTTCATTCAATTATAGAAGATGAGGTAAGTGCAGAGGAAAAAAAAAAAAAAAAGCCATTACAGATGATTATAACATTACATAGCATCACATAAAAAAAAACAATTTTGACAACCCAAATAAAGCTATAGTAAGTATCTCCCTTATCCAACTTATCATCATACATCTAAAGCCAATTGTCCCCATATTGCCTCTAATTTAACCAAAGAGCGAACTCCTCTTACTTTAGCAAGAGCTGCTTCCATACCGTACGTTTCCCTGACAATAGTCCACCAATCCCATATGGATGGCGGTGTTGAAGAAACCCATGCCCGAGTAATTGCAAGTCGGGCAGCGACTAACAAAATTGACAGAAGTCGCTTAGACGCATAATTGCCATTCCTATACCCCAACATGATTTCTATATCTGTTAGAGGAGAATCTAGCCCTAGTTTATCATAAAGCACTTGATCGTTTTTCTGCCAGAAATCGTTCAGTTCTAAACAGTTTACAAACATATGTAATATATCAGCTGCATATATGCCACATTTTGGACATTTTGTCCGATCCCCTCCCGAACTGCCTTGAATCCATTTAGATATTTTATGTGGCGTATAATACAGCATACATATAGTTCGACATTGTTGTAATCTCAAACTAACCGAATGGACGGCATCAGCAATAGTGTCAAAAGCATGATTAATAATGATTGGTGTTACCACTGTCCCCACGATTTGACTCCAACGTGCAGCTAGCCGTTTGCTATCGTCCTGTCTATAATTATTAAGGTGTTTGTACATTTCACTAATCAGATTTCATTTTATCCCCATGCAAACAGTCCCAGATCTCAGAATCAATTATTGAAGTCAAAGCCAAATGTTTGACTAAATAATCCCTGATTTGTAAGTACTTGAAATAAAAATGACCAGGTAGTTTAAAGGTGATTTGTAAACTCTCAAATGTTACTGGCCCGTTTTTATCATATAAGTCCCCAAGACACTGAATCCCATATTTAGCCCATTGTTTACCTACGTTATCATGGAGCACCTCAGGGAACATTGGGTTACCCCATAATGGGAGTTTATCATAATATAGCGACAGATTACCTCTAGCAGCCATTGCACGCCAAACATATATGCTATCTCGGATGGTCTTGAACCTAACTCTCTTAAAATAGTTTGGGTCATTAGTCCGATATAGAAACATATGACTGTCATTTCCCAAGATCAAGCGATAAAGAGTCTTTCTAGTTGAGGCTTAACAGACTACGAAATCGCCCAGAGAATGCTGCCCAAAAATAAATTTTGAAGTCAGGAAAATCAAGTCCGCCTTGATTGTAAGGGAGTTTAAGCAACTCTATCGCCCGTCTGGCTTTTTTATGCCCCCAAATGAAACTACTAAATATACCTACAAGTTTCTTAAAAAATATATTGGGGACCCTCAAAGGAATAGATCGAAATAAGTATAAAAATTTGGGTAAGATTTTCATTTTAATTAAATTACATCTCCCTAGACTTCCTATTGGGAGTTTATGCCAATTTTTTAGCTGCATAGCAGTCTCCTTTAATAATAATTCGTAATTTAAAGAAATAATGCGATCAATCTTCGCTGAGAGCCTGACCCCCAAATAAGTAACTACCGGGCAGATGCCCATAATTGAACATTCAGGTTTAAAATTAATAAGCACTTGCGTTTTGTTTACATTCAACTTATATCCGGACAGAGCACCAAATTTAGTCGCTTCCTCCTCCACTGAGTTTAACGCCCTGGCAGGATTAATTGTAAAGACCGCAATATCATCTGCATATGCTGTTATCTTGAGTTTAATTGCCTCTGTTGATAGTGGATATATTTGTATATTAGATTGTAATGCACATATAAATGGCTCAATATAGAGGGCAAATAACAAAGGGGAAAGAGGGCAACCTTGCCTAGTACCATATAAAATTCTAAATGGTGAAGAATGCAGTCCTAAGTATGATAATTTTGCTTGGGGTTTATTGTATAGAGCTTGAACCCAGTACATAAATTGTCCCTTAAAACCAATAGTTGCCAATGTAGCCCATAAAAATCCCACCCCACCCTATCGAAGGCTTTTTCAGCGTCTAAAATAATCATGCCGAGGTCTATTGACAACTTCTCAGCCATATCGAAGGCCCCTACTGCCATGTTAACATGAGCAGTAGTATCTCTGCCCATAATAAATCCACGTTGATAGTCGGACACTAATCCTGGCATCATTGGAGCCAAACGATTCGCCAATATTTTTGCAAAAATCTTGGCATCCGCATTTATGAGCGAAATCGGCCGATATGAGCCACACTCAGCAGGTGGTTTATTCTTTTTTAGGAAAAAAATTATCTGTCATATTCCACGATTCCGGTATCTTCCCACTTAAACGGATATGGTGTATAACCATCGTAAATGGTACAAGTAAGACACTTTTAAAAGCTTTATAGAATTCTATAGGTATGGAATCCTCCCCAGCAGCTTTCCCAGAAGGGAGAGCAGATATTGCTATACTTATTTCTTCTATCGTAATATTACCATCTAATAGAGCCGCATTTTCCTCACTGATAACTGACAAATTACTGTCTTGAAGATATTGTGCCATATCTCTCTTATCAGGTATAAATGTATGTGAATACAATTTCTGATAGTACATAAAAACTGTTCTAGTACAGCTTGGGGATGAGTATATAAACTTCCATTTGTACCCTTTATAGTATTAATCTTTGTTTTAGCCCTTTCTTCTGCTACTCTAAAAGCCAGGACCTTACCAATTTGCTCGCCATATTCATATTGCGATAGCCGGTGTTTATTATATCTAACTGCTATTTTTTCCCTAAAATATTTCTTAACTGCTATTTTAGCGTCTATCAAAGAAAGAAGCAGCTGATCTTGATCCCTAGTATCTCGCTTAACTGCCTCAGCGTGTTTTTTTTCGATATTATATACTGATTGAATAAGCATCTCAGAGTCTTTTTTCCGCTCCTTGGTTTGCTGCCATATATATTGCTGAGTGATGCCTCTAACAAATGATTTCATAGTGTCCCAAACAGTAAGCGGGGATGCTGTCCCAATGTTCTCACTAAAAAATATCTCAAGCTGTTTAGCAATATTAGCCAAATATTCACTATCTGTAAGTAAATATCTGGGAAAAGAAAAGGACCTGGCTGTTTTACATTCAGGTGTAGCCTGAAAAGATAGTATAATAGGGTTATGGTCAGAAGTAACCCGAGGGCATATTTCCATGCCTGAAACTGCCAATACATTATCCGAGACCCATGCCATATCGATTCTTGAGTAAAGCCTATGAGGAGCAGAATAAAACGTGTAGCCAGGGACAGTTGGATACAACTGCCTCCAAGCATCTTTTATTGACTACAGTCGCGCCATTTCCAATATTGCAGAACGCGTCCTTCGCATTCTTGGAGTGGCCGCCTGTCTTGTTGAGTCGATACTGTAGTCCATAACACAATTAAAATCCCCCATCACCAGCCGCTCCCCCTCCCAATCTAACATTTCCATATTAAGCAAATCAAAAACTATAGGATCATCTATATTAGAGCCATAAACTGAACAAAACGCATACTTCTTGCCTCTAATTTCTAGCTGTGAAAGTGTTTATCGACCTCTCTGGTCCGCCAGTGTCTTATCTATTGTGCATGAAAACATCTTGTCCTTTAATACAGCAGTACCCCTTATTGAAACATTTTGTGTAGTACATACTATAATTTCATATCCCAAATGTTTAAAAAGCTTCCGATCTTTATATGCAAGATGTGTCTCTGTTAATAAAACTATATGTGGGCGGTACATTTTCAGCTCCTCATACACAAGTTGTCACTTATTTGCACTGTTCAATCCTGCAACATTTCATGCCAGACATTTAATCCGATCCATAATAGTGATCATTCTTGTCAGCTAAATTGCTTCTAAACCATACTCCCTTCTTTATTCTTACACATCTTACACCTCTGCCTATATCAAACTGGTTACTTAAAATCCTCTTACCCAAACCATGAAGTGCCTCCCTGATGACATTTTTTCGCCCCTTATATTTAAGACACACAACAGCCTTCCACCACCCCTAGAACCTCCGAGGTTCTCTCCCCCCACCCTGTTCCAAAAAGGAGGAATCCTCCCCTTTTACCTGCTGCCGCTTGTTTGGGCAGCTCCTCGGAGACAGTGCCGCTGCGGTAGACCCCCATGCCCTATCCCATATAACGAAGAGGAGAAAAGAAGAAAAAAAGGAAAAACCATAGCGAGAACAATCAAACCAAATTCTTTTTTTTTTTTTCCCCCTTCCTTTGAGTCTTTATTAAATCTTATTTGCTACTTCCGCTTCCCACTTGCAGATCGCTTGTTTAGACTCTTGTTCATCTGAGAAAAAATACGAGTGTCCACCCTTCAAGACCTTTAGCCGTGCAGGTTCCTGTAAAAAAACTTGAGCTCCTACAGCCTTTAGTGGATCTATTAACTGGCGTAGCTTCCAGCGTCTGTCCATTGTCATCTTACATAAATCGGATCGAACAAAAAAAGTAATAGAGTCCGCTGTAACAGGAGAATTAGGGCGAGCTTTCAAAGACACAGCCTGTCTAAGCAGGAAATTTCCAAAGAAAATCAAAAATGGTCAAGGATATCGGGCTCCTTGCTTGCGCTGGACCAGTGGAAGTCTATGTACTTTTTGTAACTGAGAATCCCAGTCCCAATCTGCTAGTGCCGGGAAGGCTTTCTGAAACAGCTGGACCACAAATGCCCTTGGGTCTGAACCCTCCTTTCCCTCCGGAACCCCGAATAGCCTTAAATTATGCCGTCGCTGGCGGTTCTCTAAGTCTTCTAGCTTTGTTTGCATTGCTAGAATCTGAGCGTCGTGCTTCTGTACCGAGTTCGCAATTAAAGAGGAGGACTCTTCAGTATCAGCAACCCTCTGCTGTAGCTCAGAAATATCCTGCGTAAGTGACCCTATTTTGATCGTCATCTCTTGTAGTGACTGTTGTATGCTTTGATTATCCGCTCTAGCCCGTGCGTAATGTTCCTGAGCTTCGAGTCTTTGATCTTTTAATGCCTGGAGAATCAGAAGGAGGGATGGCTTCCCAGAATCTTGGACTTTCTCATTTTGTTTCTCACTAGTCTGTGCCTTCCCATTTTTAAGAGCGGAAGTTGATGTCAAGAGCTGCCTTGGAGCTTGAACCAGCTCTAACTCAGGATTGCCTCCCATTGCGCCTCTATTTTCCAAACTGCTCTCTCCAAGACTGTTATCCATTGGGCGGCCATCTGTGGGACTATTACCTGATAATCGTGTTATCATAGACTTGACCCCCCCCCCCTTTAGCCTGAACCCATTTACGAAGAGGACTATCTTCAGAGGCAACTTTGGCTCGTAAAGGCGCTATATTTTGTCTCAAATTATCGTGTACATGAAATATTTTCTTCCCAGATCTTGTTACTTTGGCCTTTTCCTTTGACTTTTTACCATAAGACACATTAGGTAATTTAGCCCCAGATCCAGCCTTCTCTGTTTTTTCTTTTAAACCTGCTGGCACATCGCTCTCTTTTACCAATAAATTGGGATTGTCCAATCTCTGGCCACCATCTTGTAATAATGGTAATTCCTCGCAACCTCCATCGCCATTTAATGTCAAAATGTCTGGTGGCACATTTCCATCACCCAACAAGCTTCCATCGGATAAGATACTAGCCATATCCTCCCTTTCAGCTTCCAATAAAGAGCATATCAAGTCTGCAGGCGTTGAGTATACAGATTCCACAGCATTCTTGTTGCATCTGCGATTTTCCTGCTCTCCTCCAACATTATTTACGTTCTCCTGGACATCACACACCAGTAAGCCTGTTGTCGAAGAATGGGTCTCAGCACTCTCCGGGTTTAAATCCCCCACCCTCTCTAATTGCTCTGAGGAATTCTTCCTCTCAATCTCAGGGTCCTTTAAACAGTTACTAGAAACATCACAGGCTACATTGTGGCATAGCGGGATCGCCTCCATCAAAACCTCTGTTATTTTGTTGCCAATTATGCTCTCATTAGGCTCGCCAGCAGAAAAAAGGTTCGCAGCTTTCCCAGATTGCAACAATCGCAAGAGCGGCTTACCTACTTTGGAGGAGTTCTTAGAAGTATTCGTTTTCTGTACCATGGAGCCTTCCTCCAGAGTATCCATTTCAGCCTCCAGGCCTCCTGCGGCGTTTGCAAGGACTCGAGCAGCCCGCGTATTTCTCGGGGCAGTTTTCGGTGGCGCCATATCAGTTTTCACAAACACTGGGGTTAAAGGCAGTCTAGACCAGCCGACTGCCAATCCACATCCAGCCTTCCAGCGTACCAGCCGAGACGTGAAAAGCGAGCGCCCGGCATCAACCACCACGAACACCCGCATTCAAAGACTCTCTTTAGAGTATCCAAGTCCAAGTATCCAAGTCTCTCAATCGCTCAGAGAGTATTTTACTTTTTAGTATTTTCTCGCTTGCCTTATCTTCTCCACTTTGAATAGTCTCCCTACATCCGATTTCGCCGGATAATCGGGCATTGGAGAGCCGTTCCGCAGAACTGTGCTCCGTGGCGGCGTCAGCCCGCCATCTTGCTCCTCCCCCCAATCCATCCGAAATCCATGCACAGAAGAAGTTGGCCGCTTATGTTGGCTATGCAGCAGGGACTGGGTGAAGGTCTGACACTGCTGCCACCCCTTTATATGCACATCCAGAAGCTCTGATCAACCCTAATCCTAGCCGGAGGCAGGTTGGTTTAAGGGGGTGTGGCCATCAGCGGCGGCCCTCCATTAGGGCGGAGGAGCGCCGCCGCATTCAAATAAAACTATAATAAAACAAGTTTTAAACCTGTTTTATTATTGTTTTATTTTAATCCCCCTGGACTCGGCCCCAGGATTCTGATGAGTCTTTGGGGTGGGTCCAGGGGGATGACACTGCTGGTGGGGGAGTGGTAGTGCACTAATACAGTGCGCAGCGCATGACGGTTTGGCCGGCCGACTCAGACCAGCCAAACCGTCATGTGCACTGAAGTTCTCTCCAACCCCAGCTGCGTTGCTGGAGGTGGAGAGAGCAGGCACAAGCTCCCAGTCTGCCTGGAGCGCAAGTTGCCAGTGCTCATGGCCAATCCTGATGCTGCTTTCATGCAGCATCAAGATTGGCTGCAGTGCAGTCTGGGAACCTGGCCCATAAGAAGGAAGAGCGCAATGCAGCGGGCAGCAATGGCAGCGTTCAAGGTAAGTTATTTTTATTTTTTATTCTTTTATTTTTTTGTCCCCCGAAACCCCCACTCTCCACCTCCTTACTCTGGCCCGCCCGCCACTTTGGCAGGAGACGGGCCGCTACTGGTGGGCAAAGGCTAAGCCTTGCAGCAATCCTGCTGCATGCAGGTCAAGTTTGTGCACAACAGGGGTTAGGCAACTGTAGCAGGTTGGTCGCAGGGCTTGCACCCTATTGGAATTAGTATACTGTCATAAAATCTCGTAAATTCACTGCAAAGAAAGAATGTTAAAGTAGAGTAGTGGTTAGCTTTGGTTAAAAGACCTTAAAATGTAAAAAAAAAAAAAAAAAACACAGATTAAGTCCAGTTATTGTTAGAACTCAGTGATTTTTATGGTCTCCCATTTATTGCCCCTGTCAGATGGAAAGCAATGAATCCTTTAGGATTTTAAAGGGGAAGTGTCACTTTTGAGCCCCCGTCCCTTTTTTTGGCACCAGCTTCAATAATCTGCCCTAAACCTAAGTTGCCAAACTAAACCCTGCTTAACTTTTTTATGAGAAAGTTTTGTGCAGATTTATAGAACATCATAGTTACTGGGAAATCAAAAAATGCATTTACAATGGAAACTCTGACCAAACTATAACTAAACACTAGGGGTGAACCTGTGTAGTGGGTTGAAGTGGTCGAGGGAGATGTTCTGGTGGGCTCTGGGTTGGTTTTTCGTTTTACTATCCTGCAGTGTTGCCCTTTTTGATGAACGTTATTTAGGGGTCGCCAGGGGTTGCTGTTGCGACCCCTGGTTTGCCCCCTGCAACCCCTGGCACTGCCTTTGCGGCAGTGGCCTCAAAGGTGGCAAAATCAGTGTCAGGCAGACAAGGGCAACTCGTCATTGTGGACATTATTTGGGGCTCCGGCTTCCTTGATTTCTGGCAATTTGTTATTACACTAATAGTGAATAATGTTATATTACACTATTCACTATTAGTGTAATAAAGAATGGGGTACAATTAGCTGCAACATGACTCTCGCTGGCAGCTGAGGTAAGTAAAAAATGCTTTTAAATGTGTGTTGTGTGCATCCTTGTGGGTGAATGTGTTTACGTGAGAGAGTGTGTGAATGTGTGTTTATGTGTAATCGTGTCTGTGTGTGCGTGAGTGTGAGAAAGTAAAGGGCAAACGGCGTGTGATGTCTCTTCCGCTACTCTTGGCATTCTGGTGAATTGCTGTTCATGCCCTTCTTGTCTGCTAGCCAGTACGGGGCAGAACATGGTACTGCTCATTTTATTGAGACAATTTCTACTTTACCATGGGGCGAGGATGTTGGTGGCTGTTGAGCACCACCATCAGGGTTGAGAACTTGTGACCAGGTGGATGATGATGGTCGCAGTCTTTCTATTCTGCCTGGTATTGTGGGATTGGGTGGGAACAGTATTGAGAGCCAGCAGTGAATTTGGGGTCTTTGAGCTGCTGGTGGGGCTGGCATGGGCCCTGCTTGTTGAGACCCTTCACCTGCTCATTTGGTCACCTCAGTCTCACCCAGTGGTGGCTCGCCGAGGGAGTGCCGCAGGGCGGTGGGGGGCAGGGGGGGGGGGTAGTGGACTCGGACTTACGACGGACAGAACTCCCTCTGAGTTCTGTCCGTCGTATGTCCGAGTCCACTACGCCCCCACCCTGCCCCTCCCCCGCCCGCCCCACCGCGGCACTTCCTTGGCGAGCCGCCACTGGTCTCACCTCCAGTACTGATGGAGTGCACAGACCTCTTTCCTCAGGAGTCCACTTACTGCTTCCTAGGCTTCAGACCCCCTTCATCTCATCTACCTCACTTTCAGCATCCAGGTCATAACCATTGCACTTCAATTTCATAACTTTTATTTTGCTCTACATTACCGGGACCAGACATATGCATGTCCGCTGTACTACCCAAATGGGGACTATCAAACCTAGCCTGCTAGTCCAACTCCCCTCTGCAAGGCATCACAAGCAATCCCTGGGGCCTCATCAGTGAGGTCCAGCATGAGACATGGCAAGGTGCATTGGGCCTTCATCTGTGCCAACCTGTTGCACACACAGGCCAGACACACATCTCAAAAGAGAGCATTTGACTCCAACGCAGACACTTACTTCTGTTGTTCATACTGTGCTTTGTAGAGAACCTCCTTCTGCAGTACCCAATTACTTGCTTCCAATGGAGCGCACAGCATGTCTACAGCTTTAACAGAATATTGAGCTCACGAGACTCATGGATTGCAGTGTCGTGTATCTGCAGTCACTTCCTCATTAACGACGATCTGGGTTTTCTCTTTTCCTGCATTGCCATCCCATCTCCATCCCTGTGGCTGGTTTCATCCTGCTAGCCTGAGTGACTCCTTCATTCAGGCGTGTCAATGCCCTTTCACAGTATATGCTTCCAACCAGAGGCGCAACTAGAGCCAAATTTCAGGGGGGGGGCGCTAATGAAAATTTCGGGGGGGGGGGGTTAATTCTTCCAGCAATAGGCAGAGTGGAGATGCAGGGGCTCTAAGAAGGGGTGAAAAAATAACAAAGCCTCGTTAACAAGTAAATGGTCTTTTAAAGACCTATGAAGTACTCGGGTGCGGCTGCAATAAGACGGACGCCAGACCAGCCAGCCTACAGCAGCTCAAAAACTGTCTGTGTGGGTGCCTGGGAAGATGTCTCAGCCCGGGCTGACACACACGAGGGGGGGGCCAGGAGCCCTTTGAGCCCTATGGGCATTGCGTGCCTGCTTCCAATGCAGCTGCAGGTTCACTGCAAAAGTGTGGGGAATTCACCACCGCCAGTACCTTGCCCCCCATGTCTTTGCTCCTACAGCCTTCCCCCACAAGCTCCTTGGGCACACCATTCGCTTAAGGGTTCACATAATACCCCTTTAATATACTTGCCTTCGCAAACAGACCCTGCACCCTCGTCTGCCCATGAGAGAGTATTAGCAGGCCCACCTACACCCCATTGCTTCCTGTGACCCTATTATGTGATTGGAACATTGAGGGTTCACATCAGTAAGACCTGGGCCGATACTCTGTGCTGCAAGGGCCAAGAAGGCGTTGGGACACTAAAATATCACCTCCATTTTCCCTTGTCTGGTGCGTAAGACACACTTTTTAGATCTTAATTAAATGATTGCTTGGTGATCTGTGTATCGATGATAGTTGGATCTTACTGGTTTCTCTGTGTGCTTCCACCCCCCACCGAACACGTCAGCATTCAATAGATATTGTTATACAACATCTAACATACATCCACATCTAGTGAGATGTGCCTGTCTTTCCATTAACGCCCAGTGCCAACAAGTATAAACCAAACACATTGGGCACTCCTCCTCACATACATACATAAATCAATCACAGAATTTGTAGAGCGCACTACTTACCCGCTAGGGTCTCAAGGCGCTGGGGAGAGAGAAGGGGGGGGGGGGGTGCTGCTACTACTGGTCGAACAGCCAGGTCTTGAGTAGCCTCCTGAAGGTCAGCAGGTCTTGGGTCTGTCGTAGGCTTAGTGGAAGGGTGTTCCAGGTCTTGGCGGCGAGGTGTGAGAAGGATCTGCCGCCGGTGGTTGTTCTTCGAATGCGAGGGACGGTGGCGAGGGAGAGGTCGGCGGAGCTGGCGGTTGGGGACGTAGAAGAGGAGTCGTCTGTTGAGGTAGGCTGGGCCAGTCTTGTGGAGGGCCTTGTGTGCGTGGATGAGGAGTTTGAAGGAGATTCTCCTGTCGACGGGGAGCCAGTGCAGGTTCCTCAGGTGGGGGGTGATGTGGCTGTGGCGTGGTACATCGAGGATCAGGCGTGCAGAGGCGTTTTGTATGCGTTGCAGTCGCTTGATGAGCTTGGCCGGGGCTCCCGCGTAGAGGGCGTTCCCATTAGTCAAGTCTGCTACTGACGAGGGCCTGGGTGACTGTTCTTCTTGTATCTGTCGGGATCCACCTGTAGATCTTGCGAAGCATGCGGAGGGTGTTGAAGCAGGAGGAGGAGACTGCGTTGACTTGCTTGGCCATGGAGAGCGTTGAGTCGAGGATGACTCCCAGGTTGCGTGCGTGGTCGGTGGGTGTCTGGGCTGCTCCCAGCGTCGTTGGCCACCAGGAGTCGTCCCAGGCTGAGGGGTTGGAGCCGAGGATGAGGACCTCTGTCTTGTCCGTGTTCAGCTTTAGTCTGCTGATCTTCATCCAATCGGCGACGGCCTTCATTCCTTCATGGAGATTGGATTTGGCGGCGAGGGGGTCCTTGGTGAGGGAGAGGATCAGTTGAGTGTAGTCGGCGTAGGAGATAATGTTGAGGTTGTGCTGTCTGGCGATGCGTGCGAGCGTGCCATGTAGATGTTGAACAGTGTTGGGCTGAGGGAAGATCCCTGGGGTACGCCGCAGATGATCTTGGAGGCTTCGGATCGGAAAGGTGGGAGGCAGACTCTCTGGGTTCTGCCGTCGAGGAAGGAGGTGGTCCATTCCAGGGCCTTGTCTCGGATCCCTGCGTCGTGGAGGAGTGCGCGTAGAGTGCGGTGGCAGACAGTGTCGAAGGCGGCGGAGAGGTCCAGCAGGATGAGGGCTGCGGTCTCACCGTTGTCCAGCAGGGTCCTGATGTCGTCGGTGGCGGCGATGAGGGCAGTCTCAGTGCTGTGGTTGCTGCGGAACCCTGATTGGGATGGGTCCAGGATGCTGTTTTCTTCGAGGTATCGGGTTAGCTGTTTGTTGACTATCTTCTCGATGACCTTGGCTGGGAACGGAAGCAGGGAGATGGGCCGGAAGTTCTTGAGGTCTCTCGGGTCCGCCTTGGGTTTTTTGAGTAGGGCGTTGATCTCTGCGTGTTTCCAGCTCTCTGGGAAGGTCGCGGTCTCGAAGGAGAGATTGATAACGTTGCACAGGTGGGGTGCGATGGAGCTGCTGGCTTTGTTGAAGATGTGGTGCGGGAAAGGGTCTGACGGGGATCCTCATTTCTGATATGCCTCATGGGCTGTCAATCAACTCTCAACGGCACTTACTAGCCAAGTAGTATCTTATACTTGGAGCACATTAGAGAGAAAGCTTGGCACCCCGAGAGTGCACAATAGGGCACCAGGGCCATTTTAGTTGGCAAACTGTTGCCTCCTCAGCAGCACATCCATTTTCACTCACCGACCTACATATCCGAACCAACATTCTCCTCCGCTCAGGCCAGATAGATTTATACTTCCACCAGCAGAACAAATTAAACACATCCCAATGCAATGCACCATTCAAGACACAACAGGGCACCAAATCCATATAGTTGGCTAAGCACTACCACCTGAAAAGTACAAATACATCAGGATAACATATTCACCTCACCAGAAAATGCAGACACATCCTCTGTTGCCACAATGTGTGCAAGAAAGCGACAGTTCCATGTAGTGGTTTGAGAATTGCCACCTGCGCAGTCCATCTATAGCCTCTCGCTGATCTATATCAGAACCGCTCAAAATGCATTACCTTAAATATTCATCACCCCTACGTGTAAATAATTGCATCAAAATATATGATGTGCTGCTAATGCTTCGTAGGTGAGCAGTCACCTTAGAGTGATTAATGGAACTCGTCCTCTGTGGCAGAATGAAACAAAGAGCAAAGTCCTTCGTCACACACTAATCCACCACACAATCCTATGACGGGATAGGTGGCTACCAGCCAATGACAACCATTACTAAACATACTGTCCACAGACCCCCTTTACCCTGCTAACCAGCATCTAAGATCCGCAATGGGTGCTCAGACCCCCAAAAGCCCCTCTAGACCAAGCGACTGGGCGAAACGTGTTCTACAAAATGCTCGTAAAGAAACAGATCAAACACAGCAGTCATTAATATTGATTTCAACAGTGTTATTCAATAAGGAACAAGGTGACATCATTTTATTTTCTCATTCTTTTTGGGAAATTCGATTTTGGGATCAGTATTTGGGACCTGTCACCACATCGTTGGAACCTCTTGTTTTGTTAATGAGTGACTTTTCAGAGGGTGAAAGGAGGGCGGGGCATCGGAGGGGAAGGGTGTTCGCTCAACAGCAATAACAAAGTCCAGCACGCGAGACTGACTGCTTCGAGGAGTGAGTGAGCCTTTCTTTTACATTTACAATGGCGGAACCACAGAACCTTCTAGTGCTGCAGAACTTCATAGGCGGCCGGTTCGTCCCCTGTGACTCCTACATAGACTCCTTCGATCCCTCTACGGGTGACGTTTACTGCAGGGTCCCAGACAGTGGCAGTGCCGAGGTAAGTGAGACACCCAGATTTTTTTTTTACAGTCTATTATCGATGAAAATGCGCTCATAACTTAAGCAGGACGTTGCTTTGTATGACTACCTAACCCAACAGATTTTTAATTGTTCCATACCAGCCAGGTGTGAGCATCCCATTTGCCACTTGTTGTTCTCTCGCAATGGAAAAAAACAAAACTACAAGTACCAGAATGCAAGGAAAAAACGCGAGACGATGTTATTTGCCCCCCGGCAGGGATAAGCTAAGCCCTCTGCCACACAGTAACTACCTACCACCATGCCCTTGTTTTATCTTCTGCGTTTCACCTGGGTATTTGCTTTTTTTTTGTTGTACACTAGAATTATGTTGGAATTATATTTTGCACATCTCAGTGATAGAGGGATGGACATTTTGTTAGTTTGCTCATCAGCCTTTTTATCCCATGGATATGTGATTGGCTCTGGTACGGTTAAACACAGAATAATATTGTGCATGACCAATAATTCAACTCAGAGATAGAAAACAACACCAAAAATCAATACCTGCATTATGCTGCCATGTCTTTCTGAAGAATTGATTTTCTGGATTGAAAGGAATGTTCAAGTAGCTGTGCAGAAGGGAGATATGCTTTTTACTAGAGGGGAAAACCACCCACGTGCCTCTTCTCACCATATAGAACAGGTCAGAAGCTGCACACTTTCAAAAACAAGCATGCTAAAGCCAGTAGGTCTGGCCTTGGCATGTGTGCACAGTTTGTTTTTTTACAAACTTATGCAGTATACCGACATAATGGCAAACATAAAATGGAGTGGCCAAGCAGGACAGGCACCTCGTACTGAGGTGCATTATTTATTTTCCAGGCAGTTGTGCACAGGCGACGAGGTTAAATGTCATCACTCACAGTGCAAAAGAGACAGTGCACGAAGTGGGCTGACCCTTTGCCACATCTTTTATGGCGTAGACAATGAAAAGAACTGCCTGAAAGCCCTGTGTGTGTGTGGGTGAGAGTGTGTATGTATATATATATATATATATATATATATATATATATATATATATATTTGATGTTTTTGGGGATGCCACTATGGCACTGGGTGAAAGCATACCGGTTTCGGACATCTGCCAGGAAACGACATGAGCGTCGGTGCATATGTTCACAAAGCACTATTACCTTAACCGTCTAGTCTGGCAAGAAGGTCACTTCACTCACACGGTCCTGCAAAACCTTTTGGTCTGAGTCCACACGTGGTACTGCTATGGCATCTAGTCTAAAGGTGAAGAGACTGCGATTAGAAGTATCTATTAGAAGAACAAGTTACTTTCCTTCGGTAGTGCTTTTTCTGACGGGTACTCTATCTAACCAAAGATTCCTCATGTGCAGAAGCATTGCTAGAAAAGTTCTGTGGATCCAGGCTTGTGCCTGGGTGTAGTCTAAAAGAGAGACGTCTGCTAGAATATCTGCGAGAAGACCATTACTGAAGGCTACTTGTTCTTTTTGTACATTGTCAATAAATCTTTGTTCTATGTTCTTTGCGCATAAGATGCTGGCCACTATATGAACTATATGTTGTGGCCGCCTTTACAAGACTCAGGCACATGGACTTTTCGCCCTGAACATGAATGTAAAAAATTCTAAGAGGGCAGAGTTAGCACAACCTGACCCCAGGGGCATCTTGATTGGCTGGTCACAACAAGGACAACGTGTTGTGGCAGCTCTTACAGGACTCATAATCATGGTGCCCATTGAAAAGCATTGTAGTGAAATCCTGTATTTGAGGTTCACAAAAAGGAGCGCACATGAAGTGTGAAAACAGATTTTGATCAAAATTTAAATCATTTGTAGGTATTGTCCTCAGTTTAGAAATTCTGACTAGATTTAAGGTGATTTAAGCATTTGAAAAGTACTGACCCCTTCCCTCCTGGAGATGGTATAAACCATGTTTGATAGAAAACTGTTTTCTCTCATGATGTACTCAGAGAGGCTATGGAAGGTGCTCTAGAAGCTAAAATGAGAACACATTTTCTATATGTTCACGCTATCATCAGCAATTTGACAGCCAAGTCTGATAATCTGAGTAAAACATATACTTCCAACATCAGCCTGTCGATTCCCTAGTGTTCAAATGAACAACCAGAGAGCTAACATTCTGTATTTGACAAGTGTGGCACTCCTGAACACCATCTTGATGGAATTAAAGCTGTAAAACATAAAACATTTTCTTTCTAAATGAATTCATCAAATTAGGGGGCTCATTTTGTCACAGAAATAATGGTTAGTGGTCTACAAAGCTAAAATTATGGACACATTCTCCGAGTTCTTAAACATCTTCACCATCCATATCAGTAAAACATTCTGGAATGCAGAAATAAACTTGCTTCCAAAACAAGCAGCAGCCAGTCAGTTAACTCCCTAGTCAACATCTGCAGCTTGACCACAGAGTTCTAATGAACAACTAGACCTCTAACATTCTGATTTTATGATAAAAGTATGGCCCACTTAAACACCATCTTGATGGGATAAAAGATGTAAAACTGAAAAGAATTTCTTACAGAGGATACTGCAGTAAATGAACAAAATGATTGGTTTCTTTTTGTGATATAAATTATGGTTAGTGCTCTAGAAAGCTAAAATGAGAACACATAAGAGTTCTGAAATATCTTCCCCATCCACATACTTCCAACACCAGCAGCAGTCTGTCACTTAACTCTCTAGTGATAAACTGCAATGTCACTACAGAATTTTAGTGAACTGGAGTGCTAGCATTTTGTATTCAAGACAAAAGTGAGTCACTCCTGAATCTCATTTTGTTGGAATAGGAGTTGACATGAAAGCCTTTCCCAAGGATCAGGCTGAAAGTAATGAACATTGATGTGTTAAAGAAGGTGTAAAACCAGTGAGTTAAAAATGTGAGGGGATGTATGGATTTTTAGTTTTGAAGCATAATCTATTTTTAAAGGTGATAAGACTAGATGTCTACATATGTACAGCACTGCACATCTGTTTACTCGGCATACTCATCTTAGTCACTTAACAGCTCCCTAAATTTAAAATAGTTACCTTTTGGTGTGGGTATATGTATATATATATTAAAGTGATGTTTTAGTCAACCTATGTTAAAAAAAGAAAAAACATATAAACTGAAAAAACAGCGGTTAAAGTGGTGTTATAGTTACATGTTGGAATGAGGCACCAGCTAATGTTAAAAACACCAATCAATACTGGAACATGCCTGTTATAGTTTATTGAATTAACTGTAACTTGCATTCCCATCATACACTGATTATGACCTCACATATTACATCACTCATGACATGTTAAATGAGAATTGACAACATCACTCATGGCATCTCAGTCATAGCCTCTGGCCAGATCCTGTATCCAATCAGGATTTCGATTCAAACGTCCTTCAGCTGTATGTAGAACAAGTTTGACACAGAGCTTAGCCTATAGACAGGGTATGTACCCACCCCTCCACAAGCAGCAGACCCCTACCATGTAAAGACTTTGGGCATATGCAGTGGAGGTTGTCTGTATGCCCAGGTGTCATACCAGACCCTGCATCCAACATATAATGGAGGTTAGGTGGTACGCTCACCCTATGGCTGAACCTGCCTCCAACTCTCAAAAAGTGGCCAACCATTTCTGTGAATGACCATGGCCTTCGGCATGCTCATCAGGGGTTGACCGCAGGGCACAGGCCTTGGGTTCACCCTCCCCCATCACCACCTAACACCTTACTTGCTCAGCCTTTCACAGCAAAAGTTCACCAATTGCCTATTGTTCATTGATCTTCAGCAGCCAGCCCTTCGCAAGTCACTGCACCCATCCTTTGGGTGAAAACAACAAAAAATACAATGACATCCATCAAAGGTGCTTAACTTCTGAAATATCCAATTTTTTTTTCATCTTTCAAAAGCTTACAGACAAGCTTATAAGAGTCCAGCCATCAATTTGCATTGTTCGAATTGCTCCTCGTTCACAAAAAGCTTACGGCACACTGTCAGAATAATTATTCAATCTCATTAGCATTCAACAATGTTTTCTAAATCTAATCAGTGATGTTATCAATGATTACATTTAACAGGTCATGAGTGATGTAATATGTGAGGTCATAAGCAGTGCTTGATAGGGTTGCAAGTTACATTTAGTTCTCTAAACTATAAGTATACTTGCCACTTTGTAGTTATTGTTAGGACCTGGTTCCCATCAGAAGAGTGTGTTTTGGTTTGCTAATAACTCTGACACCGTTTGACGAATCGTTCTGAAACATTACAGGAAAATAAAGTTCATCCACCTCCTCTCCTTCCTTGAAAGTTTCGGGATGATCCGCCAAGCTCGGCTGACGAACAAAAGGGGGGCTGCTCCCAAAGCGCATTTTCCCCATGCAATTTCCATAAGGAGTTTTGAACAACGCTGCAGCCCAAACGGCTGGATGGAATTTCACAAAATTTGGCAGCAAGCTAGATCTTTTCCCAGAAAGGTTGCTTTTTGTGATGTGTAACCTGTTCCGTAGATTTTGAGAAATATTTGATATCTGGAAGGCTGAGTTCACTGGCGGCTTGCGAGAGTCCCGCGTGCATGCAACTTCAAATGACAGATCATTCTCATTAGCTGAGCAGGCTATTTTTCCAGTTTGCTGTCTTGCTCCCACAGAGCGAGAAGCGATGGAGATGTTGATGGAAACTTGCACTCCAATTGGCTAAAAGAGAAATGTTGCGCCCACCATTTCAGGACACAGGGACTCCGTCCTCATCTCCTGAAAATGAAAAAATAATAAGGTATAAGGGGGCAGGTTAAGGTTACCCTGACCCCGTAAACCTTGCAGAGGTGGGAGGACCAAGAAGGCACCCCCCTCCACCCCTGGATGGGGCCAAATAAAGTCAAGTAAAAATTGGGGGATTCTGAAATCCTGTGGAAGCCAGCAGGACCTCCTGGGTCCCACAAGAGTCCCACTGGAGCGCAGGAGCTGCGCTGTCTCCTGTGGTATCGGAAAACCATTTGAAAAAGGGGAGGGCATGAGTGTCTGTAATTGGTTGGCTGCATACATTCAATTGGCTCTGCAGCCAACCCCACTTTGTTAACGGGATGGCGCCCACGGGGACATGGCACAGCGCCTGGCAGCAAGCCTGGATCTCTGGCCAACCCCATGCTGCACAAGGCCAGGGTTTGGCTGCCCACAGGGGGCTAGGCACAGGTCAGACCCTGCAGCCAGTTCCACATTGTGCCTGGCCAAAGGCTGTGTGCACCGGGGCTTGGCATAGTTATGTATGGTAATAAAATATTAGTGTTTTTTAAAAAAAAGTAACATTTCACCTAAAAAAAACAAAGGTTTAAGTGGCGTTATAATCAGATGAAAATGTAGGTTTAAATGTAACATTTTAATGATTACATCATTGATAACGTCACTGAGGACATTTGAAATGACGTAATTGATGACAACACTGCATGCGGATGCTCGTTTTAGTTATTTGAGATATCTATAAATGGTGAATTTCAGTGGTTTTTTTGTATAACATTTTACGTTTAAACTGCACGCACACACACACACACACACACACAAAAGTGCACTTATGGTTATAAAACAAACACTGAAATTTACCAGTTATGTTTCACTAAACCTAACATAACTTGTGCCCCGTCATGACCTGCACATTAACTGCCATATGACTTTACTGATGACATGTTAGATGAGATCATTGATGACGTCACTGATGCCATTTGAGATGTTATTAGTAATATTATCCATGATGGTGCTGCAGACATTTGTTTTTCTCTATTCATGTGGAAGATGATTTCAAAGTATATACCTGCACTCACTGCTTTTTTGATGAATTTTCGATTTTTTTTTTTAACTGTGAGTGAATCAGGATTTAGTTATCAGTGAAGTTTAGTACAGAGTATTGAAGCTGATGCCAAAGAAAGTGACGGTGGCTCAAAAGTGACACTTCCCATTTAAATTCCCATAGGATACTTTGCTCTCCATCTGACGGGTGCAATAAATGGGAGAGCAAAAAATCGCCGATTTGCTAATAATTTTGGCACATTTTTACAGACTTGCGCAACACTTGGAAGATCCTTATCATAGTTAGATTATTCTTAATAATGTGATTTACACGCTAACACAATGCGATAATAGAAAAAAAGGAACATTTCCCATTTTAACTCTGGTAGTAATCTTTTCTCCCTTTAACAGAAAAAACACTGAACGGATTGACACCAAACGTGGCATGAAACTAGAACTTTACTCAGGGAGGTGCCTTTGTTTGGATTAGTGTAAATCTGTTCTAAAGTTTTGGAGAAATTAGCATGGCATGTCAGTAGGCTTTAAAGGGTTAAAGGTTAGATAGGTTGCAACCGTTAGTTCGAAGACTGTTCTCAAACTGAGTTTGTTTCTAGCTGTAGACCTATGTTTAAAAATAAATATCCCACCATTGCACAAAGAAATGTGATCTAGACGTCCATTCCTGATCTAAAGTACCAAAGTTGGGTCCACAACAGAATGTGCGACCTGTTAAAAATATTTTTTTAAAGCAGGCACCGGCCACAGATCCAGTGGTGGTTGCTCACCTGCAGAGGACTGTGCAAAGGCCAAGCCTTAAGGGAAACCTACAATGTGCTCATCCAAAATCCATGCTTTTTTTAAATTTATTTTTTTAATCTTTTTATTGTCATCAAGAAGGCATACAAAATACAATTTTTCATTCAATTATAGAAGATGAGGTAAGTGCAGAGGAAAAAAGAAAAAAAAAGCCATTACAGATGATTATAACATTACATAGCATCACAAAAAAAAAAAAAAATTTGACAACCCAAATAAAGCTATAGTAAGTATCTCCCTTATCCAACTTATCATCATACATCTAAAGCCAATTGTCCCCATATTGCCTCTAATTTAACCAAAGAGCGAACTCCTCTTACTTTAGCAAGAGCTGCTTCCATACCGTACGTTTCCCTGACAATAGTCCACCAATCCCATATGGATGGCGGTGTTGAAGAAACCCATGCCCGAGCAATTGCAAGTCGGGCAGCGACTAACAAAATTGACAGAAGTCGCTTAGACGCATAATTGCCATTCCTATACCCCAACATGATTTCTATATCTGTTAGAGGAGAATCTAGCCCTAGTTTATCATAAAGCACTTGGCCGATTTTCTGCCAGAAATCGTTCAGTTCTAAACAGTTTACAAACATATGTAATATATCAGCTGCATATATGCCACATTTTGGACATTTTGTCCGATCCCCTCCCGAACTGCTTTGAATCCATTTAGATATTTTATGTGGCGTATAATACAGCATACATATAGTTCGACATTGTTGTAATCTCAAACTAACCGAATGGACGGCATCAGCAATAGTGTCAAAAGCATGATTAATAATGATTGGTGTTACCACTGTCCCCACGATTTGACTCCAACGTGCAGCTAGCCGTTCGCTATCGTCCTGTCTATAATTATTAAGGTGTTTGTATATTTCACTAATCAGATTTCATTTTATCCCCATGCAAACAGTCCCAGATCTCAGAATCAATTATTGAAGTCAAAGCCAAATGTTTGACTAAATAATCCCTGATTTGTAAGTACTTGAAATAAAAATGACCAGGTAGTTTAAAGGTGATTTGTAAACTCTCAAATGTTACTGGCCCGTTTTTATCATATAAGTCCCCAAGACACTGAATCCCATATTTAGCCCATTGTTTACCTACGTTATCATGGAGCACCTCAGGGAACATTGGGTTACCCCATAATGGGAGTTTATCATAATATAGCGACAGATTACCTCTAGCAGCCATTGCACGCCAAACATATATGCTATCTCGGATGGTCTTGAACCTAACTCTCTTAAAATAGTTTGGGTCATTAGTCCGATATAGAAACATATGACTGTCATTTCCCAAGATCAAGCGATAAAGAGTCTTTCTCGTTGAGGCTTAACAGACTACGAAATCGCCCAGAGAATGCTGCCCAAAAATACATTTTGAAGTCAGGAAAATCAAGTCTGCCTTGATTGTAAGGGAGTTTAAGCAACTCTATCGCCCGTCTGGCTTTTTTATGCCCCCAAATGAAACTACTAAATATACCTACAAGTTTCTTAAAAAATATATTGGAGACCCTCAAAGGAATTGATCGAAATAAGTATAAAAATTTGGGTAAGATTTTCATTTTAATTAAATTACATCTTCCTAGACTTCCTATTGGGAGTTTATGCCAATTTTTTAGCTGCATAGCAGTCTCCTTTAATAATAATAATTCGTAATTTAAAGAAATAATGCGATCAATCTTCGCTGAGAGCCTGACCCCCAAATAAGTAACTACCGGGCAGATGCCCATAATTGAACATTCAGGTTTAAAATTAATAAGCACTTGCGTTTTGTTTACATTCAACTTATATCCGGACAGAGCACCAAATTTAGTCGCTTCCTCCTCCACTGAGTTTAACGCCCTGGCAGGATTAATTGTAAAGACCGCAATATCATCTGCATATGCTGTTATCTTGAGTTTAATTGCCTCTGTTGATAGTGGATATATTTGTATATTAGATTGTAATTCACATATAAATGGCTCAATATAGAGGGCAAATAACAAAGGGGAAAGAGGACAACCTTGCCTAGTACCATATAAAATTCTGAATGGTGAAGAATGCAGTCCTAAGTATGATAATTTTGCTTGGGGTTTATTGTATAGAGCTTGAACCCAGTACATAAATTGTCCCTTAAAACCAATAGTTGCCAATGTAGCCCATAAAAAATCCCACCCCACCCTATCGAAGGCTTTTTCAGCGTCTAAAATAATCATGCCGAGGTCTATTGACAACTTCTCAGCCATATCGAAGGCCCCTACTGCCATGTTAACATGAGCAGTAGTATCTCTGCCCATAATAAATCCACGTTGATAGTCGGACACTAATCCTGGCATCATTGGAGCCAAACGATTCGCCAATATTTTTGCAAAAATCTTGGCATCCGCATTTATGAGCGAAATCGGCCAATATGAGCCACACTCAGCAGGTGGTTTATTCTTTTTTAGGAAAAAAATTATCTGTCATATTCCACGATTCCGGTATCTTCCCACTTAAACGGATATGTTGTATAACCATCGTAAATGGTACAAGTAAGACACTTTTAAAAGCTCTATAGAATTCTATAGGTATGGAATCCTCCCCAGCAGCTTTCCCAGAAGGGAGAGCAGATATTGCTATACTTATTTCTTCTATCGTAATATTACCATCTAATAGAGCCGCATTTTCCTCACTGATAACTGACAAATTACTGTCTTGAAGATATTGTGCCATATCTCTCTTATCAGGTATAAATGTATGTGAATACAATTTCTGATAGTACATAAAAAACTGTTCTTGTACAGCTTGGGGATGAGTATATAAACTTCCATTTGTACCCTTTATAGTATTAATCTTTGTTTTAGCCCTTTCTTCTGCTACTCTAAAAGCCAGGACCTTACCAATTTGCTCGCCATATTCATATTGCGATAGCCGGTGTTTATTATATCTAACTGCTATTTTTTCCCTAAAATATTTCTTAACTGCTATTTTAGCGTCTATCAAAGAAAGAAGCAGCTGATCTTGATCCCTAGTATCTCGCTTAACTGCCTCAGCGTGTTTTTTTTCGATATTATATACTGATTGAATAAGCATCTCAGTCTTTTTTCCGCTCCTTGGTTTGCTGCCATATATATTGCTGAGTGATGCCTCTAACAAATGATTTCATAGTGTCCCAAACAGTAAGCGGGGATGCTGTCCCAATGTTCTCACTAAAAAATATCTCAAGCTGTTTAGCAATATTAGCCAAATATTCACTATCTGTAAGTAAATATCTGGGAAAAGAAAAGGACCAGGCTGTTTTACATTCAGGTGTAGCCTGAAAAGATAGTATAATAGGGTTATGGTCAGAAGTAACCCGAGGGCACTTTTCCATGCCTGAAACTGCCAATACATTATCCGAGACCCATGCCATATCGATTCTTGAGTAAAGCCTATGAGGAGCAGAATAAAACGTGTAGCCAGGGACAGTTGGATACAACTGCCTCCAAGCATCTTTTATTGACTACAGTCGCGCCATTTCCAATATTGCAGAACGCGTCCTTCGCATTCTAGGAGTGGCCCCCTGTCTTGTTGAGTCGATACTGTAGTCCATAACACAATTAAAATCCCCCATCACCAGCCGCTCCCCCTCCCAATCTAACATTTCCATATTAAGCAAATCAAAAACTATAGGATCATCTATATTAGAGCCATAAACTGAACAAAACGCATACTTCTTGCCTCTAATTTCTAGCTGTGCAAGTGTCTATCGACCTCTCTGGTCCGCCAGTGTCTTATCTATTGTGCATGAAAACATCTTGTCCTTTAATACAGCAGTACCCCTTATTGAAACATTTTGTGTAGTACATACTATAATTTCATAACCCAAATGTTTAAAAAGCTTCCGATCTTTATATGCAAGATGTGTCTCTGTTAATAAAACTATATGTGGGCGGTACATTTTCAGCTCCTCATACACAAGTTGTCACTTATTTGCACTGTTCAATCCTGCAACATTTCATGCCAGACATTTAATCCGATCCATAATAGTGCTCATTCTTGTCAGCTAAATTGCTTCTAAACCATACTCCCTTCTTTATTCTTACACATCTTACACCTCTGCCTATATCAAACTGGTTACTTAATATCCTCTTACCCAAACCATGAAGTGCCTCCCTGATGACATTTTTTCGCCCCTCATATTTAAGACACACAACAGCCTTCCACCACCCCTAGAACCTCCGAGGTTCTCTCCCCCACCCTGTTCCATAAAGGAGGAATCCTCCCCTTTTACCTGCTGCCGCTCGTTTGGGCAGCTCCTCGGAGACAGTGCCGCTGCGGTAGACCCCCATGCCCTATCCCATATAACGAAGAGGAGAAAAGAAGAAAAAAAGGAAACCATAGCGAGAACAATCAACCCAAATTTCCCCCCCCCCTTCCTTTGAGTCTTTATTAAATCTTATTCGCTACTTCCGCTTGCCACTTGCAGATCGCTTGTTTAGACTCTTGTTCATCTGAGAAAAAATACGAGTGTCCACCCTTCAAGACCTTTAGCCGTGCAGGTTCCTGTAAAAAAACTTGAGCTCCTACAGCCTTTAGTGGATCTATTAACTGGCGTAGCTTCCAGCGTCTGTCCATTGTCATCTTACATAAATCGGATCGAACAAAAAAAGTAATAGAGTCCGCTGTAACAGGAGAATTAGGGCGAGCTTTCAAAGACACAGCCTGTCTAAGCAGGAAATTTCCAAAGAAAATCAAAAATGGTCAAGGATATCGGGCTCCTTGCTTGCGCTGGACCATTGGAAGTCTATGTACTCTTTGTAACTGAGAATCCCAGTCCCAATCTGCTAGTGCCGGGAAGGCTTTCTGAAACAGCTGGACCACAAATGCCCTTGGGTCTGAACCCTCCTTTCCCTCCGGAACCCCGAATAGCCTTAAATTATGCCGTCGCTGGCGGTTCTCTAAGTCTTCTAGCTTTGTTTGCATTGCTAGAATCTGAGCGTCGTGCTTCTGTACCGAGTTCGCAATTAAAGAGGAGGACTCTTCAGTATCAGCAACCCTCTGCTGTAGCTCAGAAATATCCTGCGTAAGTGACCCTATTTTGATCGTCATCTCTTGTAGTGACTGTTGTATGCTTTGATTATCCGCTCTAGCCCGTGCGTAATGTTCCTGAGCTTCGAGTCTTTGATCTTTTAATGCCTGGAGAATCAGAAGGAGGGATGGCTCCCCAGAATCTTGGACTTTCTCATTTTGTTTCTCACTAGTCTGTGCCTTCCCATTTTTAAGAGCGGAAGTTGATGTCAAGAGCTGCCTTGGAGCTTGAACCAGCTCTAACTCAGGATTGCCTCCCATTGCGCCTCTATTTTCCAAACTGCTCTCTCCAAGACTGTTATCCATTGGGCGGCCATCTGTGGGACTATTACCTGATAATCGTGTTATCATAGACTTGACCCCCCCCCCTTTAACCTGAACCCATTTACGAAGAGGACTATCTTCAGAGGCAACTTTGGCTCGTAAAGGCGCTATATTTTGTCTCAAATTATCGTGTACATGAAATATTTTCTTCCCAGATCTTGTTACTTTGGCCTTTTCCTTTGACTTTTTACCATAAGACACATTAGGTAATTTAGCCCCAGATCCAGCCTTCTCTGTTTTTCTTTTAAACCTGCTGGCACATCGCTCTCTTTTACCAATAAATTGGTATTGTCCAATCTCTGGCCACCATCTTGTAATAATGGTAATTCCTCGCAACCTCCATCGCCATTTAATGTCAAAATGTCTGGTGGCACATTTTCATCACCCAACAAGCTTCCATCGGATAAGATACTAGCCATATCCTCCCTTTCAGCTTCCAATAAAGAGCATATCAAGTCTGCAGGCGTTGAGTATACAGATTCCACAGCATTCTCGTTGCATCTGCGATTTTCCTGCTCTCCTCCAACATTATTTACGTTCTCCTGGACATCACACACCAGTAAGCCTGTTGTCGAAGAATGGGTCTCAGCACTCTCCGGGTTTAAATCCCCCTCCCTCTCTAATTGCTCTGAGGAATTCTTCCTCTCAATCTCAGGGTCCTTTAAACAGTTACTAGAAACATCACAGGCTACATTGTGGCATAGCGGGATCGCCTCCATCAAAACCTCTGTTATTTTGTTGCCATTTATGCTCTCATTAGGCTCGCCAGCAGAAAAAAGGTTCGCAGCTTTCCCAGATTGCAACAATCGCAAGAGCGGCTTACCTACTTTGGAGGAGCTCTTAGAAGTATTCGTTTTCTGTACCATGGAGCCTTCCTCCAGAGTATCCATTTCAGCCTCCAGGCCTCCTGCGGCGTTTGCAAGGACTCGAGCAGCCCGCGTATTTCTCGGGGCAGTTTTCGGTGGCGCCATATCAGTTTTCACAAACACTGGGGTTAAAGGCAGTCTAGACCAGCCGACTGCCAATCCACATCCAGCCTTCCAGCGTACCAGCCGAGACGTGAAAAGCGAGCGCCCGGCATCAACCACCACGAACACCCGCATTCAAAGACTCTCTTTAGAGTATCCAAGTCCAAGTATCGAAGTCTCTCAATCGCTCAGAGAGTATTTTACTTTTTAGTATTTTCTCGTTTGCCTTATCTTCTCCTCATCCTCTCCACTGTGAATAGTCTCCCTACATCTGATTTCGCCGGATAATCGGGCATTGGAGAGCCGTTCCGCAGGGCTGTGCTCCGTGGCGGCGTCAGCCCGCCATCTTGCTCCTCCCCCCAATCCATCCGAAATCCATGCACAGAAGAAGTTGGCCGCTTATGTTGGCTATGCAGCAGGTACTGGGTGAAGGTCTGACACTGCTGCCACCCCTTTATATGCACATCCAGAAGCTCTGATAAACCCTAATCCTAGCCGGAGGCAGGTTAGTTTAAGGGGGTGTGGCCATCAGCGGCGGCCCTCCATTAGGGCGGAGGAGCGCCGCCGCATTCAAATAAAACTATAATAAAACAAGTTTTAAACCTGTTTTATTATTGTTTTATTTTAATCCCCCTGGACTCGGCCCCAAGATTGTGATGAGTCTTTGGGGTGGGTCCAGGGGGATGACACTGCTGGTGGGGGAGTGGTAGTGCACTATTACAGTGCGCAGCGCATGACGGTTTGGCCGGCCGACTCAGACCAGCCAAACCGTCATGTGCAGTGAAGTTCTCTCCAACCCCAGCTGCGTTGCTGGGGGTGGAGAGAGCAGGCGCAAGCTCCCAGTCTGCCTGGAGCGCAAGTTGCCAGTGCTCATGGCCAATCCTGATGCTGCTTTCATGCAGCATCAAGATTGGCTGCAGTGCAGTCTGGGAACCTGGCCCATAAGAAGGAAGAGCGCAATGCAGCGGGCAGCAATGGCAGCGTTCAAGGTAAGTTATTTTTATTTTGTATTCTTTTATTTTTTTGTCCCCCGAAACCCCCACTCTCCACCACCTTACTCTGGCCCGCCCGCCACTTTGGCAGGAGACGGGCCGCTACTGGTGGGCATAGGCTAAGCCTTGCAGCAATCCTGCTGCATGCAGGTCAAGTTTGTGCACAACAGGGGTTAGGCAACTGTAGCAGGTTGGTCGCAGGGCTTGCACCCTATTGGAATTAGTATACTGTCATAAAATCTCGTAAATTCACTGCAAAGAAAGAATGTTAAAGTAGAGTAGTGGTTAGCTTTGGTGAAAAGACCTTAAAATGTAAAAAAAAACAAAAAAAAAACCTCACTCATTTAAAGAAAAAAAAACACAGATTAAGTCCAGTTATGGTTAGAACTCAATGATTTTTATGGTCTCCCATTTATTGCCCCTGTCAGATGGAAAGCAACGAATCCTATAGGATTTTAAAGGGGAAGTGTCACTTTTGAGCCCCCGTCCCTTTTTTTGGCACCAGCTTCAATAATCTGCCCTAAACCTAAGTTGCCAAACTAAACCCTGCTTAACTTTTTTATGAGAAAGTTTTGTGCAGATTTATAGAACATCATAGTTACTGGGAAATCAAAAAATGCATTTACAATGGAAACTCTGACCCAACTATAACTAAACACTAGGGGTGAACCTGTGTAGTGGGTTGAAGTGGTCGAGGGAGATGTTCTGGTGGGCTCTGGGTTGGTTTTTCGTTTTACTATCCTGCAGTGTTGCCCTTTTTGATGAACGTTATTTAGGGGTCGCCAGGGGTTGCTGTTGCGACCCCTGGTTTGCCCCCTGCAACCCCTGGCACTGCCTTTGCGGCCGTGGCCTCAAAGGTGGCAAAATAAGTGTCAGGAAGACAAGGGCAACTCGTCATTGTGGACATTATTTGGGGCTCCGGCTTCCTTGATTTCTGGCAATTTGTTATTACACTAATAGTGAATAATGTTATATTACACTATTCACTATTAGTGTAATAAAGAATGGGGTACAATTAGCTGCAACATGACTCTCGCTGGCAGCTGAGGTAAGTAAAAAATGCTTTTAAATGTGTGTTGTGTGCATCCTTGTGGGTGAGTGTGTTTACGTGAGAGAGAGAGAGTGTGTGTGTGAATGTGTGTTTATGTGTAATCGTGTCTGTGTGTGCGTGTGTGTGAGAGTGAAAGTAAAGGGCAAACGGCGTGTGATGTCTCTTCCGCTACTCTTGGCATTCTGGTGAATTGCTGTTCATGCCCTTCTTGTCTGCTAGCCAGTACGGGGCAGAACATGGTACTGCTCATTTTATTGAGACAATTTCTACTTTACCATGGGGCGAGGATGTTGGTGGCTGTTGAGCACCACCATCAGGGTTGAGAACTTGTGACCAGGTGGATGATGATGGTCGCAGTCTTTCTATTCTGCCTGGTATTGTGGGATTGGGTGGGAACAGTATTGAGAGCCAGCAGTGAATTTGGGGTCTTTGAGCTGCTGGTGGGGCTGGCACGGGCCCTGCTTGTTGAGACCCTTCACCTGCTCATTTGGTCACCTCAGTCTCACCCAGTGGCGGCTCGCCGAGGGAGTGCCGCAGGGCGGTGGGGGGCAGGGTGGGGGGGTAGTGGACTCGGACTTACGATGGACAGAACTCCCTCTGAGTGCTGTCCGTCGTATGTCCGAGTCCACTATGCCCCCACCCTGCCCCTCCCGCCCCACCGCGGCACTTCCTCGGCGAGCCGCCACTGGTCTCACCTCCAGTACTGATGGAGGGCACAGACCTCTTTCCTCAGGAGTCCACTTACTGCTTCCTATGCTTCAGACCCCCTTCATCTCATCTACCTCACTTTCAGCATCCAGGTCATAACCATTGCACTTCAATTTCATAACTTTTATTTTGCTCTACATTACCGGGACCAGACATATGCATGTCCGCTGTACTACCCAAATGGGGACTATCAAACCTAGCCTGCTAGTCCAACTCCCCTCTGCAAGGCATCACAAGCAATCCCTGGGGCCTCATCAGTGAGGTCCAGCATGAGACATGGCAAGGTGCATTGGGCCTTCATCTGTGCCAACCTGTTGCACACACAGGCCAGACACACATCGCAAAAGAGAGCATTTGACTCCAACGCAGACACTTACTTCTGTTGTTCATACTGTGCTTTGTAGAGAACCTCCTTCTGCAGTACCCAATTACTTGCTTCCAATGGAGCGCACAGCATGTCTACAGCTTTAACAGAATATTGAGCTCACGAGACTCATGGATTGCAGTGTCGTGTATCTGCAGTCACTTCCTCATTGACGACGATCTGGGTTTTCTCTTTCCCTGCACTGCCTTGCCTTCCCATCTCCATCCCTGTGGCTGGTTTCATCCTGCTAGCCTGAGTGACTCCTTCATTCAGGCGTGTCAATGCCCTTTCACAGTATATGCTTCCAACCAGAGGCGCAACTAGAGCCAAATTTCAGGGGGGCGCTAATGAAAATTTCGGGGGGGGGGATTAATTCTTCCAGCAATAGGCAGAGTGGAGATGCAGGGGCTCTAAGAAGGGGTGAAAAAATAACAAAGCCTCGTTAACAAGTAAATGGTCTTTTAAAGACCTATGAAGTACTCGGTGCGGCTGCAATAAGACGGACGCCAGACCAGCCAGCCTACAGCAGCTCAAAAACTGTCTGTGTGGGTGCCTGGGAAGCTGTCTCAGCCCGGGCTGACACACACGAGGGGGGGGCTGAAGCCCTTTGAGCCCTATGGGCGTTGCGTGCCTGCTTCCAATGCATCTGCAGGTTCACTGCAAAAGTGTGGGGAATTCACCACCGCCAGTACCTTGCCCCCCATGTCTTTGCTCCTACAGCCTTCCCCCACAAGCTCCTTGTGCACACCATTCGCTTAAGGGTTCACATAATACCCCTTTAATATACTTGCCTTCGCAAACAGACCCTGCACCCTCGTCTGCCCATGAGAGAGTATTAGCAGGCCCACCTACACCCCATTGCTTCCTGTGACCCTATTATGTGATTGGAACATTGAGGGTTCACATCAGAAAGACCTGGGCCGATACTCTGTGCTGCAAGGGCCAAGAAGGCCTTGGGACACTAAAATATCACCTCCATTTTCCCTTGTCTGGTGCGTAAGACACACTTATTAGATCTTAATTAAATGATTGCTTGGTGATCTGTGTATCGATGATTGTTGGATCTTATTGGTTTCTCTGTGTGCTTCCACCCCCCACCGAACACGTCAGCATTCAATAGATATTGTTATACAACATCTCACATACATCCACACCTAGTGAGATGTGCCTGCCTTTCCATTAACGCCCAGTGCCAACAAGTATAAACCAAACACATTGGGCACTCCTCCTCACATACATCCTCCTCATTTCTGATATGCCTCATGGGCTGTCAATCAACTCTCAACGGCACTTACTAGCCAAGTAGTATCTTATACTTGGAGCCCATTAGAGAGAAAGCTTGGCACCCCGAGAGTGCACAATAGGGCACCAGGGCCATTTTAGTTGGCAAACTGTTGCCTCCTCAGCAGCACATCCATTTTCGCTCACCGACCTACATATCCGAACCAACATTCTCCTCCGCTCAGGCCAGATAGATTTATACTTCCACCAGCAGAACAAATTAAACACATCCCAATGCAATGCACCATTCAAGACACAACAGGGCACCAAATCCATATAGTTGGCTAAGAACTACCACCTGAAAAGTACAAATACATCAGGATAACATATTCACCTCACCAGAAAATGCAGACACATCCTCTGTTGCCACAATGTGTGCAAGAAAGCGACAGTTCCATGTAGTGGTTTGAGAATTGCCACCTGCGCAGTCCATCTATAGCCTCTCGCTGATCTATATCAGAACCGCTCAAAATGCATTACCTTAAATATTCATCACCCCTACGTGTAAATAATTGCATCAAAATATATGATGTGCTGCTAATGCCTCGTAGGTGAGCAGTCACCTTAGAGTGATTAATGGAACTCGTGCTCTGTGGCAGAATGAAACAAAGAGCAAAGTCCTTCGTCACACACTCATCCACCACACAATCCTATGACGGGATAGGTGGCTACCAGCCAATGACAACCATTACTAAACATACTGTCCACAGACCCCCTTTACCCTGCTAACCAGCATCTAAGATCCGCAATGGGTGCTCAGACCAGCCAAAAGCCCCTCTAGACCAAGCGACTGGGCGAAACGTGTTCTACAAAATGCTCGTAAAGAAACAGATCAAACACAGCAGTCATTAATATTGATTTCAACAGTGTTATTCAATAAGGAACAAGGTGACTGTAGTGTCGCGCTCTAGTGGTCGCGCGGAGGCGCGATGACGTAGAGCTCGGCCGCCATTTTGGGCGCGTATTCGGCGCCGATGTTGGAGCGGCACGGACGTGTTTCCCGGCGCTCTTCTGCAATTAGCATATAAATTGAATAAATACACTTCAATACACGAACGGTGTGTGGTGCCTTTAATGAGGTAATAACAACATTACAGTGGCGACGAGAAGGGAAAAAAAAAAAAGAAAAAACGCATATAAAACTAAGTGGAGAACAACATAAGAACCCACCGAAGAACCCAGCAAGGCAGGCCACGGACACCACCGGCTAAGGAAGTGACACAGCAGGAGAGCGTGGCAGAGGACAGCGCCACCGCAAGCCTGCACCCACGGAACAGGTAGTTGCAAGCAGGGAATGCTCACAACCCACAACATAGGAGGGTAGAACCACGGGAAGCATAACGCCACCCCTCCAGATCCCCCCATAGGATATCCAGGGCCCTGGCGGAAGCGGTGCAGCACAGCGACGGGGGAGCCCCTGGGCCCCATCAAGACTCCACACATCCCAGAAGCACAGGTGCACCGGGCAGTCCAAGGGGAGACGAAGATATCCAGGAAAGAAGCGCCGCAATGTGCGCGCAGGCGTCTTCACTCACAACACCAATAACCTTCCTACCGAAACCAGGCGAACCATTGATGACATGGGAAGATTGGAGAGAATACTTCATGAACTACCTGGAGGCCTTAGAAGATGAGAGCGGGGAAGCATTCCCCAGCAAAAGGAAGAGAAGAATATTACTCCACAACTTGGGCCCGGAAGGAATCAGAGTCTTCAAAAACATGGTACACGCACAACGGCCGGACACAGATGACGACGTATTCCAACACGCGATTGAAGACCTAAATGACCATTACAGACCGGCAGTGTGCACGTCCATAGACAGATACAACTTCCAACAGAGGAAACAAGCAAGGGAGGAATCCATAGACGACTACGTCGCGGAGTTAAAGAAATTGGCAATAACATGCAAATTTGGCGCCTTGCACGACGAATTTATCAAAGACCAAATTGTCATGCACACGAAGAACACAGCGATCCAAGACAAACTGTGGGTGAATGGGGACGCTACCCTGAAGGAGGTCATAGCCATGGTAAAAAAAGGCGGAACTATCAAAGAGATGTGCGGAGGCAGCGAAAAAAGAAAACACAGAACGACCCATGGTCAACAGAGTCACGGAAGCAGGACCGCCAGAGAGAGGAAAGAAGATGGCGGCAGATGGGAGACCACAGAACAGATGGACTCCACGACCCTCACAGGCACAGAACCTGAACAAGGAGGGCACATCCACGTGCTACAGGTGCGGCAGTCCATCCCACGCGGCACATGATAAACGATGTCCGGCCTTCCGGGCCAAATGCATGTACTGCGGAATCGTAGGACACTATGAGAAGGTGTGTCGCCGCAAGGTGAAGAGGTCAACGGTCAAGTATGTAGCACAAGACGGGGGAGGCGAAGAAGAAGGAGAAGAAGAGGAAGATGACAATGTGCTGTGCATTGAAGGACAGGTGCTAGGCTTAGAAGGCGGTCGCTCCAAGAAACCACAATGCGACATGGTAGTGGGAGGAGTTCGGATCAAAATGGTGGCGGACTCCGGATCTCCGTATACCATCATTCAACGAACGGTGTGGAGTGAGAATTTCCAACCCAGCCTGGGATCACGCCTAGAACCCCCAGACATACGTCCGGTCACATTCACAGGGGAACCAATCCCGATGGTGGGATATCGAGTCCTGAAATTCGAGTTCAAGGATCGCAGTGCAGAGTGCAAATTGTATGTGGCTGAAAAAGGGCCCTCTGTTCTGGGATGGATGGACCAAGGCGAGTTGGGCATACAATTGAACCCGGGAGGGGACACGCAAGTCTTGATGACCAGCGCAGACAATCAATCGAACTTCGAAAGGATGAAGGGCGAATTCCCCACAGTATTCGGAGGCAGAGTGGGGAAACTAACAAAATTCACACACAGAATCGATCTCAAGGAGGACGACAAACCTGTATTCCACAAGGTGAGGAACATACCGCTAGCAATCAGGGAAGCTGTACAACAAGAGCTACAAAGATTGGAAGACGAAGGGATCATCGAACCCATAAACAGTTCGGAATGGCTGGCCCCGTTGGTGGTAGCGAGGAAACCCAACGGCAAAGTTCGGTTGTGCGTGGACTTGCGCGAATTGAACAAGTGCATAATAGTGGAGAAATTCCCATTACCCCGAATAGACGAAATGCTGGCAAAGACAAAAAGTATAAAATGGTTTTCTACCGTGGATCTCGCCTCGGCATATCATCAAATAGCCCTGCATCACACGAGCTGGAAGCTTACATCCTTCATAACACCATTTGGATGCTACCAATTCCGCCGGATGCCTTTTGGCCTGGCATCAGCAGCGGCGGTATTCCAGAAGTTGATGCACAAACTGTTCAAGGATATAGAGGAGTACAATACTTCCAAGACGACATCCTAGTAATGGGCAAAGACCAAGCCGACCACAACAAAAAGCTGGCAACGGTGTTACAAATCTTGGAAAGGAATGGTCTGACAGCAGAATGGGAGAAGTGCAGATTAGGAATGGCGTCGGTCACATACTTGGGACATGAGATCAGTGACCAAGGCATCACGCCCAAACATGCCAACGTCAAAGCGATATGTGAAGCGCCTGCACCAACGAGCAAGGAAGAAGTGAGATCATTCTTAGGGATGGCCGAATATTACAGCAAATTCGTGCAACATTTCGCCACCAAGACACACCACCTGCGACTACTCATACGAGACAGAACGGCCTTTAGCTGGACAGAGGAGGCACAAGGGGAGTTTCAGAAACTCAAGGAGAGTATCAGCAAAGCAGTTCCCCTACAAGGATATGACCCGCAAGGAGAGTCCATTTTGACCACAGATGCGAGCGACAAAGGCCTAGGGGCAGTTCTCATGCAGGAAAGGACAAATGGAGAACTGGCGACCATCAGCTTTGCATCAAGAACATTATCACCAACAGAACAGAAGTTCAGTGTAATAGAAAAAGAGATGCTGGCTGTGGTATGGGCCATGGCGAAATTCCGCCAATTCATATGGGGCACGAGATTTCAACTCAAGACGGACCACAAACCCCAGTCAAAGTACTAACGTCATGCGGGCACGCGAGTGCCACACCCCGCATTGCAAAAATGACTCTGAAATTGCTAGACTACAGGTATGATGTGGAATACATCCCAGGAGCCAAGAATAAAGTGGCAGATTACCTCAGCCGAGCGTCAGCTATGGAGGAAGCTCCTACAAGTACGGATGAGGACGAAGTCAGGGTGGCATTCATGGACGACCATGAAATAGTGATAAGTGGTCAGGAATGGAAACAAGCCTATGACATTGACAGTGACATCAAGGAGATCAAGGACTTCATACTACAAGGGTGGCCAGAAAAAAGGCACCTGAAGGCGGAACAAAGGAAATTCTTTGAAGTACGGGAGGAGTTATCAGTAGGAGACCAGGGAACCTTCCTGTTTAGAGGAGAGAGAGTGGTTCCACCCGCGTCGTTGATACCACATCTACTAGCAGTGTTACATGAAGGGCACTTGGGCATCGTAAAAACGAAGTTGAGAACCAAACAGATGTACTGGTGGCCCGCTATGGACAGTCATATCGAGAGGCATGTTCGGGAATGTGACCAGTGCCAAAGAGCGGATAAATCACAAACGTTACTACGCCCGTCACTAGGGAAGTTCGACAACCCTACCAACCCATGGGAGGAACTGTCTATAGACATTCTAGGTCCAGTGTTGGATGCGGAGGGAACCCCTAAGTACGTGGTAGTCCTCATAGATCGGTATTCAAAGTGGCCCGAATTGGACATACAAGAAGTGATGGACACAGAGACAGTTCTCAGGTTTCTCACAGCCACCTTCCTCAGAGAGGGCATCCCCCGTTCCATTTTGAGCGACAATGGACCTCAGTTCACTTCTGACAAGTGGAATCGTTACATGGAACGAAATGGAGTCCAGAGCAAACACACATCGGTCTACCATCCGGCGGGAAATGGTCTTGCCGAAAGGTTCAACCGAGTGATAATGGGTTCCATACAGTCGGCCATAGGAGTGGGGAAGGATTGGGAGAAGGAAGTGAGGAGTATGCTGTGGGCCTACCGTATCACACCGACTGGCACAGGATACAGCCCGTTCCAAATCCTAAGGGGACGTGATCCGTTCACTAAGGACAATCTAGCATGGAAGGAAAAGACTGTCACAAGTAAATGGTCCCCGGCAGTTGTTCACCACAACTTAGAGAGAGCACAGAGAACATACACAGAGCAGTACAATAAAAGACGAAATGTGAAGGGGACGTCCCTGGAAAAAGGGGAGTGGGTCAGAGTCAAACTTGCCCAATTAAGGAGGAAAGGAGACAGCAAATACAGCTTGCCCATGAAAGTGGAACAGGTGTACAACAGAGCAGCCTTGCTGAGTGACGGGAACGTCTGGTCGCAAGATCGCATGTCCAAGTGCAATAAGATACTGCAGTGGGACAGAGAGGAAGAATCAAGGACACAAGAGACCCCAAGTTCATCTACAGGACAAGCAGCCCCAAGAGAAGGAGAGAGGGACCTTGGGGAGGAAGGAAACAGGGAGGAGCAGGAAGAAGACGAAAATCCCATCGCAGGTGAATGGCAGGAGGACAAAGGCAAGACTCCAGAGAAAGAGAGCCCTAAACGACTTGGAGAGACACTGGCAAGCCGAGCTGAAGGAAGGGGCGGAAAGTTCCACCTCCACTCCGGTAAGACGTACAAGGGCAGGGAGAACAGTGGTAAGGCCAGCCAAATACAGAGACTATGATATGGGAGAAGTGAAGTAACTTCAGGCACAGAGACTCATAGACTTGTACACTATTGTTAAGGACATTGTTGTGTGTCCCGCAAAGAAGGGAGATATGTAGTGTCGCGCTCTAGTGGTCGCGCGGAGGCGCGATGACGTAGAGCGCGGCCGCCATTTTGGGCGCGCATTCGGCGCCGATGTTGGAGCGGCACGGACGTGTTTCCCAGCGCTCTTCTGCAATTAGTATATAAATTGAATAAATACACTTCAATACACGAACGGTGTGTGGTGCCTTTAATGAGGTAATAACAACATTACAGTGACATCATTTTATTTTCTCATTCTTTTTGGGAAATTCGATTTTGGGATCAGTATTTGGGACCTGTCACCACATCGTGGGAACCTCTTGTTTTGTTAATGAGTGACTTTTCCGAGGGTGAAAGGAGGGCGGGGCATCGGAGGGGAAGGGTGTTCGCTCAACAGCAATAACAAAGTCCAGCACGCGAGACTGACTGCTTCGAGGAGTGAGTGAGCCTTTCTTTTACATTTACAATGGCGGAACCACAGAACCTTCTAGTGCTGCAGAACTTCATAGGCGGCCGGTTCGTCCCCTGTGACTCCTACATAGACTCCTTCGATCCCTCTACGGGTGACGTTTACTGCAGGGTCCCAGACAGTGGCAGTGCCGAGGTAAGTGAGACACCCAGATTTTTTTACAGTCTATTATCGATGAAAATGCGCTCATAACTTAAGCAGGACGTTGCTTTGTATGACTACCTAACCCAACAGATTTTTAATTGTTCCATACCAGCCAGGTGTGAGCATCCCATTTGCCACTTGTTGTTCTCTCGCAATGGAAAAAAACAAAACTACAAGTACCAGAATGCAAGGAAAAACGCGAGACGATGTTATTTGCCCCCCGGCAGGGATAAGCTAAGCCCTCTGCCACACAGTAACTACCTACCACCATGCCCTTGTTTTATCTTCTGCGTTTCACCTGGGTATTTGCTTTTTTTGTTGTACACTAGAATTATGTTGGAATTATATTTTGCACATCTCAGTGATAGAGGGATGGACATTTTGTTAGTTTGCTCATCAGCCTTTTTATCCCATGGATATGTGATTGGCTCTGGTACGGTTATACACAGAATAATATTGTGCATGACCAATAATTCAACTCAGAGATAGAAAACAACACCAAAAATCAATACCTGCATTATGCTGCCATGTCTTTCTGAAGAATTGATTTTCTGGATTGAAAGGAATGTTCAAGTAGCTGTGCAGAAGGGAGATATGCTTTTTACTAGAGGGGAAAACCACCCACGTGCCTCTTCTCACCTTATAGAACAGGTCAGAAGCTGCACACTTTCAAAAACAAGCATGCTAAAGCCAGTAGGTCTGGCCTTGACATGTGTGCACAGTTTGTTTTTTTACAAACTTATGCAGTATACCGACATAATGGCAAACATAAAATGGAGTGGCCAAGCAGGACCTCGTACTGAGTTGCATTATTTTTTTTCCAGGCAGTTGTGCACAGGCGACGAGGTTAAATGTCATCACTCACAGTGCAAAAGAGACAGTGCACGAAGTGGGCTGACCCTTTGCCACATCTTTTATGGCGTAGACAATGAAAAGAACTGCCTGAAAGCCCTGTGTGTGTGTGGGTGAGTGTGTATATATATATATATATATATATATATATATATATATATATATTTGATGTTTTTGGGGATATCACGAGGCTGCCGAAACATCGATGTCTCTAGGCTAGAGCAAAATACGACTCCAGTTCTGCATTCCAACTTTTCCTGCACTTTCGAAAAAAGCAGGAACTCTCCTGCAAATTAATTGGAGAAATTATCACACACCATTCGGTTCCCATTCTGGAAAATTCTTTGTTGGCTCAAGCAGGGATTACGCTACGAAAAGACACATCCAACCTCTTCTCCATTACACTTGCAAAAAGAACAATTGATGGACAGAATGCAGAACAATGTCATACATTCACCCCAGTACAGAGATCTGAGCCTAAATCCATAGTTTCATTGCTCCCCATGCCATTCCAGTTTAGACCCAGCCATATGCAAATCAGTCTTGACTCTGTTCCCCATGGGAACAGTCCAGCCCGAACTGCCAAGACTGGTCCTTCCTGGATGGGAAACAAGCATCCTGGGACCGGTTTCGGGATTTCACCCCTCATCAGCCAGGCTAGCTTGAGTCCAGTAGCATGGAGAGCATGGGACCCGAGTCTGGGCTACCCCTCCCACTAGGGGTGACAAATGCAAAAAGAACATTAGATGGACAGAATGCTGAACAATGTCATACATTCACCCCAGTACAGAGATCTGGGCCTAAATCCATCATTTGGCAGAGATGGAATTTAATTTTTAACAAAATGTAGGACTCTGGAACTTGGAAGCAAATGCGAATGATCGCCCACTGTCCTTTCTAACAGTGCGTAACAAAATTAGTCCTTCATTTTTAGAGATCATGAGTTTTTGCAATGCTATTTAAGAAATGCCCAGGAAATAAGTAAGGTGCATAGACAGGACCTGAGCACTCACCTCCACAAGCTTGCCACAGAGTGTTTTTACTGGCTCACTGCAAGGGACTGTTTTTCCACAAAAATATAATTACAAAACTCTTTCAGCTTTCTGAAAAAAATGGTTCTAAATAACAAGATGAAGTCGGAAAAAATACGAAACTTGGAGAGAGACTATGTTAACAAGGTTAATTCACCCAATAATCAGTAAGGGGATAAGATGGCACTTACAAAAAATCTTATTTAAACTACAGCTAAAGTTGATGCATAATTAAACACGTGTCTTCCACATTCTGAGAGACCGTGTCTCACCAATTTCGCTTGGGAACGGTTCCTTATTGAGCAAATCGGAAGGAACACTTTTTCACCATCATTTTTATGGCTTGGCTTGACAGTGCAGTTGTCGCCAGACAATTATGGGAGCATCACTAGAGAAGTCCTTTGGCTCTGCCCATACGTTGGGAGCCAGAAGTACAGGTTTTGCTTGAGCATAACTTGTGTGCTTCCACAAAAAAGAGCTTGTCCTCCACACAGCTGTGATCATTTTGTTGATTTAACCAGCTACCTAAGTTTGAACTTTCGGTGGCACACCCATGAAATTGTAATCCTATTAAAGTGTCTTAGATAACTAGATAATTGATGTTATTTTCTCTGGAAGCAGCACAGAGAGCAGGCATTAACCTACATGATTTCTAGGTCTGGCTTGACATTGCAGTTGTCACCTGACCTTTTATTCTATACCAATATTATTCTACAGTTTTTTTGCTTCCACACAAAAACATATACATTCCCATGCAATTTACTTTTAGTGCTTCACATTGCCACACAACAATCTTTTAAAGCCACACCTGTTGGCATTGCCAATGCTTGTTCAAGATGACTGTCATAGAGGCATTAATGTTGTACCCAGATACAAGTGAATACCTTTAGATATCCTTGAGCCGTTTAATAAAAATTATCCCTGTGGGTCTGTGCAGCGTAAAGCGTGCATAAAATATTTATCTGAGAGAGACTTCTAGTTATAGATTCCTTACCTTAGAATTTCCCCCGGGCATCAGTCTGGATCCAGAGATTTTTCATTAGCAGTACCCATGTGTGTCGGTAGGTGATGTCGGTCGGCTACGCGTTCGTCGTCGGTGTCGTGCGTGCCGGAATGATGTCGCAGGACCTACACAGACGACGCCCGGGCGTGCTGACGTCAGTTCTTTCTTTTTCCGCACCAGTCTAAGTGCAGATCTGGAGAGAGCTACCCCTTAGCCGTTTTTTGGCTAACCTTTTTTTGACTATTGTCAAGATTTGTTTTTAGTCTTGTACTTTTCGTGCCGTCAAGATGTCCCAACGTAGGACCGGATTCAAGCCCTGCGATCCTGTCATCAGATGATATCCGTGACGGATCCGCACCTTGTGTGACTCTTATGCTTGGAGCACGACCACGACTCGAAGTCGTGCTCCGAGTGCTAGGCCATGAATCCGAAGGCTTTGTGGGAGCGGCCCCGACAGCTGTTGGAGGCCCGGCACTCAGCTCCATGTTGCTCCCGTTCTCGATTGAGAGGAAGGTCCCGAGAACTGTCGTGGAGCCTGCACTCCTCATCCCATTCAAAATCTTCGGGGAACTCAGGTAAGCACAAGAAGAAGTCAAAGAAGAATAGGCATTTTTCGACTTCACCCCGTCCGTCGGCCAATGCGAAGCGGGACACAGAGCATAGTCGCTCTAAGCTTCCGTCCCCGGAGCCTCTTTCCGAGACGACTACGCGCCTCCCCACTTTTCCGGGAGACGGAGCGTCTCCTGCCCACTTACGAAAGTTTTATGAGGCCTTGCACCTCATCTTTTGGCAGTCCGGCTCCGCTGGTGCACCTTCGGGCCCCGCAGAGTCGGTTTGGGGCCCCAGGCTTTTGACACCAGTGGCTTCAGCCCGACTCCAGAGGGCCCCGGTGGATCCGTTATCAGATCCGGACCGACATCGGTCCAGGCAATGACGCTCCTGACGTCGACAGTGCCCCAATTCGGCGTCGACCCCATCCTCGTCCCCGACATGGACACAGAGCCAGACCGATGTTGATCGACGTTGGTTCCAACGTCGGAAGGGACTTTTGTCCCGGTGTTCATCCTTGTGTTGAATTTGTGCCAGGAGGTAGTGAAGAGGACTGGGAGGGGCAGCTGGACCCTTTAGCAGACCAGCTTGACAGCTCCATGGACTGGGTGAGGCTAGTGGGTTGGACACTTCCCCTGACACTAGCTTGCTTTCTTCCCCTACTGTGGCTACGGAGGAGGGGGCTCCCTACGCAGTGGTAGTGAGAAGGGCAGCCGAGGGCCTTGGTCTCGAGCTTCCTTCGGTGGCAGTCAGGAATAACTTCCTGACAGAGGTGCTCCAGCCTGGGGCTTCTACCTCCGAACCTCTTTTGCCCTTTAATGACGCCCTCACTGATGTCCTTCTGGGCACTTGGTCCAAGCCCAGCACAGGGGCTCCAGTGGACAGGACAATCGCCCGCCGCCTTTGCCCTGCTCCGGGCGACCCATTATTCCTTATGCAACATTCTTCCCCTGAGAGCTTGTGTAGGAAAGTAGGATCTGCTTTCATTGTTACCCCCACTTTTTGCTGGTGTTATTCTGTTTTCTGACTAGTCTGACTGAGATCCTGCTAATCAGGACCCCAGCCACTGTGCTTCCTCCATAATTTTGTTACAGTAAGTACTTTGGTACCCCTACATTTGGCTACTGGTGTTCCCTAGTAAGTCACTAGCATATGGAACTGAGGTAACCAGGGCATAGGTACACCAGGAGTCTCCCAGGGGCTGTAGCATGTATTATGCCACCCATGAGAGACCACTCAAACTGTGACTACAGGCCTGCCATTGCAGCCTCAATCAATCAATCAATCAGGGGGTTTGTTAAGCGTGACTACTCACCCGTAAGGGTCTCAAGGCACTGGGGGTAGGGGGGGGCGGGATCCATTCCATCAAGGAGGCGGTCTGTCGAAGAGCCAGGTTTTGAGGTTTCTTGCGAAGATGGGGAGCGATGTTGTCTGTCTGAGGTGGAGCGGAAGGGCGTTCCAAGCTTTGGCCACGAGGAAGGAGAAGGAGCGGCCTCCTGATCTGGTCTTTCTGGTGCGGGGGACCACGGCGTAGGAGAGCTGGGCTGATCGTAGGGTCCTTTGGGGTGCGTGGAATTCGAGTCGGCTGTTCAGGTATGCTGGTCCGGTGCCAGGGCCGGACTGGGACCCAAAACCGGCCCTGGCAAAGTGCTTGGCCAGCCGCCCAGGGGTTTGGGGGTGCGGCCAAGCTGTTTACCAGGGCCGGTTTCTGCCGATTTCGTTACAGTGGCCGATATTGCAGCTATGCTGCAAAAACGGCCCTGTAACAAAATCGGCCCCCAACCCTGGCGGCCCCCCGGGGAAATGCCCGGTGCCCGCTATGGCCAGTCCGGCCCTGTCCGGTGCCATGGAGGGCCTTGTGTGCGTGGGTGAGTATCTTGAAGGTGATTCTCGCCTGTGTAAGTTGGTGCTAGCACCACTTACAACAGATATAATTTTTCTTATATCTGAGGTCACTGCACTTAAAACCTATAAGTATGGCAGGCTCTTCAGTCCTGATGGCAGGATGCTTGGTTACAAGTGTGTGGGTACCCTTGCATGAGCAGGGCTCCTCTACAAACCCCGGAGTCGATTCTCAAGGCTTTGTAAGTGCGGTCAGCTATTTAATGCATATAGTGGACATCAAGTTAAATACGAGATGTCTAACTATATATTGGCTGCACCGAAACCGGTCATGTTTAGAACCAAGCATTTTGGAATCCCACCCCAACACGATTCCAGTGTTGGATGTAGGATCCCATGTACTAGAGGGCTCCCCTAGGGTGCCCCCCTGTATTCCCGGTACTAGCCTTTTAGGGTCTAACAGCAAGTTAGTGCTGCTGCCGACCACAGACCTGGTTCTTCCCTCCTGCTGCTGAGCGAAGCTCGATCAGGGGAAGGTAGACCAATATGTTTCCTGTCACAGGGTGGTGTGACCACCTGCCAGACAGGACTTAGTGTATTGGGCTGCGGTGGGGGCGCTTGCCAACACCACCAGACTGCTTTGAATGGCACATTTGGTGCCCTCCTTGCATACTCCAGTTTGAGCCAGTTCATGAAGTCATTGGCTCCCGCTCTAGATTGAAATTGGACAAAGGACATGGGAGTATTCTCCCCTCTGTCCAGCCCCTTCTCTGGGAGGCAGCCTTGAATTGTCCCAACCCTTTCCCTAGGGTACTTAAGGGCTTACCTGTAGGTGGCTCTTCAGATTCGTCGTGGGACAAGATTAAAATCCGAAACCACTTTAACTTCAACCATCTGGGCACCTTGGACTTTGTTGGACTTTGCCTGGAACCGAGACTGCATCAAGGAAGACTCCTGCTGCTCCTGGTCTCGTCGTCCTGCCAGTCTTCTGCTTCGTCTGTGCCTGTGCTTCATCCAGGTTCTTCTCCAGGCCTGTGGGCATAGAAGACACCCGAAGTAATCTCCTTTGGAGTGAAGGAGTCATTCCTTTATCTGCAGGCCCTGCAACCAAGCTGACCGGTCTGCTGCTCCTGACGTCCCACGGACTCCGAAAGGCTCAGCAACACAGGTAGTGGTTCTGCAACTCCCTCGAGGCCTGCACTGTTTTCTCAGCAAGTTTGAGGCCAGTATCCCTCGTCGGAACCACTGGAACATAACCCCTGTGCACCGCCTCAACTTGCTGTTGCCAAGGTATGTTGACTCTGTCCTCCAGAGATCTTCGGGCTACAAGAAGCTCCAGCCTTCAGCATCTCTTCCTGCCAAGATCTTCATCCTCACTGCATCCTCTCACCGCATCCTCTGCACCGTGGGCCTGCATCTTTGGTGAGCTACTCGAGGTCCTCTTGCGACTCCTATGCCTTCGGCCTGTGGGTCCTCTTGAGGGTCTTCTTTGGCTTCAGTAGGCTCCCCTGCTTGCTCAGAGCCTGCTCTGAGACTTCTGCACTTGGCGAGTCCCTCGGACCTTGCTGATCCCACCGCTGCCACCAGTGTAGGAGGCTGGCTTAGTATATGATGCACACTTATTTAAGTGAAGCACCTTGCACTAATCCAGACAACCCTTATGGTGATTTTAGTGGTCTTAGACAACCATGGTCCTGGCCCTCTGCATTAAGTTGTGACTCCCCTTAAGGATCTCACTTCCAAAAGGATGCCTAAGAGAGTTGAGTGGACAGCTATCAAAAGGCATTTGATGTCCTGAAGCAGGCCATGTGCTCCGCCCCCATTCTGCAAAGTCCTGATTACTCCAAAACCTTCATTATCCAGACAGATGCTTCTGAGATAGGGGTAGATGCTGTTTTGTCACAACTTAATGCAGAGGGCCAGGACCAACCAGTAGCTTTTATAAGCAGAAGGTTGACGCCAAGGGAGAAACGTTGGTCAGCTATTGAGAGGGAGGCCTTTGCTTTGGTCTGAGCCTTGAAGAAGTTGAGGCCATACCTGTTTGGTACTCACTTCATTGTTCAGACAGACCATAAGCCACTCTTATGGCTGAAACAGATGGGTGAAAATACCAAACTTTTGAGGTGGTCCATTTCCCTACAGGGGATGGACTTTTCTGTGGAACATATACCTGGGAGTAACCATGCCAATGCAGATGGACTCTCCAGATATTTCCACTTAGAAAATTAAGAATTAGCTGGGCAAGGTTAGTCTCATTTCCTTTTGTTTGAGGCGGGGGGTTGTGTAGGAAAGTAGGATCTGCTTTCATGGTTAGCCCCACTTTTTGCTGGTAATTATTCTGTTTTCTGACTAGTCTGACTGGGATCCTGCCAATCACGTCCCTAGTCACTGTGCTATCTCCCTAGTTTTGTTACGGTAAGTACTTTGGTACCTCCACAATTGGCTACTGGTGTACCCTAGTAAGTCCCTAGCATATGGTACTGAGGTACCCAGGGCATAGGTACACCAGGGGTCTCCCACGGGCTGCAGCATGTTTTATGCCACCCATGGGAGAATGAATGAATGAATGAAATGACTTTTATATAGCGCATGGCTACCCGGGAGCATCCCAGCGCTGCGACCGTAGCTAAAGTGGACAGACCTCCTAGGGGAAGAGCCAGGTTTTTAGCTGTTTTCGGAAGGTCGAATGGTTGGGTTCTCTGCGAAGATACAGTGGTAGAGTATTCCAAAGTCTGGTGGCGTTGTATGAAAAAAGCCGTCCGCCACTTCTGGCCTTCTTAATCCTAGGGACCGCTGCTAAATGAAGTTCCTCTGAGCGGAGTTTTTTGTTCGCTCTATAGGGGCGAATCATGGTTTTATTAATAGAAGGTCCGCTCCCTTCCAGAGCCTTATGGACTACGCAGAGGGCCTTAAAGTTGATTCTCTCCTGCACCGGGAGCCAGTGGAGGGAGCGTAGCACGGGTCTTGCTGAGCAGCGATTAGGGGTCCCTGTGAGCAGTCTTGCAGCACAATTTTGCACGATCTGCAGTTTCGTGACTACTGAGTTCGGGGCCCCTAAAGAAAGGGCATTGCCGTAATCTGTCCTTGAGAGGATTAGTCCCTGGATCAGCAGTTTTTTCGCCTGAAAGGGTAGAAGGGGGAGGACTTTGCGGGTCATTCTAAGCAAGCCATAACAAGAGGCGGCAGTCTTCCTCGCCTGTGATTTAAAGGTAAGATCCTGGTCTAGGCAGATTCCCAGGCTTTTTATCTCTGTTTTCGGGACCGGCACTGGGCCCATACAAGCTGGCCACACCACATAGTACTTGCTTTGAAGCTTAGAGGGTTACCGAGAATCATAAGCTCAGTCAGGGAGACCACTCAAACTGTGACTACAGGACTGCCATTGCAGCCACTGTAAGTTGGTGCTAGCACCACTTACAACAGATATAAGTTTCCTTATATCTGAGGTCACTGCACTTAAAACCTCTAAGTCACCCCTATGGCAGGTTCTTCAGTTCTGAGGGCAGGGTGCTTGGTTACAAGTGTGAGGGTGTCCCTGCATGAGCAGGGCCCCTCTACAAACCCCAGAGTCGATTCTCAAGGCTTTGTAAGTGCGGTCAGCCATTTAATACATATAGTGGACATCAAGTCAAATACGAGATGTCTAACTATATATTGGCTGCACCGAAACCGGTCATGTTTGGTATCAAACATGTTGGAATCCCACCCCAACACTGATTCCAGTGTTGGGTGTAGGATCCCATGTACTGGGGGGCTCCCCTAGGGTGCCCCCCTGTATTCCCGGTACCAGCCTTTTAGGGTCTAACAGTAAGCTAGTGTTGCTGCCGCCACAGACTCGGTCTGTCCTCCTGCTGCTGAACGGAGCTTGAGCAGGGGAAGGTAGAACAATAGGTTTCTTGTCACAGGGAGGTGTGACCACCTCCCAGACAGGACTTAGTGTATTGGGCTGGGGTGGGGGCGCTTGTCAGTGCCACCAGACTGCTTTGAAGGGCACATTTGGTGCCCTCCTTGCATACTCCAGTTTGAGCCAGTTCAGAGAGCCATTGGCTCCCGCACTGGCACGAAACAGGACAAAGGACATGGGAGTATCCTCCCCTCTGCCCAGCCCCTCCTCTGGGAGGGAGCCTTGAATCGTCCCAACCCTTTCCCTACGGTACTTGAGGGCTTACCTGTGGGTGGTTCTTCAGATTTGTCGTGGGACAAGATTCAAATCAGACACCACTTCAACTTCAACCATCTGGGCACCTTGGACTTCGTTGGACTTCACCTGGAACTGAGACTGCATCAAGGAAGACTCCTGTTGCTCCTGGTCTCGTCGTCCTGCCATTCTTCTCCATCGTCTGTGCCTGTGCTTCATCCAGGTTCTTCTCTAGGCCTGTGGGCATCAAAGACACCCAGAGTAATCTCCCTTGGAGTGAAGGAGTCACTCCCCTGAATCTGCAGGCCCTGCAACCAAGCTGACTGGTCTGCTGCTCCTGACGTCCCACAGACTGCGAAAGGCTCAGCAACACAGGTGGTGGTTCTGCAACACCCTCGAGGCCTGCACTGTCTTCTCAGCAAGTTTGAGGCCAGTATCCCTCATTGGAACCTCTGGAACAGAACCCATGTGCAACGCATCGACTTGCCGTTGCCAAGGCTTGTTGACTCTGTCCTCCAGAGATCTTGGGGCTAAAAGAAGGTCCAGCATCTCTTTCTGCCAAGATCTTTGTCCTCACCACATCCTCTGCACCGTGGGCCTGCATCTTTGGTGAGCTGCTTGAGGTCCTCTTGCGACTCCTATGCCTTCGTCCTGTGGGTCCTCTTGAGGGTCTTCTTTGGATTCAGTGGGCTCTCCTTCTTGCTCAGGGCCTGGTCTGACTTTCCTGCACTTGGTGAGTCCCTTGGACCTTGCTGGTCCCAACGCTGCACCTTTTTTGTTTACCACATCTGTTGCTGCTGCCAAGGCTTGTTGGTGCTCCCGCCAGACACTGACCTTCTGGTTCTCGACTTCCAATGTGGGACAGCTTGTGAACGGCTCCTTGTCTTATATAGCGTCGCCTGGTCCTCATAGCTGCAGCGACAAGGTCCCTGTCATCACTCCTGCATCGTTCGTCATCGGTGGTCATTGGTCTTCCATGCCTCCGGGTCATTTCAGAGTGGCATAGACATTGTCCCTTCTGCTTGCAGGCACTCCTCTTCAAGAATCCATCCTTGGATTCCACCGGACTCTTTCACCTTCGCCAGCCGCATCTTTACTGAAGTCTTCCATTGTGGTCTATGGCAGTTTCCGACGTCACTTCGCACCTATGCACCCCGCTTCCCTAGTGTAGGTATCCTGGTTCCTGGGGTATCCATGGGTAGGGTGACTCTCCAACCTTCCATTTTCCATGGGGTTTCTTCAGGGTCCACTGGGAAGGTCCTTCTTCTTAAAAACTGCAACTGCGACTTTCCCATTGACTTGTATTGAGTACGCGGCTGGGTTTCCACTCTGCACACAGCCTCCTTGGGGTCCTGGGTACTTACCTCAGGTGGTTCCTTGTGTTCCCAGCTCTTCTGAATTTTCTGGTCCAAGTCACGACTTCGGTCGCAGTTCAAATTCAATTTTGTAGTATATGGTTTGGTCTCCCCCTGGAGACCACTGTTCATTTGTGCTTACTTACCTGTTTACATTTGAAATATTGTGAATATTGTGTTGATATCTCCAGGTAGGAGATACACCAATGTGTTAGTGTGTGTGTATAACAAATATAACTATTTTTATAACTACACTGTGTGGTTGTTTTTCGTTTAACCTACACTATATGATTAGTTCTGGCAAAACAAGCTGCTTTACACTCCTTCTGGACTGAAGGCTGCTCTCCACAGCTACCACTTAGAGAGCTTTCTATAGTTATCAAAGACCACTAAAATCACCATAAGGGTTGTCTAGATTAGTGCAAGGTGCTTCACTTAAATAAGTGTGCACCATATACTAAGCCAGCCTCCTACAGCTTGGTTGTCCAAGCCTCATCTTTCAAAGGCGCATTCCCTTCTGCACCCCCAATAGGAAATCCAAAAGCTGGACCATCATGGGAAGAGGATGTTTTTTTCCTCCAGCTTGCCTTTGCGGTCGGTGAATACCACTTGCCTCTTGGGTCCGATACTCCCATACCATCTGGGATATGGTTATGCAGGTGCTGCCTCGGTGCCCGAAGGAGGCCCGGGCCATTCTCTCTCAGGCAGTTGCGGACGGGACAGAAGCAGCTAAATTCACCTTCCGTTGTGGACTGGACACCACCGACTCACTGGGAAGAACAGTTGCCTCGTCAGTAGCATTATGACGCTACGCCTGGTTGAAGACTTCTGGCTTTTCATGGGATGTCCAATCTACCCTGATGGACATGCCTTCTGATGGCACTCGCCTTTGCGGCAACAAGTCATACTCGGTGCTTGAGCGCTTCAAGGAGTCTCGAGCTATGTCCAGATCCTTGGGCCTCACGGCTACCATCTGTCCCCCTCAGTTTGCCTTTCATCCCTTTCACGGCTGCAGAAGGGGCGCCCAGCCACATCCTGTCCAGCCCAGACACTAATTTATGCAAGCTGTCCAGCTTCTGCGTGGCCGCGGAGGTGGCCAGCGTCCTCTTGAGTCGGGGAGCCCTCGGGCGGGCCAGTCCACTCTCCCCCTCCTCTGCCACTGCCTCCAAACCTTCCTAGTTCGAAGTTTCAGGCCCATCATCGGCCAGTCAGAGGCAAGATTTGCCATCACCTCCTCCGCTGGCAGGCCATTACGTCGGACAGGTGGGTTCTGCAGATAGTCCGAAGGGGCTACTCCCTCCCCTTCGAAACTACCACTCCCTCCATGCCACCCTCCTACGCTTGTATGTTCAAGGATCATTTGGCACTTCTCCACAAGGAAGTTATGGCTCTCTTGGCCATGAGGGCCATAAAGAGGGTCCCTGTGCCAGTAGGACGTGGTTGTTATTACCGCTACATTCTGGTGCCCAAAAAGGACAAAGGCCTATGTCCTATCCTAGACCTCCAGATCCTCAACTTCTTCCTTCGGAAGGAGAAGTTAAAAATGTTCACTATGGCCCAGGTTCTTCCTGCCCTCGACTCAGGAGACTAGATGATAGCGGTGGACTTGCAGGGCACTTATTTCCATATCCCCGACCGGCCTCCCTACAGATGTTACTTACGGTTCACAGTGGGCCATGAGCACTTTGTTTACCATACTCCCCCTCGGTCTCGCCAGTGTCCCTCAGGTGTTCACAAAAGTGATGGCGGTGTTCGCAGCTGATCTGCGCAGATCAGGGGTGCCGGTCTTCCCCCTATCTCGATGACTGGCTGCTGAAGGCCGGCTCGCCCCAGACTGGTTTTCCACATCCAGGCTATGGCGAACCTCCTGCACTCGCTGGGGTTCACTATCAATGTGCCAAAGTCACACCTGACTCCCTCTCAAATGCTCCCTTTCATCTGGGAATTCTGGATACAGTGCAGTTTCGGGCCTATCCTCCCGTGCAGTGAGTCCGGGATATTCGGGCTATAATACCGATGTTTCAGCCTCTAGCCTGGATTTCGGTTAGAATGTCTCTGAGGCTGCTGGGCCTCATGGCCTCCTGTATCCTGCTGGTTGATCATGCCAGATGGCATATGCGGGCTCTGCAGTGGGACCTGAAGTTCCAGTGGTCGCAGCATCAGGGGAATCTTTCTGACTACGTGCAGATCTCGGAGGGAACTGCACACCATCCAGAGGCATATCTCTCACCCTTCCCCAACCAGATCTGATGGTAGTGACAGATGCGTTACTCCTGGAATGGGACGGCCACCTGGGAGAGGTGGAGATCAGAGGCATCTGTTCTTCAGTGGAGTCCAGTCTTCATATCAAACTTTTGGAGCTCTGGGCGATGAGACTGGCACTGAAGGCATTCCTTCCCTCTCTCAAAGGGAAAGTGGTGCAGGTTTTCATGGACAGCACCACCACCATTTGGTACTGCAACAAACAGGGTGGGGTGGGGTCGTGGACCCTTTGTCAGGAGGCTCTCAGCCTCTGGACATGGCTCGAATATCAGGGCATCTCCCTGGGGGTGCAACACCTGGCAGGTTCTTTGAACACCAGAGCGGACAAACTCTGCAGTCAGTGCCTGGTCGATCACAAATGGAGTCTCCTTCCGGAGGTGGCGCAACGTCTCTTTCAGTGGTGGGGAGAGCCTTGGATTGATCTGTTCGCCTCCGAAGAGAATGCGCAGTGTCAGCTGTATTGCACGTTGAAGTTTCCAAGGCGGTTCTTGCTTGGTGACGCTTTTCGGTGCAAGTGGAGCTTTGGCCTCCTCTACTCCTTTCCGCCTATACCACTTCTGCCCAGAGTACTCAGGAAGATCAAGCACGACTGGGCTCAAATCATTCATGTGGCTGTGCTTCTGGCATGGAAAGTCGTGTTAAGAACTGACGTCAGTGCGCCTGGGCGGCGTCTATGTAGGTCCCGCAACATCATTCCGGCATGCACAACGCCAACGACAGACACAGAGCCGACCAACGCCACCTAACGACACGCAGGGATACTGCCAATGAAAAATCTTCGGATCCAGACTGACGCCTGGGGGAAATTCTAAGGTAAGGAATCTACAACTAAAATATGTCTCTATCAGATACATAGTTACCGAAGGTAAGTAACTTGTTCATTCATACGCTTACTCTCATTTACTCCTCTATACGTGCTGGACCCTTTACGATTAGACAAACAGCAACAATTTAATTTACCAGAGAGGCAATAATCCTCTGATGAATCTTTCTTCACCGGTAGGGGGGAGGGGTGGAAACTAGGGAGACCAAACTTGAAATCAGATTTAGATACACCACTCTCAAAATCATGCTGTAGAAGTAAAGGCAGAGCAACTGGGAGACTCAATCTCTTGAAGAAGTTAAGTTAATATGAACATGCAAGACACCAAGGATTTAAGCAATATGTGGAAAGGGTGATGGTGTGACCATGTATTACAAGGAATAGAATACCCACTGCTGCATTTTAAAAATATAATGCAAGTCACCTCTGAGTTCTGTGACCTTCTAAAGGAAAACTGCTTTCGGTCTTATTGCTCTATATTGTCATGAAACTCCTTGGTGACCTTCAATATCTTTGTAATTTATGGCAAGGGGTACTTCGTCCCCTATATATTCAGAGTTGAGGATCGTTACGGTACTGAATGTTTCGAACTGCTTTGGCTCGTTTCCAGAATAAAAAAGTAGATAGATTCCAGCTTAAAAAGAAGGCACTAAAAGCTCATCAGCAATTTGGTTAAGCAGCCAAATGAGTTTTGATGCTAAAATATCCTGGAACGTTATAGAATCTTGTTCAGGAGACCATCTTTGACAAAAGTGGCACACTCGTAAATGGTGAAATATCCAAAATAGGTTTATTACAAAACACCTCATAGACTAGTAGTCTATATCCAAGCCACACCAACTGCCTAAGATTCTTCTCTATTTCAATCTGAACCACTCTATAGAACATTAAATATAGTGACAAAATTATATTCCAATAGACTAACACAGTTGGCATGTGCTGGAGGATGCACGAGAGAGACATTGCACCATGCCCACCTGGGTTTTTTCTGGTAGGGTTGGGAACTAATTGAAGAGTCAACTTCAGCCTCAAATACAAGTTCCTTTGCAGTTCTAGCTCAAAGGAAGTGAGTTGCCCTAAAATGTAAAATTTCACAACACAAAATTTGATCAACAAAAAATCTTGAAGAACTTCTACTGGTTCTTCCACTGATACTAGATACTTAAGCTATTTAATAAGATTGATTTTACTCCCTTTGCTACAGTTCCACTGCAGTTCACGTTAGTATATTTTCCTTCTCAAATACCTTTTGATTCATGGTCTGATTATTATGCGCTTCCTTCTGTATGAGCTATATTTTTAGGTTTTCTGGATAACTAAACAATTTTTCTTCTCCTTCCTAGCTTCTTTCAGCACATTGAGCTCCACATCATGTCATTTAACTTCCAAATTCATAAGACCTTTGACCCTGGTGACATCACAGCAAGTGATCCTTGAAGTGGATTAAAGTTATTGATGTGAAACAAATTAAATAATTTGCAATTTCAATAAAGCAGGGGAAAATACCCCAAATGAATCTCACTACCCAATATAATGTTGATAATTTTCCTATGAATTGGATATGTGTTGCAGATATAGCACCAGATAAATATGCGTCCCAAGAGTAATGTGATGTGGAAGCTGTGCTCCTTTGTCTATCCATATGTTGATAATTTTCTACTTATATTACTCTTAAATGAAAAGGAGTAGTTCTACCATAGCAAAGGGAAGTCTGTAATGCCAGTAATTTGGCATATGTGATCAGACCCATTTCTCACACTCACAGTGTATCCTCTTTGGGCCCCTATGGCCTGATCTGAACCACCTCCCCAGCAGCTGTTCACACAATTGTATCAAGTTAGGGTATTCAAGACTATAGATTGACTGCTCTGGAACACATGACACACACGGCAGGTGGTGGTAGCGCTCTATTCTTTATCAGAGACTTCCTATCTGTTACTTGGTTCCTCCTTACCATTAGCTTGTTTGCCACCATCCAATACCTACTCTCCAGTGCACTGGGTGTACTTTTTGTTTATTTCACTTTATATCCGTCTCCTCGGAATGAAACTGTTGATCAAAGTCTGAACTACAGGACTCAGTGGTTTTGTGCTTCAGGGTCCTAACAACCCTATCACTACTTAACAGGCATGCTATGCTTTAGGCCTGTGTGCTGGGGTACTAAACTTTAAAGCTGGATCAGTGCTTACAACAGGGTATGGAAGAGAGCATGTGCAGTCTGTGAATAAACAATGGTTCATTCCAGCCACTAACACCCAACTCTTAAAATAATCCAAATGTAAGTGCCTATTTCCTTCTTAATTTGTATCAATCAGATTGGGTAAATGGTAGGGGTTACAAGGTTTTAAAATTATTGTATATGAGCAAGCAGAAATTGAGGAAGCTGCTGGGCTATTAGCTTACAAGCTCAGAAAGACTGTAGCATCAAAGAAAATATTGAGAATTTGAAATTAAGGCTCCCGTGTTTCCATTTCCACTGTTTTTTCCATATAAAATTTAGTAGAAGAAGAAAGCAATATTTTCCTTTGTCTGTATTTATTTATACGAATCAAAAAAATAGAAAACAGATCTTCTGATTATCCTTCCAAGCCTTCTGTTTCAGGGCTGTGAAGATTGATAACTTTCCAGTCTTCTCCCCTCCTATTGATGATCCTGATCACCAACAACACTCATCTACACTAAGCAGGAACATTGTCATTTTGGTGTTTGCATGTGAGGGTCCAGCTAAAACTATAAGTTTAATAAAAAAACACGGTGTTCCTGATTGTATTTGCATTTAATCCTACCATGGACTGGTGGGGTCAACAAAAGCATAACTACCTTCTCAACCTTTAAAAGCAGTTTCTCTGCATATGTGGCTCACAGTGCTGACGAGGACATCAGGTTCCAGTCCTCTTAATCTGTCAACTTTGACATGAGCAAGCACATTTGCAGTACTATCATACCTGCAGGTACAAGTGTTAAAGAAATGAAATGCGCATCTTATGCTTTCTTAAAAAACAAAATGTTGTTGTATTGTCTATGGCTAATGATTATTATGGTAACCACTATTATAGGTTGCCTTTAGTGTAATAACTTTTTAGAAAATGTGCAAATGTGCATAATCATGTGAAAATTATTTTATTAATGAATAATGTCGTAATTGATGAACTAATGAGATTACACTTGGAACAAATCAGCTAAACCACTTGAAACTGTAATTAAGATTGTATGGAAGTTATGCCACATTTTCATGTGAGACTTTATTTCATTAAAAAAAATGTAGTTCAGATGTTTTCTGCACATCTTGCTCCTGCTCATTGATCCCTCCCAATCAGGGTCCTGCTGCAAGTCACTTCTCCCATTTTTCCATGGGACATCAAGTGAATGGCGTCAAGGATGTAAGAATGAACCATTGTATTAGGAAGTGTATATAGTGAATGAAGCGTCCATTATGTACCCAATGTATAATTTTCAAGGACTTCATTTGAAGTTCTGTTGTAAGCGTACCAATTCTATGAACCATTGTTGGAGAAATGTTTTATTTTGTGCTGTGCATCTCCAATGTGCAGTTGCTGAGGAAAGGATGGAATATTTCTTTTACCTGAAGAAATGGTTAGTGTTAAGAATTTAAAATAACACATCGTCATTTCTGATTTGCTTATACGACCTTAACCATGATCATGCGATGCTGAATTTGCAGAATCTATTAATATCTTATGTGAATTTTGTATAAAACTCCTGGGAATTGGGAAACTTGTCTTTTTGGTTTCTGCTGTTGGTTCTTTCAGTTGGTTGTTGGCTCTTCGTTTTTTGGCTTTAGACTTTAGGTTCTTTTCTGCCAATTTGTCCTTAGATTCCCTATTGGAATGGCATCGGTACTATTTATGTATTTTTACATTAATTCTGTTTAATCAAGAGATTTACTGGTTTTATGACTTTGTATTTCTATATTCGAGTCTTCACGGCGATTATTAAATTTTTCTCTATACCGCAAATTTAACGTTCTGTAATAAGTCTATTTTTGCCTTCTTCCTCATCTAGAACTCAGTTATTAATGCTTAACTCTGCTAAACTACGAGCTTGTTGGAGTGGGGAGTGTAGTTTCTTACTGCGAGATCAACAGGAGATTTGGAGCAGAAACTAAATAATTAAAATTTGGGGTGTTCAAATAGTGGGGCTCCGATGAATATTGGAGTTTGGATCCCACAGTGTTGGTAGCAGAAGATGGTTAGCATAAGAGCACCTCCTCTTTAAGGGATCCCCAAAAGAGGCTTTTAGATTTCTGAGCCATTTATGCCTAAATCTAGGAAGAACTTTTTTGAAGTGAGCCAACTTCCCGATGTCGGATCCTTCTGTGGAGTGACAGGCTATATTCTTGAGTGGTTCTTAATGAGGTCAGAGTGTAATTATGAATATGGAGAACCTGTGTTTGTGAATGAGTTCTAAAAGATGGATTTCTGTTTCTGTGTTGAGTTGCTTGGATACATAATCATAATTGGGGGTTCTATTGGTGGATTGATTACTACTGTAATAAGAAAATAAAGGGCAATATTCCCCACTGCCAATGTGACAGTCATCGTAGACAGTAACTCTGTCAAATTATCTGCCCACTCCGCACATCAGCAAGGATGAATTTCTGTATCTACTCTCTAAAGTTAAGTCTGGTTTTCCTAATGATATCTGTCTGCCCAGAAGTCTTAAAACGGCTTACTCACATTGCCCTGAGATAGCCATCTCTTTACTTAATCACTCCCTTAGTCATGGCATAGTACCTAACACTTTTAAAGAGGCTATAGTGTTCTCTATCCAAAAGAAATTAGGTGAGGATCCCCTCACCTTGAAAAATGACCAGCCAATCTCATTATTACCATTTAGGGGAAGCTTTTGGAGGCACATGTGGCCAGACACCTCTGTTCCTTTCTTAAGTAGTCAAATTTTTTGACCCCCAGCAAGCAGGCTTTCGCCCTGCCCATTCATCGGAAACTGTCATCCTCTCAGTCATTGACGACATGCGGGAGGAGACAGACAGAGGTAATACACATGTGTTAGTCCTGCAAGATTTGTCAGCGGCCTTTGACACAGCTGACCATGAGTTGATGATTTGCATTAATTACTCCCCTGAATCCATGGAATTCTTTCAAAACTCCATGTTATGTATAAGAGATTGGATGAATAGCAACCATTTAAAACTTAACTCTGGTAAGACTGAGATTGTCATCACTCACAACAAACAGGATCTGTGGAATCCCTCTTTCTGGCCTCTATCAATGGGCCACCCTCCTAAGCCCAAGAATTCTGTTAAGAGTCTTGGAATTATCATTGATAAGAATTTATCTTTGAAACCCCCATCTGGGAGCAGTCACTTCTGCCTGCTTCGTTCAACTACGAAGGATAAAGAAAATTGGCAGATTCTTTACTTCTGATGCCCTAATTAAGATTGTGCTGGTTTTGGTAATCTCTAGATTAGATTATGCCAATTCCCTCTATCTTGGCTTCCCTAAAGGACTTAATCAGAGATTGCAGTTCGTATAAAATCAGGCAGCAAGGCTTATTTGTCAACAGCCTAGACGCTGCCACATTACCCCTCTATTGAAAAACTCCACTAGTTACCAGTGGAACAACACTCGAATTTAATGTCAAGCTGTCTTATGTTTAAATCTCTAAATTGTACATATCCTGTCTTTCTATCTTCTCAGGCCAAAAAATATGTACCTAATTGCAATATCAGGTCCAGGCACAAGAACTTCCTCAGAATTCCCCCTTTCAAATGGAAGAGATTAGGTGGGTCTAGATTTGCAGTGCTGGCCCCTCGAACTTGGAATTGCCTTCCCTCAGAAATTAGATCTACCAACAATTACATGCATTTTCGCAAACTCTTGAAGACCTGGCTCTTTCGACAAGCCTATGACTAAATTATCTCTAGCCTTTTGCTATCTTCCACTGTCTAGTGCTAAGGAACATCCCTGATGAACGAGCGCTTTATAGAATCCATATAACATAGCATGTATTATTCATATCTGTAAACTCATTTGAAGTTATTTTGTTGAATAAGAACGGAACTGAGTTGGTCATGAGATTCATCAAAATCCAAGATCTTGAGATACTGTAGTATCTTGTCTGTTATGTAGTCTGTAGAGTAAGACATCACTTACATATTATTAGGGATTCTGAACTAACTAATTTTCCCTTTGGTTTTGAAGGTCCGATTTGAATTATTGTGCTTGCCCTGAATACACGGGGTGAAGTACACTGACTTGGAGGTAGAAATTTGAGGGTCAGGATTTTGTTTTGCAAGAACTTTGTATTCTTTAACAATATTCGGTTTTGTCTTAGTTTGTATTTTAATGCTGACATTTATTTCCTATCTAGGGTAAACAGAACAGGATTTATTAAATTAGTACGATTTAAAGTGGTTTTGTAATTGTTTTCTTGTTCACGAAGAAATCGCACAGTGATTGGTTGCTGAGCTACGCAGACATACTGGGATTGGTGTGACGTCATTACTAGATGTGTTCTGATTGGTTGTTTGCTAGCATAGTCGCGCTGTGATCGGTTGACCTTTGACAGAGCCGTGGTTATTTGCGAAGTCTGTTTATAGTGATATTTAGTTAGTTTAAGTTGTTTTGAGTTTGTTTTAAAGTAAAACGTGTGGAATATTTGTGAAACCTAAACCTGATAAAGAGGATGTACCTAGACCAAGAGAGGGTGAAAAGTTATCGAGTAAGGGCACACTAGCAAATGAAATGATGGAAGAGATTGGGTATTAGACATGTGTCTGGATTTCTGAATGGAATAAATATATAGCACATGATACATGATGTTTTACAGTTTACAATGGAGGGTACCTTTAATATTAGAAAAATTATTTCTTGAGACAAACAATGTATGATATGGATCCAAGGCCCAGAATTAGACAGTTTGAGGCGCTTAATACGTGGGATCGCATGGCTACAGAGAAGAAGAGGGACAAGAAAGATAGAACTATAAAGAAATCTGGGCCAGCCGCAATGCTTTAGGTAAAAATGTTTTAATTGGACATGAAAGCAATTGAAGTTCTTTTAATATTTTTGAAGATTTTAGCTAACACACATTTGTGACTCATTATCACGGCTGTTTTCATTATGCGTTTCATTGTTATGCAATGGTTTTTATTAACTTATGCAATAAAAATTCAATTAAAAAACTATAAAGAAATCTTTTAGAAGCTGGTTAGAGCACAAAATAGATTCTCAAGAGAATGGTTGGAGAGAGGATATGATGGAATGTAATAAAACATTTCCTGCAATAGTTATGGAAAAGGAGCAAGGCAAGGACACAGATAAAACAGGGAAGAAAAAAGATAATGAGGAATCGGGTGATGGCATTGCTAAATCTTTTAATGAGTTGTTGATTTCGACTTCCTTCGTATACAGATAGATTAACAGAATCGACTCAGTCTGCTCCTGCTGCTTAGAATGATAGAGGTGGAGGGGAGACACAAGAGTGGTTCAAGCTCCTATGGGAGTTTTACCAAGTCCACTATTGGAAGTTTCAGTCACATTGGCAATGCCTAGCAGAAGTAGAAACAGGGCAGAAGAAGGACCAGTACAGGGAATCCATGAAAAGACAGTGGTGGTAGAATCACCACCTAAGGAAATTTGTGCTGGAATTAAAAAAAAGAAAATTTGAAGAAATGCAGAACTGAACAGACTGCTGACATACAATGCTGATGAAATGAGGTATTTAATTAAAGAAGCAGCTAAATGTGCTAATGAAGCACATGCCAAATTCGAAGAATTGGCTGATGAGTTAGATATCAGTAGAAGTATATATCTGAAAAATGAAAGATGTAAAGCAAAATTATAAACTGGATTTAACATACAAAGAAGTTAGAAAAATGGGTCTTATTAGTTTGAGGGCCCACATTGAAGACTTAATTGAAAAAACCTAAAATTGGAGGGATTTGAAGAAATATCGAGTAAAGAGGGACATTGAATACAAGGAAAATGAGTACTGAATCAAAGGGAGCAAGAATCACAGCAAACGATTCACATGTAGGAACAAGTGTGGTAACAGAATTTACTTTGAGAGACATACTTACTTACGCCTACTGCCCCTCTTGGGGGTATAGGCCATCAACCAGGACTCTCCAGCCACTTCTGTCCTGGGCTTTTCTTTCAATCTGACTCCAGGTGTAACCCATCTCCTTCCAGTCAGCTTTGAAGCTTCTTCTTTTCCTTTTCCCTTGAGGGTTCCAGATCAGGACTTGCAGATGGTGTGATCTATCCAGCTCCAGCATCTTTACATGATTTCTTCATGAGCAGGGAGTTGGAAAGTCTACTGCCATAGGTTCTTGTTGCTGATGGTGTTTGGCTAGCGAATTTGCAGGATTTTCCTCAGGCAGGTGTTGATGAAGGCCTGGACTTTGTTGGTGGTGGTCACTGTTGTCCTCCAAGTTTCCACTCTATACAGAATGACCGATTTTACGTTGGTGTTAAAAAACCTGATCTTGCTTTGCAGCGAACACTGAGGGAATTTGGTGCATGTCCCTTGAACAGGAGCAGACTTGTACACTTTTACACCTAATTTCCCAAAATTGAGAGAAGATCCAGTAAATTGAGATGAAGAGATTCATAATTTGACACACATTTCCCCAATGCTGTGGATGATTTGAATGCATTATTTGAGATTGTTGTGCCTGGAGACTTAAGACTGGAATGTAAGGTGGCTGCTGGATCGCCAGCACAGGAACCACATAGAGTTCCTAATAATGCACCATCAACAGATGTGGCAGGGAAATATAAGTCAGCAATTGAGTATTTGAAAAAAGAATTCTAGAGAGAAATATAAATTGGGAAAAATTATTGAGAACGACATAGGAACCTAATGACTCAGTCCATTCTTTTTTATGAGAGATTGATGCAGTTGTTTAAGAAGCATAGCGGAGTCGAGAATCCAGAGAAAGATGCTGTTGGAGGTTTTGTTTCTGCTTTTGTGAATGGATTGAGGTCAGAAAATAGCAATCATTTTCAGCAGAGTGACATGTTGCTCCACAAAGGGTATTGATTCAATTTTGAAATTGGCAAAGAACAGTAGTGATTATTTTGAAAAGAAACAAAAGAAGTTGAAGGAAAAGTTGATGACTGCTCAAACAAAATGATGTGGAAAAAGATCGAAAAATCAAAAGGGTTTGAATAGGAATTTTGTGTGAAATAGTGTGAATAAAATGTATTGAATGAATCAACAGATGCAAACAGGTAAAGCAATTGGTATTATTAGGAATGTTGAGATGTTTGAAAAGGTGTACAGCCTTCCATTTCTGCGGACGGATAGGGAATTGGAAGAGGGAATGCAGACAGGATCCTGAAAGGGTTCAAGACTATTTTGAGCATATTCAACAGGTACAAATAAATATTGTGATGTCAAATAGGAAAAATTCAGGGCAAAGTATGCAAAATCAAAAAATGTATCAAATGCCAATGCCTAGAGCTCAAGTAATGCAACAGAATATGAGAAATAAAATTCCTTATGCAGAATTCTCAGATCAAAACTATATCTATCTTCTACAGGAGAAGCAATTGTAGTGGGTTTGGAAGTTGACTTAATAGGACTAGCACCTGCAGGGGAACTCAAACCCAGTAGTAAAGCAATCAGGAAAGTAATAATGACAATCAGCACTACAGCCACAACTACGCTACTTTGGATCTTTGAAAGGATAACCATTATTTCTCTACAGTCATACCCAGTGGTGGCTGGCACAGGTAAGCGCGGTGGGGCGGGCGGGCTGGGAGCGGGGGTAGTTGACAGACAACGGAATAGGTATAATTAATTAAATAAATAACACCTATTCCTTCGTCCCTCGGCTTCCCCCTGCCGTGCCCCGCCCCACTGTGCTTACCTGTGCTGGCCGCCGCTGGTCATACCTTAAAAAGGAACAGCTGATAGCAAAATATTGATGATAACTTCTTGTTTCTACTTGGACAAAGCAAAACTATTTAGTTTCAGATTACTTATTTACATACAACAGTGTATGTGAGTAACGATAACCCTACATTATCTTCTTCTAAAATGTTAACCCTACTCTTCTGTAGGAGCCTTGACCCTTGGGAATCTTCAGGGTTCAATATAGTTCAGTACGTAGATACAGGTCACTTACAGTGATTGCAATGAAAAACCAAAAAGTCAAATGATCTTCTCTGTTGTAGCCTTATTCACCGTGGTTCAGTAGGCACCGTCCCTTGTCTATTCAACTCATAGAAGATTGGATCAAGTTGTTCACTTTCTGCAAAGTACGTCCACTCGGGTTGAGTACTTTCGGCTTGGCACCCCTGTTCTCTTTGATCTCCTGACTACTACCTGTTTATCTTTGCTGCCACTGAGTCCACTTGACTCAGTCTCCTCTGTGACAGTTTGAAGGATGTGTTCCACAGATATACTTGGTTTCAGTCTCCTACAGCTCTCTTGTGCAATCACCACTGGTCACATTGCTCGGTCCTTCTCCTGGATCAGAGTCGTCATTCACTGGGCTGATTCACTGTGGTCCCTCCTGAGTCATTCACCACAGGCTCAGTATGTGTCTCAATTTGACTATGTGAAACTTCTTGACTTTGAGGAACTTGTTGGCTTCGAGACACTTGGGTGCACTCTTCACCCCCCTCTACTCCGTCGGGGCAATCAGGAACTTAACCTTGCAAATTAGTGGTGCTTGTCATCACTTCTTCATCATGGTGTCTTGCTCATTGAGTGTGAGAGGTGTGCACTCGATTAGGCAGTCTGCCGCATTTGATGCTTGCGTTGGTGACCAGATGACCTGTAAGAGGACTCCAGGCATGATTTTCTAGCCTGCTTCTTCACGAAGACCCAGTCTCCAGGACTGATGTCATGGTGCTGCTGGTGGCTCGAAGGGCAGTTGCTACTTAGACCTGATGAGAGACCGAACACACCACATCGTCCAGTCCCTTGCAGAAGTCGAGAACCATATAATCTGTAACATTCACAAGAGCATTAGGAGGCAGCATCACGGCTCTTCCCATGAAGATCTCATGCGGCGACTATTCTGTTCTCTGATCAAGGGTACTCTGGAGACTCATCAATACTAGAGGTAAAGCATTGGCCACTTCAGAGAAGTGGATGCACATACCTTCGCAAGACAATATTTCATTGTCCCATTGATCTGTTCTACAATTCCAGATGCTTCAGGCCTGTAACTACAATGCAGTCACTGTTCAATGTGAAAGGCTACACACAGCATTCTCAGAACCTTATTATTTAAATGGGTTCCACGATCTAGCTCAAGAGAACCAGGAATTAAAACCTTGGTATTAATTCATGCAGCAATAGCTTGGCTACAGTGAAAGTTCTCCTCATGGCGTAAGTTTACACCCAATGGCAGAAGATACACACCACAACCAGGACATATAACAGTACACTACACACAGGCATTTCAGTAAAGTCTAACTACATCCTGTTAAAGGGACCTCCTGATCTCCTTATTTTACTCAATGTTGCTGGTGTCCTCCTTCCCACATTCAACTGCTGATGGGTCACACACCAATGACAAAGATTTTTGGCCATCATCCTGAAACAAGGGTTTAACCAATTCTGCCTGAACAACGTCAACATGGTGTCCCTCCCTATAAGAGCAGGACCATGGAAATGCCTGACCATAGGTGTCTGGTAAAACTGGTCTTCCATCGGCAGAGACCCAAATCTCATCTCCACGATTTATACAACCTGCTCCAACCCATCCTCGCTGTTCAATCTTTGGCACTTCTTCCTGCAGTCTCTTGACCTCCACCAACGTATCAGCAATGGTTAACAACAAATTCAAGTTGGTCTCATTCTCAGAGTCATTTGAATATTCTCCATTGAAGGCGCAGGACCCATTAGCACAACACCGAGAACTTTGTCAGCATACTGATTTCAGCAGTTACGTAATCATTTCTGTTCCTGTGTGCTATGCCCTTCATGATTGCTACTTTCTAGAGGCATTTGCAATGCACCAAGCAGCCTCGTGACATAATTTTGGTCCTGGATAAGAGACTCAGAAGATGTCGTAAACCTTCATTGTGAACACAACTGTCCAAAACTGTTAACAACACCAAAGCCATAGGGACTATCAGTGTAAATGGTAACTTTGACTTGGTCTGAACCACAGCCTACTCTAGTGAGAGTGACTGATTCAGCCACTTGGGCAGAGGTTACAACACACAGCCAAGTGGATTCTACTACACCTTCTAAGGTGCATACGACATAAGCAGCTCTCAAATTTCCCCCATCATTCTTCAAGAATGAGCCATCCACCAACAATACATAATCAGGCTCTGCAAGGGGTTCATCTTTGTTGTCCGGTCTTGGCTTGGTGCATAGTTTAGTCACATAAAGACAGTTATGTTCAACTTCCCTCCATCCATTTCTGTTTCAGGCAAAGACACTGTATCAGAGTTTAAACAAGAACATCTCTCCAACGTAATGTTGTCTGCCACCAAAATAATCTGCTCTTATATGGGTAGGCGGCTGCTAGTTAAATGTTGCGTCGTAGTACAGGTGAGGAGCACTTTCACAGAAAGCATTACTGTGAGGGTATCGCATAGCAATACTGTCACTTTGCTGAATGCTGATACCTACTGCAGCGACCACCTTCAGGCAACCCTGTTGCTACTCGGTCAAGAGTGGCGGAAAAATAGGCAACCAGTCTTATGAAGTCACCATACATTTGTGTGAGCACTGACAGAGTGCACCCTTCTCTCTCACTCCAATACAAAATAAACTTTACTTTAAACTGGCATTCCTAGAGCCGGGGTGTGGCAAAGACTTTCTCTCAGCTCGAGGAAGGTGTTCAGGCCTTTGTTGTCCCATGGTAGTGGATCAGATACATCCTTGAGTGTCAACCTCTGTAGAGGCCTTGCCACTCAGGAAAATTTGGGTATCCTCTGGTGACAGTAGCCCACCATTCCAATGAACATCCTGGCTTCTCTCTGCGCAGTGGGAGGGTTTATTTTTAATATGGTGGATATTTTTTCCTGCAATACCTTCCTTGGTCTTTTCTCAATTTGATGTCCCAGATAGAGGACGTTTTGACCATTTTCAGCCAGATCATTCAGTAAGGCAATGGTATCTTGCTTGCATGATTCTTGTGACATCGATGCCACTAACAGGTTGTCAATATATTGCACAAGGACTGAATTGCATGGTGACTTCAGGGTCTCTAGATTCTTTTTCAAAATCTGATTGAAGATTGAAGGGCTCTCTGTATACCCTTGTGAAACTTAGCCACATGCCAAAATTCTATTTTGGAACCGGAACTTGAAGAGAAACTAGCTCTCTTCAGGCGTGGGTTGGAAAAGTAAGCTTGACACAAATCGGCCACCATAAACCAATTCGCTTCACATTGTATTTAAAATTGTATTAGAGCAAGATTCGGTACCACAGGACAACATGAGACAATTATAATAATTAATCTTTATAAGGTCCTGCACAGTACGGTTCCTGCCATTAGATTTCTGCAGGCCCATGACAGGGAAATTACATGGACTTCCCAAAATCTCCTCCAAAATTCCCTGCTGTATCTAGACCAAATTGCTAGGGCAATTCCAGCCACCGTCTCTGGTGATAGATTGTACTGGGGCTCGGTGCAACAGTTTTTTGAACTGGTTCCGCACCTTTTATAAGTCCAATATCCCTTGCCTGAGAAATCCCAGACTTCAGATTTTACTGAATCTTTCAGATCAGGAGATACATCATCTGCTGTCATCCTGGGGAACAACCAACAGCAGTACCTTGTTTGACCAGTTTGAAATCCACATCCTCATCATGGGTCTGAACTTGACACCCTCCGGTGTACAGTAAATTATTCAATTTAACTTACATAATAAGTCTCGACTCAGCATGTGAACCGGACTTGAATCACATGCCACAAACTGATGGTCTTCTTCAAAGGAACCTATCTTTACAGAACCTCTCTGACACAGGGTTCACAATCTGTTTATTTGTTTTCCAGAGAGAGGTAGGTTTGGGACTTCCGCTGTTCTAACAGTGGAATGGGTAGCATCAGTGTCAATCAAAAATAACACTTGGTGGCCATTCACCTCACCTTCCATGAATGGACCACTCTGGTCTACCTCCAAGACTGCGCCAAGTACACAATCTACCTCCCCTCTCGGGCACCATCATTGGGACTGATCAGATCCATAGTCTCCAGACACATCAAAGACCAGGAACTGTTGGTAACTGTCATGATTTTCAAAGGGATTCGAGACCTGGTTCACATTGAACCCCGAGTTTCCCATATTTTGCTGAGCCATCGGGGCATGAGGCACCTGAACAATGGGGGCTTGTGATATATTGGGGTTCTGAGGTCTTTGCATTTGTACATTCTACAGCTGCATTGAATTGTAATTTTGCATTTGACCATATTCAGACATTCTGTTTGAGTTCAGTCTGCACCTCCTCTTCCAATGGCTTAATTTGTTGCAGTAATGAAATGGATTAGACCGCTTCAACGTCACCATATCTATTCCAGTCTTTGGATCAATTGGCACACTGTGACCTCTAACTTGTGGGACATCGTTCCCATTATGCATCATTTGTCCTCTTCCTTAAAATCCAACGCCCTGAATTCCACCACCAATGCCATTTCCCATGTATGGGCCATTCTGAAACCCCTTTTGCGCTTGGTTTGTTTGGGCTAACATGAATTTTTCCTTAAGCTTATTCTGTTTCATCTCCAATTCATCACTACAGTACTTCGCGTGCCGAAGTATTTCATCCAAAGGTTTACTCTGCCAGCAAATTACATTCTGCTGGATGTGTGAACTGATTTTTGGATGCAACCCAAGGACTTTCAGGGTTTTCAACACACCTATGCTGTCTGAATCGCTGCAGAGGGAGCTCATAATGGGTGTGTACAAACTTTTTAGCTTCCTGTGTAGTTCACATAATCTTCAACCAATCAATCTCTGCCTGTGGGACCTTACCCTTCATGACATTTATCACTTGATCATACTTCTGCATGACCTAAGGAGATGGGGAATTTGTATGTGCTACGCTGGGGGGTTCTGCATTAGGCCACTGTATTGACACATTACATTCTGCCCATAAGTCATTGGAGACCACAATGTCACAAAAGGTATAGAAATCCTCCACCAACACCTTAGAAATCTTTACAAATCGCTCAACTTGGGTGTACCACAAATCAGGATTTTCTCTCAATTTTGGGAATTGATTTTTAAATGTAGGGAGATCACCTCGTCTCCAGGGCACATGCACATAGCCTCCTCCTTGTACCTCTCTCAAGAGGTAAGTGCTTGTGTCCATATTGGTTTGTAGGTCTTCTTTATTTGTCCCCCAGAATCCTCTTTAAACATCCTCTTCTTTACCTTCTGGGTCCACTTGTCCCTAATCATCTCCAGACGAATCCATTTTTGTATGCTAGTTACCAGTTCCCTCACATGTATTTTCAAACTAAGGCTCCTCATACTAGCAAGTATGTCATCACTTACATGCGCTCTGAAACATTTCTGTAGAGTCTGACTTTTAGATAGCTCAAAATTGTATTAATTGGCCAATTCTTATAGCCTTTTGTGTGCTTTTACAGCAAGTTGAGTGGCATCCTTACATAAGAACAATAATTCTTCTTCGTGATACCCAGATAAATGTCTCGTGTCCAGGTTTCCCTTAATGAGTTCAACCAGCTCCATTTAACCTAACAACATTTAAGGGTCTTGGGTTGTTCATGTTATAAGCCTGTTGTCAACCTCCTCTGTCTCTTCACTTCCTGTTGATTCTCCCTGCAACTGGGATCGGGCTCCTGATTCCAAAAATCCAGTAGCACCTGGTGCACCAGTTGTTATGAACACTACAGATGGGTCCGGTGCAACAGCACCCCCTAAAGTACTTGGGGTGAATACAACTATTTGGGAAGTCTGAGCTGTGGGACCAGTAGTGACAATTGGACTCTGGAAACCATACTTGATGCTATTGGGATCTGGGCTGTTACAAGTAGGGCAGTTGCAATCAGGATTGTCGAAATCGGATCTGTCACGACTGGGTCGTCACTGTCAGGACCGTCATCACTGGTGCTGTCACAATAGAGGCTATTATAGTTGGGGCTGCAGAAGATGGCCCTCCGTGTTAAACCTGGACTGGGTTAGCGGATGCATTCGCATTATTTCCATTATCTGACAGAAGGCAGAACTATGTTGTGTGGGGAGGTCGGGATGACAGCAATTCTTTTAAAAAGTAATCACTAGAGTCAATACCAATGGTAATCTTAGACAGGGCACCTGAATCCTTCTCTTCCTGCGCTTTCTTCTTCGTTTTATCATTTGTTAATACTGTAAGCATCCTAACACTCTCAATCATATCTCTCCTCTACACCTGCTGTTCAGCATCCCATTTTGCATCCATCTAACTATGAACTGCCATTTTAGCTCGATTCTGATATTGATTATTAATAGTATTTTTGTATAAAGTATTATTGTAGAATAATGTTATATATTTATTGTAAATGTAGAACAAAATCTACTTAAAAAAATATTGAAAGTGGTTCTAATGTAGCTACACAGGAGTATTATTTGCAGTAACTAGGGCTCCCTTGCAGCATGTGCATTTTTTCTCATTAAGACCTCATAAATGTTCTTTTTCCCAGTTAAAGGTTTCACTGGGAGAGCATTGGCCTTGATCATGAGCACTTTCTTATACCTGAAGGCTTTCATATACTCACCAATCAAATTGTGCCACTTGTCGTAGGGACCATTTGTGCTAGACTGGAAGTGTATGAAAGGAGCTGGCATCAGCAGCACAATTCAAACTACAGTGAAACCTATTTGGTTCCACTAGAACGACAGGTAGAAATGATGTCCAAACCTTAAACGTTTATTAGCAGATTAGTCAAGTTACAGCTTTAATCAATTGATAAATCAGTTTACCAAATAAGCATATATATCAATTTGGTTAATCAATCTGAAGTTATATAGTATATTGATGGCGATACAAATCATAACCAAATATAAAATGCAGAACAGAGAATAAATTGGTTCCATAAAGGAACTTTCCTAAGTTAAATAAAGCATGGAGAGTGGCAAGGTAAAATTCTAAGCGGAAGGCGTCCGTCCTAGATGAACCAAATTAAGGTTCAAGGGAAATAGGCATAGGTGTTCAAGAGACAAGCTTAAGAACCAAACAAGAGGAAATAAGCAGATTTAGGGAAACGTCTTCCCTCTGTGAGGTGAGCACTTGATTTGCTAAACTATTCTAAGGGACGCACAGTTATATCAAACAGAATTCTCAAGAATCTTCGTCCCACCCAGTCCCTCCAAATGGGCCAATCAAGATACACTGTCTTCTGGGAGGAGGTACACTCTCTACTTTCCCATCCCTGGACAAAGGCTCACACAGCTGCATGACCATGTAAATATCAGCTGTCTGATCTGCCTGGTTCAGAAAGCTCTTTCTCATCCCAATACACTGTGAAAATCACAAGTATCCAATTAACTTTTAAACTAACATTTCTAAACAATTAACATTTCTTCTAACTAATGAGATTGATAAGACACCCGCAAGAGAAAAGAAAAATGAAAAATCGCATGTCAACCAACAGTACATTTCATAAAACAATACTTCGAGAGGCTCTATCCTGCTCGCAGTCAGGACAACGTTAAGAAAATCCCAGTTAAATGGATTCAACCATGTCTAGTGGTGGCTGGCTTGGATCGGGAATGGCGGGCGGGGAGGTTAAAAAAAATAAAAACAAACTTAAGTTATCGCCGCGTCTCTCCAGTAGGGCCGGAAACAGGAAGCACACAGGCTCCACTAAGCCAAGCACTATGCTGCAATGCAACGCTGTGATTGGTCTGAGCGCCCTGGTTCGGCGCTCAGATGGGGACTGGGAGTCTAGGCATGTTCTCCACCCAGGCTGTAATGCAGCCTGGGTGGAGAAAATGCAAAGTGCGCATGACTGTTTGGCTGGCCCAAGACAGCCGGCCAATCATTCATGCGCACTTACAGAGCTACCACTCCTCCCCCTGCTCTGTGAGCAGAGCAGCCCCACCCCGCAAAGCTGCAGCAGCAGGAAAAAATAAAATGATAACGTCGAGTTATTATCATTTTATGCATTTTATTTTTCCTTTTTTACACTGCTAAAAAGCAGTGGGGTGATGCTCCTCCACCTTAGTGGAGGAGCCGCCACTGACTATGTCATAAGCAATACATTAATTATACCTATATCGAGCACACGTCGGAGATCAGGAGGAGTTCGGCTACCGCGGCACCAATTGAAGTGCCTTGTATAGGGCGGATATGCCCTTCCTTAAATACGCATTTGGAATTAACACTTACATACTCACCTGACCCACAAGGGGGTGGAATGTCTTTCTTCGTTTTTGACTTCCAATTACTTTTCCATGTGGACGGTGTAATTTGGAAATTAATGTCCCTCATCAGACATATTTTTGATACTCTTGACAACAGGACCAGACGCTATGCATTGACCTCATTGCATTCTTGCCCTGAAGAAGTCCATTATTTGTTGGACGAAATGCGTTGGCTGGCTTTATGAGTATTTAAGAGAAGCATTAATAAAAGAAGAACATTATTGGATTCGTGAAATTCGTTGGTACCAATTTCCAAAATTTCTGTGATCATTTTGATTTTATTGTATGTGGTGCATCTCTAGTTGTAATGTTTGAATACATTAATTATACTTCAGTTATATAAGTGTGGCGCAGCTATATTGACGTAATGCGCCACATGTTATCACACGGGTAAATGTTTAACACACTAATTAACGTATGATTAGTACTAATTAGGGAGCATTACATTTCTGCTGTTCCAGTCTGCATGCCCTTGTTACGTTTCTTCATCCTATGAGATCCAGTTTAGAGGAAGCAGGACTTTTAACAAGCTTCAGCAAAGACAATAGGTTTGGCATTGGTTGCCAGCGTATTGGCTTTATCAATGCTTTTTAAAAATGTTTTTAAAAATCTTTGATAAAAACCATTAAAAAAGGGTGGCTACCCGTATGTGCACAGGAGTGTATGTGCACAGGGAGACGTCTTTGAGATAAAGTTTTGCAAACCCATTCAAAGATGGTCACCCTAATAAGAGTGCACATGCACAAGCATGTGTGGCCATCTTTGAATGGTTTGGAACTGAAAGTCCATTTAAAGATGGACACCAGTGTATGTGTGAACCAGAGAGGCAGTCTTTAAATTAGTGGAAACCTATTCACAAAAATGGGTGCCCATGCATGCACACTTAAGGACCGCCATTTTTGAGTTGATTAGAAGACCATTCATAAAATGACAGCCGCAATGAGTCTATATGCCGTATGCACTGAACGCTGTGGCGAGGGCTCAGCAGCACTGACTGGATAAGTGCTGGGACCTCTCAAAGCAAATAAAATAAATGTAAAAGAAAAAAAAAAGCAACATAATGGTCCGCAAGTGCCTGGCACGGAGTGAGACTACTTTTCCTGTAGGTGACCTTAAAGTGCTTCAGCAGAATGACGTCACTGAAGAGAGAAACAAATCAGTGGCAGAAGTGGGCTGATCTCTTGCCACATGCTGTGGTGAACAGAAGAAAAATTTGAATGACAGTAAATCAGACCAATGTATAAAGAGGGCTCGATGAACGTAAGTATATATTGTATATCTCTTTTTTGTAAAATTAAAACATCAGACCTAAAAATTGCTTCTTCCCCACTAATACAGAGCAATCCTGCAGCCAAGAGATGCTGCCATCTGACTTTGAAACCCCTTGAGCAGAGCATATCTACAGAGTTTTAAAACGAAATATCTTCCTGAATTTTGTTGAAAAACACCTATAAGCACAAAGAAAGCTTTTTTTAGTAAAATGTACGAATTCATATTTTGAGACGTTTTGGGACTAAACATTCATTTTGAGTTTTAGGGAACAAGCAATAAAGCTGTATAAATAATTCTAGATGTTGAATGAGTTTTAATCTGGTGCTTTTCCTGTTCAACGACCATTTTACTTTGTCAGCGCATAATGTGCACTGTGACCTGCACTGATCAAATATGTGCGGTTTGTTGAACATTGCTGGTTAAATTATAACTTTTCTCCTTTCTGTGTTCACGAAGAAATTCTATTAGTCAGATAGTATGTGGTTTAGGCATGCCTTTGCTATTCTCTAATATGGCGTTTAACAGTGCAAAATTAATAGTTTCAAAAGCTGCAATTTTAGCATTGACACAAGCATGACAAAGCCACCATATGAGGCCTTAATGTGTGTATATATGCCTATATGTGTTTATATATGCATGCGAACAGGTGCACACATACACACACTCGCTCTCTCACTCTCTCTTTGACTTAGTCACTCACTGGCCAGCCCAGAGTAAGAGCAGCAAATGGCGCCACCCGCTTGTTAATCCTTTCACTGCATTGAGCTCTCTATGGTGCTCCTATTGAAGACTCTCCCTCCATTAACCAGAGTCATTGTCACAGTGGCAGTGTGTGGCTTTCCCTGCCGCCCATTGCGTAATTTGTAAAAGAAAAAGTATCAGACCCGAAGGTTTGCTCAGAAGCTAGCAGCCAGTGCTATTGAAAGTCGGGGTGTTGAATACCAAATTGCGTAATCTTGATTTCACCTCATGCCTTTTAATCCACCACCAGACCAGTGTTTAATTTGAGCTGGTGGTTTCCAGTGCTCGGCACCGGCACTTAATTGCCAACACTGGCACTTATTATAGTCTGCCACATGGTGGCGCTGTTCATCTAATTTAGGGATGAGCATAACAACAGTTGTTTATTAATGAAATAAGCATTAAAAATGACTAGCACCTGCAGCCCAAGCTTTGGGGGCCTGGAATAGTCTGAATAATCACACTTGTAGGAGTGTGATGGTTTGTAGTTATGTTGGTAGTGTCATTGGCACCGCTGGATGGTGCAAGCTGCAGGTGCCTCCTGACGAGGGCACTGGCACTTATTGTTTTTTTTTTTTTTTTAACAAATTAAGCACTGCACCAGACACTCCTTGCCCCCTTATTTCACTCTTGCACACTGCTTCTTTCTCCCTGTGTCACATTTTTCAGTCTTTCTCGTCCTACTTCTTTACCCTTTGTGTGTTTTTCACTCTTTACCTCTGGTTCAAAGTCTCATGAGGAAAAATAAGTCCTAAAAATAAGTGCTGATGGGCCTCGCCTACAACCACTGGCTAAGATTAAACACTGACTGCACAACAGAAGAAAATACAGTCAATGACGTTGTGTAGGAAAAAGCAGTTGAAAAGGGATTTGCCTGGATGACTGTCGTAAAACTACAGTGGCTATTCCTCAGAAATCTTTGTTCTAAAGAAGTCTGCGCAACAGCCCTATTCAGTCCATCGTCGGTCCGGGTTTTGTCATTCCAGTTGTTCCCTATAAAAAGATTGGCCAGGCTGCAGATGGGCATGGAGGTCTGTAAGAGAGAGAGAGCGCACATTAATTAGTATTTGGACTCTTTATGTCACCTTATGAACGTACAAGGGGAGTAGAATATACTCATAGGAAGGTGTGGTAACTGACTCCAGGCTGGTTGTAGTATTTCAAGAGTATTTATTGAAGTAGTTACATGTCCAGTAGTTCAGTCCAGGACTAGCCCCACCAGGAGCAGCCAGCATGCTGCTCAGCCCTTCTCCAACTGTAGCCTCTCACTCCCAACATTCCATATTACATCATTCTGAGAGAATCTCACTGGCAGAGCATGAACCACATTGAAACCAGGATACTACATATCCTCCTTTCTTCCAAAAGGAAAACCGAAAAGAGAAAAGCAGAAGCTAGACGAACGGAAGAGAGAAGAGAGAACCAAAGACTATGAAGAGCAGTGGGAGTAAAAAAAGAAACAACAAGAGAAATGTGATAAAACAGAAAAACATAAACCATTACCCATCCTCCTTCCTATATATTAACAAAGAGAAGAATGAAACAGAATAGAAGGAGAAACCAACAATGACTACCACCTGCACACCAACTGGCCAGACAGGTATGCAGGGAGGCAAGTCAGAGCAGGAAGAAAACAAGGAGACAGAGAAGAAGAGAAATACAATAGATTACTCACACTTCTCCATCATGTAATGAAGACTGAATAATAAATAGAGAACAGCACTGGGCTATAGTGTTAAAATGAAACAAAGCGTAACATTAAGAGTAAAAACAAACACCCAGTGAAACGTAAACCATGTACTATGGTAATGGGACTAGAACCCAAACCATACACCCATAAAGGGTAACAACTCGCTTGTGCAAGGGTAACCTCGAGTGGAGGTAAGACATAGTGCACTGATGCAACAAAGAAAACCCACACTGTAAAACATGCACAATGTAAAAAAAGAAGAGACAGTGTGATACACCTCGGAAGGTCAAATGTTGTGCACTGCGCAGTGGGACAAAAACCCACACTAGACACCTTGCGTAAGGTAAAAACATGCACTAAATAGTGCAGATAAAAGTAAGCGTATGAAACACCTCGAATGGAAGTCATGTGTTATGCACATAACGATGGGAGAAGACCCAACAGACACACCTCGTGGAGAGGTCAAGGGTTGTGCATAGTAGGAGCGGGACTACAGTCCACGCAACACACCTCGTGTACTTCTGTACCAAAAGGAACGATAAACATTGTGCACTGTACAACAGGAACAATAAATATTGTGCACTGTACGATATTGACATTATGAAGACTAAGTGAGGTTGTGCACTGTAAAACAGGAACGATAAATAGACTTTACCGGCACAATTTCACCAAAATTAACTGACAGAATAACTCGAATTGAGGTAAAATGTAGTGCACCATGTGTAAGGAGGCACCTCGTGGAGAGGTAAAGACAATGTGCACTCACCAATGGGAATAAAACCCATGCGAGACACCTCGAGTAGAGGCAAAACGTTGTGCACCGGTAGTGCACTGTAGCAACGGGACTGGAACCCGTGCGACACACCTCGTGTGGAGGTAAAACATTGTGCACTGCAACTGTAGCAATGGGACAAACAAACCAAGGAACACACCTCGTGAAGAGGTCAAAGTACTGTAAAAACATTGAGCACCGTACAAAGGGGACGTAAATGGTATAATTATAACAATAGTCCCACAAAGCTCTGGACAAACCATGCACAAACAATAAATGGCATTTAAAATACATAATGAAACATTGGAGCGCAAAGTAAAAACGGCAAACGTAAGAAACAGCATGGCAGGTAAAACGTGTCTTTGACACAGCTTGAAACGTGAGGAAAACCATGGCCCGGAGATGTTGGTGACCCACAAAGATTCCGTATCGTGTGGAGAAGTATAAAAGTACCTCCAGAGTGTCACGGGTTAGCACGTGTCTCTGCTGCAGAGCGTCCATTGATTTAACCACAGTCCTTGTAACAGCTGACTGACTCTGACGAATCACCCGATCCCACAACGACGATCCCTGAAGTACTTTGTGTAATAGTAACACACCGGTGTCCAAAACAGCATCCCTTAGCCTCAGAAAGATGATCTAGACGATCTAGAAACACAGACCCCCACTCGCGGCAAACAAACCCACACCACTGATGAAAACGTGGTTGGCAGCACTGACAAAAACATGGGGCAAGTCCAACCCCAAGATGGCGGCACGTTTTTCACGCTGCGCCGGGTGGCTCACAGCACGTCCGTGCAAGCAGGGAACCTCAAGCAGCATCCGGCAGGAAACGGAGGACGTCACAGGCACCATGAGGAAGAAGAAGGTAAGCGCGCTCTGATTGACACGCGCCACATTTTTGAAAAAAACACGGCGGTTGACAAAGGGACACATTCCCAATGTATGAAAGTTGCCCAACAATCAAAGACAGGCCGTCTTGATGTAGGTACACATGTAACGTGGATCGAAAAAGAATTACCCCATAAATCCATAATTGCATAACTGCATAACTGTTAGATCGGAGTATTAACACTGTAAATGTGCACTGCTCTGCTTCGTGCGTTGTTGCCGGTGAGTTGTTTAGAACACGAGTATGTTGACAGCTGACAGAATTGACAGGTCCGTTTTGGTGCAGGACCCAACGTAGAGACTTTTGCTTCTACAGTAGATGCAAGGGGTACATGAAAACGTCATGCAGGCACCTCCTTGGTAGTGTCCACATCTAGATGTCCCAGCAACAGGAATTGGAAAACCTTGAATATTGAGGCAGTTAGACAACGTAGTCACTGGTTAAGATAACTTGTAGATGTGAGACAAACAGTGGGCAAACGAAAACTTGTCCCAAGCCAACTTGATTTTGTGAGGCACATGCAGAAAACGTGTTTGCGCAGAAACAAAAGTACCTCACTGGAGACACAAACAGGCAGCAGCTGATTACCTTTCAGTGTCAAGGCTCTGTAGACACAGCAGGAACTGGCTTGGGCTACAGCTGAAACGGACCCTGTAGGGACAGCAAGCAGAGACTTGAGCTGCAGTTGAGACAGGATCTGGCACTGTTGCGTAGAGGGCGACCGATGTAGAGGTCACTGGTGGGGCTAAGATGTTGGGGCTTACAGTTGAGTAAGCGCAGCTGTAGTTGCAGGAGTTGCTTCAGCTTGACAGGAGGTTCCCAGATACTCCACACTTGAAAATGGAGGTCTTGAAAGGTACACACGCAGGTTCTTTGAGGTAACTCGTCGCCATAAAAATGTGGTAACTGACTCCAGGCTGGTTGTAGTATTTCAAGAGTATTTATTGAAGTAGTTACATGTCCAGGACTAGCCCCACCAGGAGTAGCCAGCATGCTGCTCAGCCCTTCTCCAACTGTAGCCTCTCACTCCCAACATTCCATATTACATCATTCTGAGAGAATCTCACTGGCAGAGCATGGACCACATTGAAACCAGGATACTACATAAGGATTAACGCATAACTTCGGACATAACTTATGAACTTTGAATGCCTCTGGGGAAGGTCTTACAATGTGTTCAATACCTAGACAAGCTCACCTGAACAGACTCAATTGTGTACATATTTGGGTTGTCCCTGAGCGATGGCTTTGTGGGTTGTGTACATGTGTCCTGCATCCATTTAACTTACGTTGCCAGGAAGCATACTCCATGATAGCTTCTTCATAGAAATGGAGCGGTTCTGCTTTCTTCTTGTGCTGGCACACTTTGTGCTGTCTAACGCCAACTTGTGCATACTCAGGATAGTTTCTGTGCACAAAAACTATCCTTTGAGGCTTTTGCCATTTTGTATGTCCGCTACAGAATGCAGCAAACAGGCAAGGGGAACATATTTCTCCTTGTTACACTAGCCTCAGGCAGGCGCACCACTTTGGTGCATACTCATGTCTACATCTCTTTGTAAATATGGGTTTGTGTCAAAATCCATGGTGGTTTCACAAGAATGCCCCTGCAAGACCCATGAAATGCTTACCTGTGCCACAGGACTCAAGCTATACCTCCCTGATGAGGTCTAAGTAGGTCGAACCGGTCTGGGGTTTCTTGTCTTCCTGTTCAGTGGGAACTTGGCCTGTCTGTTTGATCTTAATTGTTCCAATTGGAGCAGGATCAGAGCTGAATCCTGTCTGACAACGTGTGGTAGTGTTTTTCTGGGTTTAGATTTACGTGAAATAAATAACGATGAAGAATAATGTTTTTATTATGGATCCAATACGCAAACGACAAATTAACATGAATGCAGTCGAAACTAATTTAATGTGATATATAGAAGTGTTATTGGTGTGGTTATTGGTGTGACATATTTTCTGAAAATCGCCCTATTTGATAACATGGATGCTGTTCTGATGCTGTTCTATCATTCACTCCTGCTCTTCCCCTGACATCTCCTTCCCTGCGTAACTCATGTCCTCACAAGCTCTATAGACATGATAGAAAAAGAATGTAATGGAGTTTTACAATGTTCATGCAACGTAAATTTACTTTCTAGTGTTCCTAACTATGACTTCTCAAGGCCTCGTCTACTGCAGTTCAATTACTGAGCATGATCATATTTCTTTGTATGAAGACTTGTTGAAATGATTCATATTGCTTTGGACATTTCCGAATAGTAACAGCACAGAAGTTGCTCGATGATTTCTAAAAATGGGTTAGTGCTTATGAACTTAGAAGTGACACTGAAAACTCTGATTTGCTGAATAATTTGTTACTTGTGATCATGCCATGATGAGATTGCATTTTTATAATTTGTTAAGCAAGAATTGTGTTTAAGAACCCTTGATTTGGTGGCTGGCCATGATTACTTTCCTTTCCTACTGGGGATGCTGACTGATTTCTTTATGATTTGACTGTTCATTTGAAACTTAGAAATTATTTCTAATTCTTATTACTCTGTATAACTGCATTTGAGCCTTCATGGCATTTATTCTGAACCATTTGATTTTGATGTTTTTGTAATAAAACCCTTTAACCTTTCCTCTGATTTAGAACTCAGTTATTGAGTGGTGCCTGTTAATTTTGATTATTATTCTGCTAAATTGATGTTGAGGAGGGTGCCTTTTAACTCAATATCAAACTAGGGGTGGAACTGAATGTGCCAAATTCAGGTTGATTCAAATTTTGGGGTGTCTTAAATATTGGGGTAAGGGCTTCTGCTCCCACCGTGGCATGGTGGACAAAAAAATGATTGGCTGGCATGCTGCTCCTAACAATTACCTGCGGCAGCAAGCATTCCAACCATCACCTTTTTATTTTCCTCAGTGGGATTCTTTTCTGTCAGCCCAGCAGATGGTAACTTCTATAGGTTTTAAAATTCCACTAGCAGGCACCAGTGTTGCAAATTAATTCAACATGGGCATGCAATAACCGCTCACTTGATTATAGAGAAGCCAGGCCTTATATGCTTCTCAAAGGATCTCGCTGAGAAATAAGACCACACGGGGATTGAAATTATTTCCCAAATTTAGTTCAATTAGAATTATAGTTTGTGAATTAAGCCATTGTAGGTTAAAAGTATTTGTCGATGTCACAACGTTATTGCTCATTAGGAACCTTCAAGGTATGTTCAGAGCTGTCCAGGCAATCAGACTGCTTCCTTTGTGGGCTTTAACTGCCCTTACAGGCCCATAAAAGGAGTAGTCTGTGCTTCCGGATCCTTGCTCCTCTGGTGTGCCCTGCTTCATCTTGTCCCCCTCCACAGACTTTTAAATCAAGGTCTGCGAGGAAAAACAGCTGTCCAAATCAAGCTCTGTTGCATCTTAGCCATTTGCTCTGTATGTTATGCTGTGCTGGCTGCCCCCCCTTCCATGCTTTAGAGTAATATAAGTCCTAACAAATATTTAAAAGTAGAAAAAAATAAAAAAGCTGACATGTTGCTTTATTTTTTGACAGGCATTTGGGCTTACATTCCCCTTAAGCAAAGGATGTGGCAGGTTGGTAAAGGGCAACACGGAGAGTGAAACGCTTGTGTAGAGATGTCACTGCTCTGGGAAAGGAGGGGGTGCTAGGGGCTTTATCTCCTTACCTACAGGGGAATAATAGCTGTTCATTACCTGGACCTCATTATGGATCCGTCCCAGAAGTTTGGGCCCATAATTGTAAGGAGGATAAATAAAATATGTTATAGCCTGCAGGTGTAGGCAATAACGCTTAAGTAATATGGATTGACAAAATAGGATCTTAAAACAATCTTTCACTTAGGTTACCTCTAAGGGTACTGCCACATCAGTTATACCCTAAAATAATGCGTTATGTAGAGCTTGGTTGCATATTTCACTGGATTAAATTTAAGAAAAATCAGGGAACCGAAGAAAGACTGGATTGTGTGCATACGGTGCTGTCTACAAATAAATGTGCCTTCACAAAGTATGAATCTGTACAAGTGGGATAATCAGTAAAAGACGTAGTTTAATTACTTAAAAGTAGTTGTGTCCCCTCTTTTATTGTAACTGGTCTCAGATAGAGTTAAGAATATTGGAATAATAACATAGTAATATAGTAAAAATGAAAAATAATAGCTAATTCATAGTTAATACAGTGTTATGTAAGATATCTTACACCAAGAATGCTTTTACATTTTTATATTTTTTTTTATCATGATTAAAATAGGACTGAGCAGATTTTAAAATGTGGCCTTCAAAGCGGTCAGACTCCATACTTGGTTTAATCTGAAAACTGCTAAATTTACCACCTTTACCCAACACAAAGGTTTAATATTTAAATATATGATTTTGTAAGAAACTTCTTAATAAGAGGCACTTACTTACCTTTTTCCTGCAGTGTTCATCTTGTAATTAATTCAATACTCAGGTAGAGTTATCTGTTAACAAATACAATTTCTCTTTCCTATTTCGTGATGTTTTGCACTTGTAAAGTGCACAAAATATCCTTCTTCCTAAATAACTAAATTTGGAGGTTGTGTTATTGCAAAACCTATTTGAATAATAAGGATGAAGAAGTGTATGAATATTAATGTGTGAGGTAAATCGTGAATAATTGTAATGTTGTAAATCTTTATTGGTATACTGAACTACAACATGTTTTATGCCCCAGACGGTTGTCACATCATCACTCATAATTATGTTTTTGAAGGTGGAGGCTGCAGTATCGGCTGCTAAAGATGCATTTCCAAAATGGTCATCCAAAAGCCCTCTAGAAAGATCTCACATCTTGAACAAGCTGGCGGATCTTATTGAACAGCGGCTGGAAGAGTTTGCGCAAGCTGAGTCAAGAGATCAAGGTAAATGCGGATGAGCTCCAAGAAAATCAAAATAATTTTGTTTATGTAAGAACAGGTTGGCAAAACTGTGTGATGGGATGCTGTGGGGTTGTAGCTAGTGGAGACCATACTAGCACCATCCTGAATAGACCTGACAGGATCCCAAATGAGCTTTTTAAATCCAACTTGGACATCTGAGGTCCCTACATGAATCATCTTTCAAATTCGATATTAAAGGGTATGAAGATCCCACCTACCTGGATCACCGCAGATGCTTCTCAGAAGATTTTCTAAAGGCAAGCATCAGTGCTTCTTTTGGACTGGACCACGTAGGAAAACATAATCTCCAAGTTCAATGTGGGGTTCAGATGTGGCATTAGCACTGTTGATCAAATATTCCATTTTAATTGTATTTTTTGAAAGGCGGGAGTCGACTTTTGTCGCTTTCATCGATCTCTGTGCTGCCTTTGATCTAGTCTCAAGAGGACTACTGTGGGGAACCTTAGATAAGATGGGCATCCCCTTCAATCTATTGGCAATTCTGGTACGGTTAGATGAAGAAAATTATGCAAGGGTTAGGTGGGGCTAGCAGGGCCAACTCACAGACCCCATAAGGACATTGCGGGGGTGAGGCAGGGCTGTGTCCTGGCCCCAACCTTATTTTTGTTGTACTTAAATGGCGTAGTGAATTGGCTGTATAGGGATGGCTGTGACTCCCCCGAAGTTTCAGGCCGGGGAAACGGTTGGAACAACACGGGCAGAGCCACGTGTGTTCCAACAACGCAAGCGGTACTATGCTTGCCTTAACTATGCATATGCCTTAACTACGCATATGTGTGGTTAAGGCAGCAGGGCCGGACTGGGAACTGAAAGCAGCCCTGGCAAATTTTGCCATACCAGCCCCCATTGGGCGTGTAGCGAGCATGCGCAGCCAGCGAGACCGACCGCTACTACGGGGGTTTGGGGGGGGTCTCCCCCCAAGAAAATTTAGGAAAAAGACAGACCAAAATGGTGAATTTTACAGCACATTTTTCATTACATATTCAATTGTATCAACTTTCAAAGCACAGTAAATAGTAGATGATGACCTTAAAGAGCACCAGGTTACCCACCCAGTCATATGTACCCATAGACATTCTTTCAGAGAGCACCAAAAATAGACACAAGTAGTGAATCAGAGAGAACAAAGTAAAAGTGAGACCAGCCCCCACATGGTGTGTAGCGAGCAAGCGCAGTGAGCAACCACTACTAGGGGGAGTTTGGGGGGTTGTCGCCCCAAGAAAATTTTGGAGACAGAAAGGCCAAAACAAAGCATTTTTCAACACATTTTTCATTACATATTAGATTGTATTAACTTTTAAAGCATAGTAAATGATTACCTTATGGAGCACCAGGATACCCAGTCATAAATCACAGACATTCCTACAGAGAACACTAAAAAATGAAATGTCGAGCACGAAACATGAATTTAAATATAACCAATTTATTCTTCATATAAAATAGCATAAAGACATTTAAAACGCACTTAACTTCAAACAATTGTGCAGAGGTTCAGAGTAAAAAGTGTACAAGACAATGTGCCAAACATTAAATGGTTTTTATATCCTGAGTTTTGTAAACAGTGCTAAAATAAAGCACCTTATGTAAAGTGCAACAGTGCACAACATTATGATTGTGGGCATTTTGACATTGTAAACAGTTAACATGACCTGCCTGCAGCAAATCCTTAATATGAAATACTGTTAAAACATAATAACGTACTTCTTCTCAAACAGTGTTATATTCAATTGCACTTTGCATTAATTTGTGTCAAGAGGGTGTTTCACGGATGACATGTGGCAGCAAGTCCCCAAGCAACCACCCATGGGTTTTGATGTAAAGCCCTACCTACTAACAAAGGTAGACCTAGATTTAAGACAAAAGCTAACGCCTTCTTTGAGGTTTTCCAAGAATGCATGCATGCTCTACAGTACAGCATAAATACAGTACAGTAAACATTTTAAAATTTGCCTAAGCATAGGATTTTGTAGTGGATGGATATTACTTGTTGTTTCAGTGCAAAACCTCTGCTAGACATAATGCTCACAGCCTTTCACTATGGTATAAAGGTGTGTGCGTGGTGCAAAGCAGGCTCAAAGAGAGCCAACGCAAGGAGGTCAACTCTGGTTATTGCACTGCGTTGTATGATATTTATAAATGGCCCTCAAAATGTTGACGGTAACGTGCAAAAGTCAAATGCTTTTCGGGTCCAGAGTGCAACGTCAAAGAAAATATTTTATTAGAAGTGCTCAGCTTAGAAATGTGGTAACTTGAGCTCACATTTTAAAGTGTTAACATCCCTTGCATCAATTTGCTTTTGGAGGCAAAAAGATCAATGACCTGAGAGGAGGAAAGAGTCAATGCCAACTTATAGGCATTAAAGAGAGAAGAGTAGACTTTACTGTACAGGTTATAACGCAATAATAAACTATAGCAGCAAGCAATACAGTCCTTGCAAGTCTTACACTTATACTTTTTTGCCCAACATTAGCGTACTGTACTATCTCATCCTCAAAGTTGAGATAATGGGTGTCTAAGTCTTACTCATCTTCAACTTCTTGGATGATACTGTACTCTTCCTCAATACTGAGTTTTAGTCTGCTCCACTTAGATGCAAAATCAAGCAACTCATGCTGCAGTTTTTCAACAGATGCTTCCGGATCAAATCTAGTTAACAAGCCACTTAGTCGTTGAAGAGCATTTTGGGGAAAGTTCTGGAGGATGTCTTCAAAGTTTCTGGGGTCCAGGCATGCCAAATCTGCAAACAACTGGCCATGAGTTGTGAATCGACTTTGCAGGTTGGTAACTACTTTGTCCATTGCAGCATTATAAACTTCTATCCTGTATTTATCAGTAGCTGACCTGATGGGTTCATCAGTCGCAGTTTCGCCAGGCATCATCTTCTTCCTGCGTACTCGAACCTCTGGGAAGTCAACTTGAATCAAAATTTCGCTATCACACTGAACCAATTTTTCTTTTGCCCAATTGATGAATGTATTTGTAGCATCCATTATGCTGCTGAACTCCCGACCCTGTTGCTGTAGGGAGTCAATGGTTTTAGTCACCATTCGATGTGCCTGCAGTACGTCAAGACCTTGTGTTTGCAAGTACAGAGATAAAGGAGTGGTATTTTGAAAAATAAACAGATACATCTGTGCAGTCAAAATGGTGTCAAATGTAACTAGTGACTTTAGAAATGAAATGGCTTTGTATCTGATCTCATCATTGAAGTTATCTGATGTGGATATCTCTTCCATAGTTTGAAGAACCTCAATGTACACAGATTTGCTTGGGTCATTGTATAGACCAAAGATTTTTTTGAGTGCTACATCTTTGGCTCACCATCTTGTTTCTCCAATTATAGAGATGGACCGAAACCGTGCTTCAATACTTTTGTCTCGCCACACGTTCATTCGAAGGTATGAATCTCTGAGAAATACGGCACAAGAATTTAACAGCCCAAACAGTGATACTGCAGATACAGAGGTTTTAGTGACATCAGTTATAACAAGGTTAAGTACATGCATGTAGCACCACACATGAATCTGATCAGGTGCTTTTTTACTCAGCCATGCTGTGAACCCATTATACTGTCCTTGCATATTGGAGGCTCCATCTGTTGAGTTACCAACACAATTTGCAATGCTAATGTTCATGGATTCAAGTGCAGTGCAAACTAGCTCACACAATGCCTTTCCAGTTGTCATTGTGCAATTAACAATAGACACAAGACGTTCGTGTACAACATTGGTCACATATCTGACTATAATAGAGCACTGGTCTACAACATTTATGTCCTGTGTTGTATCCAGCTGTATTGAGAACATTTCGGCTTCCCTGATTTCTTCAGCAATACCCTCTTTTATTAATGAGGAAATAATATCTATGAGAGAGTTTACAGTTGTTTTTGAAATCAGGGTAACCAAATTGCCACGCCCTTTACCACTCTTTGCAACCTCATGATGTTTTTACTCTTTTTAATGACATCCTCAAGATGGCTTTTCAATAATGGATCACATTTTTTAAGATACTGAAGAAGTTCCAAAAAATTTCCATGATCCAATGTTTCATCTTCTAAGGTGTAGCTAGCTTCTGTAGTTGCTCGATAGCTCAGGCCTCTTTTGCAAATCAGTTTTATTGTTTCCACTACTCTTTCTAAAATGGCACGTTTTCCCTTTACTTCCTCTTGTTTTGCAGTTGTGTGCTTTTTAAAAAGATGGCTACATATATCTATGTTTCTTGATCGCATCATGAAGGATTCCGAAGTACTGTGATGAAGGATGCTGTCTTCGTGCTCATCGATTCTTTGGTACATATGCCTTTCATCAGAACAGCCATCAATGAAAGCACTTCTATCTGTCTGTTTGCTAAAAGCTAGACATACCACACAGAAAAAGGTTTCGGCTTTGTGTGAATAAGTCAACCACTGCCTTGGTTTCCCATTTTTTTGCTGATATAATCTTTTAGCATTCCAACGTAGACCATCAGGTTGACAGGGATGAAACTTAAAAAAGGCATTCAAATTTTCAAATGTTGGTCTCAAAAACCATTGGTCCTCCGCTGGATCAATCAAAGTCACATCAACATATGCTGATTTCTCAACTACGCGGTCTTCTTGACACTTCTCTTTGGAATCTTCCCCACTTTCTATTTCAATGTCACCTTCTAAACACTTGGGAGCTGCCTCCTTTACTGTGGAATCACTACTCATTTCAGTCCTTTGGTCTTCAGCAGTTTGCTCAACAGCTTCACTTCTGAAGCTGGTAGACGTGATGTCACCTTCGAGAGAAACCACATCTTTTTTGGGTCTAAAAATATCAGTCATTTTTTGGTAGTGGCTTGCTTCTTTCTCTTGCATTTTTTTCTTTTTTTCACGTTCTTTCTCAGCTCCTCCTTTCTTGTGCAATTTCCTCTTTCCAAAAGCTGCATGAGTTAAAGTCACATCAGCACATGCTGATGATTTCTCAACTACAGGGTCCTCTTGACACTTCTCTTCGGATTCAGAATCTACATCACTTTCTAATTCAATGTAACCTTCTGTATACTTGGGAGCTGCCTCCGTTACAGTACCTTCACTGCTTATTTCAGTTCTTTGGCCTTCAGCAGTTTGTTCAGCATGTTCAGTACTGAGGCTGGTGGACGTGCTGCCGCCTTTGAAAGAAATCAAATCTTTTTTGGGAGTAAAAATATCAGTCACTTTTTGGTAGTGGCTTGCTTCTTTCTCTTGCATTTTGTTCTTTTTTTCACGTTCTTTCTCAGCTCCTCCTTTCTTGTGCAATTTCCTCTTTCCAAAAGCTGCATGAGTTAAAGTCACATCAGCACATGCTGATGATTTCTCAACTACAGGGTCCTCTTGACACTTCTCTTCGGATTCAGAATCTACATCACTTACTAATTCAAAGTAACCTTCTGTATACTTGGGAGCTGCCTCCGTTACAGTACCTTCACTGCTTATTTCAGTTCTTTGGCCTTCAGCAGTTTGTTCAGCATGTTCAGTACTGAGGCTGGTGGACGTGCTGCCGCCTTCGAAAGAAATCAGATCTTTTTGGGAGTAAAAATATCAGTCACTTTTTGGTAGTGGCTTGCTTCTTTCTCTTGCTTTTTTTTCTTTTTTTCACGTTCTTTCTCAGCTCCTCCTTTCTTGTGCAATTTCCTCTTTCCAAAAGCTGCATGAGTTAAAGTCATATCAGCACATGCTGATTTCTCAACTACAGGGTCCTCTTGACACATCTCTTCGGATTCAGAATCTACATCACTTTCTAATTCAATGTAACCTTCTGTATACTTGGGAGCTGCCTCCGTTACAGTACCTTCACTGCTTATTTCAGTTCTTTGGCCTTCAGCAGTTTGTTCAGCATGTTCAGTACTGAGGCTGGTGGACGTGCTGCCGCCTTTGTAAGAAATCAAATCTTTTTTGGGAGTAAAAATATCAGTCACTTTTTGGTAGTGGCTTGCTTCTTTCTCTTGCATTTTTTTCTTTTTTTCACGTTCTTTCCCAGCTCCTCCTTTCTTGTGTGATTTTCTCTTCCCAGCACCTTTGATATCCATAGTGAAAACCTAAATTGCTAGACAAGAGGGTTTTCAAAGCTGATGCAAACTGATAACAAATTTGAAACAAGACATTCCACACCTAATGCATGGGGCTTGGTTATATGGTATACAGAAACTGTTGTGTCACATGTGCGTAGAGCATGCTTTGCACAATTTCATTTCCTAAACAGGGAATCCTACAGATTCAGGCAGCTATAACGTGGTAAAGATAGGATCACCCATTCTCTTGCAGACACATGTTATGAATTTCAAACATGTAAATAATTCCAACTCAAGAATTCTCAATAATTGGCTCCCTTTCAGTCATGCATGTTTTCATTGGGAAGTATTATCATGAACACTACAATTACTTTTTTGGGTGCCATCATTAATAATGATGTCAGTGCCTTCTGTTTGCTTCTTTCTATCAGTCTATCTGCACATGCCTGGGGTCCACAAAAGTATCAACATAGCCTGAAATTATTTTTCTGAGCGCTTCTTAGAATTTGTTGAGAGATCGCACATGGTTGTGTGAGATCGCATGGGAGTGGTGGTGTCCAAGACAGAGTAAGAGGCTTCTCTCCAGTGCAGTTTAAGAAATAGCATAGTCATGTTTCACGAATAGACTGCACAATGTTGAGTGATCATAACTCTTCAAGAGAGTGTTTGCCAGCACAGACTCAGAGAAACTCTATAGAAGCTAAAATCGCAACAGAATGAGAAACTGCTTCATTGAACAGAGTCAGACTGAGGCATGGTGTGAAACACACAACTGAGGAAGAGACCACTCCCTAGGACATGCTCAGAGATAGCACAGTACAGAGTGAAATCACAACCCACAGATTACTCCCTGGGTAGGTGTAAAAGAGTGAAATTGCATACATTGCTGCCCTTCGGGCCACTCTTGCCTTTTCAACAAAAAGTGCTATGCGTTTTAGGCTTTTTTTTTTTTAAAGACTGTTTCAACGTCATAACTTAACAGCATAAAAACTACATTCTGATATTCTTTTTTCTATTTTCAACAAATTGTCACTCATGTTGTCACACATTAAGCACTGACATCTGATGTCACACATGAGCACACAGGCCACTGAGGCCAGAAACTGTGGAAATGTCACACATAAGCACCTAGGCACTGACCCAGGCCTGGTCACACCAGGCCAGAAAGCACGGAAACGTCACACATAAGCACCCAGGCCAGTAAGCATGGAAATGTCACACATGAGCCTCCAGGTCACTGAGGCCAGAAACTATGGAAATAGCACACATAAGCACCCAGGCCAGAAAGAATGGAAATATCACACATAAGCACCCAGGCCAGAAAGCATGGAAGCGTCACACATAAGCACCCAGGCTGCCAGAAGGCATGGAAATGTCTCACATGGCACCCTTGCCAGAAAGCATGAAAAATTCACACAAAGGCACCCAGGCAAGTGGCACTGGAACACTTTTCAGAGTGTGGGTGCTGCCATCAATGTTGCCTGTACATCACTGAAGTCATGGGATTGTGAAAAATTCAAGAATCACACAAAGAACAAGGGTAGCAATTCAGCCTTGCCTATTCCGGAACATATACAACTTAAAAGTATATGCCAAACCATTTAAATACACTGCACTCGGCATACTGCACCGTGCCTTATGGAAAGGGCTTGCGCTAGTGGTGACATCCTGGTGACATATGTAGTAAAAAGGAATATTTTTAGACCTGGCAAAAGGTTCCTTTTGCTAGGTCAAAATGGCAGTTTTACAACTGCACAGGCAGACTGCAATGACAGGCCCTGGCCTTGACACATGTTTAAATAGGCTACTTACGTGGGTGGCACAATAAGTGTTGCAGGCCCACTAGCAGCATTTAATTTACAGTCCCTGGGTACATGTAGAACCACATTTCTAGGGACTTACAAGTAAATTAAATTTGCCAATTCGGTGTAAGCCAATTTTACCATGTTTAAAGGAAAGAGCGCAAGCACTTTAGCACTGGTTAGCGGTGGTAAAGTGCACTGAGCCCTAAGAGCCAACACAAATGGCCTTTTTTGATGTAATAAAGCAGATCAAACCTGAATTTAATTTGGAGGAATCTGAGGCCGACAAGGACTTATCTAACCATGTCTCAGCCGTGAGTATGCAAAAACAACAATTGATGGACAGAATGCAGAACAATGTCGTACATTCACCCCAGTACAGAGATCTGGGCCTAAATCCATCGTTTTTTTGCTCACCAATGCCTTTCCAGTTTGGACTCAGCCATATGCAAATCAGTCTTGACCCTGCGCCCGATGGGAACAGTCCAGCCCGAACTGCCAGGCCAGGTCCTCCCTGGACAGGAAACAAGCATCCTAGGACCGGTTTCGGGCTTTCAGCCCTCATCAGCCAGGATAGCTTGACTCCAGTGGCACGGAGAGCACGGGACCCATGTCTAGGCATACCCGTCCCACTCGGGTGACAAATGCAAAAACAACAATTGTTGGACAGAATGCAGAACAATGTCGTACATTCACCCCAGTACAGAGATCTGGGCCTAAATCCATCGTTTTTTTGCTCACCAATGCCTTTCCAGTTTGGACCCAGCCATATGCAAATCAGTCTTGACCCTGCGCCAGAAGGGAACAGTCCAGCCCGAACTGCCAGGCCAGGTCCTCCCTCGACAGGAAACAAGCATCCTAGGACCGGTTTCGGGCTTTCAGCCGTCATCAGCCAGGATAGCTTGACTCCAGTGGCATGGAGAGCACGGGACCCACGTCTGGGCATACCCGTCCCACTCGGGGTGACAAATGCAAAAACAACAATTGATGGACAGAATGCAGAACAATGTTGTACATTCACCCCAGTACAGAGATCTGGACCTAAATCCATCGTTTTTTTGCTCACCATGCCTTTCCAGTTTGGACCCAGACATATGCAAATCAGTCTTGACCCTGCGCCCGATGGGAACAGTCCAGCCCGAACTGCCAGGCCAGGTCCTCCCTGGACAGGAAACAAGCATCCTAGGACCGGTTTCGGGCTTTCAGCCCTCATCAGCCAGGATAGCTTGACTCCAGTGGCATGGAGAGCACGGGACTCACGTATGGGCATACCCGTCCCACTCGGGGTGACAAATGCAAAAACAACAATTGATGGACAGAATGCAGAACAATGTCGTACATTCACCCCAGTACAGAGATCTGGGCCTAAATCTATCGTTTTTTTGCTCACCATGCCTTTCCAGTTTGGACCCAGCCATATGCAAATCAGTCTTGACCCTGCGCCCGATGGGAACAGTCCAGCCCAAACTGCCAGGCCAGGTCCTCCCTGGACAGGAAACAAGCATCCTAGGACCGGTTTCGGGCTTTCAGCCCTCATCAGCCAGGATAGCTTGACTCCAGTGGCATGGAGAGCACGGGACCGACGTCTGGGCATACCCGTCCCACTCAGGGTGACAAATGCAAAAACAATTGATGGACAGAATGCAAAACAATGTCGTACATTCACCCCAGTACAGAGATCTGGGCCTAAATCAATTGTTTTTTTGCTCACCATGCCTTTCCAGTTTGGACCCAGCCATATGCAAATCAGTCTTGACCCTGCGCCCGATGGGAACAGTCCAGCCCGAACTGCCAGGCCAGGTCCTCCCTGGACAGGAAACATGCATCCTAGGACCGGTTTCGGGCTTTCAGCCCTCCTCAGCCAGGATAGCTTGACTCCAGTGGCATGGAGAGCACGGGACCCATGTCTGGGCATACCCGTGCCACTCGGGGTGACAAATGCAAAAACAACATTTGATGGACAGAATGCAGAACAATGTCGTACATTCACCCCAGTACAGAGATCTGGGCCTAAATCCATCGTTTTTTTGCTCACCATGCCTTTCCAGTTTGGACCCAGCCATATGCAAATCAGTCTTGACCCTGCGCCCGATGGGAACAGCCCAGCCCGAACTGCCAGGCCAGGTCCTCCCTGGACAGGAAACAAGCATCCTAGGACCGGTTTCGGGCTTTCAGCCCTCATCAGCCAGGATAGCTTGACTCCAGTGATGAATGATGATGGATTAAACCCAGATCAGTTGACTGGGGGTGAGTGCTTGCAATGTTCAACACTCCGTCCATCATCCCCTTTGGTTTTGCATTGTTCGCCCTAAATTGGCAGGGTATGCCCAGACGTGGGTCCCTTGCTCACTTTGCCACTGGATTCAAGATAGCCTGGCTGATGAGGGCTGTGAGCCCAAAACCGGTCCCAGGATGCTTGTTTCCGGTCCAGGGAAGACATGGCTTGGCAGTTCGGGCTGGACTGTTCCCATGAGGCACAGGGTCAGACTGATTTGCATATGGCCATGTCTGAACTGGGGTGGCGGAGTGAGCTAAAGAATGATGATGGATTAAACCCAGATCAGTTGACTGGGGGTGAGTGCTTGCAATGTTCAACACTCCGTCCATCATCCCCTTTGGTTTTGCATTGTTCGCCCTAAGTTGGCAGGGTATGCCCAGACGTGGGTCCCTTGCTCACTTTGCCACTGGATTCAAGATAGCCTGGCTGATGAGGGCTGTGAGCCCGAAGCCGGTCCCAGGATGCTTGTTTCCGGTCCAGGGAAGTCATGGCTTGGCAGTTCGGGCTGGACTGTTCCCATGAGGCACAGGGTCAGACTGATTTGCATATGGCCATGTCTGAACTGGGGTGGCGGAGTGAGCTAAAGAATGATGATGGATTAAACCCAGATCAGTTGACTGGGGGTGAGTGCTTGCAATGATCAACACTCCGTCCATCATCCCCTTTGGTTTTGCATTGTTCGCCCTAAGTTGGCAGGGTATGCCCAGACGTGGGTCCCTTGCTCACTTTGCCACTGGATTCAAGATAGCCTGGCTGATGAGGGCTGTGAGCCCGAAACTGGTCCCAGGATGCTTGTTTCCAGTCCAGGGAAGACATGGCTTGGCAGTTCGGGCTGGACTGTTCCCATGAGGCACATGGTCAGACTGATTTGCATATGGCCATGTCTGAACTGGAGTGGCGGAGTGAGCTAAAGAATGATGATGGATTAAACCCAGATCAGTTGACTGGGGGTGAGTGCTTGCAATGTTCTACACTCCGTCCATCATCCCCTTTGGTTTTGCATTGTTCGCCCTAAGTTGGCAGGGTATGCCCAGACGTGGGTCCCTTGCTCACTTTGCCACTGGATTCAAGATAGCCTGGCTGATGAGAGCTGTGAGCCCGAAACCGGTCCCAGGATGCTTGTTTCCGGTCCAGGGAAGACATGGCTTGGCAGTTCGGGCTGGACTGTTCCCATGAGGCACAGGGTCAGACTGATTTGCATATGGCCATGTCTGAACTGGGGTGGCGGAGTGAGCTAAAGAATGATGATGGATTAAACCCAGATCAGTTGACTGGGGTGAGTGCTTGCAATGTTCAACACTCCGTCCATCATCCCCTTTGGTTTTGCATTGTTCGCCCTAAGTTGGCAGGGTATGCCCAGACGTGGGTCCCTTGCTCACTTTGCCACTGGATTCAAGATAGCCTGGCTGATGAGGGCTGTGAGCCCGAAACCAGTCCCAGGATGCTTGTTTCCGGTCCAGGGAAGACATGGCTTGGCAGTTCGGGCTGGACTGTTCCCATGAGGCACAGGGTCAGACTGATTTGCATATGGCCATGTCTGAACTGGGGTGGCGGAGTGAGCTAAAGAATGATGATGGATTAAACCCAGATCAGTTGACTGGGGGTGAGTGCTTGCAATGTTCAACACTCCGTCCATCATCCCCTTTGGTTTTGCATTGTTCGCCCTAAGTTGGCAGGGTATGCCCAGACGTGGGTCCCTTGCTCACTTTGCCACTGAATTCAAGATAGCCAGGCTGATGAGGGCTGTGAGCCCGAAACCGGTCCCAGGATGCTTGTTTCCTGTCCAGGGAAGACATGGCTTGGCAGTTCGGGCTGGACTGTTCCCATGAGGCACAGGGTCAGACTGATTTGCATATGGCCATGTCTGAACTGGGGTGGCGGAGTGAACTAAAGAATGATGATGGATTAAACCCAGATCAGTTGACTGGGGGTGAGTGCTTGCAATGTTCAACACTCCGTCCATCATCCCCTTTGGTTTTGCATTGTTCGCCCTAAGTTGGCAGGGTATGCCCAGACGTGGGTCCCTTGCTCACTTTGCCACTGGATTCAAGATAGCCTGGCTGATGAGGGCTGTGGGCCCAAAACCGGTCCCAGGATGCTTGTTTCCGGTCCAGGAAAGACATGGCTTGGCAGTTCGGGCTGGACTGTTCCCATGATGGACAGGGTCAGACTGATTTGCATATGGCCATGTCTAAACTGGGGTGGCGGAGTGAGCTAAAGAATGATGATGTATTAAACCCAGATCAGTTGACTGGGGGTGAGTGCTTGCAATGTTCAACACTCCGCCCATCATCCTCTTTGGTTTTGCATTGTTCGCCCTAAGTTGGCAGGGTATGCCCAGACGTGGGTCCCTTGCTCACTTTGCCACTGGATTCAAGATAGCCTGGCTGATGAGGCCTGTGAGCCCGAAACCGGTCCCAAGATGCTTGTTTCCGGTACAGGGAAGACATGGCTTGGCAGTTCGGGCTGGACTGTTCCCATGAGGCACAGGGTCAGACTGATTTGCTAATGGCCATGTCTGAACTGGGGTGGCGGAGTGAGCTAAAGAATGATGATGGATTAAACCCAGATCAGTTGACTGGGGTGAGTGCTTGCAATGTTCAACACTCCGTCCATCATCCCCTTTGGTTTTGCATTGTTCGCCCTAAGTTGGCAGGTTATGCCCAGACGTGGGTCCCTTGCTCACTTTGCCACTGGATTCAAGATAGCCTGGCTGATGAGGGCTGTGAGCCTGAAACCGGTCCCAGGATGCTTGTTTCCGGTCCAGGGAAGACATGGCTTGGCAGTTCGGGCTGGACTGTTCCCATGAGGCACAGGGTCAGACTGATTTGCATATGTCCATGTCTGAACTGGGGTGGCGGAGTGAGCTAAAGAATAATGATGGATTAAACACAGATCAGTTGACTGGGGGTGAGTGCTTGCAATGTTCAACACTCCGTCCATCATCCCCTTTGGTTTTGCATTGTTCGCCCTAAGTTGGCAGGGTATGCCCAGACGTGGGTCCCTTGCTCACTTTGCCACTGGATTCAAGATAGCCTGGCTGATGAGGGCTGTGAGCCCGAAACCGGTCCCAGGATGCTTGATTCCGGTCCAGGGAAGACATGGCTTGGCAGTTAGGGCTGGACTGTTCCCATGAGGCACAGAGTCAGACTGATTTGCATATGGGCATGTCTGAACTGGGGTGGCGGAGTGAGTTAAAGAATGATGATGGATTAAACCCAGATCAGTTGACTGGGGTGAGTCCTTGCAATGTTCAACACTCCGTCCATCATCCCCTTTGGTTTTGCATTGTTCGCCCTAAGTTGGCAGGGTATGCCCAGACGTGGGTCCCTTGCTCACTTTGCCACTGGATTCAAGATAGCCTGGCTGATGAGGGCTGTGAGCCCGAAACCGGTCCCAGGATGCTTGTTTCCGGTCCAGGGAAGACATGGCTTGGCAGTTCGGGCTGGACTGTTCCCATGAGGCACAGGGTCAGACTGATTTGCATATGGCCATGTCTGAACTGGGGTGGCGGAGTGAGCTAAAGAATGATGATGGATTAAACCCAGATCAGTTGACTGGGGGTGAGTGCTTGCAATGTTCAACACTCCGTCCATCATCCCCTTTGGTTTTGCATTGTTCGCCCTAAGTTGGCAGGGTATGCCCAGACGTGGGTCCCTTGCTCACTTTGCCACTGAATTCAAGATAGCCTGGCTGATGAGGGCTGTGAGCCCGAAACTTGTCCCAGGATGCTTGTTTCCGGTCCAGGGAAGACATGGCTTGGCAGTTCGGGCTGGACTGTTCCCATGAGGCACAGGGTCAGACTGATTTGCATATGGCCATGTCTGAACTGGGGTGGCGGAGTGAGCTAAAGAATGATGATGGATTAAACCCAGATCAGTTGACTGGGGTGAGTCCTTGCAATGTTCAACACTCCGTCCATCATCCCCTTTGGTTTTGCATTGTTCGCCCTAAGTTGGCAGGGTATGCCCAGACGTGGGTCTCTTGCTCACTTTGCCACTGGATTCAAGATAGCCTGGCTGATGAGGGCTGTGAGCCCGAAACCAGTCCCAGGATGCTTGTTTCCGGTCCAGGGAAGACATGGCTTGGCAGTTCGGGCTGGACTGTTCCCATGAGGCACAGGGTCAGACTGATTTGCATATGGGCATGTCTGAGCTGGGGTGGCGGAGTGAGCTAAAGAATGATGATGGATTAAACCCAGATCAGTTGACTGGGGTGAGTGCTTGCAATGATCAACACTCCGTCCATCATCCCCTTTGGTTTTGCATTGTTCGCCCTAAGTTGGCAGGGTATGCCCAGACGTGGGTCCCTTGCTCACTTTGCCACTGAATTCAAGATAGCCTGGCTGATGAGGGCTGTGAGCCCAAAACCGGTCCCAGGATGCTTGTTTCCGGTCCAGGGAAGACATGGCTTGGCAGTTCGGCTGGACTGTTCCCATGAGGCACAGGGTCAGACTGATTTGCATATGGGCATGTCTGAACTGGGGTGGCGGAGTGAGCTAAAGAATGATGATGGATTAAACCCAGATCAGTTGACTGGGGGTGAGTGCTTGCAATGTTCAACACTCCGTCCATCATCCCCTTTGGTTTTGCATTGTTCGCCCTAAGTTGGCAGGGTATGCCCAGACGTGGGTCCCTTGCTCACTTTGCCACTGGAGTCAAGATAGCCTGGCTGATGAGGGCTGTGAGCCCGAAACTGGTCCCAGGATGCTTGTTTCCGGTCCAGGGAAGACATGGCTTGGCAGTTCGGGCTGGACTGTTCCCATGAGGCACAGGGTCAGACTGATTTGCATATGGGCATGTCTGAGCTGGGGTGGCGGAGTGAGCTAAAGAATGATGATGGATTAAACCCAGATCAGTTGACTGGGGGTGAGTGCTTGCAATGTTCAACACTCCGTCCATCATCCCCTTTGGTTTTGCATTGTTCGCCCTAAGTTGGCAGGGTATGCCCAGACGTGGGTCCCTTGCTCACTTTGCCACTGGATTCAAGATAGCCTGGCTGATGAGGGCTGTGGGCCCGAAACCGGTCCCAGGATGCTTGTTTCCGGTCCAGGGAAGACATGGCTTGGCAGTTCGGGCTGGACTGTTCCCATGAGGCACAGGGTCAGACTGATTTGCATATGGCCATGTCTGAACTGGGGTGGCGGAGTGAGCTAAAGAATGATGATGGATTAAACCCAGATCAGTTGACTGGGGGTGAGTCCTTGCAATGTTCAACACTCCGTCCATCATCCCCTTTGGTTTTGCATTGTTCGCCCTAAGTTGGCAGGGTATGCCCAGACGTGGGTCCCTTGCTCACTTTGCCACTGGATTCAAGATAGCCTCGCTGATGAGGGCTGTGAGCCCAAAACCAGTCCCAGGATGCTTGTTTCCGGTCCAGGGAAGACATGGCTTGGCAGTTCGGGCTGGACTGTTCCCATGAGGCACAGGGTCAGACTGATTTGCATATGGCCATGTCTGAACTGGGGTGGCGGAGTGAGCTAAAGAATGATGATGGATTAAACCCAGATCAGTTGACTGGGGGTGAGTGCTTGCAATGTTCAACACTCCGTCCATCATCCCCTTTGGTTTTGCATTGTTCGCCCTAAGTTGGCAGGGTATGCCCAGACGTGGGTCCTTTGCTCACTTTGCCACTGGATTCAAGATAGCCTGGCTGATGAGGGCTGTGAGCCCGAAACCGGTCCCACGATGCTTGTTTCCGGTCCAGGGAAGACGTGGCTTGGCAGTTCGGGCTGGACTGTTCCCATGAGGCACAGGGTCAAACTGATTTGCATATGGCCATGTCTGAACTGGGGTGGCGGAGTGAGCTAAAGAATGATGATGGATTAAACCCAGATCAGTTGACTGGGGTGAGTGCTTGCAATGCTCAACACTCCGTCCATCATCCCCTTTGGTTTTGCATTGTTCGCCCTAAGTTGGCAGGGTATGCCCAGACGTGGGTCCCTTGCTCACTTTGCCACTGGATTCAAGATAGCCTGGCTGATGAAGGCTGTGAGCCCGAAACCGGTCCCAGGATGCTTGTTTCCGGTCCAGGGAAGACATGGCTTGGCAGTTCGGGCTGGACTGTTCCCATGAGGCACAGGGTCAGACTGATTTGCATATGGCCATGTCTGAACTGGGGTGGCGGAGTGAGCTAAAGAATGATGATGGATTAAACCCAGATCAGTTGACTGGGGGTGAGTGCTTGCAATGTTCAACACTCCGTCCATCATCCCCTTTGGTTTTGCATTGTTCGCCCTAAGTTGGCAGGGTATGCCCAGAAGTCGGTCCCTTGCTCACTTTGCCACTGGATTCAAGATAGCCTGGCTGATGAGGGCTGTGAGCCCGAAACCGGTCCCAGGATGCTTGTTTCCGGTCCAGGGAAGACATGGCTTGGCAGTTCGGGCTGGACTGTTCCCATGAGGCACAGGGTCAGACTGATTTGCATATGGCCATGTCTGAACTGGGGTGGCGGAGTGAGCTAAAGAATGATGATGGATTAAACCCAGGTCAGTTGACTGGGGGTGAGTGCTTGCAATGTTCAACACTCCGTCCATCATCCCCTTTGGTTTTGCATTGTTCGCCCTAAGTTGGCAGGGTATGCCCAGACGTCGGTCCCTTGCTCACTTTGCCACTGGATTCAAGATAGCCTGGCTGATGAGGGCTGTGAGCCCGAAACCGGTCCCACGATGCTTGTTTCCGGTCCAGGGAAGACGTGGCTTGGCAGTTCGGGCTGGACTGTTCCCATGAGGCACAGGGTCAGACTGATTTGCATATGGCCATGTCTGAACTGGGGTGGCGGAGTGAGCTAAAGAATGATGATGGATTAAACCCAGATCAGTTGACTGGGGTGAGTGCTTGCAATGTTCAACACTCCGTCCATCATCCCCTTTGGTTTTGCATTGTTCGCCCTAAGTTGGCAGGGTATGCCCAGACGTGGGTCCCTTGCTCACTTTGCCACTGGATTCAAGATAGCCTGGCTGATGAGGGCTGTGAGCCCGAAACCGGTCCCAGGATGCTTGTTTCCGGTCCAGGGAAGACATGGTTTGGCAGTTTGGGCTGGACTGTTCCCATGAGGCACAGGGTCAGACTGATTTGCATATGGGCATGTCTGAACTGGGGTGGCGGAGTGAGCTAAAGAATGATGATGGATTAAACCCAGATCAGTTGACTGGGGGTGAGTGCTTACAATGTTCAACACTCCGTCCATCATTCCCATTGGTTTTGCATTGTTCGCCCTAAGTTGGCAAGGTATGCCCAGACGTGGGTCCCTTGCTCACTTTGCCACTGGATTCAAGATAGCCTGGCTGATGAGGGCTGTGAGCCCGAAACCGGATCCAGGATGCTTGTTTCCGGTCCAGGGAAGACATGGCTTGGCAGTTCGGGCTGGACTGTTCCCATGAGGCACAGGGTCAGACTGATTTGCATATGGCCATGTCTGAACTGGGGTGGCGGAGTGAGCTAAAGAATGATGATGGATTAAACCCAGATCAGTTGACTGGGGGTGAGTGCTTGCAATGTTCAACACTCCGTCCATCATCCCCTTTGGCTTTGCATTCTTCGCCCTAAGTTGGCAGGGTATGCCCAGAAGTCGGTCCCTTGCTCACTTTGCCACTGGATTCAAGATAGCCTGGCTGATGAGGGCTGTGAGCCCGAAACCGGTCCCACGATGCTTGTTTCCAGTCCAGGGAAGACGGGGCTTGGCAGTTCGGGCTGGACTGTTCCCATGAGGCACAGGGTCAGACTGATTTGCATATGGCCATGTCTGAACTGGGGTGGCGGAGTGAGCTAAAGAATGATGATGGATTAAACCCAGATCAGTTGACTGGGGGTGAGTGCTTGCAATGTTCAACACTCCGTCCATCATCCCCTTTGGTTTTGCATTGTTCGCCCTAAGTTGGCAGGGTATGCCCAGACGTGGGTCCCTTGCTCACTTTGCCACTGGATTCAAGATAGCCTGGCTGATGAGGGCTTTGAGCCCGAAACCGGTCCCAGGATGCTTGTTTCCGGTCCAGGGAAGACATGGCTTGGCAGTTCGGGCTGGACTGTCTCCATGAGGCACAGGGTCAGACTGATTTGCATATGGCCTTGTCTGAACTGGGGTGGCGGAGTGAGCTAAAGAATGATGATGGATTAAACCCAGATCAGTTGAGTGGGGGTGAGTGCTAGCAATGTTCAACACTCCGTCCATCATCCCCTTTGGTTTTGCATTGTTCGCCCTAAGTTGGCAGGGTATGCCCAGACGTGGGTCCCTTGCTCACTTTGCCACTGGATTCAAGATAGCCTGGCTGATGAGGGCTTTGAGCCCGAAACCGGTCCCAGGATGCTTTTTTCCGGTCCAGGGAAGACATGGCTTGGCAGTTCGGGCTGGACTGTCTCCATGAGGCACAGGGTCAGACTGATTTGCATATGGCCATGTCTGAACTGGGGTGGCGGAGTGAGCTAAAGAATGATGATGGATTAAACCCAGATCAGTTGACTGGGGGTGAGTGCTTGCAATGTTCAACACTCCGTCCATCATCCCCTTTGGTTTTGCATTGTTCAGCCGTGAGTATGAACAATATGTATCTAAAAAAACACTTCACACGGGAGGCCTGTGGAAGACTAGTGCTACAGCTCACCATCCTTGAAGAGCATCTCACCATGAAGTCCCAGTATCATTTTGAATGTTTAACACAGGAGAGAGTTTACGGATGCATATTCTTTAAAGTTCTTTTAAAGGATTCTGAGTGTTATGTGAAGCAGATTAGCGGATACGTATGTCCATTTACTTTGAGGAGTTAATAATTGGCATATCCCACTGCCATTGTATCAGCAGCAAATAGTTACAGACCCTACTACCAACCATTTAGCCCAACCGTGAACATGAAGCATAGGTTGTCCTCAAGGGCACTTATGTGACAATTCACTTGTGTGACAACTTGTAGGACACTTTCTGACAGGCATGTGCTTTACATGTGCATCGCATGTGCGCAGCCTTTTGAATCTCAAAAGAACCTGGAGGGGACTACGGGAGAGTAATCCCATTTAAATGGATGGATATATGGATGGATGGATGGCTGGATGGATGAATGAATGGATAGATGAATGGCTGGATGAGCTTTGATGAGAGGACAAAGATGTCTGCGAAGGACATTGTAAGAGTTAGGCCGGACAGCTTTATCACAGTATATCTAAGATAAGCCCTCGCAGGTTCAAAATAGAAACAGTGCGCCATCATATATTATAATCACTAGGCCTATGCACTCATTGTGTTAAAGCATTCAATTAAAAAATATGGGTTTACAATCTGGCATATCTGTTTCGTCTCCCACCCGTACAAAGCTGAATAAAAGCGTAGTAGCCATCTCCACTTCTTGTTAGGGCAAACACAATGCCTGCGCGCACCAAATCAACATTTTTAATTATGATGATTCTCACATTGCCAAGGTATTTAGAATAATCATTTGCCCTTAGAAGGGTAGACACACTTCCTCTACATCTATATGGTCACCTGCTATCAGCATCTACATCGTTTTCTCCCATTTAACTAAGAATTCAGACGTGTCCCCACATATATCCCATATATGCATATCTGGGCAAAGATCGTTCAGGGTCTTCTATGCTTATTAAAATATTATCCGCATTTAGCAAAATTCTGTCTTCCTTGGATGATGCCCATCACCGAAATAAATGATCTACACAATTGTAACGACACAAGCCTTATTAAATGCACCAAGCTGTAAATGTGTCGACAGACGTCATTTGCCAAGTATCACAAACATAAAGCAATCCTTTCTTTTCGATTAAGCAATAATAAAGTACCCAGAAAGCCTTTACAGTATGGGTCAAGGGACTTTCCCAAGCAGTTGTCTCTCTCTCTCTCAGCGACATATTTAAATTCCCAAAGATAATTCTACAAAGAGAAAGAGGCAATTTGCAACTTGCAAACAAAACAAACTGGAAATGAGTGACACGAGAGTGAGATCTCTCTGGGTGAATTCCTGCGCCATCCATCTTAACAGAAGCTATTAAAACTTCACCTTATCTCTTAATTCAGCACAACTTCGGGAGTCCTTTTTCATAACTCGATTGGTGAATTTATGACTACCTCCTTATCTCTGCACGCTGTTAAAAACAGATGCTTTGAACCAGCCTGTCCCTGCTTTGTCAACTTCATGCAGTTCTAATTCGAAATGAATTTAAAATAAAACAAAATGTGAACGTCTTCCCTAATCCCTATACTTCATGCCGCTGTCTGCCCAGTGCTCCTATTGTGAAAGGGTCGAGGTCGGGTCACACAAATGGCGCAGGGAGGGGAGGACGGCTGGCTCGTCATCTATGAATGTGTGAGTGACGCGGCTCGCCGTGCTGATTGAAGGCCGGGAGTTGGTGTTTAGGCCAGGGCAAAGCAGAATGAAACTAGGAAAGGCATCGAGGGCCAGGCAACACCAGAGTTCACAGAAGCAGACTGATGTACATGCAGTGTGACGTGTGGTGGATCTGTGATTCATAGATCCACCACGTCACACTGCATGTACATCAGTCTGCTTCTGCTGCAAGCGTGCACTGCACTCCACCAACAAGCAATGAAAGTCCCGGTTAACTGCTGGCTGCTGCTCCCAAATAAATGGGAGGCGTCACGTCAGGCGGCGGCAGGCCACGAATGATTTATAAATACTCCCCATGGTCTGGATCGGGGATATATATGTCCGCAAGGATTTCGGACACCACCCACCAGGCTGCATGGGACTTTACACATCGATCCATGGTAATTGGTAAATCAGTCGTGAAGTGACTTCACAACTGATTTACCAATTACCATGGATCAATGTGTACTTGTGTACATTATCTGCCGTGGCGCTCGCTCCGACCTCATACTGTAGCCTCTAGAGGGAGCTGAGCCAGGCCAGCCACCACCACCTCGCTCCACCCTAAGCCTGGATAGGCCCTGGGCCCTGGCCCCGGCCCGGTTCCGCGACCGGAGCGCATTGGATTAGGCGCGGCGGCCTAAGTTTTACCAATAATTTTATTCAATGCAATAATATGACCTGCAAGGCTGCAAATGACTGACTCACCTGCGGACTGCGGGCGGCAGACACGGGGGCAGGCTAAAGAAATAATTAAATTATGGGGTGCCTCCAGGCTCCACTCCAGCCTCTCTTTCAGTCGTCTCTGGGCCGGCAGTCACGCGCACTTTTTATTGCGCGACCTCAATGCGCTTGCGCATGATCACCACCAGGTCCACTGAAGACGAGTCCAGACCCCACCCTGCGCAGACGCGGCAGCGGAGACAGGGAGTAGACGTCACTCACGTCACTGGCACTGCGTGCGGCGCATCAAGGCGCAGCCACCCAGGTCACAGCCAGGTGGATTTTTATAAATTATAATAGGCCTAGCCTAAATGAAATAAAATCGGGTGGCATCACGCGGACGGTGCGTGCAGCACCAGCAGCTGCATTTTATGCAGATAGTTGTGCTTGTTGTTTGCTCAGGGTCCAAACCGGCCCCCTGTCACGAAACCGGCCCCCACCCCATCCAGCCTACCGGGGGATTGCCCGGTGCCCGGAATTGCCAGTCTGGCCCTGTAAGGCAGTGCACAGTCTAGCTGCTGCTGGGCGGAAGCAGGAATGATCGGGAGAGGACGCAGTGAGGTGAGTGGGGCTGGGGCCAGGTTTTGGGGGATGGGGTAGTTTGCAGGGCTGGGAAGGGGTCAGGGTTGTTTTCACGGGTGGGAGGTGGGGTAAGTTTTTAGGGCTCGGGGGTTGGGGTAGTTTTTAGGGCTTAGAGGAGGGTAGGGTAGTTTTTAGGGTGGGGGAACAGGGACGTTTTTAGGGTTCAGGGGGAGGGTTGGTTTTCAGGAGGGAGGGAGTAGTTTTAGGTCTCAAAGATGGGGCTTGGGGGCTGTCTTAGGGCTCGGGGGCAGGGATCGGGATACTTTTCAGGGGTAGGGGTTGGGGAAGTTTTTAAGGCTCGGTGGTAGTTTTTAGGGCATAGGGGAGGGTGGGGTAATTTTTGGGCTTGGGGGCAGGGAAGTTTTTAGGGCTTGGTGGGGAGGCGGTTGGTTTTCAGGAGGGAGGAGGTAGTGTCAGGTCGCAGGGTGGGGGTAGGGGTCACCTGATAAGTCTTAACCACGCATATGTCTTTGCCATACATGCCTTAACAACGCATATTTTGTTGTAAAGACATGCGTGGTTAAGGCATATGCGTGGTTAAGGCATATGCGTGGTTAAGACATGTGTGGTAAACGCATGCTTGGTTCTGTCACACAACCTTCAGGCCGGAGTGTACCTCCCTTACTTATCGCGGATTATACACTGCTGATTTCAAAATCACTTAAAGGCTTCCAGCAGCTCCTGGATATATTTAACAATTTCTGTAATGAGTGTGGGTTGGAGCTTAATAGCGCAAAATACAAATTTACAGTATTTAATCCTGCAAGAAGTAAGAACATAAAGTGTAAGCTGTTTGTCAACAAAGATCCCATAGAACAGGCTTCCAACTTCGACTACCTGGGCCTAAGAGTAACTCCAAACTTGGACTGGACCATGGAGATCCTAAAATCCCATTGCTCTCTACTACACAACACCTTTAGACTGTTGAAGGTCTTTAATGAAACTCACTCAAAAAGAGTTGCTCCCTCCAAAAAAATTTAAAATGTTAAGGTCCTGGGAGTGGTCTAATACGGCTCCGAGATCAGAGGGTATGCAAAATGTAACACATTCACTGTAGCGTGAAACATGTTTTTTAGGTCCCTGTTCATACTTCCACAGAGCACCCCTTTGATCCCACTGTATCTTGACACACCCTTTAGGTAGATCTCTAGGAAAGCTGAGTTTAAGCCATTGGAATACTGGCACAGGCTTTGGACTTAGTTGTTTACTATGAACCCATAATGGAGCTTATGTCCTCCCCAGCAATTTTGTGCTAAATGGGCACTAGCTCATTCTGGAGGGGAAAATTGCCCAGCCTGCAAAGGCCCGAGAAGACATTCTTCACCTCCTTTTTTCTGCCCAATCTCTGGCCTCCAGAGGAAGAAATGACTGTTGCCGCTGTGCAGAGAATTGGGTGTCAGGAGGTACTTGGATGCAGCTAGGATTCTAAAAACAGATTGCTCCAGACTGCTGACTTTTTCAGTGGTAAAATATCTTATAGCCTGCCTGGTTATAGCGATTGAAGTGTAACCTTGCGGAAGAGCATTATCTGCAATAATTCAATAATACTACGCGCAAACGATGGGTGGGCCTGGAAATAGAATTCTCATATGTACTATTTTAATTTTTATTCTGTTTGTGTTATTATTTTTTGAAATCTTGAATATTTATGCTAGTTAGAAGAAAATTCCACTTTATTGCGGAAATTTGCACTGATACCTTGTCTGCAATAAAAATTCGAATCAAACAAAAGGGGGGGGGGAGAGGTCAGGTTCGCTGTGGACTCAGCCTCCTGTCTTATATGAATAACCAAAGAAAGTCCACCCATACTTCTAAATAACTATCCTTCCAGTAGTTTTTATTTAAGGAAAACGATAAGTTTTCTTAAAATAACCCTCACCCACCAAAAGGTCCCTTGGTGGCATGCTTCATAATCGGGTTCTTCCCGCCCTGCTGTGGGACGGGGCGTGCTACGACCGACGAAGACGTGGTAGCACTATGTAAGGTGTGGGCTATATAGTGATGTGAGAGTGGAAGGGTCAAAGGGTGGTGAATTAAAAAATACCTGGCTACGTGGAACCTAACTTTTATCAAATCCTGTAGCCGGTATTGTTAAAAAGGGGGAGAGAGAGAAACACACCATAATGGATGTGTGTCTCCTGGTCTACATGTTTCAAGCCTATCCCTTAGGACTTTTCTTCAGGACCAAACTAAATGATCCCTTTTTCCACTCCTAAACAACCAAATCGGTCTTCTCAATTATATTTAAGGTGAAGAAGAGATATTGTCATGCAATGACTATACCTAGTCGGTACATACAATGCCTAGTCGGTATATTTCTTCAAAACAATATGTTTAGTGGCTAATTTTTGGCCCCATGAGCTCTTCACGGGAGGGGCGCTTGTAGTCACACATTCGTCAAAGCTGCACCCTCGCCCTGCATACTCTGCCTGCCCGTGGCTCCGAAGTAATAAAACGTCTGCATTGTTTGCGCATCTTTATGAGAATGAATAGGCCTAATCGTCTTGTTTTAATGGAGCCGGAGTGTTGTAGTATGGGGAGACTCTGACTACACTACCCAAGTTTCTTACCCCGTTGTTCTTATTCTGTACGACTTTTTGTGACTTCATGATTGTTTTTATGTTGTTTTAAAGTACTTTTATGGTCTTGATGATCTAATAAAGCTTTATGAACTGAACTGAATAGACCACAGGGAGCTTCCATTTCTGAGCCCTGACATCAGAATTGGTGTGCATACTAAATATTGAAGTCAGAATATCGAAGGAACTAAATATCAAGAACAAATTATCGAAAAAAAATATTGCCAGTGAAGCAAGTCTAGATTTTCTATGCCCAGCTCCACATATATGTACATATATCTTCACGGTATGTAGATGTGGAGTTAGGAATAGTAAATATATACTTCCCTTTACGCGCTTTGTGCCTCAATATTCTGTCCTCGATATTGTTGTATCACAATATTATTTATTTTGATATTCAATCATCAGAATTCACTGTGTGACACAATGGTCATGGCTATCAAGGGGACAATAAACATTATATACTCAAAATATATACTGATGTCTCTCAAGCTTCCTGAACTGTCTCTAATTCTCTATAGGTCTTCAGACACATCATTTCCCATTAGTAGTCACGGTCACAATCAAACCACGCTTTGCTCCATCGAATGCTGACAGTGTCCAAACATCAACAAAAATACCCATGAGATAAAACCTACAACAAAGTATAAGACAGATAAGTACTCATCACTGGTACACAGTTATTGCAGCAGGTTGGAGTGTAGATGACATATAAACAGTACTGCTCATCGGGATGGCAGCAATTATTTAAAGTGTTTTTGAAGGTATGATAGTGATAGCCAGGAAGATCAGGGGAAGGATGAACACATCGGAGCCAGGACCTGCTACACTTCTGCCCCGAATCTTGGACTTTCCTCCAAAGTTTGAGGTGGGATGGACCCCTCCCCCACCTCAAGCCTTTCACAGGGCCATGCTTCTCTGCCATGGAGGAGGTCTTCTGGCGGGGTAATAGTATTGCGTCAGCAACGATCTGCTCCCGCCATCGGGCCAGAGGTGATGATGGGGCATCTGGATCATTGGACCGGTGCCATCTAAGTCTACTGGCATCTCTCCTGCTGGGGAGATGTCTCTGCTATCCAGTGATACCTCTAGTGGGATAAGAGGGGACAACAGAAAAAGTGCACAGTGGCAAAAATGGCACAGACTGCTGGCTGTTATTGCCTTCTGAGAGAGCAGAGGAGGAGAAACTCAGAGGAGAGATAAGTGCTGAGCCCAAGAGAGGGGTGAAGGTCAAGATGCTTCACTGGGAAGCGGTAATGTGCACTTAGGCAAACTGAAAAAGCCACCCCCCCATGGAGAAGGGCGGCGGCGAGAGAGCTCCCAAGGATGGAGGTGCAATTTCATGGAGTGCCCCCCCCTCCACCAGTGGTGGATGATGAAGAATATCGGGTTGTATCCCCGCTCTAAGCGCACCCTAATTAGGAGTCAGTGACTCAATCTCCTCTCCATATGGATGCAGTGGGGTGGGCTGGACCTGCAAATGACCATCCCCTTGCATGCTACATGCTGAGGTGCACTAAAGACACGAAGCAGCTTGTCGTAGGAAGAATGTAGGTTTATTCCTGAGATATACGTCCATCCATAAAGGGGCACTCGAGCAACTGACCACAGATAGAATGAAGAGCCCCAGTGACCTCATGACATTCCAAGCCTCTAGCTTGCACAATACCACACATCTCCCTTTTTATAAAGCGAAGAATAATACAATACAAATAACAATGAAATAGATTATTCAATACAAAGGGTTTCATTTAACATTACATTGTAACCCACACACCCTCTTTTATAAAAGGTAGAACAAGAAAAGAAAACAATAAAGAAGGAGAAAAAAAACCCAAATTCTGAATAGAAGAAGGAAAACATTGAAAACAACTTAATGTGAAACAAAGTAATTCCATTTCTTTGGCCTTATTTTACTGCGAACACTCCTTCTCATAGCTTGAGTCAGCATATCACCCTTTCTTGGTTTTACCATCCAAGATGAGATTACAAGGAATCAAAGCCACATGAGTAATGCCCAACCAATTTCCATCAGAAAGTTTCACAGAGTTCTTTCTTAATTCACATACCTGAACAGGGTCTTTAAATTTCGATAAGCCTCTCCCCACAAGAACTGGATTTTTTACGCGTACCCAATCTCCAACTTTTAATCTACACTCTTTCTTTAAGCCTGGATTCGCTTTAACAGCCCTTCTTAGATTTACTAAATTGGAATTGGTTTCAGCAGATTTCTACCAGCTTTCAACACTTCCATGCTTTGGTGTTACTTTTGTGACCCAATAAGGACAAAGTTCAGTGGCAGCTTCCCTTTCCCTCATCAACTGAAATGGGGATTTCCCAGTCACGGAATGGGGTGTAGTGCGGTGAGACCAGACCAGGTCTTGTATAGATTTGACAACACTCATATTGCTTTTGATGGAAGCTGGTATACACTCTATTAGTACTTTATTGAAGCGTTCAACTTTTCCATTGCTTTGAGGATGATATAGAGGTGTTCTTAAATGTTTTACAGCACAGTTGTTTAAGAATGAGGACATTTCTGTGGAGGTGAGCTGAACTCCATTGTCGGTAAGGATCTCTTCAGGTAATCTGTCTCTTGAGAATACTTTTTGAAAGCACACTATTACCTTCTTGGTGGTAGGTTCAGAGACAGGCTCAACCTCAACCCACCTTGAAAGGTGATCCACCATGACAATAAAGTATCTCATACAGTTGGACAAAATTTGATATGGACCCAAAAAGTCTACACCAATTCGCTGCCAAGCTTTTGTGGGACAAAAACTCACTGATTCTACCTGACGTTCTGTTATTAAAACTTTGTCACTCAATTTGCACTTAGCACAATTGGATACAAATTCTTCAATTTCAGTATCCATACGTGGCCACCAGAACCTTTCCCTGACCTTTCTTTTACTTAAAGTGGAACTCAGATGACCACAATGTGCTAATTCTATTATTCGTTGCCGAAAACAAGAAGGTGCCACAAGCTTGTCTCCACGTACTAAGACATCACTTTCTAAAGATAATTTGTCTAAAATTTTCCAAAACATTTGCAACTCATACTGCAATTGAGCCTCTTTTGGCAAGCCCAATTTCACAAAAGCAATTACTTTACTGAGAATGCAGTCATTTTCTATGGCTGAAATTCAGTCTTAATTTTTCTCACAAATAGTCACATCTCCTACACAGGCAATGAAACATTCTTCAATTTCTGTTTCCCATTCTGAATTCTCAGGTTCTTCAATGGGAAGTCTAGACAAACAGTCTGCACAAGAGTTTTTCCCACCTGGAATATATTCAATGGAAAAAATGAATTCCAATAATTTTGCTGCTAATCTCGAAATTCTGGCTGTGGTGCGTTTGATCTTTTTGCCAGAAAGTATGTTCACTAAGGGACAGTGGTCGGTTTTTAGTACAAAAGGTCTACCCCACACATAGGCTTTGCATTTTTCCACCCTCCAAACACACGCTAAAAGTTCTTTTTCAATCACAGAATATTTGCGTTCTGCTGGTCTTAAAGTCCTAGACGCAAAACCTACAGTAAACTCATGCCCTTGTCAACCTGAGTGAGAACTGCACCAAGACCATATTCACATGCATCAGCTGTTACCACGGTGGTTCTGCCTTCAAGAAATGGTTGTAGAGCAGGATCATTCACAATTCTGTCCTTGATCATTTTAAATGTACGATCACAAGAATTTGACCATACAAACTCAACCTTTTTTTTTAGAAGTACTCTGAAATACTCTGTCAAATTTGCAAAGTTCTTTAAAAACTTAGCATACACTTCACACAGGCCTAAAAAAGAAAGTAATTGTTCCTTATTTTTGGGAGCTGGTGCGTCTAATATGCTCTTGGCAAGGCATGGCTTAGGTTTTACTATTTGAGCAGAGAAAACATGACCTAAATACTCAATTTCCTTTATCTTAAAAATGCATTTGTCTTTCCGCAAGGTAGCACCTCTAGATTCAAGCATGCTCAAAACTTTACTAAGTATGCTATCGTGTTCAGACTCACTTTTAGTAAACACCAAGATCTCATCTTGAAATATTGCTACTTGTGTGAAACCATGAAACATTTATGACATCAGTCTTTGAAAAACAGCTGCTGCTGAAGCTATGCCAAAAGGCATCCTACAAAATTGGAAAGTACCGTCTGGAGTGACCAAGGCAGTGAGATGACAGGAGGCTTTGTCTAACTCGATTTGGTGATAAGCCGACCTGAGTTCTAGTTTGGTGAACCAACTAGAATGGCCAATCTTTGTGGTCTTCTATTCTGGGTAAGGGAAAATTGTCCAACCAAATGGCTTCATTAACACTTCTTAAATCCACACACATCCTGAGTTCACCTGTCTTATTCTTAGCTAAAACTATGGGAGACAACCACAAAGTGCCCCCATCCTTCTCTATGATACCTTGCTCACACATGTTAGATAGCATATCTGATAATTCTTTTCTGACACTTAAAGGAATATTGCGTAGTTTGTGTTTCACAGGTACAACATCTTGCTTTACTTTTACTGAATAAACAAAGTTAGTTATTTTCCCAAATTTTTCTTGAAAAACATTTTGATATTTGTTTTCCCAGTTGTTGTCAATATTAGTAACACACTTAATATCATGTTTTTCAATGGTGATAGGATTACTAGAGCTGGGTCTAATAGTCAAATTGAATTCGGCTTGGTGAATAAGACCTAAGACATTAATTCCTTTGCGTACAACATACACTTTCCCATTAATAGAAGAATGCCAAAGTTTGATAGATGACCAAAAATAACCAATCAGATCCACCTTGCTTCCTTCTAAAGCTACTGTCATCAGGTCTGGGGGTAGTAGGGATTGTTTTGCTCCATAGCTGAGTGTATTTAGTATGATCTACAATGGTGATGCAAGCTCCAGTGTCTACTAAGAGTTTAATTGGAGCTTCAATTTCTGGATCAGCTACCAAGGAGGGTTTGCCTTGTTTCACACATCTCACACCTAACAACAATTCTTTATGTGCTTCATCATTGTCGTTGTCATCAACCTCATGGTCATCACTAATTACACAACGAACAGGATTGTTGCTTCTTCCTCCCCTGCACACTTTTAAGAAATGGCCTACTTTACCACACTTCGTGCACTGTTGCCCATGTACAGGACAAAATTTGAAAGTCGAGACATGATTGGGCGACCCACATCTGAAACAACTAGCTCTCAGTGATTGGAAAGTTTGGGGATTAGGTTTGAATGTATTCTTGTTCTTTTTGTTTTTCACAGTAGTAGTTGGTTTGTTAATGACTGCACCTGAAATGGACGTTTTATTAAGAGATTCTTCCAAAAATTTCACATCTTCACATGAACCCTCAATACTTTTAGCTATGTCGATAGCTTTGTCTAAAGATGGATTTTTACAAGTAAGTAGACGTTCCTGGATTTTTTTGGAACTGCATCTTACCCCCAGTTGATCTCTGATTAATTGTGATGTGAACTCTTCAAATTCACAAGTTGCAGCCAATACTTTCAGGGCAGTAACATATGTGTCAATGCTTTCTGAAGGTTTTTGTACCCTAGTAAAAACCTTAAATCTATGAACAACTAGATTTTTAGTCTTCGAAAAGTATTTATCAAGTTGAGCAATGGCAGTGTCAAATTCATCAAGTTCCGTCCCGTCTAGGTCTTCATATTCTGGTAAATGGTCAAATATGTTTTGACCTTCAGCTCCTAAATGATAATACATTAGGCCTCTTTTTCTTTCTGGTTTGAATTTTGTCACATCAATAGCTACTAAGTACGCTTTGAAAGAACAAATCCATAGTTTCCATTCTAAAGGTGGTTCACCAGGTTCCTGCAAGAACGGTGCAGGTGGTGAAATACTTTGCATAGTTTCTTTTAAGTTGAAAATAGAAAGAAAAGATAGAGAAAAAAAATGGATCTGTATCGAACATACAAAATTGTTGCCAAGTTTGTAAAAAGCATGCAAATCACTGAATTATGGACTTGCTCAAAGCGTGCAAATCGCTGATAGACTTGCAAAGTAATCAGATCACCAAGGTGTGTACAAAGCGTGCAAATTGCTGATAGACTTGCACAAAGTAATCAGATCATCAAGATGTATACAAAGCGTGCAAATCGCTGAATTATGGATTTGCCCAAAGCGTGTAAATCGCTGACATACGGACTTGCTGCAGATGTAATCCAAAATTGACTCTGTGTGCACATCACAGAAGAAAAACTGTGCAGTGCTGTGTTAAGCCACTAGGGGCAGTGTAGAGAACTTTATTGTCAATTCAGGAAAGAGCATAAACTGAACAGGAGGAAGAGCTGAGCCGGATGAAAAACAACAACTCCGGAATTGCACCGCAGGAGGCAGTGTCAGGACACGGATATAGGTTAACACTAACCTGGTCAGCCGGATACAGCGGGAGCGATGGAAGATGCTATGCTTCCTCTTCCCCTTATATGGAACCACCTGTGAGTACTATGAACACTCAGCAGATTACACCACAACAGGGGAAGGGGAAAAAAGGGACAAACGAAACAATAAAGTTGCAGCAGTGAAAAGGAGCGCTGGTGTGGAGTTCTGTAGACCTCATTCCTATGGTAGCCCCGTGTTTCCTGTATAAGAGACACAACACATCACACATAAGTTTCCACACAGGTCCATTCACTATCAATGTTACATATGTGATGTACTACACTTACATTTAAAGCTGCTGCACGTATTCCACAAGAAAAAGAGCACAAAAGGTAAAAATAAAGAAAAGAAATCAAGCAGTGTTTTCATCACTATTCCTCAGTGATATAGTACCCTCTGTAATACAGAGACAGTAGGTATTCAGTATTCAGATAAACCAAGTACTTATCTGCAACCAGGTAGTCCACTGGTAATTGGTGACTGTGTCTTTCAGTATTCAAGGTAAGATTCTTCTTATCCAAAAATACAGCTTGCAGAATCAAACCATCAATTAATAAAGCAACAAAATCTGAACTCCGAGCCTCTCAACGGCTCTAATTTCACCCAGAGTAATTCCTCCGGTTTCAGTACTCCAAAAAGCGCATACACGCGCTTACTGTAACAAATGGCGCTTTCCAAGCGCGAAGGGTTAAGAGATCAAAAAGCGCTTCCATGCGCTTTCGGGTAATATGAGGCTCTTTCTTCAAAGCCTCTAAGAAGCGCTTCTGTGCGCGTTATGTGGCAAATGTCGCGCTCCAAGCGTAAAGGTGCTTTTGAAGGTTAAGGCGCGTCCGCGCGCCTTCTAGAATTAAAGGTCGTGCCTCAGCGCGAAGGTAGTGCAAGTTTAAGCGCGGCAGTGCGCTTTCAGGAATGGCATCCCTGGTCTTCACTAGGACACCGCCGGAGCGAATGATGGTCCTCCCACGAGGACTGGGAGCCGGGCGTCTCAGCCCCTTCGTCTCAGAGTGTCACAGAGCAGCTGGAAAGTGCTGACAAGCAGTTCAGCGATCCGGATACAGGAAACTCCGACATCAGGTGACAAGCACCTGATAGCAATTCAGGAGGAGCTTAAGTAGGGCAGGCAGGAGAGGAAGAGATAGGACTGCTGCCTCCCTCAGGATTCTGGGAGATGTAGTTCACCACATTCATTCCCCATTCACGCCTTCGTGTGTCTACTGCGCCCATGGTTAAACGTGACAGGCAGAAATGGCTCACAGCATAAGGTTGGCACAAACTTGTAGAATGATGTGATGCGATCTCACAGGAGAAGGAACCAGCCTTTGTTGAGCTGCGAGCTTCACCACGCTCGAGCTAAAGGCTGTGTCCTTTGTTGAACCGCAAACCACTCTTGAGCCGATAGCAGTTCATGGACAGACAGAGCGAGGCACTTCACCACGCTCGAGCTAGAAGCTGTGTCCTTTGTTGAACCGCAAACCATGCTCAAGCCGATAGCAGTTCATGGACAGACAGCGCGAGGCAATTAGCTTTTCAAAGAGGCGGTAGCTAGGCAACAGTCGTGACGGTCAAATCATGTAAAATTAAAGTTACTATGGACTCTTCCGTTTTCTTCATGAAATTTACGACGAATAGTGACAAAAGATAAAAAATCTCACTTTATATATTCACTTAAGAGTGAATTGAAATGTCAATTGGCTTGTGAAAATGACGGATTGCTCCACGGCCCCTTGTTCCAAGTAGTCAATAGCGTGAAGGAAGTATGATGATCTGGGGGTCCGATCAATCCCGAATAGTCGCCAGTTTTGTAGTAAAGACACGAAGCAGCTTGTCGTAGGAAGAATGTAGGTTTATTTCTGAGATAAACATCCATCCATGAAGAGGCACTCGAGCAACTGACCACAGATAGAATGAAGAGCTCCAGTGACCTCATGACATTCCAAGCCTCTAGCTTGCACAATACCACATGAGGTCAAATTCGAGCAATAGTGGGTCATGTATCTAGAATAGTTAGAGTGCACACTCAGGAAGTTTCTGTAACTGGGAACATGTTAAGCATTGAAGAAAACAGAAGAGAGATCTGAGCCCTAAAATAACCATTGGTTTATCCTCAGTAATAACCACTTTTCAACGCAACACCCAGGGCACTTGAAAAAGATCTGATCCAAGGAATATGTACCATAACATCGCATGCGTTTACAACGCATGCGATTACAACGCGGTCGTTACAATGACCGCGTTGTTTTATTGCAGTACATTACAACTCAAGTCGTTACAACGACTTGCTCTAGATGGCGCGCTGGACTTAGGAATAGTATAATTTACTATTCCAACTCCAGTGTGTGCAACAGTAGGGAAGGTGTTGGAATAGTAAATTACACTATTCCTTAGTTTAGAGCGCAATCTAGAGCAAGTCGTTGTAACGGCTTGCGTTGTAATGTACTGCGATGTAACAATGCGGTCGTTGTAACTACTGCGTTGTAATGGTAACGCGATGTAATGACTGCGTTGTTATGGTTGTTTCCCGATCCAAGTCACATCCCTGGGAGAGGAGTGCTGATTTACTAACGAACTAAGACTTTACCAGCTCTCCCTCTGAATGAATGCTGAGGTAAATTCTTTTAGGGTGATAACTAGTTTTTAACTAACTTGCTGTTACAAAAATGATAACATTGGCAGTGACTTTGACTGTTTTCAGATAGCAAATGTAGTCAGAAAAAGGCCTGCAGCGGCCATGTGGTTTATTAGATCTTAAAGATCTAACTGTTATGGCTTAATCCAGATACTTTCCCTGCCTTAATACCAATGTAGATCACTTTGTAAACATCCTTTTGGGGACAATTAAATGCAGGCGTTGTAGACTTGTTAAAATGTCATGTGATGCGGCAGCAACTGTGTCTTTTATTTTTTCAGTCTGTTCATCTTATAGATGCTTGTTTTGAGGATTAGAAGAGCTGGCGGGTTTGAATAGTTGAGTGTTGTCAAATAGTTTAAGTTTGGACTGTGTTGTCAAATTTTATGATATATCAATTGTCTAAACAGAATCTTATTGTAGGGTTCATCAGTGTGCTGATCCCGCGGCATAAGTAATATAAATAGTAGGATTGCTAAACTATTTTGCACTGAGAGTGTAAGTACTAAAATCCTGTTTCTTTTCCTATGTGAATTATGTTGAGAAGGGCCCATGTTGCTAACCCCATCCTGGCCCCTGCACAACAAACAGGCCAAACATATGAACTTTAGTTTGAGCATAATGAATGCCTTTACTCTGAATAAGTGGTCTCTATGCAATAGACTTAGGGATTTCTGTCAATTTTCAGTTGATGAACAAGAAGAGGATCCCACAGATTTCATATGCGGATCCTTTTCTATGTATGAATCATTGGGAGCCATCATGGGATGCTGGCATATTCCTTTTAGCGGACACCACTAGCACATCAGAGGGTTTCAAAGCTATTTCAGTTAGTGGATATGCTTTAATAATCCTTGTATAAAGGTGTGGTCCCTGTTAGATCTGGTATCCTTGGTGTGGTTTTCACCCTAACTGTTTGCCTTCAGACCTCCTGTTTTTGCTGAATTTGTTCTTGCAGGCAGGATGGGAGGGAGGAGCTGGACCCAGCCCCACTTACACTTGAATAGGCTGTGTCCTGTTTCCACACAAAGGGCTGCATGCCACCTGCAGTTAGTCTGGAGCCGCCTCTAGAACGGTGGTACTCAAAGTACGGCCCGCGGGCCACTTGCGGCCCGCCAGACCTTTCCTTACGCCCCCCCATGGAAAACAACAGCAGTCACGGACTCGGCGCCATTACTGCTGTTGCGATTCTTCGCGGGCCGCATTTGCCGAGAAAAGGTCAAAGCGTCATGCGCAGACAATTAGTGTCTCCATGCTCACCTGCGGCCCCCGCCCTCATCTGCCCTCGTGCGTCGCGGCAGGTGAGGCTTTTAAAAGAAGGCACGCAAGTTGCTGCCTTTCTTTATCTGCCCTTATCCTCACCTACCTACCTCGGACTCTCCCCAGCGCCGACGTAAGCAGTGTGTGCTCAGCTGAAACGGAGCCGAGATTCACTGCCCCCTGGCACCAATTGCCGCGTCTCCTCGCCTTTGAAAGCAGTAAGTGTATGCCAATGCCATCATTGTTATTGCTGGTTCCCCATATTTTGTGGTTTTCTGTTGCTAGACCTCCTTGTTCATGCACCACACAAAAGGTAAAGATATCGTTTGGGGTTTTCGAGGGCGCTTAAAATCTTGGGCAGAAGAGTTATGTATGTTTTTCTTTTCGTTTTATTACGAGTGGTTTTGCATATTAATTTAAGTGCATGCGACAGTAGATGGCGCTGTTGCCGTATTCTGTGACCAATTGCGAGTTAATCATCGGCTGAAATGTACTTTTTATGCGAGTTTGTTCTCCCCGAGTTAACAGGCAGGGCTTTTAGTGGGCCAGGTGCTTAAAAGCAGGTGCTGAGACGTGTAGCTATCGGGGGCTCCATTTTTGTCTTCAGGGTGAAAAAAAAAATATATCAACTCGGCAGCAGCACTACTGCTCAAAAAGCCTTTGTCATTTCAAATCGACTGTTTTCATTCTTTCAGTCTCATCATTTCAGACCTGAAGCATTCTCAATATTATATACAACAAAGCCATAGTTTTTGCTTATTTATCTCATGCAACTAACAACTACTGGGGTCTCCATTTTCGCCCTTAGATAATTCTCAACTGAACAGCAGCACAAAGCCTTTGATATAATTCCAAATAGGCTCGTTTTAGTTCTTTCACAGTTTCATCATTTCAGAACTGAAGCATTTTCAATTTTATATATTATATACAACTAATCCATAGTTGTTGCTTATTTATCTTATGCAACTAACAACCATTGGCAAAGCCAATAGTCCTGACTTGTTGCAGGTATAATGTTACTGGTTGTATCTGATATATCTGGATACAATGACAAACCACAAAATACCAGTAGGGTGGCACACTATGCTAAGCACAGATTTTTAGTTTACATGTTTTGAAGCCATGCCCTTAATTTCATCGGTCATGGCCCTTTGAGAGAACCCCCAGGTTTTTCATCCCACTTAGAGCCCTGTAATCAGGCGATCCGTGTCAGTTATGTGTATATATCGCCGTAGTTCGATCTAAAAATCTATTTTTAGGTTCTGTTGTGTGTCTGTTTATAGTAGGGAAATACTGCTATTTGATGAGTAGTTGCGGAAGTGATGCTTTTTTCAGAAGTCTATAAGGATTTTTTTTTAGTAAGGCCATAGTTCACATTTTGTTTATTTTTAGCGTCTTTACTGTCCCCTACATTATTTCTTTACGTATATTCAGAGCCCAGATTTGGAGCTATTTTTTTAGCATTCATTATATTGCACTTATCAAGCAGGATGTAGGCCCCATTAAGAGTCCAGGGTGTCTCTTACCACAGTGTCAGTGTCTTTCCCGATACACCTCCAATCTCCCTTTGAAGGAGACCAGGGGATCCCATGGATGGGGGCAGAGCATGTCTTCTTGGCCCTGTTGCTCTGCATACCAGGGCTGTAAGTGGGATGAAAAAATTGAGGGGTCCCTGAAAGGTGTGGAGGCTATATAATTAAGCACTGTGTGGCTATTAAAAGTCAAAGTCGCTCGGTGTTGCAGTACATGCTTCTGGAGTAGGCACATCCCTCCAGTTAACCAGTACAATAATTTTACAGTAGTATTCTTGCAATATTGTAAATTCAGAAACATTTATTTTGAAGAGAAATGAGCCACAGGGGCGATCATTAATTTCCGCTCACCATCAAAAGATGCTCGCTTGTGTTTCTGCAGTTTCCAGCTGATGTGTGGTATCCTCTGCGCTTAACAGCGCGCAACCACCATTTTGGATGTAAGTGGCCCACTTCTGGTTGCAGATCCGGGCTGTTTGTCGAGCCCGGTTCTGCAACCAGAAGTGGGCCACAAGCTTGTCCCTGAAATATTCATGACAGTGCAGCATTTTATACCAAAGTCTCCACTATGCCATGTCCCGCCCAACTTAGCCCCGCCCCTAAATCGCATCTCCCCCCCCCCTCCCCCGGTCATATGTGCGGCCCCCGGTGATTACCCAGACAGTGCATTTCGGCCCCTGAGGAAATGTTTGTGAGTACCCATGCTCTAGAAGCTTCTCCCCACTACAAAGGCTCAACTGGGTATAAATACTGGACCTCAGACACCAACTCTTCAATACCTTTCTGGACCTGTGGATACTATGCAGAGAAGGACTGCTGTGCTATGAAAGGACAGCCATTCTGCTGGACTGCTGCTCTGAAGAAACTGTTGCCCTGCTGTGCTGTGCTGACCTGCTGCCCTCTTGCCTGGGTGAAAAAAGAACTGGACCTGCAACTTCATCCTTGAACCCAGGTCACCAGAGTGACTCCAAGGGCTAGTCTGCTGTCCTCCTGACCTAAGCCTCAAGGACATAAAAGGCTCCCCAACATCCTGCCCCAGCCCTTGGACCCAGCTGATGTGCGTTCCTGACCCCCAAGTGGTGTCCCTCAGGTCCCGGACCCTTGATGTGGCTCAGGGAGCTGTATTCAAGCTTTTGGGGTCATCTCACTGAGACCTCACCGCTCACACAGTGATTTAACACTAAGGGCCTTATTACAACTTTGGCAGTCCTACAGCAAATGGTGCAACGCGCTGTCCGCTTTAGGACCGCCAAACCCGTGGTGCTGCCGCCTGCCAGATTAGGACTTTAATCCTGGTCTTGTGGGTGGTCCTACCGTGGTCTGACAGCAACGGTCTGTGAGGGTTCTAGAAGAGCCTCAAATGTGGACCACCGCAGCCAGAGTGCCGACTGCACCTTCCTGCACGGTGTGGCATACATGCCACACCGTGCAGAAAATGGGGGTGCAAATACAGGGGGGCACTACATGGGAGTACTCATAGATAACTCTTTATGTATGCAAGATCAAGTTAAGGCCACCTGCGGCATATGCTTTGCCACTTTAAAACTATAAACAAGACTTTTCAAATGGATTCCAGTTAACTGGAGGAAAACAATAGTCCAAGCCCTCTTAACAAGTAGGCTGGAATATGGGAACGCTCTGTATGTGGGCATGACAGATTATCTGTTTTCACGACTCCAAGCAACACAAAATGTAGCAGCCAAATTGATTTGTACTAAGGATAGATATAGCTCTGCATCTGCTTGTTTAGTAACACTACATTGGTTGCCCATGCGCCAAAGAGCGAACTTCAAATTGCTTTGCTACTCTCACAAAGCATTGTATAAACTAGGCCCAGCAACTCTACAAACAAGAATGGAATTCTATACTCTAACATGTGATCTGAGATCTCGCAATCTTGCATTAGCCAAAACAAGATGAATAAAAAGAGTTAGAGCAGAAGGACACACTTTCTCACATTTAGTGACTATTCAGTGGGACAGGCTACCATTAGATTTGCCTCTTACTGAAGAACATTTTGGATTTAGGTAGAAACTAAAAACATGGCTGTTCAGGACATAGATGTGAGGCCTCTGTGCCACCTAATACCTCTACAACTGACAGCAGCCTTACCAGCGCCGTGATATCCTCTAGCTGATGATTGATGAGCTTTACAAAAACCTCAAATAAATAAATGTAGGTTTTTTGGACGAAATCCTCATTATCAGTTCTCAAATTTTTAATGTGCTGAAAATTTGTAGGCACAGATGCTTATTTGCAAATAGATCTTGTTTTTCTCTACAGGGAAAATATTTTCTCTGTGGAGTACCCACTTTCCTTAAGTCCCCTGAAACAAATAAGGTGTGTGAGGAACTTTTACACAGTGGCGTAGCTAGGCCTTTTGCTGCCCGTGGCAGTCCCAGCCTTTGCCGCCCCACGGCTGTCGTAAGAGCAGGGGGGAACGGGGGGGGGTGGCCCGCCCCCCTTGCTACACCACTGCCTTTACACTCCATTTACACACTTTTTGGGAGTAATTTTAGATATATAAATGGGAAGGAAACCCCACTGGAAGGATTTGCGAATAGTCTCAGCTTATTGACGACGTACATACATGCTTACAGCATTTTAATGGTCACCCATTTTCGCTTCGTCTGATAATATTAATGCTTGTCCATTACATCAAACTTAGAGTGGTGTAAATTTTACCTTGAGAGCAGATTTTCCACCACATCAAATGCCCTTTACACTTCGAAAAGTTCCTTTAAACTGATTACAATTTCTGAGAGCAATAACATATTACACGACACTCAATCTGGCTTTCGTGCCGGTTTTAGCACAGAGACGGCCCTTGTAGAGGTGGCTGAATCAGTGAGGTTGGCGGTTGACTCGGGGGCATCAGCCATGCTGGTGCTCCTGGATCTATCTGCCGCATTTGATACGGTAGACCATGATATTTTGGTTCGACGCCTTCAGGATTGCGGCATTAGGGGAACTGCCCTTGAGTGGGTGAGGTCATTCCTCCACAAGCGGACTCAAAGGGTGGCTTTAGAACCTTATCAGTCTGAGCAGAAGCGCTTGTGGTGAGGGGTGCCCCAAGGATCAGCTTTAAGTCCACTGCTGTTCAACATCTATTTGGCACCCCTGTTTTCACTCATTGCTAACTGGGGGGTCAAGGCAATATCTTATGCCGATGACACCCAGCTCGTGTTCCCTTTTAAAGACCAGTCGGCTGATTCCTTTAAGAGCTTCAAGAGTTGCCTCAAGGATGTTGCAGTTTGGATGAATAACAATAAATTTAAATTAAATGCTGAAAAGACAGAAGTGATGTTCTTTGGGACCAACAAGCCTCCAGACTCGGACTTGTGGTGGCCGCAGGAAATGGGGTTACCACCCACCCCAGCAGGCACTGTTAAAAATCTAGGAGTACAATGGGAGGCAGATCTGTCCTTTTCCTCTCAAATCCAGCAAGTAACATCCTCCTGTTTTGGAAAATTGAGGTACATGAGGACATTTTTATACTTGCTACCAGAAAACTGTTGTCGAACCGTAGTTCATGCAACTGTGACGTCCAGACTGGACTATGCAAATGGCCTCTATCTGGGCCTACCTGCTTACATGGTTAAGAGACTACAATTGGTTCAAAATGCGGCTGCGAGATTGATTAGACGCGTACCTATGCGTCAACATATCTCTCCGCACATTAAGGAACTTCACTGGCTACCGGTGGCCAACAGAATTAAATTTAAGGCCTTATCCTTAGTCTTTCGGTCGTTCCATGGACTCTGTCCCAGATATCTGAAACAACGATTATGTGCTTACAAACAGACTCGCCTATTGCGATCCAATAATCAGAATCTGCTTGTCATCCCACGAGTTAGGAAGGAGCGAGTGGGTGGCAGATCCTTTGTGGTGAGAGTGGCTAAGCTATGGAATTCTTTGCCGCTTGCTTTGCGGCAAATTGAATCAGAATGTCTATTCAGGAAGGCAGTTAAGACTTGGCTTTTTAACTTGGATTAATTCCGGTGGGTGGCTGGTTGTCTGACCTTTTATTTCACTGTCACTTGTTGTTACAGCGCCGGGACACCTCCTTTGGGAGGCAGCTGTTTGCGCTTTATAAATGGCTGTATTATTATTATTATTATTATTATTATTATTATTATTATTATTATTATTATGTGAATCTAAAGGTACATTTTAGAACCACTAATTGCTCTTTTGTGCACCTACGTTACAATTAGGCGTTCCAAAACATCTATGAATCAGGCCCAAAAGTTCCAGACTGGCAGCTTTTATAATTTCTGTAAGAGCCGTAATATCTGCAGCATTTGAAACCAGATCAGTAAGCCACTGATTAACAAGAGTTCCTAAAGAAATATCATTCAAATAACTGGATCTCAAAACCTGCAGGGCAGCAGTCAGTCTCTTTTTGTCAGTTACTCCAGAATGGTACATTTCAGGACTAGCCTAAAAGAGGGACCTCGCAATATACACATCACTGAAAGGGGAACAAGAATTGTTGCATTCATGTTGATGAAACAATATATGTTAAAGGAGGCTAGGTAATGAAGAATCCAAACATGAGTAAAATGTAAATGAACTGGAAAACTCTATTGAACATGTATGTAATTGTGTGACTGAAGCACGGGTGAGATTAGAAACAGAGCATGTGCATTTAATTGAATTAAGAATTCAAATTTGCATTTTGGAAATGTTTGTACTTTTGGTGAATTTGCTTGATGCACACATTTATTAATGCGGTAAAATGATTAAAACATACATTGTGGTGTTTGCCAACATATATAAGAAAAAATCTATTAAAGTAATGATAAAGGTATATACAGATTATGATGTTATTTAAAACTATCATGAAATGATACAGCAGTGGAAGAGTTTTAAACATATTTTGATGTTATAACAAAAAATAAACTCATAACTGGATTCAGCTTTAAATTTTTAAAATGCCTTAAATGCCGGCAAATTATGAATGATTTAAATGCTGGCAAATTATGAGTGCCTTAAAAAGGGAAGGTTAGTCCTTTCCTGTAATTTCACATGTACAGTAATGTTTTTTTCTATTGTAAATTCTGTTTCTTTGCCTTAGAAATCGATTACAGTGATGTGTATATTGGCTATGTCAATTTTTAAAAACATACTCTTTTACGACATGGTTTTATAGATGTACATGTCATTTTTTTTACATATTTAGGAAAGACAATCACATTTGCACGCACATTGGATATCCCTCGGTCAGTCTACAACTTCCGGTTCTTTGCTTCTTCCATCCTGCACCATACCACAGAGTGTACTCAGATGGACCAGATGGGCTGCCTAAATTATACTGTGCGGACTCCGGTGGGAATCGGTGAGAAATCTATAATATGTTCAGAATCTGTAAAATTAAAGTGGTTCACTTAATAGGAGTTATCACTGATTATTGAATTATTCATGAAAGCTTGAGGCCAACATTTTCCAGTGGGGTAGAGTCCAAGGCTGAAGTCGGTGAGTGTCCGATACATCATCATTGAGTTCCCACTAAAGCTGCTGTTTTGGCACCAAAACCCCAGAGCGGGACAAAGTTGGATTTTGTAGTTGCTGTGGTCACTTCACAGCTGGAATATACTTGCCACCTCAGCCCTGTCCAAGGTTTTAATTTTGGAGTTAGTCACTTTCTGGTGCTCAAGATCCTTCAGCTTAGCAAGGCTGGAAGCTATAGCTGGGCAGGGCTCCACCAGCTGGGATACTTTTGCTGTGAGATCCTGCTGAACCTGATTTCGGAGTGGGACAAAAATCTCTAAATGGGGTGAACTTGCGGCCTGATTCACGAATTACAAGTTTAATTTTACGACTACGGAGATTCCGCAGTTGGGACAGAGAACTGCATATAAAAATGTATGACAGGCCAATATTTTTATGTGCGGAGTCTTCACCACGAGTGTGGCGTCCTGCAGTCGCAAAATTACTATTAGTAAAATTGAACTCATACTTTGTGAAAACCAAAAATATTGTAAAAGTTTACGTTTACTTGTGTGAATCAGGCAATTCGTTTTCATGTCCACCTGCCTTCTCTTGGCAAGCCTCATCACTGTGTTTGGGTCCTTAGGAGGTCGAAAAACGTTTTAAGTAACATTTTCTTCAACTGTTGGAAAAAGTTGTGTGGTTGGTTGGGCCCTCTTTGGATTAGGAGTACTGCTATATTTGAGTGTTTGGAGCAGGCAAACGTGGTCAGTCAGTGACCCTCAAATAGCAGTTCCAGTCCTTGAATGGAAGTAGAAGTCAGGGGTCTCAGAGACTTCTTTCTTATAGCAGGGCTGTCTTCTCCAAGTGTAGTCGTTCCTGGTACAGAAATGTTTTGAGGAGGTAGTGGGGATTTGCCAGACTATTCCTGTGCACCAGCCAGTGATTTGAGGATTAGTCCCACCCAGACATGTCTACTTCTTATCCAGTGTCTACCCCTTTCGCAGCTTCATAGTGGTTTATAAATGACACCATAACCCCGAGATGGCAATGTAGTATCCTACTACGTTACCCATTACACATTTTTATGTTACATGTTTATTTTGAGGTAGTTGGGTTGAACAAGCTGTTTCTTCAAAGTCCAATTAACAATGGGCACAGATTTTATTAGAATGTTTAGGTTAAAGTTTCATGAATAAATTACTGATTAAAAAATGGACAATGGTAAGGGCCAGAGGATTTATGTGATCCTGGGACTGCAATATTTATTACATGATTATGCATTTACTTTTTTTGCCACATAAGTTGCCAAATTTGCAGATTCCACAATAATTGTTGTTTCTAGCTAAACTTGATGAAAAAATCCTGGCAGAGAATGAGCTGCATAATTTGCATTTTTTGCTGTATAATTTTGAAAATTTTGCCACATAATTTGGCCCTCCATCTTGCAAAATCCTGGCATCCCAGAGAATGGTAAAGCTCTGAGAGAGTGGTTTGCGGGCTGTCATTCTAATGATGAAATCAGTATTTCATAGGCAACGTGTAATAGTTCCAATATTTCACTGTTGACTGTGAAATATGTTTTTTTACCACCGCAATTGTGAAATTAAATCAGCCAAACACAGAGAGAAAAAGGGCGAGAGAGAGACAAAGAGACAGAGAGAGATAGAGCAAAAGAGAAAGAGAGGGAGAGAGAGAGAGAGAGAGAGAGAGAGAGAATGTGTGTGTGTGTGTGTGTGTGTGTGTGTGTGTGTGTGTGGCGGTGTGTGTGTGTGTGGCGGTGTGTGTGTGTGTGTGTGTGAGAGGGGGGTCAGGCTTAACTTAGAGGCAATGCCTAAAGTATTTATGAAGCACTTCAAACAGTAATAAAGTGAAAACACAACAAAAGAAGAATCCCATACCAAGTTAGAAAAAATGTAAATTGTAATAAATAAATAAAACAAGACCAAAACAACAAAAATCCAATCAGTAGAACCGGAGACATGCAATATTAAAGATTTCAGTGAATATAGTGCCAAAAACCACAAAGTGCCAACTGTAGATATCTAGTGGCACTAGACCGTGACAGAGTCACAAATTCAGGCTGACCACGATGGAGCACAGGTGGGCTACAGGGACCCAGCTAGGGCCACTGAACAAGAGTACCTCGAGGATGAGTCGTGCAGCTGAGGCCATGCAAGGTCCTGGTCATTGATGCGTCATGCAGGGTCAGTTCTGAGGATTGTGAGGCTGCGATGCAAAGTCTTGTGTCATTGTCGAGGAGGCAGTCGACGAGGTGGCTTGCGATGCGAAGTCCTACATTGAGGATGCGTCACGCACTGGCTGATTCCGAATAAGCTGCGGGGCTTGCGATGCAGAATCCTGCGTCGTTGTCGAGGGTGCTGTCGATGAGAGGCTTCCGATGCGAGGTACTGTGTCTGTTATGAGTCATGCAGTGGTGGTTCAGATGGGGTTGCAATGCAAAGTACTTGTATTGGGAAAGTATGCGCAGCAGAGGCGATGCTTTGGTTCTGCATGGGGTTGCGCCACGCAACTTAGGAGATATGTTGGTTCTGCTGGGTCAACAGTTGGGCTGACAGAGCACCTTCAGGCCCACTTCCAAGGGTCAAGGACTGGGGTTGAACCACTTGGCAGGGTAGGAATCACAAATGGCAGAGTTCAGGTGCTGGGTTCAAGGTTGTTGGAGCCTTCTGTCCCAAGAGGGCAGCAGACAGCAGGTCAGCACAGCAAGGCAGCAGTCCTTCGGAGCAGCAGTCCAGCAGAGTGGAGGTCCATTCAGCAGCATAGTAGTCCTTCCTGGCAGAGTCCACAGGTCCAGAAGTGTACTGAAGAGTTAGGGTCTGAGGTTCAACATTTATACCTGGTGCCCACCTCAAAGTGGAGGACGCTACTGTGGTTTCCACCCCCTTGAGGTGTCGGGTATCCCTTGCCTCCCTGTCCTAGCCCCAGCTTGTCTGGGGTCACAACAGATCAGTGTCAAACCCTTTGTGAGAGTGCTCAGGCAGAGCCTTTGTGATGTGCAAGTGTGGTAGGTGACAGCTCCTCCCCCATTAACTCAGAGTGGCCCATCCTGCCAACACCTAGCTGCCCTTTGTCTCACTGTCTGGGAGCAATACACAAAGGCCAACTGGCAGCTATAGCTAGTCATGTGGCCCAGGATGAGGCTGCAGGCACCAAATGATTAGGACATGAAAATGCCACCTTTCTAAGGGTGGCATTTTCAGAATTGTGATTAAAATCTGACTTTCAAACACCTGAAGGAGTAGGGAGTTATAAAACAACGTGTCTCTATTCTTTGTGGTGGCACGTGCTGTGTGATTTAATACTGCCCTCACTCACACAATTGTGTGACATGCTTCATCATAGGGCTGCAACCAAACACCCCTGCGCAGCCAACGCCTGGGGTGGAGCAATAGGGTGGGGGAAGACAAACACAACATAAAAGAAAAACAATCAAGTCTAAAAGTTACTGGGATCACCGGAAGTGAAAAAGTGCAGTGTGGGTTAAAACTAGCTCGGAGGTGTCACTGTGCCTATACTTTATTCCTGGACCCTCCGGCCAGGATTAAAAACGTGAAGGATGGTGGTGATTGGGAGATGTAATGTGCTCCTTACACCCCTCCATACTGCCAAATCGTCGACATGTTTCGGCCGTGAATGTGCGCCCCACGTTCGGGGTCACGCCGGCCTTCCTCAGGACTCTGCCGGTCCCAGAATTATTATATTTGTGTATCTCTCACCTCGAAATCCGAGATAGGAGGGTATCAGATCCACTTGTTCTGGCTCCCAAAAATTCCCTCGACTGTACTCTGCTGGTATACTAAAGAGGGGACAAGAAGGCAGGAGACAACAGAACAGAAAGGGTGTTCAGTAATTATATTCCCCTTCGTGGTTCTAAGTTAACAAAGATATAGTAGAAACATACGCTCCACCACACACTGGAGTCGATTCACCCCTGTCGCGTTCCTCATTTAGGAGTCAAGCTAGTCGCTTGTAATTAGCAATAAGTTTTATCCTACCCACGGGGTAGGTGTAGATCAATGCGACTTAATGCACCAAAGTACGATGTTGGATATTCGAACATGCGGTCTATAGTGTGTTCTGACTTACCGAGTTTACCCCTAACCAGAGCTAAAAATAGCGCCAACTGATAAGAACTCTCTGTTAGCATACGATAGCTTCCACCCCAAATCCCTCAGGGACAATCTGCCGGTGGGACAATTTTTCAGATTAAGGCGTAATTGCACAGAGAAGACCACCTTTAAGGGAGAGGCGACACTCCTCACAAAGAAACTTGCACAAAGGAGTTACCCTGAGCACACAATTGCTAGAGCCAGGAAGAGGGCGACCAACGCCGACAGGGAGAACCTTTTGGAGAAAAACATCAGACCACCAACTGAGAAACCGGTGTGTGGTACTACCTTCAACACTGCCTCACACCAGATAAAACAGGCTGTGCTAAAACATTGGCGTATACTGAATTCTAATGGTATGAACCTAGAGAAGCCCTTGTTCTCTTTTAAGAGGAGCGCTAACCTGAAAGATCTTTTGGTGCACACAAGACCAACGACAACCAGACCACAGCAGAGAAGGACCACAATACCAGGGGGACTACCTCCGGTACAAGGGCACTCGCGATGTGGATCATGCAGTGTCTGTCACCTCACCGAAAACAAGAAGACTATTGACGTGGGATTGACCTACCCGTGGGAGCAGAGATCACAGACCAACTGTAACTCGGATTTCGTGATCTACCTTATCACTTGCACTTGCAACAAGTAATACGTGGGCATGACCAGCAGGAAGGCTAAGACACGGATTATGGAGCATCGCAGCACAATAAAGTGTTTGAAATCCAACACTAAGTTTACAGCACACTATCTGGAAAAACACCATACCACCGAGGATCTTACTTGGACAGTGATCGAAAACCCGCTCTGAACTCTGCCACTGGAGAAAGGATGAGGGCCCTTCTCCTCAGAGAGCAGAAATGGGTATATCGTCTGAAAAGCCACCTAGTGGGGCTTAACGACGACATTCCTTGGCACACCCTGAGTAGATAGGGGCGCATCCCTTTAACAGGCCCTTGAGACATAATCCTATCACTAAATGAAAGCAACAATAGATATCCCCTTAGCGTATATATGGGGAACTCACAGTTATTTTACCATCTAAAGGCCCTTTGAGAATGAGATTACATGATAGGTGGTAAGAAAAGTAAAAAAGATGATACATCCTTTCATATGAGTGTCCTGAGAAGCATGATGCAGTAATAATTTTTATTATATATTGTTTTTTGAGGTGAACCCACACAAGGGATGTCCATCTGACGCTCGACTACCCGTATAACACTAACTGTGTCTTACTGCTCTCTTGTAAATGAGTAAGGTATGCCTGTAATAAGGTTTTACAGCTGCGGACCCCCCCCTCGTCACTCCCGGTTTTTAGCGCGTTTTTAGATACAGTTGGAACCCTCGATTTATGTAATACATCTCACTCCCACCCATTGTGGCCAAGTACTTTTTGCCACAAATACCAATATGGATCAAAACCGACACTTCCCTAAACTCTGAACCAAGCCATGTCTCCATAGGAACAGGACGCTACGTGTCCCTCAGCCTGCGCTACCAGCAGCGTGCACATCATCACGACGCGCACGTGACCAGAAACGCCCCGCACCAGGAAGGCATTTAGAATGATCTCGCCCGCTGCCCTGCCGTATCTCTACACGGCGGGAGCAGGAGGAGGAGTACCCACCTTGAAGTAGTAAGGAGACGGGGCGGCGGGGCATATCGTAATCGGATGCTACTTGCACCACATGTGCGCTAAGGGGGAAGCTTCGCACACCAGGGGCCATACAATCTATGGGGTTTCTCCCCTAGCCACAACCAGAGGCGAGGCATCTCACAGGCATTTTACAGGCGCAATATCTTGAGGCGGATAATTGCATGTCTAAGTACACAACGGCTCGATACAGATTGCATTGATAACTACTCTGACCGCAATGTATCAAGTTTTTTGGCCATTACGGGGGCATATGCACATCTGAATACTTTTAGATCGACTCTGGTTAAAATTATAAAAATTTTGACCACAATGTACTCCACATTTTGGCCATCATGGGATACTCATGTGACTATCGATGTTTACAACCACCATAGAGGTGAAAACTAACATGCCACATGCCTCTGATAACCAACAGGATATACTGCTACCATTATTATTAACTACGACAATGTTACTTTTTGTTTTTCCATTTTTTTCTTCCTTTAGAGTTGCCTCCCGCTATTTTTAGCACTGGTTAGGGGTAAACTCGGTTAGTCAGAACACACTATAGATCGTATGTTCGAATATCCAACATCGTACTTTGGTGCATTAAGTCGCATTGATCTACACCTACCCCATGGGTAGGATAAAACTTATTGATAATTACAAGCGACTAGCTTGACTCCTAAATGAGGAACGCGACAGGGGTGAATCGACTCCAGTGTGTGGTGGAGCGTATGTTTCTACTATATCTTTGTTAACTTAGAACCACGAAGGGGAATATAATTACTGAACACCCTTTCTGTTCTGTTGTCTCCTGCCCTCTTGTCTCCTCTTTAGTATACCAGCAGAGTACAGTCGAGGGAATTTTTGGGAGCCAGAACGAGTGGTTCTGATACCCTCCTATCTCGGATTTTGAGGCCAGAGATACACAAATATAATAATTCTGGGACCGGCAGAGTCCTGAGGAAGGCCGGCGCGACCCCGAACGTGGGCCGCACATTCACGGCCGAAACATGTCGACGATTTGGCAGTAAGGAGGGGTGTAAGGAGCACATTACATCTCCCAATCACCACCATCCTTCACGTTTTTAATCCTGGCCGGAGGGTCCAGGAATAAAGTATAGGCACAGTGACACCTCCGAGCTAGTTTTAACCCACACTGCACTTTTTCACTTCCGGTGATCCCAGTAACTTTTAGTCTTGATTGTTTTTCTTTTATGTTGTGTTTGTCTTCCCCCACCCTATTGCTCCACCCCAGGCGTTGGCTGCGCATGGCTGTTATGTAGCAGCCCTATGATGAAGCATGTCACACAATTGTGTGAGTGAGGGCAGTATTAAGACACACAGCACGTGCCACCACAAAGAATAGAGACACGTTGTTTTATCACTCCCTACTCCTTCAGGTGTTTGAAAGTATTGTCAGGGGGTTCGGAGTAGGCGAGTCCGTTACCCTCACCCCTCCCGTTTGTGTGAATTAAAATCTGACTTTACCATTAAAGAGGGCTTTTGATTACACTTCTATAGACACCAAACTCACCCTGTCCATATGCTCCCCCTCAAGGCAGGTGTCCACACATAGTCCCCACAAGGATGGTAACAGGAGTATGTGTGTGTGTTTCTGTGTTTTGCATCACATAAAATAACGCCAAGCATAGCAATGTTATGGTAATGGTCTAAACCCGAAAAACATCAGTTGGTAATTATATCATGCCCACACAGAGTTCATGATATTTTTATCACAAACATATGCGTCTCCATGCACATATGCGGCACAATTAATCAACTTTGAACTGTTCTCTTGTGTTGTAACACCTCTTGCAAAAAAACACAGTGAAACAGTGAATCAAAGAGTAACCACTACCAAAAAAGGAACATTTTTAATGTTTATCTTCTGTTTATTCTCCTCCGGGAGCAAGTTCCAAATCCAAGGGCCCAGTACAGGGAATCGGAGATTCCTTTCCTCTGAATCCAAGTTCTAAGAATTTTCTGGAGACCATGATTACCTGATCTAAAAATGCCTCCGGCATGTTGCAAAGACTTCTTTAATGCAAGTACCCTGGGACACTTATGTTAAGACATTGAAAGAGCAGACAGATCAATTTAAACGTAAAACACAAGGCCACTGGCATACACTTTAAAGCCCAAGGTCTGTCATGATGCTATCAAACCTCTGTAGATTAAGAGACACCTTTGCTGACATGCTGAACATGTTGTAACCATGACACTTGGTCCTTGGCCATGCAATCCATTACAACATTAACATAATCTTGTTTAGAATTTATAAGACATCCAACTCTGCTTTTGTGTTGCATTTTTGGATGCAAGGTCTGACAGGTGACTTCACAAATTACAGAATTTGTAAGATAATTGAGGACACCATATATAATAACTCCAGAAACGTATTCTATATTTTATGAAGGGTATGGGGCACAGAGCGGTGTCTGTTTTCACATCCTATCCATAGGCATGGCCTCTACCCGTGCGCTGTGGGTAGCATGCATAAGGCGTGACCCTTGCCCATGTTCTCTGCCAGCTAATAAAAGGAGCCTTAGGCCGTGCTCTGAGGTCAGTTGTCTAGTATACAGGGACTAGCCGAAGGCACATCACCCACAGCTGATGCTCTCCATATTAACCCAAGGAAATGGCCGCAGATCATATCCCGTGGGTACCATGGATGCCATAAATAGCGGACAAAGCATATAAAACAAAACAGAATAAATCTTCTGTAAAACATTGAATATAGGACATAAAGTCTCTGACTAAAATTACCTTCTACCCTATCTTATAAAAAACACGAACAAGTGCCCTGCAAAAATCTTCATTTGAAGGGGTGTTCATCAGGAGGGGTGATCAAAACCCTTAAAACCACTGAAATGTTCCAGCTATGATTAGATATGAACTGTTACTACTTCACTCAGCAATCATTGATGGCATCACACATCCCTTCCTATTACCTAAATGTTCGGCTTTCCTTCCGCTTTGCTCTCATTCTTCCATGTTGCAAGTACCCCCCGATGTGACAACTGTAGACACTAACCACCCCATTATATGTGATAGAAGTCCCATGTAAAGAAGAATATATTGTTTATCTTGCTCTTCATCCTTCAGTTTACCTCCTTCACTTATTCTCCCTAGTAATCTTTGGGATCCTGGCCCGCCTTCACATTATTTATATCATGTTTTTCTGTGTTGGCTTGCAGTGCTCAGCATTTACCATGAATTATTTCTTTTTCGTTAATTGGATTTGTTGATTTTTTTATTTACCTTATATTATTTTCCCTTTAGTAGAGCTACTTCTACTGAGTGTGCTGAACCCTCTGCTTCCCTGCCTGCTCTAATCTGTCTTGCAGGTTTGAGCTTCATCTGTCACTCCGCCCTGGCAAGAGATCCTGCCCACCCATGGACGTCATTTAGGGGTCGCCAGGGGTCACAGCTGTGACACCTGTCTTGCCCTTTGCGACCCCTGGCACTGCTTTTGCGACCCCTGGCCTCAGAGGTGGCAAAATCAGTGCCTGGAACACAGGGCAGCTCTTCCTAATGGACGCTGGTTGGAGCTCTGCTCGCCTGGTTTCTGTCAATTTTTTTATTGTACAAATTGTGAATAATATTATTCACTATTAGTGTAATAAAAAATGGAGCACATTAGCTGGAATAGGACCCTGTCTGGAAGCTAAGATAAGTAAAAAAGAAATGCTGTTAAATGTATGTTGTGTGCGTGCTTGTGGGTGAGAGTGTGTTTATGTGCGCAAGAGTGTGTGAATGTGTTAGTATGTTTAAGCATGTGTGTGTGAGAGAAAGTAAAGGTCAAATGGCATGCGATGTCACTTCTGCTACCCCTGGCATTTTGGTGAATTGACGTCCATGTGTCCACCCTCATAGTAATTATCAGCAATGCATATTTGGACATGAAGATGGCACACCAGTGGCAAACCAAACGCAAGCCAGCATGTGCCCTGTCTTTGTACTGTACGGGCACATAGCAAGATACTTTGCTCCTGCAACTTCGTTTCTGCCTGGCAAACACAGAAATGCACTTCTGAGCATCACCTGTAATCAACCTACTGGCAGGAGTCCCCCAATAACCAGCTGGAGCTCTGTCTCATTGATCTGAGACAACTGCTGAAACTAGCCACAAAGGACTGTACACACCCCGATCTTTCTGTGATGTTGATAATCAACTACTCATTATATAAACATAGTCAAGACATTTTGGACCCTATTTTAAACTCAGGTTGATGTTTTGTTTGTCATGGATACCTCGTTCAAGGAGTGCTCTACATGGGCTGCTCGGCCAACACACAAGTACAGTTAAGAATATGGAACATCTTCATAGTCTGATTAAGAGCTATAGATGTGTTGCAATTGTGAACACGTTTCAATTTGCTAGAAAATACTGATTAATTTAGGTGGGCTTCACTTAGCATAACTAGGCTGCACCAGGCCGCATTGACAATAATTCTTGGAATGCTTCAGAAAAGTCCTTGTCTATTTTAGGTGTACGAGTGGTCCATGTGCATGTGTCTTTCGCTATGACGGAAAGTCAATGAAAATACAGCCTCAGCAACCCTTCTGGCCTTAGTGGAGTTGCAGCAATTCCAACTTTGCTTGAAATTCTGTGCTGCTAACACATCCGTAGTCAAAGGGTTCAAGGAAGACTAGGACACTTTAAGTGTGAAATTGGGGTGTCCCCTCCCAGCGCACATTATCGGTTTTGCCAGTACGCTTTTGTGTCTGTGTGCGTTTGTCTCTATATGTGTGTTCTGTCTACACATATCTGTTTGTGTGTCCCTATCACCATGTTTCTGTTTATACGTGCCTGCGTTTTTGCATTGAACAACGTGCATTTGTGTGAATTGCCCTACATAATGCCCCAAGGGTAGAATGACTGCGGTGCATAAGCAATGTTCTCTTGTGTGGGGTGAGGCCGCTCTTCTGCAGTTTCTCAGTGCTATACATAACAAGTATTACTACTGGACACGTTTTAATGTTTTTAAATGTGTGTTCGCATATCGCCCCACTATTTCTGTATGTCACCAACCGCCACTGGGCTGAAGATGTTCAATCAGGTTCTGGTCCCAGAGGTCACTCGCTATGCTTTCCATGTTTGTGGGTGTTCACAAACTTTGAAGGCTACCCTTGCCTTTGAATGCCTGCTTTCCACCACGTGGGTAGTATTTACTCCTCTATATCATTACACGATTGAGCAGGAATAAAAGAATTTATGACTATTGTTGGAATTGGCCCTGTTTGCAGGGTTATCCCCAAACCTTTTGCTTCTTCCTCCTATTTTTCCTGACCTGTTTTTGTTGGCTATAGTACTCTGAGCACTTTACCACTGCTAATCAGTGCTAAAGTGCAAATGCTCACCGTGCAAATTATGATTATGATTGGTTATCCTTGATTGACATATTTGATTTACTGGTAAGTCCCATGTAAAGTGCACTGAGTGTGCCAGGGCCGGTAAAAGCTACTAGTGATCCTGCAGCACTGGTTGTGCCACCCACATGAGTAGCCCTATAAATGTGTCTCACACCTGCCACTGCAGATTCTGCACGCCGGTTTTACTGCCACGTCAACCTGGCAAGTGCACCCACTTGCCAGGCCCTAACCTTCCCTTTTCTTACATGTAAGGCACCCCTCAGGTAAGCCCAGGGTACTCCCATGGGCAGGGTGCAGTGTATGTGAAAGGTAGGACATGTACTGGTGTGGGTGACATGTCCTGATATTGAAATACTGTGTATTTCGTTTTTCACTATTGAAAGGCTGTCTGTCCCGTAGGCTATCATTGGAGCTGCACTGTAACATCTTACATGTGTAACTTTCAATTGGGACAAGACAGCGAAATGGAGTTTAGGCTCTCTGAGCTCAGAACTTATTATCACATCTTTTGGTAAAGGTGGTTTTTAAATTGTGTGTTTGAAAATGGCACTTTTAGAAAGTGGGCATTTTCTTGCTCTACCATTCTGTGTGCCTCTGACTGTTTGTGTATTCACTGTCTGGTTTTGGAGTGAGAGGAGTTGGGGATGTGCATTCACTCTAGACAGTCCCAAGGGGGCTTGAGGTGTGCCCTGCCTTTTCTGTGTGACTCATAGCAGGGCTGAATAGACCTGGTCTGCATTTAGAGTAGTTGGAGGAGTTTCACTAGCCCCTGAATGGGTTATGTCTCCTTTGCACAATGCTGTCTCTACCTCCTGTAGGTAAGCCTGGTCAGAGAAGACAGAACTGATTTGGACTGGGCTCAGAGACCCTTGCCACAAAGAGAAAAAAGGGAAGTTGGGGTATAAGTATTGTACCTTAAACCTCAGAGAATTAGATCACTTCTGGAGTCAAAAGGAACCTCTGCCAAGGAGAAGAGCTGGAGAGCTGTAAGGAGGAGTACTGCCCTTTGCTGTGTGTGCTTTGCTGGGTTGGTCTGTAGTTCCTGCTTCTGCCAAGGAGAGGACACAGACTAGAACTGTGCTGTGAACCTGCTTGTAGAAGAATCTCCAAGGGCTTGTGTGTGCTGTCTCCTGTTCTGAAGTCTGAGGGCCACAAAGACTTCACCTGCAACCAACTGACCAGCACCTGGACTCCTTTGTGAACTCCTGTATTCAAAAGGGTGCCAATTCCAGTTCCTGGACCCTGAGAATTGTGTGGTTAGTGCTGCACAGCAAGAAGAAACAACTCCAACGCCGTCAGTGCCTCCACCAGTGACGCCGCAACCTGCACCGAGGCCGGGAGCACTGCTCGCGGAGTGCACGACACACCACCCCGCCTGCACTGCAGCTCCGACGCCCATCAATGCCTGCAGTTACCAGCCTTCGCAATACCAGCGCTTGCACTGACGCTGTCACCGCGTAGTCAGCACCAGCATTACGTTATCGCGGAGCCGATAACTGCAGAGGAGGATACTTCACCAACTCTTCGACATCGCTCCGCCTCACCAGAACCAATGCCTTATCACTGACGCTACCTAACTTCCCCTGTCCTGGATTTGACGCTTTGCCTCCTCACGGACTCGAGGCCTCACCTCCTCCGTGGCAGAAAGGAACCAGCTTTGCCTTGGCAACGGTGCCTCACCTCTACGACACCGTGCATCTTCTGTTAACTTAGTTTCCAAGATACTGTTGTTTGGGGGTCCATATGACTCTGTGCCCAGCCCACTAACCTCAGGGTCAGTAACATACTTTGGATTTGTGCCTGTCACAACGTCGTAATAGCCCCAGGTGGAGATATTTTGTTTCTACAGTTCTATTTTTAAAGTAACCATTTTAAAAGTATATCTTGATACATGTATGTTGGATTTTTGTTGTTTTGCTCTTGTTTGGTTTAGATAAACATACTATATTTTTCTAAACTGGTGTGGAGTCCATTTGTGGGGTTTTCACTGTGTTACTGGGTGTTTGGACTACAAATACTTTACACTTTGCTTTTGGAATAAGCCTGTCTGCTCGTGCCAAGGTACCAAGGAGGTGAGCAGGGGTTATCTAACGTGTATAATCCCCTTACCCTGACTAGAAGGAAGGGTCCGTACTTGCACAAAGGTGCATACCTCTGCCAATAAGAGACCCCCATTTATAACAACTATAAGGTCACTTTTTGTGAATTTCTTGCAAGTCGCAAATCCAGCCATTGGCACTTGTAAGTCTCATTTTTGGAGTAAATTGTGCCTAATTTGGTGGCCATAGGAATGCAGTGGGCTTAAGCTACACTATGTTCAGGATCCACCTTGGTGCTATTGCTGGCAAATGTGTACTTGTAAAGGTGGAGTTGCAAAAGGAACATCCACCCCTTTGCGAATCAACTGCATGGATGTGTTTGGTTAGTTCACAGCCACATATGCCCTTCTTGGCACATAAAACGATTATAGTATGCCAACAACATTGGGGCACTGAGTGGCTATGTAGCATTGTCTGTATCTAGCCCTCCAAAGTAGTCCAAATAGATTTTTCTTTCCTTTTTACAAAGAATCTCGTCATTTAAATCTGCACTTTTTCGGCAGGGTCATGGCTTCACCTGCAAGGTGCTGGCCTCTACAGCAGGGATTAATGTGGGTGAGGCACCAGGCAGGGTGTCTGGAAATCCCAGGGCTGAACAGCTGTTGCTTTGAATTGCAGAAGCAGAACTGATGTTCTACAAATAAATATTCTTAAGGATAAAGCACAGAGTAAATAAGTAAAATGTTAAATAAGTTGACTGATGTACTTGCCGCTGAGAGCTGCCAACACCTCCCTGCAAACAAGTCTCTTGCACACACCTGTGAAATACCCTCATACATCTGTAGACAAAGGATGTTTGGACAAAAAATCACTTTTAAAATATCGGGGGGGGGCAGAAATATCGGAAAAAAATATCATGATACACAAATATCGTGATGCACAAATATTGTTGTCAAGAATATTGTTTTTGGAGCTAACCGATAATGTTTTTAATAACACAAATATCGTGATGCACAAATATTGTTGTCAAGAATATTGTTTTTGAGGTAACCGATAATGTTTTAAATAACATTGATGTTGTCAATAATATAGGGGTTAAAAATATTGTTTTTAATTATTTGAAAGTGTTTTAGTTGATATATTAATTTTATGCATTCATATTTTTTATTAAAGGTTAGCTTTTTAAAATATAGATTGTAATTTTTAGTGATTTCGAATGTTATACTAATTTATAATGTTGTAGTTGGTTGTTAGGTTAATAGGGGGATATGGTGGGAAATTAATTAGTTAATAATAATTATGAATCATTTAATACACTTTAATTATATGATTGATATTTATTATGTAAATGATATAATATTGATTATTTTTGTTATATGCTCTTTGAAGGCTGTGAGGTTTGTAGGGGTATATGGTGGGAAGTTAACTAGGTCAGAATTAAAAAAAAAAATTGAAATTGTTAATTAATCATTTAATTGATTTTAATTATGTAATTTATGAAACCTTTATGTGTTTGACTTATATTTTAGTTGCTGACTACTAGACTTGTAGGGGTCTTGGGTGGGAAGTTAACTAAGTAACAATTAATCATAATTTGTAATAATTTTTAATTAACTATGTAATACATTTTTAATTATGTAAAATATAGAATACTGATTTCTTTTACTGATATTTTAGTTGCAGGAGGCCAGGTTTGTAGGGGTGTAGGGTGGGAAGGTAATACATTATTAATTATTATTTGTAAATTATGTAATTGTATTTTAAATATTTAAATTATGGAACACTTATTTATTTTAATTATATTTTAGTTGTGGGCTGCTAGGTTTGTAGGGGCTTAGGCTGGGAAGTTAATTAAGTAATAATTAACAATTAATTATTAATTGTTAATTCATTATTTAATTGATTTGAAATATATAAATTATGGAATGTTTATTTTTTTAAGCAATATTTTAGATGGGGCTGCTAGGTTTGTAGGGGTATAGGGAGGGAAGTTAATTAATTGATCATTGAAACATAATGATTTGTGAGCTGATCATTTTATTGAACAGTGATTATATCATGTTTTATATTTTTTATTACACATATATATATTTTTATGTTAATTTATAATCTTTTATTGAGTTTCATATTTTATCTACATTCATGGTGTTGCTTATGTATGTAATGTGTTTAGAACTTTCCCTACTCTTGTTTAGAATGCAGAAGGAATAATTAAAAAAAAATACCTCTTTGTAATTTAACATTTTCCCTACTGTTGCTCTGTTTGGAATGGGAACAATAAATATACCCCGTCCAAAATCCAATGCTTTCAGTACTGTACAGACTCGGTTGGGAATAATAAATGTAACCCCTCTAAAATCCAATGCTGTCCCTACTGTTTCAGAGACTGGAGTGGGAATAGTAAATGTTACCCCTCCAAAGTGCAACACTTTTCCTACAGTTATGCTGACTGGAGTAGGAATAGTAAAATTCATCCTTCTGAAATCCAACGCTTTCCCTACTGTTGCACAGATTGTAGTGGGAATAGTACATTTTACCCATCCAACACTTTCCCTACTGTTACCCAGACTAGAATGGGAATAGTACATGTCACCCCTCCAAAGACCAACCTTTTCCCTACTGTTGCACAGATTGGAGTGGGAATAGTAAATTTTACCCTCTTACGTCCAACACTTCCCCTAAAGTGCCTCTTTTCGGAGTGGGAATCGTCAATTTTATCCCTGCATAATCCAACGCTTTCACTACTGTTGCACAGCCTGGAGTGTGAATAGTAAATTTTACCCCTCTGAAGTCCAACGCTTTCCCTACTGTTGCATAAACTAGAGTGGGAATAGTATATTTAAAATTCTTGGAGTCCAATAGTTTTCATAATGTTGGTTAATTAGAGTTTTTAGCATCAATTGTTTTATTAGTTTATATTTTACATTATTCGTGTTTATTTTTACATTTATTTGAATGTTTACAGTATTTTTTGTAAATGCGTTTTTTGGGGTTTTTATTTTTTTATTTTTTGTCTCCATTTATTAATATATTTTTTCTTAAAATGTTGTTATGGTTTAGTTGTATCTATATCTATCTATCTATCTATATAGTAACATAAAAACAATATTTATTTTACATCATATTAATTTTAATAATATTTCAAATGTATCAGTATGGATATATATATATATATATATATATCACTCGAAAACTCCTGTCTGCCACTCAATCTGACAGAATCTTCAGGCACGGACCTCAGGCACTCCCAATGAACTTGAAGAATCCACACAATGTAACTGGATGAAGCAGTGGAAATTTATTAAATGAAAAGTCCTCACAAAAAATGAACCTTTAGTCACAGCTACAGCCCGAACTGCTGAATGGAATTACACCAAATTTGGCAAAGAGGTAGCCCTTGGTTCAGTGTCGTGCCTTTTGCTTAAATGGTGTAAATCCGTTCAGTAGTTCCTGAGAAAAATCAAAAGTAAAATCACATATATATCTGGGCGGAGCCTAACCACACATGTCATTGTGAGATCTGATTGGCTGTCAGCACTTCATCCTGGAATTGCTGGCAGCCATCTTGAGACCAATATACATGATAGTACCCCATTGAAATGCATTGTAGTGAATCAAAGATTTTGAGGGTTACCAAAAGGAGAACTATAAAGGGTGATAACAGACTTTAGTTACATTAGAATTCATTTGTTGATGGTACCATATTAATTTCAGGAATTGTGGTGTGTTCTAAGGTGATTTTACCCTGTGAAAAACCTTCTGCTGGGATATCATGAATCATGTTTGAGAGAAAACTATTTTCACATGCTTGTCCCATAGAGTTTTGGAAGGTGCTCCAGAAGCTAAAATGAGAGCATATTTTCTGTAAATTCACATTATCTTTCTCAGTCATGTGAGAATGAAGTCTGACATTCTCAGTAAAACATGTACATCCAACAAGGGCAGAGACTGTCAGTTGATTCCTTTGTGTTCTACTGCAGCTTCCCAGAGTGTTCTAAAGAACAACTAGAGTGCTAACAGCGTTACTTATGACAAAAGTATGGCACACCTGAAGCCATCTTGATTGGAATAAACTGGTAACACTTAAAACATTTAATTTAAAAAGGAACAAAATGATGGGGTTCATTTTGTCATAGAAATTATGGTTAGTGCTGTAGAAAGAAAAATTAGGACATGTTTCAAGTGTGATCTCAAATATCTTCCTGTTATATTTCAACAGGAGCAGCCTGCCAGTTTATGCCTTTGTGTTCTACTGCAGCTTCCCAGAGTGTTCTAAAGAACAACTAGAGCGCTAACAGCCTTAATTATGACAAAAGTATGGCACACCTGAAGCCATCTTGATTGGAATAAACCGGTAACACTTAAAACATTTAATTTAAAAAGGAACAAAATGAGGGGGTTCTTTTTGAAATAGAAATTATGGTTAGTGCTGCAGAAAGAAAAATTAGGGCATGTTTTAAGTGAGATCTCAAATCCTCTTCTATTTCATTAGAAAATTCTGACATGCAGACTGAAACAATCACTTTCAATACCAGCAGCAGACTTCCAGTTAACTCCCTGGTGAGCAGTAGCTTTACTACAGTGATCTCATGAGCAACTAGAGTGCTAACATTCTGAATTTATGGCAAATGTGACACACATCTTAATGCCTTCTTGATGGAATCAAAGTAAAAAACTGAAAGCATTTCCTACTGAGGAGACTGCAGTAAATGAGGAAATTAGGAAACTTCATAACAAAGAAGTCTTCCAAGATGGCCACCAGTGAAAAAAGAGCCCAAATGTAGCACAAATATTACCCAGATGTAGCCCACATATAGCCCAATGACAAAAGTTTTTTTGCAGTTTTATGTAGTGCAGACTGGTCAGGTATTGGAGCATTGCATCTTAAAACATGACCCCCCTACACTACAAAAACACCACTGCACTACCCTAAACCCTAAAACACTACCCCCAGCACGACCCCTACACTACACAAGCACCACTGCACTATCCTAAACCCTAAAACACTACCCCCAGCATGACCCCCTACACTACACAAACACCACTGCACTACCCTAAACCCTAAAACACTACCCCCAGCACGACCCCCTACACTATGCAAACACCACTGCACTACCCTAAAACATGACCCCCTACACTACACAAACACCACTGCACTACCCTAAACCCTAAAACACTACCCCCAGCACGACCCCTACACTACACAAGCACCACTGCACTACCCTAAACCCTAAAACACTACCCCCAGCACGACCCCCTACACTACACAAACACCACTGCACTACCCTAAACCCTAAAACACTACCCCAGCACGACCCCCTACACTACCCAAACCCCACTGCACTAACCTAAATCCTAAAACACTACCCCAGCACGACCCCCTACACTACCCAAACACCACTGCACTACCCTAAAACATGACCCCCTACACTACACAAACACCACTGCTCTACCCTAAACCCTAAACCACTAACCCTAGCACGACCCCCTGCACTACACAAGCACCACTGCACTACCCTAAACCCTAAAACACTACCCCCAGCACGACCCCCTACACTGCCCGAACACCACTGCACTGCCCTAAACCCTGAAACACCAGCCCCTGCACGACCCCCTACACTGCCCGAACACCACTGCACTGCCCTAAACCCTGAAACACCACCCCTAGCATGACCCCCTACACTGCCCGAACACCACTGCACTGCCCTAAACCCTGAAACACCACCCCTTCACGACCCCCTACACTGCCCGAACACCACTGCACTGCCCTAAACCCTGAAACACCACTCCCAGCACGACCCCCTACACTGCCCGAACACCACTGCACTGCCCTAAACCCTGAAACACTATCCCCAGCAAGACCCCCTACACTGCCCGAACACCACTGCACTGCCCTAAACCCTGAAACATCACCCCCAGCAAGACCCCCTACACTGCCCAAACACCACTGCCCTAAACGCTGAAACACCACCCCCAGCACGACCCCCTACACTGCCCGAACACCACTGCACTGCCCTAAACCCTGAAACACCACCCCCAGCACGACCCCCTACACTGCCCGAACACCACTGCTCTGCCCAAAACCCTGAAACGCCAGCCCCAGCACGACCCCTACACTGCCCGAACACCACTGCACTGCCCTAAACCTTGAAACACCAGCCCCAGCACGACCCCCTACACTGCCTGAACACCACTGCACTACCCTAAACCCTGAAACACCACCCCCAGCACGACCCCCTACACTGCCCGAGCACCACTGCACTGCCCTAAACCCTGAAACACCAGCCCGAGCACGACCCCCTACACTGCCCGAACACCACTGCACTGCCCTAAACCCTGAAACACCAGCCCCAGCACAACCGCCTACACTGCCCGAATACCACTGCACTGCCCTAAACCCTGAAACACCAGCCTCAGCACGACCCCCTACACTGCCTGAACACCACTGCACTGCCCTAAACCCTGAAACACCACCCCCAGCACGACCCCCTACACTTCCCGAACACCACTGCACTGCCCTAAACCCTGAAACACCACCCCCTGCACGACCCCCTACACTGCCCGAACACTACTGCACTGCCCTAAACCCTGAAACACCATCCCCAGCACGACCCCCTACACTGCACGAACACCACTGCACTGCCCTAAACCCTGAAACACTACCCCCAGCAAGACCCCCTACACTGCCCGAACACCACTGCACTGCCCTAAACCCTGAAACATCCCCCCAGCAAGACCCCCTACACTGCCCGAACACCACTGCCCTAAACCATGAAACACCACCCCCAGCAAGACCCCTACACTGCCCGAACACCACTGCACTGCCCTAAACCCTGAAACACCAGCCCCAGCACGACCCCTACACTGCCCGAACACCACTGCACTGCCCTAAACCCTGAAACACCACCCCCTGCACGACCCCTACACTGCCCAAACACCACTGCACTGCCCTAAACCCTGTAACACCACCCCCTTCACGACCCCCTACACTGCCCGAACACCACTGACCTGCCCTAAACCCTGAAACACCACACCTCAGCACGACACCCTACACTGCCTGAACACCACTGCACTGCCCTAAACCCTGAAACACCACCCCCAGCACGAACCCCTACACTGCCCGAACACCACTGCACTGCCCTAAACCCTGAAACACCACCCCCTGCATGACCCCCTACACTGCCCGAACACTACTGCACTGCCCTAAACCCTGAAACACCACTCCCAGCACGACCCCCTACACTGCCACGAACACCAGTGCACTGCCCTAAACCCTGAAACACTACCCCCAGCAAGACCCCTACACTGCCCGAACACCACTGCACTGCCCTAAACCCTGAAACATCACACCCAGCAAGACCCCCTACACGGCCCGAACACCACTGCCCTAAACCCTGAAACACCACCCCCAGCAAGACCCCCACACTGCCCGAACACCACTGCACTGCCCTAAACCCTGAAACACCACCCCCAGCACGACCCCTACACTGCCCGAACACCACTGCTCTGCCCAAAACCCTGAAACACCAGCCCCGACCCCCTACACTGCCCGAACACCACTGCACTGCTACCCTGAAACACCAGCCCCAGCACGACCCCCTACACTGCCCGAACACCACTGCACTGCCCTAAACCCTGAAACACCACCCCCAGCATGACCCCCTACACTGCCCGAACACCACTGCACTGCCCTAAACCCTGAAACACCAGCCCCAGCACAACCCCGTACACTGCCCGAACACCACTGCACTGCCCTAAACCCTGAAACACCAGCCCCAGCACGACCGCCTACACTGCCCGAAAACCACTGCACTGCCCTAAACCCAGAAACACCAGCCCCAGCACGACCCCCTACACTGCCCGAACACCACTGCACTGCCCTAAACCCTCAAACACCAGCCCAAGCACGACCCCCTACACTGCCCGAACACCACTGCACTGCCCTAAACCCTGAAACACCAGCCCCAGCAAGACCCCCTACACTGCCCGAACACCACTGCACTGCCCTAAACCCTGAAACACCACCCCCAGCAAGACCCCCTACACTGCCCGAACACCACTGCACTAAACCCTGAAACACCACCCCCAGCAAGACCACCTACACTGGCCGAACACCACTGCACTGCCCTAAACCCTGTAACACCACCCCCTTCACGACCCCCTACACTGCCCGAACACCACTGACCTGCCCTAAACCCTGAAACACCACACCTCAGCACGACACCCTACACTGCCTGAACACCACTGCACTGCCCTAAACCCTGAAACACCACCCCCAGCACGACCCCTACACTGCCCAAACACCACTGCACTGCCCTAAACTCTGAACCACCACCCCTACACGACCCTCTACACTGCCGGAACACCACTGCACTGCCCTAAACCCTGAAACACCACCCCCAGTACGACCCCCTACACTGCCCGAACACCACTGCACTGCCCTAAACCCTGAAACATCACCCCCAGCAAGATCCCCTACACTGCCTGAACACCACTGCCCTAAACCCTGAAACACCACCCCCAGCAAGACCCCCTACACTGCCCGAACACCACTGCACTGCCCTAAACCCTGAAACACCACCTCCAGCACAACCCCCTACACTGCCTGAACACCATTGCTCTGCCTAAACCCTGAAACACTAGCCCCAGCACGACCCCCTACACTGCCCGAACACCACTGCACTGCCCTAAACCCTGAAATACCACCCCTCAGCACGACACCCTACACTGCCTGAACACCACTGCACTGCCCTAAACCCTGAAACACCACCCCCAGCACGACCCCCTACACTGCCCAAACACCACTGCACTGCCCTAAACTCTGAACCACCACCCCCAGCACGACCCCTACACTGCCCGAACACCACTGCACTGCCCTAAACCCTGAAACATCACCCCCAGCAAGACCCCTACACTGCCTGAACACCACTGCCCTAAACCCTGAAAAACCACCCCCAGCAAGACCCCCTACACTGCCCGAACACCACTGCACTGCCCTAAACCCTGAAACACCACCTCCAGCACAACCCCCTACACTGCCTGAACACCATTGCTCTGCCTAAACCCTGAAACACTAGCCCCAGCACGACCCCTACACTGCCCGAACACCAATGCACTGCCCTAAACCCTGAAACACCACCCCCAGCACGACCCCCTACACTGCCCGAACACCACTGCACTGCCCTAAACCCTGAACACCAGCCCCAGCAAGACCCCCTACACTGCCCGAACACCACTGCACTGCCCTAGACTCTGAAACACCAGCACCAGCAAGACCCCCTACACTGCCCGAACACCACTGCACTGCCCTAAACCCTGAAACACCAGCCCCAGCATGACCCCTACACTGCCCAAACACCACTGCACTGCCCTAAACCCTGAAACACCAGCCCCAGCACCACCACCTACACTGCCCGAACACCACTGCACTGCCCTAAACCCTGAAACACCAGCCCCAGCACAACCCCCTACACTGCCCGAACACCACTGCACTGCCCTAAACCCTGAAACACCAGCCCCAGCACGACCCCTACACTGCCTGAACACCACTGTACTGCCCTAAACCCTGAAACACCACCCCCTGCACCACCCCTACACTGCCCGAACACCACTGCACTGCCGTAAACCCTGAAACACCACCCCTGCACCGCCCCCTACACTGCCCGAACATCACTGCACTGCCCTAAACCCTGAAACACCACCCCCAGCACAACCCCCTTTACTGCTCGAACACCACTGCACTGCCCCAAACCCTAAAACACCACCCCCAGCACGACCCCCTACACTACCCGAACACCACTGCACTACCCTAAACCCTAAAATACTCCCCCAGCACGACCCCTACACTACCCGAACACGACTGCACTGCCCTAAACCCTCAAACACTCCCCCAGCATGCCCCCTACACTACCCGAACACCACTGCACTGCCCTAAACCCTAAAACACTCCCCCAGCACGACCCCCTAAACTACCCGAACACCACTGCACTGCCCTAAACCCTAAAACACTCCCCCAGCACGACCCCCTACACTACCCAAACACCACTGCACTGCCCTAAACCTAAAACACTACCCCCGCATGACCCCCTACACTACCCAAACACCAATGCACTACCCTAATCCCTAAAACACTACCCCGCACGACCCCCTACACTACCCAAAGACCACTGCACTACCCTAAACCCTAAAACACTACCCCCGCATGACTCCCTACACTACCCAAAGACCACTGCACTACCCTAAACCCTAAAACACAACCTCCTACACTACACAAACACCACTGCACTACCCTAAACCCTAAAACACTACCCCCTACACTACACAAACACCACTGCACTGCCCTAAACCCTAAAAAACAACCCCCAGCACGAACCCCTACACTAACCCAACACCACTGCACGACCCTAAACCCTAAAACACTACCCCAAGATTTACCCCCTACACTACCCAAACACCACTGCACTACCCTAAACCCTAAAACACTACCCCCAGCAGTACCCCCTACCCTACCCAAACACCATTGCACTACCCTAAACCCTAAAACACTACCCCCAGCAGTACCCCCTACACTACCCAAACACCACTGCACTACCCTAAATCACTCCCCCAGCACGACCCCTACACTACCCAAACACCACTGCACTACCCTAAAACACTACCCCAGCACGACCCCTACACTACCCAAACACCACTGCACTACCCTAAACCCTAAAACACTCCCCCAGCACGACTCCCTACACTACCCAAACACCACTGCACTACCCTAAACCCTAAATCTACCCCCAGCATGGCCCCCTACACTACACAAACACCACTGCACTACCCTAAACCCTAAAATACTACCCCCAGCACGACCCTCTTCACTACCTAAACACAAGTGCACAATTTGTTACAAGCGTTGCAACGCAGGCCTGTGGTGCTTACTGGAAGTACCTGGTGGGCTAGTTGGGGCCCAGGGACCCTCAGGATTCAAGGTGACCTAATCCCCCAACTTAAAACGCTCCACGGGGCGCGTTTGCACAGTGGTGAAGGGAGGGGGCGGGGCCTCAGGTGACATGTGCGAAAACACGCCCTGTGGTGCATTTTAAGTTGGGGAATTAATTCCCTTTGAATCCTGTGGGACCCTGGGGGCCAACTAGCCCACCAGGTACCTTCAGTAAGCACAACAGAGTTGCGTTGCAGAGAGGTGAAAAAGGTGCGTGGCCTCGGAACGCCTCTCTGCAACTCAGCTCTGTGGTCCTAACTGTAGGTACCTGGGGGCTAGTTGGGCCCCAGGGACCCTCAGGATTCAAGGGGACTTAATCCCGCAACTTAAAACGCGCTACGGGCGTGTTTGCACACATGTCACCTCAGGCCCCCTCCCTTCACCACTGTGCAAGCGCGCCCTGCAGCGCGTTTTAAGAGGTAGTTTTAATCCCCCTGCCCTATTATGTACTAGGGACTTGCAGAGGAGGTCATGCTAATCACAGGGGTACCCCAACGCATAGTGTTCCCTAGTGTATGTAGGTGTTTTCACTGTATTCTAAGTGTCTTTTAGCATAGCACTGGCTCTGGTTAGTCAGAGTCAGTTACCACCAGTACCCGTCTGAAAAGGTTGTGGGCACAGGATGATTTTGCAACAAGGCCTCTTTCTGCTCCTCTGTTGGTTCTTTCTGCACATCTTTTGCTTCTTTCTGTGCGTTTTTCTTCTTTCTTCACATGTCCTACCTCTGTAGGCATAGTTAGAAACTAGCATTTAAAAAACCTTTGAAATTCACTTAAAAATCATAGGTTTCAGGCACGTTATAGTTCGAAATTAGCATTTAAAAAACCTTTGAAATTTACTGAAAAAACCATAGGTTTCAGACACGTTATAGTTAGAAATTAGCATTTAAAAAACCTTTGAAATTCACTGAAAAAACCATAGGTTTTAGGGACAGTTATAGTTAGTTGGACATTTCACTCATACAAAACCATAGAAATTCCCCCGTTATAGTTAGTTCAGCTAACTATAACTCGCGCCCCGCAATGCACTGCTGATGACGTCACATATTACATCACTCATGACATGGTCAGTGACATCACTGATGACATCACTGATGACATCTCAAATGACATCACTGATGACATCATCCATGTGATAATTTCATGCATCTTCTCACACCCTAATATAACTTTTGATACACCCACTCTAAATTACAGACTGCCATTCTCAAAACCATAGACACTCCAACACCAAAAACTACATACCCACTCACTGATTCTTAGGTCTACACACACATCCACTCACTCACCCGTACAGTCACTCATACTTACAGTCACTCAGTACAGGACTATCATATGCACTCATACACCTATATAAACACTCACACACCGCCACTCATCCATAGAGGTACTCACACACCTAGTCAGTCATGCAAAAAATTAATCACACACCCATTTACTCACCTATACAGTTATACACACACCAGCTCACTTACTCATACAAATACTAGCACATTCTTACGCTCTTATACAATAACTGATACAAGCACACACGCATCCATACAGCCACTCTCACTATCACACACTCTCACTTATAGCCATTTAAATACTCTAACACACATATATACTGCCTTTTACATATGTAGTTACTCGCACATGTACCACTGAGATATACATTCACTCACTAACACACCCATACACACACTCACCCACCCAAGCAGTCCATCACAGATGCACTCTTGAAATCATGCACCCAGTGAATCACCCACTCACACATCTATGTACAGAGTCACACACACCCCACCCACACAAACACTCAGGCAGCCATACAGATACTCAGAGAACCAATCAATAACCCATATAGACACTCATGTAGCTATTCGCTAATCCATGCATCCACTTACACACCAACAAACAGACGGATACAGACATTCACACAGTTTAGTCACTAACCCATGCATTCAGTAAGATACGTTTAATCACTCACTTGTAGAGTCAGTCACTCACGTACTAAATCATCCATTCAGACACTTATACACCCATTCATTCTTCAATACGCCTTTCCCTATATATATTAAACATATTTAAACTTTACAGAAACACACAGTCACTGGATGATGTCATCAGTGATGTCATTTGAGATGTCATCAGTGATGTCACTGACCATGTCATGAGTGATGTAATATGTGACGTCATCAGCAATGCATTGCGGGGCGTGAGTTATAGTTAGCTGAACTAACTATAACGGGGGAATTTCTATGGTTTTGTACGAGTGAAATGTCCAACAAACACTAACTGTCCCTAAAACCTATGTTTTTTTCAGTGAATATATATAAATATATATATATATATACATATATATATATATTATCTACTGGCGGTCGCCAGTAGATAGTTATAGTTAGGACCTATTTTCCATAGGAAATCCGCGACATTCTATTTGAAATAACTCTTGCGTTGGTTGACGAATCTTCGCAAAATTTTCAAACTTTATGGCCCGCTCCGGTCCGCTCCTACCCTGAAAGTCTCAGGGTGATTCGTCAAGCGGGGGCCGAGAAAAAGGGGGTCCTAAAACGTGTTTTCCCCATTCATTTTCCCATAGGAAACTTTAGACACGGCTACAGCCCGAACTGCTGAACGGAATTACACCAAATTTGGCAAAGAGGTAGTTCTTGGTTCAGAAAGAACCCTTTTGTTAAATGGTGTAAATCCGTTCAGTAGTTCCTGAGAAAATCAAAGTTAAGTCACATATATATCTATGGCCGAGTAGGGTCCGCGTACCCTCCCGACCACGAGCTGCATGCTAATTGGCTGTCAAGTGGCTGTCAACACTCCAAATCAGGAAGTGTTGGCAGCCATTTTGTCCTCGGTAGAACCGAGGGACAGAAACAAGTGCGCAAAGCGCAAAAGGGGGCAGGGTAGAAACACCCTGACCCCTAGGTCTGCTCAGGGGTCCCACAAGGACCCCTGGGCAGAAAAGCATTTTTTTAAAAATCGGCAGGATGCGCTCAGGGTGCGCAGATCCTGCCGATTAGATAAAAAACTGAAGAAAAAGTGCGCAAAACGCACCAAGGGGGCAGGGTAGAAACACCTGACCCCTAGGTCTGCTCAGGGGGTCCCACAAGGACCCCTGGGCAGAAAAAAGCATTTTTTAAAAAAAATCGGCGGGATGCGCTCAGGGTGCGCAAATCCCGCCGAGACAATCAAATCGACGCGTTCTCCCTTGCTTCGATGCAAATTTGCCCCGGGTGGCCCAAGTCCCGGGGGCATGCGGAGGTGGGTTTATTGTTTATATGGGGGCCTCTAAGACCCCCAAGCCCCGAGGACCGCCACCCCCGGGGCTTAATAAAAAAATGGTGCGGGAGGGCTCTCCTGCACTTCCGCAGCCCGGGAACCGCCACCCCCGGGGCTTCTTTTTAAATTTTAAATAATGTGTGGGGGGCTCCAGCCCCCACATGCCCAGGGACCACCACCTCCCGGGGCACATAGAAAATAAATGTGGGGGTCCCTTACGGACCCCCAGAGCCCGGGACCACCACCTCCCAAGGCTGTGCAATTCAAGGGAGGGGGCCGCGCGGCCCCCTCCTGGAGCCCTTGATGGCCCTGGGGACCGCCACCCCCAAGGCCGGCTCCTGCAGTGTCCCGGGGTGCCTACCCCGGGACACTGTAGTTGCTATGACAGGACGGGAGCCTCGCGGCTCCCGTCCTGTCATAGCAAGCTTAGTTTGCATTTTGAAAGAGAGAGCAGGAAACCTGCTCTCTCTTTCAAAATGCAAACAACTGCTTTCCACATGGGGAGCAGCATGTTAGCTGCTCCCCATGTGGAAAGCTAATGCCGGCTCGCGCAGGAGGCGGGGAGCCGGCTGGGACTGTGGGGATTGGGGACCCCCACAGTCACCAACCAGAGGCCAGGCCCCGGGGGATGGGGTCCCGGGGCCATAAGTGGCCAGGGAAGGGGGCCACGTAGCCCCCCTCCTCAAATAAAAAAAATGTTTAAAAAAAAGGGCAAGGCCGGCCCCGGGGGATGGGGTCCCCGGGGCCTTAAATGGCCTGAGGATGGGGGCCACGCAGCCCCCCTCCAAAATAATAAAAAAAAAATCGAGGGCATGCTCCAGGGGATGGGGTCCCGGGGCCAATACAGGCCCAGGGAAGGGGGCCACGCGGCCCCCTTCCCGTTTTTTTTATTTAAAAAATAAATAAAATGCACAGGCCCGGGGGATGGGGTCCCGGGGCCAAAAGTGGCCAAGGGAAGGGGGCCACGCAGCCCCCTCCCATTAAAAAATTTGAAAAAAAAAAAACGACCGGCATCGTGCCGGAGGCCCCGCCCCTCCCTGCAGTACTCTGCAAACGCGCCCCCTGGCGCGTTTAAGAAGGAAGTAATTCCCCTTGAATACTGGGGGTCCCTGGGGGCCAACTAGCCCACCAGGAACCTCCAGTATGCGCCAGGGGCTGCGTTGCAGAGAGGTGTACAGAGGCCACGCCCCTTTACACCTCTCTGCAACGCAGCTCTGTGGCGCTTTTAGAAGTACATGGTGGGCTAGTTGGACTCCAGGGACCCTCAGGATTCAAGGGGACTTAATCCCCCAACTTAAAACGCGCCACGGGGCGCGTTTGCACAGTGGTGAAGGGAGGGGCGGGGCTTCAGGTGACATGTGTGCAAACAGGCCCCGTGGCGTGTTTTAAGATGAGAATTAAATCCCCTTCAATCCTGAGGGTCCCTGGAGGCCAACTAGCCCAACAGGTACGTCCAGAAGCGCCACAGAGCTGCGTTGCAGAGAGGTGTAAAAGGGTTGTGGCCTCTGTACACGTCTCTGCAACGCAGCCCCTGGCGCATACTGGAGGTTCCTGGTGGGCTAGTTGGCCTCAGGGACCCTCATGATTCAAGGGGACTTAATCCCCAACTCAAAACGCGCCACGGAGCGCGTTTGACAGATGTCACCTCAGGCCCTGCCCCTCCCTTCACCATTGTGCAAATATTCCTCTAAAATCAGCCGAACTACGAATTCCGATTTACTCACCTGTTATCAGGAGAGACCTCAGTGCTGCATCTTTCAGCCCAGTACTGATCCTGAAAAGTAATTTTAACCGTACTTACCAGTAACTTGAATTTCCTTCCATAGGATATCATTGACTGGTTTCACTTGGAAATTCTTCTAAGTGTGGAGTTTTGGAACTTTATAATATTCCTCTAAAATCAGCCGAAATACGAATTCCGATTTACTCACCTGTTATCAGGAGAGACCTCAGTGCTGGATCTTTCAGCCCAGTACTGATCCTGAAAAGTAATTTTAACCGTTCTTACCAGTAACTTGAATTTCCTTCCATAGGATATCATTGCCTGCTTTTTGCTGAAAAAGTTTCTAAGTGTCGATTTTGAAACATACAAATATTCCTCTAAAATCAACCGAACTACGAATTCCGATTTACTCACCTGTTATCAGGAGAGACCTCAGTGCTGCATCTTTCAGCCCAGTACTGATCCTGAAAAGTAATTTTAACCGTACTTACCAGGAACTTGAATTTCCTTCCATAGGCTAACATTGACTGGTTTCACTTGGAAATTCTTCTAAGTGTGGAGTTTTGGAACTTTATAATATTCCTCTAAAATCAGCCGAACTACGAATTCCGATTTACTCACCTGTTATCAGGAGAGAACCCAGTGCTGCATCTTTTAGCCCAGCACTGACCCTGAAAAGTAATTCTAACCGTACTTACCAGTAACTTGTATTTCCTTCCATAGGAATCCATTGTCTGGTTTTCAGCAGAAAAGTTTCAAAGTGTCAATTTTCACAAACTACAAATATTCCTTAAAAATCGCCTGTATAACTTAAACGCTTTCTTTCAACTGTTTACAGGAGATGCACCAGTGCTGGATCCAGGATCCACCACTGAGTAAGAAAAAGTAACGATAACACTACTTACCTGCTAAGTGAATTTCCTGCCATAGGATAACATTGGTGATTCTATGCACTGAAAAAACCATAGGTTTCAGGCACGTTATAGTTAGAAATTAGCATTTAAAAAACCTTTGAAATTCACTGAAAAAACCATAGGTTTCAGACACGTTATAGTTAGAAATTTGCATTTAAAAACCTTTGAAATTCACTGAAAAAACCATAGGTTTTAGGGACAGTTATAGTTAGTTGGACATTGCACTCGTACAAAACCCTTGAAATTCCCCGTTATAGTTAGTTCAGCTAACTATAACTTCCGCGCCCGCAATGCACTGCTGATGACGTCACATATTACATCACTCATGACATGGTCAGTGACATCACTGATGACATCACTGATGACATCTCAAATGACATCACTGATGACATCATGCAGTGACTGTGTTTCTGTAAAGTTTAAATATTTTTAATATATATAGGAAAAGACGCATTGAAGAATGAGTGGGTGTATAAGTGTCTGTATGGATGATTTAGTAGGTGCGTGACTGACTCTATAAGTGAGTGATTTAACGTATCTTACTGAATGCATGGGTTAGTGACTAAACTGGGTGAATGTCTGTATCCGTCTGTCTGTTGCTGTGTAAGTGGCTGCATGTGTTTGTGAATAGCTACATGAGTGTCTATATGAGTTATTGAATGGTTGTCTGAGTATCTGTATGGGTGCCTGAGTGTTTGTGTGGAAGGGGTGTGTGCAACTCTGTGCATAGATGTGTGAGTGGGTGATTCACTGGGTGGATGGTTTCAAGAGTGCATCTGTGATAGACTGTATGGGTGGGTAAGTGTGTGTAAGAGTGTGTTAGTGAGTGAATGTATGTCCCAGTGGTACATGTGTGACTAACTACATATGTGAAAGGCAGTATATATGTGTGTTGGAGTATATAAATAGCTATAAGCGAGAGTGAGTGATTGTGATAGTGGCTGTATGGATGAGTGTGTGCTTGTATCAGTGATTGTATTAGAGCGTAACAATGTGCTAGTATTTGTATGATTAAGTGAGCTGGTGTGTGTATAACTGTATAGGTGAGTAAATGGCAGTGTGTTTAATTATTTGCATGACTGACTAGGTGTGTGAGTACCTCTATGGATGAGTGGCGGTGTTTGAGTGTCTATATAGGAGTAAGAGTGCATATGATAGTCCTGTACTGAGTGACCATAAGTATGAGTGACTGTACAGGTGAGTGAGTGGATGTGTGTGTGTAGACCTAAGAATCAGTGAGTGGGTATGTAGTTATTGGTGTTGGAGTGTCTATGGTTTTGCGAATGGCAGTCTGTAATTTAGAGTGGGTGTATCAAAGGTTATATTAGGGTGTGAGGAGGTGCATCAGATTATCACATGGATGATGTCATCAGTGATGTCATTTGAGATGTCATCAGTGATGTCATCAGTGATGTCACTGACCATGTCATGAGTGATGTAATATGTGACGTCATCAGCAGTGCATTGCGGGGCGCGAGTTATAGTTAGCTGAACTAACTATAACGGGGGAATTTCAAGGGTTTTGTACGAGTGCAATGTCCAACTAACTATAACTGTCCCTAAAACCTATGGTTTTTTCAGTGAATTTCAAAGGTTTTTTAAATGCAAATTTCTAACTATAACGTGTCTGAAACCTATGGTTTTTTCAGTGAATTTCAAAGGTTTTTTAAATGCTAATTTCTAACTATAACGTGCCTGAAACCTATGGTTTTTCAGTGAATATATATATATATATATATATATATATATATATATATATCTTTTCTTTCTTACTGGCAATCGCCAGTAGGTAGCTATAGTTAGGACCTAGTTTCCATAGTTAAAGCATTTTTTTGTTTTGCTAATAACTTTGGTGCCGTTTGGGTCCCCCAAAATCCATTTCCGACAGCCTTTTCATGGTGGTCTTTCCGATAGGAAAAGGCTGTTGGAAAGGGATATCGTAATCCTGACGGCGGTGCCTGCCTCGGCACAGCCTCCATTTGGGATTGCGATTCAGACTGCTTCCCCGATGGGATCACTGATCCTGTCGGAGGCGGCAGTCTTCCCCCGACCATTTAGGGTCTGACCGCCTGGATTGTAATTCGGCGGTTGGACCAAAGTGCTGTCGGTTGGTCGGACTGACATCGTAATCAGGCCCTTAATGTCACCTTGTCTAAAATGAGAAATTTGTGAGAAATGTAATATGAATGTAAGTATGCGATATATCATATAATTGTGCAACTCAAATGTGTACCTTTCCTAGTGATATGTGTAATATTGTGTCATTTCCCTGCACTTTTCATTCACGTACAGAGCGCTATTGCTACACAGCTAGCTTTTCACTATATAATTACCAACACATAAGAACATACCAAATTAGAGCATGGCCTCGTGACAGAGAGAGTGAGATGTGCAATTAAAGAGCTTTGGTTCCAGCCACTATTTCTGGAAATATCCTGGCAAAACTTTAAGGAGCAGTAAATAAAATGGACAACACTGTGAGAAAATCCATTCTGTAGTCTGTGATCACTTGAAAACTGGAGGGTACTCTGCAATGCTTAATTTGAGCCGGTGGTCAATGGTGGGGCCCACCGGCACTCATTTCAGGTGACCGGCACTCAGGAAAAGATGGAAAAACAAAGACAAAGGGAGAAAGCAAGGTTGAAAAAACCTGCAAGAGTGAGATGAAGAGGCAGGGGTGTCTGGAGTTAGATTAAAAAGCATGAATGGGAATCAAGACTCCACAGGCTTGATATTTGGCACCCCGACCTTCGATGGCGCCGGGCGCACGCTTCTGGCAAAACTTTGAGCCCTGGCACTTATTCTTTTACAAATTAAGTACTGGGGCTCTGGTGTTTTAGCAGAAAAAAACATGCTTTCATTGAAGGACACTTCCTCCCTTACCTATGGTAGAGGCTAAAGATGGTGGTCTTGGTGTGTGCTGCCTTTTACAGATGGGCTCTGGCAGGATCTGGAGACTTAGGGCCTCATTATGTTGCCGGTCAGACCGCCCGTCCAACCGCCGCAGACCGATTCCGATCGCCGAGGCTGGGAAAGTTTCCCCCGCTGTATCACGATGAAACCGCTGCTACCGTGCCAGTCTCGTCTACGGTGGTGTTCATTTCCCTGACTATTTCACTGAAAGTGTGTACAAGCCCACAGGAAACATGTGATTTGTATGACATATGCAGGGATATGCCTTGTACTGCATGTACCCCATTGCTGGACTGTGGCAATCTGTGCACAGTCCAGTCAATGGGGATACATCCCACCTATGGATTTACCTGTATTCCGGTGTCCACAGGCTCGTAGTCTTTGGGGTTCAGCTTCCGCAGTGTAGGGGGAACCTGGTGACTATGCACCCCAAATCCTTTGTTGAGGCAGCTGGTTGGACAAGTCACAGTCGGTTCGTCGGAAATGCACTTCGTCATCCGGACGACGGCTGGAACTTCCTGTACAGCTCTATGACTGCTGCTTTTCTGCGACTGCCATGTCAACGGTCGAAAAAAGCTGTCAGAGTCTGTGGTCTTCCAGCGGTCGGTCGGACTACATTTTAGCATGCATCATAATTCTGCGGTCGATCCGACCGCTTCCGACGAGACTGCGGCGGTCGGACCGACGCCGACGAGGCCACGGATGTCGTTCTGTCTGGCATCGTAATGAGGCCCTTGGTACTCTATGGAGGAAAGAGTGCTGAAGGAAGAGCAGGCATGGACTTCACATCAACATCTGAAGCAATGAGGCCAAAGACAGTGAAGGAGTGTTACCCGGAGAGTTGGGTGGACCTGCCTAAGGAGTCTGAGTGCCTGATTAGGCTAACAGGCTACCGATTGGAAGGAGTGAAGGCTCCTTGGTGGCTGATGCGAGGCTGACCTGCTTCGGAAGCGCGAGGTAGACCGCCTGAAAGCTCCTCTTAGTGGTGCAGGTAGCAGTCCTTGGTCAGACATCAGATTGCTGCTGGATCTTTCCTGCAATTGATTATGGAGCAGAGTGTGTCCTGTTGGCGAGCATTGCCGCCAGGTCTGAGGGCAGGGGAGATGGTTGTCCCATGATGAAGTTGCTGGTGCTGGGTCTCTGCCACGTTCCCCGTAGTTCTTCCTCTGCTGAACTGGCAGCTTAACAGTGAAGCCTCTCTGGCTGGGCTGCAACAAAATGAGACCCGATTCTGACTGAATCTGGGCCAGGGACACACTTCCCATGGGCTGCTAGGGGAGACCATTACAATCTGAGCATCTCCTAATTAGTGACTTTAGGCCCTTCCTCATTTCCTTAGCTACCTGGGGTGACTGGCAATCCACACAAGCCAACAAGAATGACCACTACTCTGCTGTTGCTGGGGGTGAGAAAGGACGGTCTGCTGGCTGCTAGCCAAAATGCCCAGTTGCAGAAATGTGCCAGAGAGCCTTATCTGTTGGACTTCCTTCAGATCATCTAAATCCCCAGACAGCACTGCACAGTAAGATTGATGGACAAATTACAGAAATAAACCTACTGAGGGCAGATCTACTGAAGATGGTGGACAGGGCAAGGGACTAAGCATTTAGCGCTTTTAAGCACTACGGGGAACCTCAAAGCTACAAAAGATTGCGAAATCTCTGTCAGAGTTGCAGACAAGATTGGAGGTAAAGATGGAGGATACTGAAGGTAGGTCCAGCGAAAACAATCTTTGATTTGCTGGATTTCCCTAGCAGGCGAAGGGTTTGTCATTGGAACTATTTCTAGAAAAATGGATTCACCACATGTTGAGGCCTAAACAAATGTCTTTCTTTTTTCTCATTAGAAGGGGCACATCGAGCCTTGGAAATCATGCATAGACCAATGGCCCCACCTGCTATTATTGCATGGTTACATCATTTCTAGGATCAAGATGCAATATTGCAAGAGTCATTCAAATAAAAGACACACAGGTTTAAGAACAACAAAACTATGATTTTTCTGGACCGTACTAAGCATGTACTAAAACGTCAGAGCTCCCTTGATGTAGGTAAGAAAATCTACTGCAAGAGCAGAATTTAAGATGCATGCTTATGCTGCGGGCAAAGCTTCATATGATCGGAGATAGAAAGACAGTCGTCTTTTCAGCGCTGGAAAGTGCATAGGGCTGGCTGGAAGGGTAGGGAAAATCATGAGGAAGTACTAGCAAAGGAGGCCTCCATGTGACTTCCTCAGCAACTGCCGACAGACTTGCCTCATCGGAGAAAACATTGGAAAAGAGCTGCCAAACTTTCAGATTGCTTATGTGTGACATTTTCATAATTTCAGTGCAATTATGAGTGACATTTCAACGACTATGAGTGACACATTCTTTTGAGCAAAATCAAGCAATAAGGTGAGGGTAACGTATAAATATCAGAAATTACACTCATTTTAGAAAAAAGAAACACTAAGAAGAGTCACATCCTAGACCAAAAGTTGTATTATTTCAAAAAGAAATAAGCTGATCAATAAAAAGACATTAGCAAACTGAGCAGTCCGCCCCGGTCCAGCGCGCCATCCGCTACCTTCCCAGCCCTGATGGAGGCACCATCACAGTAATGGCGCAACACAGGCCCCCGCATTCCCTGCGGTGCGGGGGGCCCCCGAGCTGCAGGCGGCCCCCTATGCACAGTAGTCAGGCCTGAGAGCTCCGGATTCAATCCGGAGCGGGGGCCCCTCCATGTACCTTGCAGGGGGGCCCCCTCAACTTTCGTTACGCACCAATCGCAGCCTGTCACTCAGAGCTACTCTACAGGCTCTGCTGATTTAGTGACGGTCGGTGCGCTGAGAAGTTAAGTTGGCAAGCTCCACAGTGGCTCTCACAGTCACCCGACCCAAAACGAGTTAGTGTGAGTGACTGTTAATGCAGCTTACTGTCAGTGAGCAGACAGACTGTTGTGTGATGCACAGTTCTCAGCTGTAACAGGGCAGGCAGGCGACAGCTCCGAAGATGATCAAGACCATGGGGCAAGAAAAAAAAGAACTATCAAGGGTGTCGTTAATCAGGCCTGCACACATGAAGAAAAACCAGAAAAATAAAGATGCGCTGTTAAATTTGTCCCAAAGCGGGAACCTGCACTGCTCCCAAACTTCACAGAAACAAGCTGCTGAATGTGTCCCAAGCAGGCCTCTGCAACACGTTATGAAATAACTTGCATTTCGAACATGATGTAAATGCAGGGACCGTACACTGCCCAGATGAAAAGAGAGGCCCCTGTGCACATTTGTTTTCTGAATTAATTAATAAATGATAATGGGCTGTCACAGAGCTACTACACAAACACTGGCACTGACCAGGCGGGCTGTGCTGACTTAATAGCGATGGCATTGAATGCACTTGGACCGGCACCACTGGCTTCGCGCTATTAATAAAATTTAAAGCACATTTTGAAGCAGTGAGAGGAGAGAGAGCTACCTCACTGAGGCACTACTACTTACTTTGTGAGGCGACTCGAGGAGCAGCAGTTTGTACGGCCGCCCCTTGCCGCAACGACTCCCGCTGCAGCAAACATTAGCCCGGGCATGATTGTGTGGCTCAGAGCAGCTGCACAGGAGGGGCTGGTGAGGAGCCACTCCAGTGGCCGCCAAGGTCCGCGCAGGGTTCAGCTGAGCCGATGGAGAAGTCCCGTTGGGTGTTTGAGATAAAATAACTGCGGCACAACGTGGTGATGGTGTGATGCGCGCTGCCATTGCCACTGCCTGCAGCCTGCCACTTTATTGGAACTGCAGCCGCTCGCTCGCCACTGGCGCTGCCGCGCCACCAATGTATAGTCATTAATCAATCATGCTGCGGCACGGTGCCGGGTGAGTGATGTTACATTGTAGCAGCTTAGAGCCGCAGACACGCCCCCAAGCCTGCTACTCCAGACCAGCTTTAGTTTATCATTCACTATGGGTGAATGATTACTTAGCGCTCCGCTTGACAACTGAGGAGGTGCATTATGCGTGACTTTGCATTTCAGTGTGGTGATGCGGACCACCACACTTAAATATGTATTCTAACGCCTGATGCGTGGTACTTGGCAGGGCTGCCAGAGGGTGGTAGAATTGCACACTAGAGTCTACAAACTCCTATCACCCACCCAGAACGAAGGTGGAATATTAGCGTAGGCGTGGGCAGTGGAGGAACACTGTCCTGATAGAAATGTTTAGCACTGAGATTGTAAAGTTAGTTCTGTAACTACGCATTTATGAAGACGAGAGAAAACTGTAGAACATATTTTAGAGATATTAAATGTGCAATTGAGAGATTTATAGTCAGCCCTACCATCATGACTGAAGAGAGATGGGGGAGTAGGGGCTTCTGTGTCATTAAGTGAGCAGCGAGACACATTCTTGAGATACTAGATAGCCCTGAATGAAAGATTGTAGGGCATGCTCTATCGTTTGATAGTACCGTTTAAACAAAATGGTGACAATGGCAAAGGAATAAGTATTTGTAATACGGAGGGAATTTGAAAAGAGATGAATGATAGTCGGGTGGACAGCAAATGTATTGTAGTGGTACCAGAAAATCAAACAAGGGGGGAGAATGGACCACTTGTCCTGCATACCAGGGTCATGTTTCTTGTTATTCCGTAAAAAACCCTCATTCACGTACACAAGATTGGGGCGGTATATCTTGGTTCTCCGCCTTTGCTTAACGTGACAGCATCATCATAGGGTTTATTCTGAGAATTTGCTGACCTCCACCTGGAGGAAGACCAACTGGTATTACAGTAGGGTCTAGAGATCAAAAGTGAAGAAGTGAAATGCCCTTGTGAAGTGGATTTAAAATTCCCTACGCCACCTTATCGGCAGATATTTTAATGAATTAAGTGGTGTGGGTAAGTAAAAACAAAGTGCATGCGTGCGTAGATCAAGTTACCAATCTACCGCACTGATGGTGGTCGACATGTTTCAGCCTCGTGGTTCATCTAGAGGCTTTCTTCAGGACCAGTGAAATTGTAGTGGCACGTTGTGGCAACTACTATGGGTGGCTAACTTACCACTCTCATTTTTGCAGAGTCAGGTCGATCGTACCTGTAACTCCAAATTCCCAATCAGGGCTTCCTCGAGGGGCCGGCCGGCTTTATGGATCGGCGCTGAGAACAGAGCCAGCACAAGTCCGGATCGAGCACATACCGAGCAGGTCCATAAAGCCGGCCGGCCCCTCGAGGAAGCCCTGATTGGGAATTTGGAGTTACAGGTACGATCGACCTGACTCTGCAAAAATGAGAGTGGTAAGTTAGCTACCCATAGTAGTTGCCACAACGTGCCACTCAGTTTCACTGGTCCTGAAGAAAGCCTCTAGATGAACCACGAGGCTGAAGCACATGTCGACCACCATCAGTGCGGTAGATTGTGGCGATCTACGCCTGCGCACTTTGTTTTACTTTCCACACCACTAAATTCATTAAAATATCTACCGATAAGGTGGCGTAGGAATTTCAAATCCACTTCACAAGGGCATTTCACTTCTTCACTTTGATCTCTAGACCCTACTGTAATACCAGTTGGTCTTCCTCCAGGTGGAGGTCAGCAAATTCTCAGAATAAACCCTATGATGATGCTGTCACGTTAAGCAAAGGCAGAGAACCAAGATATGTACGCCCAATCTTGTGTACGTGAATGAGGGTTTTTTACGGAATAACAAGAAACATGACCCTGGTATGCAGGACAAGTGGTCCATTCTCCCCCCTTGTTTGATTTTCTGTATCTTTGCATGGAAGCCGAATGGACCATTGCTTCTCCTTCCCTCCCTCGTGATTTAACTACTTGTAGTTGTACCAGACATAGGTGGAGCTGCTTAGTTTTGGCATCGCAAGGACGGTCCACCTCACCAAGTCATAATAGGGCAGTCGGAAGACAGCCACCGCCATGCCCCAGCAAGTGGGCCCACCAAACTCATAAAAACCCGCTAAACCTAAAAAAAATATATGAATGAGCAAAGCATATGGTGTGGGCAACAGTCTCACAACTAATGTCAGGATGTGAGGTACCAACAGCTTGTCTGTAGTCGTACAGCACTAGGATGTGTGTCCAGGAAGAGAATTAAAGAGCAGGATGAAATCGAGATCAGATATGAGATCCACAACAACTGATCCAAAGGGTTGTTGCTAAGAACCAGACAAATAAGGAAGAGAAGAACAAGGTGGGATGATTCCTAAATTCAGACAAAATAGGCCTGCCATGAGAAACAGAAGAGGCACTGTCAAGTGGTTGAATGACCAGCACCCAACCCACCTGGCAAACTATGCTAGTGCAGTGGGCTGCTGTTCGTGGTTGTGAAGTGTAGGCAGGGGCCAGACCCCTTGGAAGGTTGTGCCCTGGGTGATTGCCCACTCTGTCTATGTCTTAAAATGGTTCTGTAGTCGAGCCAAGGCCAAACTAGTGATCTGGCTCATCCCTAAATGCCATGGTACAAGCAGAATCTTCAAAATATTTGGGGTGTAAATTACACAAGCAAAAGCTAAGAACATGATAAAGTTTTTATAATGTAAAAGTGGTTCTTTAACATTTGGTAGTGTTTTCCCCTTTATATACATTTAGAGCCCAGATTGAACATGGGAATCAGTTACCTTTCAATATCTAGGGATTAATATCTACCGTACTCCCATTGGTTTGCAGGATGGAAATCTGGGCAGAGCGACACGGTCCCTCCGAGCCCAGTTTGCTTTTTGGTCTTCTCTTCCGCTTTCAGTATGGGGCCACGTGGCACTAGTGAAGATAGTGGTGCTACACCGTTCATTGTATGGTATTATTTGAAAACCTTACCTTGCTCATCCCTCGTTCCCTCTTCAGACACCTCAATATATCCCATGTCTGATATCGGGGTGGGTACCGCCGGGTAGCTCTTTCCACTCTAAAGTTACCTGTGACTGTGGGTGGATTAGCCCTTCTGCCCTTAGAACACTATTATTTAGCTGCACAGTTCCAATGGGTGTTTTGCTGGCTGACTCGCCGCCTCCTGCATGAGATGGGGTTTCCCTGTAAAGACTTTAAGGAGAGCTTACTGCACCACTCATTGTTTAATACTGACCATTCTACCCAACGCAACTCGGGGTTATTCTGCACAACTTTCTTTTGCCTTATTAGAACCTGTAAACTCACTATGCTCCTACAATACCTTTGCTAGGCCTCTCCACTCACACATGACTGCTTCGCTCAGGGCAACTCCATCAGTGGCATACTGCAGGCCTCTCGAAATTGGGGGTTTGTTTGTTGACGGCAAGCTACTAGATATCCAAACCCTTATGGCAGACTACAATCTTCACTGGGGTCAATTACTTTCTAACAAACACCTTAAACATTCATTACGTTCCATATTTCATATCCAACACCTAGCACCAACCCCACATGAGGCGCACCAGATGCTCTACTCCATACGAACTGGCAACAAACTGATTAGATGGGTGTACAGAGCTTTCCTGTAACATGGGAACCACTCCAGGGCTTCCCTCCATACTAACTTGGAGTCTGACAAGGCTAAACCTCTGTTCGATGCGGACTGGGCTAAAATATTGGAATATCCCCACAAAACTATCCCACGGCTCCCATTGCAAGTATATTCAATTTATATTGTGAACTAAGCCTACCTTATACCTTGCCAGATTAACAAAATTTACCCGGGAGCCACAGTGGCATGTCCTTGCTGTATGCAATTAGATGACTAATTGCTTAATATGTTTTTGTCTTGCCCCACACTCCTTTCACACTGATGGAGCATTCTCGAGGTGCTGTCAACCACAATGGGCCATGTACTAACGAATTCCCCCAAAGTGGTCCTCTTAGGCGTATTTCCTGTCCTAAGTTTGGAAAACCCTCCACCAAGTTCCTCGACCCGGCTCTTCTTCTGGCAAATGCAATATTACACTGTACTGGAAGGATTCACTTCCTCCGACTATCGTAAGTTGTACCAAGGTCTCCGCTCCCTCGGTTTCAATCTGAGATCCCTCTCTCACAGAGGGTAGGAATGAGCTGGTCTGAGTAAATATTTTATTGCACAGGTGTGGGATATTTGTGTGGAGGGCTTTAAAGACTGACCCAAGGATGATACTCTCCCCCTGGAATCCACCCCTGACACATACACTCTGGGTTTCTATATACTAATTGTTTATGCCATATCTAAGCAACTACACAAGGCAGTGGACAATAGTCTAAGGGCACCTATCTCCGACACACTGTCATGATGCCCCCTCTAGAACCCTTTCTTCTAAGCTGTGAGGAATAGGGTCAAGACTGATTTTCATATGGCCGGGTCTGATTTGGGGTGGTGAAGTGAGCTTAAGAACGATGATGGATTCAACCCAGATCTGTGACTGGGGTTGAGTGTCTGAAAAGTTTCAGCGCTCTGTCCATCATCTCCTTGTGTTTGCTTTGTTCTCCCTAAGTTGGCAGGGTATGCCCAGACAGGGGTCCCTTGCTCACTTTGTGACTGGATTCAAGCTAGCCTGGCTGATGAGGGATGTTACCCCGAAACCGGTCCCAGGGTGCTTGTTTCCGGTCCTGGGAAGACCTGGCTTGGCAGTTCAGGCTGGACTGTTCCCGTGAGGAATAGGGTCAAGACTGATTTGCATATGGCTGGGTCTGAACTGGGGTGGCGAAGTGAGCTAAAGAACGATGAAGGATTCAACCCGATCTGTGACTGGGAGTGAGTGTCTGAAAAGTTTCAGTGCTTTGTCCATCATCTCCTTGTGTTCCCTTTCTTCTAAGCACCAGCTTCTGCTTCCCTTCCCTGATAGTGAAGGCAGCGGAAACTAGGCAGGAGGGTGGTGATGGACAGTTTATTATGGGTCAGTTTGTTACACAGAAAAATGTAAAGATGGTGTGCTAACTCTTCATAAATAGCCCAGCACTTTGCTTCTGAAATGGACAATGAAATCTATTGCTACACACCTAGCTACTATCTGCTATGTAACCTATTTTGGCATACAACAATAAAAACTTGAAAATAAAATATGGTAGTGTTTCAATTTAGTACATTTGATTACAACATTGCATAGACATTTATTTGAAGTGAACATTTCTAAACATGAACTTTAAAACTTTCATTAAACCTCCTCTTGACAACACTAGGAGTGAACAAAGTGAACCAATTATCTAGTGTCCCTTACATCAAGGCCAATATTATTGTTATTGATGGTGGAACATTACAGGCTAATAAAACATACAAGTGAGTTTTTGTACACAGTCCATCTTAAACTGAATTACTTGAAAGTGCTCTCAAATGTCACTATCAAGTAAATTAGACACATAAAGTAAGTTGATTTGACTTAGATCACACAATTTACTCATGCAGGGAATCCGAGATTTGAACCCAGGCTTCTCACTAACACATAGTGCACTTAAGCCACCGACTAAATTAATTTAGTTTCCTCAATCCTCTTTAAAACCAGAAGACAGTGTTTTTGTACTTTTCTATATCGTGAATAGTACACGTTGTTAAATAAATACAGATTACAGGTTAATCTGGCACAATATCTTAAAAACAAAAAAAGATCTATAATAAAGGTATGGGAAAGCAGGACACCATATGCTAATATCAGTTTCTTTTTAGACATTATATAGCTATTCTAGAGGTGAGCGAGTCACTGAAAGCTTGAGCCAGGCTTGCGCCTGAAGCCTTGCTCTGGCTGTCCTGTTGGAACCTCGAGCCCATTTTGAGCCGAGCTTTCATGTGGCTTCTGCTTGCCTTCCTCCATCTACCCAGGATGTACTGTTAGGGCCAGGGCTGCTGACTTTGGAACTGGGGAATCCGATTCGAATCTCGGCATCAGCTCAACATCCTGTGATTCTGGGCGAAGTACTTAATCTCCCCATGCCTTTAAACAATGGATGTGACCTGGTGTAACATAAGTGCTGATCACTTAAAGTATTCGAATACCTTTGGGTCGAGTTCATGCTATATAAACAAGCATTGGCATAGCCAATAGGTCTCGCTTTTGGGACCTTATGTGTTTATTAATACATTTTGGCTATGTTGTAGAGTATTGTGGCTGATTGTATAAGTAAAGCACAATGAAGCCTGGTCGATTGGCGTTGCCAATGTTTGTTTTAACAATAGGCTCTAGAATGACAGAGCGAACGCTGTTTTGACCAGACCTTAAAAAGCAGAGTATAGCAATGGAGGTCCCCAGGAGGGCAGTGCAACAAATTCTTGAGAAGACTTAAGTATTGCACCAATTTCTACCTCACTTCGAATTCTGCTCTTCGTCTTGAACCATTCGAAAGAGGGCCGTGGTTACCCTCTGCTTAGCATTGCCTGTGAAAAGATGCCGCTGTGGCTTTCAAGCTAACCTTTCAGGCATGTAATAGCGTTTTTGATTCATTACATTCTGTTTTTGCTTCCACCAAGCTGGAAGTAATGCGCGGAAAGCTATCTGACCACCCTCCTCCTGACTGGTCCTGCGCGTGGACATGCACACTGGCTCCAATTAACCTAAAGTGCGCAGGCACAAGAGCAGTATAGCGACACCATTTACAGACTCAAATTGGTTCCACCCCTTGTTGGCGATGAAGCTGGACATGCGCACAAGCATTCTACTCTGGAACGGAACGAGTGGCGGAAACCTCCTAAGACATGAGCGCTTGCGTCTATAGCTCGCGTAGCAACCAGTTGGCTGGTGGCCCATGATTCTGACTACGGAACTGTCTGCATTGTGTAGATTGCACAGATCTCAGCAACAAGTGTATTAACCTACTGAGTTGTCCAACCAATTTGTGATTATGGGAGAGATGTTTATTTGCAGCTGGTTGAATTTAAACGTTCTAAAAAACATGGCGCTATAAGTTGATGCTCAGCTGTCACAAAGAAAAGAAGTAATAAAAACTGTATTTTCCTAACAGTGGACTTTAAATCCCAAAGCACCAGCTGATATGCAAACGATTGAGTCCTGCAGGTCTGACTATAAAAAACTAAGGGTTGATCGTGTGCATTTTATACCCAGCTGCTTGGTACTCCTCTTATCGACCTCTGAAGGATGAAAGGCTGAGGAGCCTCGTTGGGCTTTGAGCCAGTGACTTGCACCAAGGGGTCGACCAGCAGATTTAACGGCGCCTCCTTTATTTTAGCGGTGACGTGCAGTAAAAAATCTAAAGCACTTGCTCCTGACTGCCCTGAAAAAGTCCATACTAGTAAACGGATAGCAGTCGCGCACTGCTTTTTGGCAGCGCCAAACGCTGCACCACCGTGCGTGTGAAATCTAGGCGCTGCAGGTAGGCTCGCACATTGAATCTCCAACTCCGTGCATTATGGGTGTCCGGCTGGCATGTGGCAGTGTTGACCAAGAGCCCGTGATGCAGAAAATAGAGACGCCAATGCCTCTTCCTAAACAAAAACAATGCCCTGAATGAACGGTGCGAGTGCTGCCGTATTGCTGATAAATGCTCGGCATACCTTAAAAGAAAAACAAATCCAAGTTAAGCAATCTTCACAGTGCTGGAGACCCCATACTTTCCTTTCAACCGGAGGCAAATAAAGGTCGTCATCGACCATGCAAAAAAAACAAGTTTGATGAGGAGAGGAGGAGGCAGCAGGGGGAGGGGAGAGAGGAGGGGGCCTGCGCCTGTTTCCCTTGCGGGAGCGAGCAGGGGCACCATCTGTATGCAAGTTAATTACAAACAGATGGTTTCAAAGCTCGCTCCCGCAATGGAATCGCCAAACGTGCACACGTTGCCATTCAAAGCAATGCAAAGCGTGCACGTTTTTGGCAGAAAAACTGAATCGATTCCTAAAGGTCTCCTCCTATGCAACGCATGCGCGCTGCGTAGGCGAGACCTAAAACTGCATAAAAATGCACAAAGAAGTAAAACCAAAGCCGTGACATAGAGAAAGATAAATACATACCCATTTCCTGGTTGATTTGAACAAAGCTAAATTAGAAACCTAGATAAATTGCAGCTTCCCTGCTTAAATTATGTGATCTTAGGCAAATACTTTGCTTCATCAAAACTCTTTTTTCTTCATTAATCACTTTTAAATACATGAGTTCCAAATACCTGTTGTACAAAAACTGTTGCATTTGATTTAATAGGCCATAATGTGACATATTAGCGCCAGTGCTTCACGTTAAAGAAATACACTTCTTTTGAATTTTTAAGCAACTTTATCATTTTTTACATAATGTTTGTTATATGATTTACATAGCAAACATATCATAGCTCGGCATGTGCACGAGCTCTAAGACCAGAGCCAGACCCTCGGCTCAGCTCTGGCTTAGCTCCCTTGTTAATTTATTGGCTCCCCCACCTCTAAGCTATTCAATGCAGCGGTTGAAGTGCATTAAAAAAAAGTATGGATACTGCAATGGGTACGGGGTCAGTGAGTGCGGAGGAGGAATCAAAGGCATGACTAAAAATAGAGAAATATTCTGTAACTATTTTGTTGATCTTTCACCATCGAGTAACTACTTATAAAATAACGCACACCTTAACTGAAAAATAAATGAAAGTTAAACTAATCAGTGGGAAATGCACTATTTTATGTTATGAAACCTCTATTGGATAATGTGATCACTACAGATGGCTATGTTTGTAATCAGAGGCCAATAGAATCGAATACTGTTGGTGCAGTTGGGAATAGTATCTTGTGTGTTTTTAGTGCTATGAGGGCCCTGAAAAGACTGTGAATGTGTAAGTCATTATTTTTAACGTGCATTACAAACAGTATAATCTATGCTGCCACAAAATCCTCATCTAAATTTATGTTAAAGATAAAAAGTGCTTCTAAAGTATAGATTTCAGTAATGTGCAGATTATACCTAGTGCAAACTTTTTTCTAACTCTCCATTAAAAGCACACTCTCCTCAGCTCAGTTTGGAACACCCTTACAATACCTCTCAAAAAGAAAATGTATTTGTTTTCAGGAAGCTTCAAGTGACTCCATCAAAGAATGCCTACACTGACTCCAGAGTAGCTTTACATTTAAAAAGTACCCAATTGCACACATTTATTTTTCTTTGGGTAAGCAGACACCCTGGCAAGAAGGCTTGTTTCATTTTAGCTGTCTGCCCCTCCCTGGGGAACACAGCACAGGAGACTCCCTCCCTTCCACTTCAGCAAAGGAATCTCAATTGTGCAACATTTTTCCCTTAGCTGAAAGGCAAAAATTATGGACAAATAACGTCCATTATGACATCAGTCACAGACAACGGACATTAGAGCTAATTTACAGACAGTCCATGAAAACTACGGATGGGTGGCCACCCAAGTGTTAACAAGGGATAATCTGGCAAATGAAAATGAGACTTGACCCATATGCTTCTTCATTTGGTTGTCATTCAGTCATATCATTGGAACATATCTGCACAGAGTTGTGCTCACAGATAACTGATTCAAAACCAAATAAAGCTTTAAAAAATACATACATGCCAGTACATACAACTTGTCCACCATATCCAGGGTCACTGTAATTATGCAGCAGGGGAGCTCCAAATTATGCAGCAGGGTTGACTAAATTATGCAGCACCAAAAGCCAAATTAGGAGGAATAATGCAGCACAATTTTTGATACTATTGCTTCATTGTTATGCAATTTTTACACATGAGAATACTGTCTGATCAAATATTTCACCTCATTAGTATCAGTTTAACAACCAAATACAGAAAAAAGCCACTGACAGATGACTAGTTAACATTTTGAATGGGCCGTCCACTATGTGCGAATACACGTTGCCACGTTTTTAGTAATTTATGATGCTTTTGAGCTAGAAATTATTTTTGTGTCAAAATCTGCAGATTAAGCATCAGATGACTGCTTATGTGGCAAAAGTGACAAATCCATAATTATGCGCAGTGCTTGAAATGGAAAAATAGAAGTGCAGGTACCCTGTACCAGAGTACCTCTTTGTTTCTGAGAAGTGTCGGCACTCTCCAATTAAAAGTATTACGTACTCTTGAGAAGTGCTGGTACTCTCCCTCTCAAAATAAAAAAAGTGCCGGTACTCTGTACCGGACAGTACAGGCCCATTTAAAGCATTGATTATGCGAAAATAGCCGTGGAATCACATAAAACCAGTGGCCCTGACCATAGCTCGAAAACACTTGCCTCGACTAGGGACCAAAAGCCGTTAAGTGAAGGATCCATTACTTTCTTATACTTGCTCACCAGATGGCGCTGTTCTTTCACATACTATGTCAAATGAATAGGAAGAAAAGATTGCTGTGCTCAAATTAATACTTCGGGAGAAAAAACACACACAAGTGTTTGCCTGCTTATGGTGGTATGTTTGTCAGTGCCAGTGCACTCGTAAGAATGGGCAAGCTAGGTGGTGGGTAGAGCCCATGAGACGGGAGAAAACAAATCGTAAAAGATTTTCGGGATGTTTGATTACGATCACTGGTCATGCTGTAAAATGGCTCCTTTTGCCTTTTACTAAACCACACACGTATTTAATTATATTCCCTCTCAAACACACTCTCTCCTTTCATTTTTAATTTCTTCCCTATCTCTCTGTGTCTCTTCTATACCCACACTTTCTTCCTGTTTCTAACTCAGCCATCCCTAGTTAAACCTCACTATATTTTGTTCACTCTCTTTTTATCTCTCCCGTAGGCTCTCTCTCTCTCTCTCTCTCTCTCTCTCTCTCTCTCTCCATTCATTCTCTTTCTCCCTCTTTCTTCCCCCACCACTCTCATCCCTCTCTGATATCTTTCTTTTTATCTCTCCTGGAGCCCCCCTGGCGTCTGTCGCAATTAACCTCAGGGAGTGGGAAAAGTGACAGAGGCACCAGATGTGACTCTGGCATCAATGTCATTTCACCAAATGGCCAGGGGTAGTGGAAGAGACATCACATGCCATTTGACCTTTACATTCACTCACACACCCTTATACATACACGATCACACACAGACACTCCCTCTCACATAAACACTCTTTCACCTGCATGCATGCACACAACATACATTTAAAAGCATTTGTTACTTACCTCAGCTGCCAGGGAGGATAACATTTCAACTAATTGTCCTCCATTTTTTATTATACTAATAGTGAATATTATTATTCACTATTAGTGTAAAAAGCAAAATTGACAAAAAAAGACAAGGAGATTGGAGCCCCAACTGATGTCCATAAAAACCAGCTGCCCCTGTGTACCTGGCACTGATATTGCCACCTCTAAGGCCAAGGGTCGCAAATGCAGTGCCAGGGGTTGCAGATGAGAAGCCTGGCAACCCCTAAACGACGTCCATGGCCCCTGAAAAAATGGCCTCCTATGGCTCCAGCCCTCCGGGGAAATGCCCAGTGGCATAAATGGCCAGTCCAGCCCTGCCGAAGAGCCATGCTATGAGTAGATTTAGGTTACTTACTTAATTTTGTTTAACTTTCAATAATTATGAGTTACATCTTGGTTAGCATTAGGGCCAGGTCCGTTTTTATTTAATTTAACTGTAATACAAATTATTTAAGAATAGTCTCAGGATTAGTATGAGGGTTAGGTTATGGATAATAAATTCGTTTTATTTGATTTAGGGCCAATTTTAATATTAGGTTTTCATTAGGGTTAAATAAATACTTGAATCGATTTGTCTTTAATGAGGAGTTATGCTTGGTGTTGAGGATGGTGCAGGTGTACTCTTGGTGTAGTGCTTCTGAAGTAGTGGTAAATACATGTCAAATGTACTGTGTCTTTGTAGCTGTGGTGAAGGTACTATCACATCAAAGAAGTAGACCATGAGGTAGTAACATACAACTAGACTTCAGGGACAGAACAGTAGAGTTGACAGTGGTGTTTGCAGTTGGCAGTGCCGGCAGTGGTTGGCGTCGTTGACAAACTCCTAAGAAAATCATTGAGCCCCGGCACTTAGTTTTTTTTTCCAAATTAGGCATGATTCTGTGAAAGTCTGGCAATACTGGATGATCCTTGCTACATGCTTTTTTCTCTTTCAGAGGCTTTTAGGGGCATTTGTGAGATTAAGAAGATCCTTGTGGGTTCAACTTAGTTGCACGCTTGGTTTTCACGGACCACCTGAACTTTGTAGAGCCGCTTCCTCAAGTACATATGCAATCTGTTAAGAATTTCAGCACTTCTTTTCCACATCAAAGTGGTAATGCTACTCATCAATCAAATGTTACCCTATTGCATATGTCTTCCTTCTGCACTCCCCAGAGGGCCTACCATGTATGGACAATCACTGCTCCACTTTAGTCAAAAAAGTAATCTCGAATGATAAATAGTCTGGTTTTAGCCTTGTAGATATAGGGCCTTATTACGGGTTTGGCGGTCCATCGACCGCCGTACCCGCAGTCGCGGTCCAACCGCCGCGAGCTCGATGGTCCGACTGCCGTATTACAAGATGGGTGGATTGACTTTGGAAAGACCGCGGCCGAACCGCCGAAACTACCAGCGACCGCCAACCACCGCAGCAGTGGTTGAAGAAAAGCAGCTGCCATAGGGCGGTATTGAGGAGTTCCACTCCCGTCCGTATTACGAGTTGGCTAACTGAGGAGCCGACCGTGGCGGTGGGACCGCCAGCTTCAAGCCGGCGGAAACAAAGGATTTGGGGTGCATACTCAGCCCTTTCCTGTTCTTGCCATCAGAGTTTGATGTGGATCCCTTTCTCCAGGTCCCCCCTTCACAGCAGCATCTTCACTCTGAGGAATCCGATCCTGTTTGTAGTGAAATACAGGTAAGTCTTTTTTGTACCGTATACCCATTACCAGGACTGGCCACATATGGATCAGACTCCGGCAATGGGTAGGTGGTATTTTTCCACATGTATCATGCATATGTGTGCATTCGACACATATGCAGTCAAAATTTTCCCACAGGCATTGATACATATGGAAAAGTACTCATCACCACCACAAGATGTTATGTTATATGCATTTATATCGCGCGCGGCTACTCAGGAGTGTCCCGGCGCGGTACCTTGTGAGCAGATGGGAATCAGTCAACGGAGTTCTTATACAAAGAGCAATGTTTTCAGCCGTTTCCTGAGCAGCTTGACATCTTGGATGCAGCGCAGTTCCAAGGGCAGTGCGTTCCAAGCCACAGCAGCCCTATAAGCCAAAGAGCTACCGCCCATTCTCACCCGGCGGAAACGTGGAATCACTGCGAGGAACTGTGCCATAGAACGTAAATTTCTTCAGGGCACGTAGAATTTAAAACGCTTCCTAAGGTAGCCAGGGCCAGACTGATACAGGGCTGCGTGCGCTGTTGTAAGGGCTTTAAATCTCACTCTTTCCGCAACTGGCAGCCAGTGGAGATCACGCAGATGTTGTCGTATGCTTGACCTTCGAGGGATATTCAATAAAACCCTGGCTGCGGCATTCTGGATAGACTGGAGTTTTTAACTGGTACCCAGGAACGCCCACATAAAGAGCATTCGCATAATCAATACGTGACAATATTAGGGCGCGAATGACCATCTCTTTAGCCGGCTGTGGTAAAAGTGGCAGAAATTTCCTAAGAGATCTTAGGACACCAAAACATTGTCCGGCTAATTTTTTTGTCTGAGTGGTAAACCTGAGATCCTCATTGAACCAGACCCCCAGATTTTTTACAGGTCGGCCCTCTGAAATAGGAATAGGATATTCGGCCGGCCAAAGGGATTCCTTGAATTGCGAAGGAAAGGAACCGTACAAGAGGATTTTGGACTTATCCTCGTTGCACTTAAGCTCCGCCGCACAAAGCCATTTAAAAACAGCCGACAGGCAGGCTCTGGCCTGAGCCGGAGAAGAGTCATCTTTATTCCAGGTAAAGAGGAGCTGGGTGTCATCAGCGTAAGCGATGACCTTGGCCCCCAGCTCCTCAGCCAGATAGATCAGAGTGGTCATATAAATATTGAAAAGAAGAGGGCTAAGGGTAGAGCCCTGAGGGACTCCAGTGGACAGATCTTGCGGCGTAGAGATGAACGGGGGCAGCCAGACTTGCTGTGAGCGATGGTCCAAAAAAGAACCAACCCAACGCAGTGCAGACCCTGTCACCCCAATATCAGCCAGCCTGGCCAGCAGCAGCGAGTGAGGGACAGTATCGAAAGCCGCAGAGAGGTCTAATAAAATCAGAGCCGCTCTGCCGCCAGCATCCAAACACTTTCTGATGGCCTCGGTCACTTCAACCAAGGCCGACTCCGTACATGCTTGGCCCTAAATCCAGATTGAGCTGGATGGAACAGGCCTTCGTCTTCCACGAAGGTAGTAAGTTGTCTATTTACCGCCTTCTCACAGACTTTAGCCACTGCAGGCAGAAGCGAAATTGGCCGGTAACTTGTAGGAATCAACGGATCAAGCGATGGCTTTTTAAGCAGAGGCAAGAGCTTGGCTTGCTTCCACGTCGAAGGGACAGTGGCTGTCTTCAGGGAAAGATTAATCAAAGTGTTAACCTCTAGGTTAACTGTCTCAGCCACTGATGCCAGCAGCCTGGCCGCGCAGGGATCTGACGGAGAACCAGATTTAAGAGCTTTTACAATTGCCAAAGAATCTTGCAGAGTGATGGAAGAAAAGGCAGAGAAAACAGAGGATCCAAGTGGACCCCCTAGTGCGGCTGACGGGACAGCACCCTCAGCTGATAGAGTCATGGTTGAGGATATCTTAAAATTTCTTTAATTGCCAGAATTTTATCGATAAAAAAACTCGATAATTTCTCACACCAAACGGCCAACGTAGGAAGAATAGTGCTTTCAACCGTGGGTGCCTGGAAACTCTGGACAATTGAAAAAATTTCCTTAGCATTATTTTTTGAGAGAGCAATTCTCTCAGCAAAATACATGCTTTTAGCCTGCAGAATGGCAGCATAATACCATCTTTGAGCTTTCCTCAATAGCCCTTTAGCCAGGGGGCAGTAGGATTGACGCCAGCTTCGCTCTAATTTTTTACATACCCTCTTCTGAGTCTTAAGCTCCTCAGAGAACCAAGGTTTCGAAGGGGAGTCTCTGCTCCGTCTGGGGGGACAGGAGGAGGAAGTAAGCTCGACTGCCTGAGTGATCCAACAGTTAAAATTTTCCCAAGCTACCGCCACAACTTGGGCTAAGTCTGGCTTGGACTCTGCCAAGGCTGATCTGAAGGCGTCAGGATTGATTTTGGGTGCCAATCTGTGCTGGGTGGGCTTTTTTGGTAGGAGAGGATCTTTAAGACACCACGAGAACGGAATAACCGCATGATCAGTCCAGGTGACTTGAAAAGGGGGCTTAATAATAATGGGAAAATTAGAGCAAATAGTGTCCAGGATATGACCTCCACAGTGTGTAGGGGAATTGACCCATTGGGCTAACTGGGCCAGGTGCAGTGAATCATTGAAATCCCTCGTATCCCCTACCTCAGTACAGTCTAGATGTATGTTTAAATCCCCTAGAAGAAGAAAGTGGGAGAAGTGCAAGGAGCGAGGAATGATAATGTCATCCAATGCTTTCAAAAAGGTGCCTGCAGGACCAGGAGGTCTGTAAACCAAAATACCGCCCAGTGAGAATTGTGGGGAGATGGTAAGGGAAAAATCCAAAGCCTCATCCTCTCCAATGCTCACAATATCTCCTCGTTGCAAGGACCACTTTTCCCTATACACCACCGCAACCCCACCTCCTCTGCCCGTTAGGCGATCAACCCGGGACACTTTGAAACCCCTAGGAATAGCTAGTTCTATAACGGGGTTGGCGAACTCATGGAGCCACGTCTCCGTAATGAAAAGCAGATCCAGAGACTCATCCTCGATAAGGTCCCAAATATCCTGAAAATGGCAGACCACGGAACGAGCGTTAATAAGGGCTGCCTGGATAGAGGGGTCCACTTGACTGTCTCCTCCCAGGAACACTGGGGCGGGAGTGTCTGTGGTGCACAATGAAAAGTTACACAACTCACAAGTAGTGCCATGGTTTTCCAGGACTTCCCAAGGGAGGCATGGGCAAAGTGGAATACTAAGCTGGCACAGCTCGGCCCTACTGTACCTTTGGGGTGCGCCAGAAGGCTGTGGGATGAAACGCACATAGTGGCCGGCACTGTCCGCTTCCGGGACGCTGACGGGCGCAGACGGGCTTGCCTTACGCGCGCCGGCTGCACGCGTCCGCTGTGTGCAACAGCAGCATGCATTTTTATAACCCCGCCTCCCCTAACAACTAGAGCACGCACTGCAAGAATGGCGTCTCTAGCCTGAGCCCGGAAATCAGCCCCGGAAAGAACCGTGCAGGGAGGGGAGAAATCTCCGTCTCAAGTGCAGTGCAGGTAAGATTTCAAGCAACAAAATTCAAATTTCATGCAACAGTAATTTTAAAATATCAGTTAAAACAAAAGCGCATCAGAGTTTTTTTAAAAGAAGGTATGTAAAAACCAAAAAAGCAAATTCAATTTCATTCAGCAGTGATTTAAAAATCTCAGTTAGAACGAGAGCGTATCAAGGATTTAAAAAACGCTAAGTAAAGGTGCCAGAAAAGCGGTAAGACGCTCCGCGACTCAGCCAGCCCACTAAGGTACTGGTGGACGCGCAGCGCGCATTTTTATAACCCCGCCTCCCCTAACAACTAGAGCACGCACTGCAAGAATGGCGTCTCTAGCCTGAGCCCGGAAATGAGCCCCGGAAAGAACCGTGCAGGGAGGGGAGAAATCTCCGTCTCAAGTGCAGTGCAGGTAAGATTTCAAGCATCAAAATTCAAATTTCATGCAACAGTAATTTTAAAATATCAGTTAAAACAAAAGCGCATCAGAGTTTTTTTAAAAGAAGGTATGTAAAAACCAAAAAAGCAAATTCAATTTCATTCAGCAGTGATTTAAAAATCTCAGTTAGAACGAGAGCGTATCAAGGATTTAAAAAACGCTAAGTAAAGGTGCCAGAAAAGCGGTAAGACGCTCCGCGACTCAGCCAGCCCACTAAAATCTCCGCTGCAACACCGCGGACCCCTTGGTAAACTCGTAATACAGTGGTCTGAAGACCTCTAATGCTGCGGTTTCCTAGTGGCTGCGGTGTTTCGGCAGTTGGACCGCCAAACTCATAATCAGGCCCATAGTCTGATAAATTAAGTTTTTTGGTACCTTCTAACTTTTAGGGTTTGCTTTAGAAATTACCTCTTTCTGTATTTCACAGGGTGCCAAGGATAAAATATGACTTGCTCATGTGAATAGCATGCTGCATATTTACTCCCAAAAACTTATGCTGACAATACAATGCATGAAGAGGTTGAGTAATTTTCAAACTTTTGTATCCCAAAATCTACAATTTACTTTGTAATTACTCTGCAGTGTAATGTTATGTTGTGTACTTGCCTCTTTGAATAAAATAAAAGATAGGTGTTTGTGAAGTAAAATAGATTTTGCTAGTTACATTTAAAGGGGCAATCCAGTTAAAAGAAAGAACACAGTTCTCTTTACCCACTTCTGCATCGCTAACAATCATCAGCAATAAGCATTCTAGAATGTTGCTGTTGGGATGGAATCGTTATCTGCATGACAAGAGACGTGTACCCCTTCCCTAAGTGCCCAACTGTACTGTTGTCTGGATCCCTAATGCTGATTTTTTGTCATAGACGAACACAGATCATGCGTGTGCGCCCTGACATAGGCTTGCCTTATGGATGGTAGTCTTGTTGCTACGGGAGAGATGCCCAAAGCGCTACTCCCATAGTGGTGGAAGGCTACCACCTTCACTAAGATTAAAGCAGCACAAGCACGGTGATGGCAGCATACCGCGTAGTGATCAGTAGTAGTGAACAGGTCCTGTGCACCCTGTGCCACTGTAGTGAGTCCTTCAGGCTTACTCACCCTGCTGTCAGCTTAACTCACCCTTCGCCTACCTCAGGTAGATGTGGAGTGCTGCACAGCGCAGGAGTTGTGGCTCTGCGATGGATGGATGGGTGCCTGTAAAGGGTACAGTACAGGGATAGAGCAGTACTGTGTAGTACGTGTGAGATTAGTGCATGTGCTGAATGTATGTATGCCTGCGAGGAATACATGACATGAAAGATGCAGTGCTGTGCAGTGCGTGCGCAGTGGAAGCATGTGCTTGCGTGAAGTACAATACATGAAGTGTTGTGCAGCATACATGGTTCGCATGTGTGCTGGCAGAGTGTGTTGTTGTAAACAGCGCACTCTGGTACAATACAGAAAGGCTACAGTACTGATCAATATTCGCTAACTGAATGTGTGTGAGGTATACATGTATGTCTGTAGTGGGACAATGCGTGGAGATAACAGTACTGGAGAGTGAGTGTGCTGTGAAAGTACACTGAATGAGAGTGTGTCTTTCAATGGTACATTACATGGAGGACCTTGTGTTCCATTTTGGGATGGCCAGGCCTGCCAGGTGAAGACTTGAGGAGGAGAGGAATCCTCCCAGACAGATTTGTGTATTGCTGCATTCCTGTGAACAAGGTGGGACTCACTCTGGAGGAAGGGACTCTCCTTTTATACTTCAAAAGGTTGCTCTTGGATTCAGTGACAGATCATAAAGAAGAGGACTGGATACACCTCAGGAAATGAGACAAGGCTGATAAGGGAATCAAAGAGTATGACTGGGAGCCTAGTATTAACCTTTTGATGCACATGTTACTGTGGCTGGCATCCAGGTGTGAACGCTGGTCATTCCCATGAATCATGTGGGTCAATCAGCTTCGGAGTTTTGCCTGCTGTGACAGACATCTTTCATTAGGAAAGAAGAAAAGGAGAATGGACACTTCAAAAGAAGCAGAACCCCAACATATACTCAAAGACTCAGACCCTAAATCACATTTGGTGTTTGGAAAAGGAGCATAAGAAGGGGAGGTTGAGGCCCCAAATGTGTCATATGCCTAGCAGCCAGACGGGCTGTGTGCAGAGGGAAAGGTCTACAAGACTTCTGCCTGTGACTGGGACTGGGGCCACTGCCTGCTAGTCTCCCTACTGAGTGAGGGGACATCACCCAGGGAAAACCAAGTTTACCTGCCTTAGAGCCTGGAACGCAAGCGCCTGCCTTCTTTCCAAGACCAGTGTGCCCTGTGAGGAAGAGGAGAGTGTTAGAGGGAATGAGGCCCAGTGACGAGCCCTACCATAAGGACTCCCTGTGCGAGGATTCAGCTGTGCACCGATTGAGCTGCAGCCTGTGTGCAGGCTTCACTTTGGTGACCCGTGTGTTAGGAGAGGGCTGCCGTAGACTGAGCTGTGCAATGAGCGATGTGTGGGGATCGCCAAGCCCATACCGCCTCATAGCAGTAACCCCGTATGCCAGAGGAGGCCACCATGGAAATAATTGTGTGGCCAGTGTTCTAGGACTTGTGAATGCCTTAGCGGCAATCCCATGTGCCAGGTGGTGTGGGTGATTGCACCGGAGGAGTCTATGGTGTGTCCAGAGGCAGAGCAGCAACCCCGTATGCCAAGAGGTGCTGCTGGTACTAACTTGTCAAGGTTCAAAGACACTTTATTCGGATAACGTCGTATCCATAAAAGCACAAAGACACAACAACAAACAAGTTAAAAATGTGCAAATTAGAGAGTCATAATAAAACCATAGCAGCATACGGTATACAATAATCTTTAGGTTCATAAAAATTCAATAATAGGTGATATAAAAGCTCAGGGATTAGACATCATTTGACGTGCTCGAACTACAATTCTCAAAAAAGTGCCTGTGCGAAAGACCAACTCTTCATCATCCAGGGTAAATAATCTCAAGTAAGCGTTTTCCAAGCTGATGGGGATATGCTTTTTAAAATACGGAGTTAAGAGCCACTTAATATACTTTAAATAGTATTTACAAAAAAACAAAAAGTGTAAAATAGATTGGCCACTCTGGCCATCACACGGGCAAGGTATGCAATCAAGATCGGAGTGGTGACCAAGGGGAAAACATAATACAAATGTAATATTGCCAGCCCTTAAACGAAACAAAAGGCTCCTCTCCCAATGGCTCATCGGCAGGGTAATGTAATTAGCCAGCGGGTGTACAGAATTTTCAATAGCCATATATCTATGAACAAGGGATTTTTTTGATTCCTTTTTTAACCTTTCTGCTCAATATTGCGAATAGAGCGCACTCCTGAGCTCACTTTTGTTCGCAGTCATTGCTGCGCTAGGATCTAAATAAATTCTTCCCTTATTAATGCTGCAAAGGCTCTGATACACCCCTGACAGCCATGGTATGTCCTTCCCTTTCGCGCATCCTATACAGTCACTGATAATCTCTCTCGTTAGTGATGCGGCTGGGTTTTTCCAGACCAATAACCAGAAAAGGGCAGGGCGGGCCCTAATAAAATCTTCGATAAAATGTAAGTTAAGTTCCTTATGGCAAGTATATTGGGGTGTGGAGATTGGGACGCCTAATAACTTCCTGCAAAATCTATTCTGTTCCTGTTGGATGCAGGTACTATTGGCGAAGCCCCAAACCTCAGCGCCATACGTAGCTGTTGGCACACATTGGGACTTAAATTTTTTTTAAATGGCTAAAATGGCACCTGTACTCTTTGGGCGTGGGAGACTAAGAATCGAGTTGGAGGCCTTTGGGAACTTGCTCCTGGAGTGGGCCATATGCTCACTCCAGGAGCCGTTTGCAGCAAAGACCACCCCTAGATAAGGAAAGGTGCTGGTACTCATCAGCTTCTGGTTACCCACAGATATGGAACTAAGTAAACGTTTCTTTGGACCACACGACATTATAAAAGACTTTTTAAAATTAGTGCGTAGGTCCAGGCTGTCCATATGGTTAACAAAGCCCTGCACTAGCGTACGTAAGGAGTTCGGAGTGCGGCCCATAAGGACCGCATCATCCGCATAGAGTAGTACGGGGAGTGATTTTCCATTGACTTGTCAAGGATTTTGGGACCTCGCCTGGGAATAGAGTGAGGCTGGGACCAGCAGGACGAGCCTGCTCAACAAGGTCTGCCCTAACTGACCCCCGAGGGCTGAGAGGACACCAAGAAGGATGTCGCCCCCCCCTGCTGGACTCAAGTCAGGAGCCAAAGGATTTAATAACTCAGCCCCACCCCCCACTGGGTAGAAATTGATTTACTGTGTCTTAGTGAGCTGGAAGCTGCTCCAATAGTTGTGGTGAACTGGCTGCGCCACTCAGGAGAATGAGCCTGCACCTGCTGGTTGCTGCTGCATGTGCCGCAACCAGCCTGACTTCTTCAAGCAGGATCTAAACTCACAAGTGCCCACTCTTAGGGCACCCACTGTACCGCTGAACGCTCACGTGCTGCAGGAGTGGGTAAGACTTGAACTGGGCTTGTGGGCCCCAGGGGATGTACTGCAGAAGGTGCTGTGGCACCATAGGCTTGTTTGACTACTTTATAAGAGTCAAAGGGGAGCTCTTGAGTATGGTCTATTAGTTAGCATTCCCTGGATGCGGCCACCAGTGAATGGGGAATACCCCTGACCATGTAATAAGTGAGAGGGTGGGCCAGGGACGTGCTTACCAACTTCTACGGCCCAACCTCAAGGAGATTGTGTTATTGCTTGTGAATGTAGTTATTCCTTTCAATGCGTAGAGTTAGAAATAAAATACTTCTTTTTCTTTAAAACGAAAGTATTGGACTGGGCATTGATTTATTGTTCATGCTGTTTGCACTTTGAGTTATGAGTCGTATTCACTTACCTGTATCTACACTTCCCCCCATGAGGGATCCTTTGACTGCTCGTCCACAGCAACCACAGAGAGTCAAGCGCAGAAGATGTACTTGGTCCAATTGCTCAGGATCCATAGTAGGTCGGGTCCCGGGATATCAGGAGTAAAAGGCCTCAACCACCACGGTTGTTCCCAATAGCCCCTGCGTGTCCCTTGGCCCTCTGAAAGGGGTTTGAACAATTGCTGTGTATAATGATGTCTGTTAGGGTTTTAAGACCTATTGTGACATCATCTACTGCATGTCACCATTAAGTAAATCAAGGTAGAGACTTTTCGTACTAAAAGCAAGTACTATAGAAAAAAATTAGACTTGAAAAGTACAGCAAATATTAAACTCCTGTTTTTGAATTTTGAAAAGTCCATATTATATTTCAGTATGACGTTTCTTGCATGATTTACTTACCAAATGTGTTGAAGACTTGGCTCGTGTTATGGCCCTTCGAGCCAAGCTAGGCCATTAGGCTTGGGTTTGACTCAGCTCTCCCTTTTCATTTTTAGGATTTGCCCATCTCTAGTTTCAACGTGATCTAAACTGACGTAGAAGCTACAGCGAATACATGTGTTTCTGTTGAACTGTGTTTGGTAGCATATATGCCTCTGTGACTAACTTAAGCCTTATTAGCAGTTCTATAAATCAATTTATAACTTTGTCAATTGTACAATATTGGGCAATATGTTTAGAGTACATAAAGTTGCCATTTAACAAAGGAAAGAGAGTTATAAAGCAGGTGAATGAAAAATACATTTAAAGTTAAAAGTTGATCCATCAGGAAATTCTTCCATTTATAAAAGAAAATGCCATTTGTAGGGCCTATTACATGCGTACTATTAGTAACATGAGCTACTGTTGTTTTAAACATTGATTTGCTTTGGTAGACAATGCTTTCTAAATGTGATTTTATTTAAGTAGGATTTATTGATAAGCTGCTCTGCTACCATGGTTTACAATAATTGTTCCAGAGTGGATTGCCTTTTTGATTATTTGAATCCTGGTAATGGTTATGTTTATGTTACATTGTCCCATTTTCAGTTTTTTGCCTTAGACAGAGAATTGCCATGAGGGGTTTTTGAACAGTAGGGCCCAGATGTTTTAAAAATACCCTTGCAACGCATTGCACCATGTAAAGTTGTGTTGGGTGAACAGGAGAGAGCAGAACAGCACTATATCTACTAAGATGTGGCGCTGTTCTGCTCTCTCCCTGCACTGCTTCGCATTTGACTACCATGCACCAATGCAGACACCCTTGTGCAAGGGAGTCTGAGTTGTGGTATGCATAGTTTTTGTCCAGGAATGGATGCCTGCAAAGAGGGAAAAATCAGGAGAAATGAAAACTTTTCTTCTTGTTACCCCTGCCTCAAGGATGTGCAGAATTTTGGTGCAAATTCCTTTCTGCAGTTCTGTGAAGATAGGGATTTGTGTCAAAACCCATGGGTGATTGCATGCAATGCCCCTTGACGCAAAGAAATGCAAGGTAGTGCTTGATGCACCTTTGCGTTACTTTTGGTTACAATCCAAAGCAAACCGCGATTTGCATTGAAATGTAAATACCACCGCAACACTTTGCGTCGGGTTTGTATTACAAACGTAACGCAAACCCGACACAAAGTCTTTTTAAATCTAGACCTTCGTGTTTTGCGGTGCAAGGAAATGCTGTGATACATATCCAACATGTTAAAACTGTTGCTGTTTGTATGCTAATAATATTAACTGGGGTGCCTCTTATTTAATTCCATATACCTACCACTAGATGTCACTGTTGCGTTACCAAATTCACAATAATAACTTTAAGTAGCGAACATCCAAAATTTACAGAAATCAAGCATTAACAAAGCCGATCCATACATCAGAGCTCTTCAGAGTTTGTTAGGATATATGAGTAAATGCATGAACACAAGTATCGTTGGATTATTGGATAGATGAGTGAGTTCTTAGATGGAAGGATGAATGGGCGAGTGCATAAGTGTGTCTAAGTGAGTGAGAAGATCAGGGCGTGTGTAGATATATGAGTGATTGCGTGCATGAATGGATGGATAAACTGATGCTTGAGTGCCACGATGGAACAATGGCTGGATAAATGGGTGAGTGCATGGACTGATGAAGGGGCAAAGACAGAGAGTGGGGCAATAACTGCGTGCGGGGGCAAAGTCAACGTATGTAAGCAATGGTAGAGCAGAGTGGGAAAAATGGTAGATTGTAGGGGCCAGGACAGCTGTGTAGAGGGAAAGGGTCAGCGTGTGATGCGGTTGGGGCAGTAGTAATGTGATGTGGAGGAGCAGTCTGAGAGAGAATGGCCCGTGAATGGGGGCAGTGCGGGGTGCAGGTGCATGTGCACGGCGCAGGGGCAGTGTGTGGAGAACACAGGCGTCAGGGCCTTGGAAGTTTAACAACTAGAGCATAGCTCCTCTTTTGTCTACTAATCCCACAGGAGTTAGTGCGGAAACGTTACATCTCACTGCTCTCGATAAGGATTTCAATTTATGAACTGCAAGTAACAAAAGGATATCTCTGACAAAACCAGTAACACGTTGAACTATTTACATTACATAAACTTCTGTGATCCGCATGGTACACGTGCTTTACAGCAAGAATATACACTCTCAGCGCTACTTTATGATGAGTCAAAACTTCCACTGGACAAACTCCGATGTCTCCCCAGCAGGTCCATTAATCGCCAGAGTTATCTTGACATTTCTATTGTTGCCTGAAAAGTGCTGGAGGCAAGGAACGCTGCAGCAGGTGCTTTTAACTCCATAATACATTTGAAAACACGGCGCGCCCCCAAAAGTCAGTGCCCGGTGGCACCGGTCGCAAAGCGGGCCCTGTTTATCATAAACAGTTGTTTTATTTTCATTATTGGAATCTTGAACGTGTATTATGCTGTTTCGTGAGCTGAATTTGATCTACAATCATTTAGGCGTCAGTTCTATATAACGTATTCAACAGAAGTTGGTAAAGTATAATCCTAGTCATACTCTCGAAGTCTGTTCATCTGTGGTATGCGATATGTCATAGATAATTGGGAAGTCCCAATAATTTACATATTGATCGTTTGTTGTGTATGTGGTCTGTGCGCGCATGCATGTGTGTGCCCTTGTAGGTGAACTTGAATGTAGTGCGTAAGAAGACCTTTATCACACATGCCAACATTTCAGAAGAGGAAAGGGGGAGATTTAAAAGAATAATCATAAGAATGTATTTCTCCCATTGACTTCTATTGAAGTGGGGTCAGTTTCATGAATCAGGCCTAGTGCCATGCATGATGGATGTATGACGTATTCATGCATGCTTTTACAACGCATGCCTTTACAACGCGGACAATACAACAAACGCGTCATTACCACGTGTTCCATTACAACGCAAGTCGTTACAACGACTTGCCTTAGGGAAGCTGTGGACTTTGGAATAGTATATTTTTCTATTCCAACTCCAGTCTTGTCAACAGTAGGGAAGGTGTTGGATTTAAAATCCAACAATGCGTTCCCTAAAGCAAGTCATTGTAACGACTTGCGTTGTAATGGAACGCATGGTAACAACGCGTTGGTTGTAGTGCCACCTTGTAATGGCACTGCGTAGTTCTGTCTGCGTTGTAAACGCTGTTTCCCTGCATGATATAGACACGTGCTATTGTTCTCTAAGTGTTGGTGTGTGCTTAATATTGAAATGTGGAATGTTGTGGCTGGTCTAAGGGCTTTGACTGGTAAGGGCTCTTGTGTAGAGGGGAATGTGCTTCCTGCTTGGTGCTTCTTGTTTGTCAACTACGCACTACACATATACATTCAGGGGCGGCTCCTCTGTTATGGCAGAGGAGCGTCGCCCCACTGCTGGAACCAGCAGGCGCATGCAAAATAAAATTATAATAAAGCAGTTAATAAAACTGCTTTATTATCATTTTATTTTACTCCAGAGCCGCCGCCGAGTCTAGAGGGCGGAGCCATCAGAAGCAGGAGGAGTGGTGGGATCAGGGCACTGCCAGTGTGCATGTAGGTTTGGCCGGCTGTCTTAGCACGGCCAAACTGACATGCGCACTTGGATATCTCCAGGCTATTGCTTGGAGATTTCCACAAGGCTCAGGAGCACAGGTTCCCAGTCCCTGCTGGAGCATGGAGCCAGCCCACTCCACCCAATCCCTACGTTTCTCTCATGCTGGGTAATACCAGCATGAGAACTGCGTCTGGATTGGCACAGGGGACTCTGGGAGCCTGTGTAAGCATCGCCTGAAGAGGCAGCGAGGCGGCGGACATCATGCTGCCGGTAAGTTTTTATTTTATTATTCTAACCCTTCCCCCTGCCACCCGCGCTGCCCCACCGATTTCCCCAGCTAGCGGCCACCACTGATGTAGTTCCTTCTTTCCTTGGTTGGTTTGAGCCTGTATTGTACTGATTGCCCTTCACTGCTGTGAAAAATCTAGATGGCAGTAAGAGCTTTGTTCATTTGTCTCTCTCCTTGCATCCAGCTGGCTTGATCAGTCCTTGGAATCTGCCCCTCTACTTGCTGACCTGGAAGATAGCTCCAGCTATTGCTTCCGGCAACACGGTCATTGCAAAGCCCAGTGAGATGACATCAGTAACCGCATGGATGATGTGCAAACTTATGGATGAAGCAGGTAATTTCCAACAATCCAGCCCTATATGTTTTCAGTACTCCATGTCTAGTAGTAGGGATCGATACAGCAGCATCGTATATTGACTATTGTGGTGACATCAATTTTAGTAGAAAACTTGTACTACGGAAAGGCAACAAAAACATTATAATGGGTCAAGTGAAAGAGTGTTGCTTTTGAAAGCAGGCGTGGAATAGCCTGCTCACTTCTTTTATATAATGTATATATTGCCCACTTCCTAAATGCCAGGTGAGTGCATTTACTAGCAGAGAGGATATTTCCGGTGAGGCTAATTCTGCAGTTTTGTCACGTCGACACGTTTCAACTCATAAGCACTCACCGAAGGTAAGTTGACATGTTTCCTGGTGTTTGAGATAAGTAAGAAGATGAGGAGGAGATTTGGCCTCTCGGCAAGAGCTACCCACAGGGAAAATGCCAGGTGAGTGCATTTACTAGCAGAGAGGATATTTCCGGTGAGGCTAATTCTGCAGTTTTGTCACGTCGACACGTTTCAACTCATAAGCACTCACCGAAGGTAAGTTGACATGTTTCCTGGTGTTTGAGATAAGTAAGAAGATGAGGAGGAGATTTGGCCTCTCGGCTAGACCTACCCACTGGGGAACAAGGTTCGAATCCAGGCATGTGCTCAATATCCTGAGATTCTTGGCAAATCAATTACCAGCCTGTGCCTTTAAAAAAAAGTGTAACAAGTCTTGTTCAATTGTAAAGCACTCTAATGCCCTCAGGCTAAGATCTTGGTCTATAAAACTGCAAAGAAATGTAGTAGTTGCTCACTCGGAATAAAAGATGTTTCCATGTATAAATACTGTTATGGATTCTTCTGTATGATGAAAAGTCACCACCCAATTAGGCATGAACGCATGATCCTTTACAGTGTTAATTCCACTGCTGATTGCTGCTTGTTTATTGTAACAATGCATGATCCTTTACAGTGTTAATTCCACTGCTGATTGCTGCTTGTTTATTGTAACAATGTGGAGGAGAGCGGTTAAAGGACAAACGTATTCTGAGTCTGAAACACAAATAAGGACTTCTATCTCGGAAGATGAATAGAAAGGAGTAACAACTACCAATATGCAGGGCTTTAAGTGGGATGAAAAAAGTGTGGGGACTTTAAAAGGGGCATGGCCTATGTAATTAAGGGGGTGGCTTAAAGAAACTACATTTCTGTGATTTCCTTAGAGTGCCACTCAACTGGTATTTTGGTGCCTCTCTGGGCTTTTCTATTTAGCATCAAGATATATCACACAACTACTAAAGTACACCTAAAATCGGCCAGGACTATTGGCTTTGTAAATGGTTGTTAGCTGTTTAAGATAAATGGACGACAACAATGACTTTGTTGTAAATAATTAATATTGAAAATGTTTTCATTCTGAAATTGTAAGACTGTGAATTAAACTTTACTGAGGCCTCTGGAAGAGGTAGTGGTCTTCAGAGTGTCTCAATCACTCCTGTTACGTTTACTCTATGTTAGATATGTACACCCCTTTTCTCTCCACAACACATCCATCTCCATACCTTACACCTCCTCTCTTTCCTCTTCAGATCCTCTATTCACTCTTTCCCGAATGCACTTCCTTGCATCTCCTTCACTTCACCTCCCCCAAACACCCAACACACCAACTCACCTGTTAGCATTGTATTTTCTTTTACTTCAGTATGTCAATATGTTGACATCTGGATACCTCCTTCATACACTGAATCCTGCACAGAATGACAATTGCATCAAGAATGCGTGACCGTTGCTCTGTGCGCTCTGAATAGAGGCCAATGATTGGATGACCATGAATTCCGAACACCTTTTTAATCCACTGACAGTCAGTGTGAGAAGCTTGCACTGCCTTCAGCCTCCACTCCAGAGCTCTCAATCGTGGCTTGTTATAAACACCTGTAACCAACTCAATTCAGAGTATGCACTATACAACAGTAAAAGTGTGGCGCAGTGGCCAGAGTGGCTGACTCCGGAGCGCGGGGCTCACGATTTGATCGCCGACGGCAGCTCAGCATCATGTGACTCTGGGCAATAGATCACGAAATCTCCCCGACGGCCCTCCAGCGCCCGGATACACTTAGGGGTGATAAGTTTGTGCTTTACAAATGTGGAATTATTATATGAAACTAAAATACAGAAACACATCATCCTGGAAATAGCAAACACTCTTAAAGAATGCAAGATTAAGTAAAACCTGGGAAATATAAATCAGAACTAAATCGCTGCTATTCATTTCCTTAACTTTTTTACATTTATTATTCAGAATCGATTAGTGTTTTTGGCCAGTAATGTTAAGGACATGAATATAGGGCCCGATAGGGACCCGTTTCAATGACTGTTTATAATTATTCCCGGGCCTGATACTCAAAGAGATCCAGACCAATTAAAGCCCTGCCATTATGGCAGAAAACAGAGAAGTCCCATTTGGCCAGAGGTATGTGTGGATAGTAGTAAGATACAGGACGTTCATTTGATAATCAACACTCCTAAACGTCAATACTGGGTTATCCCACCCCGCGACTAATATGACAATATTCCAAGAAATCTAAAGAAAGTCCAGCCAGGCATAAACATTTTGGTACAGAAAGGTCCCTGTCTTACTTACTTGTGGAAATAGGGCGAGGAGTGCCTGGTGATGCGAAGGTGAAGCAAACAATAAAGAATTTGTAAAGTTCCAGGTGAATCATGTTGGATCTAAAGAAAATGCTAATTGACAAAGAGGAACACCCGTTAATCCAAAAGAGGCAACACAGGCTCGTGAATGAGAAAACCTACTCCATGGAACTACAAACACATAACAACATTTAGTAGTGATGCCTGAAGCTGGCATGCTTTATAGCATACTACTAAATCGTCAATTCTGGTTCCTCCGTGTTGTCCAGAAGACATACATTGTAGAAGTGCTGGGGCACCTGGGAAATCTAGTTCCCCTGCGGTGCATTGGCTTGACACTTGGCTCTGGGGCATCAGCTCTGTGATTCCCACTCAGATGAGTGCACAGAGCGCCTAGCGTCAACCGAGCCCAGGACCTGTGAGCAGGTACTCAGGCACAGAATCTGGTGAACAACACCATAATGGTGGCATGTGCCAGGGCAGAGGGAACTGGCTTTTTGACACCAGTGGCGTCTGGCGGGGGCGGGGAACACGCCCGCGGAAAATGTTATACAAAACATAAATAAAAATAAAACTTTCCTGACGCAACGTCCACGCTTAGGACCTCTTCTTTGCTGGAACCGTATGCTGGAACTCCCTTGCCCAGTCCTGGCGCTGCTCACATGCAGCATGTGACCAGCACCAGGATTGGTGGGAGCGGCCTCACTCGGCGCTCCACAGAGCTCTGGAGGCCTGCATTTACTCTCAACCCAGCTGTCTTAACACATCTGGGTTAAGAGGTTTAAAGTGTGCAAGATGGCTGGTCAAACAGAAACGCGCACTTTAAACAGTGCATTAGCCAGCCCACCTTCCTCCCTCCTGCTGTCACTCAGCAGCGGCCCCACCTCCGTCCTGAAGCTCGGCTCGGGATGGGGGATGAAGAATAAAATGGTAATAAATGACCTTTTTTTTTTTTCATCTCTGGGGCTTTGAAGGGGAATTTTAAGTGGGATGACGCTCCTCCGCTTCAACAGAGGAGCCGCCCCTGTTTGACACATACACTGAGGCTCTGGCAAAAGGCTTGCTGCTGAAAGAGTCCGAGATATATCAATGCTATGGAAATTCTGCACGTCTTTTTAAAGAATTGCTCGCACTTTTTAAAGAATTAGTCACATTTTTCCAATTTGCTTTAACTCTTTGTGCCCTAGACTACTCCCACCCCTACAAGCCCCACTTGAAACGCAGATGTTTTTCTTACATATTTTTTTACTCTGGGTGCTTACATTTGAGACAATTGGTGGTTCAGCACAAAATTCACCAGCTACACTTGATGGTCGATTTAATATTTCGTGTTACTGTAATTCCCTCTAGGCATTGTTTTTTGGACTTGATTACTTGAACGAGGAGTTTGCCTCAGCATAGCCTATCTTTTATTGTCTAATTCACATTTCCCCCATCACTGTGTATGGTTGCATTATATTTTCTCATATCTCAAGTGGAAAACATTTACCATTTGTGCATTGTTTGCAAATGTTAGGACATATGAGTGCATCCCACATGCCTCTGCTTGTACTTCTTCTGCCCAATCAGAGAATTGTTTAAAAAATATTTTTTTTCAAGTTATGTGTACACCAACATATCCATTTTTTGTCAAGAATGTTGTACAATTCTACAAGAGACTTAGCAGTGATGCTCTGTGAAAGCGGAGCACCCACCCTGATTTGCAGCAAGTAGAGGAAGCAAGCCCAAATTATGTGAATTCTCCCTGTGAGAAAAGTTTGTAAAAAAGGGTCCAAATATTGCATTTTAAAGCGAAACGTCCACATAAGTTTGTTAAAGCTATACGTTCTGAGAGAACAGTGATGATAAACCTTTATATTTTACTGGTATACCAAGTAATCCTGATCCTTCCCAGAAGTGTTTAAGATCCATCTCCACCCAAGAAAATTTCGAAAAAATTGTGTTCTTTTCAGCACAATTTCTCTAAAAAAGTTAAAAAAAGCCTTAGGTGTTTTAGGCAGTTCAGAAAATGCCATCTGTTACAACTGACAATCTCTTTCAAAGGGGCAGATTGCAAAACTAAAAAATGCACAAAATCTCAGGCAGTATCCTGTAGAATTAGAGCGATTTAATAGAGTGATTTGTAGTGCTGTCACTCAACAGCATCACATCAACCTTACAGATCAGTGTGCCAGACAGCAGGAGGGATTACCACTGGTAAATGTGCTGTAAATGTAGATTTGGAAATGTAGCAAACTTATGGCACATATATCATCTTGACTGAGACCAGGTCACACTAAAAAGAAGAAATCCAAGGAAGCATGGGAATTTAGCTCGATACAGAGCAGTTTCCAGCATCCAGCCAGCTGAGGTGGAAGGACTTTGGAGAATTTGCACTGTCCAGTTGCCATCTTGAGACTATTTGTTGTATCCTGGCACCCTTTTGGCCAATTTGTGATGGTGGTATTAGGCAGCTTACTGCAGTTTCCTTAGTGGATTGCCAGCCCTCCATTCAGTGCAGACTCTGCACTGCAGAAACCGACAACCACCATGTTCGTGTGAATGTCAAGTATCAATGACCTCAAAATAAGGTTCTATTGGGACTAGGATGGCTGCTTCGTTTCTGGAAATGAATCACCCTCATCCTATAAGGACTGTGAAGCGGAAGAGAAACAAGGTGATAATATGAGTGCCAGAAGGATCTCCATTGATGGATTCCTATTAGTGATGAGTATAACCTAAGCAACCTCCACGACTGTCTCCAGAAGCGGCAGGAGTAAGAACAGGTCAAAGCTTACTAGAACACCTGTGTCCATATTACACATAGGGCGCACCTTCCCTGTTTGTGCCACAGTGGACAGGAACGTAGGGTGCAAACAGGGAAAAGGCACCCTATTGTGATGAATGCACTGCCTTTAGGCCAGCCCAAACCTCGCTCTGCCCTGGTGCCAGTAAATTCAATGAAATAAGGAATGGCTGCTTTAAAGTAGCACCCTGTTTCTCTGTGCACGTGGCAACCCACCTGCACTTTCAAGAGGGGAGAGAGATCCCCTTGCAGGCGGGTGCAACTGCCTGCAGGGGGATATGTGGAGGGCCCATGGGACCTCATTTCCTCCTCCAGAGGACGGTCTTCAGAAAGCACTCTGACAATGTGCTCCCTTCTTGTGGCGCATTGTGAGTTCGCCTCCTAAAGGCAAAAATGTATCTGCGCCCTTGTCTCAAATACGGCACGAGCGCAGAGGCAAAGAGATTCCCTTATTTGCATTAGTCCACACCCCCATGGCAATGAAGGGAACATTCCCTCATGATAGCACTGGCGCTACATGTGCGCCAGTACTATCAGTATTACAGGAGGGCCGAACAAGCATCTGCAGCCCCTTCTGTAATACTATTGTGCCTGGGGAGGGGCAGGGGGCGAACAAAGCAGGCGCACATGCCCATTGCACCCTCCTGGGCGAAATGTATAGTACAACCCTTGGTACCTGAACACCCATAGATGCTGAAGCAATCAATGTAAACTGAACTACCACAGCAGAAGGCAGGGTTTGTGATGGAAGCCTCCATAAATTGCTGCTTTAGAGTGGGGCTTGGAGAAGTCATTGCTTTCTTGGGGGTGTTCCTCAAGGGTCGATTTTATCGCTTTTTGCTTCCAAGAGCTGTATGGAGAACTCAGTGCGACCTAATGGGAGGACCGTGAGGCGATGAAGTTACTGCCCTAGAGGCTTTCAATAGATAGGCAGGTTTGTATCTAATATCTTACCACCAAATTTCCTCATGCACAGTGGCGGATGAAAATAAACAAACTCTATTCCAATGTACAAAAACACATTTGACTACAGGCACTGGTGGGCCACTCGCCAGGCTCTAAGGGGCAGATTTACAAGGAACTGACGGATCTGCATAGATGTGTCAGTTTCCTTGCGTCAGCGAAGAATGTCCTTGCGCTACTATGGATGTGCTGTATTTACAATACAGTGCTCCATGGCGCAAGGATTAACAGATGCGCCAGAAATTCTGACGCATCTGTTGGCGCAAAAGTGATGCATAGCTGGATTTCCTCATGAGAGTGACACAACTCCAGCAATGCGCCACAATAGATGGGTGAGTCCCATTCAAAAAGCCCTGCGTCTTTCCTTACGCCTGGTCTGAGCAGGCGTAGGGATTTTGACGCAGTGAAGTTATAGAGTGACGCAGTGAAATCTTGTAGATTTCACTGCGTTAGTTCTACATGGCTTGTTGCGTGGAAAAGCCCTCCCTGCATACATTATACCTGACGCAGGTATAATGTGACTCAGGGCTTTACAACGTGACGCATCTCCCTAGATGCGTCACATTGTAAATGGGCCGCAACATTTATGCCGCGGCTGCGTCACAAAAGTGACGCAACGGCAGCGCAAAAGTCATGCACGGGGTTTGTAAATCTGCCCCATAATGTTCTCGCAAGCGATTCTAGATTAGGAATTGACTTGTTGCTTCTGGAACCAGGCACAATATAAAAAGCCAAATTAAAAATAACTGCATTAGCACTGCTTCAGAAGGATATCCACTGAAAGCTGTTTTTTTCCCAATTGAAACAATGCATTCCATAATACAGAAACATGTATTAATTGCTGGAGTATGGTCATCTTCAGCTGATATATACTTTGTAGTGCCTGAACGCGCATTGGGATGCTGATTAGCACTCAGTTGATTTGTGACTGAAGACGAGCATTTTTATCAGAAATAACGGGCCATCGTGGACATACGTAGTAAGCCATTTGGGGTTACGGGGAAAAAATGTTCCCTGAAACACCTGTTAACACTCAACTCATAATGAAGCCCCCATATTGGTGTTAATCATAGGCCTGAAGGTGATGTTGTTATCCAAAGACAATAGGCTGATTCAGAAAAGCTTTTAGGAGTACAGTAAGTAATTCTCTTTCATGACTTTGTGAATCGGTCTGAATCATCTAATTCAGGGGTTTACAGCCTTTTCTGTAGTAATAGCTACTTATGTTCAGTGTAAAGCATCCCGAGCTACTAATAATACTATTAGTGCTGTAATAGCACCACATCAGACAAATTACATTAGTAGCCACCGTATACGAAAGTACTAGCAGTGATCACCTCAGTTCGTCAGGAATAATATACATATACTAATTCAACTAAACAAAAGTTTCTAATTTGGACTGCACGCAGGAGAGCAATGTACAGGTAGCTGGAGAGCTACCGGTAGCTTGCAAGCTACTTTTTGGAGGAGCCTGGTCTAACTGCCTATTAGTAAAAGTGCATAGAGGGTAAACTCCCTTCTATTTGAATGGATTGAACATGAATATCCCAGAAATAGTCCAACTTTAGATGTTTTGGGGTCAATTCACAAAGGTAGGTAAGAGTACGTAAATGAGAACTGCAGGAGTACAGCTTTACATATTCCAAAATGCCTTTGTGATTAGGCCCCAATATTTGAACATTGCAAGAAGATACTACATAAATCACAAATGAGAGTTGTTAGACCTCTCAGTCTTAGGGGATTTTCCCCCCAAACCTGTTGCCTTCCGCCCCCATTTTGTTTGCTGATCTCGGTTTTGCTGGCCTTAGGACTCTGCGCACTTTACCACTGCTAACCAGTACTAGAGTGCATGTGCTCACTCCTTTTAAACATGGTGACATTGGCTTATCCCCAATTGGCATATTTGATTTACACATAAGTCCCTAGCAAAGTGGTACTACATGCACCCAGGGCCTGTAAATTAAGTGCTGCTAGTGGACCTACAGCACTGATCGTGCCACCCATTTAAGTAGCCTTTGAACATGTCTCAGGCCTGCCACTGCAGCCTGTGTGGGCAGTTTTAAACTGCCATTTTAACCTGGATAACTAAACCTCTGCCATGCTCACGCCTTCCTTTTTGACACATATAAGCCACCCCTAGGGTAGACCGTAGACAGCCCAGAGGGCAGGGTGCAGTGTATTTCAAAGTAGATCATATACCTTTACGTTTTATATGTCCTCTTAGTGAAAAAAACAGTTCACGTCTGGTGTCTTTGGAATTGTAATGAAAAATTCTAACTCATGTTGAAGTTAGGTTTTAAATTACAATCTTGAAAATGCCTCTTTTAGAAAGGTGGCGTTTTCCTGCCTTAGCCACTTAGTGCCTCTAGCCTATCCCATGGTCACATGACTGGGTGTAGTTGACAGTTGGGCTTTGCGTATTCCTCCCAGACACACAAAAGAGAGCTTAGGTGTGCCTGAATGAGCCATCACTGTCAGGACGGGAGGGTGGAGCTTGGTATAGCCCTACTTACACTTGAATAGGCTGTGTCCTGCCTCCACACAAATGGCTGCATACCCCCTGTAGTTAGTCTAGAGCCAGGACGGGAAAGGCAGGAGGCTTGGGGACTTCAAAGGGAAACCTCTAGAAGCTTCTCCCCACTTCAAAGCCACAACTGGGTATAAATACTGGACCTCAGACACCAACTCTTCAGTACACTTCTGGACCTGTGGATACTCTTCCCAGAAGAAGGCCTGTTGTGCTTCTGGAAAGACTGACACTCTGCTGGTCTTCTTCTCTGAAGGACTGCTGCCCTGCTCTGCTGACCTGCTGCCTGCTGCCCTCTTGCCAGGGTGAGAAGAACTGGATCTGCATCGGTTGATCCTAGGTCCCCAAAGTGACTCCAAGGGCTAGTTGGCTGGCCTTCTGACTAGAACCTCAGGGACAGAAGGCCCCAACAACCTTGAACCCAGCACCTGGACTCTGCCATCTCTGAGTCTATCCTACCAAGTGGTGCCACCTCAGTCCTGGACCCTTAGAAGTGGGCCGAAGAAGCTCTGCCAGCTTCTGTGGATCCAGCAGAACAGAAGCATCTTCCCTGCTGTGTGGATCAGAACTGTTGCAAAGACCTGCAATGTATCACAGCCCGTCATCTCATCTGAACCGCCTCTGCGCGATGCATCCTCAGTGCAACCCTCACATCCCTAGTCGACGGCAGCCTCAACGACGAAGCCGGACTCTGTATCGCAGCTCTTCAGAACTGATGCATCGCCCCAACTGCGTGATGCATCCTCGATGCCGGTCTTCGCATCGCAAGCCCTCATCAACGGGATCCTCCATGATGACGCAGGACCTCGCACCGCAATCTAGTCACATCTCAGAACCAACCCATTGCTTCGGCTGCACGACGCATCTTCGAAGTGGATCCTTGCAACGCTTCTCAAACCAGGATTTAAGGTACTCTGTTCAGTGGGCCTAACCTGGTCCCTGTAGCCGAACCATGCTCCATCACAGTCAGCCTGAACTTGTGACTTTGTCCACGTCCGGCGGGACCAGATATCCCCAGTAGGCACTTTGTGCCTTTTGGAGCTATTTTTACTAAAAACTTTAAACCTGCAGATCGCCGGTTCTACTGATTGCATTGTTGTCGTTTTGGTCTTGTTTTATTTATAGAAAATTGCTTTATTCTTCTAAACTGGTGCGGGATACTTTTGTGGTGTATTTTCACTATGTTACTGTTTTGAAGTGTTGCACAAATACTTTACACATTGCCTCTGAGTTAAGCCAGATTGCTCTGTAAAAAGCTATCCGAGGGTTGAGCACAGTTTAATTTAGGGTTTACTTGTAACTTCACCCTGAGAAGAATTGTGGTTGCTGCTTGACAAGGGTTTCACCCCCCCTCAACCAGTAAACCAATTTCTTACACAGGTCCAAAACGGGACTACGGTAAAGCTATGCAATGTACATGTGCTGGCTGGATTACCTAGACAGCAAAGGTGGTGATATTGGGCACCACACCTTATAATAAAAAAAGTATCTCAGAAGTGGTGTTTACGCTCATTTTGGCACTCTAGGGCACTTTTTATATTACATACATTTGTGGCACCGCTTCTTGAATACTTACTGAGTGGGCACATGGTTAGCTCCTGTGCAAAGAAAAGTGGACATTGCTTAATTTCCATGGGGCATTGCTCCAGGCAAAAATGAGAATGCATTCGGCCATGCAACTGCAGTGTATCACAAAAGCACACACATAGGTAAAAGAAACCCTGAGCGGATGTGCTAACTGTGCACCTTCTAAGTGGTGGCACCCTTTACAGGGAGGTATGGAGGGTCCCGAAAAAGTCTAGAGGAGCCCCTGAAAAAATACTGATCTTGCAGCAGAGCCCTCTCCGTCAATGTAAGTGCAGGTGCCTGCAGCATTCTGCTTAAGAGGGGAAGCCTGAAGCCCTCCAGGAAGATTGATGCTGCCTTTTACTGGTCTTGGGACCTTCAGTGGTTCCCTCAATGTAAGGGAGAGCTATTTGCTCTATTTCTTTCTGAGTCAGTCAGTTCTGTTTTGGGGTACAAAAATGAATGTTTGTATTTTGTATACATAGACAAAATAAGTAAACAAAATAAAACCATGATTATTTTGCTGTTGCAAAAGTTCAATTGGATAAAAAAGCACCCCATACAATATCTAATACTGTCCTTGGTACCACTGAGGTTTCAATTAGCACCACTGAGGAAGCTTATGTTATCTGAAAACTGGGAGTTCCAACCTTAATTGTGACCGTTGACCCTAAAACCGCATCAGCAATAAACCCAAATATATATAGGTGTGGGAAGATGAAAACACTACTGGCAGAGGGGTTTGGTTATGGGGTGCTCGTATTACCTTACATGGAACTCTATATATATATATTGTCAATCTTGTGTGTTGCTTTACATTCATTCAAAATTAATACTGTGTAATTGCGACTATTACTTGTATTCCTTTTATTCATGGAGGTGTGCCCCCCGGAGTGGTAAACATAGTGTTTGGGGTTGGTCCCAAAGCTGGAGATGCCCTTGTTGCCCATCCTGATGTGCCGCTCATCTCCTTCACTGGAAGCACCGTCACAGCCCAGCGCATCATCGAGAGAAGTGCCCCGCACCTCAAAAAGCTGTCTCTGGAGCTGGGGGGCAAGAACCCTGCCATAGTCTTTCAGGATGCCAACCTGGAGGAGTGCATTCCAACCACTGTGAGGTCAAGCTTTGCCAATCAGGTACGCTGGAAATCTCAAGGTACACACTGAGTAAAGGAAACCTAAAGAAATATGGTGACTGAAAATCTAATTGGAAGACATTTTGTATGGCAAAGATGAACTCTGGAGATGAGCTATTCCTTAAAAGGCCACATTAATATTTTTCTTTTTGATCAACTGGTATCAAGTTAAAGATGGGCCACTCTGCATGAAAGTTCAGTGAGGCACATCCTTTATTGGGTGCGCAGGTGCAGACTGGGACAGTGTGCCCAATTATGTCTGTTCAAATTCTCACCTTCACTGGGATAGCCCAGCATGACTAGAGGGCTCTCTCAGGTCAGATGCAAGTGGTTGAAATGTCACTCACAATCCTGTGAGGGGTGTAACTTCAACCTAAAAATGAGCATATACATTCTAGCTACTCTAATGATTTGTGCTCATCTTCAGTAGGATAAATAAATACACCAAAGCTGGTTTATAGTGGGGAAAGATCATTGTAATTTATAAAAAATGTCTTGAGAGTTATGAATATAGTTGATGCAACCCTGCTATTCATAGGGACTATCAGTGAATGGAAAGTGCAAGTGTCTAACAATTTCCATTTATGGGGTCATAAGCAGTGCATGGCCGGGGTGCAAGTTATAGTTAGCTCTGTTACCCATAGCTGGTGAATTACTGTGTTTTTTTTAGTTCAAACGTTAATGTGGTCACTGACATTTTCACCTAACTATAACGTTGCTTTAACCTTTGGTTTTTTCAGTAAATATTTATGTATATACATACATCCAAAGTCCAATGTCAAAACCATAAATACCACTCACTCAGAGATACGTGGGAACTTCATATTACTTCCAACAAGAAAAGTAGGAAGTAGGAAGCAAAGCTAAGTTCCTACGTATCTCTGAGTGAGCATTATTTGTGGTTTTGATATTGGACATTGGAAATTAATGCCGGCGGGCTGTTCGGGCTGCTACGCTCCACCTCTTATGGGCCCCAGGTCATTTATTAAAGAAACATTGATGGGGGGGGGCTGCGCGGACACCCCCAAGCCCTGGGGACCACCACTTCCCCGGGGCTAAACAATACATAATGGGGGGCCCAGCAGACCCCCCAAGGCCCCTGGGACCACCACCTCCCCGGGGCCAATTAAAAAAAAAAAAAATAGGAGAGGGACCATGTGGCCCCCTCCCAGGCCACATAGGGCCCCGAGAACACCACCTCCCGGGGACAGCCCTGAAAAGTAAAGGAGGGGGGGTGTGGCTCCCCTCCTATGGGGACCACCACCCCCCCGGCTCCTGCTATGTCCCGGGGTGCCCACCTCCGGGACACAACTGTTTGCTTTTGCTCAGCTCCCGCCAAGCTAAAGCTAAAGCAAACACAGCTGTCAAAGTGCTCCTGCCTGCTAGAAGCGGAGGTTTTATCTCTTTCTCTGCCCGCAGACATGCGGGCAGGGAAAGAGATAAAAGTATTGCTCCCGCACGCAGGGAACTGCATTTCCAGCAGCTCCTTGAGTACAGCAGCAATGCCGGCTCCCGCAGGAAGCTGGCTGGGACCGCGGGGCCTTGAGGCTCCCCCTGCGGTCCCGGGGAAGGTCAGAAGGGAGCAGAAAGAGGCAGAATTAAGGTCAGCAACGAGTAGAAAGAGGCAAAATAAAGGTCAGAAACGAGCAGAAAGAGGCAGAATAAAGGTCGGAAATGAGCAGACAGAGGCAAAATAGAGATTAAAAACACGAGCAGAAAGAGGCACAATAAAGGTCAGAAACGAGCAGGAAGAGGCAGAATAAAGGTCAGCAACGAGCAGAAAGAGGCAAGATAAAGGTCAGAAACAAGCAGAAAGAGGCAAAATAAAGATCAGAAACTAGCAGAAAGAGGCAAACTAAAGATCAGAAATTAGCAGAAAGAGGCAGAATAAAGGTCAGAAGCGAGCAGAAAGAGGCAAAATAAAGGTGAGAAACGAGCAGAAAGAGACAAGATAAAGGTCAGAAACGAGCAGAAATAGGCAGAATAAAGGTGAGAAACGAGCAGAAAGAGGCAGAATAAAGGTGAGAAACAATCCGGAAGAGGCAAAATAAAGGTGAGAAACAAGCAGAAAGAGGCAAAATAAAGGTGAGAAACGAGCAGAAAGAGGCAAAATAAAGGTCAGTCACGAGCAAAAAGAGGCAAGATAAAGGTGAGAAACGAGCACAAAGAGGCAGAATAAAGGTCAGAATCGAGCAGAAAGAGGCAGAATAAAGGTCAGAGGGAGCAGAAAGAGGCATAATAAAGGTCAGAAGGGAGCAGAAAGAGGCAGAATAAAGGTGAGAAACAAGCAGAAAGAGGCAAAATAGAGGTCTGAAACCAGCGGGAAGATGCAAAATAAAGGTGAGAAATGAGTAGAAAGAGACAAAATAAAGATCAGCAATGAGCAGAAAGAGGCAGAATAAAGGGCAGAAGGGAGCAGAAAGAGGCAGAATAAAAGTCAGAAACCAGCAGAATGAGGCAAAATAAAGGTCAGAAACTAGCAGAAAGAGGCAAAATAAAGGTCAGGAGCAAGCAGAAAGAGGCCAAATAATGGGGAGAATGAGCGGAAAGAGGCAAAATAGAGGTGAGAAACAAGCAGCAAGAGGCAAAATAGAGGTCAGAAACGAGCAACAAGAGGCAGAATAAAGGTCAGGAGCGAGCAGAAAAAGGCAAAATAATGGTCAGAGCGAGGCAACATGGAGGGCAGGAGCGAGCAGAGAAGAGACAGAAAAATGAGGAGAAATGAGCAGAGGAGGTACAAACCAAAGGCAGCAGAGAGTAGCGGACTACAGGTAAGCTGAACAGGAGGACCGTCACAGGGGGAGCTGGTACGAAGACCTGCTTCTGTGTGCCCCCCATATATATATATTTTAACTGCGCACCCACTGACAGACCCACTCATACACTCACGCATCCACCCACAGACCCACTCAGAGATTCACGCATCTACTGACAGACACACTCCAACAGTCATGCACCCACTCACAGATCCATTCAAGCACTCATTCACCCACTCACAGACTCACTGAGAAACACAAACGCACTCACAGACCCACTCAGAGACTAACACACCCTCTCACAAATTCATGCACCCACTCATAGACCCACTCAGAGACTCGCACACCTACTCACAGACCCATTGTGACACTCACACACCCACTCACAAATCTACTCAGACACTCACACACCCACTCAAAGACTCTCTCACACAGACCCACTCAGACACTCATGTTCCCATTCACAGACCCACTCATAGACTCACGCACCCACTCATAGACTCACGCACCAACTCCCAGACCCACTCAGACACTTACAGACCCACTCACAGGCCCATTCTGATACTCACACAACCACTCACAGACCCACTCAGACACTCACCCACTCAGAGACTCACACACTCACTCACCTATCTATACAGCCACTCACACACCCACTCTCAAAGGTTAAAGGTTACAGTTAGGAAATAAAATTTAAAAAAAGTCAAAATTCACTGACGTTATAGTTAGGAAATAGTATTTTAAAAAATGTAGAAATTCACAGGAAAAACCAAAGGTTACAGGGACGTTATAGTTAGGAAATAGAATTTAAAATAACTTAGAAATTCACTGAAAAAACAAAGGCTACAGGGACATTATAGTTAGGCTCAGATTTCATATGTACAAACAATTGAAATTCAGCAATTATGGTTACTTGAGCTAACTATAACTTATGCCCCCGCAATGCACTGCTTATGACCTCACATATATCACTCATGAAATGGTCAGTGACATCGCTGATGACATCATTGATGACGTCTCATATGACACTGATAACATCACAGATAACATCATCTACAGACCCACTAACACACCCACTCATACCCCATACAACCTCTCATACACCCACTCACATACCCATTCACAGACCCATACGACTACTGACACACACACACACACTCACTCACTCATAGTCACTCACGCAATCACTCACTCAACCATACAGCCACTCACACACCCATTCAAAGAGGCACTCACACAACCACTCACTCACCCATACAGCTACTCCCACATCCATTCAATCATCCACAAAACCACTTACATACCCATTCACACATCAATATAATGACTCAGGCACCCACTCACTCTTCTATACAGCCACTCACACACCCACTCACTTACCCATACACCCAGTCAAACAGCCACTCACCCATACATCCACTTACAAACCCAGTCACTCACCCATAGAGCCATTCACACAGCCACCACAGTCACGGATATAGCCACTCACACACACCCGCCCACCCACCCACCCATACACATACAGACGCTCACATAGTCACTCACTCACCCAGCAGCTACTCACACACCCACTTGTTTACCCATGCAGCCACTCACACACTCAAACAGCCACTCAGACACCCACTCCCACACTGCTGATACAGACAGTCAGAGTGCCACTCAGATGACATATATTAGAAACAGTATCACTCATTAGTAGTTCAAAATTTCAATGTATTTGTACGAGTGAAATCTGAGCCTAACTACAATGTCCCTGTAACCTCTGATATATATCAGGACATAAAAGCGGCCCTCCACAGAATGGTGATTATTCAAATTTATTTTGTAGTTTCTCACTCCATCATCTACGTGTTCAGCTGATAAAAACAGCCTTGTTCACGATGACAACATGTCCCCTGTATGCATATTACACAAGGGCTTTCTAGTATCAACAAAAGTGACAACGGACTACACAACTATTGACAGTGAAAAAGGCCAATACAGACAATTCAAAACTTTTCATCAGCGCCATCTTTAAATGTGCAAATTACACAATCTTCAAAAGCTGCCTTCTTGCTTTATATAAGCAGAGACGTATAGAATGTGTCAAACCATTTAAAATCCATTAAAAAATCCTTTAAAACTCCATCAAAAATCCATAACAATTGGCAAGTGCCTTAATAGATATACTGTACTGACACCATCTTGGCGTCCCTTTTCTATTGAAGATTAAAGTACTGTAGTGTCAAGTCCCCTGGCCAGTGCCCTAAACAATAAAGTGCTTGTAGTTTTACTTTTGTTTTCGCTGTCCTCTAGTGTCCTCAACCAAACTCGGGGGGACCTAGGCTCAGTCTAACCAAATGGCGTGCTTAGTGAATTCTTTCCTAAAGTGTCTCAGTGCTTCTCTAAAAAAACAATCTCAACAGCAAATAGAGTGTTCACAAGGAATTAATTATATGAAAGGAGCATCCTAGCCCAAATATGTGTATAGCTCTTCATCAATGTTGAAACCATTGTGTTCTCTGCTGTCCAATTCCAGTATGTAATAGGTTTCGAATCTTCTTAGTTCCTTCTCTCTATCACCCCCTCTTTTATTCTTTGGTGTTTGTGCAATGCAACTGTATTTCAAGTACACAGGGTTGCTTTCATGACACTTCTCGAAATGCCTGGCTATCGGATAGCTCCGGTCTTTGTTTGATATTTCACGAATGTGCTGCAAAATTCTTTTGTTTGCTGGTAGAGTGGTACTTCCAACATATAATTTCTCATATATATATATATATATATATATACAGCCTTGGATTATGCTTCTTTCTGCCTCAGAATAAGGCAGTGGCCATTTTACTGGGACATAAATTTAGTGCCACTCAAAAAAACTGTTTCCCAACAATACGTTAGAAGGCACATTTCTTAACTGGGGATTTCTAGTACCTATATATACCAGGTTGTCTTTACAAGTGGGCCATAGTACTCAAGACATTTATTGAAAGTTGTGATATTGATTCATGAGCATTGGCATATTTACTTATCTTATTGAAATAAAGCACAATTTATTAGAGCAGCAAAAGTGGATAAGTACATTTTTATGTTGAATCCACACCCTATCAACTTTGTGAAGGACATTTTAAGCAAATGCATCTTAGCCAAGAGGAACATTTATTAACAACATTAATTATTGCCGCTTTGTAGCAGACTTATTAAGCAGTTGCTTCTCACTTGAGTTCTGAAGTGCTGCAGTCTTGTTAAAGATTTCACAGTTGTTTCTGCCCTGAAATGGGCATCTAGTAATTACTTGAAGTAACTGTAGTTATGTGAAAAGACAGACCGATTGGCTTTGCCAATGCATGTTTTTTTTAGGCAGAGGATATTAAGTGATTTGCCCAGAATCACAGGATGTTGAGTCAATGCCGAGACTCGAACCTGGTTCCCCAATATCAAAGTCCGCAGCTCAGGCAGTAATACTATAGCCTCATCTGCGACCTAACGGAACCACTTGCATTTTATTGTTTATATGCAAATTGATTGTTGATTTGCAAATGATTGATAGTGACATGGCTTTTAAAAAGACTTCAATACATGACTATTCCCAGATAAAGGCTACCAGGATAAATAGGTCCAATGCTGCAGCACCATGACTCCCAAGAGTAATGGTGTACTCAATAAAGTCTTACCTTTCCTGGTTTAATTTCTCTGTCCATGAGCCAAGTCCTTTTTGTAGTTTGAATATGTTGGGCTAGTGTGTCACCCCAAGATTCACATTTTAAAACCAGACTGTAATTTGTAGGCTTCATTCCTGAGCATCTTAAAATACTAAGATGCCAAAGCTAGTGCACATAGGCCTTGCTCCGTTATACGCATTAGGCGTAAAGATGTATATCCAGAACAACACTTAGGGGCATATTTACAACATAATGATGCAGCATTGTGCTGCAAGCCATCTTGCTGCGCCGAGCTGCATCAATAGGAAAGTGCAGGGATGCGTCGTATTTACAACAATATGATGCATACCTATGCTTTCCTCTGCGCTGGCGCACAATAGGCTGCCTAGTGCCAACACAGGCACCCTTGCACCATGATGCAAGTGTACCTGTGTTGCAGGGATGATTTGTTTTGAGGAGGGACACCTTCATGCACAAAACAATCATTGATGGCGTTTTCCTCCTTCTATGTGTGCTGCAGAATGCAGCACACATAAAAAGAGGAAAAAACGAGGCGAAATAAAGGTATTATTTCTCCTCATTGCACCACTTTTACGCCTCCCTTGGGGAGGCCGTAGAATCTGACGCGTTTCCAGGTTTACGAAACCTTGTAAATCTGGGAATGCGCAGAATCCATGGGTGTTGCCCAGGAACATTCACAGCAACACCCATGGAACGAGCCTTTCACGCAGAGTAATGCATGAAAGGGGTGGGCATCAAAAAAAGTGAGGCTCCGGTGGAGCAAGGGGCTTGTAAATATGACCCTTAAATTCAGTTTTTGTTTTAAATCAGTAAATCTGTTTTTTGTTTTGAAAGGGCGAGATCTGCCTATGCACCAGCAGAATCTATGTCCAAAGGATCATCTATGAGGAGTTTCTGAAGAAATTTGTGGACGCTGCAAGAAAGTGGAAGGTTGGTCTCCCATGTGACCCGTCGGCCAGTATGGGCGCCCTCATCAGTAAAGAGCATTTACAAAAGGTAACTGCAGAAGGGCTGGAAGTCACTTCACCATGAGGATGCCATCTGGGTACCCAATGATAACGTAACTGGTTACAATCTATACTTGTATTACACTAAGGTGATCCTTTTCAGTGGCAATAAGGGAGTGTGTTAAAAGCGAGTCAGGGCAAAGCTTATTTTGTTTTGTCATGGTTTTTGCAAAACGTTATTGTTAGGGAAGTTTCCGGCCCTCGTCAATTTAAAAAAAGAAAAACATTGGCTAAAAACAAAAACATGCACATTGCCATAGTAGTCCCTGGCACTGAAGGGAACTACTACGTGCTCCGTGTGAAATGGGAGAATGCCGTCACTCACAGTGAAATTAGGCAATGCTGACCCATTGGCCCATGCTATGAGCTGTAGGGGGAGAAAACAAAATGTGAATGACACACTAACAGACCAATGGATGAAGAGGCCTGGCTGATGGCGCCTGTAGTTACACTATACAGAATGTTATTAAAATCTGAAGGTCTTGGCTATCACCAGGTCTAAAAATAAGCAAGTAAAATGTTTTCCGAAAAAAGCAACAGGGTTAACATTTCTTTCCCCACTTTGACATCTTTTCTAAACATACCGCATCTCACCAGAATGAAATCCAAGTCCATGCAGTCAAAATGCTTTCTGCATTTAAGCCTTTAACAAAGACTTCTTATAAGTGGGTTATCATTGTGACTGAAAGAAGAGGTACGATGTATCAGATCGAGAAGGGCCACATACCAGTGTCCAACACCACGGAGGAATCACAAAGAGAAACTTCATCACATAATTGCCAAAGTAGTAAAGCACACTTGCATCAACCGTGCAATTATATTGACATACTGCCAAAGCACTGTGTAAACGAAAATCACAAAAGCACATCAAAATCGAGGAAAAGACAGCGCAACGGCACAACCAAAAGCACACACACATAAAAACGTATTACACAGTTCTCAGTCCTCACACTTACCAGAATATATGTGCCAAGATGGCCACATCCAACATCAAATGAAGTCCAACAGGCAAAGAACTCCAAGGGCCGTGTCATGATTTGCTTCTCTGATGCAGGCCAGTGCCGAGCGCCTGTTTTATGCGCCTGCCACTGTGAAGTGAATTAATTTAACTCGATATTTCTTTGAGTTAGGGGGATATGTACAAGGGGATTGTGCCGCCGGAATGTCACTGTTTTTGACATTCCGGTGGCATATTGCCCTGCACCATAGTTTCAAAGAGGCGTTAAGCCACTTTGCATGGCTTAACGCCGCTTTGTACATATGGTACCTTTTCACGTAGGCATATGCGTGAAAGGGGCGTGCAATGGCTGTTGCTGTGGGCATTCCACCACAACACCCATTGCTTTTTGACACTGCCCCAGATTTATTAAGATCTGCAAAACTGATGAAGCGCCAAAAACTAACGCCATACAAAAGCAGGTGTTAGATAGGTGCAACGAGGAGAAATACTTTTATTTCTCCCCGTTTTTGCTTTTTCTATGTGTGCTGCATTCTTCAGGACACATAGAAGTAGCAAATGGCCATTATTGATAGTTTATGTGCAGGAAGGGACACCTTCCTACACATGAACAAATATCCCTGCAACGCAGGCACCCTTGCACTATGACGCGACGGTGTCTGTGTTAGCGCTAGGCAGCTATTTTTAGCGCCAGCGCTAGGGGAAATACAGGGGTGCCGTATTCTTGTAAATATGGCGCATCACTGCGTTTTGGAATTGACGCTGTGTGGTGCTGCAAAATTTGCTGCATCGCTGCGCCATTTCCTTGTACATATGCCCCTTAGTGCTTTCTTTTCAGATACTACAGTTCAGAAACAGTGGGCAATATTTGCCCCTTTGTGTTTGTGGGCTTCACTAAGTACAAACTCGGAGAAGTATCGGGTTAAATTAATCCACATTACGCCCTTCTTGCGCATATAACAGCTGCTCGGCTCAGCGCTGCACCAGAAAAAATACATTATTATATGGCCCCAATTGGGGAATTCAATGCATACATGCAAAACAGCAACAAAGCAATTTTGAAAATGATGCTCCGAAAAACAGGTACCGGTGTTGGGATAAAATAAAATCTTGCAGCTTATTCACACATACCATTGTATGGCCATCCACACAGTCCAAAGTTACCCAAAAAAGTGCAATAATGCATCATATGGCTTTTTTATTGCTGGATCTGGGATGCAACGCAGAGGGCAGGTTGGGGGAAAAAGGTGTTATAATGTGGCCAGTGGTGTCATCGTCATGGGCCTTTTTTGTTTTATTGTGGAAGGAGAAGGATGGGAGGATGGGAGCAAGCCGACACGGACAACGGGAGGAGTGAAGGTGGAAGCAAGCCGACACGGACAAGGGAAAGAAGGAGGGCAGGTGGGGGAAGCAGGCAGACAGGGGAGCAACAAGGAGGGGGGAGACGTACACGAGGGAGTCAGATAAATAAACACAAGCACTGTCATAGAGTGCTTAAACAAACTAGTAGTGCCTAAAAAACTGAACAATGGAAGGGCATAGTAATGCGTCCATGCTCCAGGAGAGGGACACACACACGAAGAGGAAGGAAGTCTACAGCAGTTGAACAATAAGAAGCAAGCAAATGAGAGTATCAATGAAGCCAACCTATGATAAGCAATGGGGGTCTCTAAGGCGACTGGCAGAAAACAAAAGGTTTCAAATACAACGTGCATGCACTGTCTAGGCAAGATCTTAAAAAGAAAATGTATTTATTTGCAATGCTATCACATATACAAACTAAATAGAATAAAATTATTTCTTGGAGTAGCCATTCTCTACCCTTGTGCCTATAAGGATAGTTATGTTTCCTAAAGACTTTACATTATTAGCATAAGGAGGTTGGTGGGTGCATGCACTATGTGCACTGGGAATATTAATATTGATCCAGCGGAAGGCTGGGCAGGAATTTTCTTTCATCTAATCATTTTACCTTTACTTCAACACGAACAATTTCCTTTCTGGGCCCATAAACACAACACTAAACTGCCATTGGTCCTCCAATGATCTTTTATGTGAGCTAACAGGTACTTGGATATTCGGAGAACGTGGGGCACTTCCTTATGAGGACCTGAAATAAAGAAATGCCAAGACACATGCTAACAACAAATCAACAAATAATTCAAATACTATTAGTCATAATTTTACGACAATAAGTACACTCCAAGAAAAACTCAAATACGATAGAGTTTGCTCATATAAACCTTTATCTAAGCCTCAATTTGAATGGTCAAGAACATAAATCGCATTTTATAATCAGGTTTATTATCAATACTTTTAGTACAATTAATCACACAATACCAAACAGAATCATAAGGGAAAACAGTTGCTGAATAACCTAGGAAAGAAGAGAGAGAAACATGGGAAAAATCGAGTTTCAGCATTTAGGTCATACAAACCAAATATGCAGAGACGAAACGCAAGGAGTCACCGGAGAGAGTCCATTAACTCTTCAGCCGAAGAGTTATACCTCCTCACTTTACCAGCCGGCAAAGTACAGGTTTGAGTCAGTTCAGGAACATTCCGTTCAAAATGGGGTTGGCATAGGAAAGAATTCAAAGTTCAGTCCGACAGCATGCCAGGCAGGGAAAAAGGAAAATGATAGCCAGCACCAGCCCTTCTTCCTGGGGACATTTATACTTCCAAAAGTTCCAGTTTACGCCCACAAATGTAACATTCGAATCACTCCATATGGTTTCCATTGGTTGTCCACAATGGGCTGCTCATGGTGTGATCAACACCTCACTAAGAAGCCCGGAAGCATTAAGTAATCATTTTTGCAAAATCATCAGATTTATTAATTTTATATTTCCATCCTTTACTCGGAAGCACGAGAATGCATTTTGTTCACTGTCTGTCCGTTTCCAGATGCTCTCTCTGGGTTTGCAATTGTATCGATACATTTCTGTCAAAAGTGTTGCTGAATCTAAAGAGAACCCTTTGTTTCCTAGCACAAGAAAGAAACTTCACGAAAGATTCTCACAGTGGCTGAAATGACTACTTCAGCTAGAATCTGCTTTTCGAACAGGAAAAGAAAGCATCTGAGGCCTACATGAAACTTGCTGAATCATTACCATGTTATGACTAATATAAAGCACACATTAATACGAATAATTCAGTTTTCTTAATTAATTCACTCATTATTCTTCACTTAAAGGTTACATGTCAAAATTAGGCACTACCAAAAATAAAGGTTTCCCATGTTATTTCTTTTTTTCAAACGAGATAATATACGTGTCACTTTTTCAAAAATACACATTTTGTATCGGATAATACTAAGTTAACTGCAAATCTCATATTATCAAGCATTTTATAAACTTGGCAATTTATTTATTGCATGTATTGCATTATTAAAGCATTAATTCACTTGCCATTGTTGCAAGGAGCTTCTTCAGCATATTTTTCTATGTTAATTACATTTAATTCTGCAATACACATTGATTACATTGCATAAGTAAATAAATACTGTTTTTCTTTCTTTGTTCACGTTTTCACTTTCCCATGTTTCAAAATATCTCTGCACATTTTACAATGCAATAGAAAATCTCATGTTTTTTATTTCAGACATGTTACGCGTTTTCATCAAAAATCATTGTCGTAAATCATTTTATGGTGAGAATTTGATAGAGGCAATCGTCATTAAACTTTTTTGCTCCATCAATATCTACAAGGTTATTCCTTGCTGTGCCACCTTGAGATGAGTGATTCACCTTTTGTATTTCCACTCATATGTACACCTTGCGAAATGGTGTTTCATGGATTTCTCTGGAAAGGGAATAGCATTCACATTTAAAAAATATTACCTCATTTTTTGGTCATAGAAGAGTTAGCTTGCACTCACGGACCCCTTTCAGATTGTTCGTCATATATATGGTTTAACTCAGTTCAGTAAAGCACAACCTATGGTCTGAGGTTTAAGACCAGTGAATCTTAACGGGGAGGTTAAGGGTTCTTGTCCTACTGCTCCCACAGCCATGTGTGGAACTGATCATGTGTTCAATCACCATCTATTTAACTTTTACAGTAAAAAAAAATGAGGCCGGTCACATGATAGTGTTCATAAATAGTGAAACAGATAATTACCATTTTCACTTTCAAAAACAGAAAAGTGATTAATGAGGTGAGAGTTATGTTGTAAAGATTTTCTCTAACTCTATCGTTGTTCCCAACCAGGTGCGGAATTACGTGAAGAAGGCCCTGCAAGAGGGAGCCCAGATTCTCTGTGGGGAAGGGGTGGACACATTGGAAATCCCCAGCAAAAATCAAAAAGGCTATTTTATGCTGCCCACAGTCATCGCTGGAGTCAAGGAGGGTTCCTGCTGCATGCAGGAAGAGGTGTTTGGCCCCTTGGTGTGTGTGGTGCCCTTTGACACGGAAGAGGAAGTGATTGAGAAAGCCAACGGTGTTAAGTATGGCCTTGCAGCCACTGTTTGGTCGAGGGATGTGGGGCGGATCCACCGTGTTGCAAAGAGACTGCAGTCCGGACTAGTGTGGACGAACTGCTGGCTCATCAGAGATCTAAACCTGCCCTTTGGTGGAATGAAGGCCTCTGGGATTGGCAGGGAAGGAGGAAAGGATTCGTATGAGTTCTTCACGGAAGTGAAAACCATTACAGTAAAGCACTGATGTAGTATCTGTCTTTGGAATTCTTTTATTTTAATTTAAAGATGAATGAAGCTAGTTGAAAAAAATAGGTTGACAAAGTATTGATGTAACTGGAATAAAAAGGTGACCTACAACGCTCTTGATTATTGTTATTTATTTTTATAATTGGTGAAATCCAGTGAGCAAATAGACTCGATGAATGGATAACTGAGTATTGAGAATCTGGCCATTGATAGTGCTTATTTATACAACTAATGGTTGAGCAGCTTTTATTTACGTTCCCAACAGAAACAGGCATGACTATGACAACTTCCAGGACGACCCAATATTCTTGACTTGTTACCTCCAATCACTGGCCTATGCCTGACCTCGCTACCATGACACGGATAAGTGAAAAGTGACTACGGGGCATATTAACAACGGCCAGCGATAATTATCGCTGGCCGTGCGTAGCGATAATAATATTATCGCTGGCTATCTCTGGCATTTATCGCCCTGGTAGCACGTTATTAACAACGCGTTACTCCAGGGCGATAAAAATACCAGAGATAGCGATGTTATCGCCCTTTTGCAGGGAACATCGCTGGTTTTCCAGCGATGTTCCCTTCAAAAGGGCGATAACCTTGCTGATACGACCCACAGGGTCGTATCAGCAGAATCCACCTCCTATGGCTAACATAGGTAAGTCGGGATTATAGCAGACGTTAGATTTTGGCGAAAACAGCCGTTTTCGCCAAAATCTAACGTCTGCTATAATCCTGTGAGCTGCCTTGTAAATATCGTGATGTGCACATCGGCGATATTTACAACGTAGCCCATCTGGGGTACGCCAGTAACGCCCACTTTGCATCTCATTAGAGATGCAAGGATGGGCGTTGGGGAAAGAGGCGATAGTGCAGGGATTCACGCGATAGCGTGACCTTGCTGATTAGGCGATAGAATTATCGCCGCTTTCCGTCCGAAAACGGACGCTAAAGCGGCGATAATTGTCTATCGCCTCGTTGTTGATATGCCCCTAAATTTTTACAGCACACTCACCCAGAACTGTCTCGTGGAACTCTATAACTAAGGTGGACAGAGAAGGGGAGTCACGTGAATTTTTATTTGAGCTAGAAAGCTTTATTGAGATCATAAGAAAAAATGATATAAATATATTTGAATGATTACACAAATCTACTAATTCAATAAGATGGTTAAACATTCATAGAAAGTTTAATTCTAAAGTGGGAAATTAAACAATGCATGCAACAGTGACCATTAATTATCGAATAAACTGTGTTCTGAGAGGTGACAGATAAAGTCAGTTTAAGATAGAAAGGTAAACTAAAAAGTAAAATCAGAAAAAGAACTGGTAAATGCAAAATTGACCTAGAATTTAATTATTTTAAGCAAAAAAACAACATCAGAAGGAATAATAAATGAGCAATACTGAGCAAGTACACAACTGAGATGCCATTGCTTAATGAGTTTCAATTGTAATTGAAAAGGATAATGAAGATCTATTCTAACTGAGGAATATGTGTTTCTGGAGCTGTCTAACATTTAGGTGGCTCTTCGTTCTTCTCAATTCTAAGGACAGCTGTTCCAGGTCTCACAGCACATTTCTTCAAAGGTACTAACTTAATGTAGGTCCCACTGACAGCTCAAGTCTACTTAATTATAGGAGCATGGAGAGACACTACACAGAATTGTTTTTCTAAGGTAGTCCCAAAGAAGATTTTTTTTCCAAACGTCACTGACGGTTAGAGAATGCCATACCAGATGGGTTGGGGCACGACAGCAGATGCCATCGCTATATATCGCACACGAACACCTTCACTCAGCTCACCGTGAAGGAACTAGCAACTCCGGATCAGCATTTTCAAAAGTTTTTTAATACAGCAACAAACACAACGCATTTCAACCAAATCGAAGTCTGGCTCACATGACCTCAGGTCCAAATTGGTGCTTTTTATCCATTTCATTACAGAAGAGACAATAAACTCTCCGTCGGAAAACACAAATAGCAGGCAAATTAAAAGTATTCAAATTGCATCATGTGACTCCCAAATTCCAAAACATGTAACCATTTACGGCCTAATTATGAGTTTGGCGGTCCGAGGACTGCCAAACTCATGGTGGAGCAGCGGTGGCTGTCTGGCCACTGCTGCACCGACGGTCTGACTGCTGGATTGCAACATCGGCGGTAGGCCTGCCATCGCACCTCCCCAACCGCCAGGGGTGGCCTCAGGGCCTCAATATGCTTGGTGGTGCCCTGCGGCACTGCCAAGCACATCACGACTTTCGTCACTGCCAGCGGTCTCATGGAGGTTCTTACTCCATGAAGCTGCTGGCAGTGAGGAAAGAAAGGGGGCCGTACTGGGCCCCCTCTTGGCCCTGTGCACGAGGGTGCATGCAGGAGGGCACATGTTGTGGCCCCCTGTGTGCACGCATCCCATTCCTGCACGGCATGGGCTGCAAAGTCAATGCCATGCAGGAACATGAACTGGTGGTCCCGCAGCGGTGCAGTTTAAGGCTCACATATAAGCCTTTAAACTGCACCACTGGAGGACCGCCACGCCACCTGCCCGCCAGACCACGATAATACTATTAATTTGGTGGACGGGCGGCGGCCCTGTTTGGTGGTGTGGGAGTGGGGTGGTGGCGTGGTGGACCGCTCCCACACCGCTAAACTCGTAATCTGGCCCTTAGCATTTACACACTTATAAATGCAGCATTGTGGTTGACATTGTATGAGAACCTTCTCCCAAACCAAAAATAGAAGGCATACTTTTCAAAGTTGATCTCCATTGCTCTAAGTAGCCTGTTGTTTAAGTTCCAAATTTATAGAGGCAGGGCGATATCTGACAATGCCTGTAATTCTTAAGATTCCCTCATCGATCATGAATGATGAATAATAAATGATCATGTAGGAGGCTAAAAGCAGTCTGTTTCAAAACACATTTTAAAGGCAGATTGTACATATTCAAATTGCACCGTTTGGCTCCCAATTCCAAAAGATGTATCCATTTATTTGAAATTATGATTAACTTTGTTTGAGAACCTTCTCCAAAACTAAAAATAGAGCACACACTTTTCAGAATAAATCTCCACGGTTCTAAGTAGCCTGTTATTTACAGTTCAGAATTTATAGAGGCAGTGCGATATATGGCAATGCAAGTAATTCTTAAGATTCCTCATCGATACCCCCATTTGATCATTTGTCAGGCTAAAAGTAGCCTGTTTGTCAGACATGTGGCTGACCAATGCTAGTCTGACAGTATTTGCCACAGCTGTACCTAATACTGAACATAGTGTCTCTGTAAATAAAGCATAAGTTTTTTCACACTTGATATACCAGATATTCTGGTTAAGAAAGTTCTAATTCCTCACTGTACTATTTCTACATCTTAACTTCCTGACCTCAGCCGGAGGGAGAAAGAATTCGACAGGTACGTAGTTCATATCTCCAGTACAGATTAATTTAAATTGTCTTCATATCGTGTCCACATGTCCTAAAAAAAAAACAAATATATACATTGCATGAGTCAATGATGAGGAAAGTGAGAATACATCAAATCCTTTTTAGTTTCCCTGCATTTTATGTGCATTTGGTTGTGAACCGGATGGGTTCTAGATTCCAGATTCAGATTGACTCTTCTCAGGGGGAGGCTGAAACAGTGCTTCCTCCCTTTTAAATCTGTCAGCTCTTGTGCCAGAATGTATAAGGGCTCTATGTGGGTAATCTCTGGCTAATAGTCTCTCAGTCATTTTATTTTTAACCTTCTGATTGCTTTGTTCCGAGTTACAATTCCTTTTCACTTGGAGATATTCGCTAAAGGGGATACTCCATCTAAAATTGAGTGAGTGGCTGCTTGTTGGATGTAAAATGGAGTTCCAGGCTGTCTCTTTCCTAAACAGCTCCATATTTAATGCTCCATTCGCTATCTTCAGTCTAATATCTAGGAAGTCTATTGTATCTTGGTTGTATTGCATGGTAAATCTCAGATTCAAATTATTCACATTTATGATACGCCCTAAAACATTCAAGTCAGTTTCATCACCATTCCATATAAAGAAGACATCATTGATGTATCTCATCCAAACACTGATCTTATCAGTCCAACATGCGAGGTCACTGCCCCAGAGCACCTGCTCCTCCCACCAACCCATCACCAAATTGGCAAAGCTGGGGCGAAGCAGGTGCCCATTGCAGTTCCCTGCATCTGTTTAAACAATCATTCTCAAACATAAATAATGTATGGACCATGCAAGAATGCTTAGTTTTGATATGGACACTATATGGGCTCCATTTCGGAGCCAATCTAGAGATCTTCTGAGGTTTGGAGCATTTGTAGCATAGTCATGTGTCAGTAGGGCTCTAACAGGTCTTGCTGCAGCATTCAGCACTCTCTGAAGGCACAAGAGCCTGGATAACAAATTCTATAATTACTTAGTTGTGGGATTTTAAAGAATTTCACCAAAATAGGGCGATCAGTTAGGAAGATGCTGGACAGGTTCTGCCTTAGTATAGAAAGCAGGAAAAACATGCCCTGACCTCATTCCCCGGTTAAGCTTTTAGAGGCAATTTTCTGTCGCAAGCTGCTGCAACATCATTAACCTTATCAGATTAATTGGTATTGCCACTAAAAAAATGGCGATAAAGGGAGATATTTATCATGAACAATTAGACGTATTTTGTAAGAAGTGATCTTTACTTGGACTACACATAGATGCCCCTTGCACAATGCTTTGGTGTGTGCTCAATGTATACATTGGTACTTGTAATAATGGAGTAAATCAAATTCCCCTTGCACTGATGCAGATGCTTACTAAATATTAGGAAGAGGTGAAGGCTGAATGAATGCAAGTGTTGACGTCTGGATCTATGCCGCCCGACTGTTGAAAATGTCTGACCATGTTAGGCCCACTAAGAGCTTGGGTTGCACCACATTAATTGAAATGTGAGAAACCAAAAAACACAGATGGACAACGAAAGATGTGGAAGCAGCCAGGGTCCTAAAATGATTGATGTTGAACTGACAAGTGCTGGTTGATGGGCAGTGAGCATGCTCCATGATTTGCCACCAGCAACGCTTAATGGAGGGACATGTCCATGGCAAATGAACCCTTTAATGTGGGGCACAGCACCAATGGTAAAGAGAGCAGTTACGTGCTAGGCTGATGCTACTGGTTAGGAGCCTTTGCTACATGGCTGTGCGGTCACGTGGTAAAGTGCCAACTGGAGATGGCCATCACCATAGCAAGAGCACTGTGGGTGCCTTCCAGCTGAATGATATTATGTGCGAGGAGATCACTTGCTAGTTATAGGTGGAAAAGAGTACACTATTCTCATACACCCCCAAAGCACGAGCCGTGATTTCAACCATAGAGGAATCTTCTGTCCTAATGGGTGCCCTACAATCTCCTCTATTAGGCTTTCTGAACTCAGATTGCAAGAGGTGTTTGGGCAGGCAAGAAATAACGAGCACATTTCAAAATAGTCTGTAGACAAGAGGTGTTGTAAAATGGTAATCAGTGAATAGCTAGACTCCTCTGAAAATATTTACAGAGCAAAAAAAGAAACCACATCATTAGCACATAGTTAAAACTATTGTCCAGTGTGCCACAGGGCTTCAGTGAAAGTCCCATAATAAAGCTGATTCTAAATGCACATTACTCTATTGAAAGGTAACACATGTTCATTATAAAGGTATGCCTGTTCCTTGAGCAAACAAATGCAATGACAAACCTGTGGAACCTGAAGCACAATTTCTCAAAAGAAGAAAGAAAATATACTCGACCCTACAACTCATTAAATTCAACATCTGGGTACTGCTCTTCAGCTTGCCCAGAGGACAGTCATACCTGCCCTGCCACCAGTGCCCTTATTGTCTGTTTCCGGTCACATCTATACTGATAGTTGCTGCTCTTCTATCTAGCTACGTTTCCATTATTTATTTTGAGAACATGTGTGATAATTGCTCTGGAATGTGCTGTGGTGAGATCATCGATTTCTTGGTCACACCCAGAATTCACTGTCCTTTCTATTTAATTGGTAGTAGAGATTATATCAAAAAACCTTTTGAAAACAGTTGATAGGATGCTTCTATGCAAGTCGAGAAATAGCCGTAGTAGTAATTGCCTTCTGGTACTAAGGAACTAAAATCAGTAGTTACTCTTTTTAGCTCACATGAATTATCACTCAAATGTCAATTTCAATATATTTCAGAAACGCTGTTATTTTATCCGAAATATAAGCTTGTCGGTTTCTGTCAAATGCAGGAATTTCACCAAGAAATTAAAAAAAATATTTTGGATAAATAGGCTCATTTACCCCAAAGATTGTCGTCTTCACAGCTCAAAAACAGTATTTTGTCACAAAATATCAGAGTTAAGTTTTGTAATAAATACCTTAATAGTTCCCAAATGTCAGCATGGTGCTTTCACCAACCCTACACCTAGACCACATACCTGACATGACAAGTTTTTGACAAGGATCTTCACCACCATTACGTCAGTATGGACAGAATTATGTCAAGAATAGACACAATAGTCAAGGATCGCTGGATTATAATTTATAGGCAGAATTTTTCCAAGATTGCCAACATATATCTCTCAAAAGGGCTACTTTTAAGTCTTGGATAGGCCCCGCAGGTACGGATCACATCCTGTCCCTTTCAACACTAAGCAAACACACAAATGAATGCACACAAATACTCACACACTCAAACTCATTCAAGCGGACATGCATGCAGAAACACACACTCACGCGTTCGCCTACACACACACAAGCACAGATAATTGACTCTTGGCCCATGTCTCCTTCCTCTTCCCACTTGGGAAGCACCAGGGATCCCAGCTTATGGGTCCATCACTTTTGTAGCTCTGGAGTTTCAGGGTATTTCTCTCCTGGCTTCCTGTGTCTCACATGTGGTGGTTGGTGGGAAGAGGATGGAGCTATATTTTCTGGCTCCTGAGATGGATGTCTTTCTCTTCAGCTCTCAGCCTCCTAAGCGCTGCAGGAGGCCCAACACTGATAACACATAGATCTCTGGATCTGAGACTCAATAAGGAGGCCGTTGTAGCAGGATGCAGGCCTATAGATTAGGTGAGGGCAGTGGTGAAGCAGATAGTGCCCGAGGTGCCTCTCTTTCCATGATCCTGCATCCTCCTATCATTACTTTGCAATCTGAAAGGTGAACCAATGAAAAGAGAAGGGAGGTCGATGGAAGGCTGGACTCAGTTTGTGTCATGGCTCGGGTATGGGGGGGTGTGGTGCCGGGTGTGGGGAGGGACTGACGCTTTTGCAAGCGCCTGTCTACCATCTATGCAGCCTGCCAAGTGCACACACTAGATATGCAAGATAGGAGCAAAAATGAAACTCTCACATGCCCAGTGTGGGCCTCCAGACTGACTCTGTTACACTTCTATTTGAGGCTCAGAAGTAGGAGTGCAGAAGACTAGTCCTCAATGTACTCCTTCTCCTCCGTGGTATTCCACCAGAATATCGAATACAGAATATCACGGGACCAAAATATTGTGTTAAAAATATTGAGGGCCAAAATATTGTGAAGGTAAGTTTAGATAGGTAAGCATAAGTTTCCAATACTTAACTCCACATCTGTGTATCTTGACAATAAATATATATCTTCAATGTAGGTAGAGGTGGAGGTGGAGCTAAGAACAATAAATCTATCCTTACCTATATGCATTTATCTTCTCGATTTTTTGGTACTCTATATTTTGCTGCGGTATTTTGGACCTACAATATTTTTATCCTCAATATTCTGTCATACAACCTTCTCCCTTCTCTACAACTGCTGGAGCACTGACTCAAATGCCCTGCTGAAGGATCCACCATTTGGAATAAGGGGTGTTACATCTCAAACAGGACACAGGGCTCCATTATTCCACATACTTTACAAGAATGTGACCTGCTCTAAGGAGATCATTATGGGGCATGTAAAATGAGCCTTAAAGAAACGCTTCATGTGTACATGTTGCGTGTTTATTAAAAACCTTCAGTTAGGTGTCGCACACATAGGAATCAAAATGGGGGATCCAGTCTCCCCTGGGGTTTATGCCTTTGATGCCATACATGATTAGATGTAATTAGTGTCGGTTTACAAAGATGGAGATATATAGCAATCCAAAAGTTTTCTTTAGACGGTTGGGGAAGGGCCACTATATTGAATGTGATATATAGGGAAGGATAACATTTCATGACAAAACTGTTAGACCCACTATACTGGTTGCCACTACTTTGTCAAGCTGAGTAGACAGTGTGTTAGGAATATTAAGAATATATTTACCTATATATGCTTACTGTGATGATAGAGTGGTAAGCGTATATAGTGGATGTAGTATTTTTTAGTCAATCATTTTGACCTTGCTACAGTTATATACTAATAGGCCTGGTGCAAAATTTAAATTGAACTGGTGTAATTCACGTAATTTCAGTAACTACAGGTATTTTTTTCTTCAGATTTATATAGCGCGAACTCGACCCAAAGGTATTGGAGCGCTTTACATGAGCACCAGTTACGTTACAGAAGGACACATTCATTTTTTTGGTAGGCACGGGGAGATTAAGTGATTTGCCCAGAATCACAGTGTTGGAAATGGCCCTTTTTGCAGGGTTATCCCCAAACTTTTTGCTTCTTCCTCCTTTGTTTTTCCTGACCTGTGGTTGTTGGCTTTAGGATTCTGGGTGCTTTACCACTGCTGATCAGTGCTAAAGTGCATATGCTCTCTGTGTAAATTGTTATTGTGATTGGTTATCCATGATTGGTATATTTGTTTTACCAGTAGGTCCCTAGTAAAGTGCACTGAGTGTGCCAGGGCTGGTAATCCACTGCTACTAGTGGGCTTGCAGCACTGATTGTGCCACCCACAGGAGTAGCCCTAAAAAGATGTCTCAGGCCTGCCACTGCAGTGCCTGTGCGCAGTTTGTTAACTGCCATGTTGACCTGGCCAGTGTACCCACTTGCCAGGCCTGACCCTTCCCTTTTCTTACACATTGGACACCCCTATGGTAGGCCCAAGGTACCCCCCAGGGCAGGGTGCAGTGTATGTGAAAGGTAGGACGTGTACTAGTGTGGGTAACATGTCCTGATAGTGAAATACTGCCAATTTCGTTTTTCACTATTGAAAGGCTATCTTGCCCATAGGACAGAATTGGGAATGCTGTGTAACATGTTTACCTGCATATCTTCCCATAGGAGTAAGATAGAAAATTAAAGTCTGGTATCCCTGAACTCAGAATTTAATAACACATCTTTTAGGAAGGATGGTTTTTAAATTCTGTGTTTGAAAATAGCACTTTTAGAAAGTGGCTATTTTCTTGTTCAACCTTTCTGTGTGCCTCTGCCTGTTTGTGGATTGACTGTCTGGTTTGAGAGTGACAGGGGCTGGGGGTGGCTTCAGGAGACTGGGTGAGTCAGCACTAGGCTGAATAGACCTATCTGCATTTGGAGTGGTGGGAGGAGTAGCACCTGGGCCTGACTAGGGCTGTGCCTGCCTTCCACAGTGCTGGCTCCACCTCCTGCGGTGTGTCTGATGACCCTGGCCCACACTCACAAAGGAAGAAGAGGTGCACTGGCAGAGTGCACCCAGAACTGGTTTGGACTGGGTCCAGGACCCCTCACACATAGAGAACAAAGACTTTTGGGGTATAAAAATGAGAGCTGAAACCCCTGAAAGTTAGACTACTTTGTGATCAAGAGGAATCCCTGCCAAAGAAGATCAGCTGAAGAGACTGAGGAGAAGTACTGCCCTTGCTGTGTGTCTGGGGTTGGCCTGCAGTTTGCTGTATCCACTGCGGAGAGGACTAAGGGACTTTGCTGTGTGCTGTGTCCCCCTGCTTGAAGAAGGACTTTGCTGTGTGCTGTGTCCCTCTGAAGACAGGTCTCAAAGGGCCTGAGTAGAGCTGACCTCCTGTTTCTGAAGTCCCAGGCACAAAAGGACTTCACCCCCAGCTTCCCTGAACTTCCTTGCTGGGAGTTCTGACCTGCCAGGAGGTGCCTGTAACTGTGTGTGAGGCCCTGGAGGTTGCTTCTGCTGTTGGGAGCTGAAAGAAACTAAGAAAAGCAAGAAAATCTGTTTTCCGACGCTGTCGACGCCGCCGCTGTGACGCCGCGACCTGCATCAAGGCCCGGGGAGCCGCTCGTGAAGTGACGACGCTGCGCCCGGCCTGCTCCGCAGCTCCGACGCTCTACGATGCCCGCCGACACCGGCAGTGATCAGCCATGACCGACGCCAGCGCTCGCATCGACTCCCTGTCCTCGCCAAGCGCCGGCCTCCTGTTATCGCAGCGCCGATAACCGCCGAGGGTGACTCGAAAGAACCGCCGACGTCGCATCATCACCGGAGACGACATCGTTCTTCATCGACGCCGTGCATCGTCACCGACTTCATTTTCTCAAGATACTGTTGTTGGGGGTCTGTGTGACTCCGCGCCCGACGCCGCGATCCTCGCGAGCGGCGCCGTACTTTGGATTTTGTATTGTCCTGTGCTATTTGATTTCTACAAGCTTATTTTTTCAACAACCTTTTTAAAGACATTTTACTGAGTATCTGTATGTTGGATTTTTGTCGTTTTGGTCTTGTTTAGTTTAGATAAAGATATTTTATTTTTCTAAACTGGTGTGGTGTCCATTTGTGGTGTTTTCACTGTGTTACTGTGAGTGTTGGTACAAATACTTTACACATTGCCTTTGGGATAAGCCTGTCTGCTCGTGCCAAGCTACCAAGGGGGTGATCAGGGGTTATCTAAAGTGTGTATCCCCCTTACCCTGACTAGAAGCAAGGGTCCCTATTTGGACAAAGGTACCTACCTCTGCCAACTAGAGACTCCCATTTCTAACATTGGTGGTCAGCGGTGAGGATTTGAACTTGTATTTGTACTTGACCCACAGTGATTGGTGTACATCACTAGATTAGTGCAGACCACTACGCAACCACATACTGTGTTTTATTTTTGGTTCTATTTTTGATCTGACCCCTGAGTCATCCACGCTTCATGTCTCTAAAAGGTAAAGCAGCAAGTGAGGTTGCAGAACTGGAGTTTGATATTGAAATGTTAAGTGGTTACAAAGTAGGTCAACTCAAGCAGTTCTGCAGGAGCTTTGTATGTCCCATGAAGAGCAGCTCCAGGAAGGAGGAGCTACAGAAGGCCTTAAGGGCCTGGTGGGAGGCCAAAGTGGCTGGGGAGACAGGTGATGCAGAGGTGGATGAGGATGAGCAAGGGGATGGGTTCGGGCCACAGGATTTGCCTGTGCCAAGAGCAGCCTCCAGGGCTGGCAGCATCCATTCCGCGGGGAGTCTCTCCCGTGAAGAGCGGGAAGAGAACCAAAGGATCAGAGAACATGAGCTGGAGGTCATGAGGCTCAAGGAGAAGGCAGAGGAGAGGGCTCGTGCCTTGGAAGAACTGAAATTGACCTTGGCACATGAATTAAGAATGAGGGAGCTTGATTTGGAGCTCGAGAGGCTTGAGGCCATGAGTGTCTCAGCCCCGCAAAAAGAAATGTGTGTAGCTCAGGAAGTGAGCTTTGCTGAGTTGGATGTGGAGTCCAGCTCAGATGGTGGCAGCAAGATTGTGTTATCTAGTGCTGAGGGAGAAGTACACACACCCAGAGATGTGGCGCCTGACTTGAGGGAGGGGGTTAACATACACCAGGGGGTTCAGGGTTATGAGGTAGCTCCAGTGGTGTGCAGTGTCCCTGAAGTAGATTGGGGAACTGACACAGGGAATCATATTCCTAGTGGTGGGAGGGACACTCTGCTGACTCTAGTTGAGAGGTGCAGGGAGACGGGTTCCCCCATGGTAGAAACCTTGGTGTGTGAGTGTGGTGACTGCCCAGAAGAGTGTGGGTTGAGTGACAGAGACAGTCAGACACTGTCTTGCCCATCTCAGGAGAGTGGTGTGGGGTACTTGTGTGAGGCACTGGATGGTGAGGCAAAGGGTAGCTTGGTTAACAACTGTGGGGGGCTATGTGATTCATTTGTTGGAGAGCATATTTTAAGTCCCTGTTTTCCAGAGCTATGCCAACACCCGGTGGAGAGTGAGTTCTCTGAGTCCAGGGAACTTGCGCTGGAGGTAGACCTTTTGGTGGATTCCAGAGGGTCTGAAGAGGCATTTGGGAGTGATCCTGAAGGGGGTGGCTCAGGTTTTCCCTGACCAAGTGAGGTAGGGGAGGTTTGTGGTAGCCCAGATAGGTCCCAGTGTAGTGGGAGGGGTGTAGGGTCCCACGTCCTGTCTCAGAGGAGAGGGAGTGGGAGTGGGCTCTGTCCCAAGGGGCCCAAAACCCAGTCCCAGGACCTGGTTGGTTCCATAAGGGAACACCAGGAGGGGGGCCTAGTCTGTACCGGGAGGCCATTTCCTGAGGGGGATCTCCTAGTGTCAGGAGAACCTGGAGCATCTGCAAACAGAGCTCCAGTGGTTCTGGTGTCTGGCGGTGCCGCTCCAGTTGGGAGGGTGCAGAAGTCCAGATTGAGGGGTGTTCCCCAGTGGGAGAACCAGTGGGTCAGGGGCCAGCCAGAAGGGCTGAGCCTCCTAGGAGTGACCATGGTGACACCACTTCTGGCCTGGGGGATCTTCGCGCACTGTCAGATGGACAGGGGTCGGGAGATCTGCACCAGGCAGACTGTCACACAACACATGAGTCATGTGTTACCCTCGGGGGGATGCTGTGTGCACTCCAGAAGTCCTGGCATGCCAGGCAAGTGCTCAGCCACGGGGTTTAGCCCCTAGGTTGGGAGGGCAGGTTCAGGTTCTGCCTGACCTGGAGGGAAGGACATCTGTAAGCAGTGTCCTGACCGGTTTGGCTTCCCGGGGTACCACTCCAGGTGGGAGGGTGCAGAACTCTGGAAGGGGGTGCAGAGGGAGGGATTCCTCGCCTCTGACCACGGTTCAACCTGAGGGTTTAGATCCTTGGTTGGGAGACCAGTTGCAGGAGAGAGGTCCTGAACTGGTGGGAGAGGTGTGTTCTGAGGGTGCCTCTCCTGGGAGGAGAGTGCGGGACCCCAGAAGGAGAGGTAGGGGGAGCAGAGCCTCGCCCGTGACCTCCGGTCAGCCTGAGGGTGCGGACCCTGGGCTGGTGGGCCAGTGTCAGGATGCCAAACCTGACTTGGCAGGAGGGAGAGTGGAGAAAAGGTGCCAGGCACCTGGGGCTACTGCCCCCCACTCTCTGACGCCACAGAGGTTAGAGAGGCCTGACAGGCATAAGGCCTGGTTCTCATCACTGCCAGCTGTCAGTGGCCACTGTGGCTGGTTGTCCTGGTGGACAGAGTTGCCCCTGGGTGGGGGGCTGGAGTCACACCCTGGGGGTGGACTGGGCCACACCGCTGTGTTGGCCAGTTGGATACTGTCTACCAGTGTGGACACATCTGTGAGCAAAGTAAGTTTAGGCGCTGCACAGATGGGGTCCCCAGGTGAGGAGAAGGGTCCCCCATGGTTTAGCTTAGTGGGCCCTGAGAGTATGGATAGAGGGATCCAACTGGGTTAAGGAAGGCGTAGAACAGGAATAGACCCCTGCTGTTCGGGCCAGGTTCCATGTTCTATCGCCCCAAGCAGGGAATCCATCGAGGTATCGATTGGTCTACCCTGGCTTTAGGCTGGAAGGGGGTTGTGTTGGAAATGGCCCTTTTTGCAGGGTTATCCCCAAACTTTTTGCTTTTTCCTCCTTTGTTTTTCCTGACCTGTGGTTGTTGACTTTAGGACTCTGGGCGCTTTACCACTGCTGATCAGTGCTAGAGTGCATATGCTCTCTGTGTAAATTGTTATTGTGATTGGTTGGTTATCCATGATTGCTATTTTTGTTTTACCAGTAGGTCCCTAGTAAAGTGCACTGAGTGTGCCAGGGCTGGTAATCCAAATGCTAGTAGTGGGCTTGCAGCACTGATTGTGCCACCCACAGGAGTAGCCCTAAAAAGATGTCTCAGGCCTGCCACTGCAGTGCCTGTGCGCAGTTTGTTAACTGCCATGTTGACCTGGCCAGTGTACCCACTTGCCAGGCCTGACCCTTCCCTTTTCTTACACATTGGACACCCCTATGGTAGGCCCAAGGTACCCCCCTGGGCAGGGTGCAGTGTATGTGAAAGGTAGGACATGTACTAGTGTGGGGTAACATGACCTGATAGTGAAATACTGCCAATTTCGTTTTTCACTATTGAAAGGCTATCTTGCCCATAGGACAGAATGGGGAATGCTGTGTAACATGTTCACCTGCATATCTTCCCATAGGAGTAAGATAGAAAATTAAAGTCTTGTATCCCTGAACTCAGAATTTAATAACACATCTTTTAGGAAGGGTGGTTTTTAAATTCTGTGTTTGAAAATAGCACTTTTAGAAAGTGGCTATTTTCTTGTTCAACCTTTCTGTGTGCCTCTGCCTGTTTGTGGATTGACTGTCTGGTTTGAGAGTGACAGGGGCTGGGGGTGGCTTCAGGAGACTGGGTGAGTCAGCACTAGGCTGAATAGACCTATCTGCATTTGGAGTGGTGGGAGGAGTAGCACCTGGGCCTGACTAGGGCTGTGCCTGCCTTCCACAATGCTGGCTCCACCTCCTGTGGTGTGTCTGATGACCCTGGCCCACACTCACAAAGGAAGAAGAGGTGCACTGGCAGAGTGCACCCAGAACTGGTTTGGACTGGGTCCAGGACCCCTCACACATAGAGAACAAAGACTTTTGGGGTATAAAAATGAGAGCTGAAACCCCTGAAAGTTAGACTACTTTGTGATCAAGAGGAATCCCTGCCAAAGAAGATCAGCTGAAGAGACTGAGGAGAAGTACTGCCCTTGCTGTGTGTCTGGGGTTGGCCTGCAGTTTGCTGTATCCACTGCGGAGAGGACTAAGGGACTTTGCTGTGTGCTGTGTCCCCCTGCTTGAAGAAGGACTTTGCTGTGTGATGTGTCCCTCTGAAGACAAGTCTCCAAGGGCCTGAGTAGAGCTGGCCTCCTGTTTCTGAAGTCCCAGGCACAAAAGGACTTCACCCCCAGCTTCCCTGAACTTTCTTGCTGGTAGTTCTGACCTGCCAGGAGGTGCCTGTAACTGTGTGTGAGGCCCTGGAGGTTGCTTCTGCTGTTGGGAGCTGAAAGAAACTAAGAAAAGCAAGAAAATCTGTTTTCCGCCGCCGCCGCTGTGACGCCGCGACCTGCATCAAGGCCCGGGGAGCCGCTCGTGAAGTGACGACGCTGCGCCCGGCCTGCTCCGCAGCTCCGACGCTCTACGACGCCCGCCGACACTGGCAGTGATCAGCCGTGACCGACGCCAGCGCTCGCATCAACTCCCTGTCCTCGCCAAGCGCCGGCCTCCTGTTATCGCAGCGCCAATAACCGCCGAGGGTGACTCGAAAGAACCGCCGACGTCGCATCATCACCGGAGATGACATCGTTCTTCGTCGACAGCGTGCATCGTCACCGACTTCATTTTCTCAAGGTACTGTTGTTGGGGGTCTGTGTGACTCCGCGATCCTCGTGGGCGGCGCCGTACTTTGGATTTTGTATTGTCCTGACGTCGTGATAGCCCCAGTTGGTGCTATTTGATTTCTACAAGCTTATTTTTGCAACAACCTTTTTAAAGACATTTTACTGAGTATCTGTGTGTTGGATTTTTGTCGTTTTGGTCTTGTTTAGTTTAGATAAAGATATTTTATTTTTCTAAACTGGTGTGGTGTCCATTTGTGGTGTTTTCACTGTGTTACTGTGAGTGTTGGTACCTTTGGGATAAGCCTGTCTGCTCGTGCCAAGCTACCAAGGGGGTGAGCAGGGGTTATCTAAAGTGTGTATCCCCCTTACCCTGACTAGAAGCAAGGGTCCCTATTTGGACAAAGGTACCTACCTCTGCCAACTAGAGACCCCCATTTCTAACACACAGGATGTGGAGTCGACCCTGAGGCTCCAACCTTGGTTTCCCAACTCCAAGGTCGGCAGTCTAGCCGTGAGACCCCATCCTCTCCAAAAATTCCCAAAATTATGACACATTGCGTGATTAAGCGGCGTTTGTGGCAAAATTATAGCACGGGAGACTTTGAATAATGAGAATTTCCAGAACACAAGAGGCTGTTGTTTGCAGCACTTGTTTTTAGTACTATTTTTTTATGCAAAATGCATAGGACGCATTTTGCACTAAAATGTAGCACTAGGGGCTCGATGTACATAGACTTCAGTTTGCGATTTCCTAATGGTGAATTTTTGCGATTCGCTATTAGGAAATCACAAACAACTATGTACAACAGTGTACAAGGCACCTGCCTCATTAATATTCATGAGGCAGGTCGCAATTTGTGACCCATTAGGAATGGCCGGCACTCACAGGGGTAGTGGCCTGCTGGGGTCAGTAGACCACCATGTCTGTGACTGCTTTTTAAAAAAAAGCAGTTTTTTATTTTGAAATGCAGCCCGTTTTCCTTAAAGGAAAACAGGATGCATTTAAAAAAGAAAAATGAAAAGTTAACTTTTCATTTTTTAAGAGTAAGCATTGGTCCGTGGGACCACTGCCTGCTCTTAAAAAATGTTGGCGCCCACATTCACAAAGGCTTCCTGTTTGCGAATGGGTTGCCACCTCCTTTATGGAGTAGGTAAAGTATGAAGGCTTTGCGACCGCATTCCAGTCGCAAAACATTCATACATGCCCCTGCGACTCGTTATTAGGAAGGGACGGCCTTGGCACGCGCCTTCCTAATAGCAACTCTCAAACCCAATTTGCGATTCAGTAATAGCTGACCGAATCACAAATAGGGCGTCGTACATTTGAAAATGCTTGTTTTCAGGTCGCATACGGACCGATTCTGTGAATAGGGCCGTTTGCGAGCTGAAAAAAGCTTCGAACATCTGGCCCCTAAGTGCCTGATTAGCATTTCACATAATTGCGAGGAATTTCACGTAATTTCCCCAAAATTTGCGTAATTACGCAAAAGCAAATTATGTAAACTTCGCACACCCCTACATACTACCCTCAGAAGCTTCATATCCATATCGCACATTGAAGCCATTAAACGAACATAATCAAACAAAGTTGGAGGAAAGTTTACAGCAGGCCATCTGTAGGTTAAATCAGAAAAAATAGAAGAACCAAGACAAGCGTTTTCATTGCATTTACCTTGAGGGGATACTCTATTCAGTTAATTGCTACATTTATCAAGACAGCACCGGCAACGTATTGTGTAAAATTTGATCAGGAAATGTCCCCTCGTGGTGATTTCCCAAAACGAGTTCTCAAAATAGAAAGTGATTAAAGTACAATGGACAGAAGAGAAGCTGCCCTTCAGTGTCACTCCTCCCAGCAGTCCTTCCTGCCTCGACACTTTCTGTCCTCACTGAAAGTGTTTCCACCCACCTCCCTAGTGTAGAACAGAGAGGCAGTGATCCAGGGGACACAAGTGCACAATACAATTATCCATGCGACCTGCGACTTCTGATTTTGCCAGACATAAAAACCATGCTTCACATTTTGCTTACACTTTTGATTGCAAAGGTGTCCACTGGCTTTAGTGACCTGTGCTTTGATCATTTAAAACCCCCTGCCAGACCACTATCTCACCTTCCGCAACAGACCACCATCTCAGCAAAATATTATGACTGCCAAAGCCAAGTGTCGGATAGCCACATAACAGTGTTTGGGACAGAAATGGCCCCAGTTTCAAGGTATGCTGGGAACAAATGTTTATAACTTTTGGTAAAGTGCTTGGATGGGTGACAGAAACCCTTTGGATGAGTCTCAAACATTCTACGCAGAACAGATGAACAACACCTTCTACCCTCCACACTGTTTACTCATATAGTCAATAGACACCAGGGTTGATAGTAAACATATATGATTGTGTGTATCCTCCAATTTCAGAAACTCATGTGTGGTGCCTGCCACCCACAAGTCAACAAATCTCATTCCATAAGAACAGGTTCCAGAATTCAAAGCAATTTTGAGTGAAATGGTCAAGAGTGGCCCAAGATGTCACACGAAACATAGGACCATATAACAATGGTGCCACACACCAAATACTAACCTAAACCTTGATCTAGCCTTCTGTGAGAACTCCACCTGGTTGCTGGAAGGGGAGGAGGAGTAACCCTAGGCTTTAATACATGCTATACATGCTATAGTGAAGCCCCAAAACAACCTGATAAGAGTGACTTTACTGAGGCAAACGCAAGCCACACAAGTGAGCTGTAAATAAGTAGATAAAGTGATGGTATCTGGTAGGGGAGGAACAGAGAATCCTGACAGATCAAGGGTAAGCATTCCACCTGCTCCTCTTTAATCCCCAAATAGTTTCCTACTCTGCACTTTATATGTAACCTCTACAGGGCAGTGAAGACTGTATTTGACTGCTTCTGTAAATAGATGCAACCTTTCACCACACTGGTACAATGAGAAAGGTGTGGTGTCAGTCAAGTCCAATGCTGTGTAAATGAAAATCATTTTGAACAGTAAGGGCACCTTTTAAATATGCTTCCAACTATGTGAGTCCACAGTCAAGTTTACGCCAACACTGCATTCCGTTTAAATCACATAGAGGCAAAATTTGTTTTTCATTCCATGGCACTCATTTACAAGAGGCTTGCGCCATTGGAGCATCACTTTTTATGACGATTCGGTAGCGTAGGCATATAAATCAAATCTATGAGGCGACACAAAGACATCCTGCACGGCGCTCACTCTTTGTCAAATAGGCATTCCATGGACATTGCTGTGGGTGCTACCACTCAATACCCATGGATTTTGACACTTTCCCACATTTCCAACATCACGTAAACCTGAGGCAGTGCCAAAAACGTACGCCTCTCCAGAGCAGGCGTAACGAGGAGAAATGTTTACATTTCTCCCCATTTTTTCCTCTTTCCAAGTGTGCTGCATTCTGCAGCCCACGTACAACTCGGGAAATGCCTCTCGTGATTGTTTTTGTGCAGGAAGGTGCCCCTTCTTGCACAAAAACAATCATGCCAACAGCACAGACACCCTTGCACCATGGTGCAAGGGTGCCTGTGTTGGCGCTCAGCTGCAAATTGTACGACGGCACTGACTGAAAGGACAGGAATGCACCATATATTGTAAATATGGTGCATTCCTGCCCTTTTTTAATTGGTGTAGGGCAGCACAGCAAAATTACTTGCGGCGCTGCACTACGCCAAATCTTTGTAAATGAGGCCCCGTGTGCTTTGTGTGTGCGGGTGCCAGATCTCACCCACACATGGAACACCTGATGCCTACTTCTCTCATGTCTGGTGAACCTCTGGGTAAAGGTGTGTAAGCATTCTTTAACATCTCCCTACTGACAGATAAAAGTTACATATGTTTCATCTGATGAAAAGTCCGGTTATAAATTAGTTGACAATATTCTGCTTTCACGTTCGAATTTTACCAGAAGAGAAAACTTTACTTTATTTCATCCAATAAAATAGCCAGAGCCATGTCAGTGGCTGGCTTTAATAAAGATATTTTATTGTTAATGTGCCTCTCTAGGAAATGCCCAAATGGAATGTCTCACTTTCCAAGTCCAGGTCCAGAATGGGCTCCCAACCTTATTAATCAGCTCAAACGGGGAATCTATTCTCCTACTGGGCGCCATGGCAGACGTATGGGGTTTCAAGTTCAGTATGTGATGTCCCCTCTCTTTACTCACTGACTTTTGGCATCGTTTTTGATCAAGAACAGAGGAAAGAACAAGGCAAGGCAGGACCCTTCACTAGACCCCTCTGCAATATTGGGAACTTAAGGAAGCAGTCTGTGAGTTCTGGCCAACTTGAAAGGAACTCTTTCAGAGTTTTGTGCTATCCCTCTCAAAGCTGCCAAGTTTTCCAGATCCATGTGTGATGTGCTGATCCAGTCCGTGTTTTTTCTTTGAACTCTGGGACTTGTAGTCTTATTTATGCCATCATGCGACAGGACTACATGTCCAAGAATTCAAAGAAAAACACGTTGTCTGGAGCAGCACATCACACATGGACCTGGGAAACTTGACAGCTATGCACTCTGCAGAGACTGTTGGTGTAGATTAGTTTAAGAGTTTGATCTGGACGTTTTAGGCTCAGAAAATAAACAAATGAGGCTTGATCTTTTCCACAATTGTTGCTATATATAGAGTCAAAATTAACCAACTTCCTTTAATATAACTTCAAGTGCAAGCCTTGGGACAGGAAGCCTTCCTGGCTCTCCTAATAAGAAACGAGAAGAGCTATTTTTTGTAGTCCTTTCCAGAATACAGCCCTGCCAATAGCCTGGTTATGGACCTACCTATGAAGTCGGTGATCGCGGATGGAAACTCTAGCCAGATGGACTGAGTTTGTAGAACCTAATCATGAAAATGTATGAAACTTTATTTAGGGAGTGCTGCTATTGCCCACACATCCCTGAGCACTAAAAATACAATTGAGACCTTCTCAGACAGAGACCCGATGACATTCAGAAGCTGACACAGCCAGTGCTTTAAATGGAAATACAGAAGTGTTGATATTCACTCTTTAGAGTACCTGTTTGTCCCTGAGAAGTGCTGGTACTCTCCCATTAAATGCATTGCAGCAGTCCTCAGAAGGTCAAATTAAAGAAGTGCAGGTATTCAGTACCAGACAGTACCTGCCCATTTAAAGCACTGGGCACAACCCACCAGCGCCCAGTCCAGTGAAGCTACGTCTCATGGCTGACAAAGTGCCTGTTCAAACTCTAATCCAACTCCAGTGTCGAAAGTCCAAGACCACAATCACCAACCAGCTTGCCCTCTTGCAACTGCACAGCCACCAGCTCCAACTCTAACATTTTGAGGAATGGACATGCTGGTGCCATGCAACTCTTTGTAGTGGAATATGTAGATAAGATAATGTCCAGACTCACAATCAAGGATGATTTGAAGAATATTTCATGAATGACTATTCCAGAGAAGGGTCAGAAGATAGGCACATTAACAATATCACCTCCTCCGATAACTTCCATCTTGTTTGTGTCGCAGCAAGTTCTGGTAGAGAGCATCTGTAAGAAAGAGCCCGCATGGGTTTCGCCCCATTCACATTGTCAAATGAGCCTCTCCAAGCACTAAAGAAAGTACACAATCAGAAAAATTCACCTCTATTCAACTTCAATGCATGGAGTAACAAACAGCCTCCAGAAGGCATGATCACCCAGTGGGGTTGTTATGTCTCAAGAAGAATTTGGTGCTTAATTTGTGCCTGTGTTTTCCAGTGCTCAACACCAGCACTTATTTCTAGACACCGGCACCTATCATTGGAATACACCACATGGTGGCGCTGTGTGTCTATTCTTCTGCCAAATTTGTCAGTGAAGTGTTTATTTAAAACTGAGCACTTAGGTAATGCTGGCACCTTAATTCGGCAGCAGTGGCAGGGCTGTTAGTGGGGCCAGCTGGAGTTGACTCCTGTGAAGTGCCTTGAGTCCCCGGCGCTTAATATTTTACAAATTAAGCACTGCTCAAGATCTTTATCACTTCAGGCTCCTGCTGAGAGAATCAAAGCTGTGGAAGTCTGTTTGGTCATGCCTTACAGTCTTGCCCCACTGGAATTATTTTTGCTTTACATAAATTACCAAGAGGCTTGTAACAGTAGTAATGGAAAATCCTTTGATTACTGGAAGAAGTCCAAAATTGGGTAGAGAAATCGCTGACAGAATTACCTTGACCATAGTATTCGTTTGGGGGAGAAAATGACTTCAGAGGAATCTGAAAGATAAATTAGGCCGTAACCAGAAAGTTAAATTCTTGTCATACGTTTTTGTTAGCAGCACAGTTATTACAAGTGCATGTTTGGTTTCTACACAGTGCTCATGGCTAAAAAAAATCCAGGACTACAAGGACTGTCTAAAATGTCCCGGATAATGAGAAACCACTTGGCTCGGATCTGTTGCACTTGTGCGCAGTGCTTAATTTGAGCCGAATTTGCGGTTTCTCTGCACCGGCCATCAATTCTCAACTCCGGCACTTACCACGGCCCACCGTATGGTGGCGCTGTTTGGCTAATTTTGATGTGACCACATCACCAAAGTTTTTAATAACTCAAAATACACAAAAAATCAAGCACTGCTCGTGGATAGTACGCAGCACCTGTTTGCTATTGACTCAACAAAACAGTGTGAAACAGCTTGAGGAGGGCGAGAGAACATTTTGCGCTTAACTTTCTTGACACAAAGGTCTCCCTTTAAGCCTTTCAAGAACTCTACCAAAAATAGAAACTTGTCTGCGGCTATTTCTGTCCGAGTCCTGTTATTTCGCCGCAAAGCGCGTGGTTTTATAATAGCAGGAATACTATTGTCCTGAGCTGATGATCTCTGACGGGATTCACCATGGCGGAGATTTTCTGCCAACCAACAGGTCACAGATGCCAGTAAAACGTTAACATTCAGAGGTGCAAGTAAATGTTGACAGACGGTGAGTTTTCATTTTATGTGTGAAATGGTGTTTTATGTGTTTGGCACTATTTTCTACTCAGAGCAGAAGTCGCAGAGTCGTAGTTCACCTACTGTGCTCTTGTGTCCAATCGTTGAGAGCCTCTCTGTTCTACAGTAGGGAGGTGAGGGGAAAAGGCCTGTGAGTGTACACACCGGAAGGACAGCTGGGAAGAGCATTGCTCAAGGGCAGCTTTTCTTCTTTCCATTGTCCACTAATTTCTTTCTATTTTGAGCACTATTTTTGGAAAAACTGTGGGGAGGGGAAATTTCCTGATCTCATTTTACCAAATACGTCACCACAGCATACGCAAGTAAATAAACAACAGCTCAAACTAAGGGGCATATTTACACAATGTCACTTTTCAGCACGTTGTAGTGGTGATAGGGGCTTCGCCTTATTTACAAGGCAGCGTTAAGCCACTTAGCGTGAAAGAGGTGGGGAATGGGTGTTGCGGTGGGCGTTCCATTGCAACACCCATTGATTTTGACCCTGAGGAGGCAGCGCCAAAATTAAGACCAGGGAAACCCTGGTCTTAACCTGGCGAAACAAGGAGAAATGCTTAATTTCTCCTCGTTTTTACTGTTTACATGTGTGCTGTCTTGTGCAGCACACATAGAAACAGCAAATTGCCTATGATTGTTTATGTGCAGGAAGGTGACCCTTCCTGCACATAATAAATCCCCCAAAAAATGATGTTTTGCAACTTCTATGTGTGCTGCATTAAGCAGCACACATAGAAGTTTCAAAATGCCATGAACAATCATTTCCCACAATGCAGACTCCCTTGCACTATGGTGCAAGCGTGCCTGCGTTGGCGCTAGGCAGATGAACTCAGTGCCAGTGCTAGGGGAAACGCAGGGGTGTGCCGCATTCTTGTGAATACGGCACATCCCTGCGTTTTCAGAATGGAGAAGCGTGGCGTTAGCAATGTTTGCTTATCGCCACGCTTCTCCATTCTGTTGTAAATATGCCCCTTAGTGTAGCGTAAAAGGGTGCATTATTCACAAGGCAGCGGTAAGCCATGTTAAGTGGCTTAACGCCGCCTTGTAAATAAGGCGGAGCCCCTATCGCCACAGGAACGTCGGAAAAAGTGACGTTCCTGTGGCAATTGGGGCTTGTAAATATGCCCCTAATTTTTTTTACTTGATATGCTGCTTCCTGCTGATTTCTGTTATTACATCTGTAATTGAAGGGTCTATTTAGCAATTAGTTCAAGTATTTATTTGTAGGTTGTTTGAAACACAGCATGTCACCTTCTGTCCAGTTTGCAGGGCTCGGGGTCAGATAGTGCAGATCAACAAGAATGCTTCCATTGGTGAGAGGCTGGAACAGGGAGCTGCCTCAGGGATATGTCAAAAGGGGTCAAGATGACAAAGGAAGGCGTGGGGAACCTCAGTGCCTTATTTGTAAGAAATTGCTTTTAAAAAAGTAAAAGCAGATGCTCAAACTTTTTCTTAGGATTATGCTGCCAGTGGTGCAAAATGCTGGACTTGCCCTAGCTTTTAATTTCTCCTCAGTCGTCTTTTTTCCACCCCTCTACATTTCCAGCCTCTTTATGAAAATCTTGCAAGCCTTTGCTTTCCTTTTTTGCCCATGTCACTATTTTTCTCTTCTTTAGATTTGTGTCTTTCCGTTCACTCTTTTGCTCTGGGTCAAAGTCTGGCAATGAAACATAAGTCCTGGTCCCCAACAAGTTTGGCCAAACTAATAGGTCTGAGTTAGTGTGCAAACACATGCAGCGTTAGCACATTAGTGCAAGACACAGGGGAAGGAGGGAGCAGAAGTAGACAGAGAGGCACGTAGTTGCACAGTAGTTCATAATGCAATGCAGTGCAAGCACTCAAGTGGAGGCGAAATGATACATCCAAATAGCCAACAGCATTAGGTGAGAGGGGAATGCTCCACTAGACTGAGCCAATACATGATTGCCAAAGTCTCAACCCATTGATTGAAAAAGGCTCCTCTGAGAAATAGTGCGCTCACAATGTGCAAGTCGCTGCCCCCCACAGAGAAGACTCACAAGGAGAGAGACAACTTCGATTATAGTTTAGTAAAGGCATAGCCCGTTATCTTTAGTCACAAAGCATCCGTTCGGTAAGAAAGGAGATCCATAGTTAAGCAGACATAATAGTTATGAGAACGCAGAACAAAAGATATGCAAAACAGCTCAAAGATTGTACAAGCAATGCAACAATTAAGATCAGCAAAACAGCTCAAAGATTGTACAAGCAATACAACAACTGTCTCCATTTTCCATTACAGGGCAACACTCCAGAATGTATAGTGCCAGAAGGCCCCTATCCCTTATCCGTTTCCCATGCCCTCAACTAAGGGCATCCCGGGGATTATTGGCAAGCATACCTTAGTGGCAACTTCCCCTCCGTCTCACATAGTGATGGGCAATACCAGTGGTTCCATTCCAGCACATACAACAGGGCACTGCATAGCACTCTGTCCCTGCTGGAGTACCTGTCACTAGGCAAATCCCCCAAAATGTTCATTTTCAGGCATCCTGGTGTAGGGCAGAAAGCCCCAGGATCAACAGCAGGTCAGTCCCCCCTCCTGCCTGCTCAGTGCCCACATGATCACCACCCCTCCACAGGGTCAGCTCAGTAGATCAGGCCAAATTTTGGGGAGCCCCCTTTTCCTGTTGCTAGCAATTCTGCCACAGGGTGAAGAGATCACTGGCAATCTTGCCTTCCCCCAGACACCGCTGGAAGGCTCTAGCAATGACCCCTAAAATTGTGCTAAAGTCAAATGAAGAACTTGAGGGCCCCGGATGACAAATGTACCCCATCACTGTGGGAGTGCCCTCCTTCCCTAAGACATTGCTCTATGGGTACTTCAGGTCATACCCCTGCCCAGCCTTTACCATAGGGCATATGGCCTATGGCCGTCCACACCAGCACCATACTGTAGGCCATAGCACAGCCCAAGGCGGCAAGAATTGGACCACTCCAGATGCCATATATCAATGTGATCTGGTAATGTAAATATTCCAGAAAATCACCATTCTCTCCCAACTAGGAGGCTAATGTGCCCTAGCTCAACCACCTTCGTTCATCGATGGATGTTCCCGTCTGAGCCCCTTTAGCATCCCCATATTTTCCTAGGACTTCTCACCCCCACGAATGGAGCTGGCTACTGGCAGAGTGCTCTGCCTTTTTGAACCTGGAGGCAACTTTTGCCTGATGGTACTGTCTCCCTATTCCACGGATAGAGCCTGCTACTGTGCCAATAGCTGCGCCCACCCCATAGACAGATAGTTTGAACAATCTTCTCTGTATCGCAGAACTCACCTTACTAAGTGACACCACACCTTGAGGCCTGAGCCACTTTGCCATACTGACCCAGGTATGATCTCCAACCAATCCGATTGTTCACACCAGGGGTGGCTCACCACTTCCTCTAGTGACTCAACATATCCCTACCCCCATCCATCTGTAAGCAGACAGCCATAAATCTTTTGCGCCTCATCTAATAGAGGCTCCCAGTACTACACCGGGCACTCCCGTTACTGCTGGACATCCTTTTAACCTCCCTACCCAAGGATCTCCACTGATTCCCCATAAGGTAATTCAAGGGACCTTTGGACCCCAATGGAAAGCAACTGATCATACAAGGGAACTTGGTTCTACCCAAAAACTTCCCCATAGGGTGGGGGTGAGGGAGGAAAAGCCTCAAACTTCCCCACTGGTCATAACCCGTAAGGTCATTCATTGGACCTTTGGAACCCAAAGGAAAGCAACTGATCATACAAGGGAGCATTGTTGCTACCCATTATCCCAGAGACATTCTGCTGGGCATAGCCTACCTTAAAGTTGCTGCTGCCCACGTGCTCACTTCTCCTTGCACCATCTCCATCTTTCTAATCTTTGGAAAATAGTCTCCGGGAGGTTTTGCATAGAGCGTACTCTAAATAAGAGGCGACCAACAGCTGATCTGGGTGCAGCGTGGCATGCGACTACTAGTGCATTCTGGGAAAACACATACGCCTTGTAAGGTTTTCCGTAACATGACGTACTCCATTAGTCATTGAGGTAAACCTGCAATGGTGTCAAGGGAAGGCCAGGGTCTGGAGTGGCTGAATTTCAGGAAATGCTGCACTGCCTGAGTTTCTGGAAGACCTTGAAGTACCTGTGGTCTTGCCTCCACAACTGGTTGCCACCTGGAAATCATCTGACATATACCACGCTCTAAACATGATCTATCAAATCCGTTGCCAATTGGAGCTAATTTTAGATAACCCACACCCAAGGGATGATATTACGTAAACAGTTCTCAGAACAACTTCTGTTTGAGGCAATATTCTCTGTATCCTCTGTTCTGATACACAAGTGTACTTGTCAGTAGTGCCTTTTATCAATTACTGATTTGCACACTACGAAACTCAAGTTTTCAATAAGGTTGTTGGCGTCAGCTGCCCATTTCTCTCCACCGGCTGTGGATAGCGGTAGGGCTTCTAAGCATCCCCTAGCAGAGGAGTGTGAGTACATCTGGCCCTAGGATTACCCCATCTTTAATGTGGGAAAAGAAGCATGAGTTTAGATGGCCAGGGAGGGTGACCAGCCGCTTTAAGGGAGTTCAGTATCAACTCCCATGGCTCCCAAGCAGTATAACTAAACAGTACCCCTCTATGAAGAAGACTGGAATATCCCAGTCACGAGGGCTAATAAGGATAAAGTTGTCACTTGACTTTCCCATCTGAAATGCAATGCAAGACACCAACTGCTCTTAAATAACCTGATGCTGAGCGCCCCCTACAGGCAAACCCTTCCACCTGAGGTAGGCTCAATTTCTCATGGTCTTCTACTGTGCAAGCATTCCGGCAGCTTTTCATGTACCAAACGAAGGACAGCAGGTCTTTGGAACACTGGCATCTTGGAGATAGCAACGTAGTTGCACACTGACCCAACTCTAAGAACCCTTCATGGAAAACTACTGACCTGCCTCATGTCTGCGACCTCATTGACAGGCTTTGAGGTTCAAGGTGACTATAATCAGGGATCACGACAGAGGAATTTGAACCCTTGCCTTGTTCACCCATAAGCTCATGGTCATATGATCCCATTAGAAGTATCTCGGACCACATCTACTCACAACAGCAGAGTCATGATCGTGACCTGCACTGTGTCTCATTCCTATGCGCCAAAGCACTCCGACAAGACTAACTTCCTGCTGCTTCTAGGCTGAGGATAAAATTAGAACACTTACTTGCGACATAGAAGGGGCATGCATGAGCTGATAGGCCATCTCCCTATCCAGGTTAACCATTACCATCATTGGAGATCACTTGTTAGGAGGTCATCTTACCAATGTAATGTTGACCCCGTGGTGGTCTTCTGAAAGCTCTTGCGGTGCCTTGGCTCGCTGCTGCCGCTGGCCACACCTCTTCCGGATAGGTCGGTCCAGCTTCCTGCGACCGCATTGCTGCCATTTTAACGAGGTGCACCTTCCCGTTATCGCAGATATAGAAGAAAGGAGAAAAATAAAGAAATAATTGTTCGGTTCATTTCCCAATTGCATCGTGAACATTGATTTTTTTTTTGCCTTATTGTCTGTATCACTACAACCATACCCCTCCTTTATAGCCTGCACCCCACTGCAATAAAGTCTCCTCTTAAAGGGGGAGGCTACGGAGTAGAGGTGGGGTCCTTGAATGCTTGCATCAATAAAAATACGTTTTTCAGCAGTCATGTCCTTGTACACTTGAAAGGTAAACACTGGCATGGGATATTGTCTACTACTCAGTGAATGAAATCAATGCGGTTTCTCTGGAAGATGTCGCGCCAGTGTAGCCGCTTACACTCTGCATGCAACTTGATCCCCTGAGAACTGCAATGGCTGTGTGCACCGAATAAGTCACGTTTATTTTCAGTTAGGTTAGAATACGTTATTTGTCCAGAATTGCAGGATATGGAACCAAAGCCAGATTCGTACCTGGTTCAGCATGAGGAAAGCCACCAGCTCTAGCGGTAATGCCACATCCTCTCCACGGCTATGCAAATGGCAGTCCCCCCCTCACCACGCCTCACCCTCAAGAGAACCTTGCTAATGCGCCCTGAAGCATGCCAAAAACACCGGTACCTGTCTACTCCAGTGTTCTGGATGCTGGTGCGTGGTGGGAAGAAAAAGAGGCTGAGCCCTCGCCTTCTCGTACTGGGCACCTCTTGATGATGTCACATAACCTCTTGTGGGGAAAACAGAGAAAGTACTCCCCCCACCTTGACTCCTGCCCATGGAGAGACTAATGGCGCCTGTATTGTCCTGCAGGACACTTTATAGTGTTCAAGAGTGTGATGTTTTACACTATACACCCACCCAGCACAGGTGTCACCGGTCAGGTGACCCTGATAATAAAAGGGGCCGGGTGCACGTGCCCTGGGCCAGTTATCCAGTACCCTACTACTATTTCCGTGAATGTCATTCAACAGCATGTAGGCCTAGTGCCCACCACACCACATTGGCGACAAGGGGGCCCTGACCCCGCGTTTTTGCTGGCAATTACTCTGCAAATGGGGGAAGAGGGGAAGTGCAGCCTCAGTCTGAGGGACCCCCACAGCTACTGCCAGCCTGACAGAACCGGCGCAGGGCATTATTAAGAAGCCACTGTAGAGGACGTACACCAGCGTCCACCTGTAATGCCTTCAGCGCTCGCCTACATGTCCTGCAACCCCTGCCGTGGTGATTGGCCCGAGGTGCAGAGATCCAGTGAGGAGGGGGGGGACGTAGCAGCCAGTACCGGGTGTGAGGCAACCGCACCTCCAGAGCCTGCGTGGGCAATGACTGCAAATACCAGTGCAGCTGTCAGGAAACCCCAAGGACAGTCCCTAAAGACATTACCAGAACAAGGGCAGTGAAAGTCACTCTGGCGGCCTGCAGACGACAACAGCGCCCCACCTGCAAGTGAGAGGAGCCCAGCCCGCGGCTACATTCAAAGTAAGCACCAGCGCGGTCTACCATCTATGTGGCAGGCCCGACCGGGGTACTGTGGGGAGGAAAGCATTGGGGCTGCATCACAATCACCTACACCCAGCCTGCAGCTGCAAAGATGACTGCCCTGAGTCACAGAAAGCTTGCAATGCCTCTGTGACCCTGCCTAAAGCAGCATATGTCATAGAGATTGCAGAGAGGCCTGCGGCACAGTCAAGGCAAGACGAGCAGCTATGAGAAGGCTGCCACAACCTGTGGAGAGAAAGCAGAGCTGCAGCATTGCAGCAGTGGTAACCCCCACCCCATCCCGCAAGTAAGATGCTCTACCTCACCAGCGCAACACCGAGAGCCCTGCACCGGCATCTACAGGCCAGCATAGCCCACAAGCTGCCTGCCCGCAGCCATCGGCATCAGCGAGGAAGGAAGAGGAGCACCTTCCCAACATAGTTTGAGAAGACGGGGCCTGCATCGGTGCTAAAGGAAGCCCTGCACCCTCAGCCCTTTACGTCTTGTTCCCCAAAAGAAGAGGGAAGGCAAAAGTAGCACCACCGCAGTGGGAGAAGAGTGCACCACCTAGCTCCACACTGCAACACCGCACCCATCCCGGGTGACTGCTGCCTCGATGCAAAGATAGAAACTGTCATGCAAACACTGTTGCACCTACAGTGACGGCCTAGCGCCAACCAAATTGCCCCCAGAGAAGAACAAAAAGTAATAAAGAGCTGCGGTGCCCTTCCATTCTCTGCAGCACCGCGTGTTCCTACCTGCGGATGGGGGGAAGGGTTTCCTCTGTTCATGCTGCAAGTTTCTGTGTCCAATTGATGACGGTGACTGCAGCGCCACTGAGCGGTCACATGTTTGCACCGCAAGTGGCCCTGAGTGTCTGAAGAGAGGCCTCACATACCGGCCGTTTCAACCTACTGACACCTTGGTGCAGAGACAGGACAGCCCTGCCACCTGGCCCGGAGAGCCGGTAACGCCCCACCACCTCGCCCCAAACAGCCATGCAGCAGCAGAATGAGGCACAGGCCAGGGGTTTACAGAGTACAGCGTGCCCCCTAGTGGCAACAGGCCACTGCTTCTCTACCTCACAATCGGAGTTCTGCAAGAGGAACATGAGAGCACTGTCTACTGCCTCGGCTTTGTGCAGAGAAACTGGTCATTCCCTACTACGCTCCAGCTGTCCACTAAACAGCTTGCTGTGATGAGAAGCGGCACTGCACCAAGACCATTACCTGAGCAGTGAGTCATACGCAAACCAAGAAAAGAGGCTTCGTACTGCAGCAAGAGACTGTGAGGCACAACAGCCAAAGACACCAAGCCCCAGCAGAGAGCATTCAAGTAGCCCAAATCTGCCTCAGCCAAGAAAGTGACCAAGAGTCTATTTGGAGCCAAGGACGTATAGCATCAAGCAGCCAAGCCGCAAGCCCACGAAAGGTGCAAAGAAAACGTGCGCTGCATGAGCAACCCCCAGTGGCTATTTAATACCACCTCAAGCAAGGAAACTGCACCACATGCTTCCAGTAGTGAACGGAAACCACTGCAAGCTAGAAAACGGGCACGTAAAGTGCCAAAAGAGGGTGCCCACAAAGAGGACTAAGCGCACTAGGTCAGAGGTGCGCAGAAGGCTGCACCAGAGAGCCGATCAGCACAGGTAGCAGTACGGTAGAGAGATAGACCTCTCCGAAGAGAAGCAATGCTGAAACAGGAAGAGGCGACATATGCAAAAGAAACAATTGATGGACGGAATGCTGGACAATGCAAACATTCACCACCAGTCACAAGGATCTGGGTTTAATCCATCATTCTTTTGCTCATCACACCACTCCAGTTTGGACCCAGCCATATGCAAATCAGTCTTGACTCTGTTCCTTGTGGGAACAGTCCAGCCCGAACTGCCACGCTAGGTCCTCCCTGGACCGGAAACAAGCATCCTGGGACCGGTTTCAGGGCATCACCCTTCATCAGCCAGGCTAGCTTAAATCCAGTGGTGTAGTGAGCACGGGACCCACGTCTGGGCATACCATTCCCACTTAGGGCGACATATGCAAAAGAAACAATTGATGGACGGAATGCTGGACAATGCAAACATTCACCACCAGTCACAAGGATCTGGGCGACATATGCAAATGATTTGCATATGGCTGGGTCCAAACTGGGGTGGTGTGGTGAGCAAAAGAATGATGGATTAAACCCAGATCCTTGTGACTGGGGGGTGAATGTTTGCATTGTCCAGCATTCCGTCCATCAATTGTTTCTTTTGCATATGTCGCCCTAAGTGGGAAGGGTATGCCCAGACGTGGGTCCCGTGCTCACTACACCACTGGATTCAAGCTAGCCTGGCTGATGCCCTGAAACCGGTCCCAGGATGCTTGTTTCCGGTCCAGGGAGGACCTGGCTCGGCAGTTCGGGCTGGACTGTTCCCACAAGGAACAGGGTCAAGACTGATTTGCATATGGCTGGGTCCAAACTGCGGTGGTGTGGTGAGCAAAAGAATGATGGATTAAACCCAGATCCTTGTGACTGGGGGTGAATGTTTGCATAGTCCAGCATTCCGTCCATCAATTGTTTCTTTTGCATATGTCGCCCTAAGTGGGAAGGGTATGCCCAGACGTGGGTCCCGTGCTCACTACACCACTGGATTCAAGCTAGTCTGGCTGATGTAGGGTGATGCCCTGAAACCGGTCCCAGGATGCTTGTTTCCGGTCCAGGGAGGACCTAGCTTGGCAGTTCGGGCTGGACTGTTCCCACAAGGAATAGGGTCAAGACTGATTTGCATATGGCTGGGTCCAAACTGGGGTGGTGTGGTGAGCAAAAGAATGATAGATTAAACCCAGATCCTTGTGACTGGGGGTGAATGTTTGCATTGTCCAGCATTCTGTCCATCAATTGTTTCTTTTGCATATGTCGCCCTAAGTGGGAAGGGTATGCCCAGACGTGGGTCCCGTGCTTACTACACCACTGGATTCAAACTAGCCTGGCTGATGAAGGGTGATGCCCTGAAACCGGTCCCAGGATGCTTTTTTCCGGTCCAGGGAGGACCTGGCTTGGCAGTTCGGGCTGGACTGTTCCCACAAGGATTAGGGTCAAGACCGATTTGCATATGGCTGGGTCCAAACTGTGGTGGTGTGGTGAGCAAAAGAATGATGGATTAAACCCAGATCCTTGTGACTGGGGTGAATGTTTGCATTGTCCAGCATTCCGTCCATCAATTGTTTCTTTTGACACAGGAAGAGGCGGGGCCACCCAGCTGCCTACTGTGCAGAATGGCCACCATTGGCCCAGAACTGAGCATGTCATATGAAGTGACCGACCCTGCCAAGCATGCCTGAACGGAGGCAGGAGCAAGCGCTTCGACTGTGCAGGCTCGAGGTGCAAGCACTACGCCCTCGAGCGAAGGAGATGACAGAAAGTGCCCCTCCATCTAGGTAGTGGAGCACAGAGAAGATCCCCGAGGAAGGAATCAGGCCTACAAGAGGTCCATGCAAAGAAGAGCCAAGTCTTACCGAAAGACAGACCTGTGACAGGTCCGCAGCAAAGAAAAGATACAGTCCTAAGAACCAGACATGACCAGCGAGATGTCCATGTAGAGTGAACATGAGACAAATGGCAAGACGCCACATCACTGCGAGGATCCTGGTCGGGAAGAGAGAAGGGCGTGGCACGATGTCACATCACGTAGGAACTTTAAGGAGGAGAAGAGTGTGGCACGATGCCACAGAGTGAACATCCACCACAAGTGCGCGAGATAAAAGGAAGGACAGCAACAAGACCGAGGACTTATGCCACTAACGGAGACGGCATCCATCAACACAAGCCAGCCACAAGGGTGCAGAAACGTCAATGGAGACAGCTTTGCGGGAGGACAACTGTAAACCGCCGTGCGGACCCAACGCTTTACAGTGCGACCCTCCGCTCACCTGTCACCGGCTGCTTGGCAATGATGGCATCCTGGCTAGCAACTGCACTCACCAAAAGATAACCGCAAGTGGCTGCGAAGTCCCTCCAGTCATCCTCACTCCAAGATATCACCATCTGTAACCCAAGTATAAAAAGGTAACCGTCATCATTACCCAGGTGCATCACCAGGACCACTTAAGGAGCATTGCACCACCATAGTGGATCCAAACTCCTCAAACGTCCAGAGACCAACAAGACGTTCTTGGCGCCATGAGAGGCTGGCCACCAAGAAACCCTTTGTGTGACCCCATGAACCTGAAGCTGTCAAAGAGAGCATACTCGACCATTGGACCATTCACCCTTGTGGTTGCAAGAGGTTGGTCGTGGCTTTGGTGGAAATTCTGCAGTAAGCCCTTTGCACGGCCTACAAGAGGCCCCGCACAGCCCACGCCGTAACGTGGCAATCCAGGGGCAAGGGCCTCAAGGGAAGTCCGGGAGAGGGGAATCCCGACAAGAGAGATGCGTCTGCATCAGCTCCACGACAGGCACAGGGAAGCATAGAGGTCGCAGATGGAGACTGGTCATCCAAGTTCTATCCGACGATGGCATGTGAACCGGAGTCCTGACGCCAGCGCACACAGACCCTGAGACATTACCCTTTGCAGCTACAAGAGGGACTTGGTTGTGGTCCTGTTGGCAGTTCCTCAGCGACACCTTCGCGCGGCCTTCAAAAAGCCTGCACAGTCCACGCAGTCCCGTGACAGCCCGGCAGAAAAATCCTCAAAGAGACTCCTATGAGAGAGGAGTCCTAGCACGAGAGGGAAGTCTGAAGCTGCTCCATCAGGGGGCACTTGTAAACATCATCACCTTCAGGGAGGACCATCATTTCATCAATGTCGTCCTCGGTCCTTGCAGGTTAGCCGCCCATTGGAACCTAAGAGCCTTCAAGAAGATCTCCAAAGTAGACTTCACCACCGCTCCAGATGCACCCCTATTGAACTGTGTAAATAGTCTCCAACACCATGAGAGCAGACCGGTCTGAACTATGGGGCAGATTTACAAGAAAGTGACATATCTGTAGAGATGTGTCACTTTCCCTACGCTACCCTGAGAAACCCTTGCGCCACCATAGATGTGCTGTATTTACAATACGGCGCACCATGGCGCAAGGATTGACAGATGCATCAGAAATTCTGACGCATCTGTTGGGGCAAAAGTCACGCATTGCTGGAGTCGTGTCGCAAGCACGACGCAACTCCAGCAATGCATTTTGAGGCCTATTCCCACCACGCTGCGTCACTCCTTACGCCTACTTCAAGCAGGCGTAAGGTTTTGACGCAGTGGTGTCATAGAAGCGACGCAGTGAAATCTTGTAGATTTCACTACGTCACTTTTACGAGGCTTTCCTGCGTGGGAACGCCCACCCTCCATACATTATACCTGACGCAGGTATAATGTGAAGCAGGGCTTTACAACGTGACGCATCTCCCCAGAGGCGTCACGTTGTAAATTGCCCACATTTTTTATGCCGCCGCTTCGTCACAAAAGTGTTGCAAGGGGCTTGTAAATCTGCTCCTTTATCTCCAATGGGGATTAAAACCTCATGGCAGGCGGCCCAGAGATCCTGCAGTGCCGGCAGATGGCCTGAAGAGACTCAGGGCCTCATTCATGAGAACGGTTGCCTAGTTGCATGAAAACAGCGATGCAACGGTTTTCACTGCCCCTTCCTTGAGACAGGATGGATGCGCCGTATTTAATGTACGGCGATCCATGTCGCAAGGAGTTACAGATACGTCAGCAATTCTGACGTATTTATAGACGCAAAAGTGGTGCATTGCTGGGGTGTGTCTAAAAACAGACACAACTCCAGCAATGTGTCCTTTCACATGGGGCTAGCCCCATGTGAAAGGGCCTGCATCAGTCTTACGCCTGCTGTGAGGCAGGCGTAAGATATTGACACAGAAGAGTCCTAGAAGTGTCACAGTAAAATCTCGTAGATTTCACTGCTCCACTTCTAAGACCCTTTACTGTGGGGGAACGCCCGCCCGGCATACATTATACCTGACGCAGGTATAATGTAGCGCAGGGGTTTACAAAGTGACGCATCTGCTTAGATGCGTCATTTTGTAAATATGGCGCAACGTGGCACATTATTTACGCTGCTGCAGCATCACAAAAAGTGACGCAACGGCGGCGTAAAAGTGTTGCAGGCCTTCATAAATAAGGGCCTCAGTGGTGCTGTGTTTTTGTTGTTTGTTTTCACCATAGATTGGACTTTTGTTTGGTTCTTTTCCAATAAAGTTGGGGAGGAATGTAGTGTCCTGCAGGACACATTCTAGTGCTCAAGAGTGTGATGTTATACACTATACACCCACCCAGCACAGGTGTCACCGGTCAGGTGACCCTGATAATAAAAGGGGCAGGGCGCACGTGCCCTGGGCCAGTTATCCAGTACCCTACTACTGTGCCCATGTGTGTCATTCAACAGCGTGTTGGCCTAGTGCCCACCACATCACAGCGCCCCTCTACTGTTTGCAGGGGCGCCTGACTAGGGGAGGACCCAAACCCTAGTGATTTATATTATTAGTAACAGATCTGTTTAACACTTATGCTGACAAATCCCAGACCTACAAATGAGCGATGATACCCACCACCTACAAAAATTAAGCACTGTGAATTCCCCCCCATAAACAGCGTAGATTCCTGCTAATTCATCATGCATTCCTTGTTTTTTTTTGGCAGATTTATATAGCGCAAACTCGACCCGAAGGTATTGGAGCGCTTTACATGAGCACCAGTTACGTTACACAAAGACACATTCATTATTTGGTAGGCGTGGGGAGCTTAAGGGGCAGATTTACAAGCCCCTTGCGACACTTTTGCGCCGCCGTTGCGTCACTTTTGTGATGCAGCGGCAGTGTAAACAATGCACCACGTTGCGACACATTTACAACGTGACGCATCTAGGGAGATGCATCACGTTGTAAAGCCCTGCGCCACATTATACCTGCGTCAGGTATAATGTATGCAGTGTGGGCGTTCTGACGCAAGAAAGAGACGTAAAAGTGACGCAGTGAAATCTACAAGATTTCACTGCGCCACCTCTACGACGCCACTGCGTCAAAACCTTACGCAGCACAATAGGTATAGGCCTTCCTGAGCTTTTCTGCATTGTGCTTGCGACATGACTCCAGCAATGCGTGACCTGTGCGCCAACAGATGCATCTGTCAATCCTTGCGCCATGGTGCGCTGCATTGTTAATGCGACGCATCCATGGTGGCGCAAGGGTTTTTTTGCATGGCGAAGGAAACTGACGCATCTCTGCTATAACTCAGAGATGCGTCCGTTTCTTGTAAATCTGCCCCTATGTGATTTGCCCAGAATCACAGGATGCTGAGCCGACGCCCATGCTCGAACCGGTTCCCCAGCTCCAAAAGTCGGCAGCTCTAACTGTAGGGCTACATCCTCTCATCCTTGGCTTAAGCTACGTAGGCTACATATTCTTAAAAGGCCTCTCACCCTTTATATCTGACTAAAGGGTTTTTACAGGCCCCATAAGGCAGCACAGCATGCACCATGTATGCACCCTGACACAGTCTGAAAGCAGCGGCACCTATTGCCTGCTCCTGTGACTGTTCTTGGGTAACCATCGCAACGCTGACAGCAAAACAAAACAAATGATGGAGTGAGAGGCCAGCGACTTCCGGTCCCACGTGCAAGTCATAACGATTAAGCACTGTGCGAGTTTATATTCCAGAGAAAGCCTTTCATTTTATGAGTCGTCTACGTTATCGCCATATTATGGAAGAGTGCGTGAGAACCCTGAAGGTGGATGGAAGAAATGTTATGAGCTGACGAGGTCTCAGTCAAAAAATATTAAAAAAAATATAGAGTGTATTTAGGTCTGTGCACAGAACGTTCTGATCTCACAGGATGCAATTTTCTCCGCGAACCTTGCTCCATGTTCCCCTGTTTCAAGTGTAACTGATACGTTGCATACCGTGAATCTCGTCTAATGTAGACCATAAACCGGTTTATTTATATAATGTCTTGTCGTTTCTGGGAACGGGCAGGTCACGGAACATCTCCTCCCGGTTGTATGGCAGCGTTACTCTATTCTGTCACGAGGACCTGCCTGGACCCCTCCCAGTTGTAGTCCACACTAAAGGATGGTAATGTAAAATTCGAAGCCAAACTGATTACGTGTCAGTGGTGCCCTTGCAATTAAAAGCCAATCTTTAATTAGTCCACAGATTGCCTTAATGCGGGGCAATTTTCAATGACCGGTGCAAAATAGAAGAAAAAAAAGCGGTCTTGCCCTGATCAGATAAGGTAAAAGTCTGTTTTGCACCTGTAAGGCCATGTAAAATGTGATGCAAAAGTTGACTAGCACAGGTGCAAAGTCGACTCCCCTACAATTTACATAAATATGTTGTAGCAAATATTAGATTTACTTTCTCCAGCCGATGATAATTCTGCAAGTCCCTGATTTACTCAGGGGGCATGGAGATGGACGGCAGGTGAAGTGGACACTCGTAGGCCCTTTTCAAGAACTTGGAAGGGCGACAGTGTCTGTCATAAGTCACCATGCTACGTGATTCAAGCTTTACCTCAGGTAAAAGCCTAACTAGGCCGAAACTGGTCTGAGGTTGCTTATACTGCTGTTCAGAGGGGACTGTGCCTAGCTGCTCAGACTGGACTGTATTGGGGCAGAATCAAGGCTGGTTTGCATATGTTGGTTTGTGTCTAAGGTGGCATGATGGGCACAAATATTGAGTGAGATGCAGCCCAAGGAATTCTAGTGACTGAGAGTAATTCAAACATTCCATCTATCAGTTTTTTGTTTTCTTTACTGAGACACCTTAAGTGCCAGGGGTATGGCTAGACATGGGTCCTGTGCTCACTGTGCCATCAGACTCAAGCTATACCACACTGACAAGGCCTAACTAAGCTAAAACTGCCCTGGGGCTGCTCGTATTCCTTTCTTATGGGACCAGGCCTTACTATTCAGACTGGGCTGTTCCTACTGGACCAGTACCACGACTGAGTGAGGTATGGCTTGTTTCTGTCTGAGGTGGCATGGTGAACAAAAGAGCAATGGACTGGGATGTGGCCCAAGTAATCACCAGTGGCTGGGATTAATTCAGCATTTTAACCCATCACTTTTTTGTTTTCCTCAAGTTATCAAGTGGCGTGGACAGAGGGACAAACCCCTCCCTTCCTCAGCCATTTACACAGCCTTGCTCTCAGCTTGGTTTCTGATGCTGATGAAAGGATTACAGAGTGCTAATCACCTTGAATATGTCTGAGTTGCTCCCACGGGTTTCGTGCTAAATACTTTACTTTATTTGTCACAGTCTCTCTAAATCTTGTTGCTACACAGGAGTTCATCAATAGAGAGACGAATTTCTCCATTCGAGGAGTTGTTTTTATTCCATATGTTTTGTCTTTGGGCTAGCACCCAGGGCTTTAAGTGGGATGAAGAAACTGGGGGGGTCTCTCAAAGGGGCGTGGCCAATGTAATTAAGGGCGTGGCTTAAAAGCACGTAAGCTAAAAATCTGTTCTTAGCATAGTGTGCCGCCCGACTTGTATTTTGCTGTTTCTGTCATTGCATCCAGATATATGACACAACAAGTAACATCATACCTACAACAAGTCAGGACTATTGGCTTTGTCAATGATTGTTAGTTGCATAAGATAAATAGGCAGCAACTATGGCTTGTTGTACATAACATTGAAAAACCTTGCACTTAAAGCCCTGGTGACACCACGACGATGTTGCTGCTCCTGAGTTTCAAAAAGAGAAGGGAAATCCAGAGAGAAAATGAGTCTCTTTAAAGGATTTTCCTTCCCCTACAACGCTCACCTGGCATGACGTCATGCCGTTACTTCTCCACTAGTGAGAAGTGAACACGCCCACATCGATGTGCCTGCTGTCACTGCCGTCCGGAAAAAAACTGACCCTGACCGCCTGTGCCAGGGCACAAAACAGAGCTCGATAGAGACCCGTTTCGAGGCCTCCTTTAAAAAACTGCCAGTGCGCAGCAACTGTGAGATCCGGCCCACTTAAAGCCCTGCTTGCACCTAAATAAAGCGAGCAGCAAGAGAGCCAATTGGTGTTTCGCACCGTCTTGGCACACAGACCTGGGGCTTTTTCAAGGCTCTAGTTGGCGAGGAGAGTTCCCACCTCGTGCAACCACTGCCTGAGTCCAAAATAGTGTCTGTCTGGATTCCAATTATCGTTAGGTCTAGTGGTCAGGGTTCCTGTATATTATGGGTTTTATCAGAGGAAACACTCAAAAATAGTAACCCGGTCAAGAGTCAGGCATCTTCACCGTCTCTGCAGTCTCCACTCTATGGTCACTGTGGTCTCCGTCTGATTTCAAATGCTGGCTTTTGGTCACCAGAGTCACAGTTAAAAAATTCACCTCCCATAGTTCACTGGAGACATTCGCACCATGCTATATAATCGAAGAGGAGATAGTGGGTCATTCCCACTGCTGTAAGGAGCTCCAAAGTTAACCCCTTCCTGGGCTTTTCTCGAAGATTAAGAAAATGCTGGGGCACATGCCTGGCTGCTGGGGTTTAAGACAATATGGCAAATGTTTGAAATGGCACAAAATGTGTACACATGCAAACACCCACAGTGTCGGGCACAATGTGACATCAGGACTCAGTTCACTACAAAGGGAATCCCGGTTTCCGGCTTGGTCTTGGGAAAAGGAAGAAGAGACCACCCTCCCTAAACTTAGTGAGTGGACATCAGGTCTGCAACGCCTATTAGGCTGATATGGCCTCACGGCCCCATCATCTCATCAGCCCCATCTTAATTATTTCTGTGGTCCTTCTCTCCTCTCTAGGCTGTTTACAGATAAACAAGCCTCCTTTTACTTTCTCCTTTTCTTTCTATGCCCCTTCCCAATTTCTCTTTCACCTGCATGGTAAACTGCAGTTTTGTATGATAAATGTCTGGGGTATTGGTGTGAAAGCTGCAATCACATGTCACCCTATTAACCAAAACAGCAGTAGTATCATGTGACATTCCACCTGCAAGAAAATACTCCATGCAAGCGGCATCAGTGTGTAATTAAGGGAAGGCAAAAACAAGGAGATGATGGACGGAGCGCTGAAACTTTTCAGACACTCACCCCCAGTCACAGATCTGGGTTGAATCCATCATCATTCTTTAGCTCACTTCGCCACCCCAGTTCAGACACAGCTATATGCAAATCAGTCTTGACCCTGTGCCTCATGGGAACAGTCCAGCCCGAACTGCCAAGCCATGTCTTCCCTGGACCGGAAACAAGCATCCAGGGACCGGTTTCGGGCTAACATCCCTCATCAGCCAGGCTAGCTTGAATCCAGTGGCAAAGTGAGCAAGGGACCCACGTCTGGGCATACCCTGCCATCTTAGGGCGAACAAAGCAAACACAAGGAGATGATGGACGGAGCGCTGAAACTTTTCAGACACTCACCCCCAGTCACAGATCTGGGTTGAATCCATCATCATTCTTTAGCTCACTTCGCCACCCCAGTACAGACACAGCTATATGCAAATCAGTCTTGACCCTGTGCCTCATGGGAACAGTCCAGCCCGAACTGCCAAGCCATGTCTTCCCTGGACCGGAAACAAGCATCCTGGGACCGGTTTCGGGCTAACAGCCCTCATCATCCAGGCTAGCTTGAATCCAGTGGCAAAGTGAGCAAGGGACCCACGTCTGGGCATACCCTGCCAACTAAGGGCAAACAAAGCAAACACAAGGAGATGATGGACAGAGCGCTGAAACTTTTCAGACACTCACCCCCAGTCACAGATCTGGGTTGAATCCATCATCATTCTGTAGCTCACTTCGCCACCCCAGTTCAGACACAGCTATATGCAAATCAGTCTTGACCCTGTGCCTCATGGGAACACTCCAGCCCGAACTGCCAAGCCATGTCTTCCCTGGACCGGAAACAAGCATCCTGGGACCGGTTACGGGCTAACAGCAATCATCAGCCAGGCTAGCTTGAATCCAGTGGCAAAGTGAGCAAGGGACCCACGTCTGGGCATACCCTGCCAACTTAGGGCGAACAAAGCAAACGCAAGGAGATGATGGACGGAGCGCTGAAACTTTTCAGACACTCACCCCCAGTCACAGATCTGGGTTGAATCCATCATCATTCTTTAGCTCACTTTGCCTTTGGTTTTGCTATGTTCGCCCTAAGTTGGCAGGGTATGCCCAGACGTGGGTCCCTTGCTCACTTTGCCACTGGATTCAAGCTAGCCTGGCTGATGAGGGCTGTTAGCCTGAAACCAGTCCCAGGATGCTTGATTCCGATCCAGGAAGACATGGCTTGGCAGTTCGGTCTGGACTGTTCCCATGAGGCACAGGGTCAAGACTGATTTGCATATAGCTGTGTCTGAACTGGGGTGGCAAAGTGAGCTAAAGAATGATGATGGATTCAACCCAGATCTGTGACTGAGGTGAGTGTTTGAAAAGTTTCAGCACTCCGTCCATCATCTCCTTGTGTTTGCTTTGTTCACCCTAAGTTGGAAGGGTATACCCAGACGTGGGTCCCTTGTTCACTTTGCCACTGGATTCAAGCTAGCCTGGCTGATGAGGCTGTTAGCCCGAAACCGGTCCCAGGATGCTTGATTCCGGTCCAGGGAAGACATGGCTTGGCAGTTCGGTCTGGACTGTTCCCATGAGGCACAGGGTCAAGACTGATTTGCATATAGCTGTGTCTGAACTGGGGTGGCAAAGTGAGCTAAAGAATGATGATGGGTTCAACCCAGATCTGTGACTGGGGGTGAGTGTTTGAAACGTTTCAGCACTCCGTCCATCATCTCCTTGTGTTGGCTTAATTAAGGGAAGGGTCAGTGATATCGCAGAACTAATCAGAAATAATCTGGCAAGCATTAATTCTTCCTCTGTAGGAACAGAACCAAGACTGATACCATTGCAGAAGGAGAAAGTGAACATGTTTCGCTACCCTTCACCTGTCTCACAGGCCTTGGGATCCCTCACTCTAAAAGTGAGGATTCTTTGGGTACTCTTCATTTCAGAATTGTAATTAATCCCACTAGTTAGTGAAGATGTCATAGGGATCATCTTCACTTCACCAAAACACCACTCGTCTAGAGCCCTCATCAACATGATCTACACTAACCTCCTGTTGGACTTGGCCCTCTCTGGATGGTCACCCCCAAACTTTTTTGACATCACCCCTCCAATTTTTCTGACTTGGTTTTTGTTGGCCTTAGGACTCTGTGCACTTTACCACTGCTAACCAATTCTAAAGTGCTTGTGCTCTCTCCTTTAAACATGGTAAAATTGTCTTACACCCAATTGGTGCATTTAATTTACTTGTAAGTCCCTAGTAAAGTTGTACTACATGTACCAAAGGCCTGCAAATTAAATGCTTCTAGTGGGCCTGCAAAACTCATTTTGCCACCCACTTAATTTGCCCTGAAAAGATGTCCAGGCCTACCGTTGCAGCCTGCGTGTGCAGTTTAAACTGCCATTTCGACCTGGCAAAATGAACCTTTTGACAGGCCTAAACCTTCCTTTTTAATACATATAAGTCTTCCCTAGGGTAGGCCCATTGGCTGGCATCACAATGCACTCCTTTGCTTCAAAAAGAAGAAATCCTGAAGTTTTGGGCTCTTCACGACTGCGAATGGGCCCATTCACACCAAGATCTTGGCTCCCATGTCGACTGCCAATGCGAAGCTCAGGTGAACTCGAGTCTTCGCACTATAGCAACCGCTAGCCATGACCGGCAATGCAAGATCTGCACTTCGCGCTACAGCATCGACAGCCTGCGGTGACCGCCAACGTGAACCTTCAGCAACAACCATCCAGACGCCCGACAGAATAATCGCACTACAATGATGACTGTCCACAATGTCCGTCCTGCTGTCCGCGCTACAGCGATGACCATCCGCAATGCTCTCCCTGCTCTTTGCTGCCTCCTCCAGTGTGAACTGGACTCTTCGCACAGTGCTTTGAGAAGATAACTTTTCCAGCAGGACTAACCTGATCCTTGTAACCAGCCTGCGTTCCATTGTGGTCGGCCTGAACTTGTGAGTTTCAGCCAGTTTATCACAACCAGTTAACCACGAGTGCCGATTTGTGCTTTTAGGTGCTATACTCACCTTAAATGTTTGAAATTGCATATCTCCGGTTCTACTGATTGGATTTTAGTCATTTTGATGTTATAAAATGTATGAAAATGTTCTCTATTTTTCTAAATTGTTGTGAGGTTCACTTTATGAGTGCTGCATAAATATCTTTGCATGTTGCCTCTAAGTTAAGCCTGATTGCTTTTCTGCCAAGCTACCAGAGGGTTAAGCATAGGTTAATTTAGTGAATTTTTGTGGTTCAACCTGGCAAGGATTGTGGTGGTTGTTTGAGAAGGGCTCACACCTGCTCAACCAACAATCCAATTTCTCACACCTCCCCAAATCACCCATTGCCAGATTGCAAACACTACACAACCAGGTAACTTGAAAGTGCAAAAGTGCGTTAACCTTCATAAATATGGCCACATTCAAGTCCACTCAGAAAGCTCTTCACTGGTTACCAATTGCCGCAAGGATCAGGATTCATAGTGCTTCTGACCGTATATAAGGCCTTCTGGAAAAAAAAGGCCAAAACACTTGAAGAAACTAGCTCCACACTACACCCCTGTCAGAAACCTCGACCCATCAGCTGAAAACCTAATTCATCAAAACTTGTTCAAACGGATAAAACAGAGAGGTGTGTTTCACCCCAAGATTATGGAGCACCTTCAATCCTTTCTTACGGTTAGAATCCAAGCAGGAGGAGGAACCGACTGTAAAGGTTTAGTTTCAATCCCAAAATCACGGCAGCTGGGTCTACAGGTATTGGATATCCCAGGTTCCATTTAATATGGTTCAGCACCTTTTTTGAGTAGATTTGCAGTGCAGAAGGTGACCACCAAACATGTATCTCGTCTTTTGCTAGACTGCATAATCTCCAGCATTTGTCATCTATGTTGGCAAACATATGTTTTATCTTATTTGGGGTTAGATATAAAAATGGGAGAAATTGCTTAATTTCTTTTTTGGAAATTATGCGAAATGCCCCAAAAATGATGTGAAATTATGTATCTTTATGTGAAGTGCCAATCTGGACTTCTCTGTTATATTTTAGCTTGAAATGTGTCTTTGGGCCATATGTACGAACACATTTTCCCATAGACACAGAATGGATAAAACCCTTTGATACATCTGGCCCTTTGAGTCTATTTTAGATGCAAGGACTCATTTCGCATTTTAAAATAATACAAAATCATGTGTGACTCAAACAACAGTCGTTCGTGTTCAGTATTTATTTATTTTATTTTATTTATAAAGTTTTATATAGCGCGAACGTGACCCACGAGGGTATCAGAGCGCTTTACAGTATAAGAAGAAATATAGAATATATGAATAACAAACATAGAGGACCATGATAATGTAGGACGTTGTACAAAAGATAGTTAATGAACATTAGGTGATTGTGCTAGCAAACATAAATATTATAGCCTCTATTGATACACAGTGGATATAAAATGTATAGATGACCAAGGGGACCCACAGCCAACTAAGATTTTACAATACATACAATTATTGAGCAAAGAGGGCTGTGCTAAAAGTCATACATGCAGTCCATCTGAGATAGGCAATGGTATTCGGCTCTTAAAGATGACTCAGTGACCTCCAATAATTAAAACTTAGGGCATGAATTTGTTCATTAGTAGTCTTTTTACTTCCTTTTTGAATGCGGTAAAGGAAGTGATTCCACGCACTAGTGGAGGTAAAGAGTTCCAGATCTTTGGTGAGAAAGCTCTACAACCAGTTCTCCTTTTATGGAAGGATTGAGGTTTCAGAAGGAAAGTGCTTGCTCTTCGTAGTTGTCTGCAGCCTCCCGATCTTTCCAGCTTTAGAGCCAAGTAGCTGGGTGTATTGTTGTGAATTGCTTTGTGCGTCATGCAGGCCACTTTAAGGTGTATTCTTGCCTCGTAAGGCAACCAATTCAGTGCTTTCAGAGTTGGTGAGATGTGACTATTTCTTTTGGTTCCTGATACCAGTCTAGCCGCAGCATTCAGTGCTGCTCTCAGCGGAGCCAACTTGTATTTGGGGAGACCACAGAGGGTGGTGCTTCCATAGTCTATTCTTGGTAGCACTAGGGCTTGTACTGCCATTTTTAGATCTGCCTGAGGGAGGAAGGGTTTGAGTTTTCTTAATATACTCATCTTATGATTGGCTCCCTTGGTGGCAATAGAGATGTGCGACTGCATATTCATATACTTCATATTCAGTATGCTAGCGTTGTTCCCGTGATAGCTTTATTAGCTGAACAAAATCAACGTGGTGTAATGGTGTAATCTGGAAATTTGCATAGCATTCATAATGTGAAATGCCAGAAATTATGTGGGATTACACTGCTGAAAACAGAATTTCACCATGGTTAGTTGGATACCAATTAAACAATAACTTGTACATGGTTCCCCTGTTTTTCACACTGCAGAGCAGCTTCGGGATATCCCTCCATAACCTTTGCCATGTGGGTTGCTCAAACTCCAAACTTATCGACTTCCCTCACTTGGTCATGTATGGCTTAAGGCAGAGATGTGTACATCTCTGAAAATATTGCATACATTTAGGAAAAGAGACCTTTAGTGAAGTCAAACATTTGAAAAGGCTTATTGAATGGTGTCAAAAAGATTACACCTGCACCTGCATCCCTGTTAACTAAGGAGAGAGCCCAATGTCCAAGTTGACAATATCTTAATGTATCCTTTTTCTCTTATCTAACACTAAATCGCTCTTACAGGCCTCAACTGACTTACTTTTCCCATATAATGAATGTTACCTATGGTCCTGCTGTTCCCATCTTTCCATTTATAGAGTAGGTTGCCCTCCGGTGCAGGTGTAAAATCTGGGATGAAGTGTATTTGCGTGTATGGCAATCTTTGGCCCTCTTTGAGACTCATCCCCTGAAAAACATTGCTTCATTGCACATCATGGTAATGCATTATGCACCTTTATGGTTAATTTCTGATAAAGGAAGTTTGATGGGGTACATTGTACCTGGGCTTATTTCGGAGGGGTTCTTGGATTGTTCAAAAGCAGGTGGATGCACTCAACACATAGGGTTTAGAGTACAGTGGGCACCATGTGCCCAGCACACACCATATAATCTCTGACTGCTGAAAAAGGGCCATTACTCTTGTTATGCTTTACATCTTGTGCCACCTTGTGCCATCCAACCAGAGAAGAACAATGGTGTACCCTGTAGATATCATATTTTGTATCACAGTTTTGTTAGAAATTAGGAACATTTGCTTTCAATGGCTTTTCCGCTCTGGCAATCAAGAAATATTCCTATGGTAGGAGAATGTATCACACCTGAGAAATACATTATGTAAAAAAATTAGGCCAAATTATTCATTTTGCACCTTTTACATACGTTCCAAACACATTAGCTGAATAGGAACACATTTTTTGCAGATTTTGCAGGTGTTTCAAAATATATTACCAGCATGTTTTTTTCTGCAGAAATCCACTAGCTATTCTAACACCCCAGGGTTTGGCCCAAAAGCTTGGAAAATTGTTTTGCTGTAGCAGGAAATAGTGTATGTTCCTGTAAGAGAATTGTTCTGCTTTTCTATGGCTGCTCTCAGGCATACCTTCCAACCTTTTGAGACTACAATGATGGTAAAATCAATGGGTTTTGTGGGATGAGAACTACTGAAATCAATGGAGATGAAAAAATGGTTGGAGAGTGAGGATTGTTTTCACAGCTCGTCAGCTCCTTGAAGCTTTTGGGAGAATGTTTCCTTGTTTAGTGGGTGAAGACGAATCCAAGGACAGTGAAACCCACCAATGAGGATGAGTTTAGGTATGCTTTCAATGGTGAATGTTCTGAGAAGCCGAAGATCTATCCAGACCTAAAAACGGGAAACATCCATTACAACGCAATGCCTTTACAATGCAGTCAATACAACGCAAGTTCCATTACAACGCATTCCATTACAATGCATGCCATTCCAACGCATATCTCTCACTGACCAGCACCTTCCCTGAGGTAAGCACCCAGTGGTGTTAGAATTGTAATTTTTGCTGTAATGGAACATGCGTTGTAATGGCTTGCGTTGTAATGGCATGCGTTGTAATGGAAGTTGCGTTCTAAAAACCGCGTTGTAAAGGTATGCGTTGTGGTAGTTTGCGTTGTAACATCATACATCCCCTAAAAACAGACCCCTGCATCCTATCACACGTTGGGTTTCCTTTGTCTTGAATTTATTTAAAATGTTAATAAATTGCGATCTTCGTCGAAGCTCATGGAGTGTTAAACAGCAAGTGAATTCTGTAGATAAAACAAAAATTACTTTGTTAAACTGTATGACCATTTTAGCCTTGCTTTCAAATATGAAAACATAATGGTGCATCATTTTGGGAATCATTTTGAAAAATATGGCGGAAAGTTGGGTACCTACTCCTGGGGTTTCCAGAAGATCCCAGTATTTTTGTTTGTTGATGCCACATTTTTGGATACTGCATAAAGGAGTTTCCACAGTCAATACATTTGATTTAAGAATACCAAAGCAGGCAATAGGTATTATGCAGGTAGATTGGAATACAATGTTGTGCCCACATAATATGCTGTTTTACATTATTCCAATATTGATTTTTTACAGTTGGCATCAGCTGTATCAAATAAGCATGCACGTTTCACATATTGTGAACAAATTACCCACAGTCAGGGCACCATCACATTGCAGACTAAAAAGTGTAAAAAAGAAAAAAGAATGCATCAGGCCTTTTCCATGTATGCACCCAGGACCTGGAACAACATCCCTGTCTCTATCAAGACTGGACTGCCCCAAAGCTGCTCCGATTTAGGGAAGAGTTGACGATGCACCTCTATGAAAACATGTTATGTTATGTTATTTTGTTTTTGTATAGCGCATATACACCGACAGGTCTCTTAGCGCTTTGGAAGAAGCGGGACAGCGTCAAAGCGGGGAGGTCTCCATGGTATTGAGAGGTCTTATGTCGTATCTAGTGCTTCCCTAAAGAGAATAGTTTTTAGCTGCTTCCGGAAGAGAAGCAGACCAGGTTCTTTCCGAAGGGTATCGGGCAACTGGTTCCAGAGTTGTGGCAGGAGGACCGAGAACGCTCGACCCCCTTTGGAAACCAAGTTACCCCGAGGGCAGACCAGCTGGACGGCTTCTGCTGCAATGCAGTAACAGTACACTTCTGCTCCCAGAACCTAGCTATCTCTCCTAATAATTGGTAACTGTATGCTTGCTTTTGACTCTGCACAGGGTGTTGCTGCCTTTTGGCTAGGTTTGCGCTATGCAGATACACATACCAGCAGCGGCCGGCACAGGTAAACATGGTGGGGCAGGACAGGGTGGGAGGGGGGAAGTCGACAGACTACGGAATAGGTATAATCAAATGAATAAATAAATAATAATACCTATTACGTCGTCTATCGACTTCCCCCCGCCGTGCCTTGCCCCGCACCACCACGCTAACCTGTGCCAGCTGCCGCTGCCACATAACATACATTCAAACATACATAACATTTCAGCCCATTTCTTTCAAATAAGTTAAATTTCACAGTACAGCAGCTACTCAGTACATTTTGCTTCGACTTCCACTGCCTCGCCCCAAGATGTCCCGTTCCATGATGTCTGTAGTGCTCTTCCAGTTATCCAACTGATCATTTGCACTGACAAATCTGCAAAATGGCAGCACAGTCTCTTCAAAGGTCGGTCACTCTTGGCTTGCAGGGGTAAGCTGCCGGGTCACACTGGCCTGTAGGGCAATATGGCAAGGCCAGAAGGGCTGGACTGACAGGTCACTGTGTGGACCAGTTTTCCGCTGTTTGTGGGCCTGTTTTACGGTCTGGTGGGCTGGTTCTTACTGCTGATTTCCCTTATATTATCACAAACATTGCCGCAGCAAGCACAAATACATTCAGTCTCCCATACCTAGGGTGACCAGATTATGAAAACTAAAACATTGTAAATAATAAAAATAAAAGAAGGGCTACCATTTTACATCAACCTAGGGGCACAGAATGAAAGAGCTCATCAACAGAAACACAGAAAAGCCACTAAGAAAATAAATACAAATTTTAATCCCAGTTTCATTCCTGTTAATTAAATTGCTTTCTGTTAACAACTGCTAAATAGTCCTGTTTTGGAACACATAAAAACATGACTGCCTCTGTTTTCAGTAGACCCTCTGAAAGCCGGGACATGAGCCAAATTTGCGGAAATCTGTTGGGACAGCTGGTGAAAACCCGGGGCTGTCCTGCCAAATCAGGGACGCCTGGTCACCCTACCCATAGCGTACAAAACACTTATACAACACATCTTTACAAGTTGCAAATTACACCCCTTATTTGGAAATGTGACCCACTGTTTTAGCTGATTCGCTAATGGTAGCCACTTATATTTTAGTGCCTTTTTTCTGTCCCAGTCCGACCTCTTGTAGAGGTGGAAAGTAGAACTGCCCTCCATTTACAGCAAACAACCGGAGCCGTGCGGTAAGCGCCGAAGAGGTGCCTCCATGAAGACAGGAGTGTCTTCCAAAAATAACCCTTGTCGCCACATTGTTTGGGGAAGAAACAATCACTGCCTGCATGATAAGGGAAACGTCTATTTTTACCACTTACTGTGGGGATTCGGGCTGGCATCGTGTCAAGCCTGAATCAAAGCAAAGGTTAACAGGAAAAAGGTGTCGAGTGACTTTTTTTTAACAGCCATAAACCTGTGGGTGGGTCTCGATCAAAGCGGATGAAGAACAGAGAAAATTCATTACTCTTTCTGATGGTAATGTCACAAGCTCACGCTATTTTTATCTGTAAATTGCAATCAAATTAATAGGTTCCTTAAGTTTGTCAGAAAGAATGTGTCAGGATTAGAATTCCAAATAACTGTAGTTTTACTACAAAAGCTAATCTCGTGGCATAAATATTTTAGGGCTTCATTTATGAGGCCCTTACGCTGCAATTGCGTCACTTTTTGTGACGCTGTGGCAGCGTAAAAAATGTACCACACTGCTTCATGTGTACAAAGTGATGCAGCTAAGACAGATGCATCACTTTGTAAACCCCTGAGCTACATTATACCTGCGACAGGTAAAATGTATGCAGGGTGGGCGTTCCGATGCAGAAAAGCCTCGTAGAAGTGGCGCTGTGAAATCTATGAGTTTTCACTGCGCCACTTCTATGGCGTCACTGCATCAAATTCTTACACCTGCTTGAAGCAGGCGTAAGGGATGACGCAGGCCTTTGCACATGGGGCTTGCCCCATGTGAAATGACACTGCTCGAGTTGCATTTTTGCCATGGACAGATACGTCAGGATTACTGACGTATCTGTAAATCCTTGCGACTTGGAGCACCATACAGTAAATACGGCGCATCCATGGTGTCGCAAGGATGGCGCAGTGAGAAGTGGCACATCGTTGTTTCACCCCAGCGATGCAACACTTTTCATAAATAAGGCCCTTAGTTATTTTTTCCTCTAATTTTGCACTCCACAGAACTTGGGCCCGGACGACTCCCTGCTTATATGAACAGGCTTCGGATAGCCTTAGCTAAGTAATTCCACAGTTGCCCTATTAGCATTTTTATACTAATCAAACTCAATTTTATATATACGAATTCAAGTTTATATATCAGAATTCAAGCATATTTATCAGATATTAGATTGCAAATGATTCAATTTGTACAGTTTCAATAAAAGCCTGATTCAGATTCAAAACTAAGCAATTCCATTCAAAAAGTTAATAAAAAGAAACATATATATATGTCCAATATCCTCTCCTCTGCACATTTAATACCTTACCTCTCCCTAACACAGACTCCCGGCCTAGAAGGACGAAGACCGATCTTGCATATAAAGACATCAAGGATTTACTCTCCTTTTACTCCCTTAATCTAGTCACCAACAAGACTCCTCTCGGTCGAATTCAAGCCATTCACCCTAACCCGAACAGAGAACCCCTACTCAACCTCAGAGTCATAAATAACGACAACCTCAAAAGAGTGAACATCACACAGACGCCTCCCCCCCACTCACAGGGACGACTCAAATGCACACTTCTCAACTGCAGATCAGCCAGTAAACACGCCTCGGATATCTTCGACCTCATTCAATACCAGGAGATAGACATCATCATCCTTACCGAAACTTGGTTGAATTCGGCCTCCTCTCCTATCCTAGATCTCCTAGTGCCTCCTTCCCATGACATAATTCGTCTCGACAGAGCGAAAAAGCAGGGCGGTGGCCTAGCCTGTATTAATCGGAGCACTCTCTCGGTCTCTCACTCCGAGACCTCTGCGCCCTCCTCCAGTGAATACCTCTGTCTCAACATTTTAAGTAATCACATCCCGATATGCAAACTACATACTTTCTATCACCCCCCAGGGGACAATCTCTCCTTCATCGAACAATTACTGGAAATCATCTCCGGTAATGTCGATTCCGCAGTTCCCCAAATCTTCCTCGGTGATTTCAACCTTCATTGGTCTAACCCCAATGACCAAGCTGCTACATGCCTTAAATCCTTCTTAGATGATCACGAGCTGACCCAATACTGTGACAGGCCAATGCATAATATAGGAGAAATCCTGGATCTCATCATCTCCAAAGGAAACACCATATCACTGGATAACATCTCCCCTTGCGACTGGTCTGACCATCACATCATCCTCTTTTACATTAACCGGGAGGTGTCCGCGAGGAAGCCTCAATCGAAGAAGCTAAAGGTATGGAAAAGGGACCTTAGACATATCAATACAACTGAACAAGCAACCCAATGTAAACTTGCCCTTTCCACCCAAGTTGTCAAGCCAGAGGTTCACTTACTTACGGACTTTTACAACTCTACTATCTCAAGTATCATGGACTCCGTTGCACCAATCCAACAAAAAAATGCATCAACAAAAATCTCTAAACCATGGTTTAACGGCAACCTAAACTCCGAACAACGCAACCTAAGGGCAACTGAACGATTTTGGAAATCCAATCCTTCCTCGGATCAGCTAAAAGTCCTCAGAACGGTAAGGAGCTCCTATAACAAACAAATCAAGAGTGCCAAGGCCGACTACCTCAGATCTCAACTTAACCAAGCCTCTAATCGTCCCAGGAAACTTTTTGAAATTGTTAAACAATCGTGTGACGCACCCACTGGGTCTGTCCCAGGACACAACCCACCTTCTTGCGACGCTTTGGCTACGTTTTTCTCTGAGAAATCGAGACTCATCAATATCGAACTGGAATCTAAAAAGGCCTCTCTACCATCCTATTGGCTTGCGCACCCTCCATCCCCCGCTGAGCAGCCCGAACCAGCTAATCTGAGCACCAAAAACAATGCCTCTTGGGACACCTTCACCCCTTTTAGCAAAAGAGACATTAACAAAATTCTTCAGAGTATCAACCCATCCAATCACTTTAATGACCCGCTACCACCCTCCGTCTTCAATGAAATCAAAGAAGTCATCACCCCCCTCTGGACAAAGATTGTCAATGCCTCACTGTCTCAAGGTATGATCCCTGACTGCCTAAAAGCAGCTCAGGTTTCCCCTATCTTAAAAAAACCTAATGCTGATAGTGCAGACCTTAACAACTTCTGCCCTATCTCCAGCATCACTACTCTGGCCAAACTCCTTGAAAAATGTGTCCAATCTCAACTTTGTGCTCACATTGAAAATGTCCAACTCCTAGACCATCACCAAACTGGCTTTCGGAGCGGACACAGCACTGAATCGGCTCTCATTCATGTTTTCGATGACATTTTAAAAATGCTCGACCACAATGAATCCTGCCTCCTGATTCTCCTTGAGCTTTCCTCTGCATTTGACACTGTAAATCACGACAACCTATTATCAGTTCTGGAACACAGGATGGGCCTCTCTGGTCTGGTGCTGCAATGGTTCTCGTCCTTCCTCCACCACAGATCCTAAAGAATAAAGGTGAACCACTCCCTATCCCAGCCCACGCCTGTATCCATGGGTGTCCCACAAGGGTCCGCCTTATCCCCCATACTATTTAACCTATTCTTGGAACCACTTGCAAATGCACTAAACTCAATGAACATTCTCTTCCACATGTACGCAGATGACACGCAACTTTACCTGAAAATCTCCTCCCCTGACAATCTCACATCACTCAACACTACCCTCATGAACACTCAAAACTGGCTAACGGAGAACCACCTCCTACTCAACACTTCCAAAACCGAATTCTTGCTCATTTCTCCTCCGAATCATACCCCCAAGGTAGACCTCTGGATGAACCATCTCACTGCCTTCAACTGCCCCCCGTCATTATTGATTCAGCCAAATCGCTCAGAATCACCCTGGACAAACACTTAAATTTGAAGAACCACATTAGTAAGGTTTGCAAGGGAGCGAATCACCAGATGAGACTACTCAGGAATCTCAAACCTTTCCTCCCACAAGCTGACTTCAAGCAGGTGGTTCAAGCGCTGGTTTTGCCGAGGCTAGACTATGGAAGTGCTACACTATGTGGCCTCCCGAAATATACCTTGGCCCCACTTAAGGCGGTATTGAAAGCGGCGGCCAGACTGACCACGGGCACAAAAAGATCTGCGCACATTTCCCCAGTCCTAAAATCTCTAAATTGGCTGCCTTTTGAAGCAAGAATACAGCTAAAGATCGCCTGCCTGACTCACAAAGTTCTCCATCTCAAAACCCCCAAGTACCTATGCCAAAAGCTAGAACTATCTTGAGGTGGTAGACCCTCAAGAAGTGCTAACACCTTCCTTCTGAAACCACAGATATTTCGCAAAAAGAGAACTTGTCAAAGAGCTTTCTCCGGCTCCGCTCCACGGATCTGGAACTCTCTCCCGCCTGAAATTCGCAGACTCACCTCATCGGTTGCCTTCAAAATGGAAGTAAAACGATTCCTTATGTGCAAGTTCTTACCCTAATTGTGCTCCGATCATTTGCTTGAAGATACTGGACTTACACCCTCATTTCCTGTACTGATGTATTATATCCCCTTACCTAATCTTTTCTTCCCCTCCCAGTCCCGCTATTTAATTTTTTTTATTTTTATTGTGATGCTGTGTTGCACCCTTTGTAACTGTTTCCTTTGATATGTATTTGACGCGTGCCTAACCCTGACCATCCGTAATTGTGAAGTGCTCTGATATCCCTCGGGATCATGTTCGCGCTATATAAAACTTTATAAATAAAATAAAATAAATAAATAAATAACTGATTTTGAAAAGAAAGGCACTGCTTTCTTTCTTAGATAATAGTAAGTGCAAGTGCAACCAGCGAGGCAAGATGGCGGTCGCTTGAGACCGTAGGCGCACACGGAGCACTAAGAGCCAGAAGAATTTTAAAAAAATGCTGCACTAGTGTAATCGGGGATATGACGGACGAGTTTCTCAGCCTGGACTCACACTACCCCCACGGACCGGTAGAGATTACCTACGACTGCTGGGAATGGTGATTGGGCTCTCTGTTCTGCGACACATTGCAAGGACAACTGCGGGAAGTGCCAAAGCTCATCCAGAAGGCTCTTACCTGTCGGAGGCTCCTGACGCTGGGGCTGATTCGGTGGAGCCATTCGGGAGTGCTGGACCTGCCGAGATGGGTCCCAAGAGTGCGGCCGGGGCTGCCAAGACTAGGGCGGTCAGACAGCTGCCAGGCGGGATGGCAGTGTCGGGAGAGGCGGCTGCGGCCACGGATATTCCGGCCCCGACCTTGGGATCTCCAGCTCTAACTCCGCGGCGAGGACGCCGCGGTGCAGTGGTTGACCCGGATCCAGGAAGAGGAAGAGGCGGGACAACGCAGAGGGGACGCCCGGCCGGCCCTACCGTGATCGACCTGCTGAGAGCTCCTCCCGGGAGACCAGTTCCGGGTCGCGAGGAGAAGCTTCGGGACAAGGCTTCCCCCGACACCGTGGCAACCATAGAACATGTCGGAGACTCACCCATGCAGGAACTAGGAGACTCAGCTCGGGGAGATCAGACCGAGTTGTGCGCGGTGGAGAACGGTCATAATAACGGGTCGGCTAACTTGGAAGGTAGGCTCGGGGGGCTCTTACCTCAGCAGTTGACTCCGAATCCCACGGGGGGCTCTAAAAACCCTATGACTATTTCAACTGTACAAGCAGCTGGGGGGGCCCAGATGGACCCGGCTAAGACAGGATTTGCAGCTGCGGACAGCAGGGTCCCTGGGGCACAAGTAGATAATCATGGCACCACGGGTATCCATCTCCAGGCGCAACCAGTCAATGTCAATTCTGATTATCAAGTTTGCCCACATGAAATTAACCCCAGTGGGGCCCTCGACAGTGGTAGTCAAATAGAGCTTGAAAAGGAACCTAGCGACTTTTTCTTCTCTGTATCTGATGGGGATGAGTGGTCTGAGGATTCCTCTGTTGGAAGCACGGATCTAAGTCATAGCGATGTGGAGGTAGCAGGTGGCACTAAATGTAAAACTGTGCAGAAGAAAAAGGAAAAAAAAAGGCAGGGTGGGAAGGATTTGGCTTGGGACTATACCCCTACGAATCAACTGTCTAATCCTATGCTTACTTCCCAATCCGTTTCTGATCCATCCGAGACAACCTCTCCAACCTTAGATGCCATCTTTCAGGCCATCTCTATGCACCGCGAGGAAACTCACCAAGATAGTCGCAAAACCCACCATGCCATGCGCAAGATGCAAGGGGTTGTTCGAAAATTGACAAAAACTTGCAGTGTATTTGGAGAACGATTAACTGACCTTGAGTCCAGGATAGTCACTACAGAATCTGACCTAGCCTCAAATCTTGCGCTGGCAGGCTCCCATGATGCACAGTTGGTGGATGTTAGATGGAAGCTGGAGGAGTTCGAGAACCGCCAGCGAAGGAATAACCTGCGGGTCCTTGGGGTGCCTGAGGGGGTTGAGGGGGACGACATACGGTTATTTGTGGTGAACTTGTTACGAGACTCCTTGCCGGAATTAACTGAATGGAATTGGGCACTTGAGATTCAGCGGGCCCATCGGGTCCCCTTTGTTCAGAGACAGCCTGTCAGGGCGGGGGGCTTCCCCCGAGCCATTCTGGTATATTTTGGCAACTTTTTGTTGCGCCAAGCCGTCTTTGAAAAAGCAAGACCCGATGCAAAAAGATCTAGTAACGAGATTACCTATTTGTTCGCCCAGACTTCTGCCACTCCACTGTTGAAAGGCGGTGGCGATTACGGCAGCTTATCAAACCATTTCAGGATAAAAAGGCGCAAGCCTTTTTAAACAATCCAGCTCGTCTCAAGGTGATCTTTGAGGGGCAAACAAAGTTCTTTACATCAAAAATAAAAGCTAAGGAATTCCTGGACGGGCTCTCCAGCTAGGTTCAGGCTTGCTATTATGAATATTAGGAACTATATAATGTGGGAAGCTACAGGATGGCAACCCCTAAACACATTTAATTCTTTATTTCTTTTGAAATATCCTGGTGGAGGCACTATGAATATGGGTACGTCGGCTGTAGGATGCAGCATCTTATGAAGGTCCCACAGTTAGGGCTCTCACGCTCAGTTGTGTAGCACATCCATCGCAATCAGACTCATGATTGAGTCTGCAGGCCTCACGCGGGGAGGTGGGGGTGTTCGGGAGGGGGCGGGTTGCTAAGTGGGGGGAAGGGTGGGGAAGGGGAGGACAAGGTGGTGGGTTAAAAGCAAGGGGAAAAAAAGCATGTCTAGAAACAGTAATAAAATAAGGAGACAATCAAAAGTGATAAATAGATGGCTGAATGAGAAGCGAGATCTTATTGGGGGAAAAAGCTTGAGAAGGTCCCATGGAGGAATTCGAAAATCTGAGCCCAGTGTAAGATGGGGAAGATAACTATTTGCTCATGGAACATTGCGGGGCTGAACGACCGGGCAAAGAGAGTAAGATTTGCTGAACTTATCAGACTTAATCACGCTGACGTAATATGCTTACAGGAGACACATATTCCTTGGCGGAAAAGGAAGTAATGAGAATTACAGGGTATAACCTGTTGGCATGTACCACTCAGACATCTAATATACGCGGTGTGGCTATCTTAGCAAAGACTTCTTTGGGTATGGCCAAACGTAAATTAGTGGATGCCCTGGGTAGATGGGTGATCATTGAATTAGCCATGGGTGGCACTGTTTGTGCAATTTATGGATCTAATCAGGATGATCCTCAGATATTCGAGGCTTTGGAAGTTGAACTGGCCACTTGGTCGACCCCTTTGATTCTCTGTGGGGACTTTAACATTTCTTTGGATGTTAGACCTGGGAACCAAGGGCCTGGGGGGTATTCAGGTCGGAAGCCTCGGGTGTATAGGGCATTTAATTCTTTAAAAATTAGCCATGGCCTGGTCGACATATGGGCTACAAAGAATCCGGCCAACCCCGGCTACACGTATTTTTCCTGTCCGCACAAATTATATGTTAGGATCGACTATTTTTTTTGTACAAAGGATCTTGTAGGGCTAGCCGGGATTTTAAAACTTCCTAAAATAATTTCTGACCACAACCCTCTGATACTAGAACTTGATATTGCTGGTTTTAAGAGATTACGGAGTAAATGGACCTTTGATAGGAAACTTCTTGTAAATAGTGCGTATGTTGAATACATGAGGAAGTGGGCACAATAATTTTTTGATACAAATAGGTTTAGTGCTAGTAGGGGGGTTGTATGGGATTCTTTTAAGGCCGCCTTCCGAGGTGAAACCATCTCTTTTGTTATTGGGGCAAGGAAGCAGCAAGAAAAAAAGAATCAACAATTGATGTGGGATCTAGCTAGGGCCGAAGAAGAGCATATTTCGCTGATAGCACAGGGACATGAGGGAGGTCAAACTCAGTGTCAAATAATCGCACTGAAAGCAGAGCTAACTAACTGGCTAACGCAGAAATCTGCTGAGGAGTATCAATCTCATCGAAACAGTGTTTATGAAACTGGGGAACAAGTTGGAAGGAGGCTAGCGCTTTGTACTAGGCAGAAGATATCTTTTAGTGCTATATCTGTGATTAGGATAGGGGGGCAAGCCTATACTCATCCAGAGGACATAATTAGAGGTTTCCAAAATTACTACCAGGTCCTGTACCAAGATGACAGTAATAAAAGCAGAGAAGAGGTATCTCAAGGCATGGCAGAGATGCTTGCCGATATTAACATTGGAGAGAGGCTGGATAGGCATACTAGAGAGGAGTTAGAGGCAGAAATTACACTCGAAGAAGTGCAACTCGCACTCTCTGGAATGGCTACAGGGAAGGCGGCAGGCCCTGACCGGATACCTCTTGAGGTGTACAAAATTCTTGGACCAGTTATAATACTCATGCTCTTGGATCTGTTTAGGGGTGTACAGTATAATGGGACTTCCCCTGAGTCTTGGAAAGAGACCGCCATTATAATTTTTCCCAAGAAAGGGAAGCCTGTGGATAATCCATCTTCCTATCGGCCGATCTCTTTGATCAACTCCGACACCAAAATGTATTCTAAAATTCTGGCTAATCGGCTAGGAGGGGTCATAGAGCATCTGGTATCCCCATGGCAACACGGGTTTATCCCAGGTAAGGGAACAACAGATCATACCCGTAGGGTCATCTCTCTTTTTGATATTATAACCGGGGGGGGGGACCAGATGGCTATGATCCTCCTGGATGCCGAAAAAGCCTTTGATCGGGTGTCTTGGGAGTTTTTATGGCAGATACTGGAACTGAAAGGCTTCGGCCCTCGGATCATAAAGGCTATTAAGGCAATGTACTATCAGCCAAAAGCCCGACTTCAACTTATGGGGAGGCAATCTGGTAGCATTAATATATCTAGGGGGACTAGACAGGGCTGCCCCTGCTCCCCCATTTTATTTGCTCTATATATTGATCCCCTAGTATCTAAGTTGCTACAGACCCGGAAGATTAAACCTATAATTACCGGTGGGTTTGAGACAAAAGTATTGGCCTACGCCGATGATATCGCGGTGGTAACCCCTAATCCTGCTGAGGCAATAGTAGAGATTAGTAGGATTGCTGAGGACTACGGTTTTCTATCGGGGTATGCGTTGAATGCTGGGAAAACTATGGTACTATGTACTGATAATATAGTTTTTAACGATCCCAAGAGAGTAACCTCCGCAGTGTATCTCGGGGTTCGAATAAGTGTCATGGTGGACGAGATTTGTAGGATTAATTTTGATCCCTTGATAAAAAATATTGGGGATGAATTAAGGAGGGTCAACGGGTTACACTTATCTATTATTGGGAGGGGGAATTACCTAAAAAGGACCATGCTACCTAAAATATTGTATCTGTTTCGGGCAATTCCGCCGGCCTTAGAAGACAATCTATTGAGGGCACTGGAATCAGCCTTCTCTAATTTTATATGGCAATATGGGAAGGTCAGAAGAGCATTGCGGTATTTAGCACTACCCCAAGACAGGGGAGGACTCGCAGTCCCTAATATCACCTTATATTATTGGGCAGCACTTTTACATCAGATGACCACCCTTTTATCGGTGAATCATACTAGGGAACCAGTACAGGGCGTAAAAATACCTACAATTTATGAACTATCGATAGGGAAGGAAGCCTCTGGGCTGTTACTGAGACAACTCGAACCCAGTTATTATAAAAAGGTACGGTTTAAAGTGATATATAGCGCATGGAAAATTTGGAAGCAGGTTTCTAAATTTATGGCAATTTCTAAATTTTCTAGATATACCCCCCTGTGGCGCTCGCCTCTATTGCCATACCTGGCTAACGATGATATGGGGAAAAAGTGGGAAAAATATGGGGTAGGAACAATAGGGGATTTTTGTGGGGGAGAACATGATTTTCAATTCTCGAGGCTACAACGGGTGTTTGGCGTTTTAGATAACCATTATTTTAAATTTGTCCAGATTAGAAATATTCTTACTTTATGGAGTCCTAGGATTAAGTTAGATAAGATTCCACTTTTGGAAGCAGTAACCAGGGAATCGAGCAGAATCAGAGATTTTTATAAAATACTTCTTGACAAATGCCCCGACGACCTGGAAAAAACTGAAGCATCCTGGGCAATAAAATTGGGAAACCCGGATGTTGATATCTATATGAGTCTCTCCTTAACCGCCAAAATCTTATTATCTTCAAACTTAAAAGCTCAACTCTATAAAACTATATTTAATCTTTACTTCACTCCTGCTAAACTTTATCTTTGGGGGAAAAGGGCTGACGATAAATGTCCTAGATGTGGGTCAGGACCTGCCACCTTGATTCATATGCTATATGATTGTGATAAATTGGCTCCATTGAAAGAAGGCCTGCTGGGCTTTTGGGAGGAACTATTTGGTCTTAGACTAGAATTAACCCCCACTCTGTTGGTCCTTGGACACGATAGTGCCTTGGGTCTTAATACTGAACAAAAATATGGTTTGTTTTTGGGGGCAGCGGTATTTAGGATACTATTAGCCGCTAGGTGGAAAGATGCTGAGCCACCCAGTTTTCATATGTGGCTTGCGAGGCTCCTCGGAATTTACAAACAAGAGCTGGCAATTTATGCCTGTAGGGGCAAACAGGCTGGAGCCCGAGGGAGGAGGATCTGGGCTCATATGGCCGAATGGAGTAGAGGCACAAGGAGGGAGCAGGGGGCTTAAATCCAGCTGTATCCCATTGCGAACGCCCGGTCAATGTGGCTGTGGCCGTGGCTCTTTTTGCTTTATAATTTGTATAATTTTCATTAAGCTGTATCGAAATGTCTGCTGTTTTATTTGATCTTCTCAATCTAATATTTATTTACAGGTATTATTCCCTTTTTCTTTGTTTTTGTTGTTTTTTTTTGTTTTTTTGTTTTGGTCTCCTTCTTCTATGAATCTTATGTAATTGTAATTATACTTCTGGATATGCTTAATAAAAAAAATAAAAAAAAAAAAAAAGTAAGTGCAAGTGCATACCAAGGACAGGCAAATGGTAATGTTTTATAGGGCAGGACATTTTATTGGAAAAGATAATAAATGTGGTGCTAAAAGTTTAGGGCACAATAAGGAGTTCTCCATCATGCGATCTTCATCAATTAATAACTGCTAGATTCATTCCCACGAGTTCCGAGGGGTGATGAAACCCTTAGTAATAACAATATTTGAAAGTATAATTAAAAATAATTAAAATGACAAGCAAAGCATTTGCAATTCCTTGAAGCATTTGAAATTTAAAAAGTTATATATTGTGTCAATGGTTGCTAATTAAAATATTTTTTGCTAAAGGCTTTTTTGATGGGGGCACCCAAAGAGGAGCGGGTAGGTCTATGTTTGAACTTGGCACTAATGGTAGTGAAATTCAGTGATAGGGATACAATGCCTGGTACCATTTCAGTAGAAAACGGCAGCAACAAAAACCTTCGTTGGCCAAGTTCAAGCCTACGATCCACTTTAGGATACCCTCACTTGGTGTACGCCAATCCTAGATATGGGACATAAGACACCCTAAATCTTAAATTATTCTAATTGTCTGCTATGTTTTTTTGTCTGTCATACCCTCAATATCCTCTTTAAACCTACTTTGATGTCCTTGCTGTCCTTCGGTTAGGCCAGCCATGCCCAGGGATTGAACCAGTCTCAAAGCTTGGCCCAATAAATGGGGGACCTTCCATTCCCTTTGTACTTTTGAATGACGGGTGGGGTAAGCATGGATCCAATCCTACAATTACAATATTCCAGTCTGTCATTATGTTACAAACAATGGCCAAAACGGAATCCTCCCAGGCACGCAGAACTTGATAACATAACCCCCAAGCCCCTTGATGAGCCTGATTATAAGAGGTTCCTTCTAAATGCAATAATTATTGCACTCAATAAAATTCAACACTGAGGTGTTGGGAATTTATCGGATTTATTGATTATCGCCTGTTCTTGCTTTTGGGAATAGCATCTGGATTTTGCTTCCTGCTGCCCCCAAATCCGCATGTCTTTGAAAATGCTGGACCCCATTCCCCTTGATAAATTCCGACAGGTCTGATCTGCTGAAATTTAATGATGGATACAAATTTTATCGCACCCGATAATTCCCGGGTGTGATAAATCACACCAGTTGCAGTTGCAATCTCTGTGGAAATAGGTGTTTCTGCAGGGATCAAAATTTAACTAGTCATATGTAATCAGACCCTTGCAGTACAGACACTTCTGTAGCTTGCTGACAGCCATAGTACACAAAACACCCACCATTAGATCACAGTTTCGTTCATCTTATATATAGTATCAGGGGTGGTAACACGGGTGTTTTGAAGGGATGACTAAGGGGTCCACCTGGACTCGGATGAACACCTAAACATGTTACATTTGTTGTTGTTCACAAATGTTCCCAATGGCTTTTCATATGCAATTTGGGTACCTAAATGTGGTGGTTAAGATGGTGGACTAAGGGGCTTATTTATGGGATTTTGATGTAGAACAGCTCAGCAAGGCACCTTGCTGCGCTGCCTTACCCCAAAGTGAAAGGGCAGGAATGCACTGTATTTAAGCAATACTGTGCGTTCCTGTCCTTTCTCCCTGCGTTGGCGCCGTTTTGGCAGCCTAGGCCCAACATAGGCACCCTTGCACCATGGTGCTACGTTGCCTCCGTTGCATCCAAGATTGTTTTTGTGAAGGAAGGGGTGTTTTCCTCTTTCTATGTGTGCTGCAGAATGCCGCACACATAGAAAGAGGAAAAAACACAAGAAATAAACCCATTTCTCCTCGTTATGCCTCACCTCAGGACGCATACAAATTTGAAGCTTCCTTAGGTGTACATCACTTTGTGAATCTGGGGCAGTGTCAAATTCCATGGGTATTGCGTGGGAAAACCCATCGCAATGTACATGGAATGCCTTCCGGGCGCTGAGTAAGGCGACACAGCAATTTGCGCCACATCTCCTCACTCATGATCTATGAGGCCACTCAAAGCCACACAGGGTGGTTTTGCGTGGATTAATAACTCAAAATGAGAGCCCTGGGTCATGCATGTACCACTTTACGTGGTGCATAAGTGACTCAGGGCTCTCATAAATAAGCCCCTTAAGGGGCCTATTTAAAAGCCCCTTGCGCCACCAGTGTGTCACGTTTAATTTGGGGAAAATTGACACACTGGTAACGAAGGGGATTGTAAATAATCCCCTAAGTGTATAAATAGCATTTTGAAAATGCCCACTACAATACCACATTTTGAAGGTGTAGAGGAAGGGATACTTAAACATGAAAACATATTTAGCATGTGGAGAAAAAAAAGAAAAGAATGCACATTTGCAGCTTAACTCTAACCCAAAATACGGGATTTTCCACCAAAAGAATGTCCACTCATTCTTAACTATCTGCAATAATTGTAGATTTATGTGTGCAAAAAAAGGGTTTCAGTGAATCCCTAAAACGTTCTAACTCCACAATAGTAGATGTAAACAAGCACGTGGCAACTAAGATGACTCGGTTTTTTGTAAATCATACCCTTTGTCACTGTAGGAAAAAACACAAAACCAGGAAACAGCAGACATTAAGTTCAACAAATGTCAGAGAGTGACTGTGTGTGCTGTTCGAGAGAGTCTTTCTAAATCAGAGGCAGGAAAAGATATTCATCAAGAGGAGACATTTTCTTCCCTACTTTCAAGTGCACATCTCTTCCATAACTGTCAATGTTTGACAGCAAGGAAAGTGACATTTCGGTCGCCGTCATCTCCTCCTCCGTATACATTTGCTACAATTACTGCTTATCAGGAAAATTCAATTTCTATCATTTTTGTGATTAAGAGATTTTAGTAAGTATCCATTAAGGGCCATATTTACAAAGATTTGGTTTGCATCACTTTTTTGTTCGCAGACCGTAAACAAAATTCAGATTGGTATTTATTAAGTAATCCTACCTTGTTTAAAAAAAAAAAAAAAAAGTAATGCAAGGCAGCACTGCCTTGTGTCACTTTGCTAAACTAAAGTATACAAAAAAAAAGTGATAGATGGAACGCTTGAATTAATCTCAGCCACTGGTAATCACTCGGGCCGCATTCCAGTCCTCCGTTATTTTGCACACCTTGCCACCTCAGTTGGGACCCAGCCATCTGCAAATGGGAACAGTCCAGCCCAAACTAACAGGCCAGGTCCTCCCTGAGTTGGGATGCGGCCCGAGTGATTGCAAGTGGCTGAGATTAATTCAAGCATTCCATCCATCACCTTGTTTTTGTTGCGTTACTTTGCATCAGTGAGGCTTTCCATGGGTGGTGTTTGGGCATTCCCATGTATCCACCCAATGATTTAGCCACAAACCCATATTTACAAAGAGTGATAGATCTGGGTTGCGCCAAAATGGTGCGCCTCAGTGCAGCTGACGCAATGAGGAGAAATATATTTATTTCTCCTCTTTGTTTCCTCATTGCTTGTGTTCTGCATTCCATGGCACACTCGCAAAAAGGAAAAAGCCTCCAAGGATACTGTTTGTGCAGGAAGGTCCCCCTTCCTGCACAAAATCCATCCGGGTCATAACCAAGGCGCCCTTGCACCGTGGCACAAGGGTGCCTGCATTGGCGCTATATAGCCCAAAGTGCGCCTGCACTGGGAGAGAGTAGAACTGTGCTATTTCTTTAAAAATATGGCATAGTTCTCTTCCTTTCAAGCAATGCAGTGCAGCAACTTCTCTTGCTGCACTGCAAAGCATAAAAGGTTCATAAATCCAGGTCTACATCTATTTTCAGCTGATAAACCATGCATGTGACCTTAAAGTGGTTTTAACAAAATAGATGGATCTTCCGCTCTTATTTGAGCCTGTTAATAGTTAGTCCCAAAATATACTACTTGAATGCTAGGCTTTCTATTCTCATCCTTTAGGTTAAGATCAAATTTAGTAGCCTTTTCATTTCCATAACTTCCACTTAAAGAGCCAGTGACATTCAGGCTTTTTCTATCGAGATATATATGGATTTTTATGACTTGAGGGTTGTCCTTCATGCCTACTCTGCTTTTCTTCATAATGTGGACTCAGCATCTTTCTTTGCAAAATCTAACGTCTTAATAGAGCAGATATCATAACTTCTTTTTAAAATCATATTGAGAATATAACATTGGAGCTAAAACATTACAACTATTACGACAAACCTTGCCTCCTACAAGTTGTTTTTCCTCAAACCTGCACTATGATCCGCTATTTCTTTGTATTGTAAACTTACTTTTAATAACTCCAAAACTCACAGGCTCAGAAAATCCTATTAAAGGGAAACAGAGAGACACAGTTTGAGATAAGCCTCACTTAACCTCTTAGAACTCCACCTTCTCCGCACCGATGCTACTGACCTCCGAAATCCCAACTCAATCCCTTCTTTCAGACCTCTTAAAACATCTGGAGTGCATAATATTTTGTGAGTGTGAATTTATTTCACTTACAAGTCAGGGGCATATTAGCAAGACCGGCGATAAAATTATCGCCGTTTTAGCGGCAGGAAACTGCCGCTAAAACGGCGATAATGGGCTTGCTAATATGCGTTATAGAATTCAATAAAGCCCAGGTTAGATGTGCAGGACATCTAACCTGGGCTTCTATTGGAATTCTATAACGCATACTAGCAAGCCCATTATCGCCGTTTTAGCGGCAGTTTCCTGCCGCTAAAACGGCGATAATTTTATCGCCGGTCTTGCTAATATGCCCCTTAGTTTTTAGCTATATTGAGAATACTACCGATGCCTCAATGCCCCTGGCTTGTGACTCTTTCCAAATCCAGATCAGTACCTGCTTCCTGACAATAGTGTTTGGGCTTAGATTGGGAAAAGGAGGAGGAAGTGAATGTCAAATAGTACAGTCATTGCATGCATTACTGCTTTCAATATGAACTTCTGGAGTTCCAAAGAATCCAGGATAATACTCAGTGTATCTATAGTATTGGTGCTCTCCCCTCTCCTCTTCACTGTCCGCGTATAGGTCCCTTGTATCTTCCACTGATCCAGTCAGAACTGAGCACTGAGATATTATGCAAACAACACTGCCGACACAAAACAGTTGAAGCAACTCTTTTTCAAAAAACGTACTTTAAATGAAGGAGATCCTGGGCCTCATTTATAACCACTTTTGGCTGCTGGAACGTCACTTTTTTGACGCTCCGGTGGCGCAATGTGCCCTGGCATGTTTACAAGGACACGTAAAGACACTTTACGTGGCTTTTCATGGCCTTGGAAATATGTGACCCTTTCACGCAGAACACTGTGTGAAAGGGGCGTTCCATGGGTGTTGCTGTTGGTGTGCCCACACAAAACACCCATGGAATCTGAAGCATTCCCAGATTTACGAGAAATCCTAAACCTGGGAATGTGTTAGAATCTAACGCCACCCCAGGGGTGGTGTTAGGGAGGCGCAACAAGGTGAAATGTTTTCATTTCTCCTCCTTTTTTTTTCTTAATCTATGTGTGCTGCATTGTGCAGCACACATAGAAAGAGGAAATCGCCTGAATAGATTGATTTTTGTGTAGGAAGACAGATGCCTGCGTTGGTGCATGGCAGCCCATTGTGCACCCGCACAGGGGAAAAGGACAGGAATGCACCGTATCTCATAGATACGGCTCATTCCTGCACTTTTGTTTTGACAACAAGATTTCTTGCGGGCTGCTCTACGCCAAAACCTTATAAATGAGGCCCCCTGTATCTAAATTATTCCTTTATTAAAAGGGATACTTTTTTGCATAGATTTTTGTTAGAAAATGCTTGCTGTTAACTGTAATTGAAGGGAAACTCGGAGCACAGTTGATCAGTTTGATAGCACAGCATTTCTTCAATCTTGTGCTCATCCACAGGTTGATCTGTAGGCACTTTATTTCAAAAAGAACAGTGTATTACACCGTAGCCCATGTACGGAACAGGACGGGTTCGTGCGCGACGATAAGGATTCTACATATTCTACTAAGAATGTACATGGGCTACGGTGTAATACACAGGATATCACAAAATTATTTCAAAAAGAACAGTGTATTATTTTGTGATATCCTTGTGATATCCTTGGACTCCTTTGGGAAAGTGTTTTGGGACAGCAAGATATCATTGAGGCGCTCCACATAATTTTTTCTGGTGAATTGTCGTGTATACTGATTTATCAAATTCTGTGGAGAGTCTTATGCAGTCAACACAGACATATAAAGGAACAAACCAAAGAGGTTAATCGCTGTTATATACCTACGGTTATAAAACATTGAAGGCATCTCTTACAGAGTGTTCCTTACTAGTGATGTATTTTTTGCCCTGAGGAAGTTCCCTATATGGGAATGAAACGCGTTTGTCATTTTGCTGTCCTGTAAATATATAATAACATATTTCGTTTTGATCTGGTGTTGATATTATTTGGTATTTCTTTCTAAATTAGTCTTATTTGTATATTTGATTGTACTGTGTGGTTTTGTTTTAAAACAAGTTTTTGTTGTTTTCTTTGGTCCTGCAACTCATAAATCCGAATATTTGAAAAAACTTACTAACTGAAATGCCAATCTTGTTGCGCTATGTTTGTTCATGCGTCTTGACTGCTTCCAACAAAACTATAATAAATATATATGAAAACCTAATTACGAGCCATATTCATACCATATTTTTCTTACCAAACATCCTACCACAAAAGATATTGATGCCAATAAGTCAAACAGTTACCTCAAGTTTGCCGGTTAAGACGAAAACCTCGTGGAGATGTAATGTAACAACCCTCGCGTAAAGCTGCAGAGAAACAATAAAGAATCAAGATTTGCTCCCTGCTACCACATGTTTCCCAGACCTAATATGCCGGTGCAACAACTAAAGAACCTCCTACTTACTTTGACCTCCTTTCTTCGTTCGGAACAAAAGTCCTCTGTGTGGTTACTTTCACCCGTAATGCATTTAAATGCGGAGGCAACGTCAGACTCCCGCGTAAATCAGTAATAAAGATGAAGAACAGACTACCCGAACACTCTATCACGAAGAAGATACAACAGTAATGTGCAGCTGAGCTTAAACTGTCACAACAGAAAATTATAAACATTGAATTAATCCACCAGCGTCATAAAAACGAAAAAAACTAAGATGATTTATTTGAAAAAATACGTAACTCCCCAATAGGCCACCCGAACCCAATACGTATAAAGTAACATGTGCTCCACGAACCAAATGAGCTAAATTGCTAGTGATACTACCGCAGCCAAAGAATCACGTATAAACCATGCTTATTATACCAATGTAGTAATAAGACTAATCCATTAAACTTTATTATACAAGCATGTATGACTCACGTGACGCAATCTACCCATGAAAACGAAAAATATATAATAAAATGCAAGATGTAATAAACTATCATGCAATATGTAGATAAAAGGGATCCAGCTCCCTACTCCTTAATATCAAAATCTACCACGTGATAAGCTTGAAATCATCCCAAATCCAATGTGGTAATTCAAATGCAACCCACAATTGATCAATTTTCACATATTAACAGTTGCTAAACACATTGTTTACAGAAAGCAGACCATTTCCAACTTGTCATTCAGACCATGCCGCACAAGTGTGTTAAGAGTACGTATCCAGTAAGTTTCTCTTTGCGCTAAGCGTCTATGCGTATCCATATGTGGGGTGACCATAATTTTCTCTAATATGGTAAATCGTAACTGTGGTATGGTATGTTTTTTCTCCACCCAATGTACTGCTAAACATGATTTAGTATTGACAGTCCTGATAGTACTTTTATGTTCAGTAAGCCTGACCTTCATTTTACGTGAAGTGCGACCAACATACACTAACCCACAAGGGCATTTAATAGCGTAAATCACCATTTCCGAATTACAATCAGATGTATGCCTGAGTTTTATAGCCTTGCCTGTTTGTGGGTGTGCAAATGTATCTCCCACAATCACATTCCCACAGTGTCCACAGTTAAAACATCTGCGCATCCCCAAATTTCTTGTTATGGGAAGTGCTTCTCGCCTTTTTTTTTACATTTCACGTAGATTCCTAGATCTAGAATAAGCAAACATCGGTGATGTAATGAACACTTCCTTAAAATCATGTTCTTGTTCAATGATTTCCCATCTTTTCAAAATGCTCCGTTTAATAGCTGGTGCAGCTGTGGAATATTTGATAACACAAACTTCCCTCTTGATTTTCGGTTTCAATGTTTTTTGCAAAAGTTCTTCACGCTTCAATTGCAATACTTTCTGTTTGGCAGTTTCCAGAATTTCATCCGGGTATCCCCGTTGTGTAAATTGGGAAGACATCCTTTCAATGTCATTTTTGCTCATGGCATCATCAGTAGTTATGCGTTTAATCCTAATGAATTGGGACAGTGGCAAATGACTTTTGAGAGAGGGAGAATGAAAACTCTTAAAGTGCAACGCATTATTCCGATCAGTGGGCTTTTTAAAGACCTGTGTCTTGAAACTCCCTTGTTGCAATTCAATATTGATGTCCAGATAGTTGATATTGGTCTTGCTGATCATGTAGGTGAACTGTATGTGAGAATGATGCGTGTTCAACATGTTGATGCATATTTCAAGATCTGTCTTCGAATCCTTCCATAACAGTAAAATGTCATCAATGTATCGAAGGTAAAGCAATAGATGATCTTTCCATAATTGATTATTCAATATGAAAGTTTCTTCATAATGTGCCATGAAAATATTCGCATAACTAGGTGCCCCTGTAAAACCCATAGAAATGCCAGTACGTTGCATGAAAAATTGATCCTTCCATGCAAAATAACTGTGATACAGACTGAACTGTAACAGTTCAAGTATGAAAATGTTCTGAGTTTCCTCATAATCACCTCGCAACAACATCCATTCCACTGCCGCCATGCCTTCAGAATGTGGTATTGATGTGTATAGGGCTATTACATCAATTGTGCATAACCAAGTATCTTCTTCACTGAAGCCCTGTATCTGCTGTAGCTTATTTAGACAGTCTGTCGTATCTTGAACATAAGATACCCATCCCTGCACAAGTGGCTGTAAGAAGTGATCAATATATCTGCCTATTGATTCATGTATTGAAACGCAGCCTGCGACAATTGGACGGAAAGGTGGATCATCAGGATTCTTATGCATTTTAGGTAGCATGTAAATATGCGGTCGTGTTGGAAACTCTGTTGTCAAGAATTTTTGTATGCTCATTTATCCATCCTAACTCAACTGCTTTTTTAAGAATCTCAACCAAAATTTTTTGAAATGCAGCTGTGGGATCAGAATCCAACAAGATATAAATATCTTCATCCATCACATGTTGCTGCACTTTTTCTTCGTAATAAGTAGTGTTCATCACCACAAGGGCTCCACCCTTATCCGCAGGTTGAAATACAAGATTTTTATTGTCAGCTAATTTGCGTAAAGCAAAAGATTCTGCTTTTGTTAAGTTCTGCCGTGCCTGAGTCTGCATCGGTATGTGTTCCAAATCCTTCTTCACCAAAAGTTCAAAAAGATCCAATGCTTTGTGCGAGATGGGAGATAGAAAAGTGCTTTTGGGTTTAAAAACCTTTTCTTCAGTTTCTGCTGGAGAGACGTTCTCTTTTGAAATTTGGTGAAAAAACCAGCGTAGCCTTAACTTACGCATGAATTTGAATAGCGACACTTCTGATTCCATACGATTAGTATTATAAGTAGGAATGAATGTCATCCCTTTATTCAACACAGATAACTCAACTGGTGATAAAATGACATCAGAAATATTCATGACTAAATCCTCTTTGGGTTCCGCCGAGGATTTTCCTGATTTTTTCTTTTGTCCCCTCCTTGATCGTTTGTTTTCCCTGTATTTAGTTCTTCCGGTGGGTGGTTGGATGATTGACCTGATTCTAAAAAAGACTTTTTGGTTACCACACTCCCACTTGGTATTTCTGATATAGATGCTGAAACATTAGCACTGTCTGCTGCTGGTGGACGTGTTAATGTTGTATCCTGTTCAGTAGCTATACTCTCTTCAGATGTTGATGCATCAGGTTTTTTAAAAATGCGACGCTGAGCATATGCATCGGCCCATGTATAAACCTCATCCAACTTATAATCTATCGTGTCACGTTTAAATTTTCGCAATTTCCTCTCATGTACCTCCTTGGCATGTTCATCAATCCTCGCGTTAATTTCATCCAGTGTTTTTGTCAGAGTTTCTGCAGTCATCATTTGCTCTAAGTTAATTTTTAAATCATGAATCTCTGTCGCCAATTCCTTTAAAACATTTGATAATTCCTCAACAATCAAAAGAATAAGATCTAATGAGCATTTGTTCAAGATTGCAAACCATCTCAACATAAATGGTTTATTAAATTTAAAAAGCATAGGGCGCAAAGAAATCCTTAACCCCCTGGGTATACGTTTAACCTTATGGTACTGTATAAGTGTTGTGGCATGAAGTCGTTGATTCACTTCCTTCCTTAACGTGTACTCCAACTGTTTTATGATCTGATTGGCAGATCCGGGTTTCACCTGGAAAGCCCTTACTTCTTGGATGAGTGAATATATAGATTCAGCTTCTTCAGCTGTATAAACTTTGGTGTCAGCTTGATTTGTGGTCAAATGTGCAATGTCCTCAAAAGACATAATCAATGGGTGCTGGTTATATAGTATGAAACTGCAAGGGTATACTTATAACAAAAAATGATTATAACCTGCACACCTTTATTTAAAGAAACTTTTTTGTCTGAAAACCTTAACATTAATTAGAATTTTTTAAACATTTGCTCAACGGTGCCACCTCGTTGCCCTGACCAGCTTCTATCAGGTATAACACATCACAACAACATGAGACAGAACCTGTCACATGAATACAAGGTGCACTTGTCACTAGCCCAATCTAGTGGTGCTATACTATATCATGTATTATGCTCACAAGGTGATGCAATTTTTAGAAAACTAGGCAAAATGTACATCAATATATACCATCAACGTGAACCATCTTACGTGTACTTCAATCGATGATTATGCACATTGTATGCTTATTTTGAACAGATATACATCAAACAATAACATTGTACATATATGTTCATTTTATTTTTCTTTCTGTATTTTCAATCCAATATTCCGTATAGTGTTTACATGTCCCAATGCATTTCGGGAAACCCTTCGTCAGGGGAACACTAAAAATAACAGAAATGATTTATAATCACAATTTAACACAAAACAGTTTAAATCACTCTAAAGCTTTTCAGGAAGAGACCCGTGATCTACAGGCACCAATACCTGTATGAGTGGGATTTTCAAGCTTAGCACCTGTGAGATTATGAAGAAACTTTCATATTGAATAATCAATTATGGAAAGATCATCTATTGCTTTACCTTCGATACATTGATGACATTTTACTGTTATGGAAGGGTTCGAAGACAGATCTTGAAATATGCATCAACATGTTGAACACGCATCATTCTCGCATACAGTTCACCTACATGATCAGCAAGACCAATATCAACTATCTGGACATCAATATTGAATTGCAACAAGGGAGTTTCAAGACACAGGTCTTTAAAAAGCCCACTGATCGGAATAATGCGTTGCACTTTAAGAGTTTTCATTCTCCCTCTCTCAAAAGTCATTTGCCACTGTCCCAATTCATTAGGATTAAACGCATAACTACTGATGATGCCATGAGCAAAAATGACATTGAAAGGATGTCTTCCCAATTTACACAACGGGGATACCCGGATGAAATTCTGGAAACTGCCAAACAGAAAGTATTGCAATTGAAGCGTGAAGAACTTTTGCAAAAAACATTGAAACCGAAAATCAAGAGGGAAGTTTGTGTTATCAAATATTCCACAGCTGCACCAGCTATTAAACGGAGCATTTTGAAAAGATGGGAAATCATTGAACAAGAACATGATTTTAAGGAAGTGTTCATTACTTCACCGATGTTTGCTTATTCTAGATCTAGGAATCTACGTGAAATGTTAAAAAAAAGGCGAGAAGCACTTCCCATAACAAGAAATTTGGGGATGCGCAGATGTTTTAACTGTGGACACTGTGGGAATGTGATTGTGGGAGATACATTTGCACACCCACAAACAGGCAAGGCTATAAAACTCAGGCATACATCTGATTGTAATTCGGAAATGGTGATTTACGCTATTAAATGCCCTTGTGGGTTAGTGTATGTTGGTCGCACTTCACGTAAAATGAAGGTCAGGCTTACTGAACATAAAAGTACTATCAGGACTGTCAATACTAAATCATGTTTAGCAGTACATTGGGTGGAGAAAAACATACCATACCACAGTTACGATTTACCATATTAGAGAAAATTATGGTCACCCCACATATGGATACGCATAGACGCTTAGCGCAAAGAGAAACTTACTGGATACGTACTCTTAACACACTTGTGCCGCATGGTCTGAATGACAAGTTGGAAATGGTCTGCTTTCTGTAAACAATGTGTTTGGCAACTGTTAATATGTGAAAATTGATCAATTGTGGGTTGCATTTGAATTACCACATTGGATTTGGGATGATTTCAAGCTTATCACGTGGTAGATTTTGATATTAAGGAGTAGGGAGCTGGATCCCTTTTATCTACATATTGCATGATAGTTTATTACATCTTGCATTTTATTATATATTTTTCGTTTTCATGGGTAGATTGCGTCACGTGAGTCATACATGCTTGTTTAATAAAGTTTAATGGATTAGTCTTATTACTACATTGGTATAATAAGCATGGTTTATACGTGATTCTTTGGCTGCGGTAGTATCACTAGCAATTTAGCTCATTTGGTTCGTGGAGCACATGTTACTTTATACGTATTGGGTTCGGGTGGCCTATTGGGGAGTTACGTATTTTTTCAAATAAATCATCTTAGTTTTTTCGTTTTTATGACGCTGGTGGATTAATTCAATGTTTATAATTTTCTGTTGTGACAGTTTAAGCTCAGCTGCACATTACTGTTGTATCTTCTTCGTGATAGAGTGTTCGGGTAGTCTGTTCTTCATCTTTATTACTGATTTACGCGGGAGTCTGACGTTGCCTCCGCATTTAAATGCATTACGGGTGAAAGTAACCACACAGAGGACTTTTGTTCCGAACGAAGAAAGGAGGTCAAAGTAAGTAGGAGGTTCTTTAGTTGTTGCACCGGCATATTAGGTCTGGGAAACATGTGGTAGCAGGGAGCAAATCTTGATTCTTTATTGTTTCTCTGCAGCTTTACGCGAGGGTTGTTACATTACATCTCCACAAGGTTTTCGTCTTAACCGGCAAACTTGAGGTAACTGTTTGACTTATTGGCATCAATATCTTTTGTGGTAGGATGTTTGGTAAGAAAAATATGGTATGAATATGGCTCGTAATTAGGTTTTCATATATATTTATTATAGTTTTGTTGGAAGCAGTCAAGACGCATGAACAAACATAGCGCAACAAGATTGGCATTTCAGTTAGTAAGTTTTTTCAAATATTCGGATTTATGAGTTGCAGGAATTTTGGTCCTGTTCACAGCAATAGTATTCTAATATGGTTGTGCACATTTTTTTTAGTATTGTGGCCTTGGCTTCGTACTTGGATAGGTGAGTGATTGAGGCATTTTGGATATCTTATTGACTTTATGGGTTATAAGGGACATTCTTTAGAAACTTTATTCACCATATTCATTGACAATTTGGTTTCTTTTGGGTACTGGTATCGTTACATGCTCTTTTTTGGTTGGTGTAAAGAGGTGATCATGCATATAATCTCACAGGTGCTAAGCTTGAAAATCCCACTCATACAGGTATTGGTGCCTGTAGATCACGGGTCTCTTCCTGAAAAGCTTTAGAGTGATTTAAACTGTTTTGTGTTAAATTGTGATTATAAATCATTTCTGTTATTTTTAGTGTTCCCCTGACGAAGGGTTTCCCGAAATGCATTGGGACATGTAAACACTATACGGAATATTAGATTGAAAATACAGAAAGAAAAATAAAATGAACATATATGTACAATGTTATTGTTTGATGTATATCTGTTCAAAATAAGCATACAATGTGCATAATCATCGATTGAAGTACACGTAAGATGGTTCACGTTGATGGTATATATTGATGTACATTTTGCCTAGTTTTCTAAAAAATTGCATCACCTTGTGAGCATAATACATGATATAGTATAGCACCACTAGATTGGGCTAGTGACAAGTGCACCTTGTATTCATGTGACAGGTTCTGTCTCATGTTGTTGTGATGTGTTATACCTGATAGAAGCTGGTCAGGGCAACGAGGTGGCACCGTTGAGCAAATGTTTAAAAAATTCTAATTAATGTTAAGGTTTTCAGACAAAAAAGTTTCTTTAAATAAAGGTGTGCAGGTTATAATCATTTTTTGTTACTTTTAGAAAGTTGCCATGTTCCCGCCTTCCCCATTTAGTGCCTACAGCCTGTCTCTGGGTCCAATGACTAGGTGTAACTGACAGTTGAGCTTTGTGTTTGTGTATTCCTCCTAGACAGCCACACACAACAGAGAGTTTAAGTGTTCCTGGATGGGCCATCAGTGGCAGGATAGGAGGGCAGAGCTGGGCACACACCCACTTACACTTGAATAGGCAGTGTCCTGCCTCCACACAAAGGGCTGCATACCACCTGTAGTTAGCCTGGAGCCAGGGAAGGGAAGGCAGGAAACCTGTGCACTTCAAAGGGAAGCCTCTAGAAGCTTCTCCCATTTTAAAGGAAGGCCCAGGTATAAGTATTGGACCTCAGACATCAAGTCTTCAGTGCACTTCTGGGCTTGTGAACTCTGCCAGGAAGAAGGACTGCCTCTCTGCTGGACTGCTGCTCTAAAGGACTTCTGCCTTGCTATGCAGACCTGCTGCCATTTTGCATGGGTGAGAAGGACTGGACCTGCATCTGTTGAACCAAGGACCCTAGAGTGATTTCAAGGGCTAGTTGGCTGGCTTCCTGACTAGAGCCTCAGGGACAGAAGTCTCACACCACCTTGAACCCAGCAACTGGACTCTGCCATCTGTGAGTCCTGCCCTGCCAAGTGGGCCTGAAGGTGCTCTGCCAACCGATCTGTGGATATAGCAGAACTGACGCATGTTCTCTGCTGCGCGGCGCAACCCCCATCAGAACCAATGCATCGTCCCAGTGCAAGGACTCCACATCAACCTCGCAGCCCGCATTGGAACTGCTGCTTTGTGACGTATCCCCGATGCAGGCCCTTTCACCACAAATCTCTTGCTGATGACATCTTTGATAATGACGTATATTCTCTCATCACAGCCTCGCAGCTCCTTGGAACTGATGCATCACCACAGCAGCATGACACTTGCTCGATTCCGGAATTCACATCACAAGCCCTCATCAATAGGATCCTCGATGTCAACGCAGGACCTCACATCGTAGCTAAGCAGCTCCTCGAAACCAACGCATTGGCTCGGCTGTGTGACGCATCTTCGACTCAGGCCCTCCAACGCTCAGCAACCAGGATTTAAGGTACTCTTGTTCAGCTGACCTAACTGGGTCTCTGTAGCTGGCCCTCGCTCCATCACAGTCGGCCTCACCTTGTGACTTTGTCCCGGTCTGGCGTGACCATATAGCCACAGTTGTCGTTTTGTGCTTTTGTTTGCTATTTTCACCTAAATCTTTAAACCTCCAGATCTCTCGTTCTAATAATGGATTTTTGTTGCATTGGTCTATATCTTTATTTATTATATCTTGCTCTATTTTTCTAAATTGGTGTGGGATCTTTCTTGTGTTGTGTTTTCACTTTATTACTTTTTGAAGTGTTGCATAAATACTTTACACATTCCCTCCAAGTTAAGCCTGACTTCTCTGTGCCAAGCTACCAGAGGGTTGAGCACAGGTAAATTTGGGGTTTGTTTGTGCCTCACCCTGACAAGGATTGTCGTTGCTGCTTGAGTAAGGGTTCCACTCCCCTCAAATCCTAACCCAATTTCTCAAAGAGTTCCTATTGGTATTGCCCAAATCATTTCTTGTCTTGCTCTCATAGAAAAACTTGTGAGATTTCCAAGTGATTTTTCTACAGCGGGATAGAGGGCATTGTTGGAAACAACACTTTCTTGTTGGCTAAAGGGATGCCCCCAGTCAAGCAGAACCTACCACTCCCATCAAGGACGGGTGATTACTCTCGCTATATAACATGTGCTCGCCCTTGAGTAGCTTGGCACTGAGCAGACATGCTTTCCTGAGAGGCAATGTGTAAAGCAAAGGCACAGCAGTCGCTCGTGATAAATATACTGATAAATATACTGAGCGTCACAAAAGAGACTTCACACAGGATGTATGTAAATAAAGTGTATATTCAACACACATTCAATCATTATAACATGAACATCATATACTTTCGGGCATAAAACACATTTGGAATTATTACTAGCAGTACTAGGCCCACTCGTATTGTTATGATATCAATAGTATGCACACTGTGGTCAATTCTTAATCTAAACCTCCCCCACGGAGAGAAAGAGCACCCTTATGCGGTGCGACACAATGCCCCAGGCCCACCCTAGCAACCTTGATAATACAGTCCCGCACAGTTATAGGGTACACCCTGGGTCACAACGATATCAAAGATATGTACATACATGAAACAAGAACACTTTTTAGTAGCACCACGAGCCAGAGCCACGCAGGTAAACCCAATGTCAAATGTATTGTGCTTTTGGCATGAAATCAACGTATAAAGTGGCACCACCAGCCAGTGCCGTGAATCATAGTCGGTCCGCCGACTATCACTCCCACTCACACACTCACTTCACACAACTACACGGTGCAACAGGTATCAGCCCAGCCCGTATGGAACATTCTTGCACACACAAGCACTCAGAACCCTAATACGGTGCTACTGGTACCCAGCAGGTCAATGGATATCACCCTGCAGACTCCATGGTCCCAGCCTCCCTCCACCCTTTGGTTCACCCCAATTGTCCTATACCCCGGATGGAAGATAACCAGCCTGCCTCCCGGTTGCTAGGCCACACACGGCCAAAGTCACACTTAGTCTGGGTCCTCGGGAAGCAGGAGGGGATATGTAGCAGGTTTTAATTAAGAGGTAGACATAACCAAGGGGAGTTTAGCAGCCACTCGGGAAGTTCATCCATAGGTCTCAACACACAATGGAGTCACGCTGGGGCATATTTACAAGAAACTGGTGGAGCGCAATGTTATACTAAAATTGGTACCGCCGCATTCTGACAGTTTCAAAACGCAGGGATGCGCTGTATTCACAAAAAAACGGTGAACCTTTGCATTACCCCTAGCGCTGGTGCTATAAAAGCTGCCTAGTGCCAGCGCAGGCACCCTAGTGCCATTTTGCTAGGGTGCCTGCGCTGCAGGGGCAATTGTTTGTGTGCAAGAAGGGACACCTTCCTGCGCATAAACAATCTTTACAGGCGATTTGCTCTATCTATGTGTGCTGCAGAATGCAGCACATGTGGAAAGAGCAAAATCCGAGGAGAAATAAAACATTTCTCCTCGTATAGCCTGTTTAAGACCAGGTATTCCCTGACAGTATTTTTGGCGCTGCCCCATACCTTGTAAATATGGGCAGCATCAAAAGCAATGGGTGTTGCAACGGAAGGCCCACTACAACACCCATTGCTGTCTCTTTCATGCTAAGTGCTGCGTGAATAGGGGCCTCATTTACAAGGCGGTGTTAAGCCACGTTGAGTTAATGCCACCAGAACGTCAGAAAAAGTGACGTTCTGGTGGCGTTAACTCTGTGTAAATATGCACCGCAATCTCTTGACCCACTTCCGAACTGTCGCTGAAGCTTTCCTTCAACCCAGTCAATCTCTCTCGCTACTACCTGGCACCAAGATGTCTTCAGGAGGGGCCAAGTGTGGAGAGGGCAGTTGGTCCACCGCGAGGAAGGTTAAAAGGGAACAACCGATGAATGGGAAGTAACACAGGGGAGCCTCTCGATGGGAGGAGGCACAAGACAGGTACCCGACAGGTACACGTTGGTACAGGGCCGTGCACAGGCAATCCGGGCACAGCATCTGGTGCGCATTGGGATGGGTCGCACCAGACACTTCAGGTCTCCAACACAAAGAGTTGCAAATTCCATACCTCCCTGAAAATGAGGCACAATGACTGGTGCATGATGGTACAGGTTGCACCAGACCAGTCCAGTCACACACACAGGTGCAATTCAGCAGAGGCACATGAGGTAGAATGAGACACTACTACGGGTACATCCCCACCCCAAGGGTCACACACTGAGAATCGGACACTGCACGCAATGAGCATGCAGTCGGCGTGTCACATGAGAAAGATGTAGCACGATCAACTAAATGGACCACGTGGGGTCCCGCAACCGGTGAATCCGCACACCACCAACTAGACACTTATGCAGTACAGGCACCACACACCTTAGATGCAGGCAAGATATCTGGGGCGCCGCACTAGATAATCCGGTCTCCAGACACAAGTCTTAATTCCACGCTCACAGCGCGCTACCTGATGGGATTCCATAGTCGATGTGGGCACTTGAGAGGGCACCGCTCTCCAGATGTCAAAGGTAGATGGTGTAGGTCCCTCGCAGGAGACCTTTGATGTCCATGAGATCGCTGGGAGAACAGGAGGCCCACCGATGGACTCTTGGAGAGCACACTTCAGGGCACCACACTTCAGCAGGTCTTCAGCCCATGCCAGCCACTATTCAGAAAGGGTACAAGGTCCGCTTCACGGGCACTAATCCTCCATATGCACAACAGAGTCCTCTGGCAATGTGCACCATGCAGTCCGGGTTCTCCGGTCCTGCGTCCCCACAAGCAGATCTCCCTTCTTTGCTGAAGGATGGCACATGTAGGTATACTGCTGTGTGTCTTTGAAGTTAGGGGTGGTTTAAGGGGTTTCCCTTTGAACCACAGTTGTCTCCCCTAAATTGTAGGCCTGTCTACCATGGGGCCATGGAATGCAGATCTTAATCTTTAGTGGGGCCATGATCTAGCCCAGAGAGGCGAAGTGTCAATACCTCTCTCTCCAATCTATCCAATCCGGCCCTCAAATGGCAGAGGTCTTGTAGTTCTGGTGGTATGCCCATGGTTTACGACTGTCGCTAGGGAATGCACAGATGTGCTACTCCCAAGCCCTGGTGCCCATCGGAGCCAGGCACCATGGCACACAAGACTCTCTGAGCATAGAAATGTCCATATTCAATAAGTGGCATTTCAAAGCGAGTTATGCCAAAACCCCCTTTACCATTGGAAAGGGTTTGGCATGGCAAATCCATTGATAGGAAACATCATTAGGCTGCTCCACTGCAATCCACCATTGAAGCTTGAAGTATTGTCAACCACTTCCCCATATTAACCTATGGGAATAGAAAGCCTCATAGGTAGTGAAAACACACACATGTATTCCTCACTACCTGGGCGCACATGAGCTATTTCGCATGCAGACCTGCGATGGCAGGTTGGACACATAGTTCCCAGCACCAGGGGTGCAAGTGCGCCCACCCGAGTCTGCAACAGCAGACTGGACACGGGTTTAACTAAATGGGTGTCAGTGCTCATCACGATAGATGCCAGTGCGTACACACCAGTCTGCGATGTCAGACCGGCCCATGTTTCAGAACATTGAGTCAGCGGCACTTCCCAACACGGGTAGGAAGTGCGCTTGCACTTTCACACTGTATTTACAGTGGCAAAGTGCCCAGAGGCCACACAAGAGAATCAGCAAAACCCAGGCAGAAAAAGCAAAAAGTTTAGGAAAATGCTACCTGACGAGTATCAGGTCTAACATGCATCAATTGTACATAGGAAACAAACATAACAGCATAATCAAGTGGTTTTGATTCTGCCTCTTATCGAGCACATATGGTGCTCAGAGGTCAGTTGTAGAACATTGCAGCATCCACCCTGAGCAGCTGGCAATGAGCACCATCTGGCACCGGTAGAGCAAAGCAGGAGGGAACGGCAGCATTAGACTGTGTCTGTGGTAGCATGGAGTAGGGAATGAAGTCTAAGTGAGATGTCCCTATCGCTGGTACACGCCACTCTGCATTCATGACATCTTCCCACCCTTCACTCCTGTTCCTGTGCCTTCATCCCCAAGGTGGGTGTGGCACTGGTGGCCATCAGCAGATTCCAGAGCTCCAATCCACATAGTTGTCTTGCTCCTTGAGATCTCAGGTGACCGTCTCTTCCTAACTTGTCTCGCCTGAAACTTAATACACTGTCACCCGACAAAATAGCAACAAGTTGAACACAAGTGGAACCATATTCAAGCAAGGTGCAGTGTTGGGCAGTGTTGATACCAAGATGTAAAGTTGCAAAACTCAGGAGTAAAACACAAGTCTCTGCACCCCTGCAGGACAGTGGGCCCACAACCCTTCCTGCCCCTCCATTTGATCAGGGTTCCCACATTCAGGCCACGACCAATGAATAAATGTGAGGTGTGGTTCAAGAGCCCCTCTTCACAGGGGGTTCCATCAGTTTTTATTATGCCTCTGGCAAAATGTACAATCATAGCCTCTAAACACCTTGAGTCAAGGGGTACTGTAACTCACACTTCCCAGACTGTTCAAGATAGGGGTACTTTGAAATATTAATGTTCCCATCTTTAACACATATAACATCAAATAACCTAGTAACAATCAATTAGAAAGTGATTAAAAGATCAAATGGCGAACACTGTAGCAAACATCACATCAAGAAGAGACAATACTAAGTAAATGTAATGTGCAGACCACATCAACACACCCAGGGAACTCTTATCTAAGCAGAAGCGCAGCCTGGCAGCATGAGTGCCACTACATACTCCAAAAGCCTAAATGTAGGGATGGGGACTTAAGGTAAATGTTATTGTTCGAACCGGTAACAGTCAGTGCTTATTTTGTAAAAAACATAAGTGTCAGGGCTCTAGTCAGGAGGCCTCTGCAACTTGCACCACCCATTACCACTGCCAGCGTTGCCAATGATAGTACCTACGCAACTACTACAAGTGTGACAACTCAGACGATTCCAGGCCCCCAAAGCTATAAAAATAGCTTGGGCGGCAGGTGCTAGTTGTTTTTAATGCATGCTGAATTAATGAACAATTGCTGTACTGCTCATCTCTAAATTATACAAACAGCACCACCATGTGGCAGCTGTCATAAGTGCTGGTGTCGACAATTAGGTGCCAGTGCTGAGCACCGGAAACCACAGGCTCAAATTAAGCACTGGAAACAGTATTCAATTTTAAGTGTGCATTCCATAATGGTACTGCGCAGGGTAAAACTGAGCTAGGAGCTCTGAGATTCACAGCCAGATTTTTTGTAGTGACACTTCGCTCTAGCGGACTGCGCGTGCCCGGGCTGGCTGCGGCTGGCTGCAGGCCACTCGTTAGCTACCATTGCTCAGGTCTCAGGGTTCTGCAGCTTTTTATTGTCCTGTTTCCTCCCCAACTTAATGTGCTTCCCAATTTCAGATCAAAGATGTGATTTAGAAATATAGGACCAGAAAGGAAATATTCATTTATTTTGAGGCAAGTTATGCAAGCTCCTCTAGGCACCAACTTTACATCTGAGGGTCCTCTACAGTCAACACAGCAGCAGAAGCATGACAAGTGGAAAATAAGACTTTCTTACCTTTGTACTTTTAAAGTACAGTGCTGCTGCGAAGGAGCAGCCAGCCACACTTTACTAGTGTCTTCTTTAAATATTTGTTGTTCCCTAAAACTAAATGTGGCAGAAACTGAATTTCTCCTTCATTACAGCATGAAAACACTGTCACTAGACCAAAAATGTTTTTTTCAACATTCATTCAATCCAGCCCTGCATGCTAACCTGTTGGGTTTCGCTATTGACCAAAACCTCACGATATTACCTCGCATCTCGAAACGTGTGAAAACTGCATTTTTCTAACAACTGTTCCTACTAATACACTCTAAAACTGTATATTCCCCATGTTGACTTCAGAGCAGCAGTGCAGACCTAATCTTCTTTCATCTTAACGCTGGTAGCACCCCATTCATTCTCTTGCCCAGGGGTTAAATTGTAAATTAAATAAATAAATAAATAAAAACAAAATGGCAAGGCCCATGATATTCCTTAGACACCTTCTACTGTTTTCTTCATCCACTGTCCCTGCCAGTGCTGGGAAGTGCCAATACTGACTCTACATGCAAACCATCACATTTTTACAGAAGAAGCAATGTGGTCTTTTCCAGGTCACCCTAAGCTGTGAGAAAGAATAGCCTGGGTTTGGTGGTATTACAAATTTTTATTGAATTGCCAAAGATGTTACTAATCTGCTCTTTATAATATCAGACAAACAGTGCCACCATGTTGTAGAATGCAATAAAAATGTGCTGTGTTAAGAAATTAGCGCTAGTGCCGAGCCCTGGCAAACACCGGCACAAATTAAGCACTGCCTGCCAAGCTCCAAGAATGTGTAACGTGTCACTCAGACCCGTTGTTCCATTTACTGGTTGCCGATCTCAAGCTGGATCCAGTTCAAGGCACTTTGTTTAGCTCATAAAGTGGGTTTAATTGAACGTTGGTGTGCCGAATACCAAGGCTGATAATCTTTAATCCGCTACAAGATACACTGGGGCCTATTTACTAGAGAAGTGGCGGAGCATGGCGTTTGCCTCCTTGGATTAGCGCCACGCTCTGCCACTTCTGAAACGCAGGGCTGCACCATATTTACAACAATATGGTGCAGCCCTGCGTTTCCCCCTGCTCTGGCGCTAAATTTAGCAGCCTAGCGCCAACACAGGCACCCTTGCACCATAATGCAACTTCTATGTGTGCTGCTTAATACAGCACACATAGAAGTTGCAAAACGTGGGGCGTGGCTTAGGAGTCGGAGGGAATGGCCGCCGCTCTGAGGAGCTCCGGGAGAGCGTAGAGTGACGGGACTCCTCCGGGCTCTCCGGGCTCTCAGCGTGGATGTGTGGCTCCCAGGGACGCATCTTTATGCAGCGGAACCTCTTCTACTTGCACCAGAATCGTCGCGGTCACACGGGGTGAGCGGGTAGAATGTTTTCTCGTCTCCTGCAATTAACCGCGGCTCGTCGCTGAGTCGCGGCCGCCATTTTACGGATCTGCCGCTCCCCGTGCGCAGATGATTATGACTGATGTTTCGCTCTGAGGTGTGTTTATAATGCTAACTGGACTATACACAGCAGTTTTTTCTAATTTTTCACCGCTTTTGGACAGTTTGTGTTGTGCATGACGCTCCTGGTCCGAATTTTCATGTCTCCTCAGCAATGAACAGTGTAATGTCCAGACGCCATCTTAGTTTCCTGAATATACCTGTCCGCTATGCTCAATGATATTTAACCAGTAAATATTCCTGGTTTTTCTTTGCCACTGATTTTATATGGAGAATACCTTTATCTTTGATATGTATTTGCTGACTTCTCACTTCATCTCAGCTTTATCCAGTATTCTCTTGACGCCATTTTTGAGCCTTGAGCCCACCTGCCAGTGATTTTCTTGACCCATATTTTCTTTTTTGCGACAATGGCTCGTTCTAATCGTAGTAATGCACAACAAATTAATACTAAATGCACATCATTAGAGGATAATAACCCATTTAGTGTGCTACAAGAAAATATGGATGAAATATCTAATGACTCTGCTGGAATGAAAGGCTCCACTCCTAATAGTTCCCGTCCAAGCTCCAAACCTAATTCTAAAATTCCCTCTACACCAGGAAAACGAGTGAAGACAAACCCTCCTTCCCCCACCAACTCTTCCTCTTCCATTTCCATGGAGCTTTTACTTTAAGAAATACGCTCGCTCAAACCATACATGGCCGAAACAAATACTCGTCTTCAGAGCCTTGAAGATAACTGGTCTCCTACCGAGCAACAAGTTGCGGACCTTGAGAGAAGAATGACTTCAGTGCAGGTGGTCTCGGACCAGGTTCCAGGTATGCACAGAGAAATACAATATCTTAAACAACAGGTTGAAAATTTGGAAAACCGCAATAGACGCAATAACCTAAGAATTTACGGTCTTGCAGAAGGACTTGAAGGTCCTAATCCTATATCCTTCTTTCAATCCTTTCTGCCAACTCTTCTTGGTCTTCCAAGCTCTCCTCCATTGAACATTCAGCGAGCTCATCGCTTAGGTCAACTTTCTCGCTCATCCAACGTTTCCTCCTCTTCAACGAAACCTAGAGGTGTCATCTTGTATTTTCTAGAATACAACTAACTAACTAACTAACTAACTTTTTTCTTTTCTTTTCATCTCTTTCTTCCTTTTTCCTTTTTCCTTTTTATATCTGGAGATAGCTCCCTCATTCCTCTTTCTTTTCTTTTTTTGATCTGGATTTTCTATTTCATCCCTTGTAGTTCTACTTTCTATCATTCTTTCACTAATGAATTTAGTTTTCTTATTGTTTGCATAATAACTGTGCAAGTTAAATTTAACTGGTTGCATTTTCGCTCTACTTTTTATCTTTCACTCAGTAAGGATTTTAGTTTTCTTATTGTTTGCATGATAATTGTTCAAGTTAAATTGATTGGTTACATTTAGAGTTGTTACATGGAACGTTAAGGGAATAAATAACCCTATAAAAATATAACGGGTATTAACCCATTTAGCTAAATTAAATGCTGACATAGCACTAATTCAAGAGACGCATTTATCTGATGTTGAAGCGTCGAAATTGAAACGATGTTGGGTGGGTAATGTTTTTTCTTCCCAAGCTCTAGGTAAGAAAAATGGAGTCTCTATTCTATGTCATAAAAAATACCAGGTATCAGTCACCCATCAAGAATGTGATTCGGAAGGTCGTTGGATAATAGTTAAACTTCTCTTAAATCAAACACCTTTAGTCCTTTTTAACATTTACGCACCAGTTACTGTTGATAATGTTTTTTGGACCCACGTCTCTGAGAAACTCCTTTTATGTGACAATGAATATATTATTTTTGGTGGCGATTGTAATCAGGTTTTTGACCCTATATTGGATAGACACTCTTCTGTCAGATTCTCTAACACTAAGATGCACTCCCAATTTACTTCCACCATACGACGCAAATCCCTAGTCGACATCTGGAGACTCTGTAACCCTGATACTCGAGAATATAGTTTTTACTCTCCTTCACATCACTCACAATCCCGAATAGATTATCTCTTCTTTCGTAAATCCTTATCTCAACTAGTTTCTCATTCTGAAATTGGATCCATTTTAATATCTGATCACGCTCCAGTTTCTGTTGGTTTTGATTTGTTACCTTTTACTCCTCATGCACGTAGATGGCGTTTCAATAATACTTTATTATCCGATCCTAATTTTACAAGCCAGTTCACCTCTTTTGCTTCCGAATTCTTTTCCTTAAATTCTACTCCGAATACTTCTCCCGTTATGATCTGGGACTCCTTTAAAGCTGCGGCTAGAGGCTTTACTATCAAGTTTGTTTCTCAGAAGAAGAAATCTTTTGAAGCTAAAAACTCCCAAATGCTTGCTGAGATCAAACAACTTGAGTATACTTATTACCACTCAAACTCTGAATCTTCATTAAAAAACCTTATCAACGCAAAATTTAAGTTTAATAAATCAACCACTGAAGCTGCTTCTTCATATCTTTTAAAGAGCAGTGCTCGTTATTATGGAGGTCAAAATAAAATGGGAAAATTATTAGCTAATTACTTGAAAATACGACGTGATCGGACTAAAATAGAGTCTATACGGAATAATGCTGGTATTTCCTTATTTAAAGATAATGACATTTTAAACGAATTTGTTTCCTTTTATAAAACTTTATACACTCCCGAACAACAACTGTCCTCAACTAATCTTTCTACTTATTTTCAATCTATTGACCCGCCTCCTTCTCACAGTACTGACTTTACATCCTTAGAAACAGATATTACTCTCTCTGAAATTACGCATGCAGTTTCAGTCCTAAAAAGGGGAAAGCTCCGGGCCCAGATGGATTTACTATTGAATTTTTGCGCAGTTTGCTAATCTACTTCTCCCCCGTCTTCTATTACTTTTTAATTCTTTTATTACAATTGGCGCTTCTTCTGGAACATTTCAAGAAGCCATGATCTGTTTAATACCCAAAGATAACAAGGACCCCTCTCTTTGCAAAAATTATCGTCCAATCTCCTTAGTCAATCTTGATTATAAGATATTTGCAAAAATTCTTGCTCTTCGTATTGATCCCATTTTACCTAATCTCATTGGCCCCGAACAATCGGGTTTTGTAAAAGGTCGTTTATCTTCTGATAATTCCAGAGTCTTTTTTAATATCCTTAGTAAAGCTTCCTCTCTTCATTATCCTATTGCAGCTATAGCGTTAGACACAGAGAAAGCATTTGATAGAATTGGATGGGATTTTATGTTTCAGGCGCTAAAATGGATAGGATTTCCTCCTAAATGAATATCCCTTATTTCGTTATTGTATTTAGGTCCTAAAGCTTCTATTTTTGTTAATGGGGGAATCTCAGATTATTTTTCTCTTCTTAGAGGAGTACGTCAAGGATGTCCCCTTTCTCCCCTTTTATTTATACTAGCACTAGAACCCTTTTTAACTAAAATTAGACATGATGCTCAGATTACCGGTTTTCAACTTGACACTTCCCATGTTAAAATGTCTGTTTATGCAATGATATACTTTTATATGCTCTAATCCTTCTACGTCCATTCCCTCTTTTATAAAACAGGTTGATATGTTCTCTCAGTTATCCGGTTATCGTCTCAATTCAGACAAGTGTGAAGTTCTTCCCCTCAATGTGCTTTGTCTTAAACAAGATTTAATTTCTACCGGTTTTTCTTGGCAAACTTCCAAGATAAAATATCTGGGCCTGTGGTTCTCTTCAAACATTCCGGAAACGCTAAAACTAAATTTTGCCCACATAACTAAAACTTTATCAGACTCTATTGATCGCTGGCACCCTCTTTTTCTCTCTTGGTGGGGACGACTAGACTCCATTAAGATGATGCTTTCTCCTTTAATTCTATATATTATTTCCATGATTCCTGTACATATTCCTGGATTTTACTTTAAAAAAATTGATTCTCTTTTAACAAAATTCCTTTGGAAAAACAAATCTCCCCGAATAGCTTTGTCTACCTTGAAGACGGACAAAACCTCTGGTGGTCTTAAATTTCCTGATTTAAAAAAATACCATTATGCTTTTTCTTTAAAACAATCCTCCCGTTGGCTTTCTCTTGATCAGAATTCGCATCCTCCCATCTGGTTGACCATAGAAAATTACTTTATATCACCTTTCAAGTTTAAAGAATCTCTTGCTTTTACCAACAATGTTTCTTCCCATAGAACTCCAACCATCTCGCACACTCGTAAAATTCTTGCTCCACTAATACCCTCCTCTTACCCTTCATACTCTTCGCTAGATCAACAACCCACTTGGCATAATAAATTATTACGCATTAAAAATCGCTCCATTTACTGGAAATCCTGGAGAGCTAAGGGACTACTTTGGATTTCACAATTATTACTCAATAATATCCCTTTATCCTTTTCGGATCTTCAAGCACAATTTTCCTTACCATCTTCTTGAAAAACTCAATATGATCTTTTATACACTTCTCTCTCCCAATACCTTCGATCTTTACCATCAACGCCTTTTCCTTCCTCCAGCTGTTCCATGCTATTTCCCTTATTATCTATTTCTTCCTCAGCTTCATCTCTATATAAATGCTTATCCTTTTCTTCTGATAAGAGCAAGACAAAGGCTGAATTGGCTTGGGAAAAGGATCTTATAGAATGTTGGACAACCCCTTTTTGGGATAAGTTGTGGCTCAAAATTCATAAAACTTCCAGAGCTGCTAACACTTCTCAAACCCTTTATTTTGTTTATCAACGCCTTTTATTTACTCCCGCAAAACTAGCCTCCTTCTCTACAGACTCTACTTCTACTTGTTGGTCTTGCCCCTGCACAAATGCTGATTTAAAGCACATGCTTTTTGAATGGCCCTCCGTGTACCGCTTTTGGCAATTAGTGTGGTCTCAAATTAACAAAATTTTCAAAATAAAAATTCCCTTCTCCCCCTCTAGCGTTTTTCTAGGCTCCCTATCACCTTCCTGGCCCCAATCTCCATCTAATTTTAAACTAGTAGATTTGTTATTGGCAATAGCTCTTCACCTAATAACTTCCAATTGGAAACAGACCGACAAAGTCACTTTTAGAGCCTGGTGGAATGCCGTTTGTTTTCATCACAGAATTGATACCAATTACATTACCCCTATTTCTGTGTCCATTAAAAGAGACCTTTTGTGGCTCCCTATATCCACATACTTAACTCATATCGCTTCTCATAGTGACCCATCAGTTAAAACCTCTGATGAAGTTCGGAAACCTCCTTGACATACTTGTTGTTTTTAGTCTGTTTTAAACAAGTTTTCATCAATATTCCCTTTGATGTTTTTACGTATTATAGCTTGTTGTTCGTATCTTTTAAATTGTCTTTTATGCATACAGAAATCTATTTCATGTGCTATTTCTCCTTTTTATGATTATAAGAGTATTAAGACTATAACAGTATATATTTTCCCTTCCCTTGCTCCCCTTCTCTTCTTGTCTCTACCCCCTCTTTTTCTTTTCTCCTTCTCCATTTTTTCATAGAATGATTTCTTGATAAAATTACTAACGTAATGTCATGTATTTTATGCTACTTGCTGTATTTCTTGTATTTTTTTTCATTTTTGCTGAATAAACCTAAACTTAAAAAAAAAAGAAGTTGCAAAACGTCATTTTTTTAAATTGATTGTTTATGTGCAGGAAGGGACCTCTTCCTGCACATAAACAATCAAAGGCCTATTGCTTTTTCTATGGGTACTGCACAACAGCACATATGGGAACAGCAAAAACGAGGAAAATTAAACATTTCTCCTCATTGTGCCTGTTTAAGACCAGGTTTTCCCTGGTCTTAATTTTGGCGCTGCCCCCCTTGTAAATAGCACTCGAGCAGACCAGCTGGATTCCCCCGGGCCATGCGAAGATGATGTATTAAGACGCTGTGGGCGATTTTCTCACCCATTAATTGAAGGTAAACTGCTGTTACCAAGCCGCAATTCTATTGCGGACTTTTATATCTATACCCAGGGGCGGCACTTTAACTGTGCATCACCCATGATCAGTTGCTCCCCGCATCCCCCATCCCTCCTTTCTGTCTTGAGGAAGACCCGCTTGCAGAGGATATAAACTGCCCTCATTGCACTAGGGTCGAAACGTCGACACTCTCCCCTACTCGGGGCCTGTACCTGTTATTATCCCAGCCCTACTTGCTTACAGACAAACGTTGTTTGCGCATTTTTGAGAAATAACAAAATGATTAACCATGAACTAACTAATGGACAGGCCTCAATGTAGAACTGGTGCAATCATGAATCACGACCAGTTTTACTAATAAGATTGTAATATAAATAATGATGAATCATTGTTTTTCTTGATTGGATCTCCCTCTTATATATTCTATCTTACTCCACGAGCACTTTCTTTCTTCACTTTTTCCCTTGGAGCTACCACTCCTCTGTTTTGAACATTGAATATGATAAAATGGTATGAAAAGTGACCGAATAAAATACGAGTCACATAAAAACAATTGTGTGTGCCTTTTTTGGATTTCTTTTTGGATTTTGAGGATATATTTGAATGTGTTTTAAATAAGTTAACGGTACATTATTGAATTAAACTGTATATGTACCCTATGCTGTCTATGATTGCTTCAGACAACTAAGATTTAACATAAGTCTAGGACCATTGTTTTTCTATATCAATTAGTACCCAGGTCCATTGACTTTTGTGGGTTACCCCATTATATCTTAATGGTCCCCTTGTAAATATGGGTCAGAATCAAAATCAATGGGTGTGCGGTGGAACGCCCACGTAACACCCATTGCCCACCCCTTTCACGCTAAGTATAGCGTGAAAAGGGGCCTTAGTTACAAGGCAGCGTTAAACCACGTTAAGTGGCTTAATGCTGCCTTGAAAATAAGGCGAAGCACATATCGCCACAGGAACATCACTAAAAGTGACGTTCCTGTGGCGATAGGTGCTTGTAAATATGCCCCACTCTGTCTCCTTTTCTTGCTCTTGCACATTCCTGCTGCTTTTGGCTTTGCCGTCTTTCCGATCTGTGTCATTTTCCTTCTTTTGCACTTGGTAAATATCTGATGCGGAAAATAAGTGCATGTTCGGTCCCCCCAAAAATTACTGGTGCCCTCCGCCGGCAACCACCACCTCAAATTAAGCACTGCATGAAGGCCTCTTTGCCAAGACAAATATCATGTGCCAATGAGTACAAAATCATATAGCTGTAATCATCTGGGAATGATGCCTACAGAATACATCTCACTTGAGCTAATGGGCTTCCCATTGGACCCCTAACTATCAAGTAGTAGAATCCAAGACTCTGCAAATGTACAAGGCCACAGAAAGACGGGCATGCCCCTACCATACTAAACTGACGGTGACATACTGGCAGTTTTGAAACCCAAAAAAACCTTTACGTTTCAAGCATGATATGAAACTTACTCCCCTAATCTTTGTCTCATGAAAAGCCTTGGAAAAATCCACAAAGATCCAGAGGCCCATCTGTTCCTACCGACCCATGGTCTGCAGCACAGCTTTACTAATCCGATACTTTAACATCCATGCACCATGTTGTGTGGATAAACATCCTCGCTCCTCCTCCCTGACCTTCTAGATTTCCATTTAGGTGCTCTGAAGTGACCAGCCAGCATCAATAAGTACTACTATAGAAAATATATATATATATATATATACATATACATATATGTATATAATAACATTTATTTGATAATTTTATGAAACTGTCCCTCAATTGATGCTTCTCTCTGACAATCTGAAATGAGCTATAGTCCTCTGTTGTGTTGTTGAATATGGTTCATAGATGACACTACTGTAATATTCGGCATTAGGAATCTATTTTGCTCGAGTTCCTGGAATAAAGTACAGATTTTGCTTATCAATCAACTTTTCTTCTAGTCTTTCAGAGATTCCCGGACTTGCTTGACTGTTTTCCTTAGTCATATGCATTCTTGTATCTCTTTGTCCCAGGGGTGAAGAAGATAGCTAATTTTTTTAGATAGCACTTTGCAGGCCAGACTCAGAACTTGTTTAGAGATAACAAATGATTTATGGTTATGCCGGGATGCACACAAAAGTGCATGAAAAATTGCTTAACATTTTACGGTCAAAGGAGCAATATGCTTCCTCTTTATCCGGTTTGGCTTTTACATCAGTCATGGGTTCACATTTTAATGTCAAAATGAGGCTTCCGCTGGTTTCAACCATGTAATACAACACACGCAATTTCAGAAACCCCAAAGAACGCGCCTTATCACCGGAATCCAAAATTAAGAAATGAGATTCGAAATTACAATCTTTAATTAAAGATATTTCAAAGAAACTCTGCTCCGTATTTATAGTTAGTCATTCAAGGTACACCAGGAAATTGTTAACTCACCCAGCAATCTTGAGATTAGAGCCAAGTAAGCACGTTTTTAATTCTGTTAAACGCTTCATAGAATTTGGTTAACCATTGTAACAAATAAACATGTCGAATTATTAATAGTGAAGCAGTGCAATTTAGGCTCCATCCTTATATGTCACGACTATGCAATTATATATTCATAACTGACATATTCACTGTGTGACTTAGCTTCATTAATGTGTGTGAAGCATTTTAATGTATTAATGGACTGAAGCCATTGCAGGGTTTAGATATTTATACATGTGTACACTAATGTTTAGCTGAAATGCATAATCATGTTCTCTTTTACTTATGTTTTGCACTTACGCTTCAAGTTATACATGTGAATGCATAATCATATATTCAAGTTCATATTAAATGTTTGGCTTAACTTAGCCAGACTACAGGCCTTAACTGAAATGCATTTTGCCTTGCCAGCATATTCCTTCTTTCAGGTGGATTATCATCATTCTCATTAGTTAGAGAAAGGCTTATTGTTTGTATTAGACTGCTGATAGAGAGGCCTGGAGGGAAGAAGGTGGCAATGAACGTGGATAATTAATAGTCGAAAGAGGCTTTCTGTTCCCCATGTACCAGGACGGAAAGATGTTCAAGGTTGAGAACCACAGTCCAAGTTTCGATGCAGTGGGAAACTTAAGGGATTTTGCTGATGCTCTCTCTAGTAAGGATTTGGTTGGTTCCTGGTGGTGTAAAAGGAGATAAGCAAGTTTCTGAATCTCCTGTTACTTTTAAATTGGTCTTCTCACAGTTGAAGGGTAGAGATTTCTGTTATAACCTCTCCTTTCCTTTTTGCCCTTGGTGGTATACCCCTTTCCCTACCCCTCCTAGTTCCCCAGTTGGACTCTCCCTCTGGAGCCTGCTTTGGAATGTTGGTGGATGTTCACTGTGAAGCAGAGTCGGAGAGTGGATGGCCAATAAAGAAGTTCTTCAGTTCTTACCTCGTCTTCTCGTTATTACTTTTCAACACAGGGGACGATCTCCTGCGTAGGGGGCAGTCTGGCCATCTCCCCTTTGTGTGCTCTCTCCATCTACAGCTGCGGAAATTCACAGAAGCAAAGTGAGGCAGACAGCGTTTCCATGCAGCTACATCAATGATCTGTGGAACGAAATTGTTAGCGGCATAGGAAAAGAGCTGGTGATACTTCTATCAACCGTCATTTAATCACCAGATGTGAGGGAGGACGAGTGAGTCTCCATTCTGCCACGGATTGTTTGGGTCTTAGGAGTGCTCCATCTAACAGCTGTCATTGGGGCTTTACCGGCGTTCCTGTCTCCTGATAGAAGAATCCGCCTTCGTTCTGTCAAATATTGTATGTGAGGAGTGCCCCAACGAGCATCTGTCTTCGGGATCCTCCTGTGTTTCCTGTCTCCTGACAGAAACTTTCCTACGGTGGCATGGGTCTGAGCCACTGTTCTCACTGGTTGTGCGCGCCTCCACCTCAACGTCTCCTCAATGTGCTGCGCATGTGTGGGACGGAGCCGTTCACCATCGGAGGTCAGTGCCAAGCAGTGAGGGGGCGCCACTACACCTCAGCGCAGGCGTCATAACAGAGTCACACAGAAGAAGCTGTCAAAATTTATGTGGTAACCTCTGAGGAGTCTGTGCTAGTGGGTGACGCTCATCACTCATATCAGCCGAGTAAGAGCCATCGGGGTGCGAGCTTTTCCTGCCTCCTGAGCCTCGGTTCCCGGTGTACACGTATCACTCCTGAGGAGACCAGCTGTCTTCAAGCTTCGCGTGTGACACTGTATACCTCATGGGGTTACAGGCAGTTCATGAGGTGCGACTTTCCATTCGCTGCAGGTGCGGACACGCTCCAGCTTCTTGCTGAGTACTCTCCTTAATTTCAAGAGGTGCAGGGCAGAATAGCTATACGCAGCTGAGCTTAATGCGTAAGTGTGGAGTATATACTTTGCATTGCTAGTGAGCGAGCCTGAATAACCCCTGCTATTTCTAGGAAATTTACCACAGCTCTTGAGGAACTTTTCAACTCAGGTGCCCCCTTTGTTCAGCATTATAGTTGAAGGGTACATCCTGCTAAGGGAAGGGCTGTGTTCCTTATCTAACACACGCAAGCATCCTGACCAATCTGAAGTAAAGTACTTATCAGTGTTAAACAGTCTTGTTCCTCAGTGCATGATGATGGCCGCAGCGAGCATGAGTCAACCCCCATCGTTCCTAAATGAGAATGGAGACCCTGAGATATATTGGAAAGACTGGGTTAAACTGTTTGAATCTTACCTAATTGCCATTGGGGGCGAACGTTTCTCTCCTTTGCGGAAACAGCATATCTTACTACATAACTTGGGGGTATATGGATAGAAAATGTATGAAACACTGCCCGAACCTGAGAATGAAGGAGAAGGGGAAGTGGACGCATTGGACATATTTGCTAGCACCATGCTCAAATTGGCAATTCATTTAGGAGACAAAATAAATGTGGTGTTAGAATGTCACAGGTTTTTCTGTAGATTACAAGGGAAACAAGAGTCTGTAAACAATTACATTGCAGCCTTAAGGGGTCTAAGTAAATTGTGTGATTTTGGGAACCTCACAGATTCCCTTATAAGGGACCAGCTTGTCCGTTGCACGAATAATATGTGCATACAAGAAAACCTGTTAGCTAAAAATCCCACCCTCAGGGAGGCAGTTGCTATTGCACAATCAGTGGAACACTCTGCTTAGTGTATCAAAGAGATGAAATCTCCAACGGATCTGGTAGCTAATGTACATGAGAGTGTGGACAAGGGTGAGATTTGTAAAGTGAAGAGTAAGGAAAGTATACAAAGCAAATCGCAACTTAATGAAAGGAAGCTCAGATGTTTCAGATTTGGCAGCAGCATTCATTTAGCTAACAATGTACAATGCCCAGCTATAAATATGACATGTAAGAAGTGCAATAGAAGGGGGCATTTTGCCAGAGTTTGTAGAGAGGGAGATCCCAACAACAGAGAGGGGGTGGGAAAAGAAGGTGGTCTCGTTAAAGAAGTTAGTTGCGTCATTCCCAACTAAAAGAAATATGTCTTCCAGATAAAAGACACAATGGGAAGTATTAATTTAATCTATCCTAAATGTGATGTACTACTCAATAGGAAGGCAATCACTATGTATGCTGATTCATGTTCGCCTTTTACCCTGTTGAGCCATGCAGATTTTGTGAGCATGAATATGGATGGAAGTGTGACATTAGAAAAGCCAGATATTTCACCTACAAGCTATACCAAAGAACCCATACCACTTATTGGAATGAAAGAAATGCACCTCGAATTCAAGGGGAGAAGCACATTGGGAAAAGTTTACATTGTGGAAACTGGGTCGAATTTATTGGGATGGCAACATCAGAAAGAGTTGGATATCATTCTTGATCCCAATAACCAAGAACAGGTACTTTTGATGGATGATATCCAATCTGGAGCCAGTATATGTGAGGAGTTCCCAAAATTGTTTTCAGACAAACTAGGCCTTCTTCAGGATTTCCAGCATAAAATTAAGCTAAAAACCAATGCTAGACCCATCGTGCATAAGTTATGCCCTGTACCACATCTAATGAGGGAACCCCTTGGGAAGGAATTGAACAGATTGTGCAGTATGGGCATTATCCAACCTATTGACACGTCGGAGTGGTTGGCACCCATCGTTATTGCATCCAAGGCCAATGGAGAAGGCATTCGTTTATGTGTGGACTTGCGCAGTCTAAATGAAAGCATCTGGGTTGAAAGATACCCACTTCCACACATAAACGAAATGCTTAGTACCATGGGACAGGCGGAGTACTTTAGTGTCATTGATCTCTCCATTAACCTACCACCAAGTAGATCTCCATCCCGACTCTAGACCCCTCACAGCATTTATTAGCCCACACGGAGCATACCTGTTTCAAAGAATGGCGTTTGGCCTGGCATCGGCTGCAGCGGTCTTCCAAAAAATAATGCACCAAATACTGAAGGATGTGGGTAACACCATGTGCTTCCAGGATGACATCCTGGTGTATGGGCCTTCTGCTGAAGCCCATGACCAAACCATCAGAGATGTTTTGAAGAGGTTGATGGATGCTGGATTGACAGTGCAGAAATTCAAGTGTCATATCAGAGTGACGTCTGTGGATTACCTTGGACACTCTGGGGCCGATTCACAGAACTAATCTGAGACAAAATCCTAAACTTACTACTTCTGGTATTCACAGAAGGCATTTAGTAGTAGTAAAGTTAGGACTAATAACTTTACCACTACTAAATGCCTTCTGTGAATACCAATAGTAGTAAGTTTAGGACTTTGTCTTAGTTAGTAGTAGTAAAGTTAGTAGTCCTAACATTACTACTACTAAATGCCTTCTGTGAATACCAAAAGTAGTAAGTTTAGGATTTTGTCTCAGATTAGTTCTGTGAATCGGCCCCTAAATCTCTAAACACAACTTATTGAGTGCTGTGAGAGATGCCCCGTATCCCAAGAGTAAGGACGAGTTAAAATCCTTTCTGGGATTATTAGAGTATATGGCTAAGTACAAAAAAAATTCTCAGGAAGTGTGAACAGTTGCGGGATCTTTTTAAAAAAAACTAGGAGTTTGAATGGCAGGATGAACACAAAAGTACAGTTGATGCCCGTGGTGGTGTGGTGAAGGAGGGGGCAGCCAGGACTTTGCGCCCCAGCAGTCCCTGCGGCCGTTGCCGCCTCTACTCTGCGCCCGGAGGCGCATAAAATCAACGGTCGGGACCCGCAGCGCGTGAGCCCGTGGTGGTGTGGTGAAGGAGGGGACAGCCAGGACTTCGCGCCCCAGCAGTCCCTGCGGCCGTTGCCGCCTCTACTTTGCGCCCGGAGGCGCATAAAATCAGCGGTCGGGCCCCACAGCGCGGGAGCCCGTGGTGGTGTGGTGAAGGAGGGGGCAGCCAGGACTTCGCGCCCCAGCAGTCCCTGCGGCCATTGCCGCATCTACTCTGCTCCCGGAGGTGCATAAAATCAGCAGTCAGGCCCCACAGCGCGGGCCGCGCGCGGGCGGGCCCATCTGCGCCCGTCCACGGCCGAACGAGGCTGGGCGGGCCCACCCCCTTGGCTGGTCACTTTTGGACTAGAGGCAGCCACAGGATACAGCAGACCAGAGTTTCCTACATTTGTCTAATAACAAAAGGGCTACTATTGACTCTTATCTAGCCAAGGCGGTGGGGGCCATCTCCCAGGAGATTGATAAGGCGAGAGAGGAGACTGTCTATGGGCTCTGCTGGTCCCCTTTGCCTGATCCTTTGCGGGCTGAAGCAGCAGCCCCCCGGCTAATATGACGGATAGCATGCAGGCTACCAGCACAGGGGCGGAGGCGTCAAAGAAAGGCAACCCTGGTATAAGTGTCTCATCGCCAGGTGTTATGCGGGAGGGTCAAGGGGTACCCCCAGGCCTAAAAAATAAGGGCTTGGAGATAGAGGCGTCACCAGCACCCAGGGGAGTGCGTAAAGCTAAGAAGATTGAGCCCATAAGGAGAGAGGAGGCGCCAAATCTACTGTTCGGCCTGACAGACATGCGGGACTTCTGGAACACCTTAAGGGGACTCATTATGAACCTAATGACCGACCTGTTTTCTAAGCTTTAGGACAAATTGGACAAAGGATTATCAGATGCCAGAGAGACACTAGGGAAAGTGGAGAACATATTGAAATCTATTCCGAATGTCACTAACGTTATTAATGATTCGCCCCTGAGTAGGGCCCATCCACAGGCAGCTGGTTTGCAAGGGCAACACAAGCCAGGAGACCGACCCCCAAACTCTAACAGTCCATTGGGGAATGGGCCCCCGAGTGAACTAGGGGCTCAGGAGAAGGAGATTGGTAACAGGTTTAATTCTCAATCACGTGGCATGGAGAGAGGAGGCCGGGGCGTAAGATGCCGACATTCCCTATCACGAGAGCAAGAGAATGGGGAGGGGGGGGGGGCAAGACCAAAAAACACTTATAGACCAGATCTACCAGTAATTGATCTGCCCCCGGCATGTTGCCCTACACTGTAGTTCTGGTGGGGGTGCACAGTCTGGGAGTAGGTATGGAGGAAGCCACAGACAATCTCATTAATAAAGTGTCTCACTGGTTAGGGAAACACAGTAGATTTAACATAAGGGACCATTTTAATATCCTGATGGCTAGAAGGGTCTCTTGGATTGGAAAATCCAGGAAATCCTTCAATGGCAATGCCGTGATTGTCACTTTCAGATCCCCAGAAAATGGCATATAACATATTGAGAATTTGAGACACTCAGCCGAGTTCCCGTTTTACGCTTCAGATATCAAACCACTGCCACTAGGTTTTTTCTGTAGGCCGGGTCTTATTACCCAAGTAACTAATAATGCCAGGGAGCTGGAGGGGGGGTGCACGCATGTGGGAGGGAATGGAGTTGGCATCGAATACCTATGCCCCTTTGTCGGATCTTAATGACCTGGATTGACAGGCGGCGGGCATTGAACACAGCCTAGGACACAGCCTAGGACAGGCAACAGTGATTGGCCCCCATAAGCAGGTTGCTATTCCTAGGAGGGAACGGCGGGGAGGTAACGTCGTCCACACTACAGAGCACGCTAACCGGATCTACCGGACAGGTCGACAAGGGGATGAGCCTATATCAGCCATTTCACCCAGTATCCAGGCAGGGAGTGAGGTCAGTTTGATCTCCTGGAATGTGGCAGGACTAGCCTCAAAATTTGATGACGATAGATGGATTCAATCCATAACCTCTTACAAGATCATTTGCCTGCAGGAGACTTGGGAGGTGGAAAATACATTCTTTTTGGAGGGCTATAAGTCGTTCTTCATCCCAGCCGGAGGTTCGATATACGGAAGAGCTAAAGGGGGTTTAATTATATTTATTGCTCTAGAGATGTGTGGGTCAGTGAAGCAATTGAAGTGGAACCCTACAGTGGCACAGGGTGTAAAGCTGGTGATAGGCAGAATGAAATGGCTCACAATTATTAACTTTTATAATGGCAAAAATAGGAATTGGGGCTCAACAAGTTTGAAGGAGCTAGCCGGTCTCTTAGATCTGTTACAAGGGGAAGATTTATCATTGGGTAATCTTATTCTGGCAGGGGATTTTAATTGCCATTTATGTTCAGATATTGGCCAAAGTATTAGGGCTACCTCCTCATGTATGACAGTAGAAGAATGGCACATGGAGCACTCTGTAGACGGTCATGAATTAAATGCTCTTTTAAACACCTATGACCTAATGTTTACCTTACAAAATGCAGTAATGCCTCCCAAAAGTCTCTATCCCCCGACCTATAAAGGAAGGGGCTGTGCAACCACCATTGATTTTATTTTTGTGTCATCAGCTCTGGCTCACTTCATATCGTTCTTCAGGACCTTAGAAAGCCCCTTTAGTGATCATAACCCTTTGATTCTGGGGATGTGGGCACAGGGACCGAAGCTAGCAAGAAGTAGCAGAACGGCAGGGATACTAAGGCCAACTGACCAGGGGAGGCATCTGCGGTGGTTCATCCTTTTTTAAAGAGAGACAACAGGAGATTCTAAAGTGCCTGGATATCTCATCATCAGAGGATGAGGTGCTTAGATCCTTTGATGTTATAGCACAGGCAGTGAGAGCCCTTTTAATTGTACCAGTGGTTGCTGTCCACTCGGATAGCCCAAGGTGGTTTGACAGGGAGTGTTCTCTGATGGCTCTGAAAGAGACTCCGCGCAATAGACCCATGGTAGCCAGATGCCGCACTAACTATAAAAAAGCATTAAAGAACCGGAGGACTACACTACAAAAACAGGTTTGGGATGAACTGCTGGAGGCTAGTGCACTTAAAGATAGTTCCCTATTCTGGAAAGTCATTAACAGACCTTGTTTTTCAGAACCTGACAAACCATCCATATGCCATCACATTACACAGGACCAATGGAAGATTCACTTCCAGGCAGTTTACAACTATGGGGAGGGAGATCATTGTAATAATGCCTGGGAGCCCCTCCCATGTGATTCCCTCCCATGTGATTCCCATATTAATTTTCAGTTAGAAGAGGTGATAACAGGTATAGAGGGACTGACCAATAAGAAGGCCCTGGGCCATACGGGACCCCCCCTGACCTGTTTAGAAGCAACATTGAGGTGTGGGCCCCAATTCTAACCAGGGTTCTGAATGCGGCAGTGTTAACTGACATGCCCCAGTCTTGGTCTACTGCCACTATCGTACCTATATATAAGAAGGGGGATAGGGATAACCCCAATTGTTACCGACCCATATCACTGATAGACTAAACCGTTAAGGTGATGGGACGGGTCATACTAAATAGGCTAGTGGAGTGGGCAGACAAAAATAAAATTATCTCGGAGGTCCAATACGGCTTTCGAGCAGGTAAATCCACAGTGGGCCAATGCTTGAACCTCTATTTACTGACAGCAAAATTAACAATCGTCAAAGCAGGATCCATTTATTTAGGTTTCATGGATCTCACTGCAGCGTTTGATAGGGTGAACCGCAGTAAATTATGGGCTCTGTTAGATGAATTAGGAGTAGAACGATCAATAATAAATGCCTTGATGTCTTTATATGCCCACACCTCATCTACGGTACGCTTTACACAAGAGTGGGATCTCACAGATAGTTTTAACTGTTCAAGAGGGGTGCGCCAAGGCTGTATTCTAGCCCCTTTTATATTCACGCTGTATATTAATGGGCTGGAAGCAGAACTGATATCATTGCAGGCTGATACCCCGAGAATAGGCACTAGACAGGTCCCAGTACTGCTGTACGCAGACGATGCGGTGCTTATAGCACGCGCCCCAAGAGCACTGAAAGTCTTGATCGATGGGTTTGTCTCATTTATGAATGGGCTGGACTTGTCCCCTAATTATGCCAAGTCGTTTGTGATGGAAGTGGGCTGCCGAGGGAACAGTACAAAAACCTACAAGGCAGGCTCTTTTAGTATAGCCAAAGTCCCAGCTTTTAAATATCTCGGGGTCATTTTCGATGCTAAACTAAACTGGAATACTCTGATAGATGAGAAGGTGATGGACACGAAGAAAGCAATGGGAACCATTGCAAATTTTGCACACAGATTAGGTACATGGTCGCCTGGGGTGATTTTAAAATTATATCAATCAATTTGTATATCCAAGGCCGTGTATGGGAGTGAGATGTGGGGGCACAAAGCAGTGGTGGAACTGCAGACAACGCACAGCAAATATTTGAGACGGGTGTTAAACGTTCCGCAGGGCACCCCAGCTTACTCAGTTCATGAAGAACTCGGGTGAGGTATGTGTCTGGCTTAGTCGCAGTCAAGCCTCTGCTTTGTTGGGTGAATATTTGGTCCAATGAGGAGGCCTCCTTTAATCAAGCTGTAATTTTGGACTGCCTCTCACTGGATCATGCCCGTAAAATACTCTGGCTAAGATATATTAAAGAAACACTCGGTAGCCTAGGAAGAATAGATATGTTTACAAATTATAGAACAGTGAAGAAAGAGGATAAAAAATTAATAAATGATCTATTCTCCAAGAAAGTAAGTGCGGAGCGAGAGGGAAAGGAATTGACTAAGCCGAAAGTTAGAGCACACGTCCTGGTCAAATCTGTAGTAGGATTAGAGCAATACCTCACTATTTTAACTAGTGCCTATGATCGTTTTTTAATAACCCATTTTAGATTTAACCTGTTTCATCATTTAGTGGCCTCCCCGCCCGGTTTCGTAGCGCGAACCGAGGATAGAGGGCCTTGTGGCTGCAACAATAGGTCTCCACAGGATATTTTACATTTTGTCCTTTTATGTAAATATTTTACGTATCCCAGGCGCCTTTATCTTAAATCCTATTTAAAAGACATGAGCTTTAGACAAGCTCGAATTGCACTTTTGCACATGCAACTTTTGCAGAACGAACGCACTTTATTCGTGGTTACGCACTTTTTAAGAGCAATGGTGAGATCTAGGAAAACCCGATATGCCCAAGACTGAGAAGTGGTTTTATGAATTGAGACATGTAGACATATCTCGTGATGTTATTTTGAGTTGCTCCAAGATGAATTATGTTTTTAATGAATATGAAACTGTTTTAATGTATGTATCTTTTATGGCTGTGTGCTTTGCCGAATAAAGATTGTTTAACTGATAACAGTTGATGCCTTAAAAGAAGAAATTGTCTATTCACCAGCATTAGGTACTTTTGATCCCAGGAAAAAAACCATCCTCACTACTGACGCCTCCAACAAGGGCCTGGGGGCTACTCTATCACAGAAAGAAGGCAAGGATGAAAAGATAATTGCCTTTGTATCCCGCTGCCTTACCAAAGCAGAGAGTAACTATTCTGTAGTTGAGAAGGAGGCCCTGGCGTGTTACTGGGTGGTTAAACACTTTAAATTCTTCCTCTGGGGTTTAAATTTTACTATCCGCACTGACCACAAGCCCCTTACGTTCATGTTTACTGTCAAGGGCATGGAACACAGTACACCCCTCATATGTAAATGGATACTGGGTCTGGAAAATTTCAGTTTCAACGTTGAGTATGTTCCGGGGGGTGAAAACAAAATTCCAGATTTTTTGTCCAGAACACCTTTACAAGATGAATTGCTTGATGAGGTGTTAGACAGTGCCATCCTGGCTGTAACTGATCCTGCATTAACAGAAGATGAATGGGAAAAATGCATGGAAAAGTATAAGAGTCTGAGGGGATATTCTCAAGAACGTGCGATAATCATCGCCAAAATAGCTTAACGCAATTTTTCATATCGCCATCTATCGCGGGAAAATAACGCAGTGTTAACGTCGTATTCTCAACACGGCGGTAACATGTGATAGTTTCCCGATAACGCATCAAATGTCCGCGATAAAATTACAGGGACGCCGATAAAAATCTAAACTCGAACGTGAAAAAAGTTGCGATGGGCCCAACTGCGATAAAAAATTCAGCGATAAGTAGCGCCAGGCCTGCAAGTCCCACAAGAAAGGCAGGAAAAACCACTATAAAAGCGGCAACAAAAAACACAAACAAAACACAAACAACTGCGAAGCACCATGGAGGTAGCCGGAGCAAGTACAGAGGACAACCAGAACCCCACAAGCCCCACGGAGGACCAGCCTGGGACCTCAGGGTCAGGGAAGGGCAAGGAGAAGAAGAAGAGGAACCTGCGTTTCAGTACGCAGGAAAACCAGATCCTCATTACGGAGGTGATATAACACCACCACCAACTGTTCATCACCTCCACTGTGTCATTGGCAACTAAAAATACAATATGGCAGTCCATCTTGGCCAAGGTGAATGCAGTCGGAGTGAAGAGAAGGGAAGTGGACGACTGCGAGAAGCGCTGGACTGATGTGAAGCACAAAACCAAGCTGAAACTCGCAGCCAACCTGAAAGCAGCAATGCAGACTGGAGGTGGGAGTCCAGCGACACACCAGGAGCTGGATGAGATGGAGGAAATGGTGACCCGAGTCATCATTGGGGAGACGGTGGCAGGAGTTGGGGGACCGGACACTGCACAACATGACCTGAGCCAACAGCAACAGGGTGAGTAATGACCAGGGACTGGGGGACGGGGGAGATGGGCACAATGGCACACATGCACAATTAAGTATAGCACATCTGCGGACAAACCATGCCCAAGAGTCACAACTCCGACCAAGAGCCCAATTTACCCAAGTCTGCAATATCTCAGCACTGTATAAGCACAGAAGTGAAAGGCACACCGCCTGAAAGGGAGAAGGGCCAGCCAAATCAGAGCTGAAGGGGCAACACACCTACAATGCTGCACACACACATAAGAATCAGAGCACCTCAACATTGACAACAATGTGGTACAAACTGCAACACTTTCACAACAGAACAGAGGACACAACTGCTGCCGCTTGTGTGTAGAAAATGGCTATTCGCATTTGGCATAGCAGGAAACTGTGAGATGATAATGTACAAGTACAACCTCACATACCTGATGGTGTAGAAATGTCAACTGTCCCGCATCAAATAGGCATCCCCTCACAAACAGTCACAATGTACATTGTCATGCAGTCTGTTAGTGAACTTGTACAATGCGTGAACATACATGTGAACACAATGTCAATCTGCATCTCCCCTTCACATTGCAGAGGGAGAATCAACACCTCCTGCAGAGCAGACCCAACAACTCAGCACTGATGATGAAGAGGACCTCCCCAACATCGACACTGACGCCCTCCAACAGCTCATGGACAGCTTCAACACCCCACCTCCAGGAGCAGGGCAGCCCAGCTGCATCGAGGAGACCCCACCCCCTGCACAGACCACACAGCAGGAAGCACCCACCACCACGGCTGTCTCCCAGGACCCCCACGACCAACACATGGCATTCCAACGCCGTGTGTTAGGGTGCCAGGAGAAGATGGCTGATCAGCTGCGGTGGGGTTTGACCTCATGGTAGCCAAACTAGATGCCATACGTGGGTGTCTAAGTCCCATCAGGGACGACTTACAGTCCCTAACGGACACCCACTGTCCGCTCCATGCTCTCCAACAATCCATGGCTGACATCGCTGGAGTCATGACTCTGAGCCAAGAACAACTGTCTAGTCAGAGAGGCTCCAGCGATGTCAGCCGGGAGTTGGGACACATAAGGAGAATGAGGGAGAGCTTGGAGCTGATGCAGGCGGAAAGAATGTTTGCCACGGCTGCACACCAGCGAGATGTAGCTGTGATCTTCCATGCCCTGCAGATCCTCGTCATGGCATTGCCGCCACAAGGCCTGGCGCGGATGAATGCTGCTGCTACTACTACATCCACATCTCCGCCCCCTGAAGTGTCAGTGCCACACAGTGCGGCAGACATTCCACCTCTGGCCCCTGATGTGTCAGTGCCACACAGTGATGCAGACTAAACACCACCACCCACATGTGAGGCACCTGACACATCAGAGGACGAAGATGATGATGAATCTGGCTTTGTGGTAAGAATGAAGTGGTAGCATTCATCTCCGCCATATGGCCTGTTTCAGCTTGGTTCTGCCCTCTGCATCATGCGCTGGAATAACACCTTCCACTGTCCCCCGATAGACTCAGCGACACTCACCTTGGACCTCGACATGGACTGCCATATTTTGTTTGGTTACCAATGACACAGCAATCACACTGCGGACTGAAGTCTTCCTCTTCCGATGAACTTGTCAATCCCTAAAGGACTCTGGCTGGCCCTCCACGGGGCAACAATGTATAGTGGGGTTTGCATGGCCCTGTACTGGCCCAGCTTCAACACTCCACTGAATGCGAATAAAACATTCTAATTCACACAGATGTGTCATGGCTATGATCAATCAAGTATGAAAGTATGGATGAATGTAGGGACAGGGATTCCACAAAAAGCTACTCCCTGGGTAATGCTATCAATGCGCATGTATGGCCGTGACCCAGATAGGCAGTGAGACACACATTGTCATTCAAATCAACACTCATCACAGTTGAATACAAGTGAAGGTGTGTAGACTTTATTAGCATATGCGTGTCAGTACGGGCAAGATAAGTGCCACAACATGCAGACCAATGCAGCAGTATGTCAGAATGAGGAACGTTGCCAAGCGCCGCTGTCCACTCCGGGGGAGTGCCTCACCTTTCACAGGTGTGTGTTAACCCACGTTGTTGTCCGCTCATGTATTCGGAGTCCAGGCGAATGCAGCCATGTCCACTGTTGTCGTGGGATATGTGACCAGATCTCCAAGATGCAACAAGGTGTTGGGACATGTGCAATGGGTTCCAATCTGTTGTGGCTGCAGGTACGTAGTTACTCGTCCATGAAAGTGATTGCAGCTTCGTAGGCTATCATTTCCAACATGAGGTCATTGTCGACTTCATCAAACAGGACGGCGAGGCAATCCATTAGCAGGTTCCGGACAGATGTGCTGCGTCCACCCCCTTTCACCAATTAGCACTACAGCCCAATAGGGGAGCGGTTCAATGTGGTCACTGCACACGAGGAGTTGTGCAATCTCCCAGGTCCAGCTGCCAGCATGAATGCCAAGTATCAAGGCATCCCATAAACGGGTATCACAGTGACACTCCTGGTCGTGGGCCAACTGGGGGCGCACACACATGTCAAAATCCAGTTCAGCTACCGTCCTGTTGGATAGGCAGACATCCATGGACCACTCGAATATGCACGATCGACAATGTAACACAGGCTGAACGCTGGTGACGTTGGCAAGGCGGAAGCTTAGCCGGTAACTGATCCGCAGCACTGCCAATGGCAGTGCCCCCAGTAAATGCAGCATACGTGCACGGTACAGTTCCACGTGACAGGGGTTGTGCATGTGTCCGGGATGTTCTGCCATTGCGTTAGTGGCTCTGGTTGAAGCGGCACTGTTCTGACCTGTGCCAGTTCTGTGGATGAAATGCCACAGCTCGGATCAATGAGTTGTTTTAGTGTGCAACGGTTGTACGCCTGGGATGGTGTGGGAGTAAGTGTGAAGGCCATTCCATGCAAGATAACTTCGAGCAAGGACTTCTGTGTGTGGGGTGTGTATACGTTGGTCTTTCGTCGGGTTGTGCGTAGTGTGGGAGTCGTCATCAGCTGCTATAGTATCTGTCAGGGGGTGCCGGGCACATGCAATTCCGAGGTCGGAGGTGCAGATGTGCTTCCGCCTGATAGTTCAGACAAAGGAGCTTTCATCCCTAATGTTAGTTTGTCATCTGCTTGCATTCAGGAAATGTGATGTGGCTTGTTGGGGGTGGGGTGGGATGTGTGCGACCTTGGGATTCATGTCTAACATGTCTTGCATGTGGCAAATGAGCGGCATCACTGTGTGTTACGTTGCCTCACAGCTGCTCCTCCCTCCCCCCGAGCCTATTTACTTGTGTGCGCTGCGCAGTTGCATCACTTGCACTCCTACGGCACACCATTGTCATGCCTGTCTGCGCATGTCCACAAGCCTGACAACAACACTGTGATGTTGGCCATTGAAGGTGGGCGGCCACGTGAGTGTAGGCCTATGGTAAGGATAGGGCAGACACAGATGTAGAGTTCATGCCTGGCTGAACTCGCGCTGCGATTAAGGCTAGGCATTTGGCTCATGCTGCGGCAATACAGATACACACAACACTTGGCATGTATGAGCCAAGACCACGAGCGGTCTTGCGCTCCTTCATTTCTCCGTTCGTGCGAGCCCACCCTCCGGGTGCATGCTACATTGCAACATTGTCGATTGAGGGCTGGGTGGCGCCGACACTACAACAGAGACACACACATTAGTTACTTCCTTGTCCAGGCCAGAACTGAACCACGCCCAGAGCCCCGGGCAAATTCTTCACACCCCTACGCTGGACTGGCGTACGCCGGCCCAGCCCACTCCGCTTACGCTTACAGGGGGGGACGACAAAGCTACGTGTCCAAGGTCTTACCCACTGCCTGAGGTGACATGGTTGCGTCCGCTGTCCACAGCACAATGTAATGTGGTAGGGCCCGGGACCATCATGCATACATAATGACCACACGGACACACTTAGATAGATAGTGGAACTGGCTACGGGCACGTGCGCCCGGCCCCTTTTTATTACCAGGGTCACATGTCCAGTGACACCTGTGCTGGATGGGTGTGGGGTGAGTGTAAGCCAGCCCTCAGGGAGTGGTTGGTGCTGGCAACAACTAGAACAGTGATCATCGGATCACACACACAGATTCAATCATAAAGGGTCCATGACTTGTGGTGCACTGAGTTAGTGGCACCTGAAGAGCTGAGCAGGGTATCAAGCTGATGATGGCATCCAAGACAGGTGTGAGCAACTTTGATAGGCTGGCTGTAAGACTACTCCCACTCTGGCAGTTGTTGGTTGGAGGTGGTCCTGGCGGTGGTGGCGGGTGCGCAGCCAGCGATGATGCGTCGTCCGGGTGGGCCGCACTGGAAGCATCGTCTGTTGCCTACTGGACTGCGCCATCAATTAATCAAGACTCGATTTGAATTGGGGGACCTGCTGACCCGCAGTGTAGGCCGGAGGCAGCGGTCAGCAAGGGCCCACAGCCACGTGGTGTTGACTTGAGCTGCACAGAGTTAGTGGCACCTGAAGCGCTCAGCGGGTGCGCAGCCTGCGATGATGCGTCGTCCAGGCAGGCCGCACTGGAAGCGATGTCCGTTGCCTACTGGACTGCGCCATCAATAAATCAAGACCCGATTTGAATTGGGGGACCTGCTGACCGCAGTGTAGGCCGGAGGCAGTAGTCAGCACACACATAACTCCGCGGTGCTGTGCCGCTGGGTGCGCTGGGGGCCTGTGTCGCGGAAGCCAGCGATCGGCTGAGGAGGCTGGCGGTCACGGCGGCGGACTCATGGCAGGGTGAGGGGCGCCGCCCTGGCAGACTCGTTGGCCATCCCGGAAGTGAACCACGCCCAGAGCCCCGGCCTATTTATTCACACTCCTACGCTGGACTGGCGTACGCCGGATAAGTCCACTCCGCTTACGCTTACAGCGGGGGGGACACAACTACATGACCGAGGTCTTCCCCACTGCCTGAGGTAACATGGTTGCGTCCACTGTCCACAACACTACAAACACCAGCAGTATATGTCCACATGGACATGTCTGTGCTCTGCATACTGAAGTCTGTCCAGCACACCACCGCCACACTTGGCATTGTGTACATTCTTATTCATGGGTGACTTGCCTCCTTCACACATACTTGGTTCCCACCTCTCCCCACATTCTGCAATTGTGTGGCTGAGGGGCCATGCCGTTTTTGGAAGGTCAGCTGTCTTGTTCTGCGCTGCCTCGGTGGTAGTCCGGGGGGGGCCTGGGGGTGGTGGCGGTGGGTGTTGTGGACCTCTTGGGTCTCCGAGCTGCATGATCAGTAGCTCCATGACATGTGTTGGTCTTCAGATGTGGCTCTGGGCTGGGCTCCCTTTCATACTGCAGGTTGTCATCCTGCTTAACACCAGTAAAAGGCAGGTGTTAAATCCCTGCTGCTAACGTGCCTCATCGCCTGTTTTTGGATCGCTTCACAGATCTGGCTGGTTGTTGAGAATATCGCGAAGTGGTGTTTTCGTTTGTTTTTGCACGGGAACGCCTACTCTGCATATTATTAGCGTTAGTTGTCGCTGTCATCCGTGGCGATGTTTTTTGCGGCAGCTATCGCTGGAAAACTGGCGATATCGGCAGTTTGCACCAGCTTGAGAATAGGGCGATAAATCTATCGCCACTTTTGCGGCGCTAAAGTGCCGATAAATCGGTGATAAGTCCTTGAGAATATGCCCCTGAGTATGTTAAAAGAATTGATTGTGGAAGGGTGGCCCAGCAAGTGCAGTGAGGTCGAAGAGGAGATCAGAGACTTTTGGGAGGTCAGGTTTGAACTGAGCATCATAGGAGGCAAAGTGTATCGCAAGAATAAAATTGTACCCCCTGAGGGTTTGAGAAAGAGAATCGTGGGATTGGCACATGAAGGTCACCTTGGGCGGAGCATGACAAAAAACAGAGCTAGAATTAAATTAGATTCTCTGGTAGAACTTATGGTGAAGGACTGTCACAGTTGTGCCAAAAGTGACAAATCAAAATCTACCCGCAAAGCTCCATTATCCCCTGTTGAAGTACCACTGAAACCATGGAGTAAACTTGCCATGGATATAATTGGACCAATGGACAATGTAGGAATGGACAAAAAATACATGCTTGTTTTGGTTGATTATACATCGCACTGGGTTACGCATAAGTTTGTTCATTGCACTAACACAAAAATGGTCCTAGATTTTCTCAAGGACGTCTTTTCAAGGGAAGGAATACCTTCGACCCTTGTCACAGACAATGGTGTCCAGTTCACTTCCCAACAGATGAAGGAATTTTTGTTAAACCTTAACATCAAACATGAAAGAACTGCATTATATTGCCCCAAGGCAAATGACCTGGTAGAAAAGGCCAATAGGCTAATTAAAGAACACATACAGTTAGCCGTGGTAAATGGTCATGATGTAGAATCATCCTTACGTGACTGTCTATGGGCTTACCATTCTTCACCAAATCTTATCTCAGGTGTGTCACCGTTTGTTGCTCTCAGAGGAAGAGAACCCTGCACTAAGTTTAACCCCATGTGGTTGGGTGGTAGGGCGGTTGAGTCTAATTCCAAGGAGATTAGAAAGAAGGTGGAATTACACCAGAGCAAGTACAAGAAATGGTACGATGGGAAGAATGGGGTGAAAAAACCCATGTGGAGGGAAGGTGATTGGGTACAGATCAAAAGGAGCATTAAAGACCATCAAAGTAAAAGCAAATTCTACCCTCCATGTAGGGTGTCCAAAGTCTACAGCAATGTGGTATTACTTGAGAATGGATAGTTGTGGAGTTGTGACAGAATTGTCAAATGTAGAAATGGTTAACCACATGTATAAAGGGAGGTGTGTTATAACATCTCCTTTCCTCTTTGCCCCTGGTGGTATACCCCTTTCCCTACCCCTCCTAGTTCCCCAGTTGGACTCTCCCTTGGGAGCCTGCTTTGGAATGTTGGTAGATGTTCACTGTGAAGCAGAGTCGGAGAGTTGATGGCCAATAAAGAAGTTCTTCAGTTCTTACCTCGTCTTCTCGTTATTACTTTTCAACAATTTCCTTTAGACTTCGAGAGGTGCAGACCTCTTTGCTTGCCTTATTCTTTCAAGTGTGAAGCTTTATGCTAAACACTGATTTCCTTTTCCCAGGACTTCTACTGAAGGCTGATCATGCTGACACCTTCTATGCTGCTGAACTAGAGACCCTTAGTATCTCATCCTATATTTGACTTATGTTTAGAAGAGAGAAGGGAAGTTTCTTTATGGAACACGTGTTTGCTTTAATCAGTTTCTTTACTGTTGTGGCTGTCACAATTGTGTATCTCATTTTATTATGGCTCAGTCTGCTGAGATATTTCAGCTTATCTGCTGTATTGCTGTATTTACTGAACTTATTTTGGGTTTGCTTATATACTGGATTGATTGGTAATCCGAAATAAAACCCTTTAACTATAGTTGACGATTCCTGGTCCTTATTGTGGAGTCACATAGGCTTCACAAGTTAGGAATGTAGTATTGATGTTTTCTCCTTGTCAATGTTTCGCGTCAACCAACAAAGGTCCATACGACCAATGGGGAAAAATCTTTGACAACTTTATGAAAAGATTGAGTTGTAAGTTTCAGTATGCTGTCAATTGTCTCAATGACAGCAGTTACTTTGCAATAGTTTCTTGAAGTTAAGAACTACCATTATATTCAACAAATATGCTGCCCCACAAACCAATCTGATGTACCTTCAACAAATACTGTTGGGTACACGAGAAAGCATGGGTACGGTAACTTAAGCCACAAAATTATTTGTTTTTTATCACTTTAATTGCTAAAGATATGTTGAGTGAAAATAGAACATATGCTCATGGGTGTTACTTTGGTGCAATATGGGTGAGGCCTAGCCAGTTTTCACCAAACCTGCAGCAAATCAGCCAGACAAATAACACATATGTCCTATTTGCACATCTCAAAATGAGGGCTAACGTTCACTGTTAGTGTAGTAATTCGGGTGCAAACAGCACATCTAGTAAATACTAAACCTCATACAATCTGTATTTACACAACATACCATTTCAACCAAACAATTTGCTGACGATATGTGATCTGGGCTATAGACAACAACTTTAATTAAAACAACAGTAAAGCCCTGTTCAAAATTGTCCTGCAATTGCAGGTGCAAATGTCTCGCCTGCTAATTTTTGACTCACCTGATTCTGAGTTGTAGATTTTGGAAAAAGTGATAACATGTTAACAGCGGTCATTTCCTCTCTTTCCAAGGTGAGCAAGATAGGAATGTGGACTATAAGCCCTTCCTATTTGGATCAGTTCTTACCTGCCAAAATGAACCCAGTACCCAAATCTGCATTCAACTTTTAATCCTGTTTTGGATGTAAACAGAGGTGTATTAACTGCATTAGCAGCCCACTTGTAATGCGGGCCTAAGTGTTTAAAAACTGCTGTACTTTTTATTAGCCCTCAGTTATCTTTGGTCAAATAATTTATTATGAGTTATTGTTTTGCTGATCATCCTTGTAGACTTCAAAGGCCTTGGTCACAGGAGCCCAGAGACTTGGATCTTGAAGTACAGATACCAGACATTGAAGAACACTGTAGGCAGCGGCGGCTCCTGTGCTAAGGTGGAGGAGCGTTGCTCCACTGAATGTCAAAGGAAGATAAAATGCTAATAATGCAACGTTAATAATGTTACGTTATTATCATTTAATTTTTCTGTAAGGAGCCCGAGCCAGGTAAGGGCAGTGCAGGGCTGGGCTGTGTCACAGGGAGAGGGAGGAAGAGTGGAATAATGTGCACATAAGTGCTTATGACATTTTGGCCTGCTGTTGTGGAACGGCCCAACCTTCATGCACACTTAGCATGTTCTACACCCAGCTGTATTGCACAGCTGGGTGGAGAACATGCACATGCTCCCACTTCCTGTCTGAGCGCCTAACCAGGCCACTCAGACCAATCACAACACTGCTGTCATGCTGGTGACAGCAGCGTCGTGATTTGCTAGGAGAGTCTGGGAGCCTGTATGCTTCTTTGCTGCCCGGAGAAGAGACGAGGCCGGAGGAGGCAAGTGAACTTTTTTTTTAAATTGAGTCCTCCCACTACATTTCCATAAGCTGCGGCCATTGAATGCAGGATTTCTTGCACCAGTAAGGTGGGCAAGAGTGAATGGTATTTGTTGATGGCAGGTGCTATTGGGTATATTATAGCTAGCTACTGACTATTCTGGGCTGTGTTTGATATCTGTTAGGAGCTCCCTGAAATGTGTTCTTTTGTATGTTAGTATCGGGTGTGACCTTATAGAACCTGCAATTCTAAGCACAGTGGCGCACAACAATAGGGGAAAAATCTGCTGTGTTGTCTGTGTACCCAGTAATTTGTCACAAGTGAGCTGCTGAATGTCCTTTATTATTGATAGCAAGGGCTGTTGAGATTGCAATGTACCCAAACAACACATCTGTACTATGACGGATCTTTTTTACGTGGGTTAAAATGCATCATTTTCTGACTGAATTTTAGGATTGGACAGATATAATGTTTCAGGATATTGTAAATCTGTCCGAAATAAAGATCATAATATCAGAGAATTCTCAGCATGCATTCAAAACCTATGGCCTTTGCTACTGAGATCCTGCTCTTTGCAGGCAGAAGTGATAAATAATCTTGAACTTTCTGTGGACTTGTCCAAGTCCCTTGCATCACACCCAGGGGTGCAACACAAGCCCCTGCAGCCCCAGAGGTTCAGGGAGGCTCCCAAACCTTCAGGGACACCCAACCATTCGGGGCGAGCAAAGGGGGGGCATTCCACCACAAGGCCAATGAATATCTGTGAGATTTGGGAGACTCAGGGGGTCCCTCTTAACATTCGGCAGGGGAACCCTGTCGGGTTACATTGCACCACTGATCACACCTGCAGGTATTCCATATATTAGGGGTGACTTTTTCATGGTGTTTTACTAATAAAATATTTTCTATTTCGAGACAATTGACTCTGTATAACGCAACACTGTCTGTGGTAATCTAATGACATTATCACAACATCTATCCTCGGGAAAACGTTAACAAGCCTTTTTTCAATGGCAAATCTTTTGGTGCTCCATTGTCTTTGAGATGTAGGGCCTAATGTACTATCTATTGGTGGCAAAATAGTAGTCGCAGTTTGCAACCAGTATTTTTGCGACCAATAAAAAGTTTTAAGGACTGACCTACGTGCTAGTAACTCGATTTTTTAAATTCAAAATTGTAGAGGGTCGCAATCCGACCTACCTAATTAATGGTCACTACACTTAGAGACCAGCACAGATATGGTGACCCTGATGGGGTTAGTAGACTACCATGTCCATGATCGCCTTTAAATAAAGCAAACTCGTAATCTGGCAGGCGGGCGCACCAAATCTTTGGCGGGCCTCCAGCAGACAACGCAGTGCCGCCACAGCTGGAAGACCACAAAACACGTAATAAGGCCCTCAGTATCTTTATCACAAAGCACTGATAGATAGCATATCTGTTAGAAATGGGGGTCTCTAGTTGGCAGAGGTAGGTACCTTTGTCCAAATAGGGACCCTTGCTTCTAGTCAGGGTAAGGGGTATACACACTTTAGATAACCCCTGCTCACCCCCTGGGTAGCTTGGCACGAGCAGACAGACTTATCCCAAAGGCAATGTGTAAGGTATTTGTACTCAAAACACACAGTAATACAGTGTTAACACCACAAATGGACACCACACCAGTTTAGAAAAATAAAGTATCTTTATCTTAACTCAACAAGACCAAAAACGACAAAAATCCAACATACATGTAATAAGATAAGACTTTAGAACAGTTATTGCAAAAATAAAGCTTGTAGAAAACAAATAGCTCCACCTGGGGCTATTGCGATGCCGTGACAGCAATAAATCCAAAGTACAGCGCCGACCGAGGGGAACGTGGCGTCGTGTACAGAGTAACACAGACCCCAAAACAAATAGTACCTTGGAAACGAAGTCTATGATGATGCACGGCATCGTGGAGGTGAGGCGTCGGTGCTGAGGTCGAGGCCGGCTCTCTGGCTGCCAGAAGGGAGGCAAGGCGTCATGTCTGCGAGGAGGCATCGTGTCGTGTCCAGGACAGGGGAAGATGGTTGCGTTGGCGGTGAGGCGTTGGTTCCGGTGACGATACAAGGTCGGCAAGTTCGTGGAGTCACCCTCGGTGGTTATCGGCGCCATGATAACAGGATGCAGGCGCTGGCGATGACGAAGTCGGTGCGAGCGCTAGTGTCGGGTACGGCCGATAACTGCAGGTGTCGGCAGGCGTCGGAGCTGCGGTCAGGTCGGGCGGTGCGTCGTTCACTTCACAAGCGGTGCCCCGGGCCTCGGTGCAGTCGCAGCATCACATCGGCATCACTGATGGCGTCGGAAACAGGTTTTCTTAGTTCTTTCAAGTTGCTTCCAGCTCCCAACAGCAGGAACAACCTCCAGAGGCCCAAAACTGCAATAGGCACCTCCTGGCAGGTCAGAACTCTCAGCAATAGAGTTCAGGGGAGCTGAGAATTAACCACTTAACCGCGGCGGCAATTCCGCCGCGGTGCGGCGGTTTAGCGGAGTGGGCGGGGCCGCGTCGGCCAACGGACGTGCGCAGCACTATGGAGGTAGTGCTCGCGACGGCCGTTGGCCGACAGAAGCAGCGAAAGGGTTAAGTCTTTGTGGCCCTGAGACTTAAGAGCAGGAGGCCAGCACACTCAGGCCCTCGGAGAGTCTTCTTCAAGCACGTTCACAGCAAAGTTCCAGTCTTTGACCTCTCCTTGGCAGAAGTAGCAACTGCAGGCCAACCCAACACAGCAGACAGCAACAGGACAGTACTCCTCCTCACAGTTCTTCAGCTCTTCTCCTTGGCAAAGGTTCCTCTTGAGTCCAGAAGTTATCTAAAGTTATGGGGTTTTAGGTCTAATTCTTATACCCCAAAATGTCTTTGTTCTCTTTGTGCAAGGGTCTCTGAGCCCAGTCCAAACCAGTTCTGTCCTCACTGGTGCAGTATTACCACAGGGGGTGGAGACAGCATTGTGCAAGGGTGACAGGCCCTATGCAGGTGCAAGGAAATCTCATCCCACTGCTCTAAATTCAGCCAAGCCCCATTCATCTCAGCTCCAAGTCATCCAGGAAGGGCCAGGCACACCTCAACACCCCCGTGGCTGTCTACAGTGAATGCACATCCCCAGCCCCTGTCACTTCAAAACCAGAAAGTCAATACAGAAACAGGCAGAGGCACACAGAATGGTTAAACAAGAAAATGCCTACGTTCTAAAAGTGGCATTTTCAAACACACAATTTAAAAACCATCTTTACTAAATGATGTATTATTAAATTCTGAGTTCAGAGAGCCTAAACTTTATTTCTCTATCTTGTCCCAATGGGAAGTTATACTTGTAAGATGTTACAAAGCATTTCCCATTATATCCTATGGGGCAAGATAGCCTTTCAATAGTGAAAAACGAAAGTGGCTGTATTTCACTATCAGGACTTGTCACATGTCCTACCTTTCACGTACACTACACCCTGCCCAGGGGGGCACCTTGGGTCTACCATAGGGGTGCCTTACATGCAAGAAAAGGGAAGGTTAGGGCCTGGCAAGTGGGTGCACTTGCCAAGTCGACATGGCAGTTAACAACTGCGCGCAGACACTGTAGTGGCAGGTCTGAGATACCTTTTCAGGGCTACTCATGTGGGTGGCACAATCAGTGCTGCAGGCCCACTAGTATCATTTGATGTACAGGCCCTGGCACACTTCAGTGCAATTTACTAGGGACTTATCAGTAAATCAAATATGCCAATCAGGGAGAACCAATTGTAAAAACAATGTACACAGGGAGCACTTGCACTTTGACACTGATCAACAGTGGCAAAGTGCCCAAAGCATCTAAGCCAACAAAAATGAAATCCAGCACAGCATCAAAAATACAGAGGGTAGAGGCAAAAAGTCAGGGGAAACCACGCCAAAGATGCCAAATCTAACAATATCAAGTTTGTATTTGGAAAGGAAGCCTACAACATGGCCCATCCTGATATCAAATTGGTACCCATTTGCAATCCCATTTTAGGAGTCAGAAAATCTTTTTGGACTCCTAGAGTGGGATTAGTACATCTGAAAAATTATTTTTACAGCCACAATCACTAAATCTGAGCGTTTGTGACTGTAAACTTTAGACGCTGTCTCAGCAACATCTCTACCTGGATGTCACTCAACACTCTCAGGCTTAACTCGGATAAAACCGAGGTGTTGTTTTTTAATCAAAAAAATCCCCTTCTTTGGTGGCCACCTGAATTGAAGCCCCCTCCAGCACTGGTGGTTTCTGCCAGGAATTTGGGATTCTTATTTGATAATGAGTTATCTTGCAAGGCTCAAATAAATAGGGTTACATCTGCTTGTTTCGGTAAACTCCGCATGATCTGGAAAATTCTCCCTTTCCTTCCTTTGGATGCTCGCCGAACCATTATTCACGCCCTTATAACATCACACCTGGATTACGCAAACAGCCTATATGCCGGAACACCAGCCTATCTGGTCAAACGTCTGCAGATTGTGCAGAATGCGGCGGCAAGGATGATCTGTAACATCCCATATCGTCACTCAATCTCTCCTCACTTAAAAAAGTTACACTGGCTGCCCGTGACTAGCCGCATTCAGTTTAAATCTCTGGTCCTGGCATATAGAGCAATGCAGGGTCAGGGGCCGGCCTATCTTAGAGCCAGACTGAAGCATGCTCAGTCCAACCGTTCTCTCGGATCTAATCATCTTTTCCTCTTACGTACTCGCAGATTTCGCCGCTCTAGAATGGGGGGGCAGAGCATTCGCAGTTATCACGGCTCGATCCTGGAACAACTTGCCACTGTCCCTCCGTTTGACAGAATCAGAATGCTTATTTCGACGCAATTTAAAAACCTGGCTGTTTACCAACCCCTAGTTGCACAGAGACACTCACAACTGCTTGCTGTTTCGTAGCGCCGGGACACCCCCATTGGGGGTAGCTGCGCGCTTTATAAGTTTCTAAATAAATAAATAAATGTAACTGTAAAAATGCTTAATGCATCCAGCAGAGTAGTTTCTATTGGTGAGTATGTAAGCTAAGTCATTGGTCCAGTGTTTACTTTGTGCCAGTGGTGGTAGATGATGAGCAGCGGCATACACTTTTAGAGACACAAACGTATTTTTCATTAACTTTGACCTAGAACATGAGAAAGAGAAGCAGCAATGGGTGAAAGAAGGAAGAAAAGAAAGATAGGAAAACAGTGGAAGAGGGGGAAAGCATCACCTGTGGCACCCACGCCTATTTGGTTGACAAGCTCACCACCTCCGGTGGATCTCACCACACTTGCAGGCACAGCACCACCAGTCTGGAGTTCAAGTGATAAAAAAAAGAAAAAAACAAGGCACAAGTCTTCACCATTTATGCACCAGGAATCTGGAAAAAACATCCTCATAGCTATAAGGACAGACCCATCCCTGTTCTTATTTAGTTAACAGCTGATGGCTCACCTCTTTAATGAACATTACATCGTAATGCAGTAACAGTCAGCTCCAGTTCTTTTAAACTTGCTTCCTATCCTTACACTCCATTGAATCCTAGCCTTTGACTGTCTACCATGCTCTACTACCTTTCGGCAAGGTTTGCATTATTCGAATACCACATCCATAACTACGTACCTACATACAAATCCTTCTACAAGAGCAAACCTTGCTTCATTGATTTTTTAAAATGTGTTCATGGTTTTCAACTACACCTTCATGATTATGTAACAAAATTAACATTCATGTTATCCAGTGGCACACTCAATGGTATAATTTATAGTAATAGGCGCATGAGTCCCTCCATTTCTCTAATCCATTGTATTATATTAAGTATATACCTAATACATGCAACATATGTATCTAATCTATTTTGTAATTTGAAGATGTTGACTCTGGAAGATCAGAGCCATAATGTTTAAATGCATTTTTTGGCGGTCCATCTTTTGTAAGCCTTTGTGATCTTACCTCTATAGCCAATGGCCATCTTTACGAGAGCCCAATATATATACTTTGGGCTTGCCAGGACAGGCTGTAGATCGGTAAAGGGTTATACTCGTTTCATTACAGAGAGCCAGGTCTTTCAGCCAATCATTCGCAAGAGTCACTGCGACTCTCATCCTTGTCATGGCCACCCGACATTTCGCCAGTAACAAGGCTAGCACAGGTGACATAACCTAGTGTAGCCAGAGCATGTTTGTCTGTGATTGTTGCCAGAAATCTAAGACATTCGGACATTCCAGCCTACATGAACGAAACCAGCCTGCGCACACCGACATCTTCTGCTGGCATGGCTTTGCAGAAGGTCCAATTTGTGGAAATCAGCAGGTGCATAAAAATGAAAAATTAAATAATGGATGTCTGTTGTTCATAAAAATAGACACCTTCTAAGAGGCAGCGATAGTAACAACATTCATCGTCAACTGCTTGCCCCAGATCCACCTCCCAAGCAGCTCTTGCCTTGATTACTACACCATCCTGAGTTCACCATTGACTTGCACTTCTTCGATACCAACCGTCTAGTATCCAGGTTTGTATGATATGAGTAGGATGCATAAACTCAGTGGCTTTCTTTCAAAGAGTAGGATTATTTTTATTTTTTTTAAATAAATTTGCATTTTTTTATGCCATAAATTACATAAGATTAAGTCCAATAGTCAAATACATGCCTTACATATACATAACATCGGTAAATACGGCAGAATAGTATACAATGTAATATACAAAAGATAGAACATTTCCACGTCATCAAACACAGTTGACCTGGTGTGGCGGATCAATCGGCCCGATCCAAACGAGCTTCACATCAGTTTGCCTACAACAGCGCTACATATAGTATGCCCAGCCATGGCTATCTGTTTGGAGATTAGGATTTGTAACTACCCTAACAGTATTAGCACCAGGATACCAGTCTGGTCACAGTGCTCTTTATAAATGCACTATACATACATTAGATGCAGAACAGTACCAGAATGCTGCAAACCAGGCTTATTATACACAGGACCACTGAGTTATATGGCAGACTGGAACCAAGTTATGCCGCAGGGTTGACTAAATTATGAAGAACGAAAAGGTAAATTATGTGGTGTAATGCGGCACATTTTGTGTTGTATCATCGCGTTATTTTGAAAGTTTTTCACATTAACACTATCTGGGAAAAGGTTCACTTCATTAGTACCACAGTGACACCCAAATACAGAAATAAGCTGCAGAAAGGTGACCAGTCACTTTTGTGAAGGACCTTCCACTGTGCAGCAACACGTGTCCCTGTGTTTTTAGTAAATTTTGATCCATTCGAGCCAGGTACAATTTTTTTGATGACATCTATAGATTATGCAGCAGATAGATGGTGGATTATGTGGCTAATGCGGGTAATCCATAATATTGCAGAAAATGCCACACCCACAATATCACATAATTCCAGTGGCCCTGCTGAAACAGTATACAACCATAGCTCAAAATTTGGGACCACAAGGCCCCCATTCGCAAAGGGTAGTGGCATGATTAGCCAGTGAATGCTCGGATATTTTCATGTCCAGAACAATAGAGATAAAATAGACCTGAGATTTAAAAAATGTTTTTTACAGCAGTATAGGGTTTTTTAAATAAGCATAAAAATTGGGGAAGGACTATTATTTTAATTTGTGCATGAAGAATTCAGCTTTTCAATACCTAGTCCTTAATATATTCATAAGTACTGCATTATATTTATTTACTCTGATTCTGATTTATTTAAAGGCATATGCACAACAATGGAGCAGGAAATCCAATTATGTTCATCTGTGCTGGGCATTACTGGAAATGTCTGTAACTCCTCCCAGTTTATTTTCCTTCCAGAGAATCCACCAGATTGAATTATTTCTCTTATAATCAGAGTTAAATTCAACGTAAGACATTTAATAAATAGTAGAGTATAGACTGCATATGCCCACACTAATAACAGCCCCACAAGAAAATTTACGTGTGTGTGTTTGCGCGTGTGTGTGTGTGTATGTGTATATGTGTGTGTGTATGTGTGAATTATTAGCGCGGGTACGGTGCTGTGCCACTATGTGACCATCTTGGTCCCCGACTTTGCCACGCCTCCTGACTTCTGTGAGTTGCACATGCTGTTTTGCACTGATAAAAAGATTATTAGCATGTGAAAGTTACACTTACAAGATCAAAAAGCATTGTAAATGAGGGCTTCTATGCTGAAACTCTAATGAGTGTTTGAATGAGAGAAAAAAAAATGATATATAATATAAATTTACAACAATGCTGGCAAAGAAAAAACATGCAGTAAATACATTGGATTTAATTCACTAGAATAAAATAAAATAAAAATAACACTGGCATAGAGCAAGTCTGTGGAAGAAAACTCTAGGGCTGATTCACAAAAAAGGTACACATTTACCGCTGTACATATATTCCTATGCACAATATAAATATACAACTTTTCTTGGAATTCCACAACTTTATCTGTAGTGTATCTTGAAAGCTGAGTTAGTGACAATTTACCAGTTGTACCACTGGGAAAGTCATGTGCCATTTTTAGACATTGGCATTTAGACATTGAAAAATTGCACGTATAGTATAATTGCTCATTGGGAAAGAAAGCATCTATGTTCAACTGATCCTTTTTTTTTTACTCCAGTGGAAAACATTTTCCCAGTGGAGAAATTCCTTCCCTTGCACCCCCACAAAGTTTTGTGGTGAGCTGTTCTCCTTCTATACCCTGGAAAGCGATTTCAGGTAGCCCTTTTCAGGAGCCAATGTTTGACCATTTCCAGGGCAGGAAAGGTTTGGAGAGCAGCATGTGAATGTTCACACTGACATGTTTGTGGGCATTTAAGAACACAGAAAATTATTCTCCCCTTGTAACTCCTACTTCCCACTCCTTTTAAGGGAATCACTCCTACATATTTGTATGCAATGGTTGCCTATGATTACGTGTGAGTGAATGGATTTCCACCCTTTTATGAATACATAACAGGAGTAAATCTCTCCTTTTTTTACAGTAAATCTAGTTGTGAATTTGTCCCAGTGTATTCTTCACCAGTAACAGAGAGGTGAATATACCTTTACTGTATCCCATAAATGCCTTCTCAAAATTTGGAAAAATCCTTTATCTCCAAATTAATATGAATGACTTGATGAAATTATCTCTTCTCGTCACGGTTTCTTTAGAAAAAAATTATCTTTTCAGCAGCTTTTTGTTTAAAGAAATGACTCTCTCTCTTAAATCCTGATTCAACTCTTTATGTTTGACCACCAGCTCACCATCTTTCATCCACCATTCAGGAACCAAACTCATCAGCTGGTGTGCCCTTAATAATTCAAAAGGTGTCCTCCCTATAGCAGTGTGAGGAAAGAGAGGCAGTTTAATGATACCTTTGGTTATATTTACGAGATTATGGGCCTTATTTTGACTTTGGCGGTGTGGCAGCGGGCTGCCGCTGCAATGCCCCTCTACCACACCTCCAAAGCCATTTTGAGACCGCCTGCTGGATTCTGACTGGAATCCAGGTCAGGGTGGTCCTGCGCGTTTGGCCTGTGGCAGTGCAGTGCTAAGGCTCACACATGAGCCTTAGCAAGGCTTTACAATGGGAGCACCATTGCACGTTCCTGCAGGGCATGGACTGTCAAGTCCATTCCCTGCAGGACCTGGGGGTGCATGCATACAGGCGGGCACACAATGTTCCCCCCTGCATGCATCCCCTGGTGCAGAGGCAACAGGGGGCCTTGTAGGGCCCCCCTTTGTTTCCTCACACCACACTTTTCATGGCGGGCTCACCGCAATGAAAACTGTGGCGGCGAGGATACTCCTAATATGCTTGGTGGTGCTGCAGTGGCACCGCCAGCATATTAGTGGCACCGCCAGTCAGACCGCTGCAAGACTGCCAGGGATCGCAGATCCCGGACAGCAGCAGCGGTTCCATGGCGGTCCGACCGCCCTACTTGTCCATAGACCGCCAAACTCATTAGGTCCTATGTATTTTTGTATCAACATGCAGAGATATGCAAATCCTTTTTGGGCAGAACATCCCACAGTTAACTCTTGAGTTGTCCATCCATTCATCTGATTTGAAAAAAATGACTGAATATGTAGATAACTGAGACCTTCTGGGTTTGATGGAGATTAAGGGTCTGATTATAAGTGGCCTCCTAAATTGTGCCCATTGACAATTGGGAGAGTGACCCGTTTTAAAAAGGCACAGGGGATAGGGTTCAACCAAACCAATACAAATATTTTCCCCTGGACTTGTAAATAAAATCCGATCCTTCGTTATGTGGATACTCAGTTATCAACCTACGAGCAACAAATGCAGCTTCAATAACAAAAGTTAACAATTATGCTCCAACCACAACATTTAGAATCTCACAGGTAGTTAATAAAATGCACATAGAAAACTAGTAAAGTTTTCTCATATGGTTCATCATCAATTGAACTAAATACATCAATAAAAACATTCATTTCAAAAAACATAAAACAACTGTATACAATCAAGATACTAAAGAAAGGTTATTGTGTTAATGCAGTGTTTCGGTGGCTTCTTGACCTTTATCCCACCTTCTTCAGGACAAATAACAAGTTAAAACTAAATAAAACATAAAATAAATCTCCATAAGAATCGTTATTGACAAATACCTAAACATATACAGTTGGGCATGGATTGTTGTTCTTATTATGACTATTTAGTAAATACCACATATTAAAACAGAAAACATAATTATCAACATAGTGGACAATGAAATACTCTATTGCCAATTTCTATCATCTTTAGAGGCTACACATTTTACATCCAATTCTTTTACATGCAGTTCCATAGATATGCTTATATTGTGCATTTAAAACATCAGCAAAACTGATTTATTATGCTAGTTCTTGCCACATCTGCTTTCCTGCATATTTAATTAATGCTCTCAGAGTGTACTGTCACCATGATTGTACGATGGATAGATCAGAGAAAACAAGGTATCCTCTCTCCCATACTGGTACCTCATGTGACATGTTCATTTATTGATGCAACCATTTCATTATTTACCCCGATCTCATTTAATATTTGATACAATATTATCCTACTTAAAATTAAGCTACATCCAATACATTTCTACATCTGGCACATTACACATAGAAAAACATCCTTGATTTCCTCCCCTTTTTCTTATTTTAACTTATTCTAACATTATTCTTACTCTCTAGTGTTCTCCAAGATTTCACATTCTGTATACTGAAGGTGCCCTGCTTTTAAGGTCATTCACCCCTAGAGAATTATAATAACAGTCTGTTCCTTCCCATATGAGATAAAAACTATAAGGATAGAAGGCTTTTTACTTTCTTTTGTAATGACATAAATTAATCATTATTCATTTTTATATGCCACCTGGGATCTTACTTAATATTTAAGACTTTGTTATTTTTAACCACGCAGCTTCGACTTCGTGAGACTGTCAATTTGATAATATCAATCAATCAATCAATCACGGCATTTATAGAGCGCGCTACTCACCCGGGAGGGTCTCAAGGCGCTGGGGGAGGGGGTAAGTTACTGCTCGAACAGCCAGGTCTTGAGCTGCTTCCTGAAGGCGAGATGGTCCTGGGTTCGCCGAAGGTGAGTGGGGAGGGAGTTCCAGGTCTTGGCCGCCAGGTAGGAGAAGGATCTTCCTCCGGCGGTGGTTCTGCGGATGCGTGGTACGGTGGCGAGGGCGTGGCTGGTTGATCGTAGCTGGCGTGTGGGCGTGTAGAAGGACATGCGGTCGTTGAGGTACTTTGGGCCCAGGTCGTGGAGGGCCTTGTGTGCGTGGGTGAGGAGTCTGAACGTGATTCTCTTGCTGACGGGGAGCCAGTGCAGGTCTTTCAGGTGTACGGTGATGTGGCTGTGTCGGGGGATGTCCAGGATGAGTCGTGCGGAGGCGTTCTGGATGCGCTGGAGTCTCTTTTGAAGTTTGGCTGTGGTTCCGGCGTAGAGGGTGTTCCCATAGTCCAGTCGGCTGGTGACGAGTGCCTGGGTGACGGTCTTCCTGGTTTCAGTGGGGATCCATCTGAAGATCTTGCGGAGCATGCGCAGGGTGTTGAAGCATGAAGATGAGACGGCGTTGACTTGTTTGGTCATTGATAGGGAGGAGTCCAGGATGAAGCCCAGGTTGCGTGCGTGGTCCGTTGGCTTGGGTGCGGTGCCCAGGGCCGGGGGCCACCAGGAGTCGTCCCAGGCGGAGGGTGATGAGCCCAGGATGAGGACTTCCGTCTTGTCTGAGTTCAGTTTAAGGCGGCTGTTCCTCATCCAGTCGGCGACGTCTCTCATCCCGTCGTGCAGGTTGGCTCTGGCGGTAGTGGGGTCGTTGGTGAGGGAGAGGATCAGCTGGGTGTCGTCGGCGTAGGAGATGATGTTGAGGTTGTGTCGGCGTGCGATGGCTGCGAGGGGGCTCATGTAGACGTTGAAGAGGGTTGGGCTGAGTGAGGATCCTTGTGGAACGCCGCAGATGACTTCGGTGGCTTCGGATCTGAACGGGGAGAGGCGGACTCTCTGGGTTCTTCCGGCGAGGAACGAGATGATCCATTCCAGTGCTTTCTCTCGGATTCCGATGTTGCTGAGGCGCTTCACTAGGGTGCGGTGGCAGACGGTGTCGAACGCCGCGGAGAGGTCCAGGAGGATGAGGGCAGCTGTTTCCCCGTTGTCGGTTAGGGTTCTGATGTCGTCGGTGGCTGCGATAAGGGCGGTCTCGGTGCTGTGGTTGGCCCGAAACCCGGACTGCGAGGGTTTCGGGCCATTATATATATATAATATCTCAGCAGCCAGTGGACGCTCCATAAAACGAAGTTTTCAATTACCTGCATACCAAACTTAGAAATTCATTTTCCAACTCGACTTTTATTTGTTGAAAACAGCTTCTGATTTACTTTCTAACTCAGAGATGCTATAAATCTTCCCCCTTTATTCCCGGCTCGTAACTTAAAATCTCACCTGTCTCTTCAAAGCAGTTCACACAGCGAGTTGTATCTGCTGGTTTCAGAACTGACGAAAACCTTGCAGGCTTGCAATACATTGATTGCCCTGTGTTTCTAGAAACACATAAAAACATATTTTATTTAATATTAAGCTTAAAGCCAACTGCTTAAGTCTCGTTTTTATCTAATTAGTGCTCACCTCATCAAAATCAGGGTCTGTCTGAAACGCAAACCATCATTATTCTTAAAAAAGAACAGCAACCTATTGCTACTCTTAATTTATCAGAGAAGATTGTTTTCCATTGGTTTATTTTGGAGCCAATCCATACCCTTATACCTTTACCCAGCCTATTCTTGTCCTTATACCACCACGTTGAAGACAGGCAGCTCCTTATAACCTACTTATTTATACATTCGAATATGTGCACTGTTCTATTTTTATTAAAGTAAGTCTTTATTAGGACTTACTGGTCACGGTATATCGATGAAATATTCCTTGTCTGGCATGGTGAAAGGTACTCCCTTACTGACTTTCTAGAGTGGATAGCCTAATAAAATATGCAGGAGAGCTGATGTGGCAAGGAATAACATTATAAATCAGTTTTGCTGATGTTTTACATGCACAATATAAGCATATCCATGGAAAGACACAATAAGAATTGGATGCAAAATGTGTTGGCTCTAAAGATGATAGAAATTGACAATAGAGGGGCATATGTACAAGCCCCTATCGCCACGGGAACGTCACTTTTTGTGACGTTCCCGTGGCGATAGGGGCCTTGCCTTACGTGGCTTAACGCTGCCTTGTACATAAGGCACCCTTTCACGCTATGTTTAGCGTGAAATGGGCATGCAGTGGGTGTTATGGTGGGCGTTCCACTGCAACACCCATTGTATTTGACGCTGCCCCCTATGTCCAAGGGTGGCGTACATAGGAGGCAGCGCCAAAGCTAAGAACAGGAAAACCCTGGTCTTAAGGTGGTGAAACGAGGAGAAATGCATCATTTCTCCTCGTTTTTGCTTTTTCCATGTGTGCTGCCTTGTGCAGCACACATGGGAAAAGCAAAATGCCATGGTTTGTTTATGTACAGGAAAGTGTCCCTTCCTGTACATAAACAAACCTTTAAAATGCCATTTTGTAACTTTCATGTGTACTGCATGAAGCAGCACACATGAAAGTTACAAATGGCATTTTAGGATTGTTTATGTGCAGGAAGGGACACCTTCCTACACATAACCAATCCTCCCTGCACACAGACACCCTTGCACTCTGGTACAAGGGTGCCTGCGTTGGCGCTAAGTTGTTAAACTTAGCGCCATCGCAGGGGGAAACTCAAGGCTGCACCACATTCTTGTAAATATGGTGCAGCCTTGCGTTTCCGAAGTGGCGGAGCGTGTCGTTAAGCCCAGGAGGCTAACGACACGCTCCGCCACTTCGTCGTACATATGGCCCTAGAGTATTTCATTGTCCACTATGTTGATAATTATGTTTACTTTTTTAATATGTGTTATTTACAAAATAGTCATAATAAGAACAACAGTGCATGCCAAACCGTATACCTTTAGGCATTTGTTAATAACAGTTTTTATGGAGATATGTTTTTTCTTAGTTTTAACTAGTTATTGGTTCTGAGGAAGGTGGGATAAAGGTCAAGAGGCCACCGAAATGCTGCGTTGACACAATAACCTTTATTTAGTATATTGATTGTATACAGTTGTTTTATGCTTTTTTAGATTAAATGTTTTTATTGATGTATTCAGCTCAATTAATGACGAACCATATGAGTAAATGTTACTAGTTGTTTATGTGTATTTTAATAAATATTTGTCAGATTCTGAATGTCATGGTTGGAGAGTAATTGGTAACTTTTGTTTTTGAAGCTGCTTTTGGTGTTCTTAGGTCGATAACTAAGTATCGACATAGCAAAAGATCTGATTTTAATAATAAATTCAGGGGAAAATATTTGTATTGGCTTTTAAATTGTGGTCCCTACTCATACAATTGTTTAAGGAGGGATTGCAGTTATAAGTGGTGCGATGTTTATTGCACCCGGTAATTACCGAGTGAGATCAAGTTTGCACACTTTTTTGCATTTCTATATGTCAAACCTGCTGGAATTTAACAGGGGGAAAAGGCAGAACATTTATTGGGACATGCAGATTTTGGTGTGGTAAGCACCAATATCCACATATTATTCCAGAAACAAGTCAGAATAGATGACAAATATTGCACCTGGTAAATTTCAAATGTTAGGTGTTGGATTTTATCAGGTGTGATTTTTATTTCATCCTCCACGGGCCAGTAGTAATCAGGCCCAAAATGCTTATATGAATGGAAGGAAATAAAGAGACTTACCTACCCCAATGAAATACTCAGGGCCACCTACTGACATTCCTCATTTGCAAGATGCCTTCACCCTTGTGTAATGTCCAACGTTCACGAAGAAAACAATATACTAACAATAAACAGCTTTAATGAACCATCTTGTACAGACTGTGTTGCCTGTGGTAGACTGTGGCGTAAAGAGAGAAGCCATGTTCTACAGTCTCATGACAGGCCTATTCTTGTAGCCTCTGGCATTGAATATAGTGTCCTCCTTCCTTGCACAGGGTTTCTCTTTCCATCTTAACATCAACACTTCCTGCTCACACATCCTGGCACAGGTATAAGTAAGTCGGATGATGCACAAAGCTCACAACATTCAGCCTGAAGGATCCAGAGTGGTTACTGCATGCTCAGCTAGCATCCTACAATAGACAAAGAACCTTCTTCCCATTTTTTATTTGTATGCATTTTATCTGCTTTTATTATGTATATGATTAAAACCCATTTGCTGATCAGAGAGATTTACTTGGTGAACAGAAATACTTGTTAGGCATGTTTAGTTATAGAAGGCTCACAAGGACTTTGACAGAGCTCATGGATGTATTTTGGTGTGAGGAAATTGAGACTGCAGTTGACAACATGAGGGCAAGATAATGCTTACATGCAACATAAAGTCATCAGTCAGAGGCAAGAAGTGTTTTTTTAGTTCTTTTCTATATTTCTCTAGTTCTCTGCAAATTGAAATTGCTTCTTTTGAAAATAATAAAATTCTCTTAGTTGCAACTATCCAAAATAGCAATTTTCTCTAAACATTTGATTCAATATGCCAGTCAGATAAAGGGATGCAAAGAGGATCCCAGGTGGCTTTATCAAGGGCAAGTAGAGGGTGGTTTAGGTGACGTACAACAGATTAAAGGATTAAAGTGCATGCAACAAAGAATTCATCTAACAATGAATTAAAAGTTTTTACCAAAACTCCTGGTCCCCCATTGCAGTTTGTTGCTACAGAATTTGCATAGTCCTTGGGAGTGTCAATTATTTTTCAGTCTTCTTTGGAGTGATCATCAGAGCTTTCCATTTTGACCCCTCCTTCTCATACTCAATACTCTCTTTGCTTTCAATATTAAAATTGCTGCCTGTCTCAAAACCCATTGAGAAGCTGATGAAAATATTTCTCATTACTTCTTTCCGGCTGTAGCCAGAATCTGACAATTCCAATACAATTGGTGCTGTCATTACAATCCAATTATCCTCAGTAAACCAGAGTTAGTAGTCTACAAAGATAGAGTAGACAAAGCTCTTTTTAGACAAACATGGAATATTGTTGACTCAGTCGCTACCCATCTGTCAACCTTCAGACTCGCCAAAGAGCGGGAAGTCAGGTTTTTAAGAGAATGACTCCAATCCTTTTAGGAGAGTGATCAATGTTTGCGATGAGGGTTAGCCTATTGAGATCAAGTGAAGCAGCTTGTTAGGGAGATGAACATGATTCTAACGAGGGCAGTGTTATAGTCAGAAAAACCGGGGTTCCTTAATGAGTGGGATTCTTTTATCAGCTTGCACCCGCAACAGCAGGATCTTAGTTTTAGGCACAATAAGAGGAAGGACTGTACTTGGGAGTGCATTCTGTAACTAATGTCTGGTTATGTCTTACCTTCTGTGCTGAGCAAATACTTTTCTCCCAGCCAGAGTCCAAGGATGACCTGGCCCTGAGCAATTATCTAACAGCAGGAACCCTCCAGATGAGGGTGAATTGATAGGTATATTCTGAACATCTATTTTGAAAAAGGGAGTCACAACAACAGCAGCATTCACTGCCATCCTCACATTACAGGCATGTTGCGGATGCAAACCACGATTTCCTCTTTTGGTTAGAACTCACACTTTTATGCTAATGATTCCCAGCTTTTCTTTTTTCACTGACTTTCTTCATAATTTGACTGCCTGCCTCACTGTCGTTGAAAATTGGCTGTCGCCGCATTTCTTAAAACTCACCCTAAGGAAATTATATTCTCTTTTTTCCTTAAGCCATATTTTTTCTTCCTCCTATTCTCTTCTCTTCAATTCCTATTCTGTTTTCCCTCTCTGGTGCTAATTTTAGAATTAGTTAGAATTTTCATCTCTCTACAATATGGAAAATCAAATGCTTTCTACCTTTCTCCTCTTTTAAAATGGTTCTTCAAAGCTTAGGGCCATATGTACAAGGAGTGGCGATAACTATCGCTAACGCTAGTTAGCAGCAGTTTTATTATCGCCGCGTACCGCTGAAAACTATCGCCATGTTAGCGGTGTATTTACAAGCCGTCGCTACATGGCGATAGTTTCAGGGATTGGTCGTGAAAACTCCCGCTAACATTAGTGCGATGGCGATAGGAATTCTGGCGTTAGCTGGCGAAAACCAACGAAAGGCCCATTAGCGGCAAAAAAACTCACGTTAGTCAGCCCAACTTGAGTTTTTTTTGCCTCTAATGCAAAAAATAGCCTATCAGTCGACCTCCAATAGAAAATAGGCAAAAAGTCCCATAAAATGCAGACTGGAGCAGCCAGGGCCAAGTGCAGCACACATCAGCTACCCCCTCAAGCCACCCAACATCCAGGATGACCAGGATGAGAGCCTGGATGCCCCGCTGAACCTGCATCAGTAGCCTGGATGCCCTGCTGGACCTGTGTCTGGAGCCTGGATGCCCCGCTGGACCTGCGTCTGGAGCCTGGATGCCCCGCTGGACCTGCGTCTGAAGCCTGGATGCCTCGTTGGACCTGTGTCTGGAGCCTGGATGCCCCGCTGGACTTGCGTCTGGAGCCTGGATGCCCCACTGGACCTGCGTCTGGAGCCTGGATGCCTCGCTGGACCTGCGTCTGGAGCCTGGATGCCCCGCTGGACCTGCGTCAGTAGCCTGGAGTGGGATGCGGGGGAGCTGTGGAGTCGATGAGCCGTGGCAGTAGACATTGAGGTGCGACGATTGCCCGTACCTGGTGGTGAAGTCTGGTAGGTCGCATGGAGACATGTTGCTGACGTGTGTGAGAAGACCGCCTTGAGCCCCTTTGGAGCTGTGAATGGTAGAGGCGCTCCTGCGCACCAACGTAGGGAGGTCTGCATCGCATACTACGATCCACCACTACACTGTGGTGCACGGAAGGGATTACTAACGGTGGGCGGTGCCTCTCTGCATCACAGGACGGATGATGTTGCACTGGCCGGACGCTGTGGAGGTTGAGGCCCCTGAGTTGCGCCGAACTTGCGTGGCGGGAGTGCTGCAACTTCACGCCTAAGGGGGGCCCTGCTGCATCAACTGCATTGGGAGGTTCACCAGCGGACTTGGCGGCGACTGCTGTACCCAGGCTTGTGAAATCCCACCTGGCTGAGGCTCCTGCTGGCTGAGTCGCAGATTTGGAGAGAGTGCAGCGGATTGCGCCACGGTGTCAATGTCCAGGTAAGGAGAAGGTGGGACGCGTAGCGAAGGAGGCCCGGGGGTTGAGTCACCCAGGCCTAGCACCTGTAGATGACGCACCCCCAGTGGCGGCTCATCCGCTATAGCGGAAGAGCATCGCCCCACTGCTTTCAAGCAGTGCAAGAAGAGGTAAAATCATCACATGATGATAACTTCCTGATGTAATCGTGCTATGTTTCCTTTGCGGGCGGGAGGGTGGGTAGGGCTGCTCCAATCACGAAGCAGGGCAGGGGCGGAGTGGCATGCCCACTCAAGTACGCAATGACTGTTTGTTCGGCTCACTCAGGCCGCCCAAAGCAGTCATGTGCACTGTCCTGTTCGCAATGCAGGCTGCATTACAGCCTGCATGGAGAACATGCCCACCCCTCCAGCCCCTGGCTGAACGCCTTGTCCCGGCGCCCATTACCAATCCCAACGCCGCATTGCAGCGTTGTGATTGGCTTAGGGGAGGGAGCCTGGCTGCCTACTTCCTGTTCCTGGAAGCAGACTCAGGAGAGCAGGAGCAACAAAGACACGGGACCCGGGCTCGAGGAAAGATTTCTCTCATTTAAATATTCACAACACCCGCTCACACACACACACCCGCGTCCACGCCCCATCCAGTGTCCTTTCCGGCTTTTCCCACCTCCCAGCTGTCCAGTCCCCCCGCAGTACTTCTCAATGGTGGCCGCTGTGTGGCCATGCGCAGCGGGCGTACCACTGGTGTGCCAAAGGTATATATGAAGTTACGACGCATACCATTACATCGCATTCCATTATAATGCATACTAATACTAGGCATATTGCAACAGTAGGGAAGGTGTTGGATAGCGGAGATGTAAAAATTACTATTCCCACTTCAGTGAGTGCAACACTAAAACTAACCCTTGCACCCCAAAGCAAACACTGGACCGTAAAATTAATCTTTGAGCCCCCAAAACACACCCGAAAAATCATATTTGACCTAAATGCACACCCCAATTACCACATTTGACCCAAAAACACACCCCAAATTTCATAATTGACCCCAAAACACACCCCAAATTTCATCTCCGACACACGAAACCCATACCCACCCTAAAACTTAAAAATACCCCATTACTGACCTTACAATGCGTTGCAATGGAATGCGATGTGAAAGGCACCTGCGTTGTTGGAGTAGCGTTGTAAAGGCATTACGATGTAATGCCTGCGTTGTAATGGATGTCTCCCATGCCAAAGGAAAGCCAAAGGCAAGCCCGTCTGCGTACGTCTGCCCCTGGACCACGCTCAGCACCAAGGACCCTTCCTCTCGGACACTCCACCGCTACGACGCCAGCACCCTCCTCGCCATCAACCCTGGACGCCACATCGCCTGTCAGGACCAACCTCTGCTCTGGGCCGGACATCACCATTGCCATCACTGACGGCTACTGAATCACCCGCAAGGACCGTCCAGGCGGAGGCACTGCCATCACCTACAGAAGCACACTCCGACTGACCACGCACTCTAATGACCCAACGGTGACCATGGAACACCCCAACTTCCAGATCCGGACCAACCCCAAGCCCATCCTCTGCTGCACCCTCATCTGCAGGCCCCCGTGCCATGGAGCCCCATTCTCCGATACCATTGTAGACCTCCTTGCACCCCAGGCTCTCCCATCCACCTACGACATACTTCTCGGTGAACTCAAGTTGCACCTGGACAACCCCAGTGACCAGAACACCACCCCCTCCTGGGGAAGCTCCCCAACATCAGACTCAAGCAGCTAGTCACTGCAGCAAGCCACATAGCAGGACACACGTCGAGCACGTCTCCTCCGCCAGCGTGAACTTCAACTACAGCCACACCACCGGACTCTCCTGGACCGAACCATCATTGTGTGGAAAACTAGCTGCAATGGTTGTTAGCATCAGCTGAAGCCATTTTGTTTTTGGCAGCCATTTTAGTTAGCCATGTGCTCGCCATGTGCTTTCCCCCTCTTCACTGTTGCCTGCTCTTGTATTTCACTTGAGTCAGGAACTATAATTAACTCCTTCAGTACTGAGCCAGAGCACTGCACATGCTCAGAAAGGTCTAGCTGCTAGAATGCACCTGCTCTTAGAGTAACTGTCAGGCTATTTTAACTAATATCAGCAATATTTTAAACCCTCCCACTCTGTTGACTAAGCAATTCTTATGTATCCTTATATGTAACTAGTTATTCATGTGTATACTTGTACCGCCTCTTTTTGAGTCTACATGCTAACTCAGCAGTAAACTGGGCATAAAAGGCCCAGGATCTTTGTACTCCTTAGACTGTCTCCTACAGTGGCCTGCGGGTACTGTATTGACACAGTCTCCCTCATGTGAGGTTAATAAAGTTGTTATTTTGATATTCCAGCTTCCGTGCCAATCTCTTCTTTGTTGGTTTAAGGACCAGGTGCATCAGTGATTTTTTCTTCTACAAATTGGCGCCCGAACGTGGACCTCATCGGAGAAGCGCCTATCCAAGGGAGTGGCCTTGACGGAAGACAAGGAATCTACTGAGGAGGTACCCTGCATGAGGAGACCCTTTGTCTTTGCAGACCAACGTATTTTCCGGTTTTCCCGATCTGACCCTCCAGGTGTTGGCCGCTCCCGACTGAGATCTTCTTTGGTGTGAGTATTTTCAAATGACCGTTAGGTCACTCAGAACTTGGCAGGTGGAGGTTGGAGACTTTGGTTTGGTAAGGTTGCTGTAGCAACACTTTTGTTTGGATTAGCTTGGCCAAGATTTTGGTTTGTTTGTTTGTTTGCTGCAGCAAATGAAGGCAGGTAATGAGGAGATTTTTCTCTAACTTTGAAAACTTGAACGGCACAAATTGTGTTAAGTGTCACTTGGAGTATAATATTATATATGCTATAATATTTTTGGCATGCCTGCTCCTAGCACACTTCGTAGAAAGTGTTGCTGTCTTGGAGGTACCAATATGGATTTAGGATGTACTCAGCTGACTCCCCTAAGAGGGGATACCTAAATGGGTTTAGGTATATTAAAAAATGGTATTTCTTCCATGATGACTAGTACACCATGGAACAAAAATATATATATAAAGAAGGATCCTGATCTGCCAGCCCAACTGGTAATTTGGTGTATTATTGGAAAAGGCCTGAGGCGTGAGCCTGTCTTTTTGAACATGGCAGTCTTTTGGCTGTCTATTTGTCTTGGTGTAATCTCTGTACCTTTTTTTGAGAGTCCTTTCGTTTGTAAATATGAAATGAAATGAAAAATGTTTTTGTATAGCGCATGGCTACCCGGAAGCATCCCAGCGCTGCGGAGGTGGCTAGAGGGCAGATGGAACTACGGAAATAGCCAAGTTTTCAGATGTTTGCGGAATGTCAAGTGGTTGGTTTCCTTGCGGATGGTGAGAGGGAGGGAGTTCCAGAGTCTGGAGGCGTTATAGGAAAAGAGGCGGCCACCTGTCCGTGCCTTCTTAATATGACTTACAATTGGTATTTACAAATGGTTTGGTTTGAGTAGTCTGTGGGCTGTCTCCTGCTTTTGTCTTAAGTGTTGATTTGTGGGTTAATTGTTTTTTTTTTGAGTGTCCATGTGGTTGTGGATTGACACCGGTGGTGCTGCTTGAAAGTACTTGTTTCAGTAAATAGTGAATATGTTTTTTGTGTGAGAATGGCTTGCCTTAGCAAGCAGTGTTGTGTGCTCTGAGTGTGTGACCCCCTTCTTAAAAATGTCTGGAATGAGCTCAATTTGGTTTTTTGTCGTCATTCTGTTATGCAAATGTCATTGAAAGAACTACATTTTAAAATTCAAGGAATGAATTATGTAACATATGCTAAATAGCTGCACGCTACCATTAGAAGTAAAACAGTAACAAAGTATAGATGTGTGAATATTGCCACAAGAGAAATTAGAATTAACACTCAATAGGAAAAAAATAGGCCTCACAGAAAGAAAAAAAAAACGAATTTGTGTGCTTTGCATAACTAAGACTGAATATAAAATATTACAGCATTATCCTTAGGTATTAATATTAAAAGGCATTCACATCATCTGAGTAAATTGGTTGCTGCTGAAATAAACGCGCCTTTTTTTCACATTACAAGACGATAGATTTGTGCCGGCTTGGAATGCCTGTGTTTTAAATAGACTGCACCGTGCTCAAATTTCCAGCACCAGAAAAAGAGCTTTTAAAACAGCTGTTCAAAGCTGTCTGTACCGAAGGAAGCTGTCTGTCAAAACAGACGGAGATCAAACTTTTTCAGGACATTACAATACAGCAAAGGGTTTTTCTCCTGAAAAAGGCGTGGAAATTGAGGCTTGCTGGCCGTAAAAACACAGCTGAGTAAACAACACATGGCTATGCTCGGCCACAAGACTACTGATTTTAAAAGTTACAAATACAGCTTCATTATTTTGGATAAAATAGAAAGGATTAAAAGCAGGGATTTTCTTTCTTGTTGCTTTTCTAAATAAGCATATCTGTGGTTCTGATGGTAAATAATTACTGCCCTTTAAAAAGTAACACAAACTATTTTATGTTTCAGTACAGCTTCTGTGCTTAGTGTTATAAATACATGCATTTAAAGGCAAAAGGAAAGGAATGAGGCTTGCTTTTCATATGTGGAAACATCAAAAGGGTTAGTGATCATTATTAAAAAAAATTGACTATGAACATTTTTTTTTAATTAAAAATAATTGCACTAAAATCGTTTTTGCATTTTTCAATGTCTAATAATCCTACTATGACAAATATATAAGCTCCTAGCATCAAAGTTGAATTTGATCAGCACTTTACCACAATGTGGGGAGTGATATGTGAAATTTCACTTTACCCAGGCATATAAAAACTTATTTTATAAGGGTGACCTTATACATTTCTGATCTCCCACCTCTGGGATATCTAGGGGAGACCCTGGGGGTCCCTAATATGCTAAAACATTGTAGGTTATTCATTTTTAAGTGCCCCTACCACCAAAGTCGAGTTTGGCCACAATTTACTTTTTAAAAGCAGTCCTGGCACCCAGGGCTGTTTTCAAACTGATCTTAGGTTTCAGCAGTGCACACATGCAATTGCAGAACAAGTAGCTGGCCTCTAAACTGCTAGAAAGCACATCACACACTGCACACGAATAAAAATTAGTATAAAATAAGACAGTAAACAGTGCATCTTACCTTTAAAATTATTAGCTCACAGGCACGGAATAGGACTGCTTTTCAGCTGTGATTCTTCTGAGTTCCTTTGAATTGGAAAACCGCATGGAAATAGCCTTGCACAGAAATGGGACAGCAGGTTTAAGGGGCAGAGGTCAAGTTCTGTATTTAGCAGACCAGCAAAATACCCACGTAGGAGGGTTTTTCTAATAGGCTTGCTTTGGCACTTCGACCTCGGAAAAGATTCTGAAGGAAAGGATGACAGCGCAAAGAGAAAGAGAAGCTTTGCTTATTATTTTTGGCAAAAGACCAGGCAGGTTTTGTGCAGTCATAAGAAGCAAAGGAAAGGCAGTAACGTATGTGGGCCCTGTGTAGAGCATAGCTCTGCCATGTATATAGAAATAATGCTTTTAGTTTAAAGATTACTGTGCAAGGGCTACAATAAGGAGGCAATGAAATTCAGTTTGCATTCATGCGCCCTCATGTTACACTAGTACAATTGCTAAAGGAATTGGTAGTTGGTTATTAATGTTTTCTAGCTAGCTCAAATGTGCTATTTACCTCCTACAAGTTTGTTTGTGCCCAGCTGCCAAAAATAGGGTTAAATAGTGTCGACAGAAGGTCACCTGTTTCAGGTTACCTGCTGTCGAATGAGGGGAAGAGATTAGGGAGATTAGCTCCTGGGCAAATTAAGGGTAACTAAAATTAAGCAATACATTGTTTTTTATCTTGATTTACATGCTCTCTCTCTCTCTTTCTCACTCTCTCTTGAGCCTGTCTAAGTTGTCTAGGAACGGCCATGAGACGTTTAATTGACTATTTAGTAATACTGTTTTAAAATTGTTAAGATTAATAAAATGAATAAAAAAATACGCCATGTTGCTGCCTATCCTGTCTGATGAAATTATGAAAGGATGAGTAGTCTAGATTGATGTTCCCTTATTTGATCTTTAAAGGGGAACTATATGTGGGTAGTTTTTGTTCTAAAATTCTCAGGTGATAACACCATTATTGTTTGTTATTTTTATGCTACATACAGTTTTGCAAAGGCATTATTAGTCTCTTATTAGTCTGTGTAATTGAGCTGACAGGATCCCTGTTAAATTAGCAGTTTTAGATTTTCCCGCCGCGCCTATAACATGAGAGCATGGTCCTAAGCGTAAAATGTAGGTGTTTTTATGTAAGAAAAATAATTTTAGAAGTGTCTGCAGTCCTGTACAAGTAGTGAAAGGTTATAACTTATGAAACACAAGCTTGTTAAGACAAGAAGCACAAAAGAATGCTTGTTCTAAAACTTCCCTTTCTTGAGGTTCTTCAGATCAATAATATAGGAATACACAAATGTAAGGTTTTAGAGTATGTCCGTATTGTTTTTCTTTTTCCCTCAGAATTTAGTAAATAAACATAGACTTCCTTGGCTGCTTCAAATAGTGTAACGTTTTACTCTTGTCAGTTCACCAAAAAGTTCCTTTTGTACTCTCTAATAGGTCCAGGGTGTTTTTTTACTGTCAGATAGATGAAGTGGTTCTTGGGTGCCTTGCTAATGTATGGGGCGCCCCAAGCTAAAAAAGAAGAAGGTATTTGGAAATAGACTATCCTCTCTGTTGATAGATTATTTGTATGCCTTGTCTAAAGATTTTTTGTTCTGTCTATCAATAGATATCTGCTGCCCTACAACCATTGCCAGAGGGGCCCGGACATCAGATTCAGCTTGGGGAGTTAGCGCTGATCCAGCTTGGAGTCAAGGTAAAGGGAACCAGCACAGGCATTGCTGGCAACTAGGACCACAGTGAAGGTAGAAGGCCGGAAGCACTGGGCCCATGAAAGCGACGTGAAGTGTGTACCCCTGCTACTGTCTTGGACGAAAGACGGGGTCACAAATCAGGATGGAGAGTTCTTTGTGTGGATCCAGTTTTTGATGCCCAGCTGAGAGAGTCACAGACCGACAAGGACGGCAAGGAGGCTTTTGCTTGAGGTGACCCCCTTTGAAACAAGGGTTGCTTCACATATCCCAGCATCAGGCCTTTGAGTCTTGGTCCCCAAGTGAATGCAAGTCTGCACCTCTGTTTGTTGATCAAGGGATGCCTGAGCATACTGGGTACAATCTGTGGCCCCGACAAAAGAGCAGTGCGCCAGCGGAGCAACACAGGAGTTAGGGAAGGACTTGAGTTCAGGGTACAGGTGCTGTGCCTTTGGTGCCTGTTAGATTAAAGCGAAGAAAACTGGTGCACTGCCTGATACACTGGACAGGATCGTTGAGGGCATTTGCCCCGGAGGGTGATTGCCCTATCCTGAAAGAAGAAACTTTTTCCCTTAAAACTGGGCCGTGATTGTTTTCTTGAGTTGCAAGTTGTGCAGCTCCACCGTTGGAAAAGAACTTTGATAGGAGCCTGCCTGTGAGGCTCAGACGGATACAGGGAGAAGACTCCCCTCTGGCTGGTTGTACAGCGGCTTCTTTCTTTAAGTACTTTTTAGCAATGTAACCCTTTGGTCGTCCCATTTTTGAGGAGGAGCAGCCCTTTGCGGCTCCTCGTCCTAATTCCCATGGCCCCGTTTGGTCTTCCTGGTCCCCTGAAGCGAAAATTGTTTTTGTAATGATCCTTGTATTTGCTTTAATATTTGCATTAGGAATGTTTATTCTGCAAGAGAAATGTTTTTTTGAACAGTTGATAAATACTACTCTACCCTCCTCCTGAACATATCAATTGGTACTCTAGCCCTCATAAAAAGAACACCGGAACGGTCTATTAAAAAATGTTTTTTATTTAAGATATTATATTAGATATGTGCTGTTGGCTATTCTGAAGCTGAAATAGATGGTCACTGAAATAGATAGGAGCCCTGAAACATAGAATTGGACTGGATGGTTTTGGGATTTACTTTTTGCTTAGGGTTGGAAAATTGATAGTTCTGTTTGTAATAATAGCCATTATTTTCTCCTGCTATCTGTGTGTTCATTATGACCCTATACTCTGTTCCCCATGTATTTCTACTTGTATCTCACCAGTTAAACAATGTTAAAAATGTAAATGCCCACCTAGCAATGGATAGGATAAATGTGCAGGATAACTTCCATGCTTCTAATAATTCATAGCGGATGTCTTCAGCTAATGCTAAAACGGCCATCTGTGGAAAACTAGCTGCAATGGTTGTTAGCATCAGCTGAAGCCATTTTGTTTTTGGCAGCCATTTTAGTTAGCCATGTGCTCGCCATGTGCTTTCTCCCTCTTCACTGTTGCCTGCTCTTGTATGTCACTTGAGTCAGGAACTATAATTAACTCCTTCAGTACTGAGCCAGAGCACTGCACATGCTCAGAAAGGTCTAGCTGCTAGAATGCACCTGCTCTTAGAGTAACTGTCAGGCTATTTTAACTAATATCAGCAATATTGTAAACCCTCCCACTCTGTTGACTAAGCAATTCTTATGTATCCTTATATGTAACTAGCTATTCATGTGTATACTTGTACCGCCTCTTTTTGAGTCTACATGCTAACTCAGCGGTAAACTGGGCATAAAAGGCCCAGGATCTTTGTACTCCTTAGACTTTCTCCTACAGTGGCCTGCGGGTACTGTATTGACACAGTCTCCCTCATGTGAGGTTAATAAAGTTGTTATTTTGATATTCCAGCTTCCGTGCCAATCTCTTCTTTGTTGGTTTAAGGACCAGGTGCATCAGTGAACCCCTAGAAAGGTTTTTTCTTCTACAATTTTATATATCACGTCTTCACCATGCCCACCGTACACCACCGCCATCATCGCCCCCCCTCGCAGCTGGATCAAGGCCACCGAAGAACGTCTCCTCAACTCCCTCAGCACCACCACTCCGCCAACGCTTACAAACGATGACACCGCAGCGCGCAACTGCCACCGATGGATCTCCAACTGCGCCGACACCCTGGCACCCCTCACGAACGGCACTGCGTCAGTACCTTACGCCTGCCTGATGGCAGGCGTAAGGGTGACGCAGTGTCACAAGTATAGGCTGGCCCCATGCATTGCTAGAGTTGCGTCATGGTTGTGACACGACTGCAGCAATGCGTGACTTTAGCACAGACAGACACGTCAGGTTTCCAGACGTATATGTCATTACTTGCGACATGGAGCGCTGTCCAGTGAATCCAGCGCATCCATGATATCACAAGAAGTGCGTAGTGAAAAGTGTTGCAACGCTGTCTTGTCGCAGCGCTGCAACACTTTTCATGAGTGAGGCCCAGGAATGCGCACTATCTTATTGATGGTGCGCATTCCTGCCCTGTAGTTTTGTCGCAGGCCAGCGCAGCGATATTGCTTGCAGCGCGGTCCAGCACCAAAACCTGCTGAAATGAGGCCCCAAGTGTTATCTCCATTTTTAAGACCAGCTATTTTCTGGTCTTAAAAAACTGCCTCTAACTGCAGTTAGAGGCCGTTTTTTGGTCTTCGACACTTCAAGAATTCCCTTGTAAATATCGCGAAGTGGGGTTAGCGGCCGTTTTTGCACGGGAACGCCTCCCTTGCATGTCATTATCGCTAACAGAAGTAGCGATCTTTAAAATGGACGTTTTCGCCGTAAAACTGCCGCTGACAGAGGTTAGCGACAGATTGTACATACAGCGATAAAAATATCGCCGCAAAACCGTCGGAAAAGTGCCGCTAAAGCGGCGTTTACTCCTTGTACATATGCCCCTTAGTTCTTTGTCAAATCAACTACTGCTCTTCACTATTTGAAGGATCACTGGAATTAAGTTATTTTCCGGCTGCAGCCTTTTCCGCCTTCTTAAAGATTTGCAACATTTGCCACATAATCCATCATTATGTACCATTGCATTATCTGAAGCATTAAACAATATACATTTTGTTTCTAGGTTGAACTGAACAAAAGTTAATAAATATGGGGAGCATGTGTCGCTGTGCACTGAAAGGTCCTTCGCAATGGTTGACTGGCCACCTTTCTGTTGCTTATTGTAATATTTGGGTGTCAAACTGGTAGTAATGAGGTTCAATTTTTGCTTAGATAGTGTTAAAATGTACACATTACCAAAAAAGAGGCAGTAATATCAAGACATGTGATGGATTATGCCATATAATTAGCCTTTTCTCGAGGCATAATTTCTTCAACTCTTCCATATAATTCGGTTCATCCCTGCCGCAAAATTACAATAGCCTGGGCTATATATTGTTCCTCCTAAATATTTCCTTGCACCGTTACAATCCATTCAAAACTCCTGTACCTGCCTCCTCTTTACTCTTGACTGTCGTACCGTTATTTCTTCTTATAGGACTCAGCTTCGGTGGACTCTAATCACTTCAGCTTCTGTGGCGTCTGCTTACTTCTCAACACAGATACCTACTTTTTTGTTTTGTTGTAAAATGTGTGCACTCAAATGCTTACACCCAGCTGCCTTACTTTAGCCATGTTCTCTGACTTCTCTATATACTCCTACTCATGCTCTTCTTTTTGGTTCATAATTTCTTTTCTCTGCCATTCGACCTCCTTGTTCTTCTTTGCCTTTTCCTTCTATCACACTTCTCGCTTCTTTCCTCTAGAATAACCCTCTTATTTCTTTTTGTTCTGCCCCTACTCTATCTATTTTCAAGTAGCTCTTAAAGGAATATGTGCTGAGCCACTGTAGCAGATTGAGCGTATCATGTTGTAATTGTAGAGTCTATTATTAATACACTTTTGTTGTACTGTTTGTTGTTACTTGCATATAAAGCACCTTGGATAATTGCGCTTAAATACATAAATAGACAACTAAATAAATCTTTGGGGACATCTATGTTGTTATTCTGTGATAAACAGAAATGCAAACTCTCATAATAGCTCTAGGTATTTCTCAGTATTGTAATATGTCATTGAGTTACTTTGCTTTTCTTTTAGAAAGCCAAAAAACTATTTTCATAAAATTAAAATCATATTTTCAAATAGCAGACTATTAAATCAGTAAACGAAATGCTAGCCAATTCCATGCCAACATTTGTGAACTCCTAGGAGGAAGATTTGGACGAAAAAAATTAAGGAATCAATTTCCCACTAAACTTAAATCTGTATGGAAGAAGGTTTAAGCAAGAGAAAGGTTGAACATCATCACTTTTCCTAAAATAGTCGGGAGTTTCCCACCTAGATACGAAGAAGTATTCGCCTACATTAATTTGCTACTATTTTGTTAGATATCTCTAATCAAAAGGTGCTATGGATGAAAAAAAATCACTACTTCTGTTTTACTTAGTTTATATATAATTAAAGGGCTTTTTCTTTGGCACAGATCAGAAAAAAGCACATCAGCTAAATAATCTCCGCTCTAAGATATTTCAATTCATCACGCGGTCCTCCTCCCCTCTTTCCTATCCAGAAAAAGCACATTTTATTAGTTTTCTGAGGAAGCTAATCTGAGAGCGCTTGGCATGTTTTGATCGGAGATTGCCTATCAGAATCATATTTCCAGCAGGTCGGACAGGGTCGGCCATTCCTTTCCTCTCCTACTGTCACGTGGGCGGGGAGTACTGAGGTGTTTCCTGTTTGAGGACACTTATCAACTCGGCAGGATCCCACTTGTACAGCGAACCAACACGCACGCGATAGGAGCGAGGCAGGGGCTCGGAAATGATTTCATCGAATGGAAAAAAGCACGCGCGGGCAAAAGGGAGACTTGCAAAATGTGTTCAGCCCATTGTAAAAATAGCGAGCCAGCAGAGCAAACCGATTATTCCACTTCAATACTTTCCAGGAACTGGAGATGGAAGGGGGAAATGGCATCTGTTTCACAGCAGCTAGCAAGGATGTCATGGGCCCTGGTGCAAGCAAGTAAATGGCCCCTTTGACTGCTATTGGGGTAGTAAATACAGCAATTGTCAATATTCGATGGGCCCATGAGGACTCTGTGTACCGGTGCACCTCCACCTGATGCACTCGGGGCCGGACTGGCCAAACAGGGCTGCAAAACCGGCCCCCAGCAACAAAAGCAGCAAATCCAGTGTCGCTATTGCCAGGTTCCCTTTTTGTATACTCTCTTCCTCTCTTTCACCCAATCATTCAGTTTCTGCAAATCTTTTTTCTTTTCCTTCTTCCATCTGTGGGCGAGGGGCCGCAAACACAAAGTACTGTGAGATAGGCTGCTTTAATGGGAAAAGTATGTACATTACAATTAGGGCTCCCGTTTTTATGGTTTTTATTTTTTGGACATTTCCGTCTGTATTTATCCATATTTATCTTTTGCTAATTTTATCTGTATTTATCCATATTTATTTTGGGTTTTGTGGAAAAATGAAGCTGAAATTAGTATATTTCCACATTTATTTAACCGGTAAATATGCACTCATGCTTGAATGCCTACTAGGTTTCAATGCTGTAAACACCCGCTGATGATAAATCAATGTACTTATAAGAAAATATGCAAATTTCAGTATCAACCGTGTGCATATCTTCTGCTGTTAAAGCCTCTTTACTAAAAGTTCTTTGCTTTTTAGCCCCCTTACCTATCAATCCTCACAGCTATTGGCCTGGCAGTCATGACAGACAGTATTTTGAATTACTCAAAAAGCAACCCAATTTCCGTTTTTATCCACATTTAAAAATAAATACAGACAAGAAAATAAATGTTTTCTGACTGTATTTATCTGTATAAATCAGTAAAAACGGAAAACAGGGAGCCTTAATTACAATTACATTTGCAGCACTTGGTTCTAAAATGTCCTACAGATTAACCTAACCAATAATGGTAATATAAGAGTCACTCCTACCTGGTCCTCCTTCCATTAATGATTCACCCACTTGGGTCTATCTGCCCTCTCATCGCCTGAGGCCAAAAGTAATCTACACCACTGGTCCTGAATTCCCTGCTTATCCATCACCTCCTCCATCACCTCCTCCTTACACTTACTATTCATGTTCTCTTCACAATACCCTCCACAACCATTGTCTCCCATTTCATAGATCTACCTGTTGTTCCTCCCCATACACTTCTTCAGGACCTATTTACCGACCTGTCTTCCATAGCATACCAGCTTACCATGGCCTAAATACTAGAATCTGGCCAGTCAGTACAGTGGATCAGTCTTTCCCTATCCAATAAATTCTTCTTAAAAACTTCAATTTACAATTAATAAATTCCACATCAGGAAAATCCCTCAGTTGAGGAAATTTCTGCCTCACACTCAAGCCTAATCCCAAATCTCAAAATCTACATCCACTAACCTGCTAGCAAACCTCCTGAATTTTTCAGAATGCCTAACAAGTACAGCTCATTGCCAATGAATCAGAATAGCAAGTCATTTTCACTGGTTGATCATTTCCCAAACACTGTTACTTGCTTTAGGCTTCAATGGCCCCTCCAAGCCCTCATAGGTAACAGCTCTTTCCATATAGCTTTTGTTTCCAGGCCCTCTTATGTCTCTCTTAATACTCCTTAAGAGACTCAAACCTATGTCCTGTATCAAATTGTTCTCTTGTATATGGATCAATAAAACCAATGGTGGTCCCTTTTCTTCTTACAATACAGATAACGTAAGTGTTAGACCTGGCATCATTGGCGCGGGTCTCCCTTCCTCTTGTCGCTTCTTACCTTTTATGTTGGCTGGATTTAGATGCTCTGGGCGCTGTGCCACTGCCAATCAGTGACACAGCGCGAATGCTCCCTGTGTAAAGATAACTGTATGAATTGGGATAACCATAATTGGCTCTTTTGGTTTACATGTCAGCCCCTAGTATCAGTGCACTGTGTATGCCCAGGGCTGGTAGACCAAATACGGCTGGTGGGCCTGCAGCGCTGATTTGCGCTACCCACCGAAGCAGCTTCTAAAGTATGCCTGTGTAGCATGTTCTAATAGCGAGTTACCCTCCATTTCACTGTTTACTGTTGTGAGGCTATCCGTTCTCATAGGCCAGAATGGGCAGGCTGAGTATTACATGCCCTAATCCTACCTGCCCCCAGGAACCTGATAGGAACGTCGAATTTGATATGTTTAAGCTCAGAACATTGAGATGCATCTTTTATTAAGGATTATTAGCGTAGACCGTGTTCGAAAATGCCTCTACTAGAAACGAGGTATTTTCTGGCCTAAGCTTTCCTGTAGGCTTTGCTAGCGTGTGTATTGGACGTCTGGTTTTGGAGCAGCAGGGCCAGCTGGGTCAGACCTGGCTGGAGAGAGAGATCGGCATTTAGAGTATGGGGAGGGGTGACTCTTTGATCTGAGCAGGGCCGTGCCTGGCAAGGTGAATGATGGCTCCACCTCCCACTGGCCGTCTGATAGCAGACCCCCAGATTCTCAAAGGGCAGGATGTCGCCTCGTAAACCAAGTGCTCCCCGACCCCACCGAACTGGTTCTGGCTGGATGCAGTGATTTGTGACTGCAGAGAACAAAGACTTTTTAGGTATAAAACGCTGCGCTGAAACCTTGTTCAAGTGTGTTCCTTCTGGATGTCAAGACGAAACTCTGTCCGAGTGGACAGAGGAAAGGACTTTGAAACTTTCACCAAGCTTGCTGAAGAAACTACCCGAGTGCCTGAATTGAGAGCGCCTCCTGCTGAAGTCTCAGGGACATTAGACTTCACCCCGTCAGCCGTCTGAATTCCTGTGCTGGGGATTCTACTTGCAGGTGAGGCCTCCGTTGAGTAATCCGGAACCTCTAGTTCTACTGTGAGGAACTCGGACTGGTAACCCTTGTGAACTCTGTGTGTGGGCCGCCGCAGCTAAGAGAGAGCTGCCGCCGCTGAGTGCCCGCCTTAATTTGAACCTTCAGAACCTTCGCTGAATCTGTGTGGGCTGCCGCAGCTAAGAGAGAGCTGCCGCTGCTGAGTGCCTGCCTTAATTTGAACCTTTGCTGAATCTGTGTGGGCCGCCGCAGCTAAGAGAGAGCTGCCGCCGCTGAGCGCCCGCCGTTGTGCCAGCCTGGTCGAGATCATCCTTTGTCCTGTGGGCCGCCGCAGCTAAGAGAGAGCTGTTGCCGCTGAGTGCCCGCACTTGTGTCAGCTGTGCATCATCGTGATTTGTCCTGTGGGCCGCCGCAGCTAAGAGAGAGCTGTTGCCGCTCAGTGCCCGCACTTGTGTCAGCTGGGCATCATCGTGATTTGTCCTGTGGGCCGCCGCAGCTAAGAGAGAGCTGTTGCCTCTGAGTGCCCGCACTTGTGTCAGCTGTGCATCATCGTGATTTGTCCTGTGAGCTGCCGCAGCTGAGAGCTGCTGCCGCTGAGTGCTCACACCTTTGCTAACTTTGCGTCATCGTGATTTGTCCTGTGAGCCGCCGCAGCTAAGAGAGAGCTGCTGCCGCAGAGTGCTCGCACCTTTGCCAACTTTGCATCATTGTGATTTTTCCTGTGGGCCGCTGCAGCTAAGAGAGAGCTGCTGCCGCTGAGTGCTCGCACCTTTGCTAACTTTGCACCATCGTGATTTGTCCTGTGAGCCGCCGCAGCTAAGAGAGAGCTGCTGCCGCTGAGTGCTCGCACCTTTGCCAACTTTGCACCATTGTGATTTGTCCTGTGGGCCGCCGCAGCTAAGAGAGAGCTGCTGCCGCTGAGTGCTCGCACCTTTGCCAACTTTGCATCATTGTGATTTGTCCTGTGGGCCGCCGCAGCTAAGAGAGAGCTGCTGCCGCTGAGTGCCCACATCTTTGCCAACTTTGCATCATCGTGAACCGTCCCGTGGGCCGCCGCAGCTAGGAGAGAGCTGCTGCCGCTGTGAGCCCACCACGGAGCTGCACGACGAGAGTCATCGCCACCACCAGCCCGGGCCGCCGCAGCCGCGTGCTGCTGCCGCTGGGAGCACACCTGTCCCCGAGTGCCCAAATCATTGTGAGTGCACGTTGCGGACCACTGCAGTCGAGAACTGTGGTCGCTGGGTGTCCGCCTGTCACCGTCTCCGCTTCTTCGAGAAGCTACGTGCTGTGTCCCCGTCCAACGGCAGGTACCTGGTGCGCAACGGGTCGCGTAGACCCAGGCCTTGAACTCAGTCAGTGCCACGTTCTGGTGAATACGTATTGCCTTTTTAAGTCCCTACTGATTTACGTGCATTGTGACTGGTTAAAACGCTTTTGAGAATCTCGTACTAAACCTTAGATAAAGATACTATTTTTCTATACCTACTTGAGTTGTGTCCTTTTGTGGTGTCGTTACTGCCTTGTTGTGCATGGTCATAAATGCTTCACACACTGCCTCTGAGATAGGCCTAACTGCTCGTGCTACGTTACCACAGGGTTGAGCAGGGGTTATCAAAGGGGGTAGCCCACTTGCCCTGACTTAGGAAGAAGGGTCCCTATTTGGACAGTGGCGCCAGCCATTGCCAACTAGAGACCCCCATTTCTAACATTGGCGGTCAGCGGTGAGGATCAGGACTTGCATTTATGATCCACGTACAATAACTGGTAGACACCACTAGTGAGTACAGACCAAAGCGCAGACACGCGCGGATTTTTTTTCCCTCTTCGAATTTTTTTTGGATTGGTTGTTTTAGTATTGAATTGTTGATCGCAGCCATGAGTACTGCTAATATGGGAAGGCCAACATCCAATGCTTCGGAGGATCTCGCCTTTGAGGAGGAAAGATTAGATACCTATACTGCCAAATAGCTGAAGTCATTTTGTAAGCAATTCACAGTCCCCGTGATAGGTCTCTCTAGGAAGGAAGAGTACCACAAGGCGCTGAAGGCCTGGTGGGAAGCGAGAGAGTCCGCTGGGGATGAGGAAGAGAATGCTGGAGGGCAGCAGGATGATGCAGTAGAGGGGGGGGGAGATAGAACACCCTCCAATCCAGGTACTAGTGTATCCCAAAGGAGCCTGACCCCAGAAGAGCTGGAGGACAGGATGAGAGATAGGAGGCATAGTTTGGAGATGGCTAAATTGGAAGGTCAGAAGGACCTTGAGAGTAAGAAGTTAGACATTGAGAAGAATCAATTGTCAATTGAACTTGAGAAAATGAGAATGGAGCATGAGAGAATGTTGAGGGAGATAGAGATCAGGGCGAGAGTGTCCCGGTCTCCCCTCTGGTGGCAGCATACCTTTAGTAACTCCTGAGAGTAGAGTTTATATTCCTAAGGATGTCATTAAGGATTTTCACAAGAGTGAGGATATTGGGCAATGGTTTGCCGCATATGCGATAGCAATGTTGTCCCACCGGGTCCCTGAGCAGGATTGGGGAGCGGGATTGTGGGGATGCTTTGTGAGTGATGGTAGGGATACCCTGTTGGACCTGCCTGAGGAGAGCAGGATGGTGTATGCCCATATGAAAGGAGCTTTGATGACCCGTTATGGTTTGACCACAGAAATGTACAGGCAGAGGTTTAGGACCTGTAAGAAGTTAGAGGGTACCACGTGGGTTGAATATGTGTCTTTTTTCTGCAGAGCAATGGATCGCTGGGTAAAGGGTAGCAAAGTGGAAACTTTCGAGCAATTGTATGATTTGTTTGCGTGGGAGCATTTTTCTAGTAACTGTTTTCCAGAGCTATGCCAGCACCTGATTGATAGCAAGCTGACTAACCCTAGGAAGCTTGCTGAGGAGGCGGACCGCTGGGTGAACACCCAGGTCCACAAATGTTTTGTGGGAGACTTCACCAGAGGTGACCAGGGTCCCCAGCAGAGAAGTGGGGAGGACAAGGGTAAGCCGAGGGAGTTCCAGAGAGGGCCCCAAAGTAATTCCCAAGGGAAACAAGCAGTGGTGTCCCAGCCTCCCCCTGAGAAGAAGCCAGTGTCCCCGACAGGTAGGCCTGTTCAGAGGGAGCCACTCACTTGTTTCAAGTGTGGTCAGGTGGCCACCGGTATTATGATCCCCAGTGCATCCCCTCATGCACCACCCCGTGCACCATCCTGCCAGATTGCCAGTGTAGCCCTGGGGGGGGAGGAGGTAGAGGTCCAAGGTGGGTGGGATCCCGTAGAGTTAACCCTTGTCTCGCTAGGAGACTTTGAGAAGGCCCCTAACCCCACACTGCCGAATAACACTCAGAAGTACCGGCAGTGGGTGACCATCAATGGCCATAGGGTGGAGGCTCTCAGGGACACCGGAGCTAGTGTGACTGCTGTCAGCTCCCGCTTGGTGTCCAAAGAGCAGGTTGTCCCCCATGCATTCTGCCCCATAGTGTCAGCAGACAACTCAGAGAGCCAGTGTGAAGTGGCTCAGGTTCCCTTCGAGTGGGGGGGTCTCAGGAACTCTTCAAGTGGCTGTGAGGCCCGCCATGCCTGTAGACTGTCTGTTGGGCAATGATCTAGAGAACTCCCCGTGGGCTACGGTGGAGAGAAAGTCTCATTTGGAAATGTTGGGTCTGCCTGAGTGGGCGTGTGTGACCACTCGGTCCATGACAGCTCAGAAGGATGTTCAGGAGGGTCTGGAGCCTGAAAGTATGGCCCAGGCCCCTGCTTCAAAGAGAAGGGGTAGGGGGCGCGGGAAACCGGCCCCCGCGGTTCCCACGGTCCTGGAGGGAGCAGACCTTGAGGGGGATGCCCTGGAACCTACAGGGGAACAAGTGGTCGAACTGGGGGACCTACCGGAGCTGACCCATTGGCAGCAGGAAGGGGGGCCCACCAGGGAGGAATTTTGCGAGCAACAGAGAACCTGCCCTTCTCTTGAGGGGGTGCGGCGGCAGGCCGCCGCCCAGGCAGCAGGTGACCAGACAGGGTCACATTGGATCTATTGGGAGAACGACCTCCTTTACAGCGAGCCTAAGGTTGCTGAGCCGGGGTCAGCCCGTGTGCTGGTGGTACCCCAGCGCTTCAGGACCTTCCTACTGGGGTTGGCTCATGATGTGGCACTGGCCGGACATCTGGGGCAGACCAAGACCTTTGAGAGGCTGGTCACCCACTTCTATTGGCCCCAGATGCGCAGGAGCTCAGATGCTCACTGCAGGACGTGTGAGACTTGCCAGGCAAGTGGGAAGAGTGGGGGTAAGATTAAGGCCCCACTACAGCCCTTTCCCGTTGTGAGCACCCCATTCGAGAGAGTGGGCATTGATATTGTGGGGCCTCTGGTTCCCAAGACAGCCATGGGCAACAGGTTCATCCTGGTCTTGGTGGACCATGCCACCCGGTACCCTGAGGCCATCCCGCTCAGGACAGTGATGGCCCCCGTGGTGGGACGAGCACTGATGGGGATTTTCTCCTGTGTGGGATTCCCCAGAGAGGTGGTGTCCGATAGGGGAACTAACTTAATCTCCAATTACATGAAGTCTCTGTGGGAGGAGTGTGGGGTAACATATAAGTTCACCACTCCTTACCACCCCCAGGGTAATGGGCTGGTTGAGAGATTCAACCGGACCCTCAAGGGCATGATTATGGGCCTAGGTGAGCCCATGAGGCGTAAGTGGGATGTCCTCTTGCCATGCCTGTTGTTTGCTTACCGTGAGGTGCCACAGAAGTCCTTAGGGTTCAGTCCCTTTGAGCTGCTCTATGGTCACCCGGTAAGAGGGCCTCTGAGTCTGGTCAAGGAAGGCTGGGAGCAATCTCCCAGGAAACCTCCCCAGGATGTGTTTAGTTACATGCTGGCCTTCAGGAACCAGACTCGGCGTTTCAGGAAACTTGCTGAGGCAAACCTGGAAGCCAGCCAGGAAGAGATGAAACGCTGGCACGATCAGAATGCCACTCTGATCGAGTTTCAGCCTGGACAAAAGGTTTGGGTCATGGCCCCGGTGGAGCCCTGTGCGCTCCAGGATAGGTGGACCGGATCCTTTGAGGTGGTGGAGCGCAAGAGTCCTGTTACCTACGTGGTGGACTTGCAGTGTCCCAGGAACCCCTTGCGGGTCCTGCATGTTAACCGCCTGAAGCCCCACTTTGAGAGGTCTGAAGTGGGCATGCTTCTGGCCACAGATGCTGGGATGGAGGAGGAGAGCGAGCCCCTTCCTGACCTCCTGTGTGTAGGGGAGCGAGATGGGTCAGTGGAGGGTGTGGTCCTCTCCACCACACTGACCCCTGAGCAACAGGGTGATTGTCGCCAACTGTTGGGGCAATTCAGTGATCTGTTCTCCCTGGTACCTAGTGTCACTGATTGGTATGTCCATGACGTGGACACCGGGGACAGTCCTCCCATTAAGCACAAGGCTTACCGAGTGACTGACCGGGTAAGGGCCTACATTAAGGATGAGGTTACCAAAATGTTTGCCCTTGGGGTGATTGAGTCCTCTAGCAGCCCTTGGTCCAGCCCAGTGGTCCTGGTACCAAAAGCTGCAGCGCCTGGTACCACCCCAGAACTTCGGTTCTGCGTGGACTATCGGGGCCTCAATTCAGTCACGAAGACTGACGCACACCCCATCCCCAGAGCTGATGAGCTCATAGATCGGTTAGGGGCTGCAAAATACCTCAGCACATTTGATTTGATGTCTGGGTATTGGCAGATCGCCTTGAACGAGGGAGCAAAGGAGAGGTCAGCCTTCTCCACACCCGATGGGCACTACCAGTTCCGGGCGATGCCCTTTGGAATGAAGAATGCCCTTGCCACCTTTCAGAGGCTGATCAACAGGGTGTTGGTTGGGCTGGAAGACTTCAGTGCTGCCTACCTGGATGACATTGCGGTGTTTAGCTCCTCTTGGGAGGACCACCTGCGCCACCTCTGGGAGGTATTGATGGCACTGCGGAAGGCAGGCCTCACAATCAAAGCCTGTAAGTGCCAGATTGGGCAGGGTTCTGAAGTGTATTTGGGGCACCAGGTGGGGACCGGCCAGGTGGCGCCCCTTCAGCCCAAAATTGAAACTATCCTGGCGTGGGAACCCCCCAAGACTCAGACGCAGGTGAGAGCCTTCTTAGGACTCACGGGGTACTACAGGAGGTTTGTCAAGGGATATGGCAACATTGTTGCACCCTTGACTGAGCTGACTTCTAAGAAGCAGCCAAAGAAGGTAAACTGGACTGACACCTGTCAGAACGCGTTTGACGCCCTGAAGACTGCCATGTGCACCGCCCCCGTGCTTCAGGCACCCGACTTTTCAAAGGAATTTGTTGTCCAGACAGACGCCTCAGAGCATGGTATAGGGGCTGTTCTGTCACAGATCAATGAGGAGGGACTAGACCAACCGGTAGCCTTCCTGAGCAGGAGGTTACTTCCCCGGGAACAGAGGTGGAGTGCAATTGAGCGTGAGGCATTTGCTGTGGTCTGGGCACTGAAGAAGCTGAGACCATATCTGTTTGGGACTCACTTCCGGGTTCAGACAGACCACAGGCCCCTTAGATGGCTGATGCATATGAGGGGTGAGAATCCCAAGTTGTTGAGGTGGTCCATTTCCCTACAGGGTATGGATTTCACGGTGGAACACCGCCCTGGTACAGAACACGCCAATGCTGACGGTCTGTCCAGGTTTTTCCGCCTTAGTGATGAGAACTCCCAAGGGAATGGTTAGTTCTCCCCACATTTCAGCTGGGGGGGACGCGAGTTAGACCTGGCATCATTGGCGCGGGTCTCCCTTCCTCTTGTCGCTTCTTACCTTTTATGTTGGCTGGATTTAGATGCTCTGGGCGCTGTGCCACTGCCAATCAGTGACACAGCGCGAATGCTCCCTGTGTAAAGATAACTGTATGAATTGGGATAACCATAATTGGCTCGTTTGGTTTACCTGTCAGCCCCTAGTATCAGTGCACTGTGTGTGCCCAGGGCTGGTAGACCAAATACGGCTGGTGGGCCTGCAGCGCTGATTTGCGCTACCCACCGAAGCAGCTTTTAAAGTATGCCTGTGTAGCATGTTCTAATAGCGAGTTACCCTCCATTTCACTGTTTACTGTTGTGAGGCTATCCGTACTCATAGGCCAGAATGGGCAGGCTGAGTATTACATGCCCTAATCCTACCTGCCCCCAGGAACCTGATAGGAACGTCGAATTTGATATGTTTAAGCTCAGAACATTGAGATGCATCTTTTAGTAAGGATTATTAGCGTAGCCCGTGTTCGAAAATGCCTCTACTAGAAACAAGGTATTTTCTGGCCTAAGCTTTCCTGTAGGCTTTGCTAGCGTGTGTATTGGCCGTCTGGTTTTGGAGCAGCAGGGCCAGCTGGGTCAGACCTGGCTGGAGAGAGAGATCGGCATTTAGAGTATGGGGAGGGGTGACTCTTTGATCTGAGCAGGGCCGTGCCTGGCAAGGTGAATGATGGCGCCACCTCCCACTGGGCGTCTGATAGCAGACCCCCAGATTCTCAAAGGGCAGGATGTCGCCTCGTAAACCAAGTGCTCCCCGACCCCACCGAACTGGTTCTGGCTGGATGCAGTGATTTGTGACTGCAGAGAACAAAGACTTTTTAGGTATAAAACGCTGCGCTGAAACCTTGTTCAAGTGTGTTCCTTCTGGATGTCAAGACGAAACTCTGTCCGAGTGGACAGAGGAAAGGATTTGAAACTTTCACCAAGCTTGCTGAAGAAACTACCCGAGGGCCTGAATTGAGAGCGCCTCCTGCTGAAGTCTCAGGGACATTAGACTTCATCCCGTCAGCCGTCTGAATTCCTGTGCTAGGGATTCTACTTGCAGGTGAGGCCTCCGTCGAGTAATCCGAAACCTCTAGTTCTACTGTGAGGAACGCGGTCTGGTAACCCTTGTGAACTCTGTGTGTGGGCCGCCGCAGCTAAGAGAGAGCTGCCGCCGCTGAGTGCCCGCCTTAATTTGAACCTTCAGAACCTTCGCTGAATCTGTGTGGGCCGCCTCAGCTAAGAGAGAGCTGCCGCAGCTGAGTGCCCGCCTTAATTTGAACCTTCAGAACCTTCGCTGAATCAGTGTGGGCCGCCACAGCTAAGAGAGAGCTGTAGCCGCTGAGTGCCCGCCGTTGTGCCAGCCTGGTCGAGATCATCCTTTGTCCTGTGGGCCGCCGCAGCTAAGAGAGAGCTGTTGCCGCTGAGTGCCCACACTTGTGTCAGCTGTGCATCATCGTGATTTGTCCTGTGGGCTGCCGCAGCTAAGAGAGAGCTGTTGCCGCTGAGTGCCCGCACTTGTGTCAGCTGTGCATCATCGTGATTTGTCCTGTGGGCCGCCGCAGCTAAGAGAGAGCTGTTGCAGCTGAGTGCCCGCACTTGTATCAGCTGTGCTGTGCAGATTTGTCCTGTGAGCCGCCGCAGCTAATAGAGAGCTGCTGCCGCTCTTTTTTCCCTTTCTGTGCCCCCTTGATGCCCTGATTGGGCTCGTTTTCCCTTCTGTGCCTGTTTCCCGCCGCTGCGCCCTGCGGCCCCGCCCCTCACTGCCCATTCGCTGCCCCATTCCCTGCTCCTCCCTCCCACCTCCCCATTTATGGCGGCCGCTGCGTGGTGAAGAGAGCGACCCCTGACCTTGACTGGTAGGTCGCTCCCCACCACACAGCTCCGTCTGTGTGCCCTGCTGCTGCCCCTGATTGTGCTCGTTTTTCCTTTCTGTGCCCCCTTGCTGCCCCTGATTGTGCTCGCTTTTCCTTTCTGTGCCCCCTTGCTGCCCCTGATTGTGCTCGTTTTTCCTTTCTGTGCCCCCTTGCTGCCCCTGATTGTGCTCGTTTTTTTCCTTTCTGTGCCCCCCTTGCTGCCCCTGATTGTGCTCGTTTTTCCTTTCTGTGCCCCCTTGCTGCCCCTGATTGTGCCTCGCTTTTCCTTTCTGTGCCCCCTTGCTGCCCCTGATTGTGCTCATTTTTTCCTTTCTGTGCCCCCTTGCTGCCCCTGATTGTGCTCGTTTTTCCTTTCTGTGCCCCCTTGCTGCCCCTCATTGTGCTAGTTTTTTCCTTTCTGTGCCCCCTTGCTGCCCCTCATTGTGCTAGTTTTTTCCTTTCTGTGCCTCCTTGCTGCCCCTCATTGTGCTCGTTTTTTTTTTTTTCCTTTCTGTGCCCCCTTGATGCCCTGATTGTGCTCGTTTTCCCTTCTGTGCCTGTTTCCCGCCGCTGCGCCCCTGCGGCCCCGCCCCCTCACTGCCCATTCGCTGCCCCATTCCCTGCTCCTCCCTCCCACCTCCCCATTTATGGCGGCCGCTGGGCGGCCGCTCGCGCCTAAGGCAAGCCCGTCTGCGCCCGTCCGCGCCGTGACCGCGCCCAGCGCCAGACCCCCTGGTCCGGGCATCCCCCGCGCCCGCCACATCAACAGACGCTGATACGACGCCAGCACCCTCCACGCACTCAACCCCGGAAAAGATCACGCCTGCTACCAGGCCACCCCGAAGCGCACCCAAGGGCCCTTCACCTGCCGGAACTGCAGCTTCGCCAGCACCCGCCCCGCCAAACCATCGTCCAGGAAAGAACCCAACTACCTCAGATGCATCCTCCTCAACACCCGCTCCGCCCGCAAACACGCCATCGAACTCTGGGACCTTCTCGACTCAACCTCCCCAGACGTCGCATTCCTGATGGAGACCTGGCTGAATCCCGCTTCAGCCCCTGACATCGCCATTGCCATCCCGGACGGATACAAGATCACCCGCAGGGACCGCACCAACGGAGTCGGAGGAGGCATCGCCATCGTCCACAGGAACACCCTCAGAGTCTCAACCAACACCGACGACGACACCCTCAGCACCGCCGAACACATGCACTTCCAGATCCACACCGATCCCAACACCACCCTCAGAGGAACCCTCATCTACAGACCCCCGGCCCCGACCACAGTTCAGCGATTCCATCGCTGACTTCGTCAGCACACACGCCATCGCCTCCACGGACTACATCCTCCTCGGGGACCTGAACTTCCACCTCGAGAACAACAAGGACACCAACTCCACCACCCTGATCGACAACCTCGCCACCCTCGGACTCAGACAGCTCGTGACTACACCCACCCACGCCGCCGGCCACACGCTCGACTCCATCTTTTCCGCAAGCCCACACGTCTCCTTCAACCACACCTCCGAACCCCACTGGACTGACCACCACTGCATCCACTTCACCTACAGGAAGCCCACCATGCACCACCGCACCGAACAAATGCCTCGCCGCTGCTGGAGCAGAGTCACGGAAGACCAGCTAACCACAACCCTCGCCCTGAGCCAACCCGCCGAACCCTCCGACCCCGACACCGCCGCCCGCAACTTCAGACAGTGGATCGACGACTGCGCCAACACCCTCGCCCCGCTCAAGATTCCGCCCAACAGCCACACCAGCAAGAAAGCCACCTGGTTCACCGAAGACCTCCAGGCCTCCAAACGAACATGCCGAAAACTGGAGAAGATCTGGCTCCACGAACGGACAGCGGACAGCTACGCCGCCCACAAGAGCGCCACCCGCAGTCACCATCACCTCATCAGATCCGCCAAAAGGGCCTCACTCAAAGACCGCCTAGACAACAACGCACACAACAGCAAAGAGCTCTTCAACATCGTGAAGGAACTCTCCAACCCCAGCTCCAACACCAACGACATCCAGCCGTCGCGAGACCTGTGCGACTCACTGGCCACCTTCTTCCACCGCAAAATCGCCGACATCCACGACAGCTTCAACACCACGACCGCCCGGCAACCACCGAGACCACTGCCCCCACAACCACCAACCGCCTGCTCTCCTGGACCAACATCAACGACGAGGACACCAGCGAGATCATGAACACCATCCACTCCGGTTCACCGCTAGACCCGTGCCCTCACCACATCTTCAACAAAGCCAGTACAGCCATCGCGCCCCATCTCCTGAAAATAATCAACATCTCCTTCGAGACAGCAACCTTCCCGGAAACCTGGAAGCACGCCGAGATCACCGCCTTACTCAAGAAACCCAAGGCAGACCCCAAGGACCTCAAGAACTTCCGACCCATCTCTCTGCTCCCGTTCCCCGCGAAGGTCACCGAGAAAATCGTCAACAAACAACTGACCCGCTACCTCGAGGAGAACAACAGTCCGGCTTCCACAGCAACCACAGCACCGAAACCGCCCTCATCGCCGCCACCGATGACATCAGGACCCTGCTAGACAACGGAGAAACAGCAGCCCTCATCCTCCTGGACCTATCAGCCGCCTTCGACACGGTCTGCCACCACACACTACGAACACGCCTTCACGACGCCGGGATCCAAGAGAAGGCCCTGGACTGGACCACATCCTTCCTTTCCGGCAGAACACAAAGCGTCCGCCTCGCCCCTTCCGATCCAAGGCCACCAAGATCATCTGGGGCGTACCCCAAGGCTCCTCCCTCAGCCCAACGCTGTTCAACATCTACATGGCACCCCTCGCCCACGTCGCCCGACAGCACAACCTCAACATCATCTCCTACGCCGACGACACCCAGCTGATCCTCTCCCTCACCAAAGACCCTCACACCGCCAAAGCCCACCTCCACGAAGGAATGAAGGCCGTCGCCGAATGGATGAGGACCAGCCGCCTGAAGCTGAACTCGGACAAGACGGAGGTCCTCATCCTTGGTTCCAACCCTTCAGCCTGGGATGACTCCTGGTGGCCAACATCACTGGGAACAGCCCCGCCACCCACCGACCACGTACGCAACCTAGGGGTCATCCTCGACCCCACCCTCTCCATGACTAAGCAGGTCAACGCCGTTTCATCATCCTGCTTCAACATCCTCCGAATGCTCCGCAGGATCTTCAAGTGGATCCCCACCGAAACAAGAAAAACAGTCACCCAGGCCCTCGTCACCAGCAGGCTGGACTACGGAAACGCCCTCTACGCAGGAACAACGGCTAAGCTCCTGAGACGGCTGCAACGCATCCAGAACGCCTCTGCACGTCTTATCCTCGACATCCCCCGACGCAGCCACATCACACCCCACCTGAGAGACCATCACTGGCTCCCTGTCAACAAGAGGATAACCTTCAAGCTCCTCACCCACGCACACAAAGCACTCCACAACTCCGGACCAGCCTACCTCAACAGACGACTCAGCTTCTACACCCCCACCCGCCAGCTCCGCTCGACCAGCCTCGCCCTCGCCACAGTCCCCCGCATCCGGAAAACGACCGCCGGCGGCAGATCCTTCTCCCACCTCGCCGCCAAGACCTGGAACACCCTCCCCACCAACCTCCGACAGACCCAAGACCTACTGGCCTTCAGAAGACTCCTCAAGACCTGGCTCTTCGATCAGTAGCGGCACCACCCCCCTCTTCCCCCAGCGCCTTGAGACCCTCGCGGGTATGTAGTGCGCTTTATAAGTGACATGATTGATTGATTGATTGATTGACTGCCGCTGAGTGCTCGCACCTTTGCTAACTTTGCGTCATCGTGATTTGTCCTGTGAGCCGCCGCAGCTAAGAGAGAGCTGCTGCCGCGGAGTGCTCGCACCTTTGCCAACTTTGCATCATTGTGATTTTTCCTGTGGGCCGCCGCAGCTAAGAGAGAGCTGCTGCCGCTGAGTGCTCGCAGCTTTGCTAACTTTGCACCATCGTGATTTGTCCTGTGAGCCGCCGCAGCTAAGAGAGAGCTGCTGCCGCTGAGTGCTCGCACCTTTGCCAACTTTGCATCATTGTGATTTGTCCTGTGGGCCGCCGCAGCTAAGAGAGAGCTGCTGCCGCTGAGTGCCCGCATCTTTTCCAACTTTGCATCATCGTGAATCGTCCCGTGGGCCGCCGCAGCTAGGAGAGAGCTGCTGCCGCTGTGAGCCCACCACGGAGCTGCACGACGAGAGTCATCGCCACCACCAGCCCGGGCCGCTGCAGCCGCGTGCTGCTGCCGCGTGCTGCTGCCGCTGGGAGCCCGCCTGTCCCCGAGTGCCTGAATCATTGTGAGTGCACGTTGCGGACCACTGCAGTCGAGAACTGTGGTCGCTGGGAGTCCGCCTGTCACCGTCTCCGCTTCTTCGAGAAGCTACGTGCTGTGTCCCCGTCCAACGGCAGGTACCTGGTGCTCAACGGGTCGCGTAGACCCAGGCCTTGAACTCAGTCAGTGCCACGTTCTGGTGAATACGTATTGCCTTTTTAAGTCCCTACTGATTTACGTGCATTGTGACTGGTTAAAACGCTTTTGAGAGTCTCGTACTAAACCTTAGGTAAAGATACTATTTTTCTATACCTACTTGAGTTGTGTCCTTTTGTGGTGTTGTTACTGCCTTGTTGTGCATGGTCATAAATGCTTCACACACTGCCTCTGAGATAGGCCTACCTGCTCGTGCTACGTTACCACAGGGTTGAGCAGGGGTTATCAAAGGGGGTAGCCCACTTGCCCTGACTTAGGAAGAAGGGTCCCTATTTGGACAGTGGCGCCAGCCATTGCCAACTAGAGACCCCCATTTCTAACAGTAAGCATCAAATGCCTCAACCTCAGACCTTTGTGGCCTTCCACATCACTGTAATTTTGCTCACCCAACAACTCAGCTGTTGTCCGAAGAACTGCATTGCTGCTTGCTTTTCTATCAATACATGCTAATTTAGCCTTGGACTGCTTGTGTCTTCCTCTGTCTACACATTTTGAGAACTCGCAACAACCCAGAAGCAAGATAGAGCAAAGGACAAGATATGGGCTTGATTGATGGGCTTAATTTGACACAAAGAGTCACTGCCCCCACTCATGACGCCTGGACCTCATCTTTTCGAATGACCCCTACCTTTTGGTTGAGGCCCCTATACCTCTGACTTGGGTGGATCATCTACTTATCCCATTCAGCTTTCATGTTACACACCGCAGCAATAGCCCTAATCATATTCCAGAGATAAGGAGATATTGGAGGAAGGTCACTACTGACTCTATGACTCCTTTACTTCAAAATACCCCCCTCCAGTTGACAGAGAACCCCAATGAAGATATATCCAGCTTCAAAAGCTGGGTTACCAACGTCTTAGATAAGGTGGCACCTCATCCTCCAGGAAAAAACCCTCCGCCCTGTGGTTTTCTATGGAACTTCGGGCAGAGAAAAGTCTTTGTAAGAAACTGGTACGCTCCTGGAGACACGCATATGACCCAGCGGCCAAGTGTTCCTATAGAAAAGCCCTCAAAAAGTTCCACAGACTCAAGCGTACTGCTATGCGAGACTATTTTTCACACAAGATCAAGTCGGCCGACAACTCAGCCAAAGCATTATTTAAAATTGCTCAATGCTTCACCAAACTGGCTGCTCTTGATAGTTCTGTGACTCCTTCCTCTACCCTCTGCAATGGCCTCTCGGAATTCTTTCAGGATAAAATCCATTCAATCTACTCCACTTTCCCGTCTAACATGTCCCTGCACGAGCTTAATCCTATTTCGGATTGTATTGACACCTGGTCGGAGTTTCACCCTCTTCCTCTTGATGTGTCCCTTAAGAAACTGCAGAGCTGTAAATCTGGCTCTCCGGGCGATTCTTGCCCGGCTCAGTTCTTCAGAATGTTGGCTCCTTGTTTTAATGCCCCCTTGAACCAAATCTGGAACTCTTCTCTGAAGTCAGGTATATATCCAGAGACATGGAAACAAGCATTTTTACTGCCTATCCTCAAGAAGCCGGATGCCGACCCTGCAGAACATAAAAACTTCAGAACCATCTCTCTTCTGCCGGCACCGGCAAAAATTCTCGAGCAGGTAGTTCAGAGTCAACTCTCTGAATTTCTGGAATCTAATAACCTTTTCCATGACTCTCAATCTGGCTTTAGAGCAGGATACAGTACAGAGACCGCACTCTTGGAAGTTGCGGAGAGCGTTCGCAAAACCATAGATCAGGGCAACGCAGCAATGCTGGTGCTGCTCGACCTGTCCGCAGCTTTTGATACTGTCGCCCATCCTATTCTCCTGGAGAGACTTAAACATTTGGGGCACGGGGTACGGTTTTATCCTGGCTCCGGTCTTTCCTGGAGAACCGCACACAACAGATTTATTTGCACCCCTTTGTTTCCACTCAGAAGCCTCTTGTGTGCGGGGTCCCTCAGGGTTCGGCACTGAGCCCTCTACTATTCAACGTATACCTTACCCCACCTGCGACCTTGGTTGAGACTCTCGGAGTGAAGGTGATCTCCTATGCTGATGACACCCAGTTGATGTTCTCTTTTAAAGAACATTCGGAGGCTGCTTTTGTCAACTTTAGACGGTGCCTGAGGAACATCTCAGCGTGGATGACACAAAACTGCCTAAAGTTGAACACAGAGAAAACTGAGGTGCTTTTCTTTAACCAACCGGTCCCGCCTCCTTCCATGCTTTGGTGGCCGCCAGAGCTGAATCCCCCTCCTGTTCCAGTGGAGTCGGTAAGGAATCTGGGTTTCAAATTCGATAATGCTCTCTCCTGTAAGGCCCAGATCAGTTAGGTCTCCTCCATATGCTTCTGGAAATTCCTCCACTTTCTCCCGTTGGATTGTAGGAGGACTGTAGTTCATGCCTTGGTTACATCTTGCCTGGACTACTCTAACAGCCTTTACTTAGGTCTCCCAGCATACTTGATCCGCAGATTAGAAATGGTTCAGAGTGCTGCAGCTAGATTGATCTGCAAGGCGCCTTTCCGTCATTCCATCACTCCCCACTTGCGAAATCTTCACTGGCTGCCCGTCAGTAGAAGAATTGAATTTAAGGCACTCCCTATGGCATACAGAGCCACCATGGGTCAGGGCCCGACATATCTGAAATTCAGATTGCAAAGCTACCAGCATGACTGGGTCCTGAGATCCAACCACTTGAATCTGCTCACTACTCCCCGCTTTCGTAAGGTCAGGATAGGCGGCAGAGCCTTTGCGGTCAGAACCGCGAAGCTCTGGAATACCATGCCTTTACATATCCGTAAAATAGAACCAGAATCAGCTTTCAGGAAAGCTTTGAAAACCTGGGTATTCGACCGCACCTAACCCATTGTCCTATGCCGTTGTGTTTCTCTGCAGCCTTAGCGCCGGGACACCTCCACTGGAGGTAGCCGTGCGCTCAATAAATGTTCCAAATAAATAAATAAATGGGATGGGGGTGTTGAGAGGTAAAACTGAAAACAAGCATCAGTGATTAGCCTCCACAACCCACTGCAGGAGTACATAATCCCTAAACATCTAGGACCCTCCACCTTCCTATTTCCTTAACTTTTACAGGCCTAAGCCCAACCTCTCTGCATCAGTCGCTGACCCTATACTCCTGTCCATTCAAGCCCAAACAGTCAACATTCTTCTTCAGCATTGCTAGCAACTGATGGGCCTAATACATCCTACCACTCATGTGCAAGAACACACAACCTCCATCCACTTTCATCAATGACTTCAAATTCCAATATGAACTCAAACGACAAATCTGACTCAGCCCTGACTCCTTCAGTTTCACTAGCCTGAACCTTCCTGGTCCATCTTACACCTCAACAAACCAATCAACATACAGGGACACCTCTTGCCAACACAATCATCCTCTCCCTTACCCTCCAATGGCTCACAAACTGTGTGCCACACAAAACTCATTCAAGTAAAGCACCTCTTAAACATTTGACATTCCCTTCTTGACAGTGGACTTCCTGTAAATTGCCAAATGTATCTTGCAGCAGACAGATTGTTGCTGACCTCAAAAGTGAGGCGCCATGCTTCTTTTACTTGATTATCACATTAATATACTCTTCCCTTACTCCCTAGCTGTCACCATGTATACCAAGAATGCCTTATTGTAGACCCCACTCTCTTTCCACCTACCTTTACCATAGATAGCACCCTACTGATCCTTTTCAACATGAATTCCACCATGTCCTCCCTGATCTGTTAGATACCTTCCTTTACTCTGCCCCTGCAATTCACCCACTCTGTCCTAATTCTAGACATGCTTTCTTATAGCCCATTATTGTTGAAACTCCTAGCAACCTCTCTGAGAGCTGCGGAATCCTGTATCCTATTGTCCACATTTTATGCAGAACATCTGTCCGATCTACTTCCACCTCCAGTATTATCCATTCTTGAAATATGTTGCAATGCGTTGTAAGTTGAAAGTAAAGTGATACTTAGCTTCCTGCAAAATAATATGAATAACCTCAGAAACATCAAAACCTGCTTAACCCTAGGCACTTGCGTGTTCACCAGAGTCAAAAGTGCCTTGTTATCTACATAAAGTTCACTTTCCTAATGGAAAACCCACTCCAACAACCCAAAACAATGGGCCCGATTCACAAAAGTAATCTGAGACAAAATCCTAACTTTACGACTTTCGGTATTCACAAAAGGCATTTAGGAGTAGTAAAGATAGGATTTTATCTTAAGTTTGTCTTAAGCTTTGGTCTTAAGACAAAATCCTAACTTAAGTTAAACTTAAGTTACACTTAAGTTAAACTTAAGTTAGGATTTTGTCTTAAGACCAAAACTTAAGATAAACTTAAGACAAAATCCTAACTTACGTTTAACTTAAGTTTAACTTAAGTTAGGATTTTGTCTTAAGACCAAAACTTAAGACAAACTTAAGACAAAATCCTAACTTTACTACTCCTAAATGCCTTTTGTGAATACCAAAAGTCGTAAAGTTAGGATTTTGTCTCAGATTACTTTTGTGAATCGGGCCCAATGCCAAAATCAACGGGAAAGCCCTTAAAAAATGCAATGCTAAATTGCTTCTCCTTACTAGAACAAGATCGCTTTTTTACACACCATCAGCCATCCCAACAGGTGAAAAACGGGAACCTCCAAATGGGTGCATCCTCAGACATTCACATTGCATGGACTTCACCACTTGCCCGAACTGCCATGCAAGTACAAGGGAAAACCAAATGTCTTGGCTTTCCGTCTGAACCCCATTGCATGCTCTTGCCATATTCCATTTTGTTTGTATCTACCAGTGACTTTCACTCTTCTCTTGGAATCACCTCTATCCATCGACTGTTTCTGCAACAGTTTGCCTTTGATCATGCACTGGAGGCTTTGGCCGCCCCTGTTCACGGTTTCCCTATCATTGGTTCTTCTTGGTTCAATGGTGTAAACACTTGCACTCTACCACCCTGGGGCCACATTACACATAAAGCGAATTTTTATTGTTTGCGCCGGGCGCACATTTAAAAAGGTGCGCCAGGCACAAACAGTGAAAATGTGCCCTATTATGGTGAATGAGCTGCCCCTGGGCCAGCCGCGAACTTGTGCTGTCCTGGGGGCAGTGCATTCAGATTAAAAACGGAGCGGCTGCTTTACAGCCGCTCCGTGTTTACAGTGCAGGCTGCAACCCACCTGCACTTTTGAAAGTTATTAGAGATCCCCTTGCAGGCGGGTGCAGTCAGTGACTGCACCGGCCTGCAAGGGAAAGTCTGGGGGGTGCATGGGACCCTCTTCCCCCCACCAGAGGGCTGCCATCAGGGGGCCCACTGACAGTGCGCTGCCTTTTCGGTGGCGCTCTGTCAGTGCACCTCCTGAGGGCTTCTTTGCCTCAGCGCCCATGTCGGCAATACGGCGTGGGTGCAGAGGCAATAGGATTCCCTCATTTGCATGGGGCACGCCCCCATGCAAATGAGGGAACACCCCCTTGAAGATAGCACTGTTGGTTTTTGTGTGCCAGCGCTATCGGTATTACAGAAGGGGCCGCACAAGAATCTGCGGTCCCTTCTGTAATACCAAAGTGCCCCAGGGGTGCGCAAAGCGGGCGCAAACGCCCGTTGCTCCCCGGGGCACTTTATGGAACACAGCCCCTGTTTTCTCCTCCCAAATACCCTCAAAGGCCTCAGCATCTGTTGCCTTGGCCACAGCCACCCAGTTCCCTTACATGATCAAAAACACACATCCCATTCTTTGTGAATGTTTGATACCTGCATTTAGCAGGAGATGGACATTGGAAGCATTGTTCCGAGAAACACTTGCTTGAGCTCCAGTGCTACTGGCTTGGACAAGGTGTATGCAAAATAGGTATTCAGGAGCAATTTTCAGTTTTAAACCATCATAGCATCAGAGTTATTTTCTAATTAGAATCATATGTGCCTATTAATAAGAGCATTTTATAATTAAAATGAAAATGCTCAGATATACTGAACTTATGCTAATTTGGCCTTGACCCCATCTTTTATTAACATGACTGCTGTTTTATAATAATATTCATCATGCGTTTATATTTCTCTATGACACCTCCTGCAGCAAAATGTGCACTGCTTGTTTTGCAATGAGGTTATTCTCAAAGAACTTCAGAGGAAGCCTTTAGATACTTTTCAAGGCTTTTCCTGTTTGCAGACTGTATTCCATTTACTCATGAGTATTTACGTCTTTTATGTAACGATATTTGTTTGACACCTCCGATGATATTAGGTAAGGAGTTCATAATTATTCATTTAGGGGGATGGTGCTTGGACGGTGGGATTATATGGCGTTTAAAATGTTGAATTTTGATTTGTTGTCAGCTACATATGCTCACACCACGCTGACTGTGTGAATTCCATTGCTTTCTGTGGGGAAATTTACTACAAAAGACCCCTGAATTTGGGGATGAGCCAGACTTTTTACTGAGCCTCTAGGGATGCTGCCCGTTTCTCTGCTGATTTGCTGCACATTTTGGACTTAGGGCCTGATTAAGATCTCAGCGGATGGGTTACTCCATCACGAAGGTGACAGACATCCCGTCCTCCGACGTATAAATCCCATTATGTACTATGGGATTTATATTTTGGAGGACGGGATATCCATCACCGTTTTGATGGAGTAACCCATCTGCGTAGATCTAAATCAGGCCCTTACTCTATTTTTCAGATAATTGTCCATTGCTGCAGCTATTTAAATGCTGAAGACCCTAAATTGCAATTGATTTTTATTTCTTATGGCTGTTGAACCTGACTATATTTGTGCCTTCTGCATTGAGCTTTAATTTTTTAATAAACCTTCATGGTTTTCTAATTTACTGATCTCAAAACTCTTTTTGAGTCAGTCTCTATTATTGACTGTACTTTGAAATGCTGTTTTGAATATTGTCTTCAGAGCTAGACGGCCTCATCTATTCTTGAGTACAATACCACCCCGACCCGACTCCACAATAGGTGCTTCTATCTTGCAGATTATGAAAGTTATATCAAACACAGTAGTGTATACTCAATGACAAATTGTCAAGAATATTTTTTCTTTTTTCTTCGAGGTATTCTTGAATAACGTGCTAGTCAACAAAAGTGAATACGTCATTAGAATCAAATACACTTTTAATAAATGTTATTTCTTTTTCACAATGTGATAATCAATTTTTCTTGAATATATTTGGAGTACTTAATCTAAAAGCTGACTGTTCTGTTTCCTTTATTTATCATTGATTTCTGAAGAGTTTCTAGAAGGTTGATAACTACGTGCTTCACCAATTATTATTATTATTATTATTATTATTATTAAAAAGAACATAGTCTAGCAGAATGAAAATAAGTGAAAGGACATCTGGTCACTCTACTAATGTTTTATCCTGAAAGTTTCAACAACAGTGGAATAATGGTATAAAAGCTGAGCAAAAAAAGTGAGGAGTTAGAGGGGAACCTGCACAGCAGGCGACAAAGGGATAGGCTGTGCTGAATAATATCACACCTTCTAATTCAATGCTACGAGGAAGAAGGCATTAGGACTTCGCTCGCTGTTTTTATCAAGCCCAATTACCCTTGCGCAACAAGACTAGCAGGCTTTGCTATCAAACTGAACAAAAGCTTTACTGTTCAAACAAGTATGTGTCTATGAACCATTTCTGAAATTCAAAATAGGACTTTATTTTCTGCTGTTCTAATATTAGTTTAGTGCTTAAAAGAATGATGGTAGAATTGCTATAAAAGTATACAGCAATTATATTCAGTGCCTCAGTGCCAGGGTGGTCTAGAAAACAAAGCTCTGTGTTCTAAAGCGATCTAGAAAACATATCGGGGCATATTCTCAAGGAACTATCGTTGAGTTAACGGCACTTTATCTCAGCCAAAGTCATGATAAATTCATCGCCCCATTCACAAGCTGGTGCAAAGAGCCGATATCACCAGTTTACCTGCGATAGCAGCCACAAAAAACATCGCCACAGATGACCCCGGCAACTAACGCTAATGATATGCAGAGTAGACGTTCCCGTGCAAAAATCCGCGACAACACCACAATGCAACATTCTCACGACCTGCCAGATCCGCGATAAGATCACAAAACATGCGATAAGGCGCGTTAGCAGCAGGAAACTAACACCTGCCCTGACCTGGTGCAAAGTCGGACGACAACCTGCACCAGAAAAGGGAGCCCAGCCCACAGCTACACCTGAAGAACAACAGATGCCATGGAGCTACTCATCATGCAACTCGGAGCCCCAACAGGGCCACAACACCCACCGCCACCACACCCAGGTCCGCCACCCACCCGACTCCCCCTCACCTCCCCCCGGACCACGACGGAGGCAGCGCAGACAAAGACAGCGGACCTTCAGGAAACGCACCAGCCTCACAGACTTGACACCAGAGAATGTCATTGCCCACTACAGACTCAAAAGGTCAACCATCCTCCTCCTCCTGACCTCATTGCCCACAGGCTGATGGTACCATCACAGCGGACAACCAACATCCCACCTCAGACAAAGCTGCTGGCCGTGCTGCACCTGTTGGCCTCTGGGACATTCCAACCAACAACTGCCAGAGTCGGAGGAGTCTCACAGCCAGCCCTATCCAAGTTCCTCACATATGTCCTGGATGCCATCACCAGCTTGGTACCCCAGTACCTATACTTCCCCCACACTGCGCAGGAACAACTGGAGACCAAGCAAGGCTTCTACGCCATAGCAGGCTTCCCACTCGTGTTGGGGGCAATTGACTGCACGCATGTCCTACTTGTGCCCCCTGCCGACACTGCACACAATTACCGCAACAGAAAGCACACGCATTCCATCAATGTGCAGGCAATAGTCGACCACCGGGGACTCTTCACCAATGTCGTCGCAAACTACCCAGGCAGAGTGCATGATTCATACATCTTCCGACAGTCCATCATCAACCGGCGCTTCCAGGATGGCACCTACGGAAATGCAGTGCTCGTTGGTAAGTACCAAATGAACACACCACACACCTCAAATCAACAATCATGCAACTCACAACCCTGGGAATGCACACGTTACAAACACACATACAACATGCCCACCCACCAGACACAACTGCACAACGTACTGCGGAAACCTGGGCTAGCCATGCACATGAGCCATCACCGGCATGGCACCTCAGCCACACAACAGCAGTATGCGGGGAGAGGTGGGAAGCAGGCATGTGCGAAGGAGGCAAGTGACCCATGAATGAGAATGCACACAATGCCAAGTGTGGCATGGAAGTGCTGGACAGACTGTAGTATGCAGACCACAGACATATCCATGTCTACATATACTGCTGGTGGTGGTAGTGTTGTGGACAGTGGACGCAACCATGTCACCCCAGCCAGTGGGGAAGGTCTCGGAAATGTAGCCTGTGACGTCCCCCCCTGCAAGCGTGTGCGGAGTGGGCTGGCCCAGCGTACGCCAGGCCAGCGTAGGGGTGTGAATAAAAAGCACGTAGCTCTGGGCGTGGTTCTCTTCCGGAATGCCCAACGTGTCTGCCAGGGCGGCTCCTCCCACCCCGCCACGAGGCCGACGCCGTCGCCGAGAGCGGTGTCGCCGCGATCCTGTGCGTCCTCCGCAGCCCGGGCCGCTGGACCCCGAACCAGTCTTGCCCGGCCGTGCGCATCCAAGCCTCTCTGCTCACCTGCCGACACCGGCGTGTCCCCAAGAGGGCCCACCACGTGCCTGCGCTCAGACCAAGCCAGAGGCCCTTGAGCTTGGCAGCCTCCTCAGACCACCACGGCCTCCGCGGGCAAGGCTCGCAGTACTCCTCTGTCGTTGACGTACTCCACCGGCCTACACAGCGGACAAGTAGGCCACACATTTGGAACTGAGTCTTGATTACACAATGGCAGAGTACACATGTTAATGCAGAGTCTAAATCAGTATACTCCCTTCGCGGTGGTGCCACCAACTCTGTGCATAGCATTCCGACCACACGTGTCTGTGGGCCCTTGCTGCCCGCTGCCTCCGCCCTACACTGCGGTCCAGCAGACCTCACACCAATCTAATACAGTCCGTAACAGGCAGGACACGGCATCGTCGCTGGCTAAACACCCGCTCAGCTCTGGTGCCTCCGCCTCTGTCAACCAGGAATCTTCTCCACATGCCATTTCAAGGCCTTGTGTTAGAAATCCAGGAGGAGCTGGCTGCACAGCGCTTGCCCCGCGCTGACCGCTGCCTCCGGCACACACTGCGGTCGAGTAGGACACACAATTGGAACTGGGTCTTGATTTGTCAATTGCAGATTTCATGTCATTGTACAGGCCTCATCGCAGACTGCATCCCCTTCCGGCTCTGGTGCCACTGACTCTGTGCCACGGGAGTCATGGACACTCTCTGGTGGAACTCTGGTGGCGTCAGCGTCTATGGCCTGGGGGTTGTCTCCATCATCATGTAGCTGATACTGACGTCGTGGGGAAAAGGAGACTGTAGCATTCAACTCCTCCATATTGCCTGTTTCTGCTTGCTTCTGCCCTCTGCATCATGCCCTGGATGGACACCTTCCATTGTCCCCCGTAACACTCTGCGACACTCTCCTTGGACATCAATGTGCGCCCGCTCAGCTCACCTGGCCCTACCTCAGTGCATCGCAAGTCACCGTCCACTGGCGGTGTGCCTGTGCCGGCCGCTGTGCATCCGGGGCCACCAACTCTGTGCAGCTCAAGTCCTGGAACCTTGCTGTTTGTACTTTGAACTTCTGATTGTCTGATCACTGTTGTAGTTGTTGCCAGCACCAACCAACCCCTGAGGGGTGGCGTACACTACCTGTTAGACCTGGCATCATTGGCGCGGGTCTCCCTTCCTCTTTTCGCTTCTGACCTTTTATGTTGGCTGGATTTAGATGCTCTGGGCACTGTGCCACTGCCAATCAGTGACACAGCGCGAATGCTCCCTGTGTAAAGATAACTGTATGAATTGGGATAACCATAATTGGCTCGGTTGATTTACCTGTCAGCCCCTAGTATCAGTGCACTGTGTGTGCCCAGGGCTGGTAGACCAAATACTGCTGGTGGGCCTGCTGCGCTGATTTGCGCTACCCACCAAAGCAGCTTTTAAAGTATGTCTGTGTAGCATGTTCAAATAGCGAGTTACCCTCCATTTCCCTGTTTACTATTGTGAGGCTATCCGTTCTCATAGGCCAGAATGGGCAGGCTGAGCATTACATGCCCTAGTCCTACCTGCCCCCAGGAACCTGATAGGAACGTCGAATTTGATATGTTTAAGTTCAGAACAGTGAGATACATCTTTTAGTAAGGATTATTAGCGTAGCCCGTGTTCGAAAATGCCGCTACTAGAAACGAGGTATTTTCTGGCCTAAGCTTTCCGGTAGGCTTTGCTAGCGTGTGTATTGGCCGTCTGGTTTTGGAGCAGCAGGGCCAGCTGGGTCAGACCTGGCTGGAGAGCGAGATCGGCATTTAGAGTAGGGTGAGGGGTGACTCTTTGATCTGAGCAGGGCCATGCCTGGCAAGGTGAATGATGGCTCCACCTCCCACTGGGCGTCTGATAGCAGACCCCCAGATTCTCAAAGGGCAGGATGTCGCCTCGTAAACCAAGTGCTCCCCGACCCCGCCGAACTGGTTCTGGCTGGATGCAGTGATTTGTGACTGCAGAGAACAAAGACTTTTTAGGTATAAAACGCTGCGCTGAAACCTTTTTCAAGTGTGTTCCTTCTGGATGTCAAGACGAAACTCTGTCCGAGCGGACAGAGGAAAGGACTTTGAAACTTTCACCAAGCTTGCTGAAGAAACTACCCGGGGGCCTGAATTGAGAGCGCCTCCTGCTGAAGTCTCAGGGACATTAGACTTCACCCCGTCAGCCGCCTGAATTCCTGTGCTAGGGATTCTACTTGCAGGTGAGGCCTCCGTCGAGTAATCCGGAACCTCTAGTTCTACTGTGAGGAACGCGGACTGGTAACCCTTGTTAACTCTGTGTGTGGGCCGCCGCAGCTAAGAGAGAGCGGCCGCAGTTGAGCGCCCGCCTTAATTTGAATCTTCTGAACCTTCACTGAACCTGTGTGGGCCGCCGCAGCTAAGAGAGAGCTGCCGCCGCTGAGCGCCCGCCTTAATTTGAATCTTCAGAACCTTCACTGAATCTGTGTGGGCCGCCGCAGCTAAGAGAGAGCTGCCGCCGCTGAGCGCCCGCCTTAATTTGAAAATTCAGAACCTTCGCTGAATCGGTGTGGGCCGCCGCAGCTCAGAGAGAGCTGTTGCCGCTGAGTGCCCGCACTTGTGTCAGCTGTGCATCATCGTGATTTGTCCTGTGGGCCGCCGCAGCTAAGAGAGAGCTGTTGCCGCCGAGTGCCCGCACTTGTGCCAGCTGTGCATCATCGTGATTTGTCCTGTGGGCCGCCGCAGCTAAGAGAGAGCTGTTGCCGCCGAGTGCCCGCACTTGTGTCAGCTGTGCGTCATCGTGATTTGTCCTGTGGGCCGCCGCAGCTAAGAGAGAGCTGTTGCCGCCGAGTGCCCGCACTTGTGTCAGCTGTGCATCATCGTGATTTGTCCTGTGGGCCGCCGCAGCTGGGAGAGAGATGTTGCCGCTGAGTGCCTGCACTTGTGTCAGCTGTGCATCGTCGTGATTGGTCCTGTGAGCCGCCGCAGCTAAGAGAGAGCTGCTGCCGCGGAGTACTCGCACCTTTGCTAACTTTGCATCATCGTGATTTGCCCTGTGAGCCGCCGCAGCTAAGAGAGAGCTGCTGCCGCTGAGGGTTCGCACCTTGGCTAACTTTGCATCATCGTGATTGGTCCTGTGAGCCGCCGCAGCTAAGAGAGAGCTGCGGCCGCTGAGGGTTCACACCTTGGCTAACTGTGCATCATTGTGATTTGTCCTGTGGGCCGCCGCAGCTAAGAGAGAGCTGCTGCCGCCGAGTGCTCGCACCTTTGCCAACTTTGCACCATTGTGATTTGTCCTGTGGGCCGCCGCAGTTAAGAGAAAGCTGCTGCCGCTGAGTGCCCGCATCTTTGCCAACGTTGCATCATCGTGAGTCGTACTGGGCGGCCGCCGCAGCTAAGAGAGAGCTGCTGCCGCTGTGAGCCCACCACGGAGCTGCACGACGAGAGTCATCGCCACCACCAGCCCGGGCCGCCGCGTGCTGCTGCCGCTGGGAGCCCGCCTGTCCCAGAGTGCCCGAATCATTGTGAGTGCACGTTGCGGACCACTGCAGTCGAGAACTGTGGTCGCTGGGAGTCCGCCTGTCACCGTCTCTGCTTCTTCGAGAAGCTACGTACTGTGTCCCCGTCCAACGGCAGGTATCTGGTGCGCAACGGGTCGCGTAGACCCAGGCCTTGAACTCAGTCAGTGCCACGTTCTGGTGAATACGTTATTGCCTTTTTAAAGTCCCTACTGATTTACGTGCATTGTGACTGGTTAAAATGCTTTTGAGAGTCTCGTACTAAGCCTTAGATAAAGATACTATTTTTCTATACCTCCTTGAGTTGTGTCCTTTTGTGGTGTCGTTACTGCCTTATTGTGCATGGTCATAACTGCTTCACACACTGCCTCTGAGATAGGCCTAACTGCTCGTGCTACGTTACCACAGGGTTGAGCAGGGGTTATCACAGGGGGTAGCCCACTTGCCCTGACTTAGGAAGAAGGGTCCCTATTTGGGCATTGGCGCCAGCCATGGCCAACTAGAGACCCCCATTTCTAACACTACCCAAATCCCATCCAGCACAGGCGTCACTGGACGTGTGGCCCTGGCAATAAAAGGTGCCGGGCGCACGTGCCCGTAGCCAGTTCCACGGATAATCTCAGTGTGTCCGTGTGGTCATTATGTATGCATGTGGGGCCCGGGCCATACCACATTACGTTGTGCCATGTACAGCGGGCGCAACCTAGTCACCTCAGGCAGTGGGGTGAGCCTGGGACATGTGGCTGTGTCAGACCCCCCTGTGAGCGTGAGGGAGTGGACCTGCGTACGACAGTACGGCATAGGGGTGTGGTCATTCCACAGGTGGCTCTGGGCGTGGTTAAGTTTAGGCCTTGCCAGGGAAGTAACTAATGCGTGTGTCTCAGGTGTAGTGTCGGCGCCACACGTCACGCAAAATTCAATGTTGCCATGTAGCATGCGCCCGGAGTACGGGCTCGGCCGAGGGGTAGATGAAGGTGCGCAGGCCCGCTGGTGGTCAGGGATCAGACATGCCAACTGTTGTGTGTGTCGCTATTTCCGCAGCATAAGCCAAAGGTCTACCCTCGGCCGCATGGCGAGTTCAGCCAGGCATGAACTCTACATCTGTGTCCGCCCTGTCTTTACCATTGCCCTACACACACGTGTCCGTCCACCTTCAGCGCAGGACATCACTGTGTCGTCGTCAGGCTTGTGGACATGCGCAGACAGGCATGACAATAGTGTGCCGTAGGGGTGCAAGGGATGCAACCGCGCTGCGCACTCTCGTGAATATGCTCGGGGGGAGGGAGAAGCGGCATTGAGGCTACGTAATCCACATTGATGCCGCTCAGTTGCAACAAGCAGTACATGTCATGCAGGAATCACAAAGTCACACATATCACACACCAATGAACCAGTGAGCCTGCCAACACATCATGCCGAACCAACTATTGACTCATGTCTCTCTGCACTGTCACAGGTGACCAAGGATATGCACTCTGCGCTTGGATGATGACACCCCTCCGAGCCCCGAACACCCAGGCCCAGAGGCAGTACAATGCGGCCCACAAACGCACCAGGGGCATCGTGGAACGCACATTTGGCATGTTGAAGTCACGTTTCAGGTGCCTGGACGTCACAGGTGGAAGGCTCCTGTACAGCCCAGACATCGTGTGCAAGATGATCGTTGCATGTTGTGTGTTGCACAACATATGTGTACGCAGCAGGGCACCATGGATACATGTGCCAGATGCACCGGACGATGATGATGGGGATGAGGCAGGTGGACCACAGCCCACTGCAGCCGCAGCAGGAATAGCCCGTAGGAACACCATCATTGACAATTTCTTCACATGAGCACGTCATATTGTGGCAGTCCTTGGCAGTATTGGGACAGTACATAATGACCACAGGCAAAGCATGTGCAAATAACTGCATTCGAAGAACACTATCCCTGAGTGCATGTCTCTCATCTGTACAGGCACATCACTCAGGCAAGTGTGAGTGCGACATGTATTGCTGACATGTTTGTGATTTGTTCATGTGTGGTGGGTGTGTCACCTCTGTGCAGAGAGGCTGTTTAGGGTGTCACGTGTTCGAACTGCCAGTTCTGTGTGTCGCAGTTAGTAGGGAATCCCACTCTTCGGCGTTTCACATGTGTCCAGATTCATTCCATTTTGGCTGCCATTTGTGTCCTGCAGGTGACAACAGGGCTCCATTTTGGGTCAGATATGTACCACCATGATGCAGGGATGCCCCCTGTGACTCAGGTCCCACAACATGGGCAACATGTACGTAAGCGGGAGTCACTGCCCCTACATTCGTCCACGCTTTCGTGATTTGTTGGTCATGACACGTCTGTGTGCAGGAGGGGTTGCTTGTCCCTCTGCAATGTGAGGGGGAGATGCGGTTTCACTGTGTGTTACATGCATGTTTCAGCATTTGCGCAGTTTACAAGCAGACTGCATGTCAATGTACATTGTGACTGTGGGGAGATGCCTATTTGATGCGGGACGATGCTCATTTGTTCTACGTCACTGATGTGGGGTTGTGCTCGTACATTGTCATCTCACCTTTTTTTTACTCTGCTTTTATTGTGCATTTATACGCATGACGCGTGGGTATTGCAGGCCTCTCACTGGTTATCTCTGATTTTTGTATCGCGATTGGCCTCATCGCTACTATTTTCGCGTTCGTGTTTCGCGTTTTTTCTGCGTCGCGTTAGTTTTAACACATTCATCTAATGCGTTATCTTGTGTCTATCGCATGGTGCCGCCGTGTTGTGAATACCACGTTAACACAGAGTTGTTTTCCCGTGATGGACTGCGATGTGAAGGGTTGCGTTAAGCTACACTTGCGGTAATTATCACACGTTCTTGTGAATATGCCCCATCATATTGATTGGCCATCATGTTAGAGAGTCTTTCAACTTTTGGTCAGGATTTTGAGATGATGCACAGGACAGCAAAAATCTATGTTGTAAAGATACACTCATACACACATGGATCACTTTCAGTACCTACACTGAATAAAGCCAGGTATTCGCAAGTTCGATCTGGTTGGATTTTAATAAAAGTCACTGCAAACAAATTATATGTCTAAGTAAATGTATACAAATTGACACATTTTAGGACATCAGAACTCTGAAATTCTACGCTTTTGCAATTTACATAGGTGTAAGTCCAAATTCTTATGTTTGAAGGATTACACCGAGCGTGCCCAGAACTCCACGACTCTAGTGGTATGCTTGGATGTAAATTTGGGAGTGGCAAGAAGAGTGACTAGAAAATGAGGATTATCTTCTGTAACTTGGAAGGAGGAGAGTGAAAATTACAGAAGTCCACAGGGAGGATCATGCGTACATAAAAGCACACATACTTAAGGGTAAGTCAGTTGTAATTCACAAAATTTAAACCCACATCTGCTCCAGTAGTACTACAGCCCCACAGGCTTGAATGTACTCCAGCCAAGCCTTGGGGTAAGTCGCAAACCACACTTGGTCATTCATACATACTGCAAAGGAACCACATACAAATATAGTCAGGCAGTGAATAACACAATTAGTGAGGCCTATAGGTTCTAAAAAATATCCAAAATCATTACTGTTAGAAGGTAGTTCTGACCATCTTAGCCGCCCGGATTTTTCGCTTTTTGAACACATAATTGTAGAGCTTTTACTGTGGGAGAGCCTCATAAGCTGGGACTCACCCACAGTGAACTCATGATGAAAGAGACTGCATGTGGATTTTACCGGTGTCCCCCTGGTGAGAGTAGGCCGCTGCGCTGCAGCCGGAGTAAGGGGCACCGGGCTGGTTACATGCAGACATGTGTGTACATGTGTGTGCACACGTGTAGGGGCTGCGCGGGGGAGATTCCTGGCGTGCGCTGCCCAGGAGCAGGTACAGATTGAATGGTGTGGCAGAAATTATGCAGAGTTGGGTGGTAACATGGAATAGGCTTTATACTATGGGAAGAAACATGTAAGGGAACGTCAGTGTGCTTTACTGTTTTCACTGAAGGAACACTCCATTATTCTCCTATGAAGATGGGGATCACATAGGGTAGTTTCACTTCCCTAGGGCCTACAAATTCCAGACACGCAGCAAAGTACACTGTAACTTATGTGAGAAGAAGTATTCTGTTGGGTCCAAAGCCATATTTGTACTGCTTATGGGTCATCCAGAAATGTCATATTCCTCTGACTCAGCTCATAACCAGAGCCTGGCTGGGTGTGACCCTGCCAGGCTGGATTAATGACCTTCCTCCCCAAGCTGTAGCATTCCAAGGGCGAAGGTCTCCTCTCCAAGAGGGAGAGAAGGTGGGCGGAGCTGCAAGTTATCAATCAGCAGCTGTCACCTGGTACCAGACACCAAGCTGCTCTGGAGAGAAGGCAGCAAGGGGGAAGGGGGCTTTTTCAGAGACCATGTGGCATGAGACCCCTGGACGACGCCATTTTGAACTATCCCAGAGGTCTGGGCAGGAAGGAGGGAGCAGGAGCAGAGAGGTTATGTGTCGCTGCAGGATAGGTCAGTGGAGCCCCCTGCCAGCCCCCTCCAAATTCTTTTAAAAGGTCTTGCACAGGAAGAGGAGCTCTCTCTGGGGTGTGGTCTGCTGAGGAAGACTGGTGCTGGAGCCTGGTGCCATGGGCAGTTGGAAGCAAGAACCCCCTGACTGTCCCAGGACCCTGAATTGCGCCAAAATGGGAGTCCAGGACCAGTGAGCAGAAGCCTGGGCCTCTGCGCAAGAAGAGGAGAGGCCCAGGAGGAGAGCCAGGGGAAAGGCTGGCGCAGGGAGCCAGAGAAGATAGTTCTCTGCCGAGTTCACCCTCCTGGGGACCAGGAGGGCGAAGGAAGGTGCTCCCAGTGGCTGGGGCGCACCACCAGGAGCAAGAAGAGGCCAAGCTGGCGAGAATTGGTCCCCTGGGGGCTGAGATATGCCCCCCAGAAGGTAGGCGACCTTTGACCTCAGGCCGGACCGTCGACAAAGCGCGTGGGGCTCCGTCGCTGATCTTGACTGGGCCCCCGGAGTGGGTCAGGTCCCAGGGGCTGCCCCCACAAGAAGTTAAGTCGGGGAGCGCCGTCGCGCTCCCCGTGAAAAATGCCCCAGCGGGGTGCCAGGAGCCCACCCTGGCCCCCGACGAACAGAAAGCCGTGGAGCACCGTCGCGCCCCTGTAAAGGTTCCAAGGGGGTACCAGGAGCCTACCCTGGCCCCGAAGGAAGAAGCGGAAGCCAGGGAGAGCCGTCGCACTCCCCGTGAAGTGAGCGCCAGGGGCCCGGGACCCCCAACTCCGGGCCCCACTGAAGTTGAAGCCGGAGAGCGCCGTCGCGCTCCCTGTGAAGAATTCTGGGGCCCGGGATCCCCAACTCCGGGCCCCCGGAGTCTGCGGAGTGGAGGGGGGAGTGCCGATGCACTCCCCCGCGGCGAGTCGGGCCAAAGCCGGGGAGTGCCAGCGCGCCCCCGTGAAGACCTCCTGGAGGGGGCCCGGGACACTCAATTGCGGGCCCCGTGAAGCCCAGAGGAGGGGGAGTGCCGCCGCCGCACTCACCCGTGGTGGGAGGAAGGCTGGGGGGGTGGCGTCACACTCCCCCGAAGACCCGTCAGCCAAGAGCCGTCTCCGGGTCTGCCCGCAGGAGCGGGCAGACCAGAATTGAAATGCTGGCTCCTGCGGCCGCACACGAGGGTGCGGGCCGGGCAGGGAGCCAGCCGGAGCAGCCGGGGGTGGGCTCCCCGAGCTGCCATCAGCTCTCCCCAGGATCCTGACATGCGGGGAGCGCCGGGTGGGACCGGGCCCCTGAAAAGAGGAGAGAAGCGGCAGGAGCAGCCAGGGGTGGGCTCCCCGAGCCGCACATAACTCACCTGCTGAACAGGGGTCCGGGTGGGACCGGGCCCCCCAATGAGGGGCAAATGCGGCACAGGGCCGCCATCGTGGGCAGCGCAGCTCTCCCCGGAGCAGTGGGAGAGCCGCTCATCTAAGATGCACGCGATGGGGGAAGAGCGCCCCATAATGCTTTGCAGGCCCGGACCGGCCTGCAAGGAAAGCAGATGGTGCTCTGAGTAGGGTGGCCCCAGGAGGACGGGGTCACCGCCAAGTGAATGAAAAGGTGCAGGGAGAGCTGCAGGAGCTAAGCAGTCTCCCCCAGCACGAAGAGGAGAAGTCCCTCCCTAAGTCTCTGCGGGACTTGAAAGAAACAACCCCTCAAGGGCTCAGCTGTGCATCAACAGCATTCTGTAGCTGGAACTTTTATTCTTCAGCTGGGGGTGCATTAGGGACTGCACCAAGGTACTAAGGGCTGAGCTGGGGATGTCTGGAGAAGGGTATTCTCTGGAGATGAAGAAGTGCAATTGCACGAGAAGTGCATTTACCAATGTTATTTCTTTTGAGGGACTGAAAGTCACATGTGTAATGTGAAGTCATAAGCAAAGTGGGGTTATGTTGCTGGACAGTCCTGCTAGGGTGTCTGGCTGTATATGCTTAATCCTGTGATTGTAACGGTGATGCCTTTTAGGGGCTTTTATTGCAATGCATTATAATGGTTATCAGCTATGATAAGTACTGTCATTTTTAAGTGATGCTTTAACATGTATTCTTGCTGCTGCGTTAGGTGAGGAACAACCCAGACTGTTAGCCTCTTAGGTGTAGAGGTGTATACTGTAGGGTCAGTATGAGATGCTCAGTCAGGGTTATGTGTCACCATGGCAGCTGTGCCCATTTTAAATGCTTGTTGAGATAAAGGGGGTGGGCCGCCACTGGGATGGTGCCAGTGGGCAAGTCCCGCACTCCAGGTTATGGTCAACCTACCGCATTGGGGGCTAGATGATGTGCATACATGGGAGTGGTGGTACTAGACCCCACCCCCCCTGCGGGAGGGGTGGGAATGTTATGCAATGTCACAAAGTAATTCCAACAGCTTATGTATATTTGTAAATTGTTGCATAGTATTGAGTAGTGTGTGTGGTTAATAAATGTACTCTTCCTTTTATAAAGCAAAGTACAGACTGGACAATCAATTATTGAGTGTTATTTCTGCGTACTGGTAAATGGCGATTACTAGCCCACACCACCTCCCTTGAGTAAGCCTTAGACTGCTCTGCAACGCTACCCTCTGAGAGTCAAGCGCTACAATGGGGTGTTTGGTTCCCAGTGAAGGACAAATGTAGTCATGTTATTTGTGCAGGCCTCACAGATACTGCCTCGTTTTCCAACAATTACACATTGCAAAGACCAATCTAATGCATATATGAAAAATGTACATTTATCAGATGGACAAACTTGTAAAAGTACACATATGAACATTCATAATTGATATAAAAATACACAAGAAACATCTATCATCAGTCCCCACTCTAGCCACACAGAGACACATTAAAACATATTACATGTTCTAAATGCAAATACATGCATTGACGCACAACACAACTAAAACACATTAAAATAACGTAATTTCACCATATAATATACTGGAAAGCAAAACTATCAAATCCACCATTATCATGTTACATTTTCCATCTGCATATAGAACAACATTACAGCATCATCCCCCATTAGTTGTGTTTGTAAATCCACTCTGTGAAGCATAAATAGATAGCTATACAACTTAGGGGCATATTTACAAAGAGTTAACAGCGCCGTTGAGTCAATTTTTTGATGCTACAGCAGGCTATTTTTATCGCCATGTTTACAAGATGCAGCAAAGCCCAGTTAACAGCATTTCTTAAGCGTTAACGTCAAATTGTCACAGCACCACTTCGCTTAGCGTGACTTACTGAAAATGAGATGCAAGGTAGGCTATCCTGCGAAACAACTCCTGCAAAACACACAACGCGATATTTAAAAGGATTTCCTTGTGCATCTCTAAAAAAGAAAAACTGCTGCTAAGTCACATTAGAGGCAGTTTCTTACCTCTAGGAATTACCTAGTCTTAAAAATGACGCTAACCCACTTGTATTATAGGGACCTCATTTATGAGGTTTTGGTTCAGGGCAGCACCACAAGGAATCTTGCTGCTCTGCCTTGCATCAAAAGAAAAGGGCAGGGATGTGCTGTATCTATAAGATAGGGTGCCTTCCTGCCCTTTTCCCCAGCGCTGGCGCACAATCGGCAGTCATGCGCCAACGCAGGCACCCTTGCACTATGGTGCAAGGGTGCCTGCATTGTTGGGCTGATTGATTTTGTACAGGAATCAATCAATCAATCAGGGGTTTATATGGTGCGGCTACTCACCCGTGAGGGTCTCAAGGCGCTGAGGGGGGTGCGGATACTGATCCGTCTGGGTGTGGAGGTTTCAGTCGAAGAGCCAGGTCTTGAGGTCCTTCCTGAATTGGGTCAACGACGCAGATTGCCTGAGGTAGATGGGCAGGGTGTTCCAGGTCTTGGCAGCGAGGTAGGAGAAGGATCTTCCTCTGGTTCTGGTCTTGTGAATCTGTGGGACGGAGGCCAGGGCGAGTTGGGTGGAGTGGAGTTGTCTGGTAGGTGTGTGGAAAGCGAGGCAGTGGTTCAAATATTCTGGTCCTGCATCATGGAGAGCCTTGTAGGCGTGTGTGAGGAGCTTGAAGGTGATTCTCTTGTTGATTGGGAGCCAATGGAGTTGTCAGAAGTGTTGTGTCATGTGGCTGCAGCAGGGAATGTCGAGGACCAGTCTGGCTGCAGCGTTTTGAACGTTCTGTAGTTTCCTGAGCTGTTTCTGGGTGACGCCGGCATAGAGTGCATTGCCGTAGTTGAGTTTGCTGGTGATGAGTGTGTAGGTGACTGTCTTTCTGGATTCTGTGGGGATCCAACCGAATTTCTTTTGAAGCAGGAGGAGCGTGTGGAAGCAGGATGAGGATACTGCATTGATTTAGCAGTTCAGTTGATTTAGCAGGGAGAGGAGTTGGCCTAACGGCTAGGGCGGTCGACCTCGAATCTGGGGAACTGGGTTCGAGTCACGGCAATGACGCTGAACATCCTGTGATTCTGGGCAAATCACTTAATTTCCCCGTGCCTAACAAAAAATGAATGTGTCCTCGTGTAACGCAACTGGTGCTATGTAAAGCGCTCTGATACCCGATACCTTCGGGTCAAGTTCGCGCTATATAAAACTCCGTAAAATAAAAAATAAAAATTAAAAAAATTTAAAAAATTGTGAGCGTGGAGCCCAGTATGATGCCAAGGTTACGTGTGTGGTCCATAGGGGTGGCAGGGGTTCCAAGTGTGGCGGGCCACCAGGAGCTGTCCCAGGCTGGGGGGTGGATCCCAGGATGAGCACCTTGGTCTTTTCCGAGTTGAGCTTAAGGCAGCTGTCTTTCATCCAGGTAGCGACAGCCTTCATTCCGTTGTGAAAGTTGAATCTGGTGGCTGTGGGTTCATTGGTAAGTCCGTTTTTATATAGCGCAGCTACTCACCCTTACGGGTCTCAAGGCGCTGGGGGCCGTCGTGGAAATTAAGTGAGCTATTGCCCAGAGTCACATGGTGCTGAGCTGAGCTGCCGCCAGAGCCGGGGATCGAACCGTGAGCCCTGTGCTCCGAAGTCAGCTGCCCTGGCCGCTGCACCACACCTCTCTATTGGTGAGGGAGATGATCAGCCAGGTGTCGCCTGCATGGGAGACGATGTTCAGTCCTTGGCTTCAGACGATTGCTGTGAGAGGGGCCATGTAGACGTTAAAGAGGGTTGGGCTCAGGGAGGAGCCCTGGAGCACTCCGCAGCTGGTCTCTGTAGTTTCTGAGAAGAACGGAGGTAGTCTGACTTGCTGTGTTCGGCCATCAGGAAGGAGTGGAATCAGTACAGTGCTTTGTCGCAGATGCCGGCGTCATGGAGTCTTGTGATATCGATGCGGTGGGAGACTGTGTCGCAGGCAGCCTCGAAGTCTAGTAGGATGAGGGCTGTGGTTTCGCCCCGGTGGAGGAAGGAGCGGATGTCGTCGGTGGCAGCGAGGAGTGCGGTCTCGGTGCTGCAGTTGCTTTGGAAGCCGGATTGGGAGGTGTCCAGGACGTGGTTCTCTTCAATGAACTCAGAGAGTTGGGTGCTGATGGCCTTCTCAATGACCTTGGCTGGGAAGGGAAGGAGGGAGGTGGGTCTGAAGTTCTTGGGGTCTGCCAGGCCGGGGGACGGTTTCTTCAGCCGGGGGTTGATCTAGGCGTGTTTCCAGTCATCGGGGAAGGTGGCGGTTTCGATGGAGCAGTTGACAGTGCGGCGAAGCTAGAGGGTGATGGAGGCGGCTGCTCTATGAAAGATGTGGTAAGGGCAGGGATCCGATGGGGCTCCGGAGTGGATGCGCTTCATAGTCTTGAGTGTGTCGTCTGTGGTGAGCTGAGTCCAGTTGAGCATGATCTATCGGGGTGCATCATGGTTGCATGTGGTGGTGGCAGGCATAGTGGCAGGGTCTTGGGTGTCGAAGCTGTTGTAGATCTGCCTGATCTTGTGGTGGAAGAAGGGGCTGAGTTTGTTGCAGAGGTCTTGGGAGGGTGGGACATCTGTGCTCTCGCTGTTGGGCCTAGTGAACTCCTTGATGATGGCGAAGAGTTCTTTGCTGTTGTGTGCATTGGCGTTGGATCTGTCTTGGAAGGCCGTTTCTTTTGTGGTTTTGAGGAGAAGGCGGTGTGCGTTGATAGCGGATTTGAAGGTTGAGTGGGTTTCCGGGGATTATGTTGTTCCTCCATCTCTCCTCGCGTCGTCTGCAGGAGTGTCTGGACTCGTGGAGGGCGGTAGTAAACTAGCGGGCTCTCTTGGAGTATTGCTTATGTGGTGTCTTCTTGAGGGGTGGCAGAGTGTCAGCGCCGTTGGAGATCCATCGGTGAAGGTTGCGTGCTGCGGTGTTGGCGTCTGTTGGTGTTGGCTGCGTGGTCGTGCTGAGGAAGTCGCTGAGACGTTCTTCGGTGGTCTTGTTCCAGCTCCGACGGGGGGGGATGAGGGCAGTGGTGTGCGGTGGACATGGCGAAGGCAAGATGTATGCAGTGGTGGTCGGTCCACAGGAGTTTGGTGATGTGGCTGTGGGTGAAGTTCCCGCTGGCAGACAAAATGGGGTTGAGCGTGTATCCAGCTGTGTGGGTCGGTGCGGTGACTAGCTGCTTGAGTCCGATGTTGTCGAGGTTCTCCAGTAGGGATGCAGTGTTCTGGTCACTGGGGTTGTCTAGGTGGAAATTGAGATCTCCGAGTAGGATGTAATCGGTGGATATCAGAGCCTGCGGTGCGATGAGGTCTACGATAGCATTGGTGAAGGGTGGGCAGTGGCCAGGGGGCCTGTAGACGAGGAAGGGATACCTTCCTGCACATAAACAATCATTCCCCACAATGCAGGCACACTTGCACTATGGTGCAAGGGTGCCTGCGTTGGTGCTATGCAGCTGACATTTGCACCAGCGCAGGGGGAAACGTTGGGCTGCACCATATTGTTGTAAATACGGCACATCCATGGTGTCACAAGGATGGCGCAATGAAAAGTGATGCATCACTGTTTTTTCCCAGTGATGCGCCACTTTTCATAAATGGGGCCCTGAATCTGCATTTCCTCTTCCCCTGGAACTCTGGCTGGTCAACCTGGCTGTTGGTGGGGTTGGGGGGGGTTGTTGACCTGTGCTGAACTTGGTCCTGGCTACTGCATTCTGCATTCCAGTGTTTTAATTTATTTATTTTCCTTAGAGGTGTATTTGTAAGCTCTTTTTGCCGCTAAATGCTGAAAAGTGACATTGGGCTTTCTAGCGTGAACTTTTTTACCGTTATTTGGCCGGCTGTCACTTTTTCACGCTAGCGTGAATTTTTTTAACGCCTTGACGCTAGAGGTAGGGTCATTTTTTGCAGCCTCTAACTGATCCTAACGCCACGTAGAAACGTATTGTAAATAGGTTGCCAACATAGCGTTAGGATTTGGCGATCGGCAGCAGTAAAAAAACTGCGCTAAACAGCGTGAAAACTGCTTAGCAGTAATTCTTGTAAATATACCCCTTTGAATTTCCCTTTAATCTGAAAATCATTTCCAACTAACATGACACCTGTTAGTGATGTGTGGCTCCACAAGGGTACCACCCATCACTCCAGGCATGCTATCCCATTCACTCTCTTGCACTTTTTAAAGTATTTATTCCTGTGCTAGGTTAATCTATATAGTGTAAGCAGAGTTCTATGCCAGCCATGATTATTATGAAGTTACATAGCGTAAGTGAAGAATAGGCATTCTGAGCTTCTGTGAACTCGACCACAACTTATCTCCATCCTAAATTTCTTTTCAGTGCCCCCAGGATGGGGGCGAAGGGTTAGTGGCATCATTGCATGGCCTTAAACTGCAGGCCTTGAATGGGAGGCTTCCCCAGTACAACCCCATCTGCTATACCCACCTTTTCGTGGGTATAGCAGTGGTGTTGGACTACAGCTTTGCTTTTCTTCTACTATTTAAATTTTTCTATAACTCCCAGAATTTAATGTGATCATACCCCATAACTGATGGAGTAAGTTAATCCATGTTCCAGGAAGGAACAAATAGAGCAATTTCATGCTCGCTAGTGGTAATACCTCTTAGATGATGCAAATTGACAACAGCTTCCCCAGTCATATGGTCTGGCACGAAATAGGATTCCAAACCAATGAGATTAGATAAAGCAGCAGTTTGGGAAAGGCTGGTGGAATCCCTGCATGAAATCTTCCATTTCCCAAAAGAGAATGATTGCCTGTACTCCGGGTAAGTGACATCCATGGTTTACTACCAATTTGGCAAAGATGGCTGCTGAATATAAAATTGAGACAAGTAACTAAAGACCCCCAACTACCTGGGGAAAGAGCAAACATTCAGATTTTAAACAGTGAATACAAGATAGAATTATGGGACACTTAACAAATTCACCCAAAAAACATTGTCTATGTGCAATATGAAGAAAAGGCAAAGGTAGGAATTTTGGGATTAACGTCAACTCAATTGAAAATTTATTATCAGTTCCCAAAGTCAACAATGTTTCCCATTTGCCTGTTACAATCATATTACATGACTGTATGTCTCAAGCACCATGGAGGAGGTAACTATAAAAAAGAGAGAGGAAAGTTTTATCTTGCACTCAGGAGGATCAATAATGGAGTTAGCTGGAAGACTGTCATGGGGAGGTACTCTCTGGCCAAATCGTCTTACACCTCTGATGTTCAAATCAGATGCTGAATTCTGGTCAAAATGACTTTTTGGCCTTTCTGATTCGACTGTCCCGGGGAGCAGGTCTCTGGGCCAGCTCTCCCCTGCTGCTCGCTCTGCAAGGCAGGTCCTCGGATCTCCCTGAAGGTTCTTAACCGTTTCGGTGCTCTTCGTTCTAGGCTCTCTAATCTCTTTTCTCCTTCAAACTCGTTTATTTTGCAGGCTCCCGTTTTCTCTCCTTCAAACTCGTTTACTTTGCAGGCTCCCTTTTACTCTTTTTCTCCTTCTAACTTGTTCATTTTGCAGGCTCCCTTTAACTCGTTTTCTCCCTCTAACTCATTTTACTTTACAGGCTCCCTTCAACTCTTTCACTCCTTCTAACTCATTTTACTTGGCAGGCTCCCTTTAACTCTTTCTCTCCTTCTAACTCGTTTTTACTTGGCAGGCTCCCTTTAACTCTTTCTCTCCTTCTAACTCGTTTTTACTTTGCAGGCTCCCGTTAACTCTTTTTCTCCTTCTAACTTGTTTTACATTGCAGGCTCCCTTTAATTTCTCTCCTTCTATCTCATTTTTACTCTGCAGACCACCTTTAACTCTTTTCCTCCTTGTAACTCATTTTACTTTGCAAGCTCCCTTTAACTCTCTCTTTCTAACTCGATTTTACTTTGCAGGCCTCTTTAACTCTTTTTCTTCTTCTAACTCGCTTTACTTTGCAGGCTCCCTATAACTCTTTCTTTCCTTCTAACTCGTTTTTACTTTGCAGACCCCCTTTAACTCTTTTTCTGCTTCTAATTCGTTTTACTTTGCAGGTCCTTAACGATTTTCTACTTTGAAACTCGCTTTTTCCCCTCTAAATGTTACCTAATTTTTCTTCCAGGCTAATTGCTTTTTTCATTTCAGCTGTTTTCTCGCCCACCCTCTCCCTCCCACTTCCCGCCTCCCACTGACCACGCCCAGGGCCCCACCCCCTCCCAGGAAACCTACTTAATGGAGGCCACAGCACGGCGTGCAGCGGACACGTGCTAAGGCAAGCACGCCTGTGCCCGTCCGTGCCTGAACCGTGCCCAGCACCCGGACCCCTGGCCCCCCCATCCAGCCACAGATATACCAGCACTGAACTCCTAGCACTCAACAACGGACAACACAACAACAACTGCAACCATGCCACTCCTCAATCAAGAGCAGAAGCTTTCTCCTGCCGCCACTGCCAATTCCACTACAGAACAGTCCCCCCACTCTGGAGCCCCCTCCCACTGCCACCATGACTGCCACCATGACAGGACAACTCCACTGCCTGCTGATCAACACCCGATCACTCCACAAGCACGCCATTGGGATCTAAGACCACCCATTCCCTCCCTCATGCCAAATATCCTCTTCCTCATTGAAACATGGCTCAACCCGTCATCACCACTGGACATCGCGACAGCCACACCAAACGGATACAAGATAATTCACCAGGACGGCATCAACAAACATGGAAGTGGAATAGCCATCACCCACAAAGAGTCTCTCAACAGCACAGCCACCACTGACAGCACCACCCCCATCATGGAACACTTCAAGTTTCAAATCAACACGGACAGCAAGACAACGGTCAGAGGCACCCTTGCCTACAGACCCCCAGGACCCTGTCCCACCTTCTGCTAGGCCATCTCCAACTTCATCACCCTGCTAGCCATCAACTCTAAAGACTTCCTCTTCCTCTGAGATCTCAACTTTCACCTGAAAGACCCCAACAACATCAACACAACCAACCTACTTAAGAGCATGAACATCCTCAGCCTCTTTCTACAAGTCACAGACCCCACGCACATCTCAGGACACACCTTCGACCCCATATTCCCAGCCAGTGAAAGAATCAGATACAGACACGCCACCGAAATCACCTGGTCTGACCATTCCATCATCCACTTCCACATCACAACCACCACCACTACACCCAGCACCCGCCCAACTCCCTCTACAGGAGTTCGAGCAAAGTAACCAAAAACCTCTGGACCAACACCCTCAGCGCCTCACCCCCCGACACCACTACAGACCTTAAGGTGGCAGTCAAAAACTTCAACGCATGGATCAACAATCGCACCAACATAGTTGACCCTCAAACCCCCCAAAGCCAGAAGATCCTCCAAACACCACAGCTTGTTCACCCCAGATCTCCAATCCTGCAAGCGCACCTGCAAGCGACTTGAAAGCATCTGGTGCACCAGCAAAACAAACACTGACCGATCCAATTTCAAACTAGCCCTCATTGTGTACCGCCAGCAACTCAAAAGCGCCAAGAAAATCGCCCTGGCCACCCACCTCAAAGCCAGCTTCAACCACAGCAAATAACTATTTGGAATCATCAAGGAATTCTCCAACCTCACAGCCACCGAAAAAAAACGTCACCTCCTCTCAGGAGCTCTGCGATACCCTCGCAGAATTCTTTTACAGCAAAATCGCCACCATCTACAAAAACTTCGACCCCATACATCCTGTAACCGGACCCAGCAGACTCCTCAACCTCACCGACTCCAACAAAATCTCACTAATCACATGAGAACCACTCTCAGCACATACACCCACCACCATAATGGGCTCAATCCATTCTGGAGCACCGAGGGTTCCCTGCCCTCACCACATGTTCAACCTGGGGAACAGCACCATCAGCAAGGAACTCACCACCATCATCAATGCATCCATCACTTTGGCCTACTTCCCAGGGTGGTGGAATCATGGGGAAATCAAACCACTCCTCCAAAAAACTACTGCAGATTCTAAAGACCTCAAAAACTACCACCCCATCTCCCTGCTCCCATTTCCAGCTAAAGTGCTGGAAAAAGCAATAAACCTCCAACTCACCACCCACCTAGAAATCAACAACCTACTGGACCCCTCCCAATCCAGTTTTTGCTCAAACCACAGCACCAAAACCGCACTGATCGAAGCACAGATGACATCAGGACTCTCCAAGACAGGGGAGAAACCGCCGCTCTGATCCTTCTCGATCTCTCCGCGCCATTCAACACTATGTCCCACTACACACTCCTGCACGGACTTCACCAAATGGAGATCCAAGGGAAGGCCCTCAAATGGATCACATCCTTCCTCTCTGGACGAACCCAAATTGTCCGCCTACCACCTTACACCGCGGACCCAATAAACATCATCTGCAGTGTCCCACAAGGATCCTCACTTAGCCCAACCCTATTCGACACATACATGGCCCCACTTTCCACCCTGGTCAGATCCTACGGCATAAACATTATCTCCAACATGGACGAAACTCAGCTCATCCTCTCCCTATCCTCAGACCCCACCAAGACCAAATCTAACTTCCAAAGGTGCATGACTAGCGTCGCAAGCGGGAGGCAGAATGGGTGCCTCAACTAAACATGACAGATGACTCCTGGTGGCCAACAGAACTCGGCCCCACACCCACAGAGCACTCGTGAAACTTCAAAATCATACTTGGTGGCAGGCTTATGATGAAGATGCAGAGAAATGCTGTTTTGTCCTCCTGCTTCCGTACCCTGCGAATGCTCAGAAAAATCTTCAAGTGCCTCCCTATCAGAATCAGATGCACCGTCAACCATGCCCTTATTACTAGCTGCTTAGGTGATGGCAACTCCCTCCATGTGGTAATCACCTCTAAACTACTAAACAGAGTCCAGACCATTTGGAACACTGCAGCAAGGCTCGTGCTTGACCTCCCGAGAGGTCCCAGATTACCCCCCACCTCAAATCTCTGCACTGACTCCCTGTCAGCAAACGGTGACAGTTCAAACTGCTCACCCATGCCTACAAAGCCCTACACCACAAGGGACCAGCATACCTCAACCACAGGGTGAACTTTCACCAACCCACCAATAAAGTATGATTTGCATCCCTCTGCATGGCCCACATGCTCGCATTTACAGGAGCCCCACCTTCTGCACCTGGCAGCCAAATCCTGGAAAGGCCTCCCCCTCCCCCTCAGAATAGCCCCCACCCTACAGTAATTCAGGAAGGGCCTAAAATAATGTCTCTTCGACTAAAGCAACTCAGCAGCAGCAACCCCCTCCCCCATCGCCTGGATACCCTCAGCGGTGATAAGCAGCGCTTTACAAATTCTGATTGATTGATTGATATTCTGCTCTTTAGAAGTGCAATTTGTACACAAGAAGCATCGGACTCTTGGAAGGACACAATCCTTCATTCCACAGCACGTTAAGAAGGTCCATCATTGCCAGCAAACTATGTATTTCTTGATATAGAAGCCAAAATGTTTGCCAGACTTTTGATTGAAGAGCTGGTGGCATAGGATACGACCACTGACCTAATTCCACCCAAAAATCAAAACCATTGACAATATAGTGGCTCTTTCAGGTTACATATATAAAAAAGAAATTGTATGCTTCCTTGACTACAAATCTTTTTATGGAAGGAAATAGAGGCATCCTGGACGCTAAAGTGAAAGCACGTTGGATTTCTCCCCTATTGTTAAAGTACATGAAGTCTGTTTTCTGGAGTCTGGTTAAAATTTGCACAAATAAAGGACTGAAAAAGGGATGTGTGTTGCTCCCAAATTGTTTTGCTTATATACTGCAAACTGTTAAAGGGAGGGGAAGCTTTTTCACCTAAACTAAGAACTACACGTTTCAATCTTATCCAGTATGCAGATGATACTCTAAATTTGGAGTAGGCACTAATTGATCTACAAAGATAGCTGGAGATGCTAAACTGTTACAAAGCAAAACCAAAGGTAGTGGTCTTTGGTAGAAGATCGAAGACCAAGATCCGATGACCCACTGGGGAACACTGGATTGAAAGGGTAGCCTCCTATGATTGGGAATTTTGCTGGAGAAGGGTAATCATAAATGTGATATGGCAAATCTGAAGAATAAGGCAGGAGCCTTGTCCTATGCATTCTGCAAACACCCACAATCATGCCCATCCTGAAAGTAACTAGAGCAACACTAATGCCACATGCTGCACAGGCCACCTCTCCAACTGGATGGATAAGACACATTGTAGAACAATTTTGAATGCTGTTTAAATTACCGAATGCAGACTCACAATATCAAATTCAGCTGGAATTTGGGGCACTGACAGCATTTGGTTGATTTAAGGAGGCACTACTTGAAATTGTGCTTTAGACTTTGGTTTGCAGAACAGGGGTGCCCAAAGGCAGCTATTTTGATAGATAATCTGCAGGAATCCAAATTGTGCCTTTTCTCTGTAACTGTGAAAGTCCTTATATCCCCTGAAGCTAGCCCCAGCGTAGGAGTCATGTAAATTGTTTAAAGCCTCCGGTAAGGTGCAAGTTAGAGTCCTATCATGCTCTGAACATTTTAAAGGATTTACTAAGAAGAAAGTCTCAAAATATATTTCTTATATTGATTTTATGGGAGCTCCATAACCAATTCTGCAAATATCCATCAGTGTGTTGAGGAAGAGATTGTGATCTTTGATGGAGACAGTGCCTAGTGTAGATTATGTGCACGGTACAAAGTTGACCTAACGTGTTATTTGTGTCTGCTCAGCACTAGTCAATCAATCCAAAATTTGGTTGAGACTAATTGTGTGTGAACAAAGGGTCCAGAGTTGCAGCAGAACACCCAGACTGAATAGTGGTATATTCTGTTGCTGGCACAGCTGTCAAATTTGGATAAAGTGACCAAAAGTTTAAAAACTGCCCCAAAAAGAGAGGACTCATTAGCACAACAGTCAATATGATCAATGTTCAAAAACATTTAGGTTCACACTATTAAGGGGAAGTTCTTAGGCTTTATCTTTCTGCTTATTATCTATAAATTACATTTTTAAGACTGTATTTGAGGGTAAATGAGCTTCTAAAAACGTTCATGTCCTTTGCTTAAGTTTTTCTTTTAGTATTTATTTTAATTCACCAACAACACATTTAGAAATCTGAATCAGGGTTGAGTACCAGGTTGAGCATTGTGGGCAGATGGATGAGTGGGTTGAGGCCCCTGCATGTGGCTGTTTTATGCCAGCTGTTTGTGGTGTATGATATGGCACTGTGGCTTGAAATGGCCCCTCTGAGCAGGGGTCTCTACTTGCTGCAGACCTCATCATTATGCCTCACATTCCCTCAACTCCCTGAGATCTTCCCAGTTCAACTCAAACAGGTTGTCCAGTATTCAGTTCTGTCTCTCCATAAACTTCTGGATGTCATGTTGGAGGGTGTTAATTTTTTTTAAGTGGTAAGAGATTGTCTGCATGGTCGCCCTCATTTTACCGAATTCACCCAGTGCATTGATGGTACCTGATAGTGAAAAGATTAGTGTTGCGCCTAATTTGGAGAGTGAGTAAAACAAGGAAATCACCTGGGGAAACTACTGGGTTGCTAGTGGGTGGAGGTAATCTTGCTTAATTGGGATTAGCATCTGTGGCCTTGGTTCTTGTGCTTTGGGACTTTAGATATGGTAGTTAGCCTGATAAAGGAGGCTGTTAGAGAGCATTGAAGTACTCTGTAAAGTGTTATCATGGGTGGGTACAAAAGTATTTCATCCTCAGCAGTGCTACAGACAACCAAGATGGTGGCCTGGAAGGAGCTGGGGGTATTCTATTTGAATTGTATTCTAACGTCTGCATATGGATGGAAAGGCATCATTGCCACCAGGTGCTGCAGAAGAAGGGAAATGACAGTCGGTACTTTGACCTTTGTGAGGGTGGAGTAGCATACTGGCATGCTGTCTAAATCACCAAGATATGTTGTAATGTAGCTTTAAGGCACACATGACACTTCGACAGAAAGGACATAGCATTGGCATATTTGAGTAACTGCTTATTGGAATGGACCCATGGACACAAGATAGAACTGTGTCTTAACTGGCACATGCCATTGACCCTTTGATCCAGCTGCTGAATAGCATTTCCTATTCATTAATGCAAGACGATATTCCAACAGAATATCAATTCAAGACTATCGTATGATGAAAATATCATAATCAAAAATAGGGAAGTATATACTTTTTTTTAAAAATTACAATAATAGTAACATTTAAAGTGTTTTTACTATAGTATTGTTTTCATTACATTGTTTCAATGTACCATTTTATATTTCCATTTCTTTACTTATTTTTAGCTATTTTTTTGTAATTAACGTTTAAAAAAATTATAATAATACAATTTTTTTGGGTTGTTGGGTTTATTTGAGGGTAGAATGGGAGGTATATTCTAAAGTATGCATAAGTTAGTGTAAATTAATGAATATTTTAAGCACTTTTTATAATCATAATTGTTTATATGTTTAATTATTCTGAATGATTTTAGTCATTTTAATTTCAGGTTGTGGGATTAATTGAAGGATTGGTGCTTTTTAAAAACTTGAAATATATATTAATTCCTATTAATATTTATTATATTAATTACTTATATTTAATAATTATTTAGTTTCATGTTAATTTTATTTATGTTTCATTAACGTTAATTATGTTTTGCTTTGGGATTTGGGTTTTATTATTTGTAAGCGTGTGTAGTGTTGTTTAGGAAATGATGTGTCAGTTATTATTATTTGTAAACCTAATCCTCCATTATATGCACTTTCTCCAATATTTGTTCGACTGGATGGAATTAGTAAATCTGATACCCCCACATATATATGCACTTTTCCCAATGTTTGTTGGACTGGATTACAGTAGTAAATGTGGCCTCTCTCTTAATGTATGCATTTTATTTAATGTTTTTTGGACTGGCGGTAGAGTAGGTCATAGTGCATTAGAATTGTTTACATTTATAAAGTTTTAATATAAATTGTATTAACATTTTGTAAAGGTTACCTCTTGATTTTCTAGATGTTTTGATCATGTAAAAATTAATTTACATCTTTTATATTAGCATACTTGATTGCATTTTTTTCTGTTGTGTTTCTTAATCTATTTTTTGTAATATTTGTAAGTATTTATTTTTGTGTTATATTTTAAAACAAACTTTTGATGGTTTAATAAGTTAAAAATATGCGCTTTTTGAAAAAAATGATACATATATAGTTATTTATTTTTCAAAACATTAAAAATGTTTCTAAATAAAAGTTGTTTGGTTTGTATAAAAATTAAATATAATTTACATGTTACAGTTAAATTCATTTCTTATATCAATTGTTAGAAATAATTTATTTTCAATGTATTTTTATGAATAATACTCTTTAGTTCTATTTTTTTTGTTTTAGAGAATGGTTATATTTTTTAATTTTGAATATATTTTTTAAAATGTATTGCGTTTTTTTAAATAATTCCGAGCTTTGTTTGAGCTGTCGTGATGGATGTTGCTCTAGCTCCTGGGTGCACGGATGGAAAAGACCTGCTGCCTTGTTTTTCTTTTTTACACTTCTTAGTCGGCGATCTGATGGAGTCCTGGTTGTGGGTGATTTTGCCTGTACATTACTATGCGAAGATCTCTGGCCCGACTGTGAAGTCTCCATGTGGTAAAGTACAAGGACATTTTAAAATGATTATGAAATTTGAAAATATATGAAAAATATTTTTAGGATAAATAGTAATGTAAATTCATTTTATATATCTTGTTTTAAATATAGAAGTTAATACAAAACAGTTACACCACTATTAACCTAATTATGAAGTCAATATTTCATTAATGTAAATATAGTAAATACAATTTTAATTATTTGTTACATAGTTTTTAAATGCAGAAATGTTATTAAATATGTTATCATAAAATTAAAATATGTAATATGTGTATACATTATTTCAACTTTAAATTATATTTATATATATTTTTAACTATTTAAAATAATTTAATTTAAAATTATTTCCTCTGGGGTTTTACTTATTTTTCTAACTCCATTATGTTCTATTGGAGGAGGTTCAATACCAGTGGTTGGCGATATGTGGTGCTAGACTTAGTCCAGCTCTGAGCTGAAGTTCTTTACTGATGTGTCGGGTCCCTTTTTAGGTCTTGCCTAGGCAGCGCTTGCGCTGTCTCTTCGAGACGTGCTGTATGTAGGATATGGGCTTGAAAAAACGCCCATCTTTTTCAGTGGTTCCTATTGCTGTCCTTTAGAAATGCTGGATTTTCATTGGTGAATACACTTAGTAGTCCCTCTTTTTTGAATTTTGTATCCTCCCATGAGGACTGCCTCTCTTACATGTGTTCTTACTGTTCAGGTTATTTATACTTAGAGAGAACACTTTTTTAGTTGGCCTGCCTCTTTGCTCCTTAACTGTTCAGTTTACTTGTGCAATAAAACTTGGGTTGCATCATTTGCTTGAGGTTGCTTTATCTCATGTGCCTCCCCCTCACCCCTCCCACAACACTACTCCCAGGCCCCCACCACCCCTCTGAGGCCACTGCTGTTTTGCTAATTTTTTTTTACTTTACAAACGCTTTTATTTATATAGCACACCTAGGGGAAAATTAAAAAATCAGCTCATTATCACAGGATGTTGACCCTGACAACAGACTCGAACATGGATCCCCAGCTCACCAGTCGGCAGCTCTTACTGCTGCCCCACATCCTTTGCCTAGCCATATTGCAGGATGCAGTACCATATGTGGCCAAAATAGGTCCCATGGAAAAACCTAGTGAGAGCCTGTGGTCCTGCACCCTCACAATGCTGCTTGTTTTAACGTGGAGTCAGAACTGCCATTTTCACTCCCAGTGCTACAGCACCATTGCAGGTATACTATATAAAAAACACACACAACAGAGTTCTTTATATTATTAAGGTGTGGAGGGCATATCTATTCAATAGTTAAAAAAGCATTGGCATTTATAATGCCAATAGCTCCAACTCCAACAAATGCAAGACCAATTGCATTTGCAATGCTTGTTAGCTGTGTAACTAGAGAAGTGCAGTTTGTGAGTACCTATGGGCTTCCTCTTTAGTGGATGTGGGATGACGTCCCTGCCTAACCACTCCCTTGCCCTCTCAGGATTGCCCTGAACCCCTCTTTACTCCTCCATTAACCCCTCACTTTTATTCATAATTATTACCCAATTTACAACTTATTCCACTGTGTCCCTCCCACGTTTACTACTAAAACGGTTAGCCATATGTGCGGAGACTCGACAACTGGGGCAGAGATCTCTGAACATATAGGTATAGGAGAGGTGGGGGAGTAAACTGCACCCCTAGGTTTGTGAATATAACTTTGTAGTACATTTTGTAATACTTCAAAACATAATACAAATGCAGTTTGTGAATACGCCATGACATTTTGGACCATGATATTTTTGTAGTTGATCTTTTGTTACTTTACAAGTATGTAAATTCGTTGTTGATATTTTGCCATTATTATTTTGGTGATCAACTTTCTACCATACAGTCATGAGCAACATCAGAATTACAGTGAGACTGGGGGCAATTGTGATACATGAGACAACATATGCCAATGCTGACCAATGTCAAAGGGAGACAGAGCATATTTATTGCACACGGACAACTTAATTCAGAAGACAAAGAGTGTCAAAGAGATGCAAATGGATGTGAATTGTAGTGGATGGACTAGAGCCATTGGTTTACCTGAGTGATGCATGGCAGATGGGCAAATAGCTGCTAGAAATATATGCCATGATGTGGTCCAATGGGTGGTCCATAGTGTGGTTATCAGAGGCCACTGAGTAGCTGCAGAGGTGGAGAGAGAGATATACATATACTTCCCAATCATGTTGTGAAAGGTAACTCTGCATATTGTGCACTAAGGACAACAAAATCAGACCTTATCTTCATCCATTGCACCTTTTGCTAGCACATACTGAACATGAATTTTTCTGTGCATCACTGATTCACAGTGTCACTATGCTCGTAAGTGCGCAGAGGAAGAGCAGTATACTCTATAACTAGGCTTTCCTGTTTTCAGTTTCTATTTTTGGTAAATCCTGGTGTTTTTTCTCAGTGATTTCAATACCTTTAAAAAACAGTGGTTATCAGTGGTTACGCATTTTGGCACCATTAAAAACAACATAAACAGTGTTTTTCCGGTGATTATGGAATGTTTTGCTTTTATTATTGCTTGTTTTTTGCACTGATAGTGCATGGTATATAGACAGTGTACATACAGTGTATATGAGGTCCAAATACATTTTTACAAATCAAACTTATTGTAGTACACCATACAATACTTCTTCAGTGAATCTTTGGTCATGCGTGCTCGCTCTTTCCTTCCCATGTAAACGTTTATCTGTGAAAAGTCCCTCTCAAACTTGGCACTTGAGATGGGCAACGGCAAAACAGCCAGTACACAATTTGCTAACTCTGGACACTGATATAGCTTTCCATGCCAATACTGGTGCACCTGAAGATTGCGATTCTCTGGGACAGGTTCTGCAACATATGCATTGAACTGGGCGGATATGCCCTCAGAGGTATTGAAGCAGTCAAAAATTAAGTAGTACTTTTCAAAGTCTGGAGAAAATGCCCCTTTATGGAAGGGATCTAGAACTTGAGCAGAGTACTACTGTGAGGCTTCATAGACTTCAAATGCCATGGTCGGTGAAGAGATATTTCTATGCATCATTGCAAGCTATTTCTCATGCATTGTAAAATAAAATGTCCTAAATTGCTCCTCAAGATTTCTCTGCTAGCCAAGTGGCAAGCATTCTAACATGGAACGTTGCAGTGCCAAAGTCACTAAAAGTGTTGCCCAGCCTACTCTCAAGGAGATGTTTCACATCTACACCAATTACACTGAACACTTAGCAGACAAGGGTGTTTTTGAACTCTAGTTTTTTATTATGTCCACTACAGCAGTCATGTTTTCGTATAAAAATCTAAGAATGCAGGAGAGTGTACTTTTTTTCACATCACTATCAATATGCGACTGATGATCCCCACATTTCTTACCTTTGGCATCATCACTAAGCAAAAATTCTGTAAACGGTCACCACATGGATAACATAGCATGCACGGCCTCTAGGAATGAGAACCACTGGCTAAATGACTCAGTTGAGATGACTCTTTCTTTGATGCCACACAAAGCTAGAAATATTTGTGTTTTAGCTCCCGTGCATAACGAAACAGTGCACTAGAATGAACTACAAAGTCAATAGCATTCTTCATGAACTCTGAAGATTGTAAAGATGCTTTCAGCATACCATCTTGTAAGTGGCAAGGACTTCTTACAGGGAAGCACTTCAGCTCGGGCCTCAATTTTGACGAGTCATCACACAACTTTTTCATATACATAGCTGAATCACTGCGAATACAAACAGTATCCCTCCAATCTTTGCTAAACTTGAGAAGAACTTTTTGCAGCAGTATTCAAAGTGACACTGCGTTCCATGTTTTCCAAATGTTCTGGTGTCATGTTTGACCCACTATCCCAGATGCTTGGTGACAGCACTCTTCACAAATACCTGTCACTACATCTTGCATTGACTGTTTAAAGCCTGGGGTATTTGGCAGGTCACCTACTATCAATACTGACTTGCTAGAAAACATGGCTGATGTAGCAAAAGGTTTCACCCAGTCTCTGTCTGAGGGTATATGTGATGGTACATATTGGGAAAGATTGTTATGAAACCAGCCATTACCTATCAGTGAAAGAATCAAACATAGCCAAAAATATCAAATATGATTTTAATATTTCTTGATTCTCTACAGTTTATAAAATAATTAAATAAGACCTAAAATAGGCTTCTAAACCCTGCATTTTTAGACCAAAGACCACAAAATTGAAAAAAGCAAAAGAAAGAGGAAACAATATTTTAGTGACATCCCTAAACAACAAAAGTCAAGCAGAATAATATTAGCCAAGTTTTTCTTGCTGCTACCTTGTATTACAAAGTTACATTGTATTGGCCCCTTCAGGAAGGAATAAAAATGACACTTTCACTCTCCTTTTATGTTATTTAGTTTGTGGTTGTGCAGGTGATTTTTTAGTGTTTATATGTTTACACTGGTGAGGGCTATTTCCCTTTTGGTGGGGTTTTATCAGTTATTATAGATTTAAACCTAAAGCAGGATAGCCTATCTATAACTGATTGAAATTGATGTTGCCTGCCAGACTCTATCATCCATGTCAGAGGCAGGTCCTCATAGCATTGCAAGCAGTGCAACAACAGTGGAGTTGGTGAAAGCTGGCAGTGTGTCTGACAACACAAGGTGACAATTACATGGTTAGGATGTGCATGTATGAGTCCAATAAACTGACTTTTTGAGTATGTGGTGAGGAGGTTGTATTGGCATTTGCACACTAAAAACGTTCAGGACAGTTTTGAGCTAGGACGATCTTCATTGGACAGTTCTAATGTTTATTGGTCTGACAGTTATAGCAGTGAGGTAAACCTGGCTAGGTGACAGGGATGCTTTGTGAAGCTGGTTCTGGTTGGGGCCCTGGCACAGTAGGAGATGGTATTGAGCAGGTGCTGCCTGCAATGTTAGCAGGTACGGAGACTGTAGAAAGGAAAGGCAGAAAAGGGTCAAAATCAGTATTTTGCGCTTTAAATCCACCTGTGAGGGGGAAGGCTCTGTGTCAACAAGTTGGACTGTCTTAGAGGGCAATCAGTCAGTGTCCAAAGGGGTGGTCTGACAGGTCAGTGGATGGGCCATTTTTTGGCTGTTTATGGGCCTGTTTTATGTGCAATGGTCTGCTGGGCCGATTTTTACTGTTGATTTCCCATATATTAAAACAAACATTGCCTGCAGCAAGCTCAAGTCAACACAGTCTTCCATACCTTGCAAAACACTTATACAGCATGTCTTTACAAAATCGAAACAGCTCCAGATTGCAAACATGGGCCACTTTTTAGCTATCTAATTCACTAATGCAGCCACTTTTATTTTGGTGCTGAGCCTATTTTCTGTCCCAGTCCGACTCACTTACCTGTGTGGGGTACATGTGTTTGTGTGAAGGGGAGAATTCTGCTGTTTGCAAGCAGGATGGCATGAGTTGGAAATCAAGAGCTAGTTGAAACTTACAGGTGTGTTGCTTTTACCTGGCCTGACATTCGGATTCCCTGGAAGAGGAAATCCATACAACCGTTTCAGGTTTCATCATGTAGAGAATGTGTGAGGGAGGTGGGATAGAGGCAGGTTCCAGGTCTGCCACCAGGCAGACCCTTTGCCACCTCTTTCCGGGCAAACTTGTTCTTCACCCTCTTCTTCTGATCCTGACATTTTTTCTTGATATCCCCTACAGGGTGTTTTTCCACACTCAAAGGATTCACCCTGTCGGTGACCTCTTGTCACATGACTGCCCTCTCTGCTATAATGAAGGTGTATGGAGGCGAAGCATGCAGTTCCCTTTAGTGGTGTGCTGCATGGTTTCCAACAATTTCAGTCTCTTCCCGAGTGGTGTTCCTCTTCCTCTTGAGTGGGATAGCCTGCACCATGGTGAATGTAGCTAGTGTACGGCTCACAAGCGTCTCGCAGCTCAAGGGGAAGAATTCAGCGCTGAGTGCGTAGACACTATTTATGTGCTCCAGTAGTAAAGTTTGTCAGGTGAGGGATATTTAATTCCAGTGATTTCTGTTTCCCTATATTTCATAATTCCTTGATCTATATAGCAATAGTGTAGATCTCCGCTTACACTATGGAGAACGACTTTAGGGGATTCACTCTAAACTACACCACTAAAGTTACTTGTAGTAAGTTTACATAGTATTTTTCGTCCTTCATGGTCCTACCCCACAAGCAAGAGGGTTGAGATATACATGTTACTAAGCGTAAATCATCACCCACAGTTGGTAAACCGTATTTAGCAGGAAGTTTATGCTCACACCTAAGCATCTTTCTATGCGTGCCACAATTTTCTACCATAGATTTGCCATTTTTAATTGGGCCTCTATGTTTGTTTCAGTTTAGACAGCCACTCAGAGATAACTTTTCCTTTTCAAAACCATAAGGAGCTATGTGGAAATAAAACATTGTTCGCTTTTGAACGGCCATGATTAAACGAACAAGGTTTAAGTAAGAATATGCTATTGTCATTGCATACTACTCAATTAAGCCGTTCCTTATTGGACGTAAGCTGAGAATCGGGGACGGAGTGTATGGCAACAAACCTTGCCAATGCCAGGATCTGGAGTATGACCTAATATTGAACCTGGAAAGGAATGAATTTATTGATCTTTGTAATTCACAATTGTTCTATTTGTCAAACACTCAACTTTGGCTGCTGCAATTACAGAACAATTCTAATTGTATAACTTTCTAATTAAACACATGTGGACCAGTGCTTAATTTGTAAAAAACTTAGGCCTCATTATGATGGCGGAAGGACCGCCACCGCCGGGTCGGCGGTGGTGGTCCTTCAGCCATCATACTGAAAATTCCCACCGCCAAATTAGGATGGCGGTGGAAATCAAAATGGTTCCGCGGCGGACGGAAAGTCCATCCGCCATGATTCCGCAAGGCGGTCCTTTCCCGCCCGCCTTGCGGAACCCGGAACCAGGGCAACATTGCGGCGGTGCCGTGCAGGCACCGCCGTAGTGATTAGGATATGCCCTTCCGCCTGTCTTTTTGCGGCGGATATCCCGCCGCAAAAAGACAGGCGGAGACTGGCTTTGGGGGCCCGTTGCGGGCCCCCTCTGTGTGTGGGGGGGTGCACTGGGGGGTACCCATGGTACCCCCCTGCAGTTCCATGCACCAAGTGGCAGGCACGTGGTGCCTGCCACGTGGTGCAGGGAAATGCTGTGCATGCTCTTTTGACATTGCGGACGGTGCTGCAGCCAGCAGCACCGTCTGCAATGTTAAAAGGGCAGGATGCGCCCGCTAGTATGGCGGGCGCATCCTAATTGCACTGGTGGGACCGCCGCACGTCTGACGGGCGGTCCCAAAACCGTTATGATGGCGGGCGGACTGATGTCCGCCCGCCATAATAATGAGCCCCTTAGTGCCGGGGCCCTCGACAGGAGGACACTAGAGCTTGCACCATCCATTGCCCCTGGCAGCACTGCCAATGACAGCAACAACACACTACTAATCATCACACTCTTAAAAGTGTGGCAATTCATACTATTACAGGCCCCCAAAGCTATAAGAATGGCTTTGGAGGCAAATACTAATAATTGGAAATTTAAATTGAAATAATAAACAGAAGTTGTTGTACTCGAACCTAAATTGGCAGACACCACTACCATGTGGCAGACAGCCATAAGCCCCGGTGCTGGCAATTAAGTGCCGGTGCTGAGCACCGGAAAGCACCGGCACAAATTAAGCACTCATTGGGACTTATTTATGAAGGCTTGCAACACTTTTACGCTGCCGTTGCGTCACTTTTTGTGATGCTGCGGTAGTGTAAATAATGCACCACATTGCGCCATATTTACAAAGTGACGCATCTAAGAAGATGCGTCACTTTGTAAAGCCCTGTGCTACATTATACCTACGTCAGGTATAATGTATGTAGGGTGGGTGTTCCCCCGCAATAAAGGGTTGTAGAAGTGGCGCAGTGAAATCTATGAGATTTCACTGTGACACTTCTAGGACTCTACTGCATCAATATCTTACACCTGCCTCACAACAGGTGTAAAACTGACGCAGGCCCTTTCACATGGGGCTTGCCCCATGTGAAAGGACACATTGCTGTAGTTGTGTCTGTCTTCAGACACACTCCAGCAATGTGCCACTTTTGCGCCTACAGATACGTCAGAAATACTGACGTATCTGTAACTCCTTGCGACATGGAGCGCCTTACATTAAATACGGTGCATCCATCCTGTCGCAAGAAGGGCGCAGTGAAAACTGTTGCATTGCTGTTTTCACGCAGCGATGCGACAGTTTTCATAAATGAGGCCCATTGTGCTTCATACATACCTACTAAAAAGGTTCAAACTAATTGGAGTGCATCTAGCATTAGAACAGATTCATCTGTCACATCAGTTGTCGAGGCACTCTATTATTGTATTGGACAATTTGGCAACAATTGAATAACAGCTCCCACGAATGATTCATTACTGTATTTTCATCGAATCTATAGAAACATAGCAAGCCTTGTTACGAATTGGCTCTTAACACCAACTTGGGCAGAAACTGGATTTCTGCAAAAATATTTATTTCAAAACATGCTGTAATACTGCATGCAATATTAAGCTAATGGTTTCCAGAGACAAATCATCCCAGGTCAAATCTAGAGGAATTCCTTCTACAAAAAGCCCAGAATTTCAGAATGCTATGATGAAATGGGTGCTGTAATACTGATTTCCACATGTTATTGTCTATTCCTTAGGGGATGTATAGGCAATTTGTGGGCTCTGTTAATTTCACATGCCTGAATGACTGATATTCCTGGTATTGGTAATCCACAGTTCAATATTACTGCATTCCAATTACTGCAGGTTACGTAAAGGATGCCTTTGCGGCTTTGATTGCATACTACGTTGTTCTTTACCACCCTTGTTATCAAGCTATTAATAGCTGCATTAAGCCTTACACCATTGACCTTGGTCTGAAATTTCATGGAGAATTTCAGATACTGCAGATCTATCTATCTATCTATCTATCTATCTATCTATCTATCTATCTATCTATCTATCTATCTATCTATCTATCTATCTATCTATCTATCTATCTATCTATCTATCTATCTATCTATCTATCTATCTATCTCTCTGTCTGTCTGTCTGTCTGTCTGTCTATCTTTCTCAGTGGATGTTTGTAATCCAAACTGAAAAGTTTGTTAACAATAAAGTCACAGATTCCACAACCCCTAGACTTACACCATTTCTCTTGCCTCCATGTGCTTTCTCGAGCTGTCAGATACCATTGATTTCATAACGAGATCAGCAGCAACACTTTAGTTAATCACTTGTTCAGTATAACATGCAGCAGATCACTGCCCAACAAAAAGAGGTAGGAATTGCATGATTTTGTTTTCTTAAATTCCCCTAAGAATACTGTTAGGAATTGACACTGTTGCCCTTGAAGATACTGGTGATGTATGTTGGCTGTTGCTGTACAATAAGGGTTCCTGTTTGTATGCTCATATGTCCTTTGTTCTTTTAAGTATGTTGGTGAATTGTGCTGTTTAATTATTTGAATATATATATTCATGGATGCAATAGGTGAGTGTGTGAAAATGGTGCTCACTGCGGATTTATTTCCTGAGTGCCAAAGACTTCCTCTGCATGGTGTCAGGGATCCCAACATACGTCAGAATGCGTGCCAGAAAAGTGCCTTGCCTTGTTGATGCCGTACATGTAGCATATGCCTCCTTTGTACCAGTCAGCCAGAAAAGTATGGGCTGGCTGTGGCTTTTACAGGGTTGGTTGGCGTTATGATTGAGAGGCACACAAGGTCTATTATTGTTAAAGTTGGTAAAGTCAACACAAGAAAAAGGTCAGTCAAAATATTCATGTCACTTCTTTGCATCTTCGGTGTGGTCAAGGGCATCAGTACAATTGCTGCAGCAGGTGTAGTGGCCCAGAGCCCTGAGGGTCCCGTTTAACCCTGATAAATGCTGCATTTTACTACCCCAACAGCAATAAAAGTGGCCATTTTCGTTGCTTGCCCCAGGACCCACGGCATCTTTGCTACGTTGCTGGGCTCAGTAGGCAAACAATGGACTGGCTCTAACTTCTGGGTTTGTCTGCACTGTGAAATTTCTGCACATGATTGCTTAGTTTGGGAGAGATTCTCTAAAGGCTGCCAGCCATGAAGTTGACCAGTGATTCTCCTCCCTACATTTTAGACCAAACGCTTTTGAAGGATTACAGGCTATACTGATTTCAAGTAGGTGATATGTTCTGAGATGCAAAGCCCTTGGCAGATTCCCTGACAGTGGTTGTGAAGAAAAGATACAAACAATGCTAATTATTTTTAGCATATGTATCTATGTTACCTTTTGATCTGCCTACTAGACTGACCTGCATTTTTCAATTGAGAGTGGACGGTTCAGTAAGATTAGCATAGATATTTCTTTATCAAACACGGCCAGAAGATCCTCTCAAACCAATGCAAGTGCCTGTTTGGTGACTTGTCCTGGTCAAACTCTTAAACTTAGTACATTCATCAACCAATAATCCACAAGAGGCCATTGTAGCTGGCAAACCACTGTTTTTCACAATAGCCTGTAAAACAGAGAATGATTAGTTAGAGGTTGACATTGGCTTCAAATTTCACAGTTGAGTCAGATTTTGAAGAGTAGTGTAACATAACTTATTTTGAAAAATGGATTTCAATCCTCCTTGTTGGGCGACAATAATTTTGCTTGCTATTGCAGATAATAGGGCGCTTGGCCTGGCCTACCGCCAAGGGCACTTCCTCAGACCTTCAAGTTTGATCACAAATCTCAAGATGATCTTCAACTCATAATTGGCCACCAACACACAACTAACTAATGTGACCAAGTGCAAACCTGTTCTTGCCTCACTTCCACCTTCAGGGGTCCTTCCTATACTAGAGGCTGATGACCAAATCCCCCTCGATCTTGCCGTAATCCTCTCACCCCTTGATAAATGAAGCGTTATGTATGGAGAACTTCCCTACAGTCTCCACAGAGCACAGTTTCATTGACCAAATCTTTCAGGCATGAGAACTTTTGAACACATTACACCACCTTTGAAATCCCTCCGTAGGCTAACAGTTAAATATAGGGTTTAATGAAACGGCTATGAGGTGCTTCTCCAAATGGTTTACTTCATGCCTCTCAAGCACATTCCTAATAGCAGCATCCCATTACCATTTTGCCATACCTTCATTCAGATGCAAATATTTTTGGGGACGGTGAAGCCATCTTTCTCTGGAGCTCTCCTGCTTTGTCGCTTTGCCGTGAGATGGACTTTAGAAAGTTCTGGAATCTCATGGAGATCTCAATTTTCCTGCAAGCTTCTGGTCTACATTGACTAAAATGATATCATAGAGAAGTGGTTCCCAAACATTTTAGAACCACAACCCACTTTTTAGAACCACAAACATTTGCGACCCACCTACCTTTAATGGACATCAGGAGGGGTGATTTTTTAATGTAACTAAAGCATCTTGTGTAAGTACACTGTCATTTACAGACAGCACATTTTCCATTGAAATGGACACTGACTTCGCACAGACATACAGTTTTACTGATAAAACTATATAGCATACAGCACTGAAAGGATAATGTGTAGAAATGGGGCTTCTGTCAATATTTATCATTTGTGGCTCACCAATTAAAGTGGCTTTATTTGTTTTGATTCTATTAAAATATTTTTCCAGCACACTTCAGAATTACAAAGAACATGTCCTTCATTTTTGCTTTCCTAACTGTTGAATGCACACAGGTCATTTACAGGTATTTACATTTTGTTGTGTGTTGCAAAAAAACGTTGTTCTATGTTTCATAATTCACTTTAAAAACTCCTCTCGCTTTGCAGTCAGAGAAAGAAAAGTATACACCAATTTCCTGTCAAAAGTATAAGCAGCAACGAATAAGCAGCAACTTGTCAGAAGAGCTATCCAGACCACTGTAGTTGAAGCACCTGAAATGTGACAAAACAAACACAGAATTTAAAGGCATCTTTAGTTATTGCTCGGACTTTCCCCACCCACCAAAAATCAGCTAGCGACAAACCAGTTGGTCGCAACCCACAGTTTGGGAAACGCTGCCATGGGGCATTGTTGTAGAGGCCATTTTCTGGAATGATACCAAATGCTTGAAGTTTCAGGCCCTGTTAAGTTGACATAAGCATCGCCGCACAAGATGTTTGGTACTTCTCGTTAGGCTTCAGTAGAACTGCTTTTTGTAACGCAAGGCTTGCTCAAGAAAGCTACCGGAAAAGAGGAACATGCGAGCTTCGGCAGAAGTATTTCAGCATATCATGATTAGAAACATTTCTGGTACGTGCTACTGATATGCAAATTGTTTGATGACACAGTACCCAGTCTGATATCTTACATTACAAGTGGATAGTCCCAGAAGCTGCCTACTTCAGACCCGTGGTCAGCAACAGTATATTTCGGACCATAAATGGTATAGCGCAGCCTAGGCCTTTGCTAATTGGTCATGTAGCCCATGCTTCATTTCTGTTACGCACATTATGATGCTGCATCCTTTTGTGGTTTGTGCCTATAAAAGCTGTCAGAAACGTCACATCTTTGGACACTCAGTGACTATGCTGTTTGTCTCCGTGCTGCATGTATTTGCATTGTTTATTGGTCTCCAATAAATTCTGCTATCTTCTGTGCTGACAGAGAATCATATCTGTGGTATTATTTCTTATTATTATTTCAGATCCCACATTTGGTGTGAGACTGCGGCCTCAGGATCACTGACCGGCTTCAACAGTCACCGGCAGCTGCACTTCAGCTTCACTCTGAGTTTCGGGAGCCTGCGGTTTGATACCTTATCTTCTCTCTTCCTCCGCTCCCTGGTTGCTGTAAGACTGTGCCCATGCGTTGAGGTTCTCATATCTCCGGCTCCTGCTATTCTTTTTTTTTTTTTTTCTCTCTCTCAGCACATTTGCATGCACTGGTGGTTGTAAGCTTCTGTTCCATGCCGGTCATGCCGGTGTGTCTTTGCCCTGACAAACTATACGTCCTTTGTTTGATGACTGTCGTGGTAGCAGTTCTGGTCGCTTTCATCTGCCTTCTTTTTCTGGCTCTGTTCATTTATATGTCATGCTGTCACCATTCTGTTGAAGACTGAGCCTCTGTTTGAGGTTGGCACTTGCTTCAGAGTGCTAGCAGTATTTTTTCTCTTGCACCGTTTGCGACTCTTGCCTCTGACATTGCTGCCGATCTCCGCCTGTTTCCTCTAATGTGCATTTTTGCTCAAAATTTTAGTTTCTGGTCCTGCCATCCACCCCGCCTGGCCGGTGACGGCGTCCTTTCGCAAGTTCCATGCACGTGGTGACTCCCTGGTGCTAACCAGCACTTGGCTGATGACGTACCATGGAGGGCGAACTTCTGCATCCCTCTGTCTTGCCTGCGGAGAGTCCCTGGCCCGTGGGGGTGGAGGACTTTTACAGCTGCTTCCCTTTGACTGCAGCTGAGGTCGGTAGGCAATGCCAGAATCAACATCCATCGGTGAGTTTTGATGGAGGATCTACTTCCTTCGGGTCGGGTTGTGGCAGGTAGCCCCTCGTTTTAGAGTTGTGGCAGTTTTGCACCCCAGATACGGGTGGTGGCGGTATAGTCACCCCTGGGTTTGCACATAGTTCTTGTGCAGGAACGATATCGTGGGATTAGTAGCCAGGTAGGCTGCTCCTTTCAGTTGCAACGTGTTTTCAGGGCGCCAAAATTTAGGCTTCCTTGATCTCAGGTTTGAGTGCTGCTCACTCACCTCAGCGCCACTGGCCCCGGGCACCCAGAGGTGCGCTGCCTCCTGCAGGACGCCAAGGTGGCCTCCAGCTGTGCCTATGGATATTCCTAGGCACATAGAGGAGGGAGTATCAGTTGTTCTATTGTCTATAATTGTTGGTTTCCTTGCATTTTTTATTGTGTTATTATGATGTGCCTTTCATATATTGTGGTCAAATTCACTTAGGATTGTCGGGTGTTTCCGGTACTTGTCAGGTTATCATTTTATTTGGGTATTGTGACACTTCATGACTGACATTTGACGCTGCTATCTCCCTGACAACAAACTTAGCACCCCTTAAAATACTAATTATCGGCAGATCTGATGTCCCTTACCGCTCCATTACCATGGACTGGCTGGCAGACCTGTTCATCTTTGCCCTATACTGTACAATACCTCCTCTCTGCGTTTTGCTCCTAGTGTCCTTTGAGATACCAATAATATTTTTCCTGTTTCCACTATTAATATTCTGGGAGTGGCACACTTACACTGCATCCACCCACTCACAGCACACCTCATGAAACAGCGCTGCTGCGCAGGGTTGCGAAGTACCGCTTCTATGTTTTTTTTGTGTTTGTCTGACCTGCACGAAGAGTTCACCACTTCTGCTCTGTTATTTTGAATGCATTTTAGACCAAACGCTTTTGAAGGATGACAGGCTATACTGATTTCAAGTAGGTGATATGTTCTGAGATGCAAAGCCCTTGGCAGATTCCCTGACAGTGGTTGTGAAGAAAAGATACAAACCATGCTAATTATTTTTAGCATATGTATCTATGTTACCTTTTGATCTGCCTACTAGGCTGTCCCTCATTTTTCAATTGAGAGTGGATGGTTCAGTAAGATTAGCATAGATATTTCTTTATCAAACACGGCCAGAAGATCCTCTCAAACCAATGCAAGTGCCTGTTTGGTGACTTGTCCTGGTCAAACTCTTAAACTTAGTACATTCATCAACCAATAATCCACAAGAGGCCATTGTAGCTGGCAAACCACTGTTTTTCACAATAGCCTGTAAAACAGAGATTGATTAGTTAGAGGTTGACATTGGCTTCAAATTTCACAGTTGAGTCAAATTTTGAAGAGTAGTGTAACATAACTTATTTTGAAAAATGGATTTCAATCCTCCTTGTTGGGCGACAATAATTTTGCTTGCTATTGCAGATAATAGGGCGCTTGGCCTGGCCTACCGCCAAGGGCACTTCCTCAGACCTTCAAGTTTGATCACAAATCTCAAGATGATCTTCAACTCATAATTGGCCATCAACACACAACTAACTAATGTGACCAAGTGCAAACCTGTTCTTGCCTCACTTCCACCTTCAGGGGTCCTTCCTATACTAGAGGCTGATGCCCAAATCCCCCTCGATCTTGCCGTAATCCTCTCACCCCTTGATAAATGAAGCGTTATGTATGGAGAACTTCCCTACAGTCTCCACAGAGCACAGTTTCATTGACCAAATCTTTCAGGCATGAGAACTTTTGAACACATTACACCACCTTTGAAATCCCTCCATAGGCTAACAGTTAAATATAGGGTTTAATGAAACTGCTATGAGGTGCTTCTCCAACTCATGCCTCTCAAGCACATGCCTAATAGCAGCACCCCATTACCATTTTGCCATACCTTCATTCAGATGCAAATATTTTTGGGGACGGTGAAGCCTTCTTTCTCTGGAGCTCTCCTGCTTTGTCGCTTTGCCGTGAGATGGACTTTAGAAAGTTCTGGAATCTCATGGAGATCTCAATTTTCCTGCAAGCTTCTGGTCTACATTGACTAAAATGATATCATAGAGAAGTGGTTCCCAAACATTTTAGAACCACAACCCACTTTTTAGAATCACAAACATTTGCGACCCACCTACCTTTAATGGACATCAGGAGGGGTGATTTTTTAATGTAACTAAAGCATCTTGTGTAAGCACACTGCATTTACAGACAGCACATTTTCCATTGAAATGGACACTGACTTCGCACAGACATACAGTTTTACTGATAAAACTATATAGCATACAGCACTCAAAGGATAATGTGTGGAAATGGGGCTTCTGTCAATATTTATCATTTGTGGCTCACCAATTAAAGTGGCTTTATTTGTTTTGATTCTATTAAAATCTTTTTCCAGCACACTTTAGAATTACAAAAAACATGTCCTTCATTTTTGCTTTCCTAACTGCTGAATGCACACATGCCATTTACAGGTATTTACATTTTGTTGTGTGTTGCAAAAAAACGTTGTTCTATGTTTCATAATTCACTTTAAAAACTCCTCTCGGTTTGCAGTCAGAGAAAGAAAAGTATACACCAATTTCCTGTCAAAAGTATAAGCAGCAACGAATAAGCAGCAACTTGTCAGAAGAGCTATCCAGACCACTGTAGTTGAAGCACCTGAAATGTGACAAAACAAACACAGAATTTAAAGGCATCTTTAGTTATTGTTCGAACTTTCCCCACCCACCAAAAATTAGCTAGCGACAAACCAGTTGGTCGCAACCCACAGTTTGGGAAACGCTGCCATGGGGCATTGTGACTCAGCCTTCTTTCTCTCAACCCCCCACTCAAAACACACACACACTCACCCTTGTTTAACTGGCACTATACAACAACTAAATAAGAACACTATTGGGGAAAATATACAGTAAATTTCTTTGAGACTGCTGGCTGGATCTGCGTTTAAGATAGCTTATGTTGTATTACTTTAGATTCAATGCTGTATTTACTAAACTGGAATTGGAGTGCTGTGACCACAAAGTAAGATTGATTGCTAGGGCTAGTTGTTACCTTTATAATCGAAGAGTGACACCATTTGAAATTGATCCAGCTCAGCAGTCACAGAAATCTCTCTCCTAGTTGCTGACATACCCTCTACAGAATCTGGTATCATGGTAGAGGAATCGGTATTACACCGAGGGAGACCTGCCTAGCTGCCATCGATATTACACTGATTATAGGGTAATAGTTTCTCTTTGAAAAACAGTTCGAAATGTGACATGATTTAACCTAGTAACATATGGCTAGGCCTTGACCAAAGTAATTTAATGATGTTTTCTCAAAAATTGCTTTATGGTCAGATAGACTGCTTTTTATGTCACACTTTTACACTCCCTCTTAGGGCTATGTACACTATTTTGTTTAAAGACTGTCAGTTCTACTTTTTTGGCATAGCTTTATCTGCAAATTATGAAGCAACGCGTATTTGCAGTTTCGAGGCCACATTAGTTGCTGAGCAGTGAAGTGCCGTGGCCATGAAGATTATGAAGAGAGGCATGACATTTCGGCAATTGCATGATGGGAACTATCTTGTACAAATTCAACAAAGACAGTTTGGTACCTATGGTTGTCTTTCTTCTTTCTGGCTTTGATTTATATTTCCAAGCGCATAAATATGTGCAAGAAAAATATGGAGGAAGAATATACACAAATTTTCATCTTTATTTCTTGTGAGTTTATAAACCAATTTGAGGCCTAGAGTAGGAGCAGAACTTGGAGTCTGATTTAGAGCAGCGCGGTATGAGCAGATTTATCGTTGGTGCTTCTGGTGTCATGATCAGGGTCGTCCTTGGGCATGGGCGAGCTGGGCCTAGGCCCGGGGCGCCAATATTCCGAAATGTGCAGCCAGGAGCTGCCTGACTTAATGTCATGCAAACAGCAGCTTGTCCATCCCACGTGGTATCAATTGAGTCCCGTTAAAGACTTTGTAATCAGTCCTTCATGTATCTCAGTGTAATTGTTTGCACCCCATCAACCCCCTGTCCTCCTCCCATCTTCCTCACACCTCCTGCCATCACACCGCAATGACCCCCGCCGCCACACCAAACACCAAGGGGCTTATTTACAAGCCCCTTGCACCACTTTTGCGTCATTTTTAACATGGGAAAAGCCCCCACATTTTCTTTCTGCCACTGTCCTGGTCAGTCCGATATAGTGCCAGCCCTGGTCATGATGCCCTATTTACAGTGAGGGTGATGGCCAATGTCCTGCTGGTAGAAACGCCTTTGGCTCTTCCACCGCCAAAGTGTGGGCTTTCGCTACAAAAAACAGCGACAGGCAATCCCCCAATTTAGAGTGGCTGATTGCCTACCCTTACCTCGCAGTTACTTGAGAGAAACACTGCCATGGAAAAGATGACAGTGCGACAAGCAGCACTTTTACTTCATTTCTTTCGTAATTATGCAAAAATAATAGAGGAGGAATGCACTTTACAAGGTCTTGCTTTTTGAAAATGCTCCTGATGGACGGTGCGCTTCGAGTGTAAAACTTGCATTGCACGCTTAGTAACATTGCTTACTGAAACGTACAACTATGAATTCACAGCATAACAACATTCTCAACACCACATCTGATTACCTACCCTTGCACAGAAACCTCAACCGCATGATTAACTACCACAAAAAATATAATGTTTTTATTATGTGAAAATCTACAGTCGGTTTTTTGCTTTTTAAATGCTGTTTTAATGAGGCATGGCTTGCAGCTATTGAACGTTGCGCAATAATTTTACGTAGGGATGTTTATACTGCATCCTTATACTTTATGCATCATACTCCAATTTTCGGATAATGACGGGAGGAATGAGGGAAATGTAGTAGAGGCTTTCTTGTTGACCAGGTGGAATCCTTTCCACATAAGAGGATGGGGAGAGGAGTTGGCCTAACGGCTAGGGAGGTTGCCCTAACGGCTACGGCGGTCGACCTCGAAGCTGGGGAACCCGGTTCGAGTCTCGGCAAAGACCCTCAACATCCTGTGATTCTGGGCAAATCACTTAATCTCCCTGTGCCTAACAAAAAAACAAACAAAAAAAGTAACGTGTCCCATTGTAATGCAACTGGTGCTCGTGTAAAGCGCTATATAAAACTCTATAAAAAAAAATAAAAATAAGGATATTTAAAATGTTTGCGTTGTGCAAAGTAACGCAAGAATGACACAAAACCTAGATGAGATTTGCCAAGCCATGCAAGGCCACCTTGCGTGACCCTGCAGTGCTTGGTAAATCTGGAGTAACGCGCGTTACTCTGCCCCAGGGAGGCATTCCATGGGTGGAGTGTGGGTGTTCTCACGTATCTACCCATGGATTGTGGTGCATTCAGATTTACTATGAGTGGTAGACCTGGGAATGCATCAAAATGCTACGTCTTCCCAGGGGAGGCATGACAAGGATAAATATCGTTATCTCTCTGAGTTTTTTCCACAATCCTGCCTGCAATGCAGGCACCCTTGAATCATGGTGTAAGGGTGCCTGCAATGGCGCTAGGCAGCCAAAATGTGCCCGCGCAAGAAGAGCACAGGAATGCACCATATCTTTATAGATATGGCGCATTCCTGCCCACTCCTCTTCACGCAGTGCAGTGCAGCAAGGTGTCTTGTTGCACTGAGTTGCATGAAACAAGGATAAATATGGCTGCAAGAGTGGTTGAAGTTTCAAGTTACAAGGGAAGTTGTTGAGCTGTGTTGCGTCAAACATAGAGAGGAGGATTGTGCCATATCTAATAAGATATGGCGCAGTTCTGCTCTCTTGTAGCACTGGTGCAATTCTACCAGCCAGTGCCAACACAGGAACCCTTTCACCCTTTCTGAGTTGTGGTCAGAATAGTGTTTGTGCAGGAAGGGATACCTTCCTGCACAAAAATTATTCTTAGAGTCGTATTCCTCTTTGTATGAATGCACATATGAAAAGAGGAAGTAACGAGGAGAAATAATGATATTTACACCAGCTTCGGGTAGGCGTATCATTCTGGCGAAAAACCCATGTTTGCTGACTTTAGTAAATATGGGTTTGCATCAGAATATCTGGGTGTATGCTTGGCAATGTCCATGTTCCACCCATGTAACACCTCTCCAATGCAAAAGTGATGTGCACTGCCTTGCATTACTTTTTTTTTTTTTTTTTACAAACTCACATAAAGCCATGCAAATCAGTCTTTGCATGGCTTAGTAAACACTAAAATAGATTTTGCTTCAGGCTGCATCAAAAATGGGACACAACCCAGATGCAAAATATTAGTAAATCTGGGCGTAAGTATTTTTGATTCTTTGACAGCAGTTGATTTTGAAGCAATCAAAATGTAAGACGCAGCTCTTTCAAAACTCATACATAAATAAATAAATTAATAGTGAGTGGTGCTATGCTGTATTTCTACGAAGAGTGCATGCAATTATAATGTAAAATTTAGATAAAGAATTTGGAAGAAGTTGACATTTGGCATGCTAGGTATTGTTGCCACTTGCCAATAATCTATGTATTGATAGCTTATCAGTACTGTGGAGTAGGCAATGGAGGAAGTCTGTCTACTACACTACATAGGGGTCGATTACAATGTTGGTCGAAGTTGCCTCCGACCGACACCGTCTCGGGACCGACCGAACTCCGGTCGGCGGTTCCGACCGCCTGATTACGATGAAACCGAACACTGCTCGGTCGCATGCTCACTTTTCTCTATGAGAGCTTGTATTACGGCCGTAAACCGGCCATAATACAGGCTCCTATTGAGAAATGGGTGTGCTTGTAAAAGCCTGCGCTCTGTGGCAGGCACCCCATGGTGCCTGCCACACAGTGCAGTGTTTTACAGGGGGGTACCTTAGATACCCCCTCGACCACCAACCATAGGCCGCGGAGGCGAGGGGGCCCTGCTAAGGGCCCCCAAAATCAATGTCCGACAGCCTTTCCGTGTCAGAAAGGCCGGCACGGAAAGGCTGTGGGAAACCAACATCGTAATCCCGACGGCGGAAACGCTCACCATATGTGATTACAATGTGGTTCCGACCGGCTGGAAGACTCCGAGAGCAGGTCGGAACCGAGTCAGAAAGACCGGCCGGTGTACGTTCCGACCGCCGACATCGTAATCAGGCGGTCGGACTGCAAACCGACCGCGTCGGTCTGAAGGCCTCCGACTGCGGTCGGAAAGCTTCCGACTAGCCGTCGAAGGCTTTCCGACCGACATCGTAATCGGCCCCATAGTGTACGTCTTCTCTTGAATGTATTCAGGTTGAGAGTAAGCCCTGATAAAGTGTTCTAGGGAACAAAATTGGAAACACTTGGCCAAATTCACAAAGTTTTATATCAGTAGTTTGATATACTCATGTATCTCCAGGAGTAAGACAAACTCACTCAAGAAGAAAAACTTTGTGACTCGATTGAATGAATGAAGCTTTTATAAAGTGAGACAGGGACCTTGAAAGGTATCCAGGGGACAAGGAGAAAACCGTACAATGATAACAATAACTTGAAATAGGGGTAGAAAACAGACATTTTTTTAGCAGTAATTGAAAATATTGACGTTTGGTTGGCAAAGGAGGATGTAGGCAGAATATTCCAGACTATTGTGGCTGAGCCCTCCCTGCACGCTACCCCCCAGACATTGGACATGGTGGATCGTGGGCAGAAATAGGCTAAAAAGAAGTAATGGAACATATTTGAAGAAGTGTGATTGAAGATCCATCAGACCAATTGAATGAATGGCCAGAAGACAAATGAATGAACTGTGCGTGCGAACCACTCTATCCAGTCACCTACTTGGAATCTGGTTCTCATTATGAGAGAACCAGAATAATAGAATAGTCCTTGCAGCTGCGTTTTTAATAGTCTGTGTGTATGAATATCTTACTCCCTGATATTCATGAGTAAATCACACCTAAGGTTTGAGGAATAAATCTGAACTCAGAAATGCTTTGGGAACCAGGGTTGGATCTCAACATGTAATTCACTTCTGAAACAGGAGTAAGACACAACTATTCATGGAAAAAGTTTTATGAATTAGGAAAAATGTGTTTCCATTAGCTGTGTCTTTATTAGAGAGCACAGGTACCTAGGGGATTGAAGTATTAAATGAAGGGAAGCACTCACTTTTTCTTGTCCTGAACGACCCTAACTGAGACTGTGATTTAAAGAAAATATTGGCCTTTAGTGTCTGATTGGTGCAAAATTATCTTTAAGCAAAAGTTTGTCTTGTCTTCTATAGGCTACTGTATGGATGTGTGGATAATGGAATACCATTTTACAGTACAAATGAAAGATGCTTAATATTGAAACTGATTGACACATGGTGGTTTACTTCTAGACTTAGATACATGTAAGATTGTCAATGCAGGAGTTGGAGAAATATCCTGAGGGACTTGAGGGTCTTCTGAAATATGTAAAAAGTAAACTATGCAACACCAGTCTCTCTTGAAAATCAGTGACATTCACATTCTGCAGTATATGTGTACATTATGACTATTTGCATATATCATTCCCAATTTGAGGGGGAGAGTGTGTTGGGTAGATACCTAGGCTCCAGAGTCAGCTAGATCCGGGTTCTCCAAAGTCGGTCCTGGAGGGCCGGATTCATGCCAGACATTTAGCATATCCCCATTTAGATAAATGTAGGTATCTTAAAATCTTGCATGGATCTGGCCCTCTTGGACTGACTTTGGAGAACCCTGATCTAGACTATCATTCAATTTAAGAAAACAGTTGTAAATTACAATAGGTAGACCACAGGCCTTCAAATGTCTAAGTCAAGTCCATTAGACTTATTCATAAAATGTTCTTTAAAGTGCATAAATTCCATATATACATTTGAAAAAAACACACGAGGATAAGTGAATGACATTCACAAAAAGCCGACTTAAAGCTGTCCCCCAACTGTGCAATCTTATTGTATTTGTATTTATATATCGCTTACTAACCATGACGAGGCGTTGAAGGGCCTTACAGTGAGTAGCATGGTACTCCCAAACCCAAGTTTAGTAGTTTATCCAGTGGTTAAATGTTGGTTCTTGTAATTAGTCATGTGCTCTCAAGAGAAAAACATTGCATGCATTCACTCTAGTTACTTTTTGATAGATTACATTAATACCAGTTAGGTGTGATCCTTAGTGAGGACTATGTAGTTTCAGGTGAATTGTTAGTGAGATAGAAAGGCTAGTGGAGAATTAGGTAATGTTAGGTTTCAGGGATAGGGTTTAAAGGAGGAGAGGTTGTGATCTATGAAATGAGGTGTCAGCCTTTAGCAGAATTACATTGAGAGATTAAGGTAAACAGACAGGCATGAGATTGAGAGGAGGCTATGCTCAGAAATTGAAAGCATGCGGAGAAAGGAAGGCAAGTAGAGGATCACTCTAAAGAAAGAAAGTAGAGGAATCAAGCCAAAAGGAATCAAGCGGAAGTGAATCAAGTTCAGTTTTTTTCATGCAGGGTTTTAGGAGTATTGTGGGAGGCAGCCTGCTTTTGATAGCAAGCAATCCAAGGATGCAAGCTGTAGAAAGCAATCTGAGGATGTAAGCCGTAAAATGAAAAAAACATTACACATAGTGCTCCATATCCAGGGCAGACAGCTTAAAACATCAGAGTTCGAGTGTACACATCACTTAAACATAATGGGCCCTATTCACAAAGGTAAACTTAGACGTTTGGTCTAAACTTAGTTTACTACTTTGGGAATTCGCAAAGGGCATTTACGAGTACTGGGCCCGATTCACAAAGGTAAAGTGAGACGAAAGTCTAACTTTACGGCTTTCGGAATTCACAAAGAGCATTTACTACTCGTAAATGCCCTTTGTGGCTATCGAAAGTCGTAAAGTTCAACTTTTGGAATTCATAAAGGGCAGTTACGTGTAGTAAATTCCCTTTGTGAATACCATAAGTCGTAAAGTTAGACTTTCGTATCACTTTACCTTTGTGAATCGGGCCCACTATCTTTATGTCCGCACTTGGGGACCCAGCTCCGGTGCAGGCATAAAGATAGTACTCGTAAATGCCCTTAGTGAATTCCCAAAGTCGGAAACTTAGATGTTTGGTCTAAGTTTAGACCAAACATCTGAGTTTACTTTTGTGAATCGGTCCCTAAGAGTCTAGCCTGCTGTGTGCCAACCCTAGGACAGTCCTTTTAAACATAGTCTGGAGTATACCAACCTTGGTACGGGGTTTGTTTGCTGCACAAGAGTGGTTGGTGCAGAAAAAATTAAAAGGTCTCATTTAATGATCTTCCCTTACTATTCTGTATTGTAGTCTTTTTCCTCATTCACTGCCACGAGTTATTTGGCATTGGTTGAGAGCGTCTCATTAGATATTACACTTATTTTGTTACCTATTCCTATTCTAGGTTGTTTCTAAGGAACAGTAGAGAAACCACTGGTATAGAAGGGACTTACAGCTAACATCCCAAGTGTATCTTGTACATGTGTGTGTGTGTATGTGGGGGTAGTGTAGTATATACATTGCACGAATAAGGGAAGCAGAGTAATGGAAGCCTATGGGTTCCATTTTGAAAGCCCCTGGCCTGTTTGTGTGCACAAGATGGAGGTGATTTTGTTTATCCAGAGAGTGGAAGTGTATTGCTGACAATCTTGAAGCGGGGGAGGCGACCTAGTCCCTGAAATAGGGACAAAGGAGACAGGGCTACTATAGAAATTTTGTTAGTCACTTTTGTTGAGAGGATTTCTTGAATAATCTTCCTGTAGCACTGCCAATTGGTAGATGGGTGAAGGGGACGGTAAGGGGGGCTGCGGTCTCTGTTGTTCAGAATGCAATGGCTCCTTCAGGTGAGAACAGCCTTTGCCTCCTTCCTGGTCATTGTCTTCTTGGCTGTTCTTAACTAGGAGCAGCGAGTTCACATCTCTGTGTGCCTCTGTTGTGGGTGCTCCAGGCAGGAGATTTCCCTGCTGTGAGGTGCATCATTCTGCACGCACAAATGTTGTGTCTTCAGAACAGCCTAGAGAGGCATTTGAAAAGGCAAGCCACTGCAAACCAATTCTGCATACAACAACTAATTTTTGATGTATGTGTAAAGATACAGAGAAAGGGCAGCTTCTTTCAGATTGCCTCTTCCTACACCATGCTATTCAGAAGGCTATGATTTCTATAGCACACAGTCTGTTAATGGTGATACAGCTTTGTCTGCCCACCTGCTTACCATTGGTCCTCCGATGGACCTTTCCGATGCAACTGAGAGGTGATGGGAGTTAGTCTTTGCATTTAATCAAAATTCAATTAACAGTGTAACCCATTTGGCTACATAATGAGCACCAGGAATTGGTAGCTAGGGTTAGGAAGGGTTATCACAAATTCAAAGTTAAATTAAAAAACACCACTCTTAATGCCATGCTATAAAGATACAGAATAACAACTGGAATTCCCAGTCACCTGAAGAAATTGAGCTGGACCAGTATTAAACAAACAAGAAGGTCTGTAAATGCAATGCAGAAAAGTAACATTAACATCTGATGTTCAGAAAATAGTCTAGGATTTTCTCACCTATACACCAATGATCTAGGATTCCAAAGTCCAGAGGATGGTTACGAACAAAAGCCTCTCAAATCAGGCAATTTCCATGAAAGACGTCAGGTCAGGATAAAAAGAAATCAAGTAAGGAAGTGTTAGCATCTCAGAAGCTTGGTCAAGAGTCTTCTATGGGTCAGGAATAAGTGCTAGCCTAAGCCACACTTAAACAAAAATCAAAAGGAGAAGCATTGAGGTCTGAACCTCTCAAAGCCCATCCAGATAGTGGAGAATCAGGGAAGGTGTCTCTAAGGATTCTGCATGAGAGACCAGCATAAAGTCTGTAGAAAAAGGGTTCAGCAAGGCAGTCCGGCAAGAGGCAGGAAGGACTCTCCAATGGGCTCAGGAAGTATCTGAAGTTAGTCCAGGCTGAGCAGTATATTATAACTGCAAAGACCACTAGATAACACACCTTTTATCACACCATCAGGGGGTCCATTGTCCTTGTCAAATCTCCAAGTTGCAGCCTGCAACATTGATGGATTGCCCCACACTAGGGGGCACATTTACAAGCCCCTATTGCCACCACACCGTCACTTTTTCAGACATTGTGGTGGCGAAGGTGTCCCTTCCTGCACATAAACAATCAATTTTAAAAAATGACGTTTAGCAGCTTCTATGTGTGCTGCATTAAGCAGCACACACAGAAGTTACAAAGCACCATTACTGATTGTTTATGTGCAGGAAGGGACACCTTCCTGCACATAAGCAATCATTCCCCTGCAACGCAGACACCCTTGCACTATAATACAAGGGTGTCTGCGTTGGCGCTAGGCAGCTAAATTAACGCCAGCACAGGGGGAAACGCAGGGCTGCACCATATTCTTGTAAATACGGTGCAGCCCTGCATTTCAGAGGTGGCGGAGCATGGCGTTAACAAGGAGGCTAACGCCACGCTCTGCCACTTCTCTCTGTTTCTCAGACACACATAAATTGTAACATTTTCTCAATGAGCCTTTCAGTTGACACCCTGTTTCTCCATGTACCTTGGCCAAGGTCTTCTTCTCAGGCTCTTTCCCCTATCTCTAGTACAGTAATATATCTGTTATAAACTAACAATGCATGTGAATACCTGCAATACAGGCCTACACTATTAGGACAAGTTAAACATTAATTTGATGGTGCACATTTAATATGTGTGTGCACATTTAAACATAAATGAATATAAGTTTCTAATACATGTTATTGAATTCACACTATGTGTAAATCTTAATATAAATCAAGGGTAAGTATGAGTAAGAACTACAATTTAAGTGGAGATACATGTAACATTAGTATACACATTACATAAAACTTATCATTTCAATTAATATCATATTCTACATAAATGAGGATAGTTTTAATCACAGTTTCAAGTCATTATGTTTTAATCACACGTTATAGCACATGCTTAGAAAAGTTGGGTTTCTTCTTCAGAGTAAGTACATTATTTATTAAATGAGTATTGTTTTATATTAATCAAACTTCATTAAAACATCTTAATCAGCATGGTTAAACACATACTTATGAGTTGCTTCCCTAATTCTACAATAAATGTACTCTTTAATAGTAATGTAGATTAAAATATTTTCATTAATCATTGAATCAAGTAAGAAAAATGTGCTAAGTGCATGTTCATGTCAAGTATCTGTTAACATTTTATGTCATAAATTGTGATGTGTAAAGAGAAGGCAACTTTGCGCTGCACCAATCCCCCCTCTGATGGTGAATCAAGTGATCACATCAATGTCTTATCAGATGGACAGGTCACAATATGGTTGTTTTAATCATCTTTCTTCTGGAATCCTCTCTCCAGAAACTTCATGTCATCATAATATTTATGCTGTCTATCCTCCAGGTCCATATCAGCTCTCTTTCTCTTCTCTTCCATTTTTGCTTGAGCACGATGGTATAGCTTAAGTATTACAAAAAAGAATAAACTATAATGAGCAATTATCACTAAAGGTTTCAAAATGCTTCCAACAAGTCCACTACCCAGGTTTCCAAAACATCTGCCTACAGGAGAAAATCCATTCCCTATTTCTTCCTAAGTGCCTGTTGCTGTTAACCCTTTCAATTCTTTCTTTAGGTAAGTAATGTTACTAATGTATTTCTTCAGGTCTTTACTCTCTGTAATGTGATCACAACATTATTGAACTTTTAACATCCCTCAGAATCTTCCCTCTTCTGTGAGAAGGACATCTAAAGCAAGTCGATTCTGCAAAACCATTGATCGGATTGCAACCATTTCTGTATCTATCACTAAGAATCCTCCAGCGGTACTACTAGACAACTTGTCAACTACAGTAGACAATTTTCTAATCTTGTGCGAGTTGAGTATTGTTGTGTAGTTCCTATAGTACCCCTGCAGGACCTGTGCGTTTGGATAATATAAACTGTGGGCTTGGTGGCAGACTGGCTCTGTGCACCCCCACTGTGTATGTTAGCCGGATTTGCATTAGCCAGCTCACAGTGCCACTAGAATCTCCTCTTATCGGGGAGAGATTAGTTCCTGGCAACCTTAGATCATGACAACCCTAATCCCTCAGAATCGTGGAAACAATGTACTACTTTTCGCTCAGTCACTCGTGCTTACTTGTTCGGTTTGTCTCAGAGAGTTACACAGAATAAACAGTCCGGGCGTTTCAATAAGTATTTATTGAACAGTTGTTATTCTGGTGTAGAATATATGTGCTGCAGCAACCAGCAGACAATAGCAGAGATATATTATCAGCAGTACGATAAAAGTGAAAGGGTAGTACAGTTCTACCATATTGCAAAAATCATGAATACATACATGAATATAAAAAGCATTATAAAAGTGCGCATACTCCTACGATGCCTAACTAGATGTACCTAAGTGTACCTAGCATGTGTATAAGTCTAAAAGCCTAAGAGCCAAGAATCCTTCTAGGATTTAGTCGAACCCCATTACCTGAATAGAGAGAGTGTGGGACCCCGTCCTGGTCTCGAGTTGGACACCCTGCAAGGGCTGTGTTAGACCGCTGTCAGCTGGAGCGACTGCATGCAGGAGCCTCAGCGTCTCTGGTCAGTGTGTCAGCATGGAAGTCTCGGTTCCCTCTATCTTACCGTGGCAAGATGTGGTGTATTTATACCCTAAAGTGTCTCGTCCCTCAGTATGGTTTGTATTGGTCTTTGTTAGACATGAGGAAGATGTCAGGGGTGAACTTTGTACATACATATTATGCGGGAGATGTAGCTGGTGAATGCTCATGCATAATTTATGAGTACATTGTAGGCCTGTGTTCGGGAAAAACCCTGCAGTGTTCTAACCACAGACTAGATAACGTTCAACCCACAGAGTTCGTTGTGTACTGTAGGGAACTAATGTAGGTGAAAGATCATGCCTATATTAGGGCATAGGAGATTATGACTATAATAGGGCATAGACGATTATGACCATAATAGGGCATATACGATTATGACCATAATAGGGCATATACGATTATGACCATATACGGCATATATGAACGTGTCTATATTAGGGCCTCTATACGAAACATAACACCCACTCCACTTTCGAATTGGATGACAATGACCATACTTAAAATCTGGACAAGTTAAAATTCTGTCTTAAAAACAGCTAAAAAACATGGTTTTAAAAAGACATTTAAAAAATGTTTAAAAATGTTACAAATCAGCTATTCTTTTGTTGCCACTTGAAAAAGTCAATTCTGTCTCACTTATAAAAGTTGCATTACTACAAGCAGAAGAAGGCCATTCGTTCTCAAGTGAAAGTGTCAATTTAGGAAATGTTCCAAATTTAGTTCGTTTATTTATGAAACGAAGTGGAGAAGCCAAATTCTTTCCCAGGACACGATGAGCCAATTCAAGATTAAGTGTCCTGGCTTGGAGATACAGCATTATCGGTGTTAGCTACTGCAGACGACAAATCCAATGCCTCGCAGAGAACGTCAATCGCACATAGATGAAATTCAGCACTGCCAACAGTCGGTGCTGCAGCAGCTTGTGCGGCAGTTGTTACCTGAGTGCCTGTGGAGGAGCCACCTAACCCAGCAGGAGCAATCGGCACCTGTGAATTCTCAAGGAATGTGTTCATCAGAATTGGAAGACGCTGGGGACAACGCAGAGCATGGGCCTTTAGGGGGTCCAGCATAGCATCCATGTCCGGAGGCGTATCTGATGGAAACGTTAGACAGAGATCCAACGCGCATTCTTCTCCGCAAAACAGGCATCGGAGAACAGGTAAGATGCAGTCCACCCAGACTGGTCTAAACGAGAGAAACCAAGAAGCGTTCAGTTCTCTTAGGCAAGGTATACCCAGAAGCTGAACCATGCGTTCACGGTATTTCCGCTCCATGAGTATGTTCGCCATATCCTCGGAAATTGGGCCGTCCATTGCGTAGCAGTAAGATTCCAATCAGGACTCCTGCAATTAGGAGTAGGATAAGCGGGAGACCTCCAAAGACGCTTCCCAATACGGAGTGTATAAAATTTGGGATTACTCCGAGGACTGTCTGAAAGGTGCTTAATAGTCCTGACCCTATGGTCTTAAATAGGTGTACAATACCGCTCGTTTCAGACATGTTAAAGATACGACCCACCATTTCTGCGAAATGAAAGGGGCAGTTTGTACGTATAAGTGCCTGTATCTCAGTCGAGGTCCTTGCAACTTGAAGTTCAAAGGTTTCTCGAGCGGAGGTTAAGGGCACGGGTTGCTGTAAAAGCATGGCTTTCAGTCTGCTCAAAGTATCAAATTGTATAAAGGAAACATTTAACGAAGGCCATAACGGCGCCTCCCTGACTGTGCTCAGTGGCAGAAACAATACTTGCATACACCAGGTAACCCTGGAGTTAACAGTGACCAGATAGGCGATGCCCAGAAGCATCCCACAGCAACCTTGATCGTTTAGCATCAAGTAACTCCCATTCGAGAGCAGCTGGAAAACCGGCGTGATCATGGCCGCTGGGGTCCCTGACATGTGACAAGATAGATTTGACACCGAACCACTACATGCTCCGTGCAGAGAAATATCCTGACACATGAGAGAACCGCTAAAGCGTTCTTGCAGTTTGTACCACTCAGAAACACTTCTCGATCCCCACTCCGGCATCGATATCTATATGGTAACTCCCAAGATTCCTTAATGTAACCCTTACCCATTTTCACATATTTGCCTGCCTGCCTTTGCTCAAGGCAATATTGAAACTGAAACGTAGTGACTGGCAGAGTGATTTGGCCATGAATTAGCCATTCAGTTGATGGTGATTCGGCTACAGTGAATGTTAACCTTTCCAGTTTCTCAATACGCAGCATTGTATATTTGGCTCCCCTTTGTGCCAGTTCTGTCTGTTTATCAGTTAGATTGTATTCTGAAAACAGAGACGTGGTGTTTATAAAACGCCAGGGCACATAGCCTGCACGCAAAGATTGCAGAGTCCAGCTTAACATCATAATAGAACGTAACTGGGATTGCCCGTGTTGTAACAAGGCCAGATCTTGTTCTAATATGTCGATTGCCGAACACACAATGTTGCCTAAGGAGTAAATCCTGGAGGTTAAAGTTGTTAACCCATTATCCACTACAGCTAATGCCTTCTCTAGGTTAATGCGGTCTATTTCCCGTATTCTTTCTGCGGCCTCCTGTTGGGATATTTTCCAGTTTTCATTATAGTAGGCATAAATGCCAGCATATATGAAACGTTTCTGACGTGTTTTCTTTGGGCCTAGCAGGAAATCCCTAAGGCCTACATCAGGTGTGAGTAAGGTCAAGTGATGTTTCACTTCTGTGAGTGTTGAGGTCTCTAGCCAATCAAGGCACAACTTCCCAACACTATAGGATGTCACCACCCCTGGGTGTTGTCTCTGTACATAGCATGTATCTGGCCTACTGATACTAAACCCTTCGGTTATACCTAGGAATCTCTGTTGACATGTGTTTGTGTCAATGGGCCAAATCAGCCATTCTGTCCAATTGGGATTTGACCTGTTGTACTGGAGAATGTCATCTAATCCTACCCCATGTGTAGCTGAATTCTGCTCCCCACCCATCTGTGATGGTGCTGGAAACCCAGGTGTGTTCATGTCCTTGTTCTTGGCTAGTCCAAGACAGGATGTCTCTTGCACAGTGTCATTTAGAAATATCATCTGCTGTGGAATGAGGCATGCTCTAAAAAGCGCTTCTGTTCCCTGGACCTGCCAGTCCCTAGAACCCCAGATTGATTTTAAATCTATAGTGTCCTTCCATAGGTCAAAACCCTGTGTAGACAACTGGGCCATAAAGGAAGCAGAGTAAATCTGTTTGGTGTTAGTCAACATAATTTTCTGTGCTGATGTTGTTGCCACTTTGTAATAAAATGACTTCGGGTCAGATGTATTAAACCGTGAAAAGTATGTGAATTTTTGTGCAAAAGTTTGCGAACTACCTTTTGGTGGTGTTGGGCAGTGTTCCCACTGGTGGTATTCAAATACATTTCTAGGTGTTATAGATTTGTGCAAGAAATGATGACCATAATGTCGGTAACAGTACAATGTATCATAGTCTGAAGTACCTTCTAACATTTCGTTGTTCGGAAATGCTGCAGTTTTTCCTAAATCAGACATCATATTATTTACAGTTTCAGTGTCCCAATCATCAGACAATGTACTGGAGGTAATGATATCACTTAAAGAAATTTTAAATACATGTTTAAGCTTTAAAAGTTCAGTCGGACCGAATATATCGAAATCAATCTTGTCCCATACTATACCGTCCGGTATAGGAACTGCTGTGATGTTCACTGAAGACAAGTCTCTTGGTTCACGATGTGAAGACTGGTGTGGCTTTAAAATCAAATTAACCTTTTGGGCTGTAGAGCTCTGTTGGAGATATCGTCCATTAATAAGCATACTAAAAGTTATTGTTAAACCTAGCCAGAAAAGAAGAAATAGAATCCCAGTGATATACCATAGTTCTATCCAAAGTGACACCAGGTAAGTCTTTCTAAAAAAAGTTCAAAAAGTCAATGAGTTTCTGTTTGTGTGATTTTTGGGCTGGCGTCGTTACCGGCTCGATTGGATCCAGTGAAAACGTATCAAAGTTCATGAAATAGCCAGAAGCAGTTCGATCAATTCTTGGAATTGCATCGAGATTTGTTGAAATTGGATTTTGCTCTTGACGAGGCATGTTGACGTAGACGTCTGTAATCGGTCTGATTGCAACTTGGTTGTTAAGTTGATTTTCTTCTTGAAGTTGAACTACTTGTTGAAGTGGAACGAGTTCCATAGCATTATTGCTTAGTCCTTCATTCCGTACAGGTGGCTCTTCAAACGTGATAAGTCTTTCTGTTTGAACTTCTTGGATTGTAGCGAGAGGAGGGCGTCTGCTACTGTGGAGTCCACAAGGCCCACTGTTTAGTATCGGCCACATAGTGTGGTTTGATTAAGTCGATTGAGACAAATCTTTTCTCCTTTTTTCCGGCAAGAGGCGGCAGAAGTACAGTTCTTGTGCCTTGGATTGCTAGGACCGGTACAGCTGTTTTGTAAGATGGCCCAAATTCTTTCTTGTTTGCAATCTTCTCTCTGACCAGATCCCCGACCTTTGGGATCCAGACAGGTCTTGCCGATACTGCCTTGACTTCCTCAGTGGTGGTCTGTTTTAAGTGGACGTTACTTTGTTGTGTCCTGGATTCATTTAGATCCTGTAAAACAGCCAAACGATCATGGATATCAAATGGTTTTTCATCCGCCACTGTACCTGCACAATCAAGATCAGGATCCCACATTCTTGTGATACAAAAGGGGATGATGGACGGAACGTTTGAGCCAATCAAACACTCACCCCCAGTCATCTGATCTGGGTTTAATCCATCATCATTCTTTAGCTCACTCCACCACCCCAGTTCAGACATGGCCATATGCAAATCAGTCTGACCCTGTGCCTCATGGGAACAGTCCAGCCCGAACTGCCAAGCCATGTCTTCCCTGGACCGGAAACAAGCATCCTAGGACCGGTTTCTGGCATTCCAGCCGTCATCAGCCAGGCTTGCTTGAATCCAGTGGCAAAGTGAGCAAGGGACCCACGTCTGGGCATACCCCGCCAACTTTGGGCGAACAAAGCGATACAAAAGGGGATGATGGACGGAGCGTTTGAGCCAATCAAACACTCACCCCCAGTCATCTGATCTGGGTTTAATCCATCATCATTCTTTAGCTCACTCCACCACCCCAGTTCAGACATGGCCATATGCAAATCAGTCTGACCCTGTGCCTCATGGGAACAGTCCAGCCCGAACTGCCAAGCCATGTCTTCCCTGGACCGGAAACAAGCATCCTAGGACCGGTTTCTGGCATTCCAGCCATCATCAGCCAGGCTTGCTTGAATCCAGTGGCAAAGTGAGCAAGGGACCCACGTCTGGGCATACCCCCGCCAACTTCTTGTCCCAAATAGGACCTCGTAAGGAGTGACACCCCCTAGAGAGCTTCTTGGCTGGTTGTTAATTGCTCTTTGGACCCCATAAATGTGACTGACCCAACTACCGCCCTTGCCCAATACCCTAGCTGTTAAAGATTGCTTTAAGTCACGGTTTTTCCTCTCCACAACCGAATTTCCCTCAGGATGGTATGGAGAGGAGTACCGCAATGCTATGCCCATTCCTTCCATGGCCTCTTTGTAAGCCAGAGAGCTAAACGCCGGGCCACGGTCAGAATGTAACGTGCCAACTGCGTATGTGCCGATAAAGACTCGCAAATCTTTTATAACAGTTCGAGCGTCAGCCGAGCGCTGAGGCCAGACCCATAGGAATCTAGAGCAGGAATCCACTGCAACCATGATATAGTTCTTTGCCCCATCCAATTGTAGGGGTCCGCAGTGATCCAAATACACACATGCAAGAGGTTTGTCTGATTTTAGTAATGGTGTCTGCACTGGGCGTGCTACGGTGGAGCCTTTTATCTGCTGGCAGATGTCGCACTTTAAGACATAGTCTTTGGTCTGCTTTGTTAACCCTGGCCACCAGTAGCGCTGTTTCAGTAAAGAAATAGTCGCTGTAACGCCTGTATGTGCAGAACCCAAACCCTCGTGTGCTGCTCGAATTAAGCCTTGCCTACGATCCATATTTGGTATTACTCTATCCCCCACTCCAGGAATCTAAGCATATGGAATGTTTTGTGCATCTAACTTGTAGGCGTACTTGAGTGGAAATTTCTTAGGTACTGCTGTGCTGCCTTTGCGTGAAGCATTGACAGCTACCAAAATCTCGCCGTCTATTCTCGTTTTTGAACGAGTGATTGCAGCTACGGACGCTGTGCGTACAGCCTCCTTTGCGGCTTCATCAGCCAATGAATTCCCTTCAACGTGAACGCCATCACGCTGATGACTCAGTGTATGTATCACGTGAGCCCTTGGTAGTTCGTTTCTCAACTCCACTACCTGTTCCCATAACATTTTATGCTTAATTGTGCCACCTTTTGCGTCTTTAAACCCGTTTTGTTCCCAATGATGTAAATATTCATTATATGACGGTACACAGTAAAAGGAATCACACACAATTAGTGTGGGGAATTCATGTTCCGTATTTACCAGTGCCAGTATTAGTGCTTTTAATTCTGCCAACTGAGCCGTGCAGTCTCCTAGAGATTGCGTTTTAGTGCAACTTGGATGGAACTTTCCATCGCGCATGCGACCTTTAACGATTGCACACGCTGCGCTGTAAGCTTGCTTACTCCCTATGGCCGGTTGAGCAGATCCGTCAGTGTAAATAATATATTCATACTGATCTAGAGGCAAAATCTCATTTGGTAGAGGATATTCTTGTTCGTATTGCAGAAATGCTTGTGTTTTTAAACTTGGATCAAATCTGTATTCAACATCCGTTGCAGTGAGAGAATTAGCCCATTGTATCCATCTGGGATGTAAGGCTTTTGCATTTGGAATGCTAGCCTTTGTAACAGCCTCTAAGGCTGGTACTGGGGTCACGACTATTATGCGCTTTCCCTGAGCCAGAGCTCTTTCTCTTGCTACAGCGGTCTGCACTGCTGTCAGGATTTTTTCTGTTGAAGTGAAACGCATCTCTGCGTTTGTGTACAGGTGTGATTTGTATGCGATTGGTACCGTTTCGCCTTCATTGAAGGTTAAATAAGTGTACCCGCATTGACCCGCTATTACTCGGATCACTAAGTTGCGTACGTTTACGCGTGTCTGTAAGTGTTTTGAAGCTATCATGTCTTCCTGTAGCGAACGTAGGATGTTTGTATGTTTCTGTGTCCATTGTCTGACTGAAAAATCAGGCTTTATTAAGTAGAAAGGTTTTACTCTTTCTGGGTAATCCAAAATGTATGTTTGACCAAAATTTAGGAATCCCAGAATTGATTGTAAATTCTTTAGTGACTTTGGAGGTTGGAGCAGCGCACACTTTTCTAAAAGTTAGCTGCTAGGCTTTTTCCTTCACTTGACAGCTCATACCCTAAGAACAGGACATTGAGATGGGCAATTTTTGATTTTTTAAATTAAATTTATAGCCCTCAGAGATGAATCCCATAATAATGGTGCTCACCCTGGTCAAGTGCCTCGGTAAGTCATCGTCCGTTAGATAAATATCATCCACATAGGACAATGCTTCTTCATCCAAATTTTGGAGTCACTCTGTTACCCTTGCTGAAAACAACCCGGGGCTATTCTTATACCCTTGGGGGAGTCGACAAAATTGCCGTTGGGACCCTAGCGCTGAGAATGCGGTCAAATACCTGCTTTCAGGCGCTATATTTTGGCAGAAAAATCCATTTGAGATATCAAGTGTAGTTTTGTATTTTTTTCGCACAATGTTATTCATTAATGCGGCACTGTGTGCATTTTGAACTGCAAATGTCTTTGTGCAAGTGTTTAAATGCCTGTAATCTAAAACTAAACGATATGTGTTGTCAGGTTTTGATATGGGGAACAAAGGATTGTTCATTGGTGAGGTGCAATTTTCTATCACCCTCTGGTATTCAAGTTGATCTAGGATCTCCCTGACTTGTTTTTTAGCTTCTTGCTTTATAGGATATTGCCTTTGAGCATTTGGGAAACTTTTAACGGGATCACGTGGTGGGTTGAATTCTCACCCCAACCAGCATGATTTTTATACAATGCTGGAGCTAGGGCAACCGCCCACTCCTGCGCATATGCATGTTTTAAATGTATGGGAACGAGGTCGGCAAATGCTGGAAAAATTACAGTTTCTCCCTTAGGGCACTCCATGACGAATGCTGGCGGCCAGTCTTGCTCTGCTAATAGGATGTCATATCCAGATGACAGATTTTTCCAAAATAGACCTTTAACTTTCCTGGGCTTGTCCCCCTCCATCCGGAGTGTTATCTCATGTAACTTATGTGGGACACTTACCCGAGTATCAGGTGTTTCCACCGTGATATACTCACTCAACTCCGCTGTCACCAGAAATTCCTTCAGGTTCTGGTGAGCTATTGTTACTTCTGCCGCGCTGTCTAGCATCGTCAGAGCCCATTCCCCGTTCAGAAGCTGTGTCCTCAGAATTCTGGACATATCTGATCTTAAGACCTGCTACCTTTTTCAACTGAGGTTTTGATTTTTGTTTATCTTCTTTTTTAGGTGCGTAGTCCGCAGCGCGTTGCGTGTCTCTGGACTTTGTACGCTCCTCTTGTCTTTGTTCTGACCGTCCTTCCCTCTCGGAGTTTTTTGATGAACCCTGAAAGGAACGAGAGGAACGTGTATCAGTATCCTGATATCTGTCAGGTTTCCTAATATTATCCCTATTCCTGAGGTTATACCTCCTTTCATAGGGCTCCTGTTGAGGAGACCTGCCTCGGGATTGAGATCTGCTGTCTTTAGACTTTTGTTGCTTTTTATTTTCCCACTTCTTTTTAGAAGAAGTAGGTGTCTGCTTTGTAATGTCCTTTTCAGAACTGCCCACCAGTTGTGGTTTTAATGCTTTCCCACCTAAGCTGTCTCTGCCTAGTTCTGCATATGCAGTTTCAATTATTTTGGGTAGTTCATGTGGTTGATCTACTGGACTGAACTCCCTTAGGCGTTGGCAGATCACCACTGAAGCTGCATCCCCCTTAATGTTAGCTAGTATTATGGCTGATACCTGTTCGTAGTTACCTAGTAACTTCATCCCTAAGTTAAGGGCAGGCTCTGCTCCGTACTCATTTTGTATCTGTCTCAATACGTCAGGTACTACTGCTAATGACGGGATACCATGTGTTCTGGTATATATGGCAGCAAAGACTGTACCCCAAGAGGTGCAGTCCTCTATTTGTGGTGTGATCCCCATGGGCAAGCAGATTGTTAGTATTCTGTGTTTATCACAGGTGGTAGTATTCAGGAATACTGCCTCAAGCTGAGTTATTTTCTGAGCTATCCAGAATGGTATTTGTTCGCGTTTTGCGGGCATTTTGCCCATTACCGCGTGTAATGTTTGAGGAGTAATTTTATTTCCTATACCCTGAGCTGGAGTACTATTTGCTGCACCTGGTGCAGGTTGGATTGTTAAAGTCCTCATGACAAATTGTGTTAGGTTTCTGTAGATTTTAATTAAATCTGTGTGTTGTACGAGTAAGTCTCCTGGTGGCATTGTGCCAATGTCAGGATGTGGTGTATAGGCCGCTAATATTGGCCATGTGGCTCCTTCTCCTCCGAGTGGGCCTAACCTTACTCTTTCTCGTACGTGGGGTAGGACGCCATTAAATCAGTAATAATGTTCATGGTAAGTGAGTGGAATCTCTATGTCCTCAAATGGACAATATTCCCGTGGTGCATCTCCTTCTATCTAGTAGTGAAATGTCTTTGTTATTGCATTTGCTGCTGGGAGTGTAACCCATGAATAGAATAACTCTGTTTTGTTTGATTCGTGTGCCTCAATCACGGAAACTACCATGCCACCCTTAGCTTGTAAACCATTTTCTAATAGTCTTATGGTGACTGTCCTTCTGAATTTTGGTGCAATCTGTATTGCATCCTCAGGATCTTCTTCCTCGTCTGACACGGGCAGTGGCATTCGTATTGGATCTAAGACCGCGGTAGTCATCGTGTATAGAACACAGACTAATGTTTCAAAGAAACTATGATAAGGTTTTAGGCACAATTTTAGGAACACTATGTCCTTTCAAGCTTGAATAACCAACAGCCAATAAATAGTATTTTTTGTACTACTCAGCTGCTGCGGATTTTGTGCCCACCCACTCCAGACGTCTCTGGTGTTTTGTCAGTAGGTTCTCTGAGAATAGCACGACTGAACTACTCAAATTCTATTGTTAAATAAGTACCCAACCAACGTTGGTGGCGCCATGTCGTGTAGTTCCTATAGTACCCCTGCAGAACCTGCGCATTTGGATAAAATAACAGTGGGCTTGGTGGCAGACTGGCTCTGTGCACCCCCACCGCGTATGTTAGCCGGATTTGCATTAGCTAGCTCACAGTGCCACTAGAATCTCCTCTTATCGGGGAGAGATTAGTTCCTGGCAACCTTAGATCATGACAACCCTGATCCCTCAGAATCGTGGAAACAATGTACTACTTTTCGCTCAGTCACTCGTGCTTACTTGTTCGGTTTGTCTCAGAGAGTTGCACAGAATAAACAGTCCGGGCGTTTCAATAAGTATTTATTGAACAGTTGTTATTGTGGTGTAGAATATATGTGCTGCAGCAACCAGCAGACAATAGCAGAGATATATTATCAGCAGTATGATAAAAGTGAAAGGGTAGTACAGTTCTACCATATTGCAAGAATCCTGAATACATACATGAATATAAAAAGCATTATAAAAGTGCGGGTACTCCTACGATGCCTAACTAGATGTACCTAAGTGTACCTAGCATGTGTATAAGTCTAAAAGCCTAAGAGCCAAGAATCTTTCTAGGATTTAGTCGAACCCCATTACCTGAATAGAGAGAGTGTGGGACCCCTTCCTGGTCTCGAGTTGGACACCCCGCAAGGGCTGTGTTAGACCGCTGTCAGCTGGAGCGACTGCATGCAGGAGCCTCAGCGTCTCTGGTCAGTGTGTCAGCATGGAAGTCTCGGTTCCCTCTATCTTACTGTGTCAAGATGTGGTGTATTTATACCCTAAAGTGTCTCGTCCCTCAGTATGGTTTGTATTGGTCTTTGTTAGACATGAGAAAGACGTCAGGGGTGAACTTTGTACATACATATTATGCGGGAGATGTAGCTGGTGAATGCTCATGCATAATTTATGAGTACATTGTAGGCCTGTGTTCGGGAAAAACCCTGCAGTGTTCTAACCACAGACTAGATAACGTTCAACCCACAGAGTTTGTTGTGTACTGTAGGGAACTAATGTAGGTGAAAGATCATGCCTATATTAGGGCATAGGAGATTATGACTATAATAGGGCATAGACGATTATGACCATAATAGGGCATATACGATTATGACCATAATAGGGCATATACGATTATGACCATATACGGCATATATGAACGTGTCTATATTAGGGCCTCTATACGAAACATAACAGTGTCACTCCTAAAGATGGTTTCAGGACACCAAAAATATCTCCTACAAATTCACGAGCACCTCTTTTGGTTCTCACATGTTGTTCCCGCGTAAAATCATCAATTTGTCCCACATTATAAATCTTTGGAAAAACTACTCCCATGCCATCTCTTGGGTAACCTGTAAAATGTTAACCCTGGGCGTAGTGGGCATAGCGGGGCTACGTGGAGGTCCACGGAGTTGCAAACAAACTCCGTGGAACTCCGCTCCGCTACGCCACCCGCCTCCACCCCCCCTATTAACAAATAATTTGACATTAATTAAAAGTAAATTAAAAACCACTTACCTGCACTGCGGCGTCCCCGGGCTGCCCTCCTCCTCTTCCTTGCCGTCTGGGTAATCCTTGAGAAAACGCGCCCGCGCATGCACATTTCTTGCGAGAAATGCGCATGCGCGGGCGCGTGCGCATGCGCAGTTTTCTCAAGGATTACCCAGACGGCGAGGAAGAAAAGGAGGGCAGCCAGGGGACGCCGCAGTACAGGTAAGTGATTTTTAATTTACTTTTAATTAATGTCGAATTTCTTGTCAATAGGGTGGGTGGAGGAGGGGGCTGGCCAACTCCGCTCCACTGCGGAGTGTGCGGAGATTTGCCTTCTCCGCGGGCTTATAAAATGTGTGTTTCCCGCAAATGTAATAAACTCCCGGAAAAACAATATCTACTCCATTTAAGTATAACCCCTAAATTTCTCTGAATGGTCACATTCACTAGTCCCTATGAAATTTGTGTCAGTTGATGCATAATTCCCCTTTAAGTTGCCAATCTAAAGTTAATGCTGCCATGTTTCCCACTGATCTGTGTTCACTTTCATCTTTAGCCCATTGTGGCACTTTTTAAAGGTTTGTTGCTTTAGCCAGTAAGTTTCTATTTCTATCTTCTACTGAATCTATCAATTACTTTTTTACATCTGTTAAGGAACAGGTTAAGTTGTGTTGATGTGCATAAGCAGTGTCCAGTGTCAAGGTGGGTTTAAAGAAATGTCCCACTATCTCAGTGTTCTTAGCATCAGGCTTTCTATTCCAGTGACTCAGCACAGCAACTTCTGAAAAGACCAAGTTGTGATTCGAGTAATAATATCGGATATTACCCTTTCCATAAAATAAGCTCACGAACAAGCTACAGGTAACTCCTTAGCCCTCCACGACCTAGGACCTGCCTACCTCAACCATCGACTGAACTTCCACCTACCCTCTAGACACCTATGCTCCTCTTCACTCGCCCTCGCACCCCCGTATCTGCCGCACCTGCTGCAGCAGCTACTCCTTCTCCTACATCTCAGTCAAGACCTGGAACAACCTCCCCCTCCAGCTCCATACGGCCCCCTCGCTGGCAGACTTCAGAAAGAGACCCAAGACCTAGCTCTTCAACGGAGACACAGTGCCTAGATACCCCTAGGGGTGACAGAGTTGCGCTTTACAAATGCTGATTGATTGATATATCAAGGGGTGATGGTGGTGCATTATCCCCTCAGCAACTGATGCAGGCAATTGCATACACATGCAACAATCCCTAGCATCCATAGTATCAACAAATTCATAAAGCAACTTTGAATAAACATTAAATGAATAATCTCCACTAGAAGCATCTACATGTAACTCTTTCTCATCTATTGCAGGTAAACTATTGTCAGTAGGATGTGGTGTTTCAGGGACGCGTGTAGACTTAGGCTTTTCTATTTGTAAATGATGGGGTAAATTCAAAATTATAAGTAAAGCAACTAATACTATTGTCACAACAGCAAATACTCTTGCACATATGCGTTTATGTCTAATAGTGTTTTCATTAGTCTCCATAAGTTCTTTAGTGACAGACCGTTTAACTAGAAGATTGCAGCACAGTCCTTCAATTAGTTTCCACTTGCGCAAACAGCAAGCAAAGTTCAAATGTCTTTTCAATAAGATATGTACAATGATCTTCATGAGACTTCCTTAGCTCTACCCCAGATTCTTCTAAGGGACAACCTTAGGATCCTTCATCAACTCAGGTCTTGGTACTCTTTTTTGTAGTTTGGACAAAGCTATAAAGTGCAGTCTTCAACAAATGTGCAATTCAAACTCATTAATGATCATTTACCGAATAAATTGACTCAGTCTGCTTAGTGGCAATGCAATTTCTAACTTAGTTCAGCCACAAAGTTCAGTTCAAGGAGGCTCAATTGAATGCAAATTGTTATAGCAAAAGGTGAAAAATGCTTTCTCCCAGTCATTGACAGCAAGGGAAGTCCATTCAAGTAAAGAGTACCTCCGACAGGGCACTCTAACTCTCTTTGATCTCCTTAATGTTGGCCCTTCTTCATCCCTGTCACTCAGGCCAAATCCTTCAGTATCTTCTGAGATAGTGCATGGTATTTGTACTTCAGACAGACAGAGTCTCTTCTCTCTCATCTCCTTGGCCACCGGTCTCTGGGTACAACTCACACTGCTACTACACTAGGCCCTTCACCAGGGTCTGAATCTGGCACAGTCAACACTATCAGACCCTAGACCCTCCTGTACCAACTTCAACTGTTGACTCTCTCTCAGATCCCCCTCAGACCAAACAAGTGCTGTCCCAGCAGCTTGCTGATCCCTAACAGATTGACTAACCTGCTTCCTCTATCTCACTGTAACCACGGTACATCAGGAACTGGTGCTGTTATATCATCAAGAGGATACGGGACTCTGCGAGTGTGGGCAGCATGTACCCAATTAGGGAGACCTCCGCACTTCACAGCTGTCATGATGACCAGAATCACCTGGTAGAGACCACACCACCGAGGTTCCAAGCATGACTGACAACTTGTAATGCTGCACATAACATCTCCAGGACCTCATTGTTAAAATTAGTTCCTTGGTCTCACTCCAAAGAAGTTGGGAAACAAAAATGTGGTATTAACTCCCTTAACAACAACTTGGCTACTGTGAGACAATCATTTCTACTTGTCGGGTAAACTTCAACCCACTGTGAAAAGAGGTACACAATCACTAGGACATATCTCAATCCATTGCAAATGGACATCTCAATGAAGTCTAATTGCATTCCTTAGAAGGGACCTCCTGATCGCCCTATGTGACTCGTTGTTACTGCTGTTCTTCTGCCTACATTCTGCTGTTGGAACGCAACACATCTGTGACACAAACTTTCACTCATCAATCTGAATTTGGGGTTAAACCATGTGTGCCTGAAGAGGTGCGCCATGGTGTCTCTACCTACATGTGCGGGCCATGATAATGTCTCACCATGGGAGGTAACAAGCTATCTGACAACACAGGTCCTCCATCTCTTGAAACCCAAATGTCATCCTTAGCTCGTTTGACACAACCTGCTCTGACCCAACCTTGTTGTTCTGCTTCAGGCACTTCTTCCTGCAACCTATTAACTTCTTCCCCGGTATAAACTGTGGACTACAACAGATTGCAATTTGTGACATCCGAAATATCATTGACATACTGCCCATTAAAGGTGCGTGAATTCAATGACGCATACCTTGCCGCTTCATCAGCATATTTATCACCCACTGTCACATAATCAGTGACTTGTCTATGAGCGGCACATTTTTCCACAGCAATTTGGACAGGCAGTGCAGAGCCTGTAGCAAGATTTCTCACACTTTCACCATTGCAGATAGGTGACCCAGAAGAGGTCATGATTCCGCGTTGGGACCATAACTGTCCAAAGTCATGAACTATATCAAAGCCATACTGACTTTCGGTGAAAATTGTCACCTTCAGCTGGTCGGAAACACAGCATACCCTAGTAAGAACATTCAATTCTGCCACTTGTGCTGAAAAGACTCCTTGAAGCCAGGAAGCTTCTACCACACCTGAGACAGTACAGATAGCATAAACAACTCTCAACTTTCCCTCATGGTCGCGTCAACAAGGGCCATAAACAAACCGCACATAATCTGATTCAGGTAGTGGCACATCTTGTTTGTCAAGTCTCGGCTTGGTGCATAGCTCAGTAACATCAGGGCAGTCATGCTGCATTTCACCTTCAACCATTTTGTTTTTAGTAAGGGGTGATAGGGTAGCAGAGTTTAGTACAGTACAGCTCCTAAGGATACATTTTTGCCACCAAGTAGGACTTGTTCATTCTTGGTAAGCCGACTATTGGTAAGGTGCTGTGCCAGAGCATGGGTGAGCAGCAGCTCAACTGAGTAAGGTACGAAGACTGTCAAATGGTAACCAATAACAATGCTCACACACTGCTCGATGCTAAAGCTTGTAGAGGCAACACCTTTAAGACATCCAGGCAAAGCAGCAGCTATGGGGTCAAGTGTGGCAGCAAAGTAGGCCACAGGTCTGCAAGCATTGACGAGCATCTGAATTAGCACTGAAAGAGTGCAGCCCTCACTCTCACTGCAAAACAAACCAAACATTTATTATAATCAGGCATTCCCAGTACTGGGGCGCCGCAGATACATTCTCTCAGCTCTGAGAAGGCACGCATGCACCTGTTATCTCATGGTACCGGATCTGGCATGTCTTTGTGTGCCAGCCTCTGTAAAGACTTGGCCATCAGGGAAAAGTTGGGGATCCACTATTAACAGCAGCCCACCGTTCCCAAAAACATCCTAACTTCTTTCTAGGTGGTTGACGGATTAATTCTCAGAATTGTCAAGACACCTTCCTTGCTCCTTTCTCAATGTGATGCCCTAGATACAGGACTTCTTTCTTACAGAACTGCAATGTAGTTGGGGACACTTTAGGGCATATTTACAAGGAAATTACGGAGCAAGGAGCTGGGGCACATTTTGCAGAGCCACGCTCTGCCATTTCCAAAATGCAGGGATGCGCTATTTTACAGCAATACAGCGCACCCCTGTATTTTCTCTAGCGCTGGTGCTAAAAATAGCTGCCTAGCGCCAACGCAGGCACCCTTGAGTCATAGTGCAAGGGTGCTTGCATTGCAGGGAATGATTGTTTATGTGCAGGAAGGTGTCCCTTCCTGCACATAAACAATCAATAATGGCTATTTGTTACTTTTACGTGTGCTGCATTCTGCAGCACACATAGAAGTAGCAAATCACCATTATTTAATGATTGTTTATGTGCAGGAAGGGACATCTTCCTGCACATAAACTATCATTAATGGCATTTTGCTCTTTCTATGTGTGCTGCAGAATGTAGCACACATAGAAAATGCAAAAATAGGAGAAATAAAAGTATTTCTCCTCGTTGCGCCATTCTAATGCCTGCTATTGCATTGCGTTAGTGTTTGGCACTGCCTCAGATTTACACCTCCTTGTAAATCTGGGGCAGCAACAAAAATCAATATGTGTTGTGGTGGAATTCCCAAAGCAACACCCATTGCACGCCCCTTTAGCGCAGATACCTACGTGAAAGGGTACCATATTTAGAAAGTGGCGTTAAGCCACTAAGAGAGGCTTAAAACGACTTTGTAAATATGGTGCAGGGCATTGCGCCACCGGAACATAAAAAAGTGACGTTCCGGTAGCGCAATCCCTTTGTAAATATGCCCCCTTATGTCCATTCTCAGCTAAGTTGCTCAGCAATGTAATAGTCTCATGTTTGCAAGCCTCCTGCATATTTAGGACTGAGTGATAGGGCATCACTAAGGATTCTAGATTCTTTTTGAGTATCTGATTAAAGATTAAGGGTCTCTCCGTATACCCTTGTGGGACTTGGCACCACGGCAAGATATGGCTGCCAAAACGTAAAGCAAAGAGAAACTGACTATCCTCATGCAATGGTGTAGAAAAGAAGGCTTGACACAAATTGATGACAGAGAACCACTCAGCCTCGCATGTAACCTGGAGCAAAATCACAGCTGGATTTGGTACCACAGGACAACAAGGAATGACGATTGAATTTACCTTTCAGAGGACTTGGACATTGTGGTACTTGCCATTTGGTTTCTGCAAACCCATCATGTGTGAGTTACATGGACTCCCCATAATGTCCTTCAGAGTGCCTGGCTCAATCATTGAGCCAATCACAGGAGTAATCCTAGCAATGGTTGCAGGGGTCAGATTGTATTGCGGGATTCTTGGGTACTCAGCACTTGGCTTCATAGTAATGTGGACTGGTTCAACACCTTTGATAAGTCTGATGTCGTTACCTGAAAAGTCCCAGACACCAGGTAGCACTTTCTGTCTCAAATCTGGGGGCAAATCATCTTTTGTCAACATGGGGTACATTTCGATTTCTGATCTCTGTCTGAGCAGTTTAAAGATCGTCCTCATCATGGGTCTGGAATTCAGTTCCACGTGGGGTACAGTGGATGTAACAATTCAGCTTGCACAGTAGGTCTCGTCCAAGCAAATTAACAGGACTTGAATTACACACAACAATTCTGTTATGATCCTCAAAAGACCCTATCTTGACAGTTACATCTTCTGAAACTGGGCTAGTCATTTGTTTGTTTGTTACTCCTACAACTTGAATTGCTTGTCCCGAGAGGGGTAGGTTGGGAACCTCTGCTGTTCTTACAGTAGAGCAGGCACCAGTGTCAATGACAAATGAGACAAGATTCTCATTTACCTCACCATCCCCATATGGATCACTCTGGTCTACCTCTGAGGTTGCACCAAGCATTCAATCCTCCTCCCCTCTCAGGCCCCATCATTGCGACAGATCTGAACTGAAATCATCTGCTTGGATCATGGAGTATTGATGGGACATACTGTTAGACCCGGGGTCTCTAGTTGGCAGTGGTTTGCACCCTGTCCAAGTAGGGACCCTCGCTCTGGTCAGAGTAAGTAAGATACACTATAAGAATAACCCATGCTCACCCCCTTGGTAGCTTGGCAAGAGCAGTCAGGCTTATCCCCAGTAGGAATGAGTAAAGTATATGTACACGTGCACACAGTAACACAGTGAAAACACCACAAAAGTACTCCACCCCAATTTAGAAAAACAGCCAATATTTATCCGAGTAAACAAGAACAAAACAACAAAAAATTCAACATAAACAAATCAAGATATGTTATTTCAATATTAAGCAAAGTCCTAGTTCTTAGGAAAACAATAGCTTCGACTGGGGCTATCAGGTCGCGCCTGACCAGGACAAATCCATAAGTTTAGTCTGACTACAAGGTACTGTGGGACGGATACAGGAGTCTGGCAGTCCCCAGCACAGTACCTTGGATATGTCAAAACTTAACAATGATGTGAGGCGCAGGGGAGGTGAGGTGTCACTGTAGCAAGTTCTTGGAGGCAGTGCCGGGTTGTTAAGCCGCTAACACCTGGGGACAATGTGAAACGCAGGGGAGGTGATGCATCAGTTGCAGGTGCGACACCTCAGTTCCTTACTGCTGTGCGGTATCGATGATGAAGTAGGCGGGCAAGCCACGAGGCCTCGGTTTCGTGGTGTCGAGGTCGAATCCCTGAGACTCAGCTGCGTTGTTGGAGCGGTGCGTCACAGACGTCAGTGGCATGGTACTCGGGACTCTCACAGTGGTAACTCTTGGGGGGCGCTGCCGCATCACCAGGGTCTGCTTTGTAAGTCGCAGTCGTTGTGTTGAGCGGGGACCAAGGCTTCGGTGCAGGCAGCGGCACAGCTGCAGAATTACAGACAGGCGTCGGTTCTGAAGTCGCTCGACATTGGTTTCTTCTTATAGCACAGCACCTTATTTCCAAGGGCCCAGGAGCTGGAATAGGCACCACTTGGCAAGTAGGGCTCTCAGCAGATGAGCCCAGGTACTATAAGTGAAGTCTTTGATGACCCTGAGACTTCCAACAGGAGGCAAGATCAAATCAAGCCCTTGGAGAAACTTTAGAAAGCAGGATGTAGAGAGCAAAGTCCAGTCCTCTCAGTCCCAGGACAGGAGCAGCAGGCAGCATGCCAACACAGCAAAGCAAACAGCAAAATGGCTGTCCCTCCTGACAGCACAACAGTGCTTCTTACTGACAGAATGTCCTCAGTCCAGAAGTGTTCCGAGTATATGGTGTCAGAGATCCAGTACTTATACCCATTCTAACCTTTGAAGTAGGGTGACTTCAAAGGAAGTTCGTTGTGGTGCCCAAGACCCTTGCTCCCTATGGGGCAGATTTACAAGAAACTAACGCATCTGTAGAGATGCGTCAGTTTCCCTGTACCAGCCTGCGATACCCTTGCACCACCATGGATACGCTGTATTTACAATACGGGGCACCATGGCGCAAGGATTGACAGATGCATCAGAAATTCTGACGCATCTGTTGACCCAAAAGTCATGCATTGCTGGAGTCGTGTCGCAAGCACGACGCAACTCCAGCAATGCATGTTGAGGCCTATACTTATTGTACTGCGTCACTCCTTACGCCTGCTTCAAGCAGGCGTAAGGCTTTGACGCAGTGGCGTCCTAGAAGTGGCGCAGTGAAATCTTGTAGATTTCACTGCGTCACTTTTACGAGGCTTTCCTGCGTGGGAACGCCCACCCTGCATACATTGGGGCAGATTTACAAGCCCCTTGCGACACTTTTGCCCCGCCGTTTCATCACTTTTGTGACGGAGCGGCGGCGTAAACAATGTGGCCAATTTACAACGTGACGCATCTAGGGAGATGCGTCACGTTGTAAAGCCCTCAGTCACTTTATACCTGCGTCAGGTATAATGTATGCAGGGTAGGCGTTCCCACGCAGGAAAGCTTTGTAAAAGTGAAGCAGTGAAATCTACAAGATTTCACTGCGCCACTTCTAGGACGCCACTGTGTCAAAACCTTAGACCTGCTTGAAGCAGGCGTAAGAATTGACGCAGTATAATAAGTATAGGCCTCAACATGTATTGCTGGAGTTGCATCGTGCTTGCAACACAACTCTAGCAATGTGTGACTTTTGGACCAACAGATGCATCACAATTTCTGACGCATCTGTCAATCCTTGCACCAGCATCCATGGTGGCGCAAGGTTATCGCAGGCTGGCTCTACAGATGCATCAGTTTCCTGTAAATCTGCCCCATTATACCTGACGCAGGTACAATGTCACGCAGGGCTTTACAATGTGACACATCTCTCTAGATGCGTCACGTTGTAAATTGGCCGCATTGTTTACGCCGCCGCTGCGTCACAAAAGTGACGCAACAGCAGCGCAAAAGTGTTGCAAGGGGCTTGTAAATCTGCCCCAAGGTGTGTAACTGTCTAGAGTGAATTCCCAAATGCCCAATTGTTATCCAACCTAGGAATGTAACCTAGGGACAGGCAGAGGCACAGAATAGGTAAGTAAGAAAATGGCGACTTTCTAAAGGTGGCATTTTCGGACCTGCAATCTAAAAACCACCTTCACCAAAAGATGTGTTTTTAAATTGTGAGTCCAGAGACACCAAACTCCAATTTTCTATCTATCCCTAATTGGAAGATATGCTGGTACGATGTTATCAGGTGGCTCCAATGCTAACCTATAGGAGAGACAGACCTTGCTGTAGTGAAAACTGAGTTTAGCAGTTTGTCACTACCAGGACACCAGGACATGTAATACTCACAAGTACATGTCCTACCACTTAGATACACTCCAACCTGTCCATGGGGTTACCAAAGGCCTAACGCAGGGGTGCCTTACATGGAATAAAAGGGAAGGTTGGGGCCTGGCAAGTGGGTGCACTTGGCAGGTCGAAATGGCAGTTTAAAGCTGCACACACAGGCACTGCGATGGCAGGCCTGAGACAGGTTTGCGAGGCTACTCATGTGGGTGGAACAACCACTGCTGCAGGCCCACTAGTTGCATTTGAGGTACCGGCCCTGGGCACACATGATGCAGTGTACTAGGGACTTACTAGTAATTCAAATACACCAATCATGGCGGAACCAATTACCATCAGGTTTTAGACACGGAGCACTTGCACTTGAGCACTGGTCAGCAGTGGTCCAGAGCCCAGAGTCCTTATGACAGCAAAAACAAAAATCAGTATACAGTCAAAAACAGGAGATTAGAGGCAAAAAGACAGGGGACACCATAGCAAAAGATGCCAGGTCTAACACATACCCTGATTCACAAAGGGATTTGTGTTTATGTTGCGGACCCGATTTGCATTACATCTCTGGACATTTGCGTTCTGTTGTTGCATTGGGGCTTGTGGAACTTGTATCACCTGAGCTTGTGGCACAATGAGATTAGGGTTCTGAATTCTTTGTCTCTGTACTTGCTGTGTTTGATCCATATTATTTCTTTGCGAATGTACAAATCCACCATTCTGAATCTGATTTCCATTAACCATGTTACCTGCATTAAATCGGCATTCGCGCTTCCAATGTCCCAACCTGCTGCAAACATGGCAAGGGTTGTTTTTTTTCAAAGTCATCATATCAACACCTGTTCTTGGATCAATCTGGACACCTCGCCCTCTACCCTGTGGTTAAACCCCTTGCTGTTGAAACCCAGTAACACCTTGCATCATAGGAACACCCTGTTCATACACTCCCTGAATGGGTCCTGCATTCTCAACAAAGAACTGAATCTAACCTTGCTAAGCAACCTTCATTTGTTCTTTCATTATTTTCTCCTTCAATTTCTTGTGCTTTATCTCTAATTCATCGCCACAATACTTTGCATATCTAAATATTTCAGCAATGGGTTTACTCTGCCAAAAAAATCAAATGCTGATGAATCATGGAACCACCCTTAGGCTTCAATCCATATACGAATCTGTAAACAACAGGCCCCATGTCTTTTGCCTCAATAGTCTTGGTCCCACTGTACTGTTTAAATCCTGCAACAATCTTTCATAGTAAGCATGTATTGATTCCTTGGTTTCTTTTCTTGGGTCGTCCTGTCAATCTTGTCCCAATCAACCTCTTTAGGAGAGATTTTCGAAGTTCATAAAAGTAATCACCTGATTACACCTTTTTATTACCAGTGGTGATGGAGCATGTAATTGGGGATGTCTTATCGGCTCCACTTCAGGCCAATCCACAGAAACTTTGCATACAACCCACAGATCACCTGGAACCACAATTTCAAATAAAGTATCCAAATCCCAAATCTTTATTTAAAACTTTTAACATTTCCACAAACTGATCAACCTGCCTGTACCATTCCACTGGATTCTCTCTCAATTTTGGAAAATCATTTGTGAAAGATGCAAGATCTGATCTGCTCCATAGTATATGGACATACCCTCCACCAGGCACCTCTCTCATGGGAAGCATGTGCACATCGTGCACATCATCATCTTCCACTTATGTTACAGAAGGGGGCATATGTAGCCTAACTTTCTTTGGTTCCTTTTTCTTTGACCAATTACCTTCCCTTTTATCTAATTCACTCCACGTTTGAGCATAGGCAATGAATTCCTTAATCTGTAATTTCATTCCTGACGGACGCATGTTTGCGAGATCTCTGTCACAAAAGCTTAACCTGTAACTTCTTTGTAGGGGTTTGGATTTTTGTATATCAACTCTATGTCTCTGAGCCAATTCAGGCAACTTGTCATGAGCCTGTCCTGCACGTCTGGTAATGTCCTTGCACAGGAGAAATAGTTCATCGTCCTGGTATGCATTCAGTCGAGTTAAATCAAGAGTCCCAATTATCATGTCTTCTAATTCTACTTTCAATATGGCCACATCCATAACTCTTTCTCTCTCTAGGGCTCGAGCAATTTTCCCACTCGTTCCAGGATTTCCACTACTTATCAATGTCCCTGTACCTCTGAACCAATCGTCAAGCTCTCGGGCAGTAAGACCTGGTTGTTCTGCTGAGGTACTAAGGATTATCTCTCCGCTATAGGTACCACTACTTGCATTAGGTGGTGAGTTCAAAACAGACATGTCAGAAGTTGGCGTCCCCATAGGCATCTCGGCTCTAGGGGTACTGTAATTCATCATTGGTGGGACATTTGTGTTGGGCATAAAAAAAAGGTGAAGGGCTTCGAGGAAATCTCCTGCTCAAGCCGAATCCTGTCTGATTTAATGTAGGGTCTGCACTCGCAGCACATGGGGTATTTCCCTGTGTTGGTGTCATAGGAGTCAGAGGATCAGGTCTCATTGTCGAGCCCACCGAATTGCTAGCTGCAGCATTCATTCCTGTAGGAACAGCCAAAGGACAGGTGGTATTTCCTACTTCTCTAGACTTATACAAAGTAACTACATGATCATTTGTGACCGGAACAGTCAATGCATCTGAGGAAATTAGAGCATATGAAGTCAAAGGGGTTGTCATTGCTAAGTCTCTCCCATCGAATTTGAATTCATATTTACCAGTGCCTTAGGCGCATCAAGAGTCTCACTCCTAGGTACATTGCTCACTCCACCAGTCTGGGTATCATTGTATGGAGGTGGACGGTTTAACAATAATTCAGTTAGAAAATCGTCATTTATATTACTGTCACTGTCCTCAGCTGCATTCCCTGTGTCATCTGTCTCTTTATTCTTCTTCTTTTCCTTACATTTGCCTTTCCCTTCTTTCTCACTCATCAATGCAGGATCTAGTCTAGCTTCCTTCCAGGATTTCTGTTCTGTATCCCATCTAGCATCCGGACAAGTGTGTATGGCTTTCTTGACTCTCCCATGGAATCTGTCTCTCTGCCTAAGATGAGCTATATATTCCTAGGCATTAAGTGCTTCATACTCTGTCTAGGTCTAGGAGGCGGCTTCATTTCATCATACAGGGCCTCCTTAAATGCCCAATAATTCTCAAATGAATTGTTCCATAATAAGGAAATGTCAAAGAACCATCTTTCTCAGTGAGCTCATGCCATTGTGCGAGCCAGACAAATGTGTAGACCCATGTCTATCGCCATAATATGACCTGGCATACCTTTAGGTGGTGCCTCCTCTCCACTTCTAACAGGCACAGTTTCATCTCCCTTCACTATGCTTTGTATTGCTTTAAAAAAAAAAAAAACATTTATCAAACTATGCAATATTCACAAATGAGTTTTCGTTTGAACCAGGAAATGAATTTCCACCCACAATTCTCTGTTCGGTGGTCACAATCAATTCCAGCACGGCTCTCTATGACATATTCAACCAATCCCAGCGCGGCTCTACACCAACCAACCTATACCAGCACTGCACACTGTGACATCAATCTCACTCCTTGCAGCAGCTCACCCTCCTTTACAATTTCTCTTGAGCGCATTCTCTAAGCAATCAAAATAAAACAATGCAAGCAACTTCAACAACTAACTATGTCTGGTCCACTAAAGAAATTAAAGATTATTCATACACGCAAGAGGCAATTTGGAACAACACTTTCCGACCTATTCTAACATTCACTTCAAGTAAAACCTTGACCACCGGGATCTCACTCGGATTTATACAGTTACTCCCTGTGCACTGAGATCAACTATACCAACTACATCTCACAATCACACACAGTATTGATCTCAATAATGGTGTCGACGACATCTCACGACAAGCACCCCAACAATGCAGACAACTACACCCAGTGTCTTCTACACTGTAACTTGACTTTACGTCTTTTATCTATCCAGGGATCTTAAGCCACGACAGACCTGATAACCATTTCAACTTTTCTGCATTAAGCACCACATTCACACATCAATTTACATCATCTCTGCATGACACCACACAGCCACTTCAAAACACCGCAATCTAAGCATAAGCAACTGCAACGCTCAACCCTATTAATACTCACACTCCTCCGCTGCTATAAGTTGTTTCGATTTTCATCAGATATTTGACCGAACCCTGGGCTTTTGGGGTTTGGACTGACCTAGGCAATTTCTAGATAGGACATCTTAACTCCCTCGCGTCAGTGAATAAACCATCTGACGTGCTACTAGATTTGATACAGCGTTTTCTGTGCCCATCTGCTTACCACTGGTCCTCCAGTGGACCTTTTAGATGTGACTGAGGAGTGATGGGAGTTAGTCTTTGCGTTCAATCAAAATTCAATTAACAGTGCAACCCATTTGGCTACTCAATGAAGGCCAGGAATCGGTAGCGTGGGGGAAGAAGGTTTATTACAAATTCAAAATTAAATTCAAATACGCCGCTCTTAACATCATGCTATAAAGATACAGGATAACATCTGGAATTTCCAGTTGCCTGAAGAAATTGAGGCAGGCTAGTATTAAACAAACAAGAAGTTTTGTAAATGCAATACAGATAAGTAACATTAATATCTGATGTTCAGAAAATAGTCTAAGATTCTCTCGTCTATATATCATTAATCTAGGATTACAAAGTCCAGAGGATGGTTAGGAAAAAAAGCCTCAGAAATCAGGGAATTTCTGTGAAGGAAGTCAGATCAGAAAAAAGAAATCAAGTAAGGAAGTGTTAGAATCTCAGAAGCTTGGTCAAGTGTCTTCTATAGGTCAGGAATAAGTGCTAGCCTAAGCCACACTTAACAGACCCCCAGGATTTTGCGTCCTGGAATGACAAATTTTGCAGAAAAAAACACATTTTGCGATCCCAAACTGAAAAATTTGCAGTATTTTTTGTGACAGGCAAAACATGTGCTTGTCACAAAAATACTGCTTGGCCATTGCTGTGGACTCTGACAAGTCACTTTCTGTGACCTGGCAGAGTGCCCAGCAGTGGATAAGAGGGTGTCGGCTGCCAGAGAGTGCATATCTAAATTTGAAAACTCTGCTCTCTCTGGCGGCGGACAGCCACTATCACTAAGGTGGGAGCTCAGGGCAGCAGGGGGCAAATGGAGTGTCAGGCATATGGTAACTCGAGAATAGGAGTGCAATGGGGGTGAGGAGAGGGGAGCATGAGGGGAGGGGTGTTACTCACAGGGTGGGAGAGGTGGCACAGGTGGACATTTTAGAGGAGAGGATGTGGCGTTAGGGGCAAAGCTACAGATTTGCAACTTGGGAACCAGGTTTGAGTTCCGGTGTCGGCTCAACATCCTGTAATTCTGGCCAAACCTCACCAGCTCTGAAAAACGACTTATTTAATGTAACTGGAGCTTATGTAAAGTGATCCAAGCTATAGAGTGCAACAAAAACAACAACAGGTAATGCCTATGTGGCAACAGGTCCCAGGAAACAAAGGGGGGTGCCTGTCAGCACAGGAGGAGGGCCCTGTGCATTTTAAAGGCTGCCGACAGAGGTACTTAACACCTCTACCGCCTACTAACTTGTTGCTCACCCTCATTTTATTGGCTCAGCACAGAGCAGAGACAACAAAAGGAGGATCAGCCTCAATGTATTTAGAGTTTCAACTTATTTGGGCACTTTTGTAAAAATCAGCAGATTTTTACAAAAGTGCAGATTTTTAGATTTTTTTTTTGCTAATTGCGAAATCGCAATATCCTGGAGGGTCTGACTATGGCAAAATTCAAAAGGAGAAGCATTGAGGTCTAAACCTCTCATAGTCCATCCAGATAGTGGAGAATCAGGGAAGGTGTCTGCAAGGATTCTGCATGAGCGATCTGCATAAAGCAGCGGTTCCCAATTTGTGTGCCACAACACCCTGGTGTGTCGTCAAAACTAGCCAGGGGCGCACAAAGCAAGCACACAGTTTGGGAAGCACTGGCCAGCCCTATCCCAACAAAGGCCCTGGTGGATAACTTTCGGGCAGCTCAGGAACAGCTGATGCTCTCACTGTCCCGACTACCCGGGTACACTCCGTCCTAGCGGTGGCGCAGCACGCCGCAATCGCCACTCTCATGGAGCATGCACCGTGCTCCATGTCCTTGCCAGTGTAGAGGGGGCACGGGCAGCACTCGCACCGCCCTTGATGCCACAGCACGTCCTTGCAGATGCAGGTTATTGTAAGTGCAGCAGTTCTGTCCGTGTGCACACAAGTGACACTCAGAGGTGGTAGCATACGGGTGCTAGTGCTGCTACACTAAAGGGCATGGAGGGGTGCCATAGGCGCTCGTGACTTAATGTACAAGCCAGATGGCTCTCTGCGGCAGAGTGCACTTTGGCATGGAGCTCTGGAGTCTCCTAGCTACCTCTGGTCCAGACGCTGGCTCACTCAGAGGCAGCACAGGCAGAGCCCTCCAGTGAATTGCTGGGGAACCTTTCACTTGACAAAAAGTGGGGTGTGCTGCCAGTAAGTGCCAACAAGAGTGACCTCTTTTAATGAGGTGGAACCTGCCGCCCTCCACAGGTCGCTCTGCAGCGGTCGGTTAGCCACCCTCTAGCTGTGGTGCCGGACCAGGCTAACCTGCTGGAAACCGGTCCTCCAGTGAAGACCCCGCAGTGGGCGAGTCCCTCCTGCCTGTAATATTGGTGTCCTGCAACGCTAGTCTTTAAAGCAATTGTTTTTAGTCTGCTCCATGATGCCACGAGAGAGACCGGTAGAAATGTCTCCATGCTCGGCATTTTAACTCGAATATGCATGCCCGACTTACTCCAAAATAGGGACATGCATGTTTTTTTAATAAGAACAGTGTCTGGATGCTAAGACAGATGGCCAAAAACTGCCACTGTCCTGTGCATACATCACATCAATAAGCATGGCTCCTGCTTGTCTTATCGCTATAGAGAGCGGAGACTGCCTGTACATCGAAAGGCCAGGCTATGACAGTCAAGAGGCCGATGCACGGGGAGAGGATGTCTGTGTTGCAGAGATTGTGTTTTCATTGCTCCACAAGGAGCCTGTGCATTGTACACTCCATGTCAATTTGCGTTTGAATTGGCAGGCGTGAAGCAGTCTGTGGCAGCTGCAGGTGCTTGGCGGAATGGAACTGAAAAGGTGGAAGGAAGGAAGTTGGTGAGTGGATGCGTTTGATCTTAAAGTGAATTTTGTAAGTTTATAAAATAAGCGTGTCTTCTACGAAAAGTGATGCCAAGCTGTACCCCGGATTGGATCAGTCCATTAGGAAGATTCCTAGCGAAGCTCTGTCATTTGTGTCACACAGAGGAAGGATTTTTCCTTGAACCATTGTAAGTCCTCATTTAGTCAGTGCAGCCAGACGCATTCCTATTTTTGTTAATAGCAAATTCTCATGAATCTTGGCACAGTTCAGAAATCAATTCCCTCATCCCTTTAAGCCACTCCCCCACACATTGGCATAGTTAGTATGTGCTTGAAGGAACTAAACCCAAATTTTGTTTACATTATCATAAAACATAATTTTGTTTTGAACTCGCATCGTGGAAACTTTACTCATCTACTCGAAAGGTACTGATATCCAAAGATGGGTGTTAGGTTTGCTTATGCCTCTTTGATTATAATACCTTCACCAGCTTCATCCCAATTATTTTCAGAGAGAAAAATGGAAGTACTCCCGAGGCCCGGCTAACATCCTCCCACTTGCCAAAAAAAAAGTAACATAATGGGTAGCCGTGGCCAATGGCCAATAGGTTAAGGGAGCCGTGGGTCGAAAAGGTTTGGGCACCACTGACATAGAGTTTGTAGAAAAGGTGTTCGATAAAACAGTCCGGCAAGAATCAAGAAGGACTCTTTAAGGGGCTCAGGAAGGATCTGAAGTTAGTCCAGGGTAAACAGTATCCCTTGATCACACCATCATGGGTCCATTGTCCTCGTCAAATCCCCAAGTTGCAGACTCCAACTTTGATGGATTGTCCCACACTAGACATGGGAATGACATCTCTTTCTCAGGCACACGTAGATTGTAACAATTACTCAATGGGCCTGTTTCTCCATGTACCTTTGTCAAGGTCTTCTTCTTAGGGTCTTTCCCCTATCTCTAGTACAGTAATGTACCTATTCTAAACTAACAATTTTGTGAATACCTGCAAGAAATGTCGTGTTCATAGACAATGAAAAAGAGTATTTTATGAAATGCAGGTCTACATTGTTAGGACAAGTTAAACATTAATTTGATGGTGCGCATTTAATATGCGGGTGCGCATTTAAAAATAAATGAATATAAGTTTCTAATACATGCTATTCACACTATAGGCACGATTATGATGTCGGTCAGAGTTGCCTCTGACCGACATCATCATGGAATCGGGACCGACCGACCGCTTAATTAAGATGCGGCCTCACATGGTGTGGTCGCATACTCCCATGTTCCTATGGGAGCTTGTGCTACGGCCGTAAACCGGCCGCAGCATAAGCTCCCATAGGGAAATGGGAGATTGTGTTCATCCTTGCACCGCGTGGTAGGCACCTCAAGGTGCCTGCCACACAGTGCAGGAATTAACAGGGGGGCACTGTAGATGCCCCCTCGGCCCCCAACCGGAGGCCACAAAGAGAAGGGGGGCCTGCTAAGGGCCCCCAAACTCGCTTTACGACAGGCTCCTCTACACGTCCATTCTTCAGGTACTTTACTTGCCTTTGTTTTTTTTTTTCAACGTGAGTTCCTGTGACACCTGTCCTCAAGTTTTGGCTCGCCCTTCCATTTCCGGTAACATCTTCAAGGTGAGCCATTTCCTCTAGTTTCTTCTGTGACATGCTCACATTGGGTGAATTCAAGCATATTCATGGCGTGCACCTCAGTGACACGCACACTTTAATGCGTTTTTGCACTTCAGTGACACGCACACTTTTTATGCTTCAGCACAGTGGGTGAATCCAAGCATTTTCATGGCGTGCACTTCAGTGACACGCACACTTTAATGTGTTTTTCACTTGACTTCATCTGTAACACGCTCACATTGTGAGAACCTAAGCATAATCATGGCGTGCACTTCAGTGACACGCACACTTTAATTTTTACCCTTTTCTTTTTCTGGTGTGTTACTTCCGTGACACACTCACATTTCTGCTTTGAATTTCTTCCTGCATTTCACAAATTGTGAATATTTGTATAAGACTCACTTTTCATTAAGTCATTTCGAACTACTTCATAGTGTTTACTGTTTTCAAATCTCTTAAGTGTAAATTCCACATTATAGTGCCTTTTCCTGGTTACTTTTGTGCCTCTTCTGTGACTCACACTCTCTTAAAAGAGCTTCCCTCCTGTGTCATTCACTTCTAGGTTACAAGTATGCAGAATGTTACTGCTCCCCCCTTTTTTTTGATGTCACCTGGGGAACCTGGGATTAAATGGCAAAAGTGGAAAAAAGTTTTTGAACGCTATGCCAAGGTTTGTGGGGTAAGCCTAAGTGCCGAGCGCAGAACTTCTCTTCTTTTGCATTGCCTCGGGTCGGAAGGGCACGATGTCTTCGATCATCTTCCTGATCTATCTGATGCAGAAAGTAGAGACTTAAATGAATTTGAGATTTGTATCTCAAAACTGGACAAGCACTATTTACCAAAAGTAAGTACCATACTTGAAAGATACCAATTCGTTAAGAGGTTACAAAACGATGGTGAGTCTGTTGAGATGTATGTTACGCAACTTAGGAAACTTGCTTCTTCTTGTAAATTTGGTGACTTACTTGATGAGAGAATCAGGGATCAGTTCATGGTGGGTTGCAACATTGAAAGGGTTCGTGAGGAACTCTGGCTAAGAGACGAACCTTCCTTAGATGAGGTCTTACAAGTTGCCAAAAGGATTGAACACTCACTGAAATGCGTTGATATGTTAAAAATGGACAAGCAGGTTTCTGTCCAAGTTGTCGGTGATGGGGCCAAGTTTGCATTGAAAAGTGATAACTCTGTCAAATCTAAAAACAAGGTGTTCATTCCTAAGTGTTTCAGGTGTGACAAAGTTGGGCATTTCGCAAATGATAAGAAATGTCCTGCTTTAAAGGTGGTATGTTCCAAATGCAAGAAAAAGGGACACTTTACTGTTGTTTGCAAAAGCAAGACTTCTCCTTCTAATGTTAGATCTATAGATTCTGATGTCCTAGAAGAAGACTTTGTATGTGGACAAGTTGTTGTCCAGGTTGATTCAGGGTTGCAAAAAAAGTCCTGTCCGGTGGACACAATTCAAGTGGAAGGTGAGCCTACAAAGGTTCTCTTTGACTCTGGGGCTAAAATCACCATTGTGTCAAGAACCTTCTATGAAACTAAACTTGCTTACAAGGTTTCACTGTGTAAACCTGACATACGCCCCTTAGCCTATGGGGGAAAACCTATACCTTTGTGTGGTTATTTTGTAGGCCTCATTGAATATGAGGGGCGTTTGGTTTCGGGAAAGGTTTATGTGTCTCAAAAAGGTGACAGCATTATTAGCTGGTTTCATCAGGGGGACTTGGGGGTCATGCTTGACCCAAGTAGTCCTACTCCCATTGTCCTTAAACAGATTGTTCAGGCTGTTCACGTGAATTCTGACGTTGGCGTGGAGACTTCTGTTAGAAGTAAATTTCCTCAAGTCTTTAGAGAGGGACTTGGTTGCCTCAAAGGTTTCAAATTGGACATTCCCCTATGTCCTGATTCTCAACCTTATAGTTGTAAGGTCAGAAGTGTACCCTTGGCTGTGAGGGAAGAGATGAAGAAGGAAATTGACAAACTTAAAGAAGGGAGAATCATTGAAGAAGTCACCAGTACTGATTGGCTTGCCCCTGTTGTAGCCGCACGCAAGGCCAATGGATCATTGCGCTTGTGTGTGGACTTGAGGCAGCTCAACAGATGTGTAGTGGTAGATAAATATCCCCTGCCTAATATTTCTGAATTACTAGCTTTGTTGGGGGGTGCCAAGGTCTTCAGCACCATTGATTTGGCATCTGCCTACCACCAGATCGAGCGGGCGGATTCCTCTAGGGACCTTACCTCTTTTATTACGCCGTTTGGCACATTTAGGTTTGTTAGGATGCCATTCGGTTTGGTGTCAGCGGCAGCTGTGTTTCAGCGTGTAATGGAGAATGTTCTCAAGGATTGTGAAGGCGTCTGCGTCTACCAAGACGACATCCTGGTCTTTGGTAAAGATCATCAGGAGCATGAGAGTCACCTAGATGCTGTACTGGGCAGTCTTGTGACGGCCAATCTCACTGTGAAGTTAGAGAAGTGTCGTTTTGGGACTCGTTCCATTCACTACTTAGGGCACACAATCTCAGGTGACGGTATTGCACCTAAATCTGATTTAGTAGAGACAATCTCTCGCATGCCTCCTCCATCTTGCAGAGAAGAACTTATGAAGTTCTTCGGAATGATCGAATATTACAACAAGTTTGTTGAAGGATTTGCTGAGCATTGCAGCAACATGAGGGGACTTTTGAAAAAAGGTATCGAATTCAGGTGGAGTGATGATTGCAATCGTGAATTTATTTCCCTCAAAGAGAAACTCAGTCTTGCTCCAAACTTAAAGAGTTATAATCCCTCCAAAACCTCTATTGTTACCACTGATGCCAGCCTTAAGGGGGTGGGGGGAGTTCTTCAACAGGAAGGTGAAAAGGGGTTGGACACCATCACTTTCATCTCTAGAGGGCTTAAAGACCCCGAGTCACGCTATTCCGTGATTGAGCGCAAAGCTCTTGCTGTATTTTGGGCAGTGAGAAAGCTTAGGAAGTTTCTTTGGGGAACTAAATTTTTGGTCAAAACAGATCATAAACCTTTGTGTGAGATCTTCACAAAAAAGGGATTGACCAGGTCTCGAGTAGGATAAGCAAATGGGTCATAGCTCTCCAGGAGTATGACTTTGAGGTCCGATACATTCCTGGTGCGGAGAACAGTGTTGCTGACACACTGTCGAGATTGGTTGTGGATGGGCCCCTTGATGAAGACAGTGATGACGATTGGTGTGAAGACGATTATAAGGTTTGTGAGGTTGGTGAAGGGATAATTGATGAATGTCAGTGGCGCCTAAAGTTATCTTTAGATCCTGTGTTGTCTGAGGTAATGAGTCTCATGTGTAATGGGTGGCACTCTAAAAAGCAAGCTTCACCGGAGGGCTCCAAGTTCTGGGGGGTGAAAGATGAATTGGCGGTTTGTGATGGGATGTTGGTACGAGGGACACGGTTGATACCTCCCCTTGAGATTCGCAAAGAGTTGGTGGATTTGGCCCATGAATCTCACTCTGGTATGTCTAAAACCAAGGAGAGACTCAGGTCCGCCTACTGGTGGCCTGGAATGGATATACTGGTGGAAAGGACTATAAGAGACTGCATGGTGTGTGCTACGAGTGAGAAATCCAAACTTTTAAGAGTACAACCGATGGTGATCAGGGAGCTTCCCCGTGGACCTTGGAAAGAAGTGGCCCTGGACATTGTGGGTCCTGTTTTTTCCAACAGTCAGCAAGTTTTTATTATGGTTCTTCTTGACTTATTTTCCAGGTGGCCGGAAATTCGCTTTACTTCTAGTATAGAGACTGTGCAGGTAATAACATTTTTGGAAAGTCTTATGGGTAGAGAAGGGTACCCAGAATCCATTCTTACGGACAATGGAGTCCAATTGGTCTCGAAAGAGATGGAAACCTTTTTGCAGAATAGGGGTATTAAACACAAAAAGTGCTCTCTGTACCACCCTGAGACGAATGGCATGGTGGAGAGATTTAATAGGGTCCTGAAGGAAACGATATCGTTGGCCAAAAACTCTGGGCATAACTGGAAGGAACAAGTCATTAAAAAGGTTGAGGATTATAGAGTAACCCCTCACAGTTCGACCGGTTTGTCACCTTTTGTTCTCTTTAAAGGAAGGGCTCCATGTACCCGTGTTGAACCCTCGTGGGTAAGGCGTCTTGAGGATTCTGCCTCTGGGTCTTCTCTCCAAAAGGGTGCTATTGACTGGAGGAAGAAGGAGGAAGCTAAATGTGTGGCTATGAAATTCCATTTCGATGCCAGAAAAGCCACAAAAGAAACAGTGGTCAAGGTTGGTGACCTGGTTGTTATCAGACTCCCGGGCTCTAAAAGTCAAGTTTTCTGAGCCTTTGAGCGTGGTCAAGGTATTCAAAAATGCTGTAAGAACTCAGGACCACAGAATGTGGAATTTAAGTAGGGTTGCTGTCTGCAATGCTTCTATGTTGGGTGATGCGTCTCTGCCTGGAAAAAAATTGACTACTGACAATTTTGTTTCTCCTCGTTTGTCTTCCAGGATTGTCAAGAAACCATCATACTTAAAAGACTATGGGGCCGATTCCGATCTCGGTTGGAGGCGCACCCAATACCATTCGGTCGGGAAAAAAGCCATGCGAATGCCTGTTTCCCGACCGATCCGTACAGCACACCGAACGAGTAAGTACGATGCGCACAACAGCACAGAATCCGGCCGAGCCGTACTCACCCAATCCAGGTCCTGTGCTCCGACCGAGGCGAATCCGGAAACGCAGAATCGAGTCGCACGGAAGGGAAAATGCAGCTCCGTCCGGCCGAACAAGTACGATGCGCTTCCCGTACGCGCCGAACCCGTCGCTACGCACGGCACGTCAAAGCATCCGGGAGAGGCGCACATAAGCTCCGATTCGCGCCACAACACAATCCACGGCTACGAGACGAACACGCCAGCGACGAGGACGACGCGAAGCGACGAGGCCGACGCGAAGCAACGAGAAGGACGAACGACACGAACCAACCATGAATCCCTTCGTCCCGATCATACCAATATTCTACATTTACTACCGGAACAGGCACGGACGCGTACGGCGCAGAAGGTAAGTCAGACACCAACCACAAAACACATACAACACGTACACGACACATCACACACACACACAGAGGGATGCAGAATATACTTACACCAGCAACAGCAGCACCATAGGGGCGGGATGCCCACCACCACTACCACCCTTAGCCATGGGGGCTGGATGCCTACCACTACTACCACCCTTACCCAGGGGGGCTGGATGCCTACCACTACTACCACCCTTAGCCAGGGGGGTGCCAGATGCCTACCACTACTACCACCCTCACCCAGGGGGGGCTGGATGCCTACCACTACTACCACCCTTACCCAGGGGGGGGCTGGATGCCTACCACTACTACCACCCTTAGCCAGGGGGTGCCAGATGCCTACCACTACTACCACCCTCACCCAGGGGGGCTGGATGCCTACCACTACTACCACCCACACCCAGGGGGCTGGATGCCTACCACTACTACCACCCTTAGCCAGGGGGTGCCAGATGCCTACCACTACTACCACCCTCACCCAGGGGGGCTGGATGCCTACCACTACTACCACCCACACCCAGGGGGGCTGGATGCCTACCACTACTACCACCCTTAGCCAGGGGGTGCCAGATGCCTACCACTACTACCACCCTCACCCAGGGGGCTGGATGCCTACCACTACTACCACCCTCACCCAGGGGGGCTGGATGCCTACCACTACTACCACCCTCACCCAGGGGGCTGGATGCCTACCACTACTACCACCCACACCCAGGGGGCTGGATGCCTACCACTACTACCACCCTTAGCCAGGGGGTGCCAGATGCCTACCACTACTACCACCCTCACCCAGGGGGCTGGATGCCTACCACTACTACCACCCACACACAGGGGGGCTGGATGCCTACCACTACTACCGCCCTTAGCCAGGGGGTGCCAGATGCCTACCACTACTACCACCCTCACCCAGGGGGCTGGATGCCTTCCACTACTACCACCCTCACCCAGGGGGCTGGATGCCTACCACTACTACCACCCTCACCCAGGGGGGCTGGATGCCTACCACTACTACCACCCTTAGCCAGGGTGGTGCCAGATGCCCACCACCACTACCACCCTTAGCCATGGGGGCTGGATGCCTACCACTACTACCACCCTTACCCAGGGGGCTGGATGCCTACCACTACTACCACCCTCACCCAGGGGGCTGGATGCCTACCACTACTACCACCCTTAGCCAGGGTGGTGCCAGATGCCCACCACCACTACCACCCTTAGCCATGGGGGCTGGATGCCTACCACTACTACCACCCTTACCCAGGGGGGCTGGATGCCTACCACTACTACCACCCTTAGCCAGGGGTGCCAGATGCCTACCACTACTACCACCCTCACCCAGGGGGGCTGGATGCCTACCACTACTACCACCCTTAGCCAGGGGGTGCCAGATGCCTACCACTACTACCACCCTTACCCAGGGGTGCCAGATGCCTACCACTACTACCACCCTCACCCAGGGGGGCTGGATGCCTACCACTACTACCACCCTCACCCAGGGGGGCTGGATGCCTACCACTACTACCACCCTTAGCCAGGGGGTGCCAGATGCCTACCACTACTACCACCCTTACCCAGGGGGGCTGGATGCCTACCACTACTACCACCCTCACCCAGGGGGCTGGATGCCTACCACTACTACCACCCTTAGCCAGGGGGGTGCCAGATGCCCACCACCACTACCACCCTTAGCCATGGGGGTGCCAGATGCCTACCACTACTACCACCCTCACCCAGGGGGGGCTGGATGCCCACCACCACTACCACCCTTAGCCATGGGGGCTGGATGCCTACCACTACTACCACCCTTACCCAGGGGGGGCTGGATGCCTACCACTACTACCACCCTTAGCCAGGGGGTGCCAGATGCCTACCACTACTACCACCCTCACCCAGGGGGCTGGATGCCTACCACTACTACCACCCTCACCCAGGGGGGCTGGATGCCTACCACTACTACCACCCTTAGCCAGGGGGTGCCAGATGCCTACCACTACTACCACCCTTACCCAGGGGTGCCAGATGCCTACCACTACTACCACCCTCACCCAGGGGGGCTGGATGCCTACCACTACTACCACCCTCACCCAGGGGGCTGGATGCCTACCCCTACTACCACCCTTTGCCAGGGGGTGCCAGATGCCTACCACTACTACCACCCTTACCCAGGGGGCTGGATGCCTACCACTACTACCACCCTATACCCAGGGGGGGCTGGATGCCTACCACTACTACCACCCTTAGCCAGGGTGGTGCCAGATGCCCACCACCACTACCACCCTTAGCCATGGGGGTGCCAGATGCCTACCACTACTACCACCCTCACCCAGGGGGGGCTGGATGCCTACCACTACTACCACCCACACCCAGGGGGGGGCTGGATGCCTACCACCACTACCACCCCCACTAATAGGATGGACAATGCATGACACAACCAGCACACCACAACCTAGGGAATGCAAGAAAAAGACATCCCCCCAACACCATGACAAGCATGTGTAGACTGTGTCAAATGCCTACAACACTGAACATGACTTTGAACATACAATGTGACCCCCTAGCACATGTGCCACACATATATGTGTGTGGCCCCCACAATGCAAGCAGGCCATGACCATTTTGGCAATGGGGTCTAAACCCCCATCATCACAGTGACCAAAAGGTAAGTGTGGGGTCCATAGCTGAAGCACATTCTGAACATTGTGGCAATGGGGTCTAACGCCCCATCACCACAGTGACCAAAATGTAAGTGTGGGGTCCATAGCCGAAGCACATATTGAACATTGTGGCAATGGAGTCTAACGCCCCATCACCACAGTGACCAAAATGTAAGTGTGGGGTCCATAGCTGAAGCACATATTGAACATTGTGGCAATGGGGTCTAACGCCCCATCACCACAGTGACCAAAAGGTAAGTGTGGGGTCCATAGCTGAAGCACATTTTGAACATTGTGGCAATGGGGTCCAAACCCCCATCTTCACAGTGACCAAAAGGTAAGTGTTGACAAAGAAAGAGCTGCAACTGCCAAACTGCATGGATGATTCCTGGTCACAGAACAAAAAACACATCAGTGGCAAAGTAGTGCATGTGTCCCATTGCAACATAAATTGGGGGAGCCAAATACTGCAGTGCAAATAAGACATACCTTTGGCCATGTGCAGACAAACAACACCCATGGGGGCTGACACTGTCAACATTCATCAATGACACAATGACAGAAGTGACCATCAGAATGCAGACCCACATATTTGCACAAATGGGCACACAAATGCAGATACCCTGTGGAGACTGTAGATGTGAGGTGAACAGATACCATACCATGGCAGCAATGGGACACACTAACCATGATCATTGTGCTGACCGATGACCTAGGAGTCCCAGGGACAGCAGGGGAAACCCACCAAACTACATACAGCCAATGGCACACCCAAGATATGCCAATGCAGTGGTGCAGATGCACAAACACAAACAGGCAGACCCACACTGCACATCAAACATAACAGGTGAGGGGGGGGGTGCCAGTGTCGCCAGGCAACCACACAACACATGAGGAGGCCTGAATACCAATTACACAGATGTGCATACAGTGCCACACAAAGGTAACTCATGGATCCAAATACCCTATGTGGGCATACAGGCATTGTCAGATGAGAGGGAGCACAAATCACACATGTCACACAAGCATGTAGGAACAGCAACTGACACAGCAAGACACAGAGACACCACAGCACTACCCCTAGGGTCCCCACAATGTGGTGACCCTGGGCTGCATTACAATCCCACTGTGATGACAAAGCTAAATGTCGTTCACACTGTGAACCACAGTCATGTGTCCTGAGCAACAAACTACCATCACACCTACACAAGCACAAATCAATCAGCACGGCCAGTAAGCCAAGGCCAACATGGAGGCAGGGGTCTAGCCGGGCAACAACTCTCATCTGCACACACTCAACACCACACACCTCGACCTCCAACAATGTGCAGCAGTGAAGCACACATGCACTGGTGACATTGCACATGCACCCATGACAATCCCAGGGTGGTGGGTGGGAACCAAGGTGCAGAAACACATCACACATGGCCACTCAACAAGACTCCTGAATGTCTGACACACTGCACACTACGCTGTACATGGACATGACGGCAATACCACACCAACCAATGGGATCCCAGCCACAGTCACACACCAATGAAGAAGCCAAGGTCACCCACAAAGAACACACATAGACAACAACCAACATTGCAGCCCGGACCCTGAGGAGTGCCAGCAGTCACACACACAACGTGTCACAATCACTGAAAGATAACACAAACTGGAAATCACATGACAGGGGCAAACAACAAGTGCCAAGGGGAAACCTGACTGTGACCCATCTGCGTCTGCACACAAACTCAGCCCTGACAGCAAACACACCTATGGGTGACACCCTGATGACCAGTAATGTGCCATGCACCCACATCACAGACAACCCAGGGAGAAGACTTTGGGGAACATAGGTCAACTCAGCAAGCATCACAAACAGGTACAACACTAGGGATCACAGCATGCACAGCTAAACGGAAGTGAACACACAGACATGCACATACAACACACACCTTGGGCGCAGGCAATGTCACAGGAGTACACACTGCCATGAGGGGACTCCACTCCTGTGTGAGGAAAGCTGTGCCATATGTTGCCTCAGTAGGGCCCCATCATGTCAGCTGAGCACTTGGTCACACAATCAACAATTAGGACCAAATGAGGGCTCCCGTCACATCAGCCTGGTCATGGAAGTGCCAACGAAATCATCAGCACAGATCCAACACACTTGTATAGCAATGTTGCACTGACAACACAGATGAGTCCTTCCCCATTGATGCCCAAACCTGCATGTCCAGTGGAGATGGCCACACGGTCAGGGAAGTAGACGAATTGAACAATGGCAGGCACAACAGATGTGCAGGGGTGGAAGCCACAGATGTGAAATAGCTAATGTAAGTAGGAAATCCCATTGCCAAATACTGAACACATGACACCCTCAGATGCTGCTATGGATGACATGGATACACCACAGGATAGGACACATTCCCCCTGGACCACATGGGTTCCTGCACAGTAACACTTCATTATCATGAGACCAAATATCACCATCACTGCAGCAAGGGCATGGTTAGCATCATCAACAACATGTACATCAGAAGCATAAGCACTAGAGAACAGAAAGTTGCTTTATTCAGCATATGTGTGTGATGAAAACAAAGTCCAGAAAAAACACAAAGGCCAATGGCCAGTCCATTGTCAAAGTCCAAACTGGGTGACAGTGGCAGATGTCACCCTACGCATGCCTGCACAAAACCAGGGACAATCCACTAGGAGGGGCAACCGGGGGCAGGCCAGGCACCGCAGGGACAGGATCAGGGCTCACCAGGAGGAAGCAGGGAAGGGGTGGTGGGTGCTGGAGAGCCATTGACAACTGCAGTGGAGGTGTCTGACATGGTGTGTGCCGGCACAACTGGGGGCATGACTCAGATGTAGTGGGTGCCGGCACGACTGCAGTGGACCCTGCAGATGGAGTGGACAGGTCCGCCACTGCAGTGCCCAAGTCAGACAGGGTGGTAGTGGACTCCACTGCAGTGCCTACCACCAGGGGAGGAGAATGGGGAACAGGCAAGGTGGGCTGGACAGAGGGGGAGGACACCCTCACCACATCAGTGGCACAGACAAGCGCAGCGGGGGTGTGGTGCCGGGAGAGCAAGTGGCAGGGGAGAAGGCCGGATCCTCTTGGGGATGGTATATCTGTGGGTGGGGGAACCTGGGGCAGGGTGTGGTGGGGGCACCTGTGGAGTGGGGGCCTGAGGGATGGAGGAAGGAGACCTGGTGCCTGAGCTGCAGGGCGGCGGCGGGGTCTTGCTCTTACGACTCCGGGGGACTTGCGGGTGGGGGCCTCAGTCTGTCTGCGCCTGGGGAGGGTCTCCGGGGGCGAGGGGCACTCTGCTCCGTGTGGGTGGGCTTCCTCTTCCCCCTGAATTCTGTATCAGCTGGATTGGAGGGAAGAGGCCGAGGTCACTGAGGAAGAGCCGCTGGGTCTTTGGGGTTGCAGGTGAGGCAAGGGAGGGTGTTTTGGAGGGAGAGGCAACTGAGGACTGCGCAGTGCTCGTGGATGCGTGTGTGTGTTCCAGGGCCCCATCCCCTGTGAGTCTGGTTTCAGTCCCCTGACTGTGCGTGCGTGTGCATTTTGTTTGTGGCGTGTGTGTCTGTGTGCTGGATGTGTGTGTGCTGGTGTGTGCCTGTGCCGGTGTGTGTGTGCTTGGGACGGGTAAGGTGCTGGGGAGTGTGGATGGAGCAGAGGCAGGAGGGGTGAGGGACTGTCTGAGGAGGGACACTGCTGCCGTCAGGGAGGAGTCCATGGACCTATTGCCCCTCTGTAGGTCAGACATGCCCGATGAAATGCCCTCCATGAACGACACCAGCTGAGTCAACAGAGCGGTGTGCGCATGGAGGACACTCAGCATGGCTGTCTGCCCTACATGGAGCTGGCGAAGGAGGTACACAGACTCCTCACTCAGGGCAGCAGGGGACACAGGGGCAGGGGTGCGGTGCCTGGCCCAAAGGAGACCCGCTCCCGAACATGGGAGCCTCCACGGACCTGGGGAATGGGAGCCGATGGGAGGGCGGTGGTGGTGCTGGTGGTGGCGGGGACAGCAACACTAGCTGGGGTGTGGTGGCTGCTGACACCCGCCTCCATAAGGGAGTCATCCTCCGAGTTGCTCTGGTCCTCAGCTGAGGTGGATGGTGCTGAGGACTCCTCGGTGTGACTCCCCTCGCCCTCCGTGCCTCTGGGTCCCTCCGACCACTCCTCGGCTGCTGACCCAGTCTGGCTCTCCGGCTCCTCCTGGGCCGTGGAGCTGTCCCCTTCCGTGGCCGTGGATGTATCTGCAAACAATGGGGAAACAGACAGACATCAGTCACCTGCACCAAACGCACACACCACTGTGAGCACAGCACATTACAGAGCAAGCCCTGGCATCATTAGTTGTACATTGCTAAAAGTGCCCTAACTGAACAGGAGAAGCCAATTGTCAGTCTGATGCCAACCATGGCACTCACATCCCACATGGCCTTGCACCCATCTGTCTGGTGTCTGTTGGATAGCAACACCCCAGTGTGGACACATGCACCAACTACACAGTAGTTGGACAGTGCAGAGGACACGGTGTTGCATGTGGACATGCACACATCACAACTCTTGCCACTGAGTCAGTACAGGTTTCCAGATGAAAGGGACGCCCAGAGTCAAATAGGATATGCATGTGATGCATACCAGCGACAGACACCATGATGCACCCATGTCCTGATAGCCATCGCCACAATGGTGTGCATGTAGCACATGTCACTCCCCTGCAGGATCACCAATAAGTAGACACATGCCATGGCGGAGGCACGACTGCTAAGTCATACATCACTGTCTCAGTGATGTATGACTTGGCAGCCAGACAACAACACTCTGCACTGTGTCACAATAGTAGGTCATGGGGAATGCAAGTCCTGGAGCTGCACAAGTGCACATGTACATCCCCCACACAACACATCATCTTAACCCTCATCTGTCCAGGTCATACCGATTGGACATATGGGAGACCTGTGACACTACCCTCTGAACCTGAGCCCCTCACAATCTGCTGTGAATGGGGAACAGCTGCCTGAACTTCACATTCGCATACCCCAGTCTGCACGGGCAGCTGATCAAACACCTATGTGACACACAAGTATCGTCTCCTATGGTCACATCTCCAGTGGCATGCTGAGCCTCTACCGAGAAACACCCCAGCAGTCCTGGCAACTAATCCACAGCACACTGACACAGAGGCAGACACCTGAGGGGTCAAATCACTGCGCACAATGTGTCAGCTGATACACGGGAGTGGGAGTACAGAGTGCATTGCATGGCCTGGAGTAGGCATGACTGTCCTGCCCCACATGAATGAGGGATGAGCCCTGGACAGTGGATAGCTGGCTATGTATGTGTGACACACGTAATCTGCACACTCCTGGGGCCCAAACATTGTTCCCACCCGCTGCATGGGCGTGTGCCACATACCCCAGGCACATGTGGTGGCTCAGCTCAGCAAGTGGACCGCATATCAAAGCAACACGCAGATTACATGTCCGAACACAGGCGTTGTGTAAACAATGGACCCACCCATGATGCCCACAACAGAGTTAGGGAAACAGATGCTGTCCCCCACCTTTAGTGAAGCAAACTGCAAGGACACAGTCCCAAGTGACACAATTCCCTGAATGTAAGGGCCACACCTGGGTATCAGATGAGGAGTGGGCAGTGCACAATAGAGGGACATGGCTCCTGGACAACATGACTGCTGTACTGTGGCAGTTGAACCAGGCCAGAGGAGGGCACAAAGCATGTAATGCAGAGTTCACAGTGCAGTCTTTGACTCACCCCCTCCTTGCTGCTGTCTGGCCTTCAGCTGCCCATCCAGGTCTGGAAACACCACCGCCAGGATCTGGAGCATGTGGGGGGTCAGGGTCCGTGTTCCGCCCCTCCTGCGAGGAGGCGACAGCTTCAGCTGGACCCGTGCAATCCTCCGGGTCCAGCCCCGAAGGTCCTGCCACCTCTTCTGGCAGTTGTGGATCCGGCACTTGTAGACCCCCACGGACCGGACAGCCCGGACGATGTCCTTCCAGATCTCCTGCTTCCTGTGAGGATGACAAAGTGAAAAGGCCATTACTACACATGCAACATATCCGTGCATGACACAGTTGTATATACATGTCTCATTCACAGGGGCACATGATGTACACAGGCAGTGCAACGCTGCCCATGGACAGTTTGCCAGACGTCACTACATGGTATCATTGCATGGGAAGTAAAACCTTGTTCAAATGCACTGTCACTGCACCATACCTGTCCAGTGCATGTCACTACACACTATGGGGGGTGACAACTACTCAGTGAGCCTGCTAGCCAGTGGCGTGCAGACTTTCAGCCTTGCTAGTCAGACAAAATGCACATTCAGAAAGGCAGTGCACAGAACACTCACCTGCTCCCCTGGTGTCCCATACAGCTTGCTGTACTGTGGAAGTAGGCTGTCCAGCAGGGCCTGGTTCTCCTCAAGGCTGAAGGCTGGGGCTCTCTCCACAGTACGTGCCATTGCAGGGTCCAGAGGGGCAGAGACAGCAGCAGTGCAGATGTCGTCCTGGAGCATGTAGTGCAGGCAAGTGAGCTCTCAGGGGAACAGCCAGCAATATATATGTGCTGGAGAGGCAGATACTGTCCCTTGTGTCCAAAGTGATAGGTCCAAGTCGTTTGCATCTTCTGAATCTGGCCAATCCATGGAATAGCAGCACCAATACACGCCCACGGCATCCTTCAAATCTTCAACTTCATGACATACATGATTTTGCAACATTGTTGTGGGTGACCAACTGAATTTCCAGCAACCGACTCGTTCGAATTTCGAAAACGCGTCCGTTGCCAGGCAAGGCCATTGTCAATGGGTGCGCACCGATCGGTCCATTGCGGTACAACGCGTACAGGGGCACAACGCGTACCCGCACACATTGAATGCAATGGGCCGGCCGGGGGCACCGATCGGTCCATTGCTGATCAACGCATACAGGGGTACAACGCGTACCCGCACACATTGAATGCAATGGGCCGGCCGGGGGCACCGATCGGTCCATTGCGGTACAACGCGTACAGGGGCACAACGCTTACCCGCACACATTGAATGCAATGGTCCGGCCGGGGGCACCGATCGGTCCATTGCGGTACAACGCATACAGGGGCACAACGCGTACCCGCACACATTGAATGCAATGGGCCGGCCGGGGCACCGATCGGTCCATTGCGGTACAACGCGTACAGGGGCACAATGCGTACCCGCACACATTGAATGCAATGGGCCGGCCGGGGCACCGATCGGTCCATTGCTGATCAACGCGTACAGGGTACAACGCGTACCCGCACACATTGAATGCAATGGGCCGGCCGGGGGCACCGATCGGTCCATTGCGGTACAACGCGTACAGGGGCACAACGCGTACCCGCACACATTGAAAGCAATGGGCCGGCCAGGGCACCGATCGGTCCATTGCTGATCAACGCGTACAGGGGTACAACGGGTACCCGCACACATTGAATGCAATGGGCCGGCCGGGGGCACCGATCGGTCCATTGCGGTACTAACGCTGCACAGGGCACAACGTGTACCCGCACACATTGAAAGCAATGGGCCGGCCGGGGGCACCGATCGGTCCATTGCGGTACAACGCGTACAGGGGCACAACGCGTACCCGCACACATTGAAAGCAATGGGCCGGCCGGGGGCACCGATCGGTCCATTGCGGTACAACGCATCCCTGTACAAGTGACTGGCATATGTCACCATGCCTGTCTCAGATGGACATATGCCAGCCACAGATAACTCCCAGGGAGTGAGGGGCACACCTACAACACGACAGCCTGTCCAAACTGTATGATAAGGCATGTAAGGCTGCATTTCCTATTGTGTGTATGTTGGTGTACATGTTGTCCTGTGGGTGTCACCTGGGGGCAGCCACCCCCAGGCTGTGCACGTGTTCATGGGGACAGGATCCTGGGTGTTACGTGTACATGACCACTGTGATGTGCAACTGTTCATATCTGTGCATGTGCCATGGTCACATTTCACGGTGGTGTATGTGTATGTCATGTCACATACCCCGTGAGTCCCATGTGGGATGGTATGTTTGAGCCAGGGTGTCCCAGTGGCACAATAGTGATGGTCCTCCACAGTCTGTGTGCATGTAGTGTTTACAATGTCTCTGATTTCATGTGCACAATGGGAGACAGTCTCCACATCCACGTTGTGTGTGCATGGACTTTGATGTTGTGCGTGTGTGTGTCACAGACGTCCATGTCTGTCCTGCAGTGGCAAGTGGGACCACTACCTGTGGGGGTCATAGTTGTTTTGCTGTGGTGTATACATGATACTCCATGTAATGCCAGTGTCCATGTGGCAATACAGGGTCCCTGGGAATGTACCTGTCGTTGAGCTGTGATGCCTGGGGCACATCTGTCCTCACATGTCACTGTGGGGGTGATTGTGACACGGCAGCAGGAGATGGGAACTGTGACACGGCCTCATGATATCCAATGGGCCAACCTGGGACTTACTGATGCCACTTGTTGAACCGTGATGACAGATGTTGGCCATGTATGTACCATACATGTCCTTACAGAACTGCACACTTCATGTAGTTGTGCCTCATAATGATGTATGTTGGGATATTGAGTGTGTTCAATGCCGCATATGTGGGCTGACTGATAATCTTGCTTACTTCTCCTCTGCACTGCAGGGCTCCTGCTGTCCATCGACCATTCCCAGACCTGGCAACGATGGTGGAACGGGACAGCATCCGACGGTACCGCTTCACCAGGCAGCTGATTGAGGATTTGGCAGTGCAGTTGGCCCCACATTTGCAGCCAGGCCGGCCGTATCCTACAGCGCTGACCCCCAAGGTGAAGGTGATGGCAGCCCTACACTTCTTTGCCACCGGTACCTTCCAACATACTGTGGCGACTGCTGGTGGGATGTCACAGACCATGTTGAGCCGTGTGCTCCGCGATGTTTTGGCGGCAATGTTGCTATTCCTGAACCGGTACATCTATTTCCCTAGACTGCGACGACTCACTGACGTGAAGAGTGACTTCTATGCCCTGGGGAGGATGCCGCATGTCATTGGCTCCATTGATGGGACACATGTGGCAAGCACTACCACTCGGTCAATGCACTGGTGGTGTGTCTTGCAGATATGACCATCACACACGTGTGTGCCCGTTTCCCTGGTTCAGCACACAATGCCTTTGTGATGAGGAGTAGTCGCATCCCCAGGATGATGGCACAGATGCAGAACCAGCGTGCCTGGCTTGTCGGTGTGTACTGACTTTGTGCCATTGTGTGTGATCTGATCTGTAGTATTCCGCCCACTTTTCCAAGTCAGCTAATGTGCACTTGTCTGTCCGTAGGTGACTCGGGATACCCCAACATGCCGTGGTTGCTGACACCCCTCAGGAACCCTGTGACACCAGCCCAGATGCGCTACAATGAGGCACATGGTCGGACCAGGAGAGTGATTGAGCGGACATTTGGTCTCCTGAAGAGCCGCTTCCGCTGCCTGGACAAGACCGGAGGGTCCCTCCCATATGCCCCTGCGAAAGTGTGCAAGATTATCATCGTCTGCTGCATGCTCCATAACCTGGCAGTGCGGAAGGAGTTGCCTCTCATCCAGGATGACAATGACCAACATCCGCCACCTGTGGAGGATCCTGGCCTGGACCACGATGCCAGTGATGATGATGATGATGATGAGGTGATGTCCGCACACAGCTCATCACCAACTTCTTTAGCTGAATGTGAGTATCCTGAGGTGTCATGTCAATGATGTGAGTTGGCATGATATGTGTAGGTGGTGCTCTGGTGCTGTTGGAGTGTGTCCATGGGCTACTTGACTGGATGTGTGTTGCGATGTGTGCTTACAGGTGGGCTGTACTCCCCAACAGTGTTGACATGCTAACTTGGTTCTGGGTGGGTATCTTGTAACATGTATTGTGCATGAGTTTTACTGTTCTGTCCTGTTCTCCATTGCTTTTGACTGTGTGTCATTTCTGTCCTTCACAGGGTACTTTCAGATTCGTTTGGTCAACTGTGTCCACCGACGACGTGATTGCACTTCCAGGGTGGTAGCTGTTGTGTCCCTACAGGTGATGTGCGCCACACCCATGGACTTCCTTCCTTCTACAGTTGTTGACTGTGTGCCCGCTGCCAGGTGGGATTACCTTGCATCTGTAGTGGTTACGACATGTTGCAACTGTGTAATAAACCTGTGCTTCACTTTGTGATGTGCGTTGTCTGTGGTCACACATTTGACTGCCATTTGCTTACTGCACCTGTGGGCTACTTGACTACAACTGGGAATGGGTGTGGTGTCTGTGCATTGCACCGTCTTCCCTGGCAACATCAGTGTAGGCAATGAGTCAGATGGCCTAGGTGTGTATGTGTTGTGTAGCCCTGGCGGTGTGTCTCCCTCATATGTCTCACGTTGCCTTTACTCACATGCCTGTGTTGTACTTGCTGTTGCAGTTCGCATACACAGTGTAATTTTGCAGTTCATCATCCCTATAACAGCACCCACGTTGGAATCACAACAGAGGCAAGTATGGTGTATTAGTGTGTTTATTGTGATACATTTGTGTGAATAGTGCATAGGATGGGTAGTGCTGTACATAAATCTTGCAATCAGAAGTTCCTAGGTGAATTGAAAGTCCTGGTAGACAAAATCCCCAGTATCGGGGCCACAGTTGTCTGAGACATTGGTCCAACTTGTACTCCCCATGCAATGTGTGGGAGTAGTGTTGCCGTCAACAGGGTGAACAGTCTGTGCACAAAGGTGAACATCCAGAACAGGTTCAGGCTTCCTGGGAGTTGCGCTTGGCCATCGGCCTCTCACTTGCCCCTCCTCGGACGACCCCTCTTCTTTGGGGGGCCCCTCAAGTACAGGCTGCTGCGGTGCAGGGGACTCTCCGCCAGAGTCATCCTCCCTCCCTGTGGCAGTTGCAGTTTGTTCAGCACCAGATGTTGTTGGCACACAGGGAGGTGTGGACTGGTTGCTGTTCATCTGGCGGAGGCATTGTAAAATGTCCCTGTGCACCGCTGTCATCTCATGCAGTGCATCCCACTTGGACTCCACGCGGGACATGTGTGAGTCCACGCGGGACATGTGTGACTCCACGTGGGACATGTGAGAGTCCAAACGGGCATGATGGGCAGCCTGCTGCTGTTTCATGTCTCTGAGGAGCCCCACTACCTGGCTGAGATCTCCGGTGCTGGACTGGTACGCATCAGCTATGCGTACCAGTTGTGGGTCATCATGCACACCGGCAACCTCTGCAAGCAGCGACCTCTGTCGCCCACCCCTCCCACCACCCCTGCTGACATGTGCAGTGCGTGCAGTGGCACGCACACATGACCCTGGTCCACCTTGGGGGTTGGTGGTGGTGGTGGTGTCCATGGCCCCAGGTTGGTCCAGGGTCCCTGTGCTGGTGTTGCTCCTTGTTCTGTCCATGTCAGCATGGATGGTATTTGTGGTGACAGTCGTTGGAGGGGTGGGTGCAGGGGGTGCAGCTGGTGGTCCTGCTGGTGCTGCATGTAGACTTGCACCGGATGTGCCAGGTTGGTCTTCTTCGTCCAAGGAGGGCAGAGGCTGTACGACACCAGTGAGCTCCGCATCCTCTTGAGCCTGGGACTGGGACTCCTCAGCGTCTGCTGCTGTGTCCCCATCATCACCTGTTTTTGGGAGACACACACAATGTATGTTATGTTTCTGCAGGCATCAATGGTTGACACACCTGACAGTTGTGACTGTGCCTCTGTGTGCGGGCCTGTACATTGCATTGTCCTAAGTCGTCACAGTCAGGGGTTGATATTGGTGTGGCACATTGTCCTGCATTATTTGGGCATTTCTATGTATTTGTTGGGGTGTGAACATGGTCTGCATTGGTTGTATTTGGTTGACAGCCGGCCCTCCTTCCCACCCAGCCAGTCAGTTATCCCACCATGGACTGTGCTTGCATTGCAGGGAGTGGAAGTTGTCTCTCAGGATGTCAGTCAGTGGTGTCCTGCTGTTTGTTGGTGCACAGTTGCCAGCAGGGCCTTGTGCTCCCCACAGCAGTAGCCAGTGTCAGCCATCTTGTGAGTCCTTCTCCACTCCCTGTGATGTGAGCATGGTTCAGGGTGGTGTTGATGGGACAGTTGTGGGGGTGAGCTATGTCTGTGACTGTGACTCCCATCATGCTATTGCCTCCACCCCACTTCCCAGCATTCCCATACTTACTTGCTTTTGTGGGGAGTTCAGTGTGTGTGGGTGTGAGGGCAATGGCAAGATGGCTGACAGTGGTGTCCTGCTGTTGGTTGGTGTGCAGTTCCCAGCATGCCCTTGTGCTCCCCACAGCAGTAGCCAGTGTCAGCCATCTTGTGTGTCCTTATCCACTCCCTGTGATGTGAGCAGGGTTCAGGGTGGTGTTGATGGGCCAGTTGTGAGGCTGAGCAATATCTGTTACTACCACTCCCATCATGCTATTGCCTCCACCCCCCTTCCCAGCATGCCCATGCTTCCTTCCTTTGACTCTGCTTCCCTGTGGGGTGGGCTGGCTGTGCTGACAGGATGGCTGGGAGTGTTGTCCTGGCAGTTGTTTGGCTAAAAGTCCCAAGAGTGTCCCTGTGCTTCACACAACATAACCCAGGGTGGTGGTTCTTTGTGGGATCTTGAGTTAGGATGGGAGGCATTGCATTCTACCAGGTGGGTTCTGTGGAGTTTGTGTTGAGGGGGTGTGAGGGGAGGTGCTTGTGACTATGGTCAGTGCTGCAAGTCCTCCTTCCCACCCAGCCAGCCAGATATCCCACCATGGTACGTGCTTGCATTGCAGGGAGTGGAAGTTGTCTCTCAGGATGTCAGTCAGTGGTGTCCTGCTGTTTGTTGGTGCACAGTTGCCAGCAGGGCCTTGTGCTCCCCACAGCAGTAGCCAGTGTCAGCCATCTTGTGAGTCCTTCTCCACTCCCTGTGATGTGAGCATGGTTCAGGGTGGTGTTGATGGGACAGTTGTGGGGGTGAGCTTTGTCTGTGACTGTGACTCCCATCATGCTATTGCCTCCACCCCACTTCCCAGCATTCCCATACTTACTTGCTTTTGTGGGGAGTTCAGTGTGTGTGGGTGTGAGGGCAATGGCAAGATGGCTGACAGTGGTGTCCTGTTGTTGGTTGGTGTGCAGTTCCCAGCATGCCCTTGTGCTCCCAAAAGCAGTAGCCAGTGTCAGCCATCTTGTGTGTCCTTATCCACTCCCTGTGATGTGAGCATGGTTCAGGGTGGTGTTGATGGGCCAGTTGTGAGGCTGAGCAATATCTGTGACTACCACTCCCATCATGCTATTGCCTCCACCCCCCTTCCCAGCATATGCCCATGCTTCCTTCCTTTTGACTCTGCTTCCCTGTGGGGTGGGCTGGCTGTGCTGACAGGATGGCTGGGAGTGTTGTCCTGGCAGTTGTTTGGCTAAAAGTCCCAAGAGTGTCCCTGTGCTTCACACAACATAACCCAGGGTGGTGGTTCTTTGTGGGATCTTGAGTTAGGATGGGAGGCATTGCATTCTACCAGGTGGGTTCTGTGGAGTTTGTGTTGAGGGGGTGTGAGGAGAGGTGCTTGTGACTATGGTCAGTGCTGCAAGTCCTCCTTCCCACCCAGCCAGCCAGATGTCCCACCATGGAACGTGCTTGCATTGCAGGGAGTGGAAGTTGTCTCTCAGGATGTCAGTCAGTGGTGTCCTGCTGTTTGTTGGTGCACAGTTGCCAGCAGGGCCTTGTGCTCCCCACAGCAGTTGCCAGTGTCAGCCATCTTGTCAGTTGTTTTCCACTCCCTGTGATGTGCGCATGGTTCAGGGTGGTGTTGATGGGACAGTTGTGGGGGTGACCAATATCTGTGACTACCACTCCCATCATGCTATTGCCTCCACCCCACTTCCCAGCATTCCCATACTTACTTGGTTTTGTGGGGAGTTCAGTGTGTGTGGGTGTGAGAGCAATGGCAAGATGGCTGACAGTGGTGTCCTGCTGTTGGTTGGTGTGCAGTTCCCAGCATGCCCTTGTGCTCCCCACGACACAGCAACAGTGTCAGACATCTTTGATGGGCCTTTCCACTCTCTGTGGGATGTGCATGCGTGAGTGTGAGCTTGCTGGGCCATGTGGTGGGGGATGTAGAGCTGTGCCTACGACTCCCATCATGCTATTGCCTCCACCCCCTTCCCAGCATGCCCATGCTTCCTTCCTTTTGACTCTGCTTCCCTGTGGGGTGGGCTGCCTGTGCTGACAGGATGGCTGGGAGTGTTGTCCTGGCAGTTGTTTGGCTAAAAGTCCCAAGAGTGTCCCTGTGCTTCACACAACATAACCCAGGGTGGTGGTTCTTTGTGGAATCTTGAGTTAGGATGGGAGGCATTGCATTCTACCAGGTGGGTTCTGTGGAGTTTGTGTTGAGGGGGGGTGTGAGGGGAGGTGCTTGTGACTATGGTCAGTGCTGCAAGTCCTCCTTCCCACCCAGCCAGCCAGATGTCCCACCATGGAACGTGCTTGCATTGCAGGGAGTGTAAGTTGTCTCTCAGGATGTCAGTCAGTGGTCTCCTGCTGTTTGTTGGTGCACAGTTGCCAGCAGGGCCTTGTGCTCCCCACAGCAGTTGCCAGTGTCAGCCATCTTGTCAGTTGTTTTCCACTCCCTGTGATGTGCGCATGGTTCAGGGTGGTGTTGATGGGACAGTTGTGGGGGTGACCAATATCTGTGACTACCACTCCCATCATGCTATTGCCTCCACCCCACTTCCCAGCATTCCCATACTTACTTGGTTTTGTGGGGAGTTCAGTGTGTGTGGGTGTGAGAGCAATGGCAAGACGGCTGACAGTGGTGTCCTGCTGTTTGTTGGTGCACAGTTGCCAGCAGGGCCTTGTGCTCCCCACAGCAGTTGCCAGTGTCAGCCATCTTGTGAGTCCTTCTCCACTCCCTGTGATGTACGCATGGTTCATGGTGGTGTTGATGGGACAGTTGTGGGGGGGGCAATATGTGTGACTACGACTCCCATTATGCTATTGGCTACACTGACTTGGCCAGCATACACAGAATTCCTTCCTTTCAGTGGTCTTCACTGTGTGTTGGTGTTGTTGTGGTGGCTACATGTCTGGATGTGTTTGTTAGTTCTATTTGTGCCACTGCCTAGCTGTAGTTGTAGTTGTAGTTGTGTTTGTACATGTGATGGCACGGTTGAGTGTAACTTTGAGATGGCATGTGTTGTGTTTCTCTGACTGACATACACATTTTGGGATGATTCTGTTCTGGTTGCTGTGTAATTGCTATGAGTGCATGGTTTGACTCTCCCCTTGACAGTGATGTGTGTGTGTATTGTGGCAGAATATTGTGTACATTTGTTGTGTACTCACCAGGCTCTGGGATGTTCTCTAGTCCATAGACGCTCACTGGCGGAAGGATGGCCCGCACCTTCTCCTCCCAGGGCCTGAGGTATACTGGCTTGGCAGGAGGGCCACTGCCGGTGTATTGGCTCAGGAGGTAGTCTTTCTTGAGCAGGTCCCGTACCCTCCTGCGCACGTCCATACCACCTGTTCTGGATGTCGGTCTTTGTGCGCAGACATGGTGATTGTGCGTTCACCCTGTTGATGATCCTCTCCCACATCTTGGTTTTCTGGGAGATGGGGGTCTGTTGGACCAGTGTGCCAAACAGCTGTGGCTCTACCCTGAGGAGCTCGTCTACCATGACTTCCAATTCACAATCTAGGAACTTGTGATTCTTCTTGGGGGGCATGGTGATGGGTGGTGATGGTGAGTGATGTGTGTGTTGGTGTGCAGGTGAGGGTGTGTGAGTGTGTGTTTTGCTGGGTGTATGTGAGGTAGGTATTTGTTGGTGTGCTGATGGTGTGTGGCTTGTGTGAGGGATGAGCTGTGGGTGTGTGGTTGCTGTCTGTTGGGTGCTGGCAGTGGAATGGCATTTGCAAAGGATCATGGTTGGGATTTGTGTCCGTTATATGGGTGGAGTTGTGGGTGTGTCTTTGTTCTCTGTCCCCACCCCCACAGTATTTATTGGCTTTGTAATTGCTTGTTTGGCCTTTTTTGTGTCATTTTTCCTTTGTACTGTCTGTGCATGTTGGAAACGTTCTTGTGACCGAGTCGGACCCTGCATTTGTCTCGTACGGTGTTCTCCGTTTCGTTCACGCTGTGTTTGTGCAGTTTTCTATGCTGCGTACGCGTCGGTCGCGGTTTTTGTGTTACTTCGGCTCGGTTTTGTATGCGTGTCGGTCGTACGGCTTGTCCTCCGTCCGACTCGGTCGTGGTTTCGCGCCTTGCATCGTACTTTGCGGTTTGGAGTTCGCGTGTACGTTTCGGTCGGCTTTGTTCCGGGTGCGTGTCGGTCGGTTCGATTCACGTGTTTTTCCGGCCGTATTGCTGTTTTCCGTGCGGCTCGGTCGTTCGGCTTGGGTTCGGTACGTGTCGGTCGGATTTTGCACGCTTTGCATCGTACTTGGCGTGTCGGGCGCCACAGGTACGTGTCGGTCGGAATAAATTCCGGCTCCGACTCGGTCGGTGCTTTTTCCGGCCCGAATCGGAATCGACCCCAGAGTCTCATAAGTATTCCTGTTGTTTTTCTTTATTTCTTTTAATTTAATTTTATTGCTTTTGTTTTCGCTGTATCATTTCATGCTTCTTTCTTTTTGTGTTAACGGGGGGAGGTGTGTGGCATCTGAGACTTGCTGGTCTCTGATGTCATGTTGATATGGTTACCTAACCTCCATTCATACCTGTGTTCCATACTCTGTTACCTTGGTGTTAGGGAATGTTGATGTTCAAGGCAAGAGTCAGTTATCTACTGGTGGGGGTTTGGATGGGTTCTCTCCCTCTCTCCCTGCAATAAACCTGACGCTGCACTTCACCTCTTTGTGCCAAGAGTCTTCCTTGTGCTGCATGGGATCTTACACAAACGTTATGTCAGAAGCCATAGCACTGATCTGTTTATTATGAAGAGTTATGGCAAAGCAGTAGGTCTGACTTATTTATTGTGAAAATCATATGTTAAAGCCAATCAGCCTTTAAGGGTTAATTGTCGTTATAAAGGTTGTAGAAAGTAACGAAAGTAAATTGTTACAAGGGACCTGAGAGACTACTATAATAGGCCAGGCTTTTGGTGTTAGTCATCCCGTGTGACAAACCCTCAAGGTGAGTTTGAGCTTTGAGATACTGCAGAGAACTCTTGAACACATATTTCTTTAAAAATAAACCCCTTTCTTGCTCTGATTTTCAAATGAGTGACAGAAATGTGCATCTTTTAAAAGTGATCTGTTAAGCGGTTGTCAGATTTTTAATTGAGAGCATATTAACTGTCTGGTTGAACAAATGTCCATTGAAATCAATATGCTCCAACAATTAGCTGTTATTTTGTAAGTTCATGGAAAACGTTGGGGTTTGTTTGTGACATTTTCTGTTAGGCCCGGAAGGAGTGTAATGCTCTTCAGGTATTAGAATCCATTTGTTTGGTTAAATGACACTACTATGTTTCTAGCTTTGTAAAATAACCTGCAAACAAGCACTTTTATATTGGTCATGTGCTGTCACTGGTGGCAATGGCACAATTTTTTTTTAAATTTATTGCATTTGCTTTGTGGTAATAGGTTTATATAATAATGTTTGCAATGAGGGCAACTTTATTTGTGGTGTATTTTTTTCTCCATAACGATTTACTTTTATGAGGTAATAACAACCCTGGCTTACTTTCCTTCCTTAAAGATTTACTTTCATACTAGATTTGTGTCCATGATTTATTTTTCCCTCTGTAAAGATTTACCTTCATCACATATTTAGATGCGGGCTGAGTCATAAAGGTGAATTTATACCTGAGCTCTAAGTTTACCTTTGTGAATTGAGCCCTTAGACTTCAGGTCTAAACTTAGACTTCGGGTCTAAACTTAGATTTCATGTATAAGTTTACCTTTGTAATTTAGGCCCTTAGACTACAGGCCTAATCTTAGACTTCAGGTCTCGGTTTACCTTTGTGAATCGGGCCCATACTCTCTAAGCGCCTCTGTTTGTTCCACAAGTTTATTTTATTTACGTATGTATGTTTTTTATGCCATTTCTAAAGCACACGATTACCTGAAATGCGGTCTAGCACTAGAACTGCAGAAACCACACCAGTGAAACCAATTAGACAGTGAAGAGTCATGTTTAAATTTCTCCACAGAATGCCATATAATTTTAGGAAGAACTCACAACAAAGGGAGGTAGATTTTAACAACCTGGGGGCATATTATCAAGAACGGCGTTAAAATTATCGCCGCTTTAGCGGCAGGAAACTGCCGCTAAAGCGGCGATAATGGGCTTGATAATATGCCCTTGAGAATTCCAATAGAAGCCCATGTTCTGGTGTGAACCTGGGATTCTATTGGAATTCTCAAGGGCATATTATCAAGCCCATTATCGCCGCTTTAACGGCAGTTTCCTTGGCATAGAGCTCTGAATTACAGTGGCAAAAAGGCCAGATGTTCCCCATTTGTCAATGTAGGGCTTTATGTAACATAAAGGAATTTTGTGGACATAGTCAGTTATACCTTAATTATTCCAGTTGCACAGTTTTCATAGTTTTATATAGCGCAAACTTGACCCGAAGGTATCAGGTATCAGAGCGATTTACATGAGCACCAGTTGCGTTACACAAGGACACATTAATTTTTGTTAGGCACGGGGAGATTACGTGATTAGCCCAGAATCAGAGGATGTTGAGTGTCATTGCTGAGACTCGAACCCGGTTCCCCAGATTTGAGATCGACTTCCCTAACTGTTAGGCTACATCTTCTCCCCAAGTTAATTTCCCAGACAGGCTGGGGACAGTGAGGTTAAAAGGTACCTTTTATGTGTCTGCCTGGCCACTGCAAACAATATTCCCTCATCATTCCTCCATAAAGTTCCTTTTTATTAGGGTTGGAAACATTTGTGATTATTCCCGAAACAGGCTCACCAGTGGAACCTATTCAGTCTTCTTATTGCCCCACAAAAGAAAGCTAGAATCGGAGAAGAGTCTACCTATCTCAATTCTTTTGACAAGAACATTAAGAAATTTACAGTACTACATAAGACTACAGTATCTCCACTGACGAGCTCTGAAGGTAATTGGGCACAATTTTCTATATTGGTGATGATGTGACATCCATAATCATCTACATATTTTCTGAGACAAATCAACTAATTGCCAGAATCCTGCTACAAAACACTTAGGGCCTGATTCCGAGTTTGGCAGTGCGGCGCCGGGTCTGCCCCGCCACCGCACCGCCAAACCCTCAGTCGGGGCGCCCGCCAGATTACAAGTGTTTTTTTACGTTCCCATGGCGGTGCCACAGAAAATGGGCACTGCAATGGGAATGCCAAAAACGGTTCCTGCCGGCATGGACTGTACAGTACATGCCGGTATAGAAAAACAATGGTCCTAGACTTGTGTTAAATCTTGGTTGACTAAAGCATTCATAAACAGCATATAGTACATATATATTTAAATCAAAAATGTACCATTCATTCATTTAAAAAATACATATATATCCTCAAAAATCCAAGAAAGGCACACACTATTGCTTTATGGGTGACTCTTATTTTATTCGGTCACTTTTACTAATATAACATCATCATATTCAGTATTCAAGAAAGAAGGAAAGGTGGTTGCTCCAAAGGAAAAAGTGAAGAAAAAGGGGTGCTCGTGAAGTAAGATAGAATATGCAAAAGGGGAATCCAATCAAACAAAACAATAATTCATCATTTTATATACATTACAATTTCATTAGCAAAACTGGTCGTGATTTTATGATGACACCAGTTCTACATTAGGAGCCTGTCCAATCGGTAATTCATGATTGTTCATTTTATTCTATTGGCAAACAGCGTTTGTCTGTAAGCGGGTAGGACTGGGGTAATAACAAGTACAGGCCCCGAACAGGGGAAAATGTCGACGTTTCGACCCTAGTGCAATGAGGGCAGTTTGTATCCTCTGCAGGCGGGTCTTCCTCAGGACAGAAAGAAGGGATGGGGGGAGCAACTGATCATGGGTGATGCACAGTTAAGGTGCCGCCCCTAGGCATGGATATAAAGATCCGCAAAAAGAATTGCAGCTTGATATCAGCAGGTTATTTTAAATAATGGGTGAGAAAAATCGCCCACAGCGTCTTAGTGATTCATCTTCGCACAGCCCGGGGGAATCCAGCTGGTCTGTTCGGGGCCTGTACTTGTTATTACCCCAGTCCTACCCGCTTACAGACAAACGCTGTTTGCCAATAGAATAAAATGAACAATCATGAATTACCTTTTGGACAGGCCCTAATGTAGAACTGGTGTCATCATAAAATCACGACCAGTTTTGCTAATGAAATTGTAATGTATATAAAATGATGAATTATTGTTTTGTTTGATTGGATTCCCCTTTGCATATTCTATCTTACTTCACGAGCACCCCTTTTTCTTCACTTTTTCCTTTGGAGCAACCACCTTTCCTTCTTTCTTGAATACTGAATATGATGATGTTATATTAGTAAAAGTGACCGAATAAAATAAGAGTCATCCATAAAGCAATAGTGTGTGCCTTTCTTGGATTTTTGAGGATATATATGTATTTTTTAAATGAATGAATGGTACATTTTGATTTAAACTATATATGTACTATATGCTGTTTATGAATGCTTTAGTCAACCAAGATTTAACACAAGTCTAGGACCATTGTTTTTCTATACCGATTATTACCCAGGTCCATTGACTTCTATGGGTTACCCCAGTATATCATAATGGGTACAGTACATGCCGGCAGGAACTGGGGTGCATGCACACAAGGGAACACATTTTGTGCCCCCTTGCATGCACCCCATGGGCCAGAGGCAACAGGGGGCCATGTAGGGCCCCTTTTGTTTCCACCATAAAAACTGTGGCGGAGAGGAAACTTGTGATATGCTTGGCGGGACCGCAGCGGTCACACCAAGCATATTTCTGCCTTTACACCGCCGCTCCACCGCAGGGAACGGCGGCTCCCTGTCGGCTGCAGCGGGCAATGCCGCGCTTGGAAGACTGCCACCGCCGCAACCCCCAAGTTTGGTGGTCTGTGGACCGCCAGACTCATAATCAAGCCTAAAGAAGAAACATAAGCTTTTTTCATGACAGAATCACTTCAGATGCAGAGAACTTGTGTATAGGAAGGGAAGCTAGAAGAATGAGCGTCTAACTGTCAGACGTGGAAAACATGAAAATGCTCCTTTCTGTAAATATTAAAGATCCAGAAGCCATGCCTAGCATTATGGGCATGTTAGAAGTGTTTGAAAAGTGAGAACATCTTGGGCCCTATTCATGTAAAACTTAAATCTACGGGCAGAGAGTAATATCTCCACTCAAGCATACTCTTACTTTTTTCAGTTTACAAACACTCTTAAAAGTATGTTTGGAATACTGTACCAGGAGCAATTTTCCAGATGTAATTCTGGGAATGTCATATGACATTCTTTGTGGTGTCCTGTTCCCCTTTGTGGAATTCATAGTGTGGAACTCCGCACCGTGGAAATAGACTCCAGAACAAACAAATGTACATTTTGTTTTCGCTTTCTCTAAGGGGGAATCATTTTGCCCCCACACCCCACCAAATGTGGGAGTGATCCACTCCCGTTTGCATTCTGGAAGGAGAGTGGCTTTCTCTAGTGTAAATTTATGACTGTTTCAAGAATGAGAAGGGGTCAGATCAGTGATCGAAAATGCTTGAAAACGTGCACGTTTTTGGCCAATCCCTTAACATCCAGGACAAACCATGCCTCAGAGTGCTTTCCTCCCATTTCTTGAGTTCGATTTACGCTGGCAGATTTCCCTGCAATCCATTTACAGCTTTCAGGAATCCCCTTGTGAAATCCTAGCTGGCAATAATTAAGGTACTTTTTGGACTTAAAAGAACTTTTATGTTCTGGAAATCCCTTTGTGCATAGGGCAACCTATTTTACAATGAACAATTCAAGGACAGACATTACATTGTAGAGGAACATAAGGATACATGCATTCCTTTGCTTATCCCTAGGGAAGGTACAACATCACACCAATCATGAGGGGAATCTCGAGCCTTCAGTCAATTCCCAACAGATGGTTATCACAAACCATTGAAAAATTACAGTCATACCCTGGTCTTACCAGGGCAGTCACAACAAAATGGGTAGAGGTGGCATTATACCCAGCCCTTGCGCTTTCCAGGGCCCTGTGCTACTTCTGCAAATGTTATTTATAGATTTTGTGATGAAAGTAATTCTACTGTTTTCATTAATGAAGAGGCAGATTATGTGGCCATAGCAATAGGATGCAGCATATTACATGTTTTATTTTTCCCTGGATTACATTTTTTACATTTTTTAACACCTTTAAACAGGTGCTTCTGGAACCTCACACAAATGAAAGAAGGGTCTAGAGGGCCCTGCATTAATCTTTGCCCAAGGCGTTGCCTAAACTCCTGACACTTCTCGCACTTGCCTGTCCGTTTCCTGTTGTCTGCTAGTTAAGTTGACCTTGTGCACCTTAACAATGTTGTAATATATGCTTTGAAAACGTATCCATGAATATATTTCCAGGAATGGGTAAATATTCTTCTTTTCATGCTATAAAATTAATTAGACATTGGAATGTGGAGCACTCCATTGAAGACAATGGAGTGCTCCGAGCCGGTACAGGCCTGCAAAGCAACATTCCAATGTTGTTTTACAAAGGCCTCTCGGAGCCCAAGGGGATTTAAACCCCCTCGAACTCCAAAAGGCCTTCGGCTCGGCACTTTAACGCTGGAGCAGGCCTTTAATAGCCGGTATAGCCCGCTATGGCGGGCTATAAGGCTATATTCTTCATTATGATAATAACTTGATGGAACAAACTGGCCATATCCTTTTGTCAAAAGAATCTGCTACCCTAAAACAGTCAATTAGGATTGGCAGCACACATTGGTTCCCTGAAAGTACTCTTTTCTATTAAGATGTATCGCAGCAGTTCCACTTCCAACACTTAAGAGAGTTTGGCATTCAGCAACTTATCCTGTCATGCTTTCAGAGATACATCATGCTTTTTTGTGACTCTGTAATACTGCCCTGCCTCACTGAAGAATTGGTGCTACATTTGCTGCATGTAGTGGTAGCTCTCTACATAGAAGACACCTTACACTCCCATGTCTGGTGTTTCTCTGTTCGTTGCATATCTAATTTCCCATTGATATTGCCTTTATGATGACTGGACATATGAATTCCCATGGATGAAGTCTCTGTGTTGATTCCAAGTCTTCCAGTGGTGACTTTTTTTCCAGAACAGGTAAGAGGTGGACATATGTGGCTTATTGAAACAGCATTCTAGGAAAACAAATCCCAAGCAAAATATTACAGCTATGGACTACAGCATCCATAGGACGGCCACTACTATTAAACTGTGTAATGACCTAACCCTGTGTGGCAACAAAATGAGGAAAGTTCACAGGTTGGACGTAGGCACAAGAGTCACTGGAGTCAGTATCAATGGTGGCGGTATCAAAGATGACAATGTCTTACTAATTGTACTCTGCCTTGCACTCTCCAAAGAGAATATTGAGTGGTTTTGCTGAGTTGCTCCATTAGCATTTTGTTTTTTTGACATATGTCTTCTTTTATACGGCATAACTGCACCCCTTTCGGTCATCATTGTGCCTGTGTTCTGAGCTCTAGGTTGAGACTAGTATCTTGTTCTTACCCTGAGAAGCATATTCTCTATTAACGCCCTGCAACTGTGAGAGAAAGAGACAGGAATTAAGGGTGGTGGAAGAACGAGGCATGAGGTAGATTCAAGACTAGGCAGCTTTTGTATTCAGCAACCCTGGCATTCAGCAGTGTGGGCGACGGCTCATAAGAAAGAAAAAAAGGTTGGGAAACTGCACTTATTATTATTTTTTAATAAATTATGGACTGCGCCTCTCTTACTTACCAGAAGACAGTGCACTAATCTTATTGCACTTCAACTGGCTTCCAGAACAGAAACAATTGATGTCTAAGAAACTTTGCATAATTCTGTAGCAGGATTCATGTTTCCCACAAGTTTTCCACTGCCGATGTCCTGTCCAACCAGACACCTCTGGTCCACTGGGAAAACCTGTTGAAAACCCTCAATATTGCAGACCAAAGAAAGGGACAGAATTTTCTATCTGGGGTGTCTTCTCTGTGGAATAATTTCCCAGCCTTGTGGAGGAGAACAGGTGATCACCTTTGTGTTCAGAAGAGCTCTACAGGCTTTTCTGTTTCCGGACTTTTCTTTATTAATAGGCTGAGAGAGAGGGCGGGACTCCCAATTCTGGCAAACATTCATCTTAGTGACCGAGGGAGTCTGTGGCACTCTTCTGCCAGGCATCGTGTGTAGAGTATCGTGAGTGGCTAACTGTCACCAGCAGGCCACTGTAGGTGTTATGGACCAAAAAGAAACATTTGTCAGTACCCACCTCCAATGTCAGAGTATTCATTGATTGGCCCCAAGTGACATGCTAACAACCTCTGCACACCTAACAAAAGGTGCAGCTACTAGGGATTTGAGGGATAGCCGACCCTGGGTGGTGTGCCACCCGGACAGTTTGGGTGAGTGGTGCAGTCCAGGAGACTGCAGGACGCCTTCGGGTAATTTCGGGTAAGGGGTGGGGCGATAAGGGCTATCCAGGGACGATGGAATTTGAGGTCACCTTTTTTGTAGAAGGCACTGTAATGTTGTATTGATATGATGACAGGAGGGCACTAGGACCATGTATGTAAAGAGGATTCAGGGCAAGGGGAGCAGGCAGGGAACCGGAAAGGGACGAGTCGGGAAGATAGAGATAGGTAGGGTTCAATGAAGGGTGGAGCAGCCTGATCTCCTGTGAATGTATAGTAATAAAGCAAGTTACAGCTCGTGCCAGTGTCGTTCCTCATTTGGCACCGTCACGACATTACAACTAGTGATGAGGATGGTGACGACACCCTGCGGTCCTACACACAACTGTGCCCTGAGACCTCCTGTAGTGGCAGTCCGACATTGGGGGCCCACCCCGATGGTGCAGAACAGATCTGCACGCTAAGCGACATCAGAAGCCTTCCCAGGTCGCGCGCAGCCACTGTGTGCCCATTACTTGCCTTATTGTGCAGCACCAACTACCTGCGGTAAGCTGTGCAGTTGCCTTGCCAGCCACTCCATTTCCAAGCTTCCCGCACTTATTATCTGATACTAATGAGTCCCCGCAAGACTTCAGCTCCTCTCTGCGGCCATCTTGGAGTCAGGTGGCTCCTTCAATAAGACTTGGGGAACTCGTGGTGGCAATTTTAAAGTCAGACTCCACTGAAACCTTTCACTGAAAGCAGAAAGTGAGGCTATAGTAACAGTGCAATCACTTATCCTCTCATTTGGACACCTCCCTGATGAGACACACTACCACTAAAGGCCATTCTTTCAATTACTGTGCACATAAGCCACGTCTAAAAAGTGCCAACACAAGAAATACTGCACGCAACAGTTGGCTTTCATTTGTAAATTTTTTAAGGACACTATTTATCTTTCCATACATAGCTAATTCTGTGGCACCACCCATTCCAGCCAGGAACATGTCAACATCACCGGATTCTATTCACTGCACCGCCCACAGAACAGCCGGGGACATGTGAACGCCACCAAACTCTATGCAAAATGCTGTGCAAAGAACAGCTGTGCTTGGAGTATCATTCCTATGCCTGCTGAAACCACTGGCCCTCACATCTGGCGGTGGCATAGGACTTCACTGACAAGAATGGCTGGAAGATTTTGAAGACTTCATGAAGTAGTCCCAGGTCACTGACCCTGCTCATCAGATCATTGCCCTGCGCTATTTAATAGGCAAAGAGGTTGGACAAATCATCAAGGAACTACCAGCAGATGTCACAACATCTTTTCGAGAGGTCCGTGAGGTACATAATAGGAAATTATTCCACAAAATGAACACTGACTATGAATGATACACCTTCAATCTAGCCTCTCAGGAAAAGGATGGATCCATGGGGGAGTTTATCACACGTCTCAAATGACTAGCGGGCTACTGTGCTTCATGACTGAAGATGCCCTTTGTCTGCGGATCAGAGAGGGATGTCAATCAGAGTCCCTGAGTCGACATCTCCTAAAGAAAAGCTATTCTCTGGATGAAATAAAAGAAATGACGAAAGTCAACGATCAAGTTGAAAAACATGCAAAGAAAATGGAGGTGGGAAAATTGGAAAAACGTCATTATGAACGTTGTCTATCTGAACACCGGCAGGCACCCAAATCCACAGATCGTCCCCAATTTGCATATCGTCATCGCAGTCCTAAACAGGTCGACAAGAGAAGGGGACAGATAATCACTTTGAGAAAGTGTGCCAAGCATCTCAAAAAGACCTACAGAAAAAGTCATGGGAATCCAGTTCTCGCCACTATGCCAAGGCAGTATGTGACCGACGAGACCGCTCCCTCAGCTCGTCGTGATCAAGCCTACATTCACATGTTACATAAAGATCTCGGCGCTCCATGTCCCATGAGTCATGATCTCTCACGCCAATCCCCCAAGACAGTAAAGAATATGTCTGCACAGTTGCTGATTATGATAGACTAAAGAAATACTTGAGACTGCACATCCAAATGGGGAACACCCTGCAAAATTTGTGTTAGACTGTGGGGCATCACTCAATTACATCTGGGTCACAGAATACAACAAAATTAACCCTAAACTCAAATTGCACAAAACCGCTATGTGAGTATACACATGGATGTCTAAAGAACCACTACTATGTCTAGGACAATTTCAAACGCCCCTCACCTACAAGGACAGAACTGTACAAGCTCACATTCACGTTATTGATGGGCCTGAAGCAGAGGATTGTCTCCTCAATTTGCCCACTGCAGAACGTTTAAAATTAGTGGAAATATTATACTGGGTAGATGACGAACCAGACATTGTAAACAAGTTTCCGAAAATGTTCACGGGACTTGGAAAAATGGCTCATTTTCAAGTTTGCCTACACATCAATGAACAAGTGACACCGGCGGCCCAGCATCACCGGAAAGCACCCTTTCATTGCCACAGTGGAGAATGAATTACGAGACCTTCTCAGGGCGGACATTATCGAGAGATCGTCCGGACCAACTCCGTGGGTATCCCAAGTGGTTGTAGTGCCCAAATGAGGATCAGAAAGAAAAGTGCGTCTATGTGTGGACATGAGAGCCCCAAATACTGCCATTGAACGGCAGAGACATCCAGGACCTCACATCAGTAATATGATCACGCTGTTGAATGGGGCAAAAATCCTCTCTAAATTGGACCTTAACAAGGGCTATCACCAGCTTGAACTCCATGAGAGTTCATGTTACACCACCACATTTTCAACCCAACAATGCCTATTCAGGCATAAACGTCTCCATTTCTGAGTTTCACCCGCAGCCGAGATCTTAGCAATAGGAAGATTCATTCACCACATTCACAACACCCTCAGGAACAGTGATGAAATCCTCGAGTTTGGTGCCACTGTCAAAGAACACAACAAAGCACTGGATTGTGCATGCTATGCCCTCCTGGAGGCGCACCTGAATCTCAGCAAAGACAAGTGTGAATTTAACAGGTCCACGCTAAAGTTTTATGGATACATTTTTTCGAGTGAAGGGATGAGGCCAGACTCTGAAAAAGTCACAGCGCTGAGTGACTCTCCTTGCCCACGAGATGCTGTCGACGTTCGGTCTTTCCTAGGAATAATCAGCTGCTGTGCCCGATATATCAAGGACTATGCCACTATTAGTTATCCTCTGTGTGCACTAACAAAACAAGGCCAACCATTCAAATGTTCTGCAAGGTGTGATCAAGAGTTTAACAAGATCAAGGCCACAGTCGAGTCAGCCAGCAATCTGGCCTACTTCAATCCACGCAGGAAGACAAAAATCACCATGGATGCCAGTCCCATGGGACTCGGAGCCATATTAGCCCAATATGACATGGAAGGTGATCAACAACACATAGTGGAATACGCTAGTCGTAGCCTGACTGACACTGGGAGGGCATACTCACAGCCAGAGAAGGAAAGTCTGGTGGGAGTCTGGGCCAGTGAGCATTTTCACATCTTCATCTATGGGAAACACTTCACACTCCTTATGGATCATTAGGCTCTAATAAGCATATTCGGAAACCCCTGAGCGAAGATGCCACCCAGGATCAAGAGATGGGGAATCCGTCTTCAAGAATACACATACACGATTATCCACAAACCAGGAAAAGCAGCAAAACCCGCGGACTACATGTCAAGACATCCCAGGGCATCCTCCAGGATGAAACACTCTCTAGCTGAGGAATACATCCACTTTGTCATTGATCAGGCAAGACCACCTGCAGTTCCACTTGAAGCCATCACTGCAGAAGATGTCACCCTTCAGAATGTGACACGTCGCATCCGAACAAACATGTGGAGGCATTTGGAGGAGCCCAAAGGTAACCGAAACATAGACACAAAAGAAATGGTCTCCTTCCGACATGTTAAAGAAGAACTGACAATTGCCAAAGATGGACTGCTACTCAGGGACAAAAGAATTGTCATACCAAAGAAACTGAGGTGGCCAACTTGGCACACAAAGGACACAGGGGTGTCGTGCACACTAAGAGGGCATTACGCGAACGGGTCTGGTTCCCCTCTCATGACCTGAAGGGTAGTGTGGGAAGGGGTTATGCGTTGATGGGTTGTAAAGACAGAGTTTTGATGTAATGTGAGTTACTGCTGATGGACAGGTGCTTTCGGAAGCAATTTTTCAGGGTGATTTATGGTTAGACAGCTTTTTGTTGCTTTTTTGGGTAAGCGAAGCAGCTTCACAGGTGTAGAGTGCCCACCCAAAGACAGGAAAGTGAAGGTTTACGGTGTTAAGAAGTAAATAAAGTTCAGGATGAATGGAATAGGTACATTGACAGACAGTTAAATTGGGGGAGGTTCTAGGTGGTACTTAGGGGTGATGGGACGTGAGGGTGTAGCTGATTAATGATGTACAGTGAAGTATTCTATAGTATGAACAGCAACTTGCCGAGGGTTGTTTGTAATGTGCACCTGCTCTTTAAAGGGGCCTAATTTACACTATAAAATTGTCATAGTGGTCTGTGCTGCACAGTCTCGCCCAATTAGTCTTTTTGCTTTACTATAGTATTATTGATTTACCAATGCCACAGCTGGCCACGAATTACACACCTTTTTATGACATGCAATAGGCGGTCAGGGTGGGGAGTGAGACTTAACAGTTAATGGCCTACGAGCCCACAATAACCAGAAGCAAACAAGGAAATCACAACATTACTGATGGAAAGAATGTTTTGCGTGGGTGCTGCACACATATATTTATTACCTACCCAACTTCTAGATAAAGTGATTCATCGCTACACACACAGGGTGCAGCTTATTTGCTAAAAATCGTCAATCGTACAAGTTGGAGGAAAAATATTCCTGTTCATCAGAAGCAAAATTACAAGGAACTTTAAGGGAGAATTCTGGGGAAACTGATACAGGGCAGAACTGTTTGTTTAATGCTATTTATGTTAGCAGTATTGTAAGTTACAGTGAGTGCGTGTGTATGTTTCCGTGGTTGTTTGATGCGCTTGTGAAATGAAATGAAATGAAATTTGTACTTGTAAAGCGCACCCATACCCCCAAAGGGGTGTCCAGGCGCTGTACGCATACTGCTGTGGAACCCTTCCTGGCTTTTCCCTGTGAAATGTCCACTCCTGGGCACCCCCAGGGTGAAGCCAGGCATCCCAGCGCTGTTGGGGCCGTTGTGGAGATTAAGCAAGCTATTGCCCAGAGTTGCAGAGTGGGACCCATGATTAGAATAGGCACCGAGGCAAGAATTATCAGGTCCGAGGAAATTGAGCCCAAGACCTGCCGAGGCGGGAATTGAACCCTGGTCCCGGGCCAGATCTCTGCATCAGGGTCTGCCGCTCTAACCATTGAGCCACACTTCTCCACTTCTCCATGCTTGTGCATGCATTTGTGTGTCTGGAGCGCAGACTGACCACATGCACACAGCACCAAACACAGACCTCCTACTTTGAATAACACAGAAATATCCCAGCACTCAGACACATAGGGGCAGATTTACAAGAAAGTGACGCATCTGTACAGATGCGTCACTTTCCCTGCGCCACCCTTAGAAACCTTTGCGCCACCATAGATGCGCCGTATTTACTATCACGGCGCACTATGCGCATAGAGATTGACAGATGCGTCAGAAATTCTGACGCATCTGTTGAGCGAAAAAGTCACGCATTGCTGGAGTCGTGTCGCAAGCACGACGCAACTCCAGCAATGCGTGTTGAGACCTATTCCCACTACACTGCGTCACTACTTACGCCTGCTTCAAGCAGGCGTAAGGTTTTGACGCAGTGGCATCTTAAAAGTGGCGCAGTGAAATCTTGTAGATTTCACTGAGTCACTCCTACAGGCCTTCCTGCGTGGAACGCCCACCCTGCATACATTATACCTGACGCCAGGGTATAATGTGACGCAGAGGCTTTACAACGTGACGCATCTCCCTAGATGCGTCACGTTGTAAATAGGCCGCATTGTTTGCGCCGTTGTTGCGTCAAAAAAGTGACGCAAGTGCAGCGCAAAAGTCACGCAAGGGGCTTGTAAATCTGCCCCATAAAACCTACACCCAAACATTGGAATTGTATGCATTCATCCTATCATATCTACATACAGAGTCCCGTTCCCACTTGTAACCTTTCTACAGAGTTGGACAGATGTTTGGACTCAACACATACAACAAAACGTTAAAAACAGATGGAAATATACACCTCATGCATCAACATAAAAATCATATAGAGACTGATCCAGCGCTATCAATAAAATTTCTTCTCCTATATGCTTTGGACGTCCAGGTACAAATATCTCTTTTCCACAACTATATCCATATGACGGTGGGGCCCATAACACCGCATAATCATTTACTCTCTCATATATTCCCTGGGTTTCATCCGTTTTTACTTAGGAGAAAACAGTTAATGATTTGCTGGAAGGAGACGGGATACCTTTTAAAACGACATAATACTTCTCAAACTTTAAGGTATTCCGCTCATTGGTCGATGGACCAACTAGTAGGAATCAGTTGATGGTGATTAAGACCAGCTCAATCACTATAAACCTTTAAACATTTACATTTATCATTGAGCTAAAGAACCACAGACTCATTGTTTTAAAGATAATAAAGTTTATCACATTTTTAGAAGCATGAATTCGTTTCAAATTTATTATTCAGATTATTACATTTATCATCATTATAAGAATAAATTGAAATTGCAATGCATACCTATTAGATGGAAAAACAAAGTTCGTCACAGCAATGAATTCAGATCACAGCATAGAACTCCCGAAAAACTGTCTATCTGTCCTGTAAAACAGGCCTTCTCGACGGACCACCTATATGGTGTTTTCCGCCACAATCCCGGTCTTTTCCCCTTTAGTATTTAAGAATAAAAAGGTCTAATAGCATTAAAAATGGAAAATCTATTAAAAGCAAAAGGTTCTCCAGCAGCAGCGTCCCGTGCTCAATCAAAAATATAAAATAGCAGCTCAAGCACCCCCCTCTCTAAGAGTAGGTCTTCTTATACCCTAATACTAGCTTACTAAGTGAAAATGTTACATCTTTGTGGGCGAGATTCTCTCTAATTGGTCCATTTGGGGTCAGTATACATCTCATTATGAATATCCTTGCTCCAACCAGTTCTTTGTGGAAAGTTCATACTTCTGTCATTTCTCACGGGTTCATGACATTACCCATCCGCACATTGGTCTCTATCTGTATCCTTTTCTGATACTTTAAATTGAACAGTTCATTGTTTATTCACATATTCACTGCAACTTCTCACGCTTTCCGCTATGTCCTTCTTTGGCACACGTTTGTATAATAAGGTCATCGCAAGCCTTGACCACGCTTCCATCCTAGGCTTTGGGACGGTCACATGATCCCTTTGTTCACAGCTTTTCTCACTTTCGGAAACCATTTTGCGCCTGCGTACTCTAGCTTGTTTGCCTCAGCAGCCATGTTTACATCGCGGCACAACAGGTCTAAGCGAACTATTATAAGGATAAACAGAACATAGTTAAGAATAAAGAATATAAGCCTTTTCGTTTCCCTCCCGTCATTCTACGTACCCCAATTAAGTATTACCTAGCAAAGCGACATATAAAGCTATTTCTTACTTACCAACCGCTTTACTTTGCCACCACACAGTTTATTTCCAAGCACAAATCATGCAATTATTATTCTAATTAGTATGCAAATCATTAGGTTTATGTTATCCACGTTAACAATTGTAAGTAAATTAGTTTGCACGGATATGGCGTGTTACCCATAACCCTTATCATGACACGTGCATGGTTGGTTATTTACTGAGACGAACCTGTGTGTTAATTATTCAACATAAATATTAGGAGGTTAAAAAAAAATTGTTTACCCTGCTCCATCAACTCCCCCCTTTGGTGATTTTTAATATCACCACAAAAACCCATGTTATACAATTCTGTCAGATAGCATATTTCTTGTCCGGTTTGTTTTTGTTAGTTTACACAACTGTATCCCTTTCATCTTGTCTCTTTGTTTTCTTATACATGTTTTCTTTTATTTCTTCTAGCTCTATTTCACCCATCTCTCTTTCTCTTTCTTTCTTTATCTTATTTTCTTTTTCTATTTTATTCTGTCTTTTTCTTCTCTTTATACATACAATAATTAATTTTAATACTAGAACTATTAGTATTATTATGGTCGCTATTATTATGATTTTCCCTATTATTAATCTACTCATTCTAGTAAACCAATTTATTACTGAGGAAAAACTCTTACCAAGTTTCCCCAATGCATTTTCAACCTCCAGTGGAACAAGTTCTTTGTGCAAATTGGTAATATTCTTAATATACTTTTGTATATTTTCACTTTTATCTGGAATGTAAGTGCAACAATGTTGGACTTTCAGCATTCCACAGACTCCACCCTCTTTTGCCAAAAGAATATCAAGGGCAAGTCGATTTTGCATCACCATAGCTCTCATGGCAACCATTTCGGTATTTACCATCAAGAACCCTCCAGCAGTATCTGTAGATAAACGATCTACTACTGTGGATAACTTCCGAATTTTAAATGCATTCAAAGATATTCCCACTGCTGGTATCAATGCTCCAAAAATATCACCTACTATTTCTGAAAAACTTTCCTTTTTCTACGTGTAAATGTCTTTATCATTTCGTGTGTTCCCTTTTCTGCTCTATCTACATGAAAAATCTTTGGAAAGACCAGGCCTAAGTAACATGATCCATATCAATGGTCCAGCAACCTGTAATAAGCTCTGTTACCGCAAATATAATAGATCCCAGGAAATATTGGATCTTTTCCCCCTTTGAATCCCCAACCTCCTAAAATGTTATAATTGTCTTGGCAATCACTGGAACCCACGAAATAGTCGTCATATCTTGTTCTATTTCTTCTAATGCACAACCTTCCCTGTTGGGGCCAATCCAGAGTCATAGCTGCATTTGTCTTTTTCTTGTCATGATTTTCTTCCTCAAACGCCCAAAGAGGTGTTTTTGTCCCTTCTATCACTTTTCTTTGAAATTTTACTCTTCTGTCCTCGACCATTTCTAAAAACACCTTTTCTTCATTCCTTAACTCACAGGTAAGGTTGTTTTTAACTATATCATCTAATCTATCCCCATCACGCGTGGCACACGTCAGGGCTGTCCACTGTCCTTGATCCTGTTTATTATCGCAATGGACCCTTTGGTCCGTCATCTTCAGTAACAGCACCTGTTCCGTGGCTTGCAATTCCCTTCCGGTCCGCTCTTGATGTCTCTCTATGCGGACGGCGTCCTGCTCTTTGTGCGCCATCCCCAATCCAATCTTCAGCCGCTCATGGATGAGATCGAACGTTTCGGCTTGGTTTCAGGCCTTAAGATTAATTGGGGGAAATCTGTTCTGTTTCCCATTACGGATGCTGCGGCGACAGACGTCACGGAATACCCCTTGCGCGTGGATCGGGAGACCACTAAATACCTCGGGGTGCACCTACATAGAGAAAAGGTCCAGGTCGTTCAATTGAACTACGGACCTGCCATTGAGCAGCTCTCGTTGCAAATCGAGCGATGGATACAGCTACCTCTCTCCATGGCCGGCCGTATCGTCCTCATAAAGATGAAGGTGCTCCCTCGTTTCCTGTATTTCTTTCGCACCATTCCCATTCCACTCACCAATGCGTTTTTTACTCGTCTGCGCAGCCTTCTTATTCGACTGATCTGGGCTGGTCGTAGGCCCCGAGTGGCCTGGGACACCCTCACCCTTCCGTATGCACGGGGGGGTTCGCAGTACCGGATTTCCAACTGTACTTTTTGGTGGCCCAAGCGCAATATGCGCACCACTGGTTTCATCCTGATGCCAGGATACCTTATACGAAAACGGACCGGGAGCTGGCTGCCCCGACCCCCTGGCATCCCTGCTCCCGAAAGGGGTCCCTCTGGATCCACACGACATTCAGCCCCTGGCCACCACGTGTTGGGCTTGGCGTAAGTTGAACAGATTGTATGGGTCTGGCCCTCTTTACTCACCTGCACTCCAAATCGCAAATAATCCCTTTTACCGCTTGCCACGGATAGAGGGTGCTGGTCACCTTCGGCAAGTTAGGGCTTGACACTTTTGAGTCCCTTTTCCGGATGGCCGGGCGCGGGGCTAACTGAGTTGGCACAGCTTCCCGGGCTCACTGGGGTAGACTCTCTTAACTTGACCCGACTCCAGGGCACGCTGCGCACCACCTTCTCCACCTTTCCTGCTCCATACGAAGACTCTCCCACTCACTCTTCTTATATCGGACGACACGGGCTCACATTTGGTCACAAAACTCTATAAGGCAGTTATGACACTTAGAGGGGGGCGGGATGCTGGGGTCCGGCAACGCTGGCAAGCGGACCTTGGACACCCGCTGCACGACAAGGATTGGGACTACTGTTTAGAACAAACCCACAGGGTGTCTCCCAATCACAGGCATAAATTGCTTCATTTTAAATTTATTCACCGGGTTTATCTTACCCCACTCCAACTGTCTAAATTTGATTCATCTAGGTCGGCGAACTGCCCAAAGTGTAATGCTCTGAATGCCGACTTTGCTCACATGTCCTGGTCCTGTCCCCACATTCTTCCATATTGGCAGGATGTCTTTGCTGAGCTATCACGCATCATAGACACACCGTTGGTACCCACCCCGGAGTTGGGATTGTTAGGCCTGGTCAAGCGGATTAAACTGTGTTACAGGCGATTTGTTGCGCTTGCCCTTCTTCTCGCCAAGCGGGAGATTGCCACACTCTGGGGGGCGAAGGCTCGCCCGACTAAATTGGCCTGGCAGCGAAGCATGCTATATTGCAATACTCAATCTGACATATATGCTTGACTCCAGCCTCCTACCTCTAGGCCTTGCGACATTTGGTGCATATACCGTACCTATCTCCAACGCGCACTTCCTGCATCACAGACTGTTCCCTCCCACCCACCCCTCTTCCGTAAATACCTGGTGCATGATTTGATCTCCTTGTGCCTCCCGTGGGCTGAATGCCCCTCTTCAGGGCGGTCTAGTTGTGTGGCCGGCTCGGTCTTCTACCCGGGCCACAACCGCCGCTCCTTGTCTTTCCTGGGTACCTACCTGGGATTATGCGTGAACTTCAGTTCTCCTACAGTGAGCGAGAGTATGTATCATTCATTGGGTATGTCTATTTTTGCGAATTTTGTTTCATTTTGTCATGTTTCTGGATCTTATTGTTGTTCTGTACACCCCCTTATTTCGTTGCCAAATGGCTTTGCTGTACATCTCATCATTTGCAAGGCTACAATCTGTGTTTTCGTCTGACGGGGGTTGTGCTTATGTATTATGGGTTTTCTAAATTTCTGTTTATTTTTTCTTTTTGTGTATCCTGATATTATTTGTTTCATTTTCAATAAAAATCTTTAAAAAAAACAAAAAAAAACTATATCATCTAATGTTAGAATTTTATTTTCTATGAAAAATTCACCAAACATTCTTGCCTCTTTCACCTTGTTTAGTTCAGAAACTATAGGAATCTTTGCAAAAATCTTATCTATATCAGTGTAATAATATTCTAATCTTCCTGTCTTGTAAAATAGACTTGCTAAAACACTACATGTTATTCCATAGGTCAAAGGAAGGTGATGATAGGTCACATCTTCTGCAACAGACGCAGGCAATTGCATACAAACATAACAATCTCTTACATCCATTGTTTCTACATACTCATACAATAATTTAGTGAAAACATTTTTTGAAAAATCTGTTATTGATTTGTCTTTATGTAACTCTGCACTACTTTTTAATATAGCTGTTTCCTGCATGTTAGCTCCTTTTTCTTTCTCTGTGTCATTCTTTAATATAGACGTTTCTTCTACAGCTAATCTAATTGGAATGGTGATTGCTAAAATAATCCATACGGTCATTAATAATCCTGTACAAAAGAAGCACATCTTACACCATCTACGTAAGAACTCACATCTACATGTTCTATTTTTAGTATCTATCCATTTTGTTCTATTACCTATTTTATAATATGTACAGAAAATGTGTCACCACACCTCAGAAATGACCTCTTAGCCACCCTACGCTCTCACTTTGTCTTGTTTGGTACTTTCTTTAGTTCTTTTCAGAACTCTTTCTTTGTCAAATCCAGTGTTTTTGTCCAGTCTGGTAGAAATTTGTTCAAATTTCTTTAAATTTGTTGCACTTCACCTTCACCCATTAGGTTGTAGCTTTGTTCTGGATTCTCGTGAGTGATCTCTTCTTCTTTGATATCAGTCAACGCAATGTATAGCCATTCAGGCGATTTATACTTCAGATTTGCTTTCTTTACTCTTTTTGTTCTCTGCAAGTGTTTTCCACCTTGTTTTTCTTGTTCCTTTTGACTTGTTATTTCATTTACTTGTTCTGCACTCTTTCCATCTAACCTTATGATCTTGTATCTCAATCTTTTAACTTCGTGGGGCCAATTGTCTCCCTTTCTTGGCCTTTTCGGTTCACTTTCTTTTTCCTCTCTTTCTGTTCTCCAAGTTCTCTTTCTTGACTCTAGTTTCTGGTTTCTTTCTTCTCCACTTTCTTCTGACTCTGTTTCAGTCCTTTCTTTATTGTCTCTTATCTTAAATTTTAGAATTTCACTTCCTTCATCTGTTTTTGATTTTCCTCGTGTTTTCCTTTGATCACCTACTTCTGTCCCTCCTCGAGGTTCTTCCGAATTTGTGTCAATCTCTCTATCTGTTTCTGAATTTCCCTGTTCCTTTGTTCGTCGATCTGTCCCTACTGCTCCTCGGGGATCTTCCGATTCTTCTACCTTTCTATCTGAAACTATCCCTTCTTCGTCTATTAATATAATTTCTGAAGGATCTTCACCATAACTTGTACTTGGTTGCTCACTGTTACTGTCTTTTTGCTCAGTTTCTTCTTTTATGCTATCAAATTTCCAATTTCTTTTCAGATTTTCATCACAATCCGAATGCTCTGTATCAGATGCTGAACTGGTGTCTGATATTTCCAGATGTCGACTCACATGTCGATCTTCAGATTCTGGAACTTTTACTACTTCCTCCTCTCCTCCTGTCGTTGCACTTGTACTTGGGTCTTCCAGATGTCGACTTACAGGTCGATCTTCAATTTCTGGAGCCCTGTTCGTCTCTTCCTCTGCATCAGAAGCTGAACTGGTATCCAATATTTCCAGATGTCGACTTACAGGTCGAGCTTCAGGATCTGGAACTCTGATGGTGTGGCTGGCATGTACCCAGTGTTTTATTCCTGCACATTTGACTGCAGTTGTTTTCACCAGGATCACTTGTCGTGGTTCGTACCAGCGAGGAACCAAACAGTTTCTTCTTCGGTGGACTTTTATGTGGGCCCAATCTCCTGGATTCAAATCATGAGCTGGTTTTCTTTCAAGAGTGGTTGCATCCGGTCCAACCTGATGAAACACAGAACGTACCACATCAGCCAATCCTTTGCAATAATCCAACACAAGATCATCAGTTATAGTCAGTAGTTTGTTGACAGGTACATGTGCTTGTCTCATTGCTCGTCCCATAATTATTTCGTGGGGACTGAGTCCTGTCTTTCTTTCCGGTATGCTTCTGATAGTCATTAAGACCAATGGCAAGGCATCTGGCCATTTGAGTCCTATGGCTTGACACATTTTCCCTAGCCTGTTCTTTATTGTTCCATTTACTTGCTCTACTATTCCAGAAGCCTCTGGTCTGTATGCACAGTGCAGTTTCTGTTTAATACTAAGTGCTTCACAAATCAGTTGAATTAATTCGTTTTGAAAATGTGTTCCTCTATCTGTTTCAATCGTTACTGGAAAACCATACCTTGGAATGAATTCTCGCAGCATAAGTTTTGCTACTGTAATTCCATCATTCCTTCTGGTCGGGTATGCTTCCACCCAGCGGGAAAACAAACAGACGACTACAAGGACATACCTTAGTCTATTGCTCGGGGGCATTTCTATAAAATCCATTTGCATTCTCGTGAAAGGACCTCCCTCTCGTCCTATTGTTCCTAGACTCACTACTGTCTTTCTTCCTGGATTTAGCTGTTGACAGATAAGACATCTTTGACAAAGACTCTCAGCTATGGCTCTGAATTTTGGATTATACCATGTTTGTCTAAAAAGTCTGATCATTGCATCTCTTCCAATATGAGCTTGTCCATGGTACATCCGTGCCATGTCAGAAATCATGCTATCAGGCATAACTGGTCTTTCATCTCTGTAAACCCAAACATCATTTTCCTCCCGTTTTCTGCATCCTGCTTTTATCCAACTATCTTTTTCCTCATCATCTGCTGCTTCCTGTAATTGTCTTACCTCATCCCATGTCTCGACAGGGTTAGTAAAAAGCAAAGGACATGAAATATGCTCTCTTTCTCTGTTTCTGTTTAATGAGACGACATTTTTGGCACAATACTGAGCTATTTCATCAGCAAACTTATTGCCAACAGTTATGTAGTCTTCCCCATTTTTATGTGCATTGCACTTTACCACCGCAATCTGTTTAGGCAGCTGTATCGCCTCAAGCAACTTTTTCACAAATTCACCATTTCTTATTGGGGTTCCTGCAGACGTCAAGAAACCTCTCTGAGACCAGATCTGCCCAAAATCATGAACCACTCCAAAGCCATATTGGCTATCCGTGATTACTGTGATTCGGACATTCTTTCCCAATTTGCATGCTTGAATTAGAGCAATCAACTCTGCTACTTGGGCAGAACGTATTCCTCTCAAACAAGATGCTTCCATTACAGCAGCTACTGTGCAAACTGCATATGCTGCACTCAGAACTCCATCATTCGTTCTCAAACATGAGCCATCCACGAACAGAATATAATCTGATTCCTTTAAAGGCTCATCCCGTATATCGGGTCTCGGTTTTGTACAATATTCAAGTACATTCAGACAATCATGATCAACTTCATCCATTTCAATCACACTCTCTTCATCTGGCAATGATGTTGAAGGATTCACATTTATGCATCTGTCAATGGTGACATTGTCTGCACTCAAAATTACTTTTTCATACCTAGTCAGCCGACTATGTGTCATATATTGGGTTTTGGTTCTTGTCAAAAGAATTTCCACAGAATGAGGGACATATACTCTCAGTGGATATCCCATCACTATGCCTTCACTCTGCTCCAGACTTACACAAGTAGCAGCAACTGCTTTCAAACATCCAGGCAACGCTTTCGCTACTGGGTCTAAGACAGCTGAAAAATATGCAATGGGTCTTTTCATGTTTCCGTGTCTCTGCACTAGGACTGAAAACGCACACCCATCTCTTTCACTACAATACAACTCAAAATCTTTTTCATAGTCAGGCATTCCCAATGCCGGGGCTTCACACAGTTTTGTTTTTAGTTCTCTGAATGCTTTCATTTCCTCATCATTCATTTCAAAAGGATCTTTAACATCCTTCTTTGTCAATCTCTGTAATGGTTTTGCAATTAATGAAAATCCACTTATCCATTGTCGACAATATCCAACCATTCCTAGGAACATTCTTACTTCTCTCTGTGTCATTGGAGCTCTCATTCCTTGAATTATTTTTATCCTTTCAGTCGTTACCTTTCGCACTCCCTTTTCAATCTTATGTCCTAAATATTGGACCTCTTGTTGACAAAACTGCAATTTTGATGGGGATACCTTATGTCCTCTTTTTGCTAAATGATTCAGCAAAGCAATTGTATCGTTAACACATGCTTCCTTTGTTTTTGATGCCACCAGTAGGTCATCAATATACTGAACCATCACAGATTTTTCTGGCATTTTTAAATCTTCCAATGATTTCTTTAAAATCTGATTAAAGATCGAGGGGCTTTCTGTATACCCCTGAGGAATTCGGCACCATGCCAAAATACGCTCTCCAAACCTGAACGCAAATAATGGCTGGCTATCTGGATGTAATGGGAAAGAAAAAAATGCATGGCACAAATCAATAACTGTGTACCATTCTGCTTCGCGTGGAATCTGGTATAGAATTACAGCAGGGTTTGGTACTATTGGGCAGCAAGGCACAACAATTTTGTTTACCTTTCTCAAATCCTGTACAATTCTATATGTTCCATTCGGCTTTTTCAGTCCCATTATCAGTGAATTGCATGGACTGCTCATTATTTCTCTCAGAATCCCTTGTTCAATCATTTTATTTATTACCGGTGTTATTCCTTCAATTATTTCTGGTGTCAATTTATACTGTGGCGTATTTGGGTAACTTGTTCCTTCTTTAACAGAGATTTTAACAGGGTCTACTCCTTTCATTAACCCTATATCTTCACCCGTAAAATCCCACACTTCTTGTTTCACTGTTTCTTTCAGTTCAATTGGGATTTTCTCTACGTCAAACATAGGAAATAAATCATTCACTTCTGACTCTAAATTTACCATTGTCATTTTATATAATATGTCTTCATCCGGGGTCTGAAATGCAATCCCATCTGGAGTACAATAGATGGTGCAATTCATTTTGCAAAGTAGATCGCGTCCTAATAGGTTCACAGGACTGCAATCACACACCACAAATCGGTGCATTTCACTGAATGGTCCAATCTTTACCTCCACTAATTTGGTAAGAGGCATCCTAATTTGGTGATTCGAAACACCTACGACTTGGATATGTTCACCTGAGAGAGGAAGGTTTGGAATTTCCACTGATCTAACAGTAGAACGGGTAGCTCCAGTGTCCACAAGGAATGTTACATTTGCACCATTCACTTCTCCATCCACAAATGGACCTGCTTTATCTACCTCTAGAGTTGCTCCAAGCATGCACTCTTCTTCCTCTCCTAGGCACCGTCATAAACTTTCATCCGACTCATTCCCATCCTGTTGTAACCAGTATTGAGATATGGCAGCTGCGCGCGGCAATTGTGTTACCTGCTCTCCTCCGTAGAATCCTGTTTCTGCACTGTATTTCTGTGGATTAACACTCTTGGGAAGTGGTGGTTGAGGCACCTGACTTTGCTGGGTAAACTACCTGTGGTTGTTGTAGCTGTTGGTAACTCACCTCACTCTGCACCTGTGGATTTAATGATTGATTTTCCGCATTAGTTTTTGGAGGGAATTTACACTCGTTTCTCCAATGTCCTAACTTTCCGCAGTTGTGGCATGGCCACTTTTTCTTTGCTTCCTCTATACTCATTTGACCTCTTCCCTTACCTATATTTGGTCTGGATTTCGTCTGTCCTGCCTCATTAACTTGATTATTCAATTGAGCTTCTTGCTTTTCTGCAACCTTCACCTGTGCCCACATTGCTTTCTCTTTCAATTTACGCTGTCTACTCTCAATGTCGTCACTGCAGTATTTAGCATATCTCAAAACCTCATCTACCGTGCTGTTCTGCCAACAAATCATATGTTGCTTAATCATTTCACTTATCTCTGGTTTCAACCCATAAACAAATCTATATACGAAATGACTCATGTCCTTCTCATTTAGGGTCGATTCCGATTCGGGCCGGAAATCTCTCCGACCGAGCCGGACCCGGAGAGATTTCCGACCGATCGGACCCGTGCAGTCCGACCGAACGAGTCCGATGTGTCCGTATGTTATCGGACTCGAGTCGGTCGGACTCCGATTGATGCTCAATGGGAGCCGGTCGTACAACGCGTACGCGGGCTCCCATTGACTCAATGGGTGCGAGTCGGACAAGGGCGCCCCCTACAGCGAGTGCGCGGCGAAGCGATTCGCGCCGTACACGCACAGGTAGGGGGACCCATGGGTCCCCCTGTGTGCGACTCGCGCGGCTACGCGTACAGGGGTCCGACACGGACCCCCAAAGTACGGCTCCGACTGCTCGTTACGAGCCGGAGTGCGCGAGCTCGGTCGGAGCTGCTCGCGGCGCGCATCGTACTTACCCGGCCGGGAAACGTCTCCATTGCGCGGTGCGAGTCGGAGTCCGAGCGAGTCGGTCGGAGCGGTTCGAGCCGGGCAGCGAGTCGGTCGGAGCGGTCGGGACGCCCGGACGAGTCGGTCGGCGATTTCGCATCGTACTCGCTCGGCCGGACCCGCGTACGGTTCGGTCGGGAAACAGGGCTCCGAATCGGATCCGGTAAAGCCGAATCCGATTCGGAGCCCTACCGGCCGAGATCGGAATCGGCCCCTTAGTGTCTCATAGCCACTATACTGTTTAAAAACTAACAGTAGTCTTTCATAATACGCGTGTACAGATTCTTTACTTTCCTGTGTGGTTCTGTCGATTTTTACCCAATCCGTTTCTTTGGGTGGGATTTTATTTTTCAAAAATGTAATAACTTGGTCATATTTCCTCATCACTTCTGGTCCTAGCGCTCCTGTTTTAGCATCTCTTGGATATTCTACAGTTGGCCAATCAATAGTAATCTTACATTCTGTCCACAAATCAGCTGGTACTACTATGTCAAATAATCCATCCAAATCTATCCATAACACCTTCGAAACCTTAACAAACCTCTCCACTTGTCTGTACCATTCTACTGGTTTTTCTCTCAATTTTGGGAAGTCATTTGTAAATGACAGTATATCTTGTCTAGACCAGGGGACATGCACATAACTACCTCCTGGAGTTTCTCTCATCGGGTACTCCCTTACAATTGATTCCTTGTCTGTCACCGCAAAAGCCAAAGACGCTTTATCTGTCGTTTTCTCATTCCTTTTAGTCCACCTGCTTCTCCATCTATCCACATCACCCCATTTTCTCAGTAAAACAATTAATTCTTTTATTTGGGTTAATCGGCCTGATGTGTTCAAATTTTCTATATCTTTCTCGCAAAAATCTACTCTATATGGTTTCTGCAAACTTCTCACTTTTACAAATTCTACTCCTAGTTCATTAGCTGTTTCTTCTAATTTGTCATGTAAATTTCTAGCTCTCCATGTAATGCTCTTACATAAGAACATTATCTCATCATCCTGATAAGTTTTCAATTGTTCTGTACCAATTGTCCCTAAGATCAATTCCTCCATGTCTATTTTTAACCTAATTACATCTAATGGCTTTGATTCTGTCTCTTTCGTTTTCAGAGTTTTCATCCATTCATTCAATTCATCCGGAGTCGGACCTACAGGTGTACTATTTAATTCTATCCAATTTTTACTTCTTTCTGGTGTCTCTGACGCAGACTCAGTTCCCATAGGTATCCTCCTAAACTCATTCTCATTTACCGTCAAATTAGTAGGTGGGCTTGGTCTATATGAACTGACCAGATTTCTCGCACCTTCATTGTCTAATTCCATCCCTTCTTTCCTTCTTTGCAAGTTTGAATTCATAGGAATGACTAAAGAATGCTCTTCTATCTTCTGATTCTCAAAAACTGGTATTACTGGACCTATTGTTACTGGTACAGTTACAGCTTCCATATTCATTGTTAATTCTCTTATCTTTTCAGTCAATTCTCTTGTGGTTTTTGCTAATTCAGTTGTATTGTCACTTTCAATCTTCTCGTTTTGTGGGGTTTTCAATTGATCTTGTGACCTATTTATCTCATATCCCCGTTCGGGATTTTTATTCCTCCCAGTTTCCATTGGCGGTGCATTAGGTGTCACCACCGCAGAATTCTGTTGGTATGGAGGTGGGTTTCCGTTTAAAATATCTTCCAGCAATTCATCTTCCGTCTCACTACCACCATACCCGTACCTTTCAGTAACTAAATGCTTCTTTTTCTCTGTACACTTTCTCTTTGCTTCTTCCTCAACTGTAAAAGCTGGAAACAAACCTCCTGTCATATTAGCATATCTCCAACGCTTTATTCTGTCCTCATGATTCACTCCCCACAACCTTCCGGGCACAAAATCATGATTCTTTAATCCTCTGAATCTTTCTCGTTCATACATCTCATCTTCCCATTCACTTAGAGCTTCAAACTGTGTTGGTCTAGGTTTAGGCTCAAGCATCGTCATCTTCTCTCTCAAATTCCGAAGTACAGCTACACTAAATGAACCATTCTCAGGAAATGCGAATACTCCATCATTTTGAGTATATTTAGTCCAATTTTCTAACCATATGCAGGTATGATATCCGTATTTCAGCATCATATGCGAAGCTGGTGATTTCGGCGGAGGAATTACTTGTCCCTCTCTAGTCACTATCTTTTTGTCTTTCTTAAAAAGTTCTTAATTTTCGCCATCCACGACGTTTTCTCTCTACCATACTCATAATAAGCCATAATTCACAATCTTTTTCCTTTCTCAAAGTCCGCAATTCAACGCTGTTCTCTATGCGTTATTCGGACCTATCCCAGCGCGACTCACACCAACGCTCCAATCCTAAGCTTCTACGTCACTGCTTATCCAACCACTCCTAGCGCGTCTCACACCAACGCACCAATCAGAGCGTCTTCTGTATAACTAGTGCACTGTCCAATCCCAGCGCGGCTTTTGTCAACGTCAGTTCTGCTCCTGACCCCTCCTTTACAAATTTTATCGGCAATTTATTTTTTCAACTGTTCTTGGTTAGTTACAACATTAAAAACACTTTTCCATTGTCTGATTTCGCTAACAAAAGTGACAGTTTTATTCTATCTCGCAAGAATACAGTTTTGTTCGATAAGTGTAGCACTTCCCTCTACCTTACCCTTCTTTCAAGCAAGGGGTAAACCCGTTTCTCTGGGGATAAAACACATGTGGAGACTACACTGCTCCTGAGAATTAAGGCCAGAGTTTCACAAGAAAACCGGTTGCTATTTCACTCACACACCTTTTATACGGAAAATGTCCCTATCATAACACAACCTGTGTTATCACCAATATGAACTCAGACAATGCACCATTCCATGTGACTTCTCTTGTCACACGTGTCCACTTCCTACTTCCCGGAAGCTTCAAAACCTTTGACTTACATATAACGTGATACCATACAACATGAAGTGTTATACATAAAATAACCAATAATCAATAATCAATAATCACCAAACTAATCTATAGTAACCATAACTCTGCTACCAAGAAATCTGATCCAGCGCTATCAATAAAATTTCTTCTCCTATATGCTTTGGACGTCCAGGTACAAATATCCCTTTTCCACAACTATATCCATATGACGGTGGGGCCCATAACACCGCATAAACATTCACTCTCTCATATATTCCCTGGGTTTCATCCGTTTTTACCTAGGAGAAAACAGTTAATGATTTGCTGGAAGGAGACGGGATACCTTTTAAAACGACATAATACTTCTCAAACTTTAAGGTATTCCGCTCATTGGTCGATGGACCAACTAGTAGGAATCAGTTGATGGTGATTAAGACCAGCTCAATCACTATAAACCTTTAAACATTTACATTTATCATTGAGCTAAAGAACCACAGACTCATTGTTTTAAAGATAATAAAGTTTATCTAATTTTTAGAAGCATGAATAAGTTTCAAATTTATTATTCAGATTATTACATTTATCATCATTATAAGAATAAATTGAAATTGCAATGCATACCTATTAGATGGAAAAACAAAGTTCGTCACAGCAATGAATTCAGATCACAGCATAGAACTCCCGAAAAACTGTCTATCTGTCCTGTAAAACAGGCCTTCTCGACGGACCACCTATATGGTGTTTTCCGCCACAATCCCGTTCTTTTCCCTTTAGTATTTAAGAATAAAAAGGTCTAATAGTATTAAAAATGGAAAATCTATTAAAAGCAAAAGGTTCTCCAGCAGCAGCGTCCCGTGCTCAATCAAAAATATAAAATAGCAGCTCCAGCACCCCCTCTCTAAGAGTAGGTCTTCTTATACCCTAATACTAGCTTACTAAGTGAAAATGTTACATCTTTGTGGGCGAGATTCTCTCTAATTGGTCCATTTGGGGTCAGTATACATCTCATTATGAATATCCTTGCTCCAACCAGTTCTTTGTGGAAAGTTCATACTTCTGTCGTTTCTCACGGGTTCATGACATTACCCATCCGCACATTGGTCTCTATCTGTATCCTTTTCTGATACTTTAAATTGAACAGTTCATTGTTTATTCACATATTCACTGCAACTTCTCACGCTTTCCGCTATGTCCTTCTTTGGCACACGTTTGTATAATAAGGTCATTGCAGCCTTGACCACGCTTCCATCCTAGGCTTTGGGACGGTCACATGATCCCTTTGTTCACAGCTTTTCTCACTTTTGGAAACCATTTTGCGCCTGCGTACTCTAGCTTGTTTGCCTCAGCAGCCATGTTTACATCGCGGCACAACAGGTCTAAGCGAACTATTATAAGGATAAACAGAACATAGTTAAGAATAAAGAATATAAGCCTTTTCGTTTCCCTCCCGTCATTCTACGTACCCCAATTAAGTATTACCTAGCAAAAGCGACATATAAAGCTATTTCTTACTTACCAACCGCTTTACTTTGCCACCACACAGTTTATTTCCAAGCACAAATCATGCAATTATTATTCTAATTAGTACGCAAATCATTAGGTTTATGTTATCCACGTTAACAATTGTAAGTAAATTAGTTTGCACGGATATGGCGTGTTACCCATAACCCTTATCATGACACGTACATGGTTGGTTATTTACTGAGACGAACCTCTGTGTTAATTATTCAACATAAATATTAGGAGGTTACATTTTTTTTCGTTTACCCTGCTCCATCAAGACACAGATTCACAAGTCACATGTTCAAGTTCTAGAGGCACAAGAGAAACGTGAAAAATGTCAGTCAGAAGGCACAACCTGACACTTCCTTTCTGTTGAAAAGGTGGCCCTAAATATTTCTTCACCTGGGTCTCCTCACTGTGGCAGAAGCTGAAATGCATGACTGTGCTTTGTGGCTTCGCCATCCACTTGCACACTCACAATAACAACTGTAAAAATTCAATTTGTTGACGCTGTGGGCCTTATTTAATTTTCCAAACAAATAATGTGATACATTTTGCAATATTTTAAAAACTTTCCAGCTGACGGACCCCTGCAGTGATACTGCATCACTTAGAGATTGCTTCTAGCAGAAGCTGCTTTTGGTCATTTCTGCCTAATGGTGGTACTAGTAATATTGCACAGACATGCAATGATAGCATGCATGAATGTGCTAATACTGCGCTTGCATTCATGTTAATACCACACAAGTACAGGATTGCCACAGATTCAGTGACCTATTGGCCCACCCTAGTGGACACATGGCACTCTGAAATCCCTTTACACTCCTTACAACACAAGATGGGGCTACATGAGAGAACATATAGCCATCACACACGCCTATGGGAGTATGGAATAATGGTATCCGTACACTAACCTTGTTCTTGTAGAGGTGATAGATGTGTCCCGAATGGTGATAGGTCAATGTTACCAACATGAGCCCAATACAAGCTTCCTGAGACACATAAGTAATCACTTGTTTATCCATGGAGGGAAAGGAGAATGGGTGTGAGAGAAGAGAGCTGGTCTGGAATGATGCAACAGCTGCAAAACTCATCTGCAGTGACTCTTCCGGATGATATTTCTATTCTTGTGAGAAGACGGTTATGTAGCAGCAAAGTACGCTATTTGTCTTAAGGCTCACAAAATGTATACCTTCACAACAGTCTTACAGACCTGCTAACTCATGGTGCCACCATGTGTCACAAGATATCGACTCTCTTCACACGGTCACTAAGTGAAGAGCTGATATCACACGTTGAGCACAGGCAGAGCTCGAAATTCCTACACAGAGTAGGACTTGTGTGTTGGAGACTGTTCACCCTTAAAGTCTGTTAGACCTGTCAGCCTTAGGGTGGTCTTCCCCAAACTTTTTGACTTCCTCCTCCATTTTTGCTTATCCCATTGTTGCTGGCCTTAGGATTCTCTGCACACTTTACCACTGCTAATCAGTGCTAAAGCGCATGTGCTCACTCCTTAAAACATGGTAACATTAGGTTATCCCCAATTGGCATATTTAATTTACTTATAAGTCCCTAGTAAAGTGGTACCACATGTATCCAGGGTCTGTAAATTAAATGCTACTAGTGGGACTGCAGCACTTAATGTTCTACCAACTTTAGTAGCCATTTTAACATCTCAGGCCTGCCAATGCAGCCTGTGTGTGCCGTTTTGAACTGCCATTTCGACCTGGCAAAATAAACCTTTAACCAGGCCCAAACCTTCCTTGTTAATGTATATAAGTCCCCCTTAGGGTAGACCCTAAACAACCTGCAGGGTAGGGTGCAATGTATTTAAACAGTATGACATCACGGTTGGTCTGAACTTGTTATTTCGTCCCGGTCCGGCACAACCAGACATCCACAGTTGGCGCTTTACTCCTTTTGCAGCTATTTTTCGTGAAAAATTTAAAACTAAATATCTCTGGTTCTACTAATTGGATTTTTGGCATTTTGGTCTTGTTTCAATTATTATTAACAACTCTATTTTTCCAACTCTGTTGTGGGCTCCTTTTGCAGTGTGTTTTCATTGTGTTACTGTTTGAAGTGTTGCACTAATAATTTACACATTGCCTCTAGGTCAAGTCTGACTGCTTTGTGCCAAGCTAGCCAGGGTGCAGAGCACAGGTAGATTTGGGGTTTGCTTGTGCTTTACCCTGACAAGTATTATGGTTGCTGCTTGACCGGGGCTCACACCCCAGTCAACCAGTAACCCAAATTCTTATACTGGTATTTAGTGGTGAGGAGTGGACTTGTGTTTGTGCAGTGCCATACAGCTATTTTGAGTTGCACTACCACTCCACATAGATAATCTAAGATCAATTCAAGTTAAAAGCTCCCTAATTGCACTTTTTTCATTTTTCTAATGTTTTCTATTTATCTGTTGTGTCTAAATTCACCTCTTCAAGCATGGAGTTTGAGCTGGCAACTACTGTGGCCCAGCTCAAAGAGCTCTGAAAAGAGAGGGGACTTGAAAACAAGAACACAACCAGAAAGGTGGAATTGCAAAAGGCGCTTAGGGCCTGGGCGGAGCCCACCAGTCACTACAGCAATGGTTGGAGATGAGGAGATGGACAGCCAAGAAGAAGATTTGGATCTCAGTCCTCAGGGCCAAAAGCCTGCTGAAGAGGATGATTAGACTACTAACTTGGAGCTCCATGCCAGGGCAGGGAGCAGTAAATCCTCCTACAGCCTGTCCCCAGCGGAGCTGGCGGAGAAGAGGGAGGAGAGAGAGTTCAGGCTGGAGATGGCCAGGCTCATGATGGAGGAGAAGAAGCTGGCCACAGAGGAAAAACTAGCTTTGAAGCATTTGGCTCATGAAAGGAGCCTCAAGGTACTGGAACTGAAAGCAAGGCAGGCAGATTCCAGCAGCATTGGTGGCAACATACTTGCAGTGTCTGAAGGAGACAAAAAAGTGCTTATATCCCCAAGGATTTGGCACCCAATTATGTGGTGGGAGATGCCATTGACAAGTGGTTTTCTGTCTATGAGGTAGCCCTGAGGGTTCACAAGATCCCAGAAGAGCACGGGTGTGGCTTGTAGAAAAATATGCATACGGTGGGGCAGGACACACTTCTTACTTTAGAGGTTGAGGACCAAACCTGGTGCACCTCCATGAAAGCCATCTTGATTGCTAAGTTTGGACTGACCCCTGAAAAGTACTGCCAAAAGATTAAGGGACAGTTAGAAGCTCCCCAACCAGTCCTGGGTAGATTGTATGAACTACTCCAGCAAGGCATTGAATGGTTGGGTGCGGGGCAGCAAGTTTAATGATTACAATGGGTTGTACAATTTAATTTTGAGAGAGCACATGCACAATATCTGCTTTTCAGAGCTGCACCAGCACCTAGTTGACAGCAAGCTGACTGACCCCAGGAAGCTTGCTGAGGAGGCAGTCATCTGGGCCAGCACTAGAGTGTCCGAAAAGGTATTTGGGGGGGACTCCCAAAAGGGTGGTCAGGGGCCCCACCTGAAGAAAGAAGGGGGAGAAAAACCTAAAAATAAGGAGTTCTCTAAAGGACCCCAAAATAATTCTCAAGGGAGTAGTGGTAACCTGTCCCAGTCTGAGCCTAAGAAGAAGGGGTTCTTTGACAAGAGACAGGGAGGTTTGTACCCCAATGCACAGAGTGCAACAAGTATGGGCACTCCAAGGCAAACTCCAAATGTCCCAAGAGGGCACAGCCCCCCACTGGTGGGCAGACTCCTGGGTTGGCGAGTGCAGCGCTCAGGGAGGAGGCAGTCCCAATTAACTTTGGGAAGGAGACAAATGTGACCCTAGTTTCCCTGGGTGATAAGCAGATGGTGTCAAAAGCCCATATGTCTGCAAATACATCCAAGTACAGTCAGTGGGTCACCATTAATGGGAAATGGGTGGAGGCTCTGAGGGACACAAGAGCCAGCATGACTACTATGACTCAGAGCAGATCTTTCCTAACACATTTCCCCAATCATAGTCGCAGACAATCGTGAGAGTCATCTATTGGTGGCTCTAGTTCCCTTTGAGTGGGAGGGGCTTAGGTTCTCTAAAAATAGATGTAAGTCCTGCCATGCCTGTTGATTGTCTGTTGGGCAACGACCTGGAACACACTAGCTGGAGTGAGGTAGAGCTCACGTCACACTTGGAGATGTTGGGATTGCCAGAATGTTTCTGTATGAAAACAAAGACAATGGCTGCCCCAGAAGGGAGTCAAGGTCATCTAGAGCCTGGAACAATGGCCCAGACAGCTGCCAAGAAGGAGAGGGGCAAGGGGTGCGGGAAACCAGCCCCTGAAGTTCCCGTGGTCAAGGTTGATGGGACACCTGAGGGGGATGCCCCTGAGCCAATCGGGGAGGACATTGTCACCTTGGGTGACCTGCCTGAGCTTGCTGGTTGGCAAGTTGACGGCGGGCTCACCAGGGAGGAATTCTGCAAAGTGCAGAAAGAGTGCCCCACTCTAGAGGGCTTGGGTCGGCAAGCTGAGGCCCAGGCAGCAGATGACACCTCTGAAGATCACCTGATCTATTGGGAGAATGGCCTCCTACATAGTGAGCCTAAGGCTCCTAAATCTGGGGTAGCCCGTGTACTGGTGGTCCCCCAGTGATACAGGACCGTCCTACTGGGTTTGGCTCATGACATACCCCTGGCAGGACATCTGGGGCAAGACAAGACCTTCACCAGGCTTGTTGCCCACTTCTGTGGCCCCAGATGAATATGGCTTCAGATGCATTCTGTAGGTCCTGTCCCACCTGCCAGGCCAGTGGGAAGTCAGGGAAAAAGCTCAAGGCTCCCCTTACCCCATTATCTGTCTTTGGCACTCCCTTTGAGAGGGTAGGCATCAACATTGTTGGACCCTTGGTCCCCAAGACAGCTTTAGGCAACAGGTTCATCCTGGTCTTAGTGGAATATGCCCCTCGTTACCCAGAGGCCATCCCTCTGAGGTTAGTGACTGCACTTGCAGTGGGCAGGGCCCTGATGGGGATTTATACCCATGTGGGATTCCCCAAAGAAGTAGTGTCTGAGAGAGTCGCTTATTTCATTTCAATGTGAAATGAGTGTGGGGTAATTTATACGTATACCACACCCTATCATCTCCGAACCAACGGTCTTGTGGAGATTCAACAAAACCTTGAAGAGCATGCTAATGGGTGTACCTGAGCCTATTAAGTGTAAGTGGGACGTAAGTGGGACGTCCTGCTACAGAAGGGAGTGTGGTTTAGCCCTTTTGAACTCCTCTATGGCCAGCCTGTTAGGGGCTCTTTTAGCCTTGTGAGAGAGGTGTGTGAGCAAGCTCCCAGGAAATCTCCTCAGGATGTGGTCAGCTACATGCTGGCCCTACGCAACCAGATGCATCGCTTCTGGAAAAAGGTGAAAAGTAATCTTGAGGTCAGTCAGGAGGTTATGAAGCTCTGGTATGACCAGAAGGCCACTCTGGTAGAGTTTCAACCTGCCAGAAGGTATGTTTTTTTGGAGTGAAGGAGCAGAAGGGAGAGTCCAACTACCAGGTGGATCTCAAGACCACTAGGAACCCCTTAAGGGTGCTCCACGCAACCACCTCAAACCCCACTTTGAGAGGCCCAAAATGAGCATGCTCTTGGAGACAGGTGAGGGAGTGGAAGAGGACAGTGAGCCTCTCCCCGTCTCCTGTCTGCCCAGGAACACAATGGGTCAGAGGAGTGACTGCCACCAGCTGCTAGGGCAGTTCGCATATCTGTTCTCCCTCACCCCTGGACTTGCACACCTGTGTGTCCATAACATTGACACTGAAGACAGTCCACCTGTTAAAAATGAGATTTGCAGGTTGTCAGGCAAGGTGAGTTCCAGTATCAAGGAAGAAGTTTCTAAGATGCTGGCATTAGGGATTATTGTGGCCTCAAACAGTCCCTGTTCCAGCCCTGTGGTGGTGGTACCCAAGGCTGCCCCACCATGTGTCATTCCAGAACTTAGGCACTACGAGGACTACCTGGGTCTCAATTCTGTCACGAAAACTGATGCACACCCCATATCCTGAGCTGATGAGCTCATAGCCAGGCTGGGCGTTGCCAAGTTCCTCAGTACTTTTGATTTAACATCAGCGTACTGGCAGAACACTGTGACTGAGGGGGCAAAAAGAGGGCTGCATTCTCAACCCCAGCGGGCCACTTCCAGGTTCAGGTGATGCCTTTTGGTTTGAAGAATGCCCTTGGCACCTTTCAGAGGTTGGTCAGCAGGGTCCTAGCTTGGAAAGAGGTATTATATGCGGCCTACATTGACGACATAGCTGCCTACAGCTCCAGCTGGGAGGGACACCTGTACCACCTCCAGGATGTGCTTCAGGCCCTGCAGCGGGTGGGCCTGACTATCAAGGCCAGTAAGTGCTAGATAGGGCAGGGATCCCTGGTTTATCTGGGCCACATGGTGGGTGGGGGTAAGGTACAGCCCCTCCAGGCCAAGATAGAGACTATTCTGGCCTGGCAACCCCCTAAAACACAGACAGAGGTGAGGGCGTTCTTGGGCTTTACAGGATACTATAGGAGGTCTGTTGAGGAATATGGCACCATTGTTGCCCCCTTAACACAGCTGCCTTCACAAAATCAGCCCAGACAGGTGAAATAGACAGAGGCCTGCCAGAAAACCTTTGATACCTTCAAGGAAGCCATGTGTACAGCATCCGTATTCAACACTCCTGACTTCTCTAAAGAGTTCATAGTGCAGGCAGACACTTTAGTGCTGGCATAGGGGTGGTCCTAACATAGTTAAATGAAGAGGTCCTAGACCAACTGGTAGCCTTCGGTAGCAGGAAGTTACTTCCACAGGAACAGAGGTGGAGTGTGATTGAAAGGGAGGCCTTTGCTGTGGTCTGGGCACTGAAGAAGCTGAGATCATACCTGTTAGGGACACACTTCCAGGTTCAGACAAACCACAGGCCCCTCAGATGGCTCATGAAAATGAGGGGTGAAAATCTCAAACTGTTGAGGTGGTCCATCTCCTTACAGCGAATGGACTTTACAGTGGAACACTGTCCTGGGTCAGACCATGCCAATGCTTATGGTCTATCCAAGTTCTTCTGCCTTAGTGATGAGAACTCACAAGAGGTTGCGTAGTTCTTCCTACTTTCAGCTGAGGGGATATATGTTAGACCTGTCAGCCATAGGGTGGTCTTCGCCCCCACTTTTTGCCTTCCTCCTCCATTTTTCCTGATCTTGTTTGTGCTGTCATTAGGACTCTGCTAACCCTGGGCGTAGTTCGCGAAGTAACGCTTCGCGAAGCTACGCAAAGTGCAGTTCGCACTACGCGAGCTACGCGTAGCACTACGCGAACTGCGTAGTGCGTGTTCGCAATGATTGCACAGTGCCGGATGCTTGTCCGCACTGTGCAATCATTGAAAACGGCATCTTGCACAGTGCGAGCTGTCTTTACTGCCGCTCGAGTAGATTTTTACTCGAGCGGCAGCTTTCTCAACGCGGACTGGTAGTTTCTCATCGCGAGCGGTCGCGAGCATACGCGACCACTCGCAATGAGAAACCTGGACCTCCGCGTTGAGAATCTCGCCGGGAGGTTAATTTTCCACGCTCGCGATCGGCAACTTGATGTTGCTGATCGCGAGCGAAGAAAAGTCTCGCCGAGGATGTCATTTGCTTGCTCGCGGTCGCCAACTTGACGTTGAGGACCGCGAGCAAGCAAATATTCCGCTGCACTACGCTACGCTACGCGTGTTTGCACTGTGCTACGTGCAATTCGCGTAGTGCGAAGTAGCGCAAACTTCGCAAACTACGCGAGCGTAGCGTAGTTTTCCGCCCAGGCCTAGACTCTGCACACTTAACCACTGCTAAACATTGCTAAAGTGCTTGTGCTTTCTCCTCTAAATATGTTAATATTAGCTTATCCCCAATTTGAATATTTAATTTACTTATAAGTCCCTAGTAAAGTGGTAGTACCTGTACCCAAGGCCTGTAAAATAAATGCTACTAGTGGGCCTTAAGCATTGGTTGTGCCACCCACTTAAGTAGCCTTTTAAACATGTCTCAGGCCTGCAATTTCAGAGCCCGTATGTGCAGTTTTAAACTGCCATTTTGACATGGCACAATAAATTCTTTACCAGGCACAAACCTTTCTTTTTAATACATATACGTCACCCCTAGGGTAGGCCCTGGACAGTCCAGGGGGCAGGGAGAAATGTATTTAAAAAGTAGAACTATTACTTGTAAGTTTTACATGCCTTGTTAGTGAAAAACTCTTAAATTCGGTTCTCACTTGTGCAATGCCTTTCTCTCCTGTAAGATAAAATTGGAGTGCCTGACTAAATTTCATAAGTATAATTTCCAAATGGAAAGAGATAACCAGTTCAAGTTTGGTGTCTATGGAATCACAACTTAGAATTCTAACTTATGGTGAAGTAGGATTTTAAATTGCAATTCTGAAAATGAGACTTTTAGAAAGTTGGCATTATCTTGACCTATCCATTTAGTGGCTGTAGCCAGTCATTGGTCATATGACTGGATGTAGCTGACAGTAGGGCTTTGTGTATTCTTCCTAGAAAACCACAAACAATAGGGAGCTTAGGTGTGCTTAGATGGGCCATCACTGTCAGGATGGGAGAGAGGAGCTGGGCACGACCCCACTTACACCTGAATAGGCTGTGTCCTGCCTCCACACAAAGGACTGCATACCCCCTGTAGTTAGTCTGGAGCCAGGACTGGGAAGGCAGGATGCCTGGGGACTTTAAAGGGAAACCTCTAGTAGATTCTCCTCCCCCACTTCAAAGCCACAACTGGTTTTAAATACTGGACCTCAGACACCACAATTGTATTACTCTTCTGGACTTCTGATTTGCTGTGCTAACCTGCTGCCTGCTGCCCCCCTGTCTGGTTGAGAAGGACTGGACCTGCATCTCGAACCCAGAACTCAGAGTGACTCCAAGGGTTAGTTAGCTGGCTTCCTGATCTGAAGCTTCAAGGACATAACATGCTTCCAACAACGTAGCTTCTGCACCTGGGCTCTGCCATCTGTGAGTCTACCCTGCCAAGTGGTGCCACCCCAGTCCTGGACCCTTGGAAGTGGGCTTAAGGTGCTTTGCCAGGCTCTGTGGATCCAGCGGAACTGATGCATCTCCTCTGCTATGCGGCGCAACCCCGAGCAGAACCGACGCATCTCAGCTACTGCGTGGATTGGACCTGTCGCAAAGACTTGAATTGCCACCTAAGCTCACATTGCCTTCAGAACTGCCGCTGTGTGATGCATCTTCGGCACAGGTCCTAGAATCTCTTGTCGACAGCAGCCTCAATGACTCGAACTTCCCACTGCAGCCTCTACGCATCTTGAAATCAACCCATCGCTTTGGCTGCACGACGCATCTTTGATGCGGATCCATGCAAAGCTCCGCATACCTGGATTTAAGGTAATCTGTTCAGCGGGCCTAACTGAGTATCTATAGCCGGCCCATGATCCATTACAGTTGGCCTGAGCTTGTGACTTTGTCCCAGCCCAGCACAACCAGATATTCACAGTTGGCGCTTTTCACCTTTTGGCGCTATTTTCCCTAAAAACTTTAAAATTTAGGGGCATATTAGCAATGCCTGGCGATAATTATCGCAAAGCGCAATTAGCGCTTGGATAATTATCGCCAGGCATCGCCGGTTTCTATCGCGGAGTTAGCGTGCAATCAGCAATGCTAATCTCCAAAGCGATAGAAACCATGGAGAACAGTGTGAATATCGCCTGAAAACAGGCGATATTCACACTGTTCCCAGTTCTGCTTGCTGATAGTGCGAGGGGACTTAGCCATGTAATCCACCTCTCATTGGATTACATGGCTAAGTCAGGGTGGGACCAGGTGTTAGCAAACCAGCGCTAAACGTGTTTAGCGCTGGTTCGCTAATCACCGCCCCTGCCTCGCTGATAGGCGTTAGCGGACAGTCGCTGTTAGGTGGGGAACGCCTACTTTGCAAGCCATTAGCGATAAATATCACTGGCATGCAAAGCGGCACCCAACCCGGTCGCTATCGCCTACAAGCTGTCGCTAACAGCAGTTAGCGACAGCTTGTTGATAAGGCGATAATATTATCGCCGCTTTAGCGGGAAAAAGTCCCGCTAAAGTGGCGATAATCGCCTTGCTAATATGCCCCACAGTATCTCCAGTTCTACCTATTGGATTTTTGTTGTTTTTGTCTTGTTTCATTTATTAAAAATTACTCTATTGTTCTAACTCTGTTGTGGGCTCCTTTTGTGGTGTGTTTTCACTGTGTTACTGTTTGAAGTATCGCACAAATACTTTACATATTGCCTCTAAGTTAAGCCTCACTGCTCTCTGCCAAGCTACCAGTGGGTTGAGCACAGGTTAATTTGCGGTTTGCTTGTGCCTTACTCTGACAAAGATTGTGCTTGCTGTTTGACCAGGGCTCACAAAGCAGGCAACCAGTAACCCAATTTCTTACATATAGTTTATTTATTTAGGTGTTTTTTGGAGTGCCAATTCCCATCTCACGGTAACAAAGGTCTTCATCTGCAACAATCACTGTTAGCGAAAAGAAAATCCATGGAAAAGTCTATAAGCACTGTAGCATTTACAGGAACAGCAGCAAAGGAATAAAATGGTATAGTGCCACCCGTACGCAATAAATGCATACAATTTCCAATTTATGAAGAGAAGTTCTCAATCATTGTTCTAACATGTTGTGATTATGAAATGTCCAAACTTGGGACTGCTTGAAGTACATTTATGTGGTATTGTAATATGTCTTTCAATCTTTCTGAGAATAATGTTTTATGATGGCCACAAGGAAAGAGAAGAGGAAGGAAAAGCAGAAATGCTCGAGTGTCTTTGTCATGTCATACATTCTTTCAGCTAGTATGTGTCTGCCCCGTGCATAAACGTATTCCTCATCTGCCTGCGACTTAAAAAACAATTATAGTATCATTCCAGTATAAAAGTGTAGGTGATGGAACATGATAGGAAGGTGTTGAATTTTTAATATGGCTTATAATGATCATTGATCAGCTTATGAATAACAAATCTTTAATAGTAGGAAAGAAACAGGGATAGAAGAGTTACAATACTTTCTTTAAAGAGAACCCTAATTATCATACACTTTGTTTAAACCCAACCAAAACACGTTCTTTGCATTTAAAACTGTTGGACATGGCCCTCTCGGCAGGGTGACACCCAAACATTTTGACTTCACCCCTCCTATTTTGCTGAATTTGTTTTTGTAGGCATTAGGACTCTGTGCACTTTACCACTCTAACCAGTGCTAAAATGCTTGTGCTCCCTCCCTAAAACATGGTAAAATTGGCTTACACCTGATTGGCATATTTAATCTTTTCATAAGTTCCTAGTAAAGTGATATACCATATACCCAGGGCCTGTAAATTAAGTGCTACTAGTGGGCCTGCTGCAATTACCATGCACCCACTTAGGAGGCCCCTCACACATGTCCCAGGACTGCCATTGCAGCCAGAACACAGCTTTAAACTTAGCACTATAACCCCTTTGCCAAGCCTTAAACTCCCCTTTTATTACATATAAGTCACCATAAGGTAGGCCCTAGATAGCCCATAGGGCAGGGTGCATTGTATTTAAAAGGTTGGATATGTACTTTTAACTTTTTACATGTCCTGGTTGTGAAAAACTCATAAATTCATGTTTCACTACTGTGGGGCCTTCCTCCTCCATAGGATCACATTGGGTTGCCTTATTACATTTAATTTGTGCTAACTTTTGATTGAGAACATGTACCTGTTCTCAATCACAAGTTAGCACTTATTAAATGCTCATGCCAATGGTGCATCGCAGGTCGGCCTGACTTTGTGGCAGCTCCTGCTACACTCTTTTCCGTAGCAGCAAAATCTGTTCAGCGGTTCTTCGCCAAAGGGGCATCCGGTCCCTTGGAACTCTCATCGGCTACAGCCTCCTGTCTCGTCCCGCTGGAGATTTTCGACTCCCCAAAAAATGACCAAGCCTGAACAAAGAAATCTCGATCGCGACTTGGTCCAGCCACTCCCCCACAATGACTCTCCCTCCTCGAATGCCGCCTGCAGCCTTGCCCCACTGAACATTCCCCTCTTAGAACATTTTTCTTCAACTTTCTTCTAAGTCCAAAGGAAAGCGCCCACCACACGTATCCGACTGCTGCTCCATCACGGTCGGCCTTATTTTTCAGCTTTGACCCAGTCTTGTGCGACTAGATGTCTGTGGTTGGCACTTTGATCTTTAGGCACTAGACTTAGCCTTAAACTTTAAAAATGTATAACTCCAGTTCTACTAATTTAATTTTTGTCATTTTGATGTCAATTTATTAAAATGTACTCTATTTTTCTAATTTGGTGTTGGATTTTTCTTGTGTTTTGTGTTCACTTTATCACTGTTTGTATGCTGCATAAATACTTTACACATTGCTTCTAAGTTCAGTCTGACTGCTTTTGTGCCACGCTACCAGAAGGTTAAGCACAGGTTAATTTTGTGACTTTTGTGCTTCACCCTGACTGGAATTGTGGCTGTTGCTTGAGCAGGGTTAACACCTGACTCAACTAACAAACCATTTTTTCACAAAAACTTTGAGGTTTTTTTAATTTTTCAGCAAAAACTGAACGCAGAAACAACTCCCTAAAGCTGGCAGCTGTCTACGTAACACAAAAAAAAATCAAAGGTTGTGGCATTGGGTGTTTTCTCCCAGCACGTAGGGGTCATATCTGTTGTTTCATGTTTCAGGCTAAGCAGGCTTTTATGGTGAAAGGAGTGCCCTATATATCCATACCTTCTTAGGTACATTGACTGACAGTCCTATGGCAGAAGGGCTGTCAGTCAAAAGTTCCAGCCAGCAAAGCTAGCTGAAGATCTGCTGGTTAAAACTTTGTGCTTCGCCCACCTTTAAACATATGTTTTGAATTGCAGAAAGTACCTAACCCTACAAGGTGTCACCTAAGGCAATAGGTACATCGTATTAGTTGGGCTAGGAAAAGAGACATATGTAAGCTATATTTGTGAATAATATAAATTTACATACTTAGATTTTGAGAAATGTAGCTTACCAATGCCTGAATATTTTTGTGAATCAGGAAAACACTGGTAAATTGTCAAAATCCTATCAAATATTAGTGCAGACACTGTATACTTAGCAATTGTAGCTGAAATATTGGTTACAATATTTATACCAAAGAAAATATGCTTCCATTTGTAGTTCTTAATGATATACGTAGAGATTCTGCAGTAGCAACTCTGCAGTTATAAATGCATTGAGACTTCCATAAGAAAATGATTCGTCAATAACTTTGACGCAGTTTCAAGATTAGGCACAACATGTGACAGACACTAGACAAATCCTACTAAAATGCTCTATTTAAAAGATTACTTGCGTGGAGGGTTTTTCTAAAGCAGCATAACCAATTTTAAAGAGGGACTGGTGATCTTTAAAAGTCACAAGTGAAATAGGGTAAATTCAGGAAATTTCCCCTTTCGTGAAGGCAAGTAAAAGTTCTCTTGTTATTCTTAGCAGAAGTTTATCTCGTGAGCCCTCCCACAGGGTCAATTTTATGCTGACAAAGAGTCAAGTCTTTTTAAAAAGTATGCAAAAGTGAGAGTTAGTTGACTTCATAGCTTTGAACACTCCTGATTTTAAAATCAATAAGACTATTACACCAAAGACTGGATAGAATTCGTAGGTCATGGCATGAAGGTTGAACTTTACTTGCAGTAGATGTTGTAGAATAGTGCACATCTGTTTAATAGTACTAAGATATTTGTATTACAATAATGTGCTGGGTGGACTTTGAAGAGTTATTCTTTTGTCTATTTTGACAGTTGGGCTTGAGAACAGTTTATGAACTTTTTGAGTCAAGAATAATGTTTGGATTGAGAAATAAATTTGATTGCCTGGGCCTGTTTTTTTCCTCTAGTTCATTGCATGCTTTCTGAACTGGTAGCTAATTCTTCAATTTGAAATGTAGATCCAGCCATGATTGTGCAGTGCAAAAGGTTTCAAACCATTCTTGAACATGCATTATTAAAACATTTTCGAAGAACAAAGATCGGGTAAGGAGGTCACATCCCAACTTCCAAACTCAGGAGAATCAGGGACCATCTTAGAAGGAATGGTAATATCTTTCATAGCCAAAGAAATAGCTTCATAAGCCAGCTACGTTTTTAAACCAATCGGTTGGTTCTTGAAAAGGTTTTTGGATGTTCCCAAACTAAAAACGTAGAGAGAGAAAAAACACTGACAAATGACCCACTACCCCAGAGGTCTTTGATAAGTACAACAGAAGAGAAATTTGTTTTTTGAGTTTTCTATGAGAAATGAAAATTTTGGGATCCCCAACCACCTACGTTTCTTACCTCCTTGATCACTCTGCAAAAAATATGGCAAAATCAAAGTGAGTGTTCCAGATTTTGTTTTAGAAGGTTAGGAACAGATTAGACAAACGTGAGGGCCAACACGATAGGCAAGGCAAAAGGATATTTCTTAAGTAACTAAAACTCAGCTATGGATGGGCACAATTCTAACTATGCAGCCTAGCAATGTTGGGGAACTTTGATCTTCACAAAGTACATGCACTAAGAACCCAATGGCTTCCAGTGTCACATTCCTGAGTTTCACTCTGTTGCTGCTACTGAAAACTTTATAGACAGTGTACTAGATACGGGCTGTCAATGACATTTGCCACACAGCGGTCAACTGAATGTTGCAACACTGAATCCACAGGCTAGGTTGTCGTGCAGACTGATCAGACCAATGAGAACTTAGATATCAATAATTTGGTGGAGGAATGTCAATAGTTGTCACACAACAAGAGTGAGAAAACCAGAGAAACCACGGGTGAGTTTGGCACGCAAACTGATCAGACTACGGAGAACTCAGATTTTAAAAATTTGGTTGAGGATTGTAAATAGATCTTACACAGCAAGAGTGGGAAAATCAGAGGGTGATCACAGTTAGTGTTCTCTAGCAATGTGGACATCTGAGAGAAGAATGAGGTTAGGAATTTACTGTGGAGGGGCGATTCAGCCGCATTATAAGTCGCACTGCAGCTCAATGGCTGCGCTTCTCCTCACGAAAGAGCTGGTCTGTTAACAGAGGACTCTTTGCAGAGTATAGACTGGGACTCTTTTATGTCTTGTTCACGTAAGACATGACACAGAGAGAAACAGCGGTTTGTCTACTATATGATTGACATTGCCAGTTTCTGTCACAGAAGCCAGCTCTTTCACCATAAATAAAGCAATTAGTATGTCAGATGAAAGACAAGTCATGTATTCTATGAAGAACAGTCTTTGCACTTCCTCATTAACAGTAGCTGCAGAAGTAGTAGCTGAAATGGAGAGGGCCCTGTGTCTCTTGCAATGCTGGATCTAAAGCCTACTATTCAATGTTAGTAACAGCAGAGGTTCTGTGTTCTCAATTATTTATTGGGAGACTATCTCATAAAAAAGCAACTTCCTTTCTGTGAACGTTGTTGAAGGTCAGTTTTCAGACTCTCAGTAGGACAGTAGGGTAGGAAACAGGTGTGCGAGGGAATATGAATGTAAGGAGATAAGAAGAGGAATCGTTTTCTATGGAAGTTTCCAGAAATACCAGTTTTCATCTTCATTTTGTGCTGAAATGTTTGGATGAAGGCTTCCAAACTTAATGCACTAAGAAATGTAAAAGGCTCATCCGGAATGTACAGCAGCAATTAAGAAAGTAATAAACGCAACCATTGTCCATCACCGTCTGCTGCTTTTCCCTTTTTTTACTTTACTCAGAAGGAGAACATATTCCCTTTACTAATTTTTCCCCACAGATTTATATTCTGAATTTTTTTCTCTCCCAACTGTAGAAACCTCCCTGAAACATGGTGATGGTCGGAGTGGCCAATGGCTATGGCTCAGGCCAGGATGAAACAAGTGGGCTTCTCCTCAGGAACACCCTTCTCCTACCCATTCAAATTGAAATAGTCTTTCTGAAATTCAGGAAAACCCTTTTATACACCTTCTTGACTACTGCAGAGCTGAAATGTTTCTGAAAATCCAAATGACAGAATCATGGTCTTTTAGTATTTGATGGTCCCACCGGCAGATACATCTTCTGGCAGACTCCCTTTTCCCACCTAATTGAAGTTACTCTGACAAATTATTCAATTTTTCAGCGCTATATAAAACCAATAAAAATTACATTACAATTAAATAACAGTATAGTATATCACAAAATAGATTGGTCCAGAATAACTTCATATTTGTTTCAATTGTAGTCATGTTCTTACTTAATTTCTTGATTTTATACACATTTGAGAAAAATATGTCTTGGGGGCAGAATACTCCCCCAATACACCAATTTCAATATAATGGCCATTACTGTACTTTACAGTGGATAGGTACCTCCATTATCCATTGGATGAATTAATTCTGTTGGTCAACGTCACATTTTGACATCTTAATTCAAACTTGCAGCAACTTAACTCTTGGGTCCTCATTTTAATGCTGTTTATTGGATGGTCCACTCCAATGCAGCTGAGGAAAGCCTCTGTAACACTGATAGACAGAGGTCTGCCTCATTTAGCTATTCTAGCCTTTTCCCTGAATTGGCCATCTGTGCTCAGGAGAAAGATTTTAAGAAGACCACGATTACACCCTGTCTGGGTACATTTGCATTACCTGCATTACAAGTATTCCTGTAGTGCTGGAGGTTTTATCCTAGCAGGTCAGTGAAAATGTTAGGGCTTTTCTTGCAGGACTGCCATGAGCTACACTCTGGTCTTACAAAGAGATGGTGCCACCAAAAATGGTATTGGGCTTGTAAATTAGGAGGCTTATCTAATGACCTGTCCACCATCATCAGGACTGTGAGGAAGTCTCCAACGACGGCAGTGGCTTCATCTGTGGGCGATCTCCCACCTTAGTAATAGGTGTGGGAACGCAGAGGATGGGGGTAGGCCATGAGTTGTTGATTGGGACTGGTATCTTATTTGCATGCTCAGAGGCTGCTTCATTTAATACAAATGTTCTTGGTGTCATGAATGATTGCATTACATTTAGCCAGGGTGTCAGTTTCCACTACAGGGAAACCCATTCTTGAGCCTTCCTAAATCTGCGGGTGGTGCAATGGTAGACTGGGGTGGTTTGGTGACCTCTGAGCACCTGAAGACCACCAGCATAGATCTGGAATCCAGTTGAAAAAAAAGCGTACAAGTGCGCAACTTATAGGACTTCTATCTTGAGTGCAAAACTCAAAGCAGGTCTCAAAATTGGCATATGTGGCGGTATTAATTCTTATAGAAAAGTCGTGAGCTCAAGGGTCGGAGTCTGGGCAGGGCTGACAACTTTGATTTTGTTTTTGATCACGCAAGTGTGTTTTTTTATGGCAAACTCCAATTATGTCCTGGACATGAATCCTATTTGTCAGATGTGATCTATCCATGTTTGTTCTAGATCATGGGATCTCCCTTTGGGAGGGAAAGGAAAAAAAAGTAAAGAGCCCCTGGGTGTTTACCCAAGCATCAATGTCCAGAGAGAAGCACGTTAAGCTGTTCTGCACATTGTACAAGAATGAAAAAAGGCTATAGTTGCACTCCACTTAAATGGGCTATAATATTATTTAAGCTTAGAGAAGCAGTCACCTGTGGTTCAATAGACTTTATGAGTCTTTAAAAGTCTTAGAACTATGTAACATTATATTCCGTAAATCGACAACCCCTCCCCTTACGCAGATAATTGCTCCAAATGGGGTAAGGCGGCTAGACCTGCTGTTGATTGATTATTTGGTTAAAGGAGGGAAGGACTTAGTTATAAAGTGTACGTGTTTTACGGGTATATGTGTTGTAAACTGTATTTTGTTATGTGTTGTTTTAATTGTATGTTGTGTATTTGTATTAAATGTTTGATGACTAACCCTGTGTTCCAAAACAAACTACAGATTGATGATGATAATGGAAAGGTTAAAGCTATTGTCATTGCTCTGATACCGAGGCATGTCTGCCCTCTTCGTTGGCACCTGAGCTACCTTGAGTTGCAGTCACACTTGGAACAAAAACCACAAAGTAGGCTTCCTACACTTGTGGCAATGGTTACCGCTTTTCTCCGGGCTGAGGATAGCACTGTTAATTCAGAGAAGGGGTGGACATAACTCATGTAATTCTGTGTAGCGTAATCATGCAGAATTACCCTAAAATTACACAAAATTATGCAGAATTATTCAAGAAGAGGACTTCTGTATTGAACGTATTTTCGTAGCACAAAATTGCCCGCTTGTGTCCATAATGGCCACAAGAATGCATTTTATGCTAAGAAATAGCTCTAATTGCATAAGTACATGAATAGCGAGAGCGAACAGCCGCTCGTGCTCCCTAAATGTGCTCTTGCAGTAGTATTTTTTCACATAAATTACTCTTAATTGCATGAGTGGGTGTAAATGCATTATCATTGGTAATTTTACGTCAAATAGTAACGAGAGTTCATGAAATTACTCCAGCATAATTGAAATTCCACCCAGACCTAATTCAAAGGGCCCCAAAGTTTAGAATGAAAAGAATTGAGTATAGCAGTGGATTACATCTCGCCTGACCTTTCGCTAACCAACAATCTTAAAACTTCATAAGTAATCTTTTAAAGTTCAGAACAAGTTGGTTGGCTTGTTTCTGGATATGAGATTCTTGGTGGTATTCCTGCTTTGAATCAGCAGACGATAATGAATATAAAGTCACAGGTGCAGGCATACAGAATTAGTTCAGACTTGTTTACATACCTATTTCATACTTGGTTTCTATTACTCTTTGTTGATGTAGTAAGTCACTATGGGGTATATGTACAAGCCCCTATCGCCACCACAACGCCACTTTTCGCAACATTGTGGTGGCGATAGGGGCTGCGCCTTATGTACAAGGCAGCGTTAAGCCACTTAACGTGGCTTGCGCTGCCTTGTACATAAGGCCCCTTTCACGCTATGGTTAGCGTGAAAGGGCGCGCAGTGGGTGTTGTGGTGGGCGTTCACCGCAACACCCATTGTATTTGACGCTGCCCCCTATGTACAAGAGTGGTGTACATAGGAGGCAGCGCCAAAATTAAGACCAGGAAAACCCTGGTCTTAAGTTGGCAAAACGAAGAGAAATGCATTATTTCTCCTCGTTTTTGCTTTTTCCATGTGTGCTGCCTTGTGCAGCACACATGGAAAAAGCAAAATGCCATGGTTTGTTTATGTACAGGAAGGTGTTTATGTGTAGGGCACCTTCCTACACATAAAATCCTCCCCTGCACGCAGACACCCTTGCGCTCTGGTGCAAGGGTGCCTGCGTTGGCGCTAAGTTGTGAAACTTAGCGCCATCGCAGGGAAAGCGAAGGCTGCACCACATTCTTGTAAATATGGTGCAGCCTTGCGTTTCAGAAGTGGCGGAGCGTGTCGTTAAGCCAAGGAGGCTAACCACACGCTCCGCCACTTCCTTGTACATACTTGTTCTTACCCAATTCGAACTATCTTCACCTCAATGCATCAGACTGACGTCAATGGATGTCGAGTGCCTCCAGACATTTGCAAGAAAGGTAATAAAACACTGTGCACACCTGAAAATTTATAAACGATGGATCATAGAATTTCAAGCAACGCCTCGGTCATTGGAATCGGTCCAGTCGCTGTGAACGGGTTCGCCGGAAACGTACACGTTCTGACTGGCACACTATGAAAATAAAGAAACAGCAACCAGCCACAGCCGAACCAGGTTACTCAGCTGACAGCACTATAAAACTGCAAACACAGACAAATGAATCGAAGCACAAAATGTATGCAGAACACTACTAAAGGAGTCCTAAAAAATGGTCCTGTTAAATTTAATGAGGCCGAGGCGAAGAGATTATGGTTTTAAAAGGCAATTTGCATTCTCTTCGTTCCACGCTTGGCTGCCTCCTCGCTGGGTCTCTGACAACAGCATAGAAGTCCTTTGTTCCCTAACAGGTGCCAAGGTATTGCTTCTATTTATGGCTGTCTCTGGGTGTTCCGAAGCACCTTAAACTGAAGAACACTATTTACCACAGCACTGGCTATAGTTGTAAAAAATGAATTGGCAGTACATTTTAGAAACTCCAGTAGAACAAATACTTAAAATTAGAAATGTCCCTTGAAATCACTGTATCATCTCATAATTGTGAGCACAGTGTTCCATACATTTGAACAACAACTGTAAAACATTCATTGCAGAACTAAGTGGGTCATTTAAAGAATATTAGAACATTGGAATGTTGAGCGCTCCATTGAAAACAATGGAATGCTCCGTGCTTCTAATGGCCGGTAGAAGCCCGCAGCATCAACATTCCAATGTTTAACAAACACAGAGGGGATTTCAACCCCCTCGGGCTCCGTGAACCCTTTGTTTTACAAATTAGAACATTCTGCCCTCTTGGAGTGGAATGTTCTAATAGCCTTAGTGCCCTCTGTAGTAGCAGGCTCTACCGGCCATCAAAGGCCCGCTCCCTTGTTAAAAGCTCTTGCCTTTGGCTTGGACCTTTAACGCTGGAGCAAACCTTTAATGGCCGGTAGGCTCTAAGGCTATAGTGGGTGCTGGGATTCTGACGGACCGCCAAGTCAGCAGAGGATTCGTCCAGTACTCCTGCCCATCCGATTTAGAGAGGACGGTGCTGAATGGGTTTGTTTCATCAACCACACAAAGGGGGATATGTACAAGCCCCTATCGCCACCACAACGTCACTTTTACCGACGTTGTGGTGGTGATAGGGGCTTAGCCTTATTTACAAGGCAGCATTAAGCCACTTAACGTGGCTTAACACTGCCTTGTAAATAAGGCCCCCTTTCAGGCTATGGTTAGCATGAAAAGGGTGGGCAGTGGGTGTTGCGGTGGGCGTTCCACCGCAACACTCATTGGGGCAGATTTACAAGCCCTTGCGCCTTCTTGCGCCGCCGTTGCGTCACTTTTTTTTGACGCAACGGCAGCGCAAAAAATGTGGCCTATATACAACGTGACGCATCTAGGAAGATGCGTCCCGTTGTAAAGCCCTGCGTCACATTATACCTGCGTCAGGTATAATGTATGCAGGAGTGGCGTTCCCACGCAGGAAGGCCTCGTAAAAGTGACGCAGTGAAATCTACAAGATTTCACTGCGCCACTTCAGGACGCCACTGCGTCAAAACCTTACGCCTGCTTGAAGCAGGCGTAAGTAGTGACGCAGTGTAGTGGGAATAGGCCTCAACACGCATTGCTGGAGTTGTGCCGTGCTTACGACACGACTCCAGCAATGCGTGACTTTTGCCCCAACAGATGCGTCAGAATTTCTGACGCATCTGTCAATCCTTGCGCCATGGTGCGCCGTATTGTAAATACGGCGCATCCATGGTGGCGCAAGGGTTTCTCAGGGTGGCGCAGGGAAAGTGACACATCTCTACAGATGCATCACTTTCTTGTAAATCTGCCCCATTGTTTTTGACGCTGCTCCCTATGTACAAGGGTGGCGTACATAGGAGGAAGCACCAAAATTAAGACCAGGGAATACCTGGTCTTAACTTGCAAGCGAGGAGAAATGCATTATTTCTCCTCGTTTTTGCTTTCCATGTGTGCTGCCTTGTGCAGCACACATGGAAAAAGCAAACTGCCATGGATTGTTTATGTACAGGAAGGTCCCCCTTCCTGTACATAAACAATCTGTAAAAAAATTCAATTTTGTGACTTTCATGTGTGCTGCGTGAAGCAGCACACATAAAAGTGACAAAATGGCATTTAAGATTGTTTATGTGCAGAAAGGGACACCTTCCTGCACATAAACAATCCTCCCTACACGCAGCACGCCCTTGCACTATGGTGCAAGGGTGCCTGCGTTGGCGCTACACTGCTAAGTGTAGCGCCAGCGCAAGGTGAAACGCAAGGCTTTCCCATATCCTCGTAAATATGGTGCAGACTTGCGTTTCAGAAATGGCGGAGTGAGGCGTTAAGCCATGACGGCTAACGCCTCACTCCGCCACTTCCTTGCAAATATCCACCAAAGTTTTTTGTTTTTCTAAATTAAATTCCAAAAGCAGGATGGTCCAAACATTTTTTACTGTACATGGGAATGCTACTAATTAATTTCCCTTCCAGGGAATGTCATGCCTTGTCTAGCAGTCTCAAGCAGGGAAATCTACTGGCAGTCACCCTCTTTAAATGGGAAGGGCAACCACAACTGTGTCATGATGACTCTGTGGTGGATAGGCCGCCAGAAAGAGAATTTCTGATGGCAGAGCTGTGCAGTTCCCCCACCTCTAAATTGGTGGAGCCGCAAGTTTTGCCGTAGAAATATCTGCCATTTTTTGGCAGATGCGCTGTATTGGCCAAACTCTAAATGACCCTCTAAGACTTATACAGTATGTTCACCCATAGTTGTCTGTAGTCAATGAAAAAAACGAGTCCAGACAAAGTTCTCGATTCATAGTCAGATTACAGATCAGTGTTTATTGTCAACATCTCAAAGGATCACCAACTTGAAATTGTTGAGGGACTTGCATGTCTCAGCGAGCTGGAGAGCAATACCAGCCGGAGCTTAGTCTCTTGGCAGTGTCACCAAAGCCGGACAGGTCAAAGGGTAGGTACCAGATGAATTGTGATCCACTGGTCTTCCAAGTTGGGGGTTGGGCACAAGGTTAACAATATTGTCTCATAAAAAGCATTTGTTACACAAACAGCAGCAAAAGCGACTAAATTTCTGGGCATGAGGGACTTCGAAAGTCTGTGCATGAGAGATGCGTGACTGACGGTAGTCAAAGTACAAAGGAACTACTGGCAAGATTACTGAAGTTCTTAGGGCCAAGTGCAAGACCAGAAATGGATTCCAGAATGTACAGTTTGTGTGTGAAACAGAACAGCTGTCTCAAGTAACATCTGAGATGCTGTCCTAAAACCTACACATCCTGGGGTTCAGTGAAAGTAGCTGGACCCTAGCTGGAAGAATGAAACCCACCACATGCTTAATTGAGTGGAAGCCAGTCAACAGAAGACTCATGACAGCCATGTTAAAAGGCAGACACATCTACACCACCATTTTTCAGTGCTATGCTCCAACAAATGATGCAGAAGAAATAGTCAAGGACATATTCTACCAACAGATACATCCTAAGCTTGAGGCCGTGCCACAAACCACAACCTGAAGATTGTGATGGGGGACTTGAATGCTAAAGTGAGAAATTACAATACGAACCATGACAGTGACATGGAAAAGGAAGGTTGTGCATCAATGAACGACAATGGAGAAACATTCTGGGTAATTTGCATCACAAATGATCTGGTCATAAGGAGAACTCTGTTCCCCTCACCATGATATTCACAAACTAACTTGATGCTCCCCAATGGCAGAGACTGAAACCAGATTGACCACCTGGTGATAAGCTGTACCTGGACATGTATCCTGTAAGATGTCAGAGTGAGAAGGGGAGTGGATATTGGCAGTGATCACAATTTAGTGACTGCTCTTGTGAAGCTGAAGCTCAGAAAAAACAGAATGCAAACCATTAGGACCACAGCACTTCGATGTGGCAAAATTACAGGACCCGAAAACTGAGAAGGCATTTGTGTCCCAAATTAAAAACAGTTTCCAACTCCTGGCAGACACAAAAGATCAGCCTGACCAGCTGCAGACGCAGTAAACAAGAAATGGAAACAGGGCTCTTCAATGTATGTGAAGAACAGTGAAACATGCCTGGGGACCAAGCCAAGTAAGAGGTTTAACTTAGAGACAATGTGTAAAGTATTTATGCAGTACACAAACAGTAATAAAGTTAAAATCCAACACAAGACATTTTTTAATAAAATATGTTATGTTATATTTAATTCTAAAGTGCACATTTACCCGGTGGTGTCTTGCTGCTAACTCGACTGAAGCCTGAAATGAGTGCTCACTGTGACCTAAAAAGTCAATTTTTGAGAGCTTTCCTAAATGAATGCAAGGAATTCATCGATTTTGTATGAGTGGGTAATGAATTCCAGGTTTTGGATGTACATAGCACAAAACTTCTTCCTCCCCAGGAGGAGAGTCTAAATTTTGAGACCACAGCATTTTTTGCTGAGGAGGAGCGTAATATCCTGGGTGGTGCATTCCAATAAAATTTTCTTTTCAAGTTGTCTGGACCAATACCGCGATGAGCCTTAAAGGTGATGCATAGTACCTTAAAAGTGACTCTTTGCCTAACTGGCAGCCATTGCAGTGTCTTCAGTGCCATGGAGGCCTATTTGAACTTTGGACTTCCCAACAGCAGACGTGCAGCTGCATTCTGCAAGATTTGCAATTTATTTATGTGTTGCTCTTGCATGTTGTTATATAAGCCGTTACAGTAGTCAACTCTGGACATGACCATAGAGGTGACTACTGTATTTTGTAGATCTGCTGGGATATAAGGAAACATTTAATTTTCTTTAGTTTTCAGTGTGGTAGAAAGAAGCAGAAGAAACCGCATTTACCTGGGACCCACAGGTAAGTTTGTCATCAGCTAGTACTCCTAAATTGTGAACTTTCTTTACCGGGGTAGGGAGTGCATCCAGTTCAAAGGTCCAGCATGAGGGGGACTAGAAGGAGGTTTGAGAACCGAACAGGATGACCTCTGTTTCCTCCGAATTAAGCTTCAAGCAGCTCCTTGTCATCCAGACACTGACCGCCTGCATACAGTCGTGGAATCGGGACACCAGCTCTGTTCGTTTTTTGTTAGGGAAACCATGATCTGGGTGTCGTCGGCATACAACGCAAGAGAAAACCCAAACGATCTGATGAGATGGGCAAAGCTTGTGACAGACATTAAGCAATGTTGGGCTTAACGATGAACCTTGTGGAACCCCACAAGGAAGAGAGAATGGCTCAGAGGTGTATTCATTAAGTGCAACTGATTGTTCACGGCCAGAAAGAAATGATCTCAAGAGAACAAGTGCCTTACCTCCAATTCCATTGTTTTGGAGGCGGCTAATCAGCAGTTCATGGTTCACAGTATCAAAAGCTGCTGAGAGATTTAATAGTATGAGGGCCGATCTCCCAACCTGATCAATGGTTTCTCTAATTTCTTCGGTGGCCATGATCAGGGCTGTCTCAGTACTGTGGCCAGTCCTGAAGCTATATTGAGTAGAGTCCAGAAGATCATTTTCTGCATGTATTCTGCCAGCTGTAGATTCATAGTTTTGTCTATCATCTTGGCAGGAAGTGGCAGGTGAGATCTAGGCCGGTAGCTGTTAGGGTCAGTGGGATTGAGGGTAGGCTTCTTCATTAATGGAAGAATAGATGCTATCTTCCAATGCATCAGACAATAACAGGTCTCAAACATTTGGGTGAAAAGGCCTGTCAAAGAGGTGGCAATAACATCTGGGGCCAGTTTGGCCACTGATAGAGGGCATGGATCCAGTGGGGACTCTGACTTCATGGATTTAATGTAGGAAGAGACCTGCTCAAATGTGGGATTTGTGAATTTCAAGAAATTACCTGTCTTCAGGAGTGTCTGGGAAGAAGTTGCTACTTCCATTAAAAAAGTTTTACTGATGTAAAATATGCTATATACCTCTTCCACTTTATTTTGGAAAAAACTTGCTAAAGTTCTACAGAATGATTGACTACTTGCTGCAGGATTGCTGATGGAGGTAGATGTTAGTTTATTGACAGTGAGATAAAGGTATTTCACTGCATTATTTGCGGCCTCAATTTTTTTGATGAAGTATGCGCTTTTTTCTTTTTGAAGAAGCCATATGTACTCAGTCAGATATTGTTTATATATTTCTTTTTCTGACTGGTGATAGTCTTTTCTGCACTTACACTCCTGCTTTCTACAGCATTGTTTATGTGTTCTGAGAGTTTCATTAAACCAAGGAGCAGTAGGTTTTTGTCTCTTGGGATGTGAAATCTTTGGAGGGGCCAGAATATTCACCACTGATCAAATTCACTTTTAATAGGTTGCGACCAAGGTATCTAGGCTCTCTGTCAACATGGGTTGCGACTGCGTTAGAACCTGGTTTAGTTGGTCGGGAGAGATCTTATGCCATGGGCGACTGATATGTGCCCTAGAGGGAATTTTGCCTGTTTGTGGATGAGAGATCAGATGTAAATCAAAGTTAAATGTATGTTTGTCTGACCATGATAAAGGCAGGATACTGGTGTTCTTTAGCCAGGCATTATTCGTAAAAATCCCGTCCAGACAGTGATCTGCGAAATGAGTGGGACCTCCAACTGTCTGGTTGAGACCACTGTTAGACGTTAAGTACAGTATGGCTAAAGTGTCTTTATCTGTGGTGTCTTCTAAGTAGAAATTGAAGTCTCCTAATATAGTAAAATCATTGACAAGGGACCCTGATTCCAGGATCGTGCTCACTGTCTGCACAAAGGCATGTCTAATGCCAGGTGGGCGATAGATTAAAATCCCATTAAAGGATTGAGAGCTGTAAATTTTAACAGAAAAGGAGAGTGCTTCGCAATGCAGACATGTAACTGGCTGGAAGACGGCAGACAGTTTAGAATGATACATGATGGCTAGCTCACCACCTCTTTTATTCGGTATGTCAGCTCTATAAATATAGGGGCAGATTTACAAACCCCCTGCGCCACCAGTACGTCACTTTTTGTGATGTACTGGTGGTGTATTTTACTGCTCCATATTTACCCTGCGTGGCTTTTCCTGTCCTTGTAAATATGGCCCCTTTACACGCAGCATTTTGCGTGAAAGGGGCGTTCCATGGGTGTTGCTGTGGGTGTTCCCACGCAGCACCCATGGAGACCAGACACATTTCCAGATTTACGAGGAATCGTAATCTGGAAATGCGTGTGAATGCTACGCCTCCCCAGGGAGGCGTAGGGAGGCGCAACGAGGAGAAATGTTTTCATTTCTCCTCGTTTTTCCTCTTTCAATGCGTGCTGCATTCTACAGCACGCATTGAAGAGGAAAATGCCTGGAGTGATTGTTTTTGTGCAGGAAGGTGCCCCTTCCTGCACAAAACAATCTCCCACGACGCATGAGCATCCTTGCACCATGGTGCAAGGGTGCCTGCTTGCCGGCGCATGGCAGCAGTTTGTGCGCCAGTGCAGGGGGAAGCACATATTGTTGTAAATATGTTGCATCCCTGTGCTTTGAAAGTGACTCAGTGCGGCACAACCAAATGGCTTGCGTTCAGCACTGAGTCACTTTCTTGTAAATCTGCCCCATAGTATCCAGCTGGAGTGGCTGTAACCATGTCCGGGCCGGAGGTCATATGCGCCCATGTCTCTGTGATGACTAGAATATCTATTTTGTTTGTTTCTATAAACTCTGCCGCCTTGTGTTTGTGTTTGACTAAAGAACTTGTGTTAAATAAGCAGCATTTCACTTGTTTTTCATTATTATTACTATAGAGCAGGATAGGGAGTTAGATACAAACTCACCGTCGTGGTCCCTATTTGAGGCGAGTTTACTTTCCCATGTTTTGGTGGAAAAGCCACAACTCTGACAAATTGCCTGGGCATTCCAATTAGTGGATTCAAAGTCAAGCGTCAGGCAACCTGAGCTCTTACCTGCTCTGTTTTGGGAGGTTAGTTGATTGCTTGTGTAGCTTAGTCTGGAGGCGCAGTGAGGCCCAAAACTGACACGGGGCCCGGCCCTCAACGCAACCTGGGCGCGTCGTGGCAGTGGCTCAGACGCGCTGACTGTGTCCTAAAATAGCCCTCCATTGTATGGGGGCGTGCCATAGGGGCGTTGCCTCACTGCTTGTACATTAAAATAGGTGGGCAAATAAAAATGCAGCCAGGGTCCAGCAACCTCAAGTCATATATGCAGGCTCACCTGTGTAAGAACGCTACTGGTAACTTAAGGGAAAATTAAAATAAACGTGCAAACATGAACACATAAAAGAATTAAAAAAGGGAGTAAACCTTTAAAGATGGCGCCTGCAGCTACGGAGCCAGGCACCTCCTTAAAAATAATGCACCAGCGTGCTACAAAGAAATAAAACAGTGAGCAATGATTACTGGCTTCTAAAGGAGCTGCGTGGATGCGCAGACTGTGCCCCAAAATAGCCCGCCATTGAAGGGGGTAGTGCCAGGAGGGTGTTGCCTTGCCACTTGTCAGCGCTTATACATCAAAACAGGTGGGCAAATAAAAGTGTAACCAGGGTACAGCAACCCCAAGTCCTATACACAGGCTCCCTTGTGTAATGATACTACTGGTAACTTAAGCGAAAATTAAAATAAATGTGTGAACATAAACACATAAAAGATTTTAAAAAGCGATTAACCCTTTAAAGATGATGCCCACAACTATGGAGCTAGGAGCTACGGAGTAGGCACCTCCCTAAAAACAATGCACCAGCATGCTACAAGGAAATAAAACAGTGAGCAATGAATACCGGCTTAATTTTGACACCAAAATGAAAAAAACCCAATCAGGTGAACTGGAGTTATGAATTTTTAAAGACTTTAGTGAGACTAGCACCAAAAAAGCACAAAGTGTCAACTATGGAGATCTGGTCACGCTGGACCGGTTGGAAGTCACAAGTTCTAGTCACCAACGATGGAGCACAGGTCGGCAACAGTCACCAGATTAGTCTGGCTGAAAGTGTAGCATCTCAAATCAGTGTCAATAGTCCCGTTCGCGGTGGAGGAGCAGGGAAAGTGTCACAGGGGGATGCCCGAGTAGTGCGAAGAGCAGTCCAGGTGTTGTGGACGGCATTGCTGGAGCTTCACGCTGTCGGTCCCAGCGAGCAGTCAATGTTGTTGTGTGAAGAGGTAGCTGCCAGAGCTTCACGTTGAATGGTGGGGTGGGCAGTGAGGTCTGGGTGCGAACAGGCCCTTTTGTGGATGCGAAGAGCTCAAAAACTTCAATACAACTCTCTGAGGGCACACCAAACATCCAGGACCTCAGGGGTACCACTTGGAGGTCAGGAACTCGCTTCAGCTGGATCCAGGTGCTGGTGTAGGATGTTGGGGGGGCTTTTATGTTACTGAAGCTCAGATCAGAAGGCCAGCAGACTAGCCCTTGGAGTCACTCTGGTAGCCCTGGGTTCAAGATGAAGTTGCAGGTCCAGTTCTCCTCTCCCAGGCAAGAGGACAGCAGGGCAGCAGTTCAGCAAAGAAGCAGTCGAGCAGAGCACCAGTCCTTTTAGCAGCACAGCAGTTCCTCTTCCTGGCAGGGTACACAGATTCAGAAGTGTACTGAAGAATTGGTGTCTGAGGTCCCCTTTTTTTACCCTGGTGTCCTTCCTCTGGAAGGTAGTAGAAGCTTCTAGAAAGGTTCTAGTAAGGTTCATGACTCCCCTGTCCTGGTTCCAATCTGGCTGCAGGGACAATGTGGAGGTGGAAGGTCCTTTGTGTGAGAGCAGAGCACTCCCTATTCAGTTTCAAGTGGGGCTGAGCTCAGCTCTGCCCCGTCATCTTGCCAGCAGAGGGCCCATTAAGGCACGCCTAATACTCCTATTGTGTGAGAGTCTGGGAGGAATTCACAAAGTCTGTCATTTGTACTCGTTCAAGTGACCCAACACAGGTTGCAGGCACAAAAGGGTTAAGGGCAGGAAAATGCCCACTTTCTTAAAGTGGCATTTTTAAAATTGTCATTAAAAATCCGACTTTACAATTAAAGAGGATTTTTCATTACAATTACATAGATCCCAAACAAAAAATGGGTACCTGGTCCCAATCAAAAGTTAGCACTTATTAAATGTAATAAGGTAACCCAATATTATCCTGTCGGACAGGTAAGCCTCACAATAGTGAAAAACAAATTCTGAGGTTTTCACTACCAGGACTATGCAAAACGTAAAAGTACATGTCCAGCCTTTTAATTATGATGCACACTACTATGGGCTACCTAGGTCTTACTTTAGGGGTGACTTATAAGCAATAAAAGGGGAGTATAGGGCTTGGCAAGGGGTTTTTATTGCCAAGTCGTTGGAAGTTTAAAGCTGCATTCAGGCTGCAATGCCAGGCCTGGACATGTTTTAAAGTGGTACTTAAGTGGAAGGCACAACAAGTGCTGCAGGCCGATTGGTAGCATGTAGGCCCTGGGTGTATAGTATACCACGCTACAAGAGACTTAAAAGTAAATTAAATATGCCAATCAGGTATAAGTCAATTGACTTACATGTTTATGGGAGTGAGCACAAGCATTTTAACACTGTTAGCAGTTGTAAAGTTCACTGTGTCCTAAGGCTGACAAAAATGAATTCAGCAAAAAGCTGAGGGAAAAAGGCAAAAAGTTTGGGGGTGACCCTGCAGAAAGGGCCAGGTTCAAAATGATTAAAGACAGGAGGGCAGCAAAAAGAAAACTCATGGAGGCCAAATCTGAGAGCCTGTAGAAGAATTACAAGCAACAGTATATAGAAGGAAATAGAGAAGTGAAAAGAATTACAAGAGCAGCAAATGGGCACACATAGATAACTTTGCCAGCCAAGCAGAGAAGGAAGCCAGTCGAGGGGAATGGGGGAAGGTCTTCAAGATCATGAGTATAGTCAATGGTAAATCTCTTGCAACATACAATGCCCCTATAATGGACAAACACAGCAGACTACTCACAGCAGAGCAGCAGCAAAACTAATGCTTAACCAAGTACTAAAAAGAAGCTGACATCCAAGAAGCAGAGATAGACTTGCATTTGACATCACCTCACCACAGAAAGAAGATATTGTTACTGCCATCCGATCCCTCAAGAACGGAAAAAACTCCTGACCAAGACAACCTGAATGCAGAAATGTTCAAGGCAGACCCTAAAAAATCAGCTAAAATCCTTCAACCAATGTTTACATTGATTTACCACGTGACTGGAACCAAGGCATTATCATCAAGATTCCAAAGGGAGCATTAACCAACTGTAACAACTGGTGTGGAATCACCCTTCTGTTAATCCTGAGTAATGTTCTGGTGAAAATCAGTATACAATGCATTTCTGATGTTGTGGACAAGCAGGTAAGAAAAGAACAGTCTGGGCTCCACTAGGGTAGAAGGTGGGTTGATTTGATTCTTACTCTATGCAACATCATAGAGTGGTGCATGCAATGGCAGAGTCGCAACTTCAACATGAACTTCAGTGATTTTGAGAAAGCCTTTGACAGTAACAACCATGACAGCCTCTGGAGTATACTGAGAGCCTATGACATTCCGCAACACATCATTCTCACCCATCAAGAACTTCTGTGATAATTTTGCCTGAAAGATGGGAGGTAGTGAGTATAGCTTCGAAGTCAAGACTAGTGTGAGACAGGGATTTCAACCTAGTCACTGACCGGTGATGCAACACACAACAGAACACTAAGCCAGAGGCATTTTGATGGATCTTATTCTCTATACTGGACGACCTTGACTGTGCGGATGACCTATCCTTGCTCTCTCTCTCACACACACAGCATATGCAGGAAAAGAAGTCTTGCCAAACATCTGTGCACAGCAAGTGGGCCTGAAGGTCAACACGACAAAATCAGAAGTCATGCCACTCAACATTCCAAACCCTTCATGGTGGATGGAGAGGACCTACCAATGACTGAAGAGCTCACCTACCTAGGTATTACTATCAGACTTTATGGAAGGGCAGGCAGTGACATCAAGAGGGTATTTGGACAAAAGATTTAGTTGTAAATTTCGGGATACTGAAATATCGGAAAAAAAATATTGTGAAACAAAATTATCGTGATGCAGAAATATTGTTGTCAAGAATATGAATTTTTTCAGGTAAGTATTGCTGTTGTTAAGAATATTGTTGTTAATATCATTTTCAATAATATCGTTGTAAAAAAATATCATTTTTCAATAACTTAATGTGTTTAAGTTCATATATTAATTTTATGTCATTATTTGTTGTATAATTATTAATAATATTTTTAAATATAGTTAGCCATTTTAAGTGAGTTATCATTTTTAATTTAATTGCTAATAGTAATTTATAGTGTCATAGCGGGTTGCTAGGTTTGTACGGGTTTAAGGTGGGAAGTTTATTAAGCAATAATTAATTAACAATTCATTATTAATGTATTATTAATTATTTAATTGATCATTAATTATGCAAATTGTGTAAAAAATATATAATTTTTTGTTATAGTTTATGTGTGGGCTGCTGCATTTGTAGAGGTATAGGGTGGGGAGCTAATTAAGTAGTAATTAATTAACAATTAATTATTAATTTATTATTATTTATTTAATTGATTGATAATTATGTAAATTGTTTAGTAACTGTATATATTAGGTATATTTTATGTGTGGGCTGTTGTGTTTGTAGGGATATAGGGTGGGAAGTTAATTAAGTAATAGTTAATTATCTCTTATTTATTTATAATTAAATATTTAATTGATAATTAATAATGTACATTATGTATTATTGATTTATTTTAGTTATATTTTAGCTGCAGGTTGTTAGGTTTGTAGATGCGTAGGGTGGGACATTAATTAAGTAAGAATTAATTTGCAAATACTTAATATTTGTTAAATAATTAGTGTATTGACCATCCATTATGTGAATTGTTTTATACTCATTTATTTTAGCTATATTTTAAGTGTGAGCTGCTAGGTTTGTGGGGGTATAGTGTAGGAAGTTAATTAAGCAATTAGTAAAAAAAATTTAAATTGATAAGTATTAAAATGTTTAATAATCATGTAAATTGTTTAATCGTTTTTGTATTTTTATATAATTTTTGGGTTGATTAATAATGTTCCTATTAAGAATTTTATATTTCTATTACTTTGAAAAAAATCCTTTATCCACTTTTTCATATGCTCCAAAAAAACTTTATCCAAAAGATGTTTCCTATCAAAAGAAAAACACCTCGGAACTACGCAAACAGCAAATGTGGGAATATCCACAACTTCTGGTGCATGGTCAGACGTAATTCTTGGGTAAATTTGTATCTTAATACCCGAAAGTAGTAAAGAAGGCACAAAAAAATAATCAAGACGAACTAGCTTGCTATGTGGGTAGGAATAAAATGTATACCCCGGATCTTGTAAACCTAAACTACCCCAAGCATCCATCAGTCCATGATCAGCCAACAAATAATATAACGCTTTAAAAACCTTGGGTTTCCTACCCTTATAGTTGAGCCCCCCAGCCTGAAAATCTGTCTTGATTACATTAATGTTAAAATCGCCACACAGCACCAGAGGCACCGGCCATAGTGCGAGTTCTCCATTTAAGTATTCCAGGACCGTAGCTTCGTCAAGGTTAGAACCATAAACCGTGCAAGGGGTAAACTTCATAGTTCCAACAACACATTCTAGAATGGCCCACCGTCCCTGAGTATCCACTACTACACGACCAGTTGTTTGTACTACCGGCCTGGCTAAAACTGCTACACCCCTTGTAGTAGTTGATTGTTTAGAAACCGCTAAAACCTCATAGCCAAGTTCTGACAAAATATTCCGTTTGCCCCATGGTACATGTGTTTCTTGCAAACACACGATGTCTGGTTGAATCACGCGAAGCTCTGCAGCGACTCTACATCTCTTATTATAACCATTTAATCCACAAACATTAAATGTACAGATTCTAAGGCCTAACTTAGCCATAATTTACAGAAAAATCCCAATATGTGTTTAAACCCATCACAATAAACTTTCACGATCCTCACATTTCCAGCGAGACTGTGGATTGTTTTTATATTATTTTTTTCCCCCTTTTACCCCCACCCTGACCCCCTTCCCCATCCTCCTCCCCTGGCCCACCCCCCACCCCACACCCCCACTGTTCCCTCCCTCCCACTAAATGAGACATAAGGACCAATGTCCTCAATGATGTGGAGCTGTCAATCAGCTCCCCACCGACCGTCCCTTCCCCCCTGTACACAGGTTGGCAAAAAAAAGATAGAAAAGACGAAAAGATACAGATAGTATAAACAGCACCAAAACAAACTGAAAAAAAGCAACAAGAAAACATAATGCAGATCCACCAGACCCGAGGAGAAGGAAGCCCGGATCTAGTAGGAGTACTAAGCATTCAAAGAGTAACAATAATCATTAAGAGGTCTAATGTCCGGATCACATCGTTTGTAAACACTCTTTTGCTAGGATCTCGGAGGTAAAGAATTGGGTCTGACCCTTAAATATGATTTTCAATTTGGCTGAGTTAAGCAAGAAAACTTGCGCCCCCTTTGCCTGAAAAAGTGGAATCAGTTGTCTTAGATGCCATCTTTTCTCAACCGTTGCCTGGCAAAAGTCAGGCCTAACAAAAAACTCACAGCCCTTCCCTGCCCTCTTCCTGTCAGGTCTTGCCAGATCATATAAGGTTTCACATGCCAGGAAATTATTAAGACAAATCAAGATGGCTCTAGGTTGGTCAGAAAGTTGCCCTATCTTTTTTTTGCGTTGATTGAAGGGGAATCTGTGAGCTCTCTGTATTTCAACTGCCCAATCCCATTGTGTGAGCTCCGGGAAAGCTTCCAAAAAAAGTTCCACCATAAACTGCCGGACATTACTACCCTCCAGGCCTTCAGGAACCCCCAAGACCCTCAAGTTATTTCTCCTAGAGCGATTTTCCAGCTCAGTCAACTTCCAAATTGTGTCGTCCTTCTGGGCTTTCCAGGATTCTGTGATACTTTTTGTATAATTAACTCGTCCTCCAAAGCCGAGATTCGGGTTTCTGCTTCTCCAACTCTGGTCGCATACTCAGAACACGTCTTTGCCATCCTGCGCACTGAGTTCTGAAGCTTGCGAACGGCACCTTGAGTCCGTGAACTCTCTGCCCGAGTCTCCTCCCGATGGGCCATTATACTTTGATATATAGTGGACAAAGTGATTTCATCTGGGCCTAATGGGGCAGCTATATCCGATATGACAGTTCCAATGGAAGTTCCTCCGGTCGCCGGTTCATTCAGCTGTGGAGAAAAAGAATAATCCCATACCAATGAGCCAGCTGGGACCAAAGTTGTATTACATAAAGTCTCATCTTGCTCCCTCTGTTTGCGGACGGTTGTAAGAACATCGTCTCCTAGCTCCCCCTCTTCCATATGCAAACTGCTTGTGTCACTCTCATCCTCTGCCCAGTCCCTGCCTGGGCTCTCATCTCCTGAAGAGTTAGAAGGGTCCGACATAGAATAACATTTATCGCCCGAGTCTCCTTCCTTAGCACAGGATATCACTGGTAAATCATCATTCTGGAGGCATTGGAAAGGTTGAGGGTCCAAATCATCTGTCTGGCCACTCTCATGAGAACTACTCCCAGCATTCTGGCAAGAATCCTGTAATTCCTGTATTTCCTGTGTTTCCTCGCCCTCTTGAAAGCTAATCCCAGGGTCTTGGTCTGTTTTCTTTAGCGAGTTTCCACCCCCCATAGAGAGCGCCTTCTCCTGATTCTTAGGCAAATTATATCCTGTTCCGGGCAGAGCCGAGGTATTTAAATTTTTTATCAAATCGGAGCTTCCTAAATATCCCCCATGATCTTTCTGGGCCATTTTCCTATCATTGTTAGACATAGCACTGGACCCATTGGCCGGTAGTTTGAAAACAGTACCTTGTAACACTGTATCTTGTGTCTTCGCTGAAGATCTCCCTGCAACATTGTTTCCACTGCCAACCTCCACTGCGTCGATTACATTTCTGTTTTTACCCGCCTGAGCTTTAAACAATGCCGGAACCGTCTGGAGCCCTCGTGAAGCCAAGCAGCCCTTCCCAGCGGATTCAGCCAGTCCCGGAGTCTCCCCATCCATATTCTGCCGTGCGCCTCCACAGTTCCGAGCTGCCATGTTGTTCTTCGCCGGGGTTGCTACAGCCGGGCCCGTCGGTGGCCCTCGGGTCCTAGTGCCTTTCGCTGCCGCTTTCGGAGGCATCGCGGGAACCCCCGGTGCCGCACGGATAGTAGCAACGGACGCACTACCCGCCGCCGCAGGATGAAAGAACACGCCGGCACACACCAGCCTCGACGGCACCGGGAGCCCAGACAGCCGCCTCCAACACCACCAGAATCGCCAAATCATCACCATTCACACCCCCATCTCGGGTGGTCTCACAGTACGGTTCCCCAGACACCGATAGGAACGAGCAGGGGGGGGGGAGATCAGTCAGCAGAGAGCCGCATAGGCAGCTCACTCGGCCGGAGGTCCGGCCGCCATCTTGCCCCTCCTCCGGCCGCCATCTTGCCCCTCTGCAGGTTGGGGGGTTGTTTGGGATGCATTCAAAGCCTCTTTTAGAGGTGAGGCTCTGAGTTACGGATTATATAAACAAAAACAGGTAAAACTGGAAATTCAGGAGTTGTATAATAAACTTAAAGTAGCAGAGGAGAACTTGGCAGGAGGGATTGCAGTAGGGCATAATATAACTGAGCTCCAATCTAGATTGGCTAGATGTAAGGCCAATATTAATCAGGTTTGGAGCAAAGAAATAGCATTAAAATATCAGACCTAGAAAAAAGACTGCTATGAATATGGAGAGGCTACCGGTCGCTGTCTAGCTCAGAAGTTACGTAAGAAGGAAGCAGGGCAAAGAATTATATGCATGAAAAATGCCCAGGGTAATATTGTATATGACCCTCAGGAAATTCTTAATATCTTTTATGACTTCTATGATCAACTCTATACATAACCAAATAAAGAGCAGCAACTTGCAGATGTAAAACTTCCATCCTCATTATGGGAACAGCTAGACAGAGAGAAGGCCAGAATACTTGATTATCCTATTACCGCTGAGGAATTAGAACAGGCCATTAATAGTCTAGCGATTGGGAAAGCTGCAGGCCCGGACAAACTCCCGCTTGAAATTTATAAGACCTTCTTCTAAGTTCTTAAAGAGGATATCCTTGAGGTTTTCCAAACAGCACAACTGGGGGATTCACCCCGATCATGGGACGAGGCCAATATTATTATATTTAAAAAGAAAGACAAACCACCTGACATACCCGGATCTTATCGTCCGATTTCCCTCATTAATTGTGATGGAAAAATCTACGCTAAGATTTTGGCGAATCGTTTAGCGAAAGTTATTTCCCCCCTTGTCTCAATTAGGCAACATGGCTTTATCCCGGATAGAGGGACAGTAAACCATATTAACAGAGTAATAACGCTATTTGATATAGCGCAGGTAGAGTCTAGGGACTTAGGCCTGATTTTGCTCGACGCCGAGAAAGCGTTCGATCGCGTGGCATGGGACTTTTTATGGGAAGGGCTGCACCAAATGGGGTTTGGTCAGGGATTTATCCGGGCTCTCCAGGTTTTATATCGAGCTCCCTCGGCCACTATATGTATAAAGGGGGGTACTTCCGATAGGATCCAGATCTCTAGAGGGACACGGCAGGGATGTCCCTGTTCCCCGCTCTTATTTGCTCTGTATATTAATCCCTTTATAAAAATGTTGGAGCAGAATGATCAGATTGCACCTTTTATTGTCAGACAGGATAGGTTTAGTGTGTTGGCTTATGCGGATGACATTGCAATTATAACATCTAACCCTGCCATAGCACTACCTGAGATTGAACATCTAGCTCAGGAGTTTGGTTTTGTCTCGGGTTATAAACTCAATACAGCTAAAACACAAATTTTATGCACAAATCAAACTTTGCTGAACGACTCTAGGGTTGTTAGGAAGCTACCTACTTGGGTATTAAGATTCAGCCCTGTTTGAAAGAGTTGGTTGAGATTAATTGGGGGATATCATCGGCAAGATAAAAGGTTCGTTAGAGAGATGGGCGGTTCTACATCTCTCTTTGGTCGGTAGATCCAATGTTTTAAAAATGAACATCTTGCCTAGGGTCATGTACTTTTTTAGAGCAGTACCTTTAGAAGTGCCTAGCAAACAACTCCAGTATTTACAATCTTTATGTGCTAGATACTTGTGGGCCCCAGGGAAACCACGTAGAGCTGCGCATTATATGACATTACCACGAGAGCGAGGCGGGTGGGCGATCCCGGATTTTACTCTTTATTACTATGCCTGTATCCTGTCAAATATGCGTATTTTATTGACGGGAGAGGAAGTAGGTAACGCAGCCGAGGCCCCCTCAATTTATCGGATGGTTTTAGGACCAGAGGTTAATCATTGTCTGTTCAAGAGAGTTGATGGCAGTTATTATAAAAGAACCCGTTTCAAGGTGTTGGAAACTGCCTTTAAAGTTTGGAGTATGATCCGTAGAAAATTTCAGATACTAGGGTTAACATTCTATACTCCTATGAATGCGGCAGGATTACTCCCATCGGTATTTTGGGATCATGTGGCAACTCAGTGGAGCTTAAAAGGAATTACTATATTGGGGGATCTGTATCAGGCCGGGGGTCTGTTTGTCGTTTTCACTTTTGGTGGATAAATATCATTTATCTAAAAATAATTTTTCAAATATTTGCAATTACGGGATTTTCTAAGCAAAAATGTGACTAATATGGTGCCGTATAAAATAGTTGAAGCCATCAGGTGTCAGGGGAAAATTGGGTCTTTGTATAAAATATTGTTAACTGAGAGACCAGATGATTTAGATAGACAGAATGCTAAATGGACCAATTTGCTGGGAGATAGCTCGGTTTCTCTAGAAAAATCAATTGATATGGCAGGGGAAATTCTCCTTGTAGCTAATCTAAAAGCACAACATTATAAAACACTCTTTAACCTCTACCATACTCCGGCAAAGATGCTAAAATGGGGGGGTGAACATAATGGGAAATGCTTTCGGTGTGGGGCTGATGACGCCAATATTCTCCACATCTTTTATTCATGCTCCAATTTGATTTCTTTAATAAAAGATATGGAGAGATTTCTGACTGAAGTAACTGGGACACCTATAAGAATATCGGCCTCTATGATGCTGTTAGGTATTGGAGAGGAGGCCATTCAGGGTAGATCAATGTTTAAATTCCGCTATCTGATGTTTATGGCTACAGCAGTAGCCCGGTTATCTATAGCATCTGTCTGGCTGCAACCACAGGCTCCACCCTTTGAATTTTGGCGGGCTAAATTTCTCAATACATTTAATATGGAATTTAGCTTGTATTCCGTTAAAGGGCCAAGAAAACGGAAAATTGGTCTTTTGGTATGGGGAGCAATGATTGATTATTTGAAGGATTCTTGAGTTTATCGAGCTAGTGATATTTGTTTAAAGTCTTAAACTATATGTAAAGTTTTATTTGATGGTCTATTCTGGACATCGATGACTTGTTTAGAGGCGAGAATTGAAATGTTTGTATTATTATGATTTATTTTATGGCTGTACATATTTATGATCTTGAAACTGTGGATTTGTTTTTTGTTGTTTGAAGAAGAAGAAAAAAAAAACAGAATTTTATATTTCTTCTGAATTAATATTGTTATTCAAATATGTAATGTGTTTGAAGTGAAGTGCTTTCCCTGCTGTTGCACAGACTGAAGTGGGAATAGTAAATTGAACCATTTCAAAGCCCAACGCTTTCCCTACTGTTGCACAGACTGGAGTGGGAATAATAAATCTTACCCCTCCGAAGCCCAACGCTTTCCCTACTGCTGCACAGACTTGAGTGGGAATAGTAAATCTTACCCCTCAGAAGTCCAACGCTTTCCCTACTGTTGCAGAGACTGGAGTGGGAATAGTAAATATTACCCATTGAAGGCCAACGCTTTCCCCACTGTTGCATAGACTGGAGTGGGAATAGTAAATGTAACCCCTCCGAAGTCCAACGCTTTCCCTACTGATGCACAGACTGGAGTGGGAATAGTAAATCTTACCCCTCCGAAGTCCAATAATTTCCCTATTGTTGACCTGTTTGGAGTGGGAATAGTGAATTTAACACCTATGAAAGACGACACTTTCATTACTATTACTGGAGTGGGAATGGTATATCTATTATTCCCAGACTTCAATACTTTGCCTAATATTGTTTAAATATGTCTATTATAAATTTTTTCTTTTATATTGTTTGTTTCTATATATATATATATATATTCACTGAAAAAACCATAGGTTTTAGGGACAGTTATAGTTAGTTGGACATTTCACTCGTACAAAACCATAGAAATTCCCCCGTTATAGTTAGTTCAGCTAACTATAACTCGCGTCCCCGCAATGCACTGCTGATGACGTCACATATTACATCACTCATGACATGGTCAGTGACATCACTGATGACATCACTGATGACATCATCCAGTGACTGTGTGTTTCTGTAAAGTTTAAATATGTTTAATATATATAGGCAAAGGCGTATTGAAGAATGAGTGGGTATATAAGTGTCTGAATGGATGATTTAGTAGGTGCGTGACTAACTCTATAAGTGAGTGATTAAACGTATCTTACTGAATGCATGGGTTAGTGACTAAACTGGGTGAATGTCTGTATCCGTCTGTCTGTTGGTGTGTAAGTGGATGCATGGATTTGCGAATAGCTACATGAGTGTGTATATGGGTTGTTGATTGGTTCTCTGAGTATCTGTATGGGTGCCTGAGTGTTTGTGTGGGTGGGGTGTGTGTGACTCTGTACATAGATGTGTGAGTGGGTGATTCACTGGGTGCATGATTTCAAGAGTGCATCTGTGATGGACTGCTTGGGTGGGTGAGTGTGTGTATGAGTGTGTTAGTGAGTGAATGTATATCTCAGTGGTACATGTGCGAGTAACTACATATGTAAAAGGCAGTATATATGTGTGTTAGAGTATTTAAATGGCTATAAGTGAGAGTGTGTGATTGTGAGAGTGGCTGCATGGATGTGTGTGTGCTTGTATCAGTTATTGTATAAGAGCATAAGAATGTGCTAGTATTTGTATGAGTAAGTGAGCTGGTGTGTGTATAACTGTATAGGTGAGTAAATGGGTGTGTGATTAATTTTTTGCATGACTGACTAGGTGTGTGAGTACCTCTATGGATGAGTGGCGGTGTGTGAGTGTTTATATAGGTGTATGAGTGCATATGATAGTCCTGTACTGAGTGAATGTAAGTATGTGTGACTGTACGGGTGAGTGAGTAGATGTGTGTGTGTAGACCTAAGAATCAGTGAGTGGGTATGTAGTTATTGGTATTGGAGTGTGTATGGTTTTGAGAATGGCAGTCTGTAATTTAGAGTGGGTGTATCAAAAGTTATATTAGGGTGTGAGAAGATGCATGAAATTATCACATGGATGATGTCATCAGTGATGTCATTTGAGATGTCATCAGTGATGTCATCAGTGATGTCACTGACCATGTCATGAGTGATGTAATATGTGACGTCATCAGCAGTGCATTGCGGGGCGCGAGTAATAGTTAGCTGAACTAACTATAACGGGGAATTTCTATGGTTTTGTACGAGTGAAATGTCCAACTAACTATAACTGTCCCTAAAACCTATGGTTTTTTCAGTGAATTTCAAAGGTTTTTAAATGCTAATTTCTAACTATAACGTGTCTGAAACCTATGGTTTTTTCAGTGAATTTCAAAGGTTTTTAAATGCTAATTTCTAACTATAACGTGCCTGAAACCTATGATTTTTTAAGTGAATTTCAAAGGTTTTTTAAATGCTAGTTTCTAACTATGCCTACAGAGGTAGGACATGTGAAGAAAGAAGAAAAACGCACAGAAAGAAGCAAAAGAAATGCAGAAAGAAGCAACAGAAGTCCACAAAGACGAAGAAAAGTGCAGGAAGAAGCAAAAGATGTGCAGAAAGAACCAACAGAGGAGCAGAAAGAGGGCTTGTTGCAAAATCATCCTGTGCCCACAACTTTTTCAGACGGGTACTGGTGGTAACTGACTCTGACTAACCAGAGCCAGTGCTATGCTAAAAGACACTTAGAATACAGTGAAAACACCTACATACACTAGGGAACACTATGCGTTGAGGTACCCCTGTGATTAGCATGACCTCCTCTGTAAGTCCCTAGTACATAATAGGGCAGGGGGATTAAAACTACCTCTTAAAACGCGCTACAGGGCGTGTTTGCACAGTGGTGAAGGGAGGGGGGGCCTGAGGTGACATGTGTGGAAACGCGCCCCGTGGTGCGTTTTAAGTTGCGGGATTAATTCCCCTTGAATCCTGAGGGTCCCTGGGGCCCAACTAGCCCCCCAGGTACCTACAGTTAGGACCACAGAGCTGAGTTGCAGAGAGGCGTTCCGAGGCCACGCACCTTTATTCACCTCTCTGCAACGCAACTCTGTTGTGCTTACTGAAGGTACCTGGTGGGCTAGTTGGCCCCCAGGGTCCCTCAGGATTCAAGGGGAATTAATTCCCAACTTAAAATGCACCACAGGGCGTGTTTGCACACATGTCACCTGAGGCCCGCCCCTCCCTTCACCACTGTGCAAACGCGCCCCGTGGCGCGTTTTAAGTTGGGGGATTAGGTCACCTTGAATCCTGAGGGTCCCTGGGGCCCAACTAGCCCACCAGGTACTTCCAGTAAGCACCACAGGCCTGCGTTGCAACGCCTGTAACAAATTGTGCAGTTGTGTTTAGGTAGTGAAGGGGGTCGTGCTGGGGGTAGTGTTTTAGGGTTTAGGGTGGTGCAGTGGTGTTTGTGTAGTGTAGGGGGTCATGCTGGGGATAGATTTAGGGTTTAGGGTAGTGCAGTGGTGTTTGGGTAGTGTAGGGAGTCGTGCTGGGGGAGTGTTTTAGGGTTTAGGGTAGTGCAGTGGTGTTTGGGTAGTGTAGGGGGTCGTGCTGGGGGTAGTGTTTTAGGGTTTAGGGTAGTGCAGTGGTGTTTGGGTAGTGTAGGGGGTCGTGCTGGGGGTAGTGGTTTAGGGTTTAGGGTAGTGCAGTGGTGTTTGGGTAGTGTAGGGGGTACTGCTGGGGGTAGTGTTTTAGGGTTTAGGCTAGTGCAATGGTGTTTGGGTAGTGTAGGGGGTACTGCTGGGGGTAGTGTTTTAGGTTTTAGGGTAGTGCAGTGGTGTTTGGGTAGTGTAGGGGGTACTGCTGGGGGTAGTGTTTTAGGGTTTAGGGTAGTGCAGTGGTGTTTGGGTAGTGTAGGGGTTCGTGCTGGGGTAGTTTTTAGGGTTTAGGGTAGTGCAGTGGTGTATGTGTAGTGTAGGGGGTAGTGTTTTAGGGTTTAGGATAGTGCAGTGGTCTTTGGGTAGTGTAGGGAGTCGTGCGGGGGTAGTGTTTTAGGGTTTAGGGTAGTGCATTGGTGTTTGGGTAGTGTAGGGGTCGTGCGGGGGTAGTGTTTTAGGGTTTAGGGCAGTGCAGTGGTGTTTGGGTAGTGTAGGGTGTCGTGCTGGGGGTAGATGTTTTAGGGTTTAGGGCAGTGCAGTGGTGTTTGGGTAGTGTAGGGGTCATGCTGGGGGAGTGTTTTAGGGTTTAGGGCAGTGCAGTGGTGTTCGGGTAGTGTAGGCGGTCGTGCTGGGGGAGTGTTTGAGGGTTTAGGGCAGTGCAGTCGTGTTCGGGTAGTGTAGGGGGTCGTGCTGGGGGAGTATTTTAGGGTTTAGGGTAGTGCAGTGGTGTTCGGGTAGTGTAGGGGGTCGTGCTGGGGGTAGTGTTTTAGGGTTTAGGGCAGTGCAGTGGTGTTCGGGCAGTGTAGGGGGTCATGCGGGGTGGTGTTTCAGGGTTTAGGGCAGTGCAGTGGTGTTCGGGCAGTGTAGGGGGTCGTGCAGGGTTGTGGTGTTTCAGGGTTTAGGGCAGTGCAGTGGTGTTCGGGCAGTGTAGGGGGTCGTGCTGGGGGTGGTGTTTCAGGGTTTAGGGCAGTGGTGTTCGGGCAGTGTAGGGGGTGGTGCAGGTGGTGGTGTTTCAGGGTTTAGGGCAGTGCAGTGGTGTTCGGGCAGTGTACGGGGTCGTGCTGGGGCTGGTGTTTCAGGGTTTAGGGCAGTGCAGTGGTGTTCGGGCAGTGTAGGGGGTCGTGCTGGGGGTGGTGTTTCAGGGTTTAGGGCAGTGCAGTGGTGTTCGGACAGTGTAGGGGTGGTGCAGGTGGTGGTGTTTCAGGGTTTAGGGCAGTGCAGTGGTGTTCAGGCAGTGTAGGGGGTGGTGCAGGGGGTGGTGTTTCAGGGTTTAGGGCAGTGCAGTGGTGTTCGGGCAGTGTAGGGGTCGTGCAGGGGGTGGTGTTTCAGGGTTTAGGGCAGTGCAGTGGTGTTCGGGCAGTGTAGGGGGTCATGCTGGGGCTGGTGTTTCAGGGTTTAGGGCAGTGCAGTGGTGTTCGGGCAGTGTAGGGGGTCTTGCTGGGGCTGGTGTTTCAGAGTCTAGGGCAGTGCAGTGGTGTTTGGGCAGTGTAGGGGGTGTTGCTGGGGCTGGTGTTTCAGGGTTTATGGCAGTGCAGTGGTGTTCGGGCAGTGTAGGGGGTCGTGCTGGGGGTGGTGTTTCACAGTTTAGGGCAGTGCAGTGGTGTTCGGGCAGTGTAGGGGGTCGGCTGGGGCTAGTGTTTCAGGGTTTAGGGCAGAGCAATGGTGTTCAGGCAGTGTAGGGGGTTGTGCTGGAGGTGGTGTTTCAGGGTTTAGGGCAGTGCAGTGGTGTTCGGGCAGTGTAGGGGGTCTTGCTGGGGGTGGTGTTTCTGGGTTTAGGGCAGTGGTGTTCAGGTAGTGTAGGGGGTCTTGCTGGGGGTGATGTTTCAGGGTTTAGGGCAGTGCAGTGGTGTTCGGGCAGTGTACGGGGTCTTGCTGGGGGTAGTGTTTCAGGGTTTAGGGCAGTGCAGTGGTGTTCAGGCAGTGTAGGGGGTCGTGCTGGGGGTAGTGTTTCAGGGTTTAGGGCAGTGCAGTGGTGTTCGGGCAGTGTAGGGGGTCATGCTGGGGTGGTGTTTCAGGGTTTAGGGCAGTGCAGTGGTGTTCCGGCAGTGTAGGGGGTTGTGCAGGGGGTGGTGTTTCAGGGTTTAGGGCAGTGCAGTGGTGTTTGGGCAGTGTAGGGGGTCGTGCTGTGGGTGGTATTTCAGGGTTTAGGGCAGTGCAGTGGTGTTGGGGCAGTGTAGGGGGTCGTGCTGGGGGTGGTGTTTCAGGGTTTAGGGCAGTGCAGTGGTGTTCGGGCAGTGTAGGGGGTCGTGCAGGGGGTGGTGTTTCAGGGTTTAGGGCAGTGCAGTGGTGTTTGGGCAGTGTAGGGGTCTTGCTGGGGCTGGTGTTTCAGGGTTTAGGGCAGTGCAGTGGTGTTTGGGCAGTGTAGGGGGTCTTGCTGGGGCTGGTGTTTCAGGGTTTAGGGCAGTGCAGTGGTGTTTGGGCAGTGTAGGGGGTCTTGCTGGGGCTGGTGTTTCAGGGTTTAGGGTAGTGCAATGGTGTTCGGGCAGTGTAGGGGGTCGTGCTGGGGCTGGTGTTTGAGGGTTTAGGGCAGTGCAGTGGTGTTCGGGCAGTGTAGGGGGTCGTGCTGGGGCTGGTGTTTCAGGGTTTAGGGCAGTGCAGTGGTTTTCGGGCAGTGTAGGGGGTCGTGCTGGGGCTGGTGTTTCAGGGTTTAGGGCAGTGCATTGGTGTTCGGGCAGTGTACGGGGTTGTGCTGGGGCTGGTGTTTCAGGGTTTAGGGCAGTGCAGTGGTGTTCGGGCAGTGTAGGGGGTCGTGCTGGGGCTGGTGTTTCAGGGTTTAGGGCAGTGCAGTGGTGTTCGGGCAGTGTAGGGGGTCGTGCTGGGGCTGGTGTTTCAGGGTTTTGGGCAGAGCAGTGGTGTTCGGGCAGTGTAAGGGGTCTTGCTGGGGGTGGTGTTTCACAGGGTTTAGGGCAGTGGTGTTCGGGCAGTGTAGGGGTCTTGCTGGGGGTGATGTTTCAGGGTTTAGGGCAGTGCAGTGGTGTTCGGGCAGTGTAGCGGGTCTTGCTGGGGGTAGTGTTTCAGGGTTTAGGGCAGTGCAGTGGTGTTCGTGCAGTGTAGGGGTCGTGCTAGGGGTGGTGTTTCAGGGTTTAGGGCAGTGCAGTAGTGTTCGGGCAGTGTAGGGGGTCGTGCAGGGGTGGTGTTTCAGGGTTTAGGGCAGTGCAGTGGTGTTTGGGCAGTGTAGGGGGTCGTGCTGGGGGTGGTGTTTCAGGGTTTAGGGCAGTGCAGTGGTGTTCGGGCAGTGTAGGGGTCATGCAGGGGTGTTGTTTTAGGGTTTAGGGCAGTGCAGTGGTGTTCGGGCAGTGTAGGGGGTCGTGCTGGGGGTAGTGTTTTAGGGTTTAGGGTAGTGCAGTGGTGTTTGTGTAGTGTAGGGGGTCATGTTTTAGGGTAGTGCAGTGGTGTTTGGGTAGTGTAAGGGGTCGTGCTGGGGGTAGTGTTTTAGGATTTAGGTTAGTGCAGTGGTGTTTGTGTAGTGTAGGGGGTCGTGCTGGGGGTAGTGTTTTAGGGTTTAGGGTAGTGCAGTGGTGTTTGTGTAGTGTAGGGGGTCATGCTGGGGTAGTGTTTTAGGGTTTAGGATAGTGCAGTGGTGTTTGTGTAATGTAGGGGGTCATGTTTTAGGGTAGTGCAGTGGTGTTTGGGTAGTGTAGGGGTCGTGCTGGGGGTAGTGTTTTAGGATTTAGGTTAGTGCAGTGGTGTTTGGGTAGTGTAGGGGGTCGTGCTGGGGGTAGTGTTTTAGGGTTTAGGGTAGTGCAGTGGTGTTTGTGTAGTGTAGGGGGTCATGCTGGGGGTAGTGTTTTAGGGTTTAGGGTAGTGCAGTGGTGTTTTTGTAGTGTAGGGGGTCATGTTTTAAGATGCAACGCTCCAATACCTGACCAGTCTGCACTACATAAAACTGCAAAAAACTAAAAATAAAAAGTGTTTTGCACACTTTTGTCATTGGGCTATATGTGGGCTACATCTGGGTAATATTTGTGCTACATTTGGGCTCTTTTTTCTCTGGTGGCCATCTTGGAAGACTTCTTTGTTATGAAGTTTCCTAATTTCCTCATTTACTGCAGTCTCCTCAGTAGGAAATGCTTTCAGTTTTTTACTTTGATTCCATCAAGAAGGCATTCAGATGTGTCTCACATTTGCCATAAATTCAGAATGTTAGCACTCTAGTTGCTCATTAGATCACTGTAGTAAAGCTACTGCTCACCAGGGAGTTAACTGGAAGTCTGCTGCTGGTATTGAAAGTGATTGTTTCAGTCTGCATGTCAGAATTTTCTAATGAAATAGAAGAGGATTTGAGATCTCAATTAAAACATGCCCTATTTTTTCTTTCTGCAGCACTAACCATAATTTCTATTTCAAAAAGAACCCCCTCATTTTGTTCCTTTTTAAATTAAATGTTTTAAGTGTTACCGGTTTATTCCAATCAAGATGGCTTCAGGTGTGCCATACTTTTGTCATTAGTAAGGCTGTTAGCGGTCTAGTTGTTCTTTAGAACACTCTGGGAAGCTGCAGAAGAACACAAAGGCATCAACTGGCAGGCTGCTCCTGTTGAAATATAACAGGAAGATATTTGAGATCACACTTGAAACATGTCCTAATTTTTCTTTCTACAGCACTAACCATAATTTCTATGACAAAATGAACCCCATCATTTTGTTCCTTTTTAAATTAAATGTTTTAAGTGTTACCAGTTTATTCCAATCAAGATGGCTTCAGGTGTGCCATACTTTTGTCATAAGTAAGGCTGTTAGCACTCTAGTTGTTCTTTAGAACACTCTGGGAAGCTGCAGTAGAACACAAAGGAATCAACTGACAGTCTCTGCCCTTGTTGGATGTACATGTTTTACTGAGAATGTCAGACTTTATTCTCACATGACTGAGAAAGATAATGTGAATTTACAGAAAATATGCTCTCATTTTAGCTTCTGGAGCACCTTCCAAAACTCTGTGGGACAAGCATGTGAAAATAGTTTTCTCTCAAACATGATTCATGATATCCCAGCAGAAGGTTTTTCACAGGGTAAAATCACCTTAGAACACACCACAATTCCTGAAATTAGTATGGTACCATCAACAAATAGCGTTTGTTCTTTTGCCAATCTCGTCGGCGCCGTTTGACGAATCTTCTCAACATTTTCAAAACTAATGGCCCACTCACTTTAGCTGCTGTCTTCAAAATCTCCGGGTGATCCATCAAGCGGGGGCCGAGAGAAGAGGAGGGTCCCAAAATGCTTTTTATCCATGTTAATTTCTATAGGAAACTGTTGACGCAGCTACAGCCCGAACTGCTGAACGGAATTACACCAAAAAGGTAGCTTTTGGTCCAGAATGCACTCTTTTTGTTAAATGGTATGAATCCGTTCAGTAGTTCCTGAGAAATGTAAACATTTCTCAGATATACAAATATGGCCACGGAGGATCCGCGAACCCTCCCAAACTTGTGCCTGAGATCTGATTGGCTGCCAACACTTCACACCAGGAAAAAGGTCAAAAAAACTTTAAAAATTAAGAAAAGGGGGCAGGGTAGAAACACCTCAGGTAGAAACACCTGCTCAGGGAGTCCCACAGGGACCCCCAGGGCCCAAAAAAGTGTTTGCAGAGTGGTGGAGAAAGGGGGCGTGCCCTGCGACCACCTCTCAGCAATCTCACTGTGTGGGGCTTACTGAAGGTAACAGGTAGGCTAGTTAGCCCCTAAGGACCCCCAGCAGCGATGGGGACTTCATCCCCCAACCAAGAGCGCACCAGAAAGCGCGTTTGCAGAGTGGTGGACAAAGGAGGTGTGGCCTTCAATCAGAACTCAGCAATTCTGCACAAGCGTGAGTTACTATAACAAACGTTTGGGGTGTGGCGTCCCTAAACTTGGCAAGAAGCAGCCAACCGAGGGAGTATTAGGAAATGTATTTGAAATCGCTTCCGCTTTGAAGCATGCTATAAAATCAACAGGCATCAAATAGATTATGGTGAATTGTGGAACTTGTACCCATTGTGGGGAGTGCCAGCTACTACGAAACCACATGCACGGTATTCAAAGTGGTTGGAGTCACGTAACCCAGACAACTCGAGATACGTCATCAGTGACTTTAATTGTTTGACCAATGGGAGTGAGATTTTGCATTTAAAGAACTTACAATGTGAGACTCTCTGTGGTTTCCGACATTGAAAAAGGCAAAATTCTCGCCGAAATGCGTCTGTCCAGAAAATAAATGAAGATTTGAAACCGTGAGTGCTCCGAGATGTTCCTTGCTTGAGGGCATTGTTGAAAAGAACTTTATTACGTGCAGCCACTTGCACGTTAAGGATGCACCCAGCCTGAAAAGTGTTCGCTGGTCCGAAGTGGCATTTGTTGTTATTGTTAAAGGAGGACTGCCAGAACCGTCGCCAGCCTGGAAAAGGGGAGTCACACTTTGCACCAAGTCTACATTACTTCAATGCACAAGCATGAGTTACTATAAAAAACGATTGGGGTGTGACGTCCCTAAACTTGTCAAGAAGCGGCCAACTGAGGGAGTAAAAGGAAATTTATTTGAAACCGCTCCCGCTTTGAAGCATGCTAATAAAAATCAACAGGCATCAAATAGATTATGGTGCATTGTGGAACTTGTACCCACTATGGTGAATGTCAGCTACTACAAAACCACATGCACGGTATTCAAAGTGGTTGGAGTCACGTAACCCAGACAATTCGAGATACGTCATCAGTGACTTTAATTGTTTGACCAATGGGAGTGATCTTTCGCATATAAAGAACTTACAATGTGAGACTCTCTGTGGTTTCTGATATTGAAAAAGGCGAAATTCTCGCTGAAACGCGTCTGTACAGAAAATAAATGAAGATTTGAAACCGTGAGCGCTTCGAGATTTTCCCTGATTGAGGGCGATGTTGAAGAGAAATTTATTACGTGCAGCCACTTGCAAGTTAAGGATGCACCCGGTCTGAAAAGTGTTCGCTGGTCCAAAGTGGCATTTGTTGTTATTGTTAAAGGAAGACTGCTAAAACGATCGACAGCTTGGAAAAGGGGAGTCACACTTGGCACCAAGTCTACATTACTTCAATGCACAAGCATGAGTTACTATAACAAACGTTTGGGGTGTGACGTCCCTAAACTTGGCAAGAAGCGGTCGACCGAGGCAGTAAAAGGAAATTTATTTGAAACTGATTCCGTTTTGAAGCATGCTATAAAATCAACAGGCATCAAATAGATTATGGTGCATTGTGGAACTTGTACCCACTGTGGGGAGTGCCAGCTACTACGAAACCACGTGCATGGTATTCAAAGTGGTTGGAGTCACGTAACCCAGACAACTCGAGATACGTCATCAGTGACTTTAATTGTTTGACCAATGGGAGTGAGATTTTGCATTTAAAGAACTTACAATGTGAGACTCTCTGCGGTTTCCAACATTGAAAAGGCGAAATTCTCACCAAAACGCGTCTGTCCAGCAAATAAATGAAGATTTGAAACTGTGAGTGTTCCGAGATGTTCCTTGCTTGAGGCCGTTGTTGAAGAGAAATTTACTACTTGCAGCCACTTGCACGTTAAGGATGCACCCGGTCTGAAAAGTGTTCGCTGGTCCGAAGCGGCATTTGTTGTTATTGTTAAAGGAGGACTGCCAGACCGTCCCCAGCCTGGAAAAGGAGAGTCACACTTGGCACCAAGTCTACATTACTTCAATGCACAAGCGTGAGTTACTATAACAAACATTTGGGGTGTGGCGTCCCTAAACTTGGCAAGAAGCTGTCGACCGAGGGAAAAAATGGAAATTTATGTGAAACTGCTCCCGCTTTGAAGCATGCTATAAAATCAACAGGCATCAAATAGATTATGGTGCATTGTGGAACTTGTACCCACTGTGGGGAGTGCCAGCTACTACGAAACCGCGTGCATGGTATTCAAAGTGGTTGGAGTCACGTAACCCAGACAACTCGGGATACGTCACCAGCGACTTTAATTTTTTGACCAATGGGAGTGAGCTTTTGCATATAAAGAACTTACAATGTGAGACTCTCTGTGGTTTCTGACATGGAAAAAGGCGAAATTCTCGCCGAAACGCGTCTGCCCAGAAAAAAATGAAGATTTGAAACCTTGAGTGCGCCGAGATGTTTCTTGCTTGAGGGCGCTGTTGAACAGAAATATACATATATATATATATATATATATATATATATATATATATATATATATATATATATATATATATATATTCATGAGAAAACCAAAGGTTACAGGACGTTATAGTTAGGTTAAGATTTTACATGCACAAAACCATAGAAATTCAGCCGTTATAGTTAGAGTTATTTCAAGTAACTATAACTCATGCCCTAAGGTAGCTATAACTCGGGCCTTGCCATGCACAGTTTTCTCATCAGTAATTTTACAGCATATGTTACAGTGATATTATCAATGATGTCATGCAAGATGTCGTGAGTGATGTAATATCTGGGGTAATTAGCAGTGCATGGCAAGGGTGCAAGTTATAGTTACCTAAGGGCACGAGTTGCAGTTACGTGAAATATCTCTAACAACTGAATTTCTATGATATTTGCGTGTTAAACCTGAACCTTACTATAACGTCCCTGTAACCGTCGGTTTTTTTGTGATTTGCTAAGGTTTTTTTTTCAAATTCTATTCCCTAACTATAACGTCCTTGTAACCTTAGGTTTTTTTCAGTCAATTTCTAGTTTTTTTTAACGTTAACTAAAAGGCCCATTGCAATGCACAGAGGCGGGGGAGTTGGATGAAGGGCCTGGTCTGGCATTGTGCCATCGCTACTGTGCTGCCAGTAACCCTCCTGCTTGCTATGCATGGCCTTCTGTGCTGCCACAGCCCCTCCCACTTGCCCTATGTGGTCAGCTTGCTGCCCCTGACCCCCTCCCACCCTTCATCCTTCCCTCGATTGTCTCTGTGTAAGCCATTATAGTCTCACTGTTGCCATCCATGATGAGTTGTGCTCCCAGTGCCCATCCTGCCTGCCCTCCATGGTCAGCTTGCTGCTCCAGCCTTGCCCCCTTGCCCTCTGCCTTCCGTTTTCCATGGGCAGGCCTTTATCCCCTCCCTCCTGCCTTGTGTGGTCCGTTGTTGTCCCCTGCGCCCTGCCCCCTCCCTCCTGCCTTTATTGGTCCCTTATGCTGCAACTGCCCCTCCTGTCTATCCGGTATGGTAAGCTTGCTGTCCTTGCCTCTTTCCCCTCTGCTCTCTGTTGTCCATGCGCATCACCCTGTCCCCTTCCTATTGCTTTCCATGGTCTGTTGTGCTACACTGCAGTCTCGCTTGCACTGTGTGGTGTTTTGTGCTGCTGCAAACCCTTACACCTGCCTTCTAAAGTAAGTTTGATGCCACTGACCAGCTCCCTTCTGTCCTCTGTTATCCAAGTCCATGTCCCTACCCCCTTCCTCCTGCATTCAGTGATCCAATGTACCATAGTTGCCAACATTTTGAACTTAGTAAGAGGGAGATTTTGAAAAAAAAAACCTGGTGAATTGATTTTCCCCATGGACTTACATTGAAAAAGAGGAGGAGACAGAAACAATAAATCCCTTTTGGGCTTAAAAACATTGGGGGTCTCCTGCCTGAATGGGATCTGTTGGCATGTATGGTTGTACTGACACTGCCTCTTCCTTCTGCCCTTAGCGGTCTGTTATAGTGCCACAGCCTCTCTTGCCTGCCCAGCGTGGCCAGCTTGTTGCCTCGGCACCCTCCTCCCTGCCCTCAATTATCTGAGTCCATGCCCCTGACATCTGCCTCCCCACAGTATTCTAATGAACATCCAGATTGCTAAAATTCAATATTTATTACAAAAGTGTGGCACACCTGAAGTCATCTTGATGTAATCAAAACTGTAATACCTAAAGCATTTCCGTTAGAAATTATAAAAATGAGAGGATGTTATCCCAATAGAAATTATGCTTAGTGCTCTAAAAAACTAAAATGTGGACATATTTTCTGGGTTCTCAAATAAAGCCAAAGCACTTTAAAATTATTTTCTATCTTGAGGTTTTTTTATCCGGTTGATCACTTGATTATATGTTGCACTTAGGGGAGAGAATGTGGCGTCATGGCCAGAGCTGTAGACTTTGCTACTGGGGAACCAGGTTCGATTTTCGGCCTCAGCTCGACATCCTGTGATTCTGGGCAAATCATTTTATTTCCCCATGCCTAAAGCCACAAAGGAATGTGTTCTTGTGTAATACAACTGATGCTCATGTAAAGCACTCCAATACCTTCGAGGCAAAGTCTGCTCTATGTAAAACTGTAAAAAAAAACAAAATAATTAAGTGTTTCGAACAATTCTGTCATAGAGCTATACCTGGGCTACATTTGGGTGATATTTGTGCTACATTTGCGCTCTTTCCTCTCTGGTGGCCATCTTGGGAGACTTATTTGTTATGAAGCTCCCTAATCTCCTTTACTGCAGTATCCTCAGTAGAAAATGCTTTCAGTTTTCAACATCGATTCCATCAAGATGGCGGGCAGATTGCCACACTTTTGGCATAAATTCAGAATGTTTACACTCTAGTTGCTCATTAGAACACTGTAGTAAACTACTGATCACCAGGGAGTTAACTGGCTGTCTGCTGCTGGTGCTGAAAGTGCATGTTTAAATCTATATGCCAGAATGTTTTAATGAAATAGAAGAGGAAGATATTTGAGAACTCAATTAAAATGTGTTCTAATTTTTCTTCCTACAGCACTAACCTTAATTTCTATGACAAAAATGAAACCCCTCATTTTGTTCCTTTCTATATTAATTGTTTTAAGTTTTACCAGTTTTATTCGATCAAGATAAAGATATAATCACAATGTACTGTGCAATTTGCAAGACTTTAATGAGAAAACGAGAACAATACCTGCATAGTGCACTTGGGTGTGAGGTTCAAGATGGTAAAAGATGAAAATCTCTCATTTAAGACAATTTATTGCTTATTGTGAGTTCTCATCATATGATACTGCAGAGCACTGTAGCTTTGACATAGATGTTGAGTTAAGAATAGTAAATCTCTCATTACCTATATACATACTCTGACGATATAATTATTGTTAATAACCTGCAGTTGAAGTTTTTGCTGGATGCTATCTTGTTCATAAACACTGTGACATACAACCAAACAATTGATGGTGTGTGTGCTTTAGTGACTATAACAAATCAATATCATATATAGACTGGTGATTCATCGGAAATTTGTCATTGTGATGCTTTAAGTAAATCTTCAGGGTCTGTAACATTAGTAACATGCAACAGGTGTGAGGATCAATGTTAAAGCAAAGGCCAAAGTTTATTATAGAGGATATTAACATTTCCCACAGTAATTTTGTGTTTTATGTGCATAGCAGGCCAAAACATTTAAACCAGAGAAAGATATTTTTATGACCTTAGGCTATTTCTAGGGAAAAATCCTCAAGCACAACATTTGAATTGAAATCCTGCCATTTTGTTGATTGCTGCATTTTATTGTCAACTGGAATTATCAATTCTTTTTTCATCATCAACCAAAAAGAAAGATGACCTATAGTGCAGTCTCTCCCTCACCTACTCCCCCAATACTTGAAGCGCTTTGCACATATGGCTTAAGGGTACGCAATGGTTATTTTTTGAAGGATGTTCTAAATACCCCAACTTTAAGGTAAAATGTTAGATCTAGTTTAATGTATTAAATGTTCAGTAGGTTAGAGCCTGGAACGAAGTTAAGAACTGTTTAGCTCTCCAACACTTAACGAGGCAACATCAACCTCTAATTCTTTCCTTTCAACCCTTAGAGTTGTTGGATTGCACCCGAGGATCTACAAGGGTGGCATTGGCTGTCTCTAATAATAGAAGGGTGATTTGTTTTGATATCCTTGAAAGAGGAAGTTTCTTCTACTACTTTATCATGACATTGTCCCCCACCTTATAAATTGAATGGTATTTCCAATAATTAAGCTAGCACTGCATAAGGAACTGTCATGTTAATGTCTTACCTTCCTTTGTAACGGTGCAGGGTCTTTCCTATGTAAGGGTGCAGAGTCTTCACTCAGCTAGATTACATTCCCACGGGTTCAGCAAACAGATGCCGTGTGGCAAAACAAACCTTATTTAACTCTGTGCGCAACGACACACTTAGGGTCAGATTTACTAAAATCCCATGCAATGCAGTGTAGCAGGCAAAAAGCAGTGCTGCGTTGCTCGAGAAGAAGAGAGCAGGAGAGTGCCATATTTACAGAAATATGGCACTCTCCTCCCCTCTCCCTAGCGCCGGTGCCGAAATTTGCTGCCGTGCACCATGCACACACCTTTGCACCATATTGCATGGGTGTCTGCGAGAGTCTAGTATAGGTTTTTTTATTGGGAGGATAGTCTCCCAGTACACATACTATGCTCAAACTGACTTTAAACCTTTTCCCACTTTGTATGTGTGCTGTACAGTGCTGCACACATACAAAGTCGGAAAAGGAAGGAGAACTGAAAGCATTACTCCTTCATAACACTTATTTGAAATGGGAGCTATTTTCTCACGCTAAACCCTGTCTACTTTCTTAAGCAAATAGGGTTTAGCATCAGAAACCTTGGGTGGTTGCATAGGAATGACTGCTCTGCCTCCCCTCCTGATCTGATCTCTTTTTCTCCTTTCGTATTTTCTGTTCTTCTGTCACGCTATTTCACCTTCTGTATCCTCTGTTATTTTGTCACTTTCTTCTCCTTCTGCTTTCTGCCTTTTTTCCTCTCTTACAATCTGTCGCATTGCGCCTTTCCATGCTGTATTCCCGCAGCTGGAAGTCCCCTGGAACCCCGCCCTCCTCCAGCGCAGCTCTCCCCTTTTCCCGCCTCCCTGCCCTCTGCTGTCCAGCCCTCCCCCTCATGCTACTCTATGGTCACTGCAGCACGGCTGCACCACAGGTGCGCCGGAGGCACCCGGTCCGCTCCCAGCACCACGGACCCTGGTCCTAGGACAATCCACCACTACGATGTAGCACCCTCCATGCCCTCAACACCAGACAGCACACCGCCTGCCGTCATGTATGGCCGAATGACACCCAGTGCCCTTTCTCCTGAAGATACTGCCACTGCACCTTTGCCTGCCACCCACACCAGCCACACCCACCGCACAAGTAACACATACCGGACCAGACTCTCTCAGCTGTATTTTGCTCAACACACGCTCCCTCCACAAACATGCCATCGGGATCTGAAACCTGGATGAACTCTACCTCCGCCCCGGACATGGCCACTGCCATCCCGGATGGCTACAAGATCATTTACAAGGACCGGATCAACAAACTGGGTGGAGGCATCCCCATCGTACACAAAAGCATCATCCGCCTCACCACCCACTCAGACGACCACGCGACCAACATGGAGCACCTCCACTTCCAGGTTCAGACCAACCCAAACACCAACCTCCGTGGCACCCTCATCTACAGACCTCCTGGACCCCATCCACCCTTCAGCAACTCCATCCTCTACTTCATTGCACCCCATGTTCTCACCTCCTCTGACTACATCCTCCTCGGTGACCTCAACTTTCACCTGGACAACCCCAATGACAAGAACACATCATCCCTGATGGAAAACCTCACTGCCGTCGGACTCAGACAATGGGTGACCTCTCCAACCCACTTAGCACCGCAGAACACACGCTTGATCCCGTCTTCTTTGCCAGCGATAACGTCTCCTTCAGACACACCTCCGAGCTGCCTTGGACTGTCCACCACTGCGACCACTTCTCCTTCACCAAACCCACCGTACACCACCACGCCCACCACTACCCTCACAGAAGCTGGAACAAGGTCACCGAAGAACAGCTCACCACCTCACTCAGCAACACCCCACATCCAACTTCTGCAGACACTAATACCTCTGCTTGCAACCTCAACCAATGTATCTCCAACTGCGCTGACGCACTGGCTCCTATCAAGAAAGCACCAGGCAAACCACACTCCAAAAAAGCCTGCTGGTTCTTCCCCGTCCTGCATGAGTCCAGAGGCTCCTGCAGACGGCTCGAAAAGTGATGAAGGAGCAGCAAGACCATGGAAAACCGCTCAGCCTTCAAAACGACTGTCACCACACATCACCACCTCATCAGAACAACAATAAAAAAAGGCCCTACAAGAAAGGATCAACGTCAATGTGCACAATAGCAAGGAACTTTTCACTGTGGTCAAAGAATTTGCCAAACCTCGCACAGGGACAGCAGACATCCCACCCTCACAAGACCTCTGCAACAACCTCAGCACCTTCTTCCACTGCAAGATTAAGGAGATCTACAATATCTTCAATGACCTCGATACCCAAGACCCTCTCGCCCCACTCGCAACCACTGCACCCAATGACACCAGACCCCAGCAGACCCTGATTAGTTGGACTTCCTCCACCACTGACAACACCCACAAGATCATAAAGAGCATCCACTCAGGATCACCCTCGGACCCCTGCCTGCACCACATCTTCAACAGAGCCAGCAGCTCCATCGCACCCGAACTCTGCCGCACCATCAACTGCTCCATCTACTCCGCCACATTCCCGGGAGACTGGAAACACGCAGAGATAAAACCCTTGATGAAGAAACCCTCTGCCGACCTGATGGACTGCAAGAACTTCAGACCCATCTATCTGCTCCCCTTTCCAGCCAAGGTCATCGGGAAGGCAATCAACACCCAACTTTCCAAGTTCATTGATGTGAATCACATCCTAGACCGCTCTCAATCCGGCTTCCAAAGCAATCACAGTACAGAGACCGCCCTCCTCATCGCCACAGATGACGTCCGAACCCTCCTCGACCGCAAAACTGCAGCCCTTATTCTCATGGACCTCTCGGCTGCCTTCGACATCATCTCCCCCGATACCCTACTCACAAGACTCCACAACACCGGCATCTGCGAAAATGCCCTGGAATGGATCAGATCCTTCCTCACCAGCCAAACACAGAGAGTCAGGCTACCACCGTTCCACTCGGAACCCACAGAAATCAACTGCAGAGTGCCTCATGGCTCCTCCCTGAGCCCCACTCTCTTCAACATCTACATAGCCCCGCTCGCAGCCATCATCAGTAAGCACGGACTCAACATCGTCTCCTACGCTGACGACACCCAGCTGATCTTCTCTCTCACCAACGAAACCACAGTCGCCAAGAGCAACTTCCATGATGGGATGAAGGTTGTCACCTCCTGGATGAAGGACAGCCACCTTAAGCTAAACTCAGAGAAAACCGAAGTCTTCGTCCTGGGCTCCACCCTCTCTGGTTGGAATGACTCCTTGTGGCCCGCAGATCTTGGACCTCCGCCCAAATCCACAGACCACACACAAAATCTCAGTATCATCTTGGACTCCTCACTCACCATGAACCGCCAGATCAACGACGTCTCATCATCCTATTTCCATACGCTATGCCTGCTCCAAAAGATCTTCAAGTGGATCCCCACCGAGTCCAGAATGACGGTCACCCACGCACTCATCAGCAGCAGACTACACTACGGCAACGCACTCTACGTCGGCATCACCCAGAAACTCCTCAAGAAACTACAAAGCATCCAGAGTGCCTCTGCCAGTCTCATCCTCAAAATCCCCTGCCGCAGCCACATCACCAGCCACCTGAGAGACCTCCACTGGCTCCCAGTCAACAAAAGAGTCACCTTCAAGCTCCTCACACACACCTACAAAGCCCTACACGACACAATACCTCAACCACCGCCTCTCGTTCCACGCACCAACTAGAGACCTCAACTCTGCCCAGCTGGCCCTGGCTGCCATCCCACGTATCCGCAAGACCATGGCCGGGGCAAGATCCTTCTCCTACCTTGCAGAAAAGATCTGGAACACCCTGCCTCTCCCCCTAAGTCAATCACCGTCACTGCCCCAATTTAGGAAGGACCTCAAGACTGAACCACAGTGCCTTGCAACAGTTTTGCAGTCTCTCCCCCCCCCCCAGCACCTTGACAGTAGTCACGCTTTGCAAGCCACTTGATGGAGTGACTGGTTGAATGCCCATACACCAGCCATGGTACATCCCCTTGGTACTAAGTAATGCAAAACAACACCATGTGCTGCTTTGCGCTACTTTTGAGTGTTTTCCAGTGCTAAACAAGTTTAGCGCTGGTTTTGTGATGCAAACATGGCTTTAAATGTTAGTAAATAGACCCCTTAATGTTTTACTTTTTTGCGTTGTGCCCATAAATCTATGATAAGAGTACAAAAAACCTCAGAGGATCATGTTTGACTTTCATCAAAATCCGCTGTTGACTCAGGGGATAGTACATTATTCAGGAAGATAATCATAATTTGTAAATCTAGAGATGCATCAAACTCCATGGGAGTTGCGTGGGAACACCTAAGCAATGCTCATGGAAAACCTTCCCAAGGCAGAGTAACACAATGCAACGATTTGCGCTGCGTTGCTTTACTCCAGATGTTTTTAGCCATATAGAGCCACACAAAGTAGCTTTGTATGGCTTCAAAAATCTGTCTTAAGGTTTGCTTGCGTGGTGCAAGAGCTATAAGCCACATCTGGAGAAGATGTCAAAAATCCTTGGCCTCATGACTTCCAACCTGGAAGATTAGGCCTCTCTGCAGGAAGACAGAGCAGGGGACCCGTATGTAGGAACTCAGACGCAGATGTAGGACACGTTCTTGTTATTGCGATGTGTGGTGAGCAACAATGGAGAACTTCTGGCAAGCATAAGGCTCATTGGCATCTCATTTGCATCTCGCATATAATGTTAACATTATAACATAATAGTGAATAACTGCGCTATACATTTGTTATGTACATATATAACATGGGTAGATTATAGTAAACACGTTAATAATAAAATCAATATTAGCATTACATTGTTCTGACATATTATGTTATGCAATGCAGAATTTTTAGGTCTTAATGTTCGGGTCAGAGACCATAGTTCATAGATGTCTGGCACAAAAACAATAACAGTCTATTCACCAGCCCAGGTTCTTTAATATTACTATTTGAGGGGGGTAGCTTCATGACTGAGTGCACTATACTGCACAAACACATGCTTGAGACCATTACCGGAAATAAAGGAAAAAGCCATCCTCATCCTGACCGCAAGATGGCGCTGTGGACCTCTCTGATAAATGCGAAACATGTGCTCGTTCATCAGAGACTGCATGCAAACCTATCAGGCCAGGGCGGAACAAAGCACAGTCACTGCCTTCTGATGTGAAATTATTGTCTGTCCAAAAAGCTGATGAATGCTAAAAGCTCTACATAGCTCGACCCAAAAGAGTAGGTAATTCCTACCTATTCGTATGAAGACCAAAGATAAACATATTTGCTTTATAAATTCCGCCTTTAATAACTTCGTAACTCTCAGAGTGCAGATTATATTGTACTATATTGACAAAAAAGGAAGTAGATTCAAAATGCTCCATGTATTAAAGCTGAAAATACTTTGATGGGTCCAAAGCTTGGTAATAATCATAAATGTGAATTAGCAGATAAGTGAAGCTTCCGTTTAAGAAAAAATAAATCCACAAACTCACATATCAAATTAAATTGAACTGCAGGCTGTGGATCTACAATATATTACGTGCATATTGAGAGTAAGAATGTTCAGAACAAAAAGAAAATCACACATTTTGCTTTCAAAACCTCAGCGAGGAAACCATGGAGATGACAGAGCGGTGAACTCACCTATCTCATGTCATGCAGCCAGTGAGGAAACCCTCAGAACAGTACCAAACTAACACAGATATTTAAATGTGCTATGGCAAACTCTAGAACCACGGGGTATATTTACAAGAATTGCCGCTAACTTGCGTTAGCGTTAGTTAGTGGCAGTTTTCGTAACGCGGGCCATCGCCGAAACCTATCGCCCTGTTAGCGATGTATTTACAATACGTCGCTACATGGCGATAGTTTCAGGTAGTCGCAGTGAAAACTGCCGCTGACGCTAGCGTGTAGGCAATACAAATTCTGACATTAGTGGGCGAAAATTGACGAAAGGCCTATTTGCGGGCAAAAAACTCCCGTTAGTCAGCAGAACTTCACTTTTTTGCCTCTAGAGGCAAAAATAGCCAATAAGTCCATCTCCAATGAAAAAAATAAAATAAAAACAATTGAATGCAGAATGAAGCAGCCAGAGACAAGTGCAGCACAGATCAACAACCTCTCCAAACCCCCCAACAACAGGATGACCAGCCAGAGTCCCAGGGGAAGAGGAAATGCAGAATCAGGGCTACATATATGAAAAGAGGCGCATCGCTGGCGAAAACCTGTGATGCATCTCTTTTCATAGCGCCCTCCTTGCAGCGCCATGGCAGCCAAAACCTTGAAAGCGCGGACAGTCCCGGGGCCTGGAGGCAGCCGCGGCCGCTGCATGTAAGAGCGGTGGGGCCGGTTGGGGGGGATTTTGAGAGATGACCACGTGGGAAAATTAATTATTCATTTAATTTTCCCTTGTGGTCGTCTCTCGAAATCTCCCCCCAGCCGGCCTCACAACCCCACCGCTCTTACCTGCAGTGGCCACGCCTGCCCAGAGGCTGTGCCTGCGTCTGGGACCCGGAGTGGGATGCGGAGGTGCCATGGAGTTGCTGGGCCATTGTGGTAGACATTGAGGCATCGGCGAGCGCCCTTACCTGGTGGTGAAGTCTGCCAGGTCGCGTGGAGACACGTTGCTGACCTGTGTGAGAAGACCACCTGGTACCCCTTGGAGCTGTGAATGGTAGAGGCGCTCCTGCGCACCAACGTAGGGAGGTCTGCAGCACATACCATGCGGCACCACTACACTGGGGTGCACGGAGCAGATTACCAATGGTGGGCCGCGCCTCTCTGCATCATAGGCCGGAGGATGTTGCGCTGGCCGGACGCTGTGGAGGGTGAGGCCCCTGAGCTGCGCTGAACTCGTGTGGTGGGAGAGCTGCAACTTCACGCATAAGGGGGCCCTGTTGCATCACCTGCATCGGGAGGTTCCCTAGCGGACTTAGGGGAGACTGCTGTACCCAGGCTTGTGAAATCCCACCTGGCTGAGGCTCCTGCTGGCTGAGTCACAGATTTGGAGAGAGTGCAGCGGATTGCGCCACGGTGTCAATGTCCAGGTGAGGAGAAGGTGGGATGCATAGCGGAGGAGCCCCGGGGGTCGAGTCGGGTCCAGGCCTAGCACCTGTATGTGACGCACCCCCAGTGGTAGCTCCTTCGCTATGGCGGTAGAGCGTCGCCCCACTGCTCTCAAGCAGTGCAAGAAGAGGAAACATAACATGATGATAACTTTCTGATATTCTCATGCTATGTTTCCTTTGCGAGCGGGAGGGTGGGTGGGTCTGCTCTACTCATGGAACAGGGCAGGGGCGGAGTGGTATGCCCACTCAAGTGCACAATGAGTGTATGGTCGGCCCTCTCAGGCCGCCCAAAGCAGTCATGCGCACTTCCCTGTTTGCAATGCAGGCTGCTTTACAGCCTGCATGGAGAACATGCCCACCCCTCCAGCCCCTGGCTGAACGCCTTGACACGGCGCTCAAGAACAATCACAACGCCACATTGCAGCGTTGTGATTGGCTTAGGGGAGGGAGCCTGGCTGCCTGCTTCCTGTTCCTGGAAGCAGACTCAGGAGAGCAGGAGCACAGAAGACGCATGACCCGGCCTTGAGGTAAGATTTAAAAAATATATATTTACAACCCCCGCGTCCCTGCCCCTCCAGTGTCCTTCCCCGTGTTTCCCGCATCCCAGCTGTCCAGTCCCCCTGCAGCACTACTTAATGGCGACCACTGTGCAGCCATGTGCAGCGGGCATACCACTAGTGCACCAAAGGCAAGCCCGTCTGCTTCCGTCCGTCCCTGGATCTTGCCCAGCACCAAGGACCCTTCCTCTCGGACACTCCACCGCTACGATGCCAGCACCCTCCCCGCCATCAGCCCTGGATGCCACACCGCCTGCCATCTAGCATCACTGTAGAATCCCCTTGCACCCTGCACCTGCCAAAACTGCAAACGCACCTTCTGCCACATCAGCACACCAGCGCCTCCTGCCGCCCAGCCTACCAACAGCACAGCCGACTGGCCCAACTGCATCCTCCTCAACGTGCGGTCCCTCCACAAACACGCAACAGAAATCTGGGACCTCCTCGATGCCACCTCTTCAGACATCGCCTTGTTCACAGAAATCTGGACCAACCTCTGCTCCGGACAGGACATTGCCATCACCTTCCACGGCGGCTACAAATTCACCCGCACTGACCACCTCGAGCGCCCAGGGGTAGGCATTGCCATTGTCTAAAAAAGCACACTCCAACTGACCACACTCTCTAATGACCCGACGGCTACCATGGAACACCTCCACTTCCAGATCCAGACCAACCCCACCCTTCATGGCACCCTCGTCTACAGGCCCCCCAGCCCATGAACCCCCATTCACCGATGCCATTGTAGACCTCATCGCACCCCAGGCTCTCCCATCCACTGACTACATCCTACTCGGAGACCTCAACTTCCACCTGGACAACCCCAGTAACCAGAACACCACCACCCTCCTGGCGATCCTCGCCAACATCGGACTCAAGCAGCTAGTCTCCGCACCAATCCACATAGCCGGACACACGCTCGACCCCGTCTTCTCCGCCAGCAGGAACTTCAACTACAGCCACACCACGAACTCTCCTGGACCGACCATCATAGTATACATCATGCCCACTGTACACCACTGCCATCATCACCGCCCCAGCCGCAGCTGGATCAAGCCCATCACAGAACTTTTAGGCAACTCCCTCAGCACCACCACTCCGCCAATGCTTACAGATTCCAACACCGCAGCGCGCAAACTCCACCGATGGAGCTCCAACTGTGCCCACACACTGGCAGCTCCTCCATGTCAGTAGACCGAGCATCTGGGGGACGCTGGTCGCCGGGGAAGGTGGCAGCAGACACCCTGGAGGCCAAACTAGGCTCTGTACAAAGGGACGCATCTAGGCAGATGGGTGACCTTGTGAACCCCACATTATACCTGCGTCAGGTAGGATGTATGCAGGGTGGGCGTTTCCACGCAACAAAGTCTTGTAGGAGTGGCACAGTGAAATCTATGAGATTTCACTGCGACAATTCTAGGACGCCACTGCGTCAAAACCTTATGCTTGCCTCATGGCGGGCGTGAGGTTGACGTAGTGCCATGGGGATAGGCCTGTCCCATGCATTGCTGGAGTTGCATCCTGCTTGCAACAAAATTGCAGCAATGCGTGACTTTAGTGCAGACAGATACGTCAGGAATACTGACATATCTGTAAATCCTTGCGACATGGAGTGCCGCACAGTAAATACGGCGCATCCATGGTGTCACAAGGAGGGCGCAGTGAAAGGTGTGCCAATGCTGTTTTGTTGCAGCAATGCAACACTTTTCATGAATGAGGCCCAGGACTGCGCCCTATCTTATTGTGGGGCACATTCCTGAGCTTTTGTTGTGGCATAGGGCAGCGCAGCAATATTCTTTGCTGTGCTGTCCAGCACCAAAATCTGTGAAATGAGGCCCCAAGTGTTTGCACCAATTTTAAGACCAGCTATTTTCTGGTCTTAAAAAACTGCCTCTAACTGAACTTAGTGGCAGTTTTTGGGGTTTTGCACCATACAAGGAATTCCTTGTAAATATCACAAAGTGGGGCTAGCGGCAGTTTTTTCATGGGAACACCCACCTTGCATCTCATTTTCGTTACATCGCGCTAACAGAAGTGGCGATCTTTAAAATTAACGTTTAAGATGGAAAAGTGCCGCTATCTGCAGTTAGCGGCAACTTGTAAATACGGCGATAAAAAAAGTGTTAAGTTCTTGTAAATATACCCCTAGAAATAAAAATGCATTTGCATGGTGCTTCTTCCACTGCTGGCCCATTCACTGCATCCTACGAACTATTGCTCACCTTGCTTGCAGTCATTGGCGTAGTGGGGGGGTCTGTCTCGGACGGCATGAGTTTTGGGGACAGCGCCCCCCTTACCTGCGGCCGTTGCAGAAATTGCCAGCACCACCCAACACCCCTCCCCTGCTCTTACCTGTGAGCGTCACGGTAATCGGCAGTACCACACCCCGCTCTTACAAGCCGCTGTGGACGGCAAACGCAGGGACCGCCACAGGCGGCACATGGGCTAGCTACGCCACTGCTTGTAGTCTAAGCTCTGGACCAGAGATTTAGGACTGGAGCAGCTTAATTTTGGCCCCACCCTTATACATCACAAGTTACGCTAACTAATGTGCAATTAACACTCTGTATACTTATTTGATTTATTAACAAGTAATACACAATGGAGCTTCAATTATATCCCTGAAAGATTCCATGATAATACACTAAGAAACATATAATGTGTGCATACTAATTTTGAAAGATTTTACTTTAAATTGTAGTTCTCACTTATAGTTACCCGAATATTTTTTTATGTAACTTCAACTCACCTATAATTTTTCTGTAATCATGATTTATTCATTAAAAGTGTATTCATATTGTCATATTAATATTGTGGTACAAAAAAACAATGGTCCTGGACCAATCTCTTAAGGATAATTGCTTATTTCAACACTAATCACTCAACATTGTTTGAGCATCCAATTGGTCAGCTTGCGGTAACATGAAACCAATTTCATACAAGGATATAAGATGTGCATCAACCAATGATTTCAAAAAGGCATGTATTTATTAAATTATTAAGCAATGAATTGAAAAACCTTGAAAGGTCAAGAAAAAGATAAAAGGTTGCTCCAAATGGAACGTGCAAGGGGGGTGCTCAAGTGTAAAGAATTGAAAGGAAATTCAGAGGGGAAAGGAGTTCTCAAAGGAAATCAAGGGGCATATATTTACAAAACTATACATGGGACTGCAAACAATTACACAGTCTTCATAACCTGGCCAAACACACTGTAATATGTGTATACTCTGTTCTCATAATTCACAGAAGATAAGGAGATGTATCTCCTGTAATTGGGAAGGGGCAACAGGGGATTGAAGGTCCAGTTCTGATGGGGGATAGCGTCGATGTTTCGATCCGACTTGACGGCTAAAGAGGGAAACTTCAACCTCAGCCCCGCGGATCTTCCTCTGGACGGGGGACTGGATGAGGGGCAACCCTCAGAGGACTGCGGGTCTGATTCAAGCCCGGCGAAGCCACCCGCCTCAGTATTGCGGTGTAGCACCCAGGGATTCCATATTAGTATATGGCGAGAGTTTTTGAGACAGAAGAATATGGTATATTTCTCACACAATGGCATGCTTGGCACTGTGACTGCCCTGAGGTACCCTCATGAAGTGCACGCCTGTACTGTCAGTCCAAGAGGGAATATATTGATGCCACTACCTGGGGAATATTTGAATTTGGATTATTTGTTCATGAGGGACAACAGCGATTTCTATGCAGCAGGTGTTAAGCCTGTGACACTAGCTCCAAGATGACTCCACAAAGGGATTGAAATACAGCGTTGGCAGACTTTTTTTTTTTTTGCAGTTTTATATAGCGCGAACTCGACCTGAAGGTGTTGGAGCGCTTTACATGAGCACCAGTTACATTACAGAAGGTCACATTCATTTTTGGTAGGCGCGGGGAGATTAAGGGGCATATTCTCAAGGAGCTATCGCCGAGTTAACGGCACTTTATCACAGCCAAAGTTGCGATAAATACATCGCCCCATTCACAAGCTGGTGTTAACAGCCCATAACACCAGTTAACCCGCGATAGCAGCCGCAAAAAACATCGCCACAGATGACACCGGCAACTATCGCTAATGAGATGCAGAGTAGGCGTTCCCGTGCAAAAAGCCGCATCAACACCACACCGCAACATTCACAACGACCAGCCAGATCGGTGATAAGTCCACAAAACATGCACTATGGCGCGTTAGCAGCAGGAAACTAACACCTGCTCTGACCTGGTGTAAAGTCAAATGGCAGCCGGCACCAGAAAAAAAAAGTCTGCCAACGCTGTATTTCAATCCCTTTGTGGAGTCATCTTGGAGCTAGTGTCACAGGCTTAACACACCACACACCTCAACTCTACAATCAGACAACTCACAACTCTGGGAATGCACACATCACAACCCACATACAACATGCCAAACAACATGCCCACCCACCAGACACGACAGCACAACTCACCGTGGGAACCTGGCCTAGCCATGCACATGAGCCATCAACGGCATGGCACCTCAGCCACACATTAGCAGAATGTGGGAAGAGGAGGGAACCAGGCATGTGTGAAGGAGGCGATGTGACTGATGAATGGGACTGCACACAATGCCAAGTGTGGCGTGTATGTGTTGGACAGACTGCAGTATGCAGACCACACACATATCCATATCCATGTCCACATACACCGCTGGTGTTTGGTGTAGTGGACAGTGGACGCAACCATGTGACCCCAGCCAGTGGGGGAGATCAAGGAAATGTAGCTTGTTACGTCCCCCCCTGTAAGCGTGAGAGGAGTGGGCTGGCCCGGCGTACGCCAGGTCAGCGTATGGGTGTGAATAAAAAGCACGTAGCCCAGGGCGTGGTCCTCTTCCGGAATGCCCAACGTCCCTGCCAGGGCGGCGCCTCTCACCCCGCCATGAGGCCTACGCCGTGAGTGGTGCTGCCTGGGATCCTGTGCGCCTGCTGCACCACGGGCCGCTGGTCCCCGAAGCCGTCATGGCCGCCCCTGCGCATCCAGGCATCACTGCTCACCTGCCGACACCGGCGTGTGTCAAAGAGGGCCCACCACGTGCCGGTGCAAGCTCCAAGCCCGAGGCCCCGACCTTGGCAGACTCCTCGGACCATCACGGCCTCCGCGACACAGGCCCGCGGAACTCCTTTCTCGTTGACGTACTCCAACGGCATGCACAGCGGACAAGTAGGTCACACATTTGGAACTGAGTCTTGATTACACCATGGCAGAGTACATGATTGAAGGCTGAGTTCATGTCACTATACTCCCTCCGATGTGGTGCCACCAAGTCTGTGCATAGGACTCCCACCAAATGTGTCTGTGGGCCCTTGCTGACTCCGGCCTTGAGCCTGCACTGCGGACCTGCAGGCCTCACACCATTCCAATGCAGTCAGTCACAGGCAGGACACGGCCTCCTCGCCGGCTGCACACCCGCTCAGCTCTGGTGCCACTACCTATGTCAGCCACAAAACTAATACAAATGCCATTCCAACGTCGTGTGTGAGAGATCCAGGAGGAGATGGCTGGACAGCGGTTGGCCCGCGCTGACCGCTGCCTCCGGCCGACACTTCGGCCAACTAGGTCGCACTTTTGGAACTGAGTCTTGCTTTCTTCATGGCAGTCTTCATGTCACAGTACGCAAGGAGAGGAGTAAGAGGAAGACACGCTTCAGTCCGGAGGAGAAAAGGCTCACCTTTACGGAGGTGATGGGACACTACCAACAACTGCACTGGTGCCACTGACTCTGTGCAGCGCATGCCTACCACATGTGGCTGTGGGTCCCTGCTGACCGCTGCCTCCGGCACACACTGCGGTGGAGTAGGTCACACGATTTGAACTGAGTCTTGCTCTCTACATAGCAGAGTCCATGTCATTGTACAGGCCTCATCGCAGACTGCATACCCTTCCAGCTCTGGCGCCACTGAGTGTGTGCCCTGAAATCCATGGGCAATCTCTGTTTGGACGTCGGTGGCATCTGAGCCCATGGGCTGGAGGCTGTCTTCATCTACATGTAGCTGATACTGACAAGGTGGAAAAGTGGGGTCTGTAGCATTCAACTCCGCCATCTGCCTGTTCCTGCTTGCTTCTGCCCTCTGCATCATGCCCTGGAAGGACACTTTCCACTGTCCTCCGCAACCCTCTGCGAAAGTCTCCTTGGACATCGACGAGTACACGCTCAGCTCATGTGGCACTACCTCAGTGCACCGCAAGTCACCGTCCCGTGGCGGTGTGCCTGTGCCGGCCACTGTGCATCCGGGGCCACAAACTCTGTGCTGCTCAAGTCAGGGACGCAAGATGTACGTACCTTGTACTGCTGATTGTCTGCTCACTGTTGTGGTCTTTGCCAGCACCAACCAACCCCTGAGTGGTGGCTTACACTACGCAAAACACACAAGATGATGGACGGAATGCTGCACATTGGCAAACATTCACCCCCAGTCACAGATCTGGGTTTAATCCATCGTTATTTTGCTTCACCACGCCACCCCAGTTCAGACATAGACATATGCAAATCAGTCTTGACCCTGTGCCTCATGGGAACAGTCCAGACCGAACTGCCAAGCTATGTCTTCCCTGGACCGGAATCAAGCATCCTAGGACCGGTTTCAGGCTATCAGCCTTCATCAGCCAGGATAGCTTGACTCCAGTGACTCCTAGGATGCTTGTTTCCAGTCCAGGGAGGACCTGGCTTGGCAGTTCGGGCTGGACTGTTCCCATGAGGCACAGGGTCAAGACTGATTTGCATATGGCTGGGTTCAAACTGGAATGGCATGGTGAGCAAAAAAACGATGGATTTAGGCCCAGATCTCTGTACTGGGGTGAATGTATGACATTGTTCTGCATTCTGTCCATCAACTGTTGTTTTTTGCATGGTGGCTTACACTACCCAACACCCATAAAGCACAGGCGTCACTGGAGATGTGAGCCTGGCAATAAAAGGGGGCAGGGCGCACGTGCCCGTGGCCAGTCCCACGAACTCACTCAGTGTGTCCGTGTGGTTATTATGTATGCATGAGGGACCGGGGTCATTCCACATAACATTGTGCTGTGTACAGCGTGCGCATCCATGTCACCGCAGGCAGTGGTGTAGACCTGAGACATGAAACCGTGTTGTACCTCCCTGTGAGCGTTAGCGGGGTGGACAGGCATACGTCGGTACTGCGTAGGGGTGTGGCTACTCCACACGTGGATCTGGGTGTGGTGCAGTGTAGGCCTTTCCAAGGATGTGGCTGATGCGTGTGTCTCTGTTGTAGTGTCTGCGCCACCCGTCCCGCAATCGACAATGTTGCCATGTGGCATGCCCCCGGTGTGCATTCTCGGCTGAAGGGGTACATGGGGAGGGCATGCCCGCTCGGGGTCAGGGATCACACATGCCAACTGTTGTGTGTGTCACTATTATCGCTGCATGAGCCAAAGATGTACCCTCAACTGCATGTCGGGTTCAGCCAGGCAGGTGCTCTACATCTGTGTCAGCCCTGTCCTTGCAATGGGCCGACACACACGTGGCCGGCCACATTCTGCGCAGCATCATCACTGTGTCGTAGTCAGGCTTGTGGACATGCGCAGACAGGCATGACAATGGTGTGCCATAGGGGTGCATGTGACACAATCGCGCTGCGCACAATAGTGAATGTGCTCGGGGGTGAGGTGCAGCAGTGAGGCTACGTAATACACAGTGATGCCGCTCATTAGCAACACGCAGTACATATCATACGGGAATCACTAAGTCACACATATCACACACCAATGAACCAGTGAGCCTGCCAACACATCATGCAGTACGTAGTCTTGAATCATGTCTCTCTGCACTGTCACAGGTGACCAAGGATATGCACTCTGCGCTTGGATGATGACACCCCTCCGAGCCCCGAACACACAGCCCCAGAGGCAGTACAATTTGGCCCACAGACGCACCAGGGGCATCGTGGAGCGCACATTTGGCGTGTTGAAGTCACGTTTCAGGTGCCTGGACGTCACAGGTGGAAGGCTCCTGTACAGCCCAGGCCTTGTGTGCAAGATGATCGTTGCATGTTGTGTGTTGCACAACATATATGTACGCAGCAGAGCCCCATGGATACGAGTGCCAGATGCACCGGACGATGATGATGAAGATGAGGCAGGTGGACCACACCCCACTTCAGTCGCAGCAGGAATTGCCCGTAGGGACTACATCATTGACAATTTCTTCTCTGGTTGACGTCACATTGTGAGGGTCCTTAGCAGTAATGGCACAGTACGTTGACTGACAACAGGCACAGCATGTGCTAATAAATGCATTCCGAAACACATTCCCAGCGTGCATGTCACTCATCTGTACAGGCACTTCACTCAGACATGTGTGGGTGCGACATGTTGTGCTGACAATTTAGGAATTTGTTAATGGATGGTGGGTGTGTCATCTCTGTGCAGTGGGGCTGTTTAGGGTGTCACGTATTCGAAATGCCAGTTCTGTGTGTCACAGTTGTTACGGTATCCCACTCTTCGGCGTTTCACATGTGTCCCAATTCATTCCATTTTAGCTGTCATTTGTGGCCTTCAAGTGACAAGAGGGCTTCTTTTGGGCTCTGATATGTGCCGCCATGATGCAGGGATGCACCCTGTGACTCAAGTCCTGTGACATGGGCGACATGTACGTGGGGGGAGTCACTGCCCCTACATTGGTCCATGCTTTCATTATTGTTTGGTCATGGACATGGCACGTCGGTGTGCAGGGGGTGTTGTTTGTCCCTCTGCAATGTGAAGAGGAGATGCGGTTTCACAGTGTGTTCCATGTTTGTTTCCGCATTGGCGCAGGTTACCTACTGAATGCATGTCAATGTACATTGTGGCTGTTTGTGGGGAACTGCCTATCTGATTTGGACAATGGTCATTTGTTCTGCATCACAACTGTGGGGTTGTGCTCGTACGTTGTCATCTCACCGTTTGTTTGGTCTGCTTTTATGGTGATTGTTCCCGCCTGATGCGTGTGAATTGCAGGCCTGTAGCTGGTTTTCGCTGCTTTTTGTATCGCGCTTGGCCTCATCGCAGCTTTTTTTGCGTTCGTGTTTCGCGTTTTTGCGGCGTGGCGTTGATTTTAACGCGGTCAGTTGACGGGTTATTTGGGGACTATCGCATGGTCCCGCCGTGTTGTGAATACTTGGTTAACACGGCGTAAATTTCCCGCGATAGACTGCGATGTTGAAGGTTGCGTTAAGTAACTTTTGCGATGGTTATCACACGTTCTTGAGAATATGCCCCTAAGTGATTTGCCCAGAATCACAGGATGTTTGAGCCGATGCCGAGACTGGAACCTGGTTCCACGCACGAGCGTTCAACAAGCATCGTAATGGATTGTGGGAGTTGTAGTCTTGGTACACCTGTCTTGGTTTATTAAAGGAAAGCCAGAAAAGGAAACATGCTGCCCCATATAATCTTTTTTTGGAAAATAATATTTACATGCCCACCAGAGAGTAGCAGCTACTAATACTCTCTTCAGTGAAGTGGCTGATGGGTAAAGGATAATTTTACAGCTCTAATCTGGGATTGCCTTGTCCGTTAGGTCTTGCTGGCTGTGAGATTTTAGCCATTAACAGATGCTGGATAATTGCTCCCCTCAATGCAGGTTGGATTATGGTCCATTCCGTTTATCGCTCAAGGATTACTCTGATAACTTTTAAGTTGCTTAATGTCAGCGAGGACACGTTTTCAACAGTAAACCAATTTCAGTGATGCAAATCTCCATTTATTTCCATAGTTAAAAAGCTGGCATTGATGATGTAGAGGCAACTGAGTGCTACTTTTGCATGCACTCTTGTAATAGTTTTATAATTTTAATATTTCGTATTTTTTTCTCTGAAATGAGATGATCAGCAGAGGCTTTTATAAGAATCTTATTGAACAGGTGCCTTTGCTTCACAAACAAGCTGCACCAGAATAAATACTAATAATTTTCTTTTTTGGTGATATTTGCGCAGAGGCCAAAGATTGACTGGGCACAGATCGTCGTGGGCAGGGTTAATCAAGCGTATGTGGTTATTGTAGTTAAATCAGTTTCCATGCTTGGACAGTTCATTCACACAGACACCCCCAGATAATTCAGGTCACAGTGAGTTCAAGTGCAAACAAGGGGGGGGGGGGCTCTATCATGAAGATTTGCCCCGGCTCAGAGCAAAACTGCACACCTGGGGGCAGATTTACAAGCCCCCTGCGCCACCAGTACGTCACTTTTTGTGACGTACTGGTGGCGCAGGGGGCTGCTCCATATTTACAAGGAGAGGAAAAGCCACCCTGTGTGACTTTTCCTCTCCTTGTAAATACGGCCCCTTCACACGGCGCACTTTGCGTTGAAGGGGTGTTCCATGGGTGTTGCTGTGGGTGTTCCCACGCAACACCCATGGAACAAGACACATCTCCAGAATTACGAGAAATCGTAACTCTGGAGATGCGTTTGAGCTACGCCACCCTAGAGGTGGCGTAGGGAGGCGCACCGAGGAGAAATGTTTTCATTTCTCCTCGTTTTCTCTCTTCAATGCGTGCTGCATTCTGCAGCACGCATTGAAAGAGGAAAATGGTTGTAGTGATTGTTTTTGTGCAGGAAGGTTCCCTTCCTGCACAAAAACAATCTCCTCATGACGCAGGCATCCTTGCACCATGGTGCAAGGGTGCCTGCGCCGGCGCATGGCTGCAGTTTGTGCGCCAGCGCAGGGGGAAGCACAAGGATGCAACATATTCTTGTAAATATGTCGCATCCTTGTGCTTTCCAAACTAACGCAGCATGGCGCAGCAAAATGACTTGCTGCGCCGTGCTGCGTTAGTTAATTGTAAATCTGCCCCCTGGTCATTTCCGTTTGAGGTGTCTAACGTTCATGCATAAAGCTTGGATTTTCTCAGGAGTTAATGCAAGGGGCCATATCATGAGCCCATGACATACGCTGCTCCAGTGCAGAAAAGGTCTTCCTGCATATTTTTTGCGTCTTCCGTCCATATATTACTGAAACACACCAGAATAGTTCGTGCGAGTTAAAATACACCAGCCATAAAAGGAGTAGGCTAAAAAGTTCGTAACACCCAAGAAGAGCTGCCAGTAACTGCCGGAGACTGTTTGCACGAATAAGTGAGACAAACAAATCTCAGGGGTGTCATGGTAACTTGCTCCTAAGGTACAGTGCAAGTGTGTCTTAGTGTAGAGGGGATTTTTTAAATCAGTGATAAGCAGGAGCAGAACTTTGGGCATTTCTTCCTGTTTCTGTTGGTTTTGCATCCACCTGGCCCTAATTTTAAAAAGAGAAATACAGACAAAATCCTGCGGGCCAACACCACCAGGGGCCTTAGAATGTAGGGGCATATTAGCAAGACCCACGTTAAAATTAGCGCCGTTTTAGCGGCAGGAAACTGCCGCTAAAACGGCGATAATGGGCTTGCTAATATGCGTTATAGAATTCCAATAGAAGCCCAGGTTAGATGTGCAGGACATCTAACCTGGGCTTCTATTGGAATTCCATAATGCATATTAGCAAGCCCATTATCGCCGTTTTAGCGGCAGTTTCCTGCCGCTAAAACGGCGATAATTTTAACGTGGGTCTTGCTAATATGCCCCATAATTTTATGCCAATACCGAAGACTCCTATTATGCTTTCTAATGCACTCATTTGTTAATCCCCTTATTCTGTTTCTTCGTGTAGTCATAATATTGTTTAATTTGCTTGATCTGATAAGCCACAGAGGGGCATATTAGCAAGGGCACTATCGACGCTTTAGCGGCACTTTTTGCCGCTAAAGCGGCGATATTTATATCGCCCTATCAGCAAACTGTCTCTAACAGCAGTTAGAGACAGTTTGCGGGCATTAGCGCCCGTTTTTACCGCTTTGCATGTCAGCGATATTTATCGCTAATGACAAGCAAAGTGGGCGTTCCCGACGAACAAACCTGGGAAACACTCGCTAACAGGCCTATCGCCTATTAGCAAGGTGGCCATGGCCCCAGTTAGCGACGTGAAAAGTCGCGCTAACCGGGGTCATCGCCATTTATTTAACACCTGCAATTAGCAGGTGTTAGCCAGACCTAACATGGGGGGGTGGATTATGCTGATACGACCACAAGGTCGTATCAGCAAGGTGTTCTCCCTTCTCCATGCAACATCGCTGGTTTTTCAGCGATGTTGGCCCATTTCCCCCGCTATCGCTGGAATATTCATCGCCATAGCGCTAATCGTTGCTAATACAGCGTTAGCGTGGCGATATATTCCAGCGATAGCCGGCGATAAAAAAAATCACGCTAAGCAGGGTTAGCGATGATTATCGCCTCTTCTTGCTAATATGCCCCAGAGTACCTTGTTACTAAGTAAAATAAATATTTTAGTTTAATTACGCTAATAGATGATGTTGGCCGCTGCACCCCTTACGCCAAATTGAAATAAAATGGAATAGAAGGTTACGCCTATATCCGCTAGATGGCAGTAAAGTAACGTTAGATGTTGGTCAAAGGACCGCAAATAGAAATGATACTAACAAGAGTCACGGCCTGCAATATAAATATGTCAACTAAAAAATATAGCTACGCCTGAAAAAAATCACATGAGGAATCTGTTGTAGTGCGCTTGACTTACCTATTTTTTCTCATTTACCCAATCGGGTTTCAGAGCGCTGTGCAATGCATATTTAAAACATAAAAGGGAACCATGCATTGACTGTAAAAGCATCTAACTACGCGATTTAAAAAATACAAACTATTTGTCTCGCCTTTCAAAAAGATAATTGTTTGCTGTGCAGTTGCCATGTACATGTACTAGAGGAGAGTGATGCAAGGCAGCAACTTAGGGGCATATTACTAAGGGCCTAATCGCCGCTTTAGCGGCACTTTTTGCCGCCAAAGCGGCGATTTTTTTTCCGCCCTATTAGCAAGCTGTCGCTAACAGCTGTTAGCGTCAGCTTTTAGGCGATAGCGACCGGGTTGGGTGCCACTTTGCATGCCAGCGATATTTATCGCTAATGAAATGCAAAGTAGGCGTTCCCAACCTGGCAGCGACTGGAAATAGTCGCTAACATCGCTATCGCCTATTAGGGAGGCCAGCAAGGCGATAAAGAAACCAGCGCTAAACACTATTAGCGCTTGTTTTTTTACATCTGGTCCAAACCTGACTTAGCCATGTAATCCAATGGGAGGTGGATTACATTACTAAATCCCCCTTGCCCTATCAGCAAGCTATCGCCGGTCACAGTGCGATTATCGCTGGATTTCCAGCGATAATCGCACTGTTTTCCAGCGACAGTAGGGGTTTCTATCGCATTGGAGATAAGCGTTGCTGATTGCACGCTATCTCCGCGATAGAAACCGGCGATAGCCGGCGATAATTATCCTAGCGCTAAGTGCGCTTAGCGATAATTATCGCCGGTTATTGCTAATAGGCCCCTAAGACACAGGTTCGATGGATTTCGAAATCAGCAGCATTGGTCTCCGGCAAAGGCGGCACAGGCACACAGACAATATTCGCTTGTTTTTTAAGTATTTTCTTATGCGATTCCTGAGTCACCCAAATATGAGGGCTTATTTACAAGCCCCTTGCACCACCAGTGCATCAGAGAGGACCGGCCGCGCAAGGAGGTTGTAAATAAGCCCCCATGGAGCCTGTCTCTCAGGGCCTCATTTATGAGGCCCCTTGCGCCGTCGGAACATCACTTTTTGTGATGTTCCGAGGTGCCTCATTTATGAGGCCCCTTGCGCCGTCGGAACGTCACCTTTTTGTGATGTTCCGTGGTGCAGGAGCCTGCTCCATATTTATAAGACAGCATTAAAGGGGCGTGAGAGCCTGCTCCATATTTATAAGACAGCATTAAAGGGGCGTGAGAGCCTGCTCCATATTTATAAGACAGCATTAAAGGGGCGTGGTGTTGCTGGGGGCGTTCCCAGCAACATCCATGGCTTTTTGACACTGCCCCAGATTTACGAGAAATTGAAAAGCTGAGGCAGCTCCAAAAACTTACGCCTCCCCAACGGAGGTGTAAGAGAGGCACAATGAGAAGAAATGTCTTATTTCTCCTCGTTTTTCCTTTTTCTGTGTGTGCTGCATTCAGAAGGAGGAAAAAGCCTCTTATGATTGGTTTTGTGCAGGAAGGTTTCCCTTGCTGCACAATGCAATGGTGCCTGCATTGGCGCATGGCAGCCCATTGTGCTCTTGCGCAGGGGAAAAATATTATCAGCGGTATTATTTCACCATTCAGCATCTAAAAGGTGCTCATTAACCTTTGGAAATGGTACGCCCTGCGCTGCAGGACTTTCAGTAATTGTTTTGTAACTTTTCACCGGTTTGAGCTAGAAACTAAATTTTTCGATAAAATTTGAAAATTCTGCATTAGAGGTTGGATTATATGACACGTGCAATTTCTCCGTATGAATGTGGAAAACACTGCTGTTGCAGAATTGCATAATTCCAGTGGATGTGCTTAACAAATCTATCATATCACAACACGTAACACAATCAGGGTAGGATTGGTAATGCGGGCACTCGGGAAATGGCCGAAGGGCCGGTAGCCGAGTTCCAGCTGTGGGCTGCTTTTTTGGGCAGCCTGGGGGCTGTCTGTGCTGTTAGGATGCTGCCAGCGGCCCAGTGGGTGCTTGAGTGGCCTTTCTAGAGGCAGATGGGCGGAGGTATCACTCCCTTTCTCTCGCTGGGCCGGCCCATTAATGTATGCGGATTGAGCGGGGGCAGGGGGCCTGAGCAGAAGTGGTCTCACTTGCATTCATGGGCGGCTCAGCAGTGTGAACTAATCTGTGCATTTTTTTTATCTAAGTGAAGTTAATAAAACTTGCCCCCCACCCCCTTTCTTTTCATAAAACTTCGCTGAAGCAGTGTTTTGCGGAAAGGCAATCCGCAAATGTGGGCCACTTTTTTTTGGTGTGATTTTTGATCCCAATCCAACCCTGAACACAATCACAACATAACATGCAACACAAAAATTAAAACATTAAAAAAAGACCAGAAATTGTTAACTCCATGCACCGATATGCAATCCCAGTGCACGTATGTTGCACGTAGTAATATTACATAGGACCAGGTCTATGATTTTAAATTGAATATCACAATTCATTATGGCGATATAATATCACCAGAAGGCAAGGCCATGAACAGCATTTTCATTAAAGTAAATGCTATTTGAGGTAACCTAAATATGTGACCTAAGGGCCAAATTGCTTATTTGGGAACAATTTAAACTCATTTATAAACTTAGTTGCACTACTTGCTTAGAACTGAGTGAGCCTGGGCAAAGCACCAAAGCACTTCGGGGCATATAGACAAAGAAGTTGCACAACACGGAGCAGCAAGCAAAGTTGCTGCGTTGTGTCACCTGGAGAGAGCAGAACTGTCCCATATCTTCAAAGAAATGCAGCAGTTTTACTCTCCCCATACACTAGAGCACTTTGGGCTGCCAAGCCCCAGAGCAGGCACTTTTACGCCACAGTGTAAGTGTTTCTGCATTGCAGTCAGGGCAGTTTTTGTGCAGGAAGGGGTATTATCCTTTGATGCTATTTCCCTTTTGTATGTGTGCTGCATTCTACAGCACACATTCAAAGAGCAAATAACGAGGAAGAATAAAGATATTTCCCCTTGTTACGCCAGCCTTAGGCAGACACACCATGTTGGCACAAATCCATGTCTACATCTCTTTGGAAATATGGGTTTGCGTCAAAATCAATGGGTGGATGCACAGGAACGCCCATGCACCACCCAAGGAACGCGTACCTGATGCAAAGTAACGCAAGGCAGTGTAATTCGCTGCATTGTGCTACTTTTTCTTACAAAGCCACACAAATTGTCTTCTGAGTGGCGTTGTAAATACCAAAAATGATTTTGTGTTGGGGCTGCTTTCAAAAAGTGACACAACCCTGATGCAAAATCTTTGTAAATCTGGGCCTTCATCTCTCTGTGCTTTATTCTGTCACCTTACACGACAAAACAGGGGCTGAATGACATTACACAATATACCATTAGGAGTCCATTCCCTCAGGAACCTTGGTACTTACTGGGAGATTGGGGGCGAGGGTAGGTGAGGGAATGAACAGAAGGTCACAGTGACCGAGGAAAGAAGATAGCCAAGAAGGGCAGACGGCCAAGGTGAGACATGCCTTTTTTACCATCGAATGCAGTGCAAAAAAAAAATTCTGGTGTGATTCCAAAATACTGCTCACTGAAGGCTTTTTGCAGCCTTTGGGGCATATTATCAACGGCCAGCGATAATTATCGCTGGCCGTGATTAGCGACGTATTCCCTAACGCAGGCTATCTCTGGAATTTATCGCCCTGGTAGCGCGTTATTAACAACGCGTTACTCCAGGGCGATAAAAATTCCAGAGATAGCGAGGCTATCGCCGTTTTGCAGGGAACATCGCTGGTTTTCCAGCGATGTTCCCTGCAAAACGGCGATAACCTTGCTGATATCACCCTGTGGTCGAATCAGCAGAATCCACCTCCTAAGTCTAACATAGGTAAATCAGGATTGCAGCAGACGTTAGATTTTGGCGAAAACTGCCGTTTTCGCCAAAATGTAACGTCTGCTATAATCCTGTGGGCTGCCTTGTAAATATCGCGATGTGAACATCGGCGATATTTGCAACGTAGCCCATCCGGGGTACGCCCAGTAATGCCCACTTTGCATCTCATTAGAGATGCAAAGATGGGCGTTGGGGGAAAGGGCGATAATGCAAGGATTCACGCGATAGCGTGACCTTGTTGATTAGGCAATAAGATTATCGCCGCTTTTCGTCCGTAAACGGACGCTAAAGCGGCGATAATTGTTTATCGCCTCGTTGATAATATGCCCCTTAATCTTTTGCATAGCACTTGTTTATTCTGCGAAACGCATCACGTGGTATTTTCTCGGAGGCAGTATTCATATTTTGCATAAACATGTGGAAAATCGATTTCTGCAAAAGAATCACAGTGTCCCAATCAAATGCAGGATTTTACATTCAACTCAGAAACATGCATATTTTGTTATAAACAATGCCTTAAACTTTGCGCAGAGTTGTTTTTAAAGCATCATGTTTTTCGAGGCGAGGAATGCCCAGAGCAGTGTCAACACGTGGAGCAGTTCCAGATATTACATCAACGCCCAGCAGAGAGCCACTTTGCACAATTAGCTCACAGAGTAGCAATCGAGCAAAGTAGAAAGTGAAGACGGACGTGTTTTGAGAAATGGCTGCCGTCATTGCTGTAATTTGGGTTTTCAGTCACTGCTACTAGTAAGACGGACATTCACAATTCACACCGACTAAGCTTCTGTCCAATTTTCTTGTGTTCATTCCAGATTCACTCAGGCTATAAATCTCCATCATACCTAAAGGTGGAGGGAGGCGCACCATCTATTATCATCTGTCAGTGACAGATGGAACCAAAGTGCTGCTTAAAACGAAATGGTACTCCGAGAGTGGCTTCAGCAGGTAGAAATATTCATCCCAGAGGAGGCAAAGTATGGCGTAAGTTCAACCTGTACCATCACTCAGTGAAGCCTGCCTCCCAGCACAAAGCGATACCAAAGGGGATGATGGACGGAGCGTTAGAGCAAATCAAACACTCACCCCCAGTCAACTGATCTGGGTTTAATCCATCATCATTCTTTAGCTCACTCCACCACCCCAGTTCAGACATGGCCATATGCAAATCAGTCTGACCCTGTGCCTCATGGGAACAGTCCAGCCCGAACTGCCAAGCCATGTCTTCCCTGGACCGGAAACAAGCATCCTGCGACCGGTTTCGGGTTCAAAACCCTCATCAGCCAGGCTATCTTGAATCCAGTGGCAAAGTGAGCAAGGGACCCACGTCTGGGCATACCCTGCCAACTTAGGGCGAACAAAGCGATACCAAAGGGGATGATGGACGGAGCGTTAGAGCAAATCAAACACTCACCCCCAGTCAACTGATCTGGGTTTAATCCATCATCATTCTTTAGCTCACTCCACCACCCCAGTTCAGACATGGCCATATGCAAATCAGTCTGACCCTGTGCCTCATGGGAACAGTCCAGCCCGAACTGCCAAGCCATGTCTTCCCTGGACCGGAAACAAGCATCCTGGGACCGGTTTCGGGTTCATAACCCTCATCAGCCAGGCTATCTTGAATCCAGTGGCAAAGTGAGCAAGGGACCCACGTCTGGGCATACCCTGCCAACTTAGGGCGAACAAAGCGATACCAAAGGGGATGATGGACGGAGCGTTAGAGCAAATCAAACACTCACCCCCAGTCAACTGATCTGTGTTTAATCCATCATCATTCTTTAGCTCACTCCACCACCCCAGTTCAGACATGGCCATATGCAAATTAGTCTGACCCTGTGCCTCATGGGAACAGTCCAGCCCGAACTGCCAAGCCATGTCTTCCCTGGACCGGAAACAAGCATCCTGGGACCGTTTTCGGGTTCAAAACCCTCATCAGCCAGGCTATCTTGAATCCAGTGGCAAAGTGAGCAAGGGACCCACGTCTGGGCATACCCTGCCAACTTAGGGCGAACAAAGCGATACCAAAGGGGATGATGGACGGAGCGTTAGAGAAAATCAAACACTCACCCCCAGTCAACTGATCTGGGTTTAATCCATCATCATTCTTTAGCTCACTCCACCACCCCAGTTCAGACATGGCCATATGCAAATCAGTCTGACCCTGTGCCTCATGGGAACAGTCCAGCCCGAACTGCCAAGCCATGTCTTCCCTGGACCGGAAACAAGCATCCTGGGACCGGTTTCGGGTTCAAAACCCTCATCAGCCAGGCTATCTTGAATCCAGTGGCAAAGTGAGCAAGGGACCCACGTCTGGGCACACCCTGCCAACTTAGGCCGAACAAAGCGATACCAAAGGGGATGATGGACGGAGCGTTAGAGCAAATCAAACACTCACCCCCAGTCAACTGATCTGGGTTTAATCCAACATCATTCTTTAGCTCACTCCACCACCCCAGTTCAGACATGGCCATATGCAAATCAGTCTGACCCTGTGCCTCATGGGAACAGTCCAGCCCGAACTGCCAAGCCATGTCTTCCCTGGACCGGAAACAAGCATCCTGGGACCGGTTTCGGGTTCAAAACCCTCATCAGCCAGGCTATCTTGAATCCAGTGGCAAAGTGAGCAAGGGACCCACGTCTGGGCATACCCTGCCAACTTAGGGCGAACAAAGCGATACCAAAGGGGATGATGGACGGAGCGTTAGAGCAAATCAAACACTCACCCCCAGTCAACTGATCTGGGTTTAATCCATCATCATTCTTTAGCTCACTCCACCACCCCAGTTCAGACATGGCCATATGCAAATCAGTCTGACCCTGTGCCTCATGGGAACAGTCCAGCCCGAACTGCCAAGCCATGTCTTCCCTGGACCGGAAACAAGCATCCTGGGACCGGTTTCGGGTTCAAAACCCTCATCAGCCAGGCTATCTTGAATCCAGTGGCAAAGTGAGCAAGGGACCCACGTCTGGGCATACCCTGCCAACTTAGGGCGAACAAAGCGATACCAAAGGGGATGATGGACGGAGCGTTAGAGCAAATCAAACACTCACCCCCAGTCAACTGATCTGGGTTTAATCCATCATCATTCTTTAGCTCACTCCACCACCCCAGTTCAGACATGGCAATATGCAAATCAGTCTGACCCTGTGCCTCATGGGAACAGTCCAGCCCGAACTGCCAAGCCATGTCTTCCCTGGACCGGAAACAAGCATCCTGGGACCGGTTTCGGGTTCAAAACCCTCATCAGCCAGGCTATCTTGAATCCAGTGGCAAAGTGAGCAAGGGACCCACGTCTGGGCATACCCTGCCAACTTAGGGCGAACAAAGCGATACCAAAGGGGATGATGGACGGAGCGTTAGAGCAAATCAAACACTCACCCCCAGTCAACTGATCTGGGTTTAATCCATCATCATTCTTTAGCTCACTCCACCACCCCAGTTCAGACATGGCCATATGCAAATCAATCTGACCCTGTGCCTCATGGGAACAGTCCAGCCCGAACTGCCAAGCCATGTCTTCCCTGGACCGGAAACAAGCATCCTGGGACCGGTTTCGGGTTCAAAACCCTCATCAGCCAGGCTATCTTGAATCCAGTGGCAAAGTGAGCAAGGGACCCACGTCTGGGCATACCCTGCCAACTTAGGGCGAACAAAGCGATACCAAAGGGGATGATGGACGGAGCGTTAGAGCACCAGCAGGAATATGCGTGCCTGCGTCACAGTTATGTATATTTTCTCTAGGCGAGTTATTTTTGTGTTTTTTGATATGGCGTTGAAAATAGCTCCACGTCCTGTGAGAGTTTGCGTTCGTGTTGTGCCAAAAATGAATTAATCAATATAGTAATTCAATAAATAGTTTTTTACACCATTCCACTGAAAACAAATGTGGCCTAATAGTTTTATTTGGAGCAACTGTACTGCAGTGTAAAGTCATAAGTGATTTCATAGAACATTTCATGAGTAATGTAATATGTGCGCTCATAAGCAGTGCATGGCAGGAGCACAAGTTATAATTAGCTCTGCTAACTATAACTTGGGAATTTCTGTGTTTTTTTTAGTTCAATTAATGTTGTCACTGACAAATTCACCTAACTATAACGTTACATTAGCCTTTGTTTTTTTCAGCCTTCGGCTGTGCACAGCAGGGGGTTGGCAACAGGGCCTGGCCACTTGCAACTAACCAACCTGGAGGTCTGCCAACCCCCCTGCAGGCAGCCAACCCCATGCTGTGCACAGCCTTTCGTTGAGTGCACCGTGGGGTTGGCTACAGGGCCTTGGTTTGCAGCCCGGCCCTGCATGCCAACTCCCCACAGGCAGCCACCCGGAGACAGAAAATTCCACGCTGTGCAGAGCCTTTGGTCATGCATGGGGTTAACTACAGGGCCTGTCTTGCAGCCAGGCCTGCTTCCAACTCATCGCAGGCAGCCAAGCCCATGCTGTGCACTGCCTTGGGTGTGCGCGGTGGGGTATTGGCCACAGGGTTTGGCCTGCCGCCAGGCCCTGTGTCCAAACCCCCAGCAGGCTGTTAACCCCACACCGCACACAGCCTTTGGAGTGGGCAGCGTAAGGCTGACCTTCGGGCCCTGGGGACCACATTCCCAGGGGTTTAACATAAATATTAATGGGAGGGGGGGGCAGGCTGTCCTCTCTCTGACCCTTAACCCTTTCCGTGCGTCGGATGGCTGGGAGCCGCCCGACGTCACGGTGGGCGTGTACGTCGGACGGCTTCCGGCCGTCCTAGCACCCACCCACGGTGGAAGCGCTGGTGCTCCCCCCGTGGGCCGCACTTCAAGGTGTCCCCACCGGGGAAGGCTGGGGAAACCCTTCCCCTGCCCCCCCGCCCACCCTACACGTCATCTAATGACATCAGCGCGCGAGGCGCGCTGTCGTCATTAGAGGATACCGGATCCACTGGAAGCCATTTGCCTCCAGTGCGTCCGGAGGAGAGGAGGTGAGTTTCTCCTCGGGGGAGGGGGGCATTTAAACAAAAGAGGCATCGGGGGAAAGGAAAGGGTTTTCCTTTCCCCTGATGCCTCTTTTGAGCATTCCTGCTGCCCGATCGTGCAGCAGGAATGCCCACTAGACACCTGGGAATTCTTTTTTTTAAAATTGGAAATGCGATTAACTGTTTGCGGGGAGCGGCCCCTTAGGCAAGGGTCGCTCCCCTTTGGGGGCAATGTTTTTGGCTGTGTCTGCCCCCCAGGGGGGCAGATCTCGCCATTTAAAAAAAAAATCGGGCCCACTAGACCACCAGGGATTTATTTGTGGGGAGTGGCCCCTTGGGCAAGGGTCACTACCTTTGGGGGCAATGTTTTTGGCTGTCTGCCCCCCTGGGGGGGCAGATCTCACCATTGTTTTTTAAATAGGGCCCACTAGACCACCAGGGATTTATTTGTGGGGAGTGGCCTCTTGGGCAAGGGTCACTCCCTTTGGGGGCAATGTTTTTGGCTGTGTCTGCCCCCCAGGGGGCAGATCTTGCCATTTATTTTAAAATCGAGCCCACTAGACAACCAGGGATTTATTTGTGGGGAGTGGCCCCTAGGGCAAGGGTCGCTCCCCTTTGGGGGCAATGTTTTTGGCTGTGTCTGCCCCCCAGGGGGGCAGATCTCGCCATTTTTTTTTAAAATCGGGCTCACTAGACCACCAGGGATTTGTTTGTGGGGAGTGGCCCCTTGGGCAAGGGTCGCTCCCCTTTGGGGAGCATTAATTTGTCCGTTTCTGCCCCCCTGGGGGGCAGATCGGCTGATTTTATTTTTGTATGGCCACTAGGCCACCAGGGAATAATTCTTTTTGATGTTGGGGAGCGGCCCCTTGGACAAGGGTCGCTCCCCTTTATGGGAGGATGATTGTAGCCATTTCTGCCCTCTTTGGGTGGCAGATCAGCAGTATGTTTTTAGGCCCATCTGTCCCCAAGGGGGGCAGAAGCCACTAGACACCATGGTTTTTAAAATTTTGGTGTTGGGGAGTGGCCTCTTGGGCAAGGGTTGCTCCCCTTTTACGGGGGTGAATATTTTATTTATACTCTTAGGCCCACCTACCCCTTAGCTTGGCTGGTGGACTGTGTGTGGACTGGTGCATTATTTGCATATGTGATTGTAATGTTTTTTTCTCCTTTTTATTCTAGTCCAAAGCTTTTGATTCTTGTTTGCGGTTTCGGTAGTGGTTGTTCTGCAGTTTTGCATAGTTGCATTTATTTGGTAAGAAAAACATTTTTGTTGTGTTTACTCCAAATGAGTATTATTGTCATGCATGAATGAATTTTTAGTAAGTGGTGTCATAATGGCAGCATATTTAGTTAGTGTTTTGAGAATGAAATTCTTTGCGATGTGTTTTGCATTGTCTTATGTGTAATTTTCTTTTTTCTTTTTCTTTTTTAGTGTGATATTGTTGATCCTTACTGTGTCTGTGCAGAGTAGGTGGTGGTGAGTCTAGCTGCTTCTGGCAAGTGAGTGGTATAGTTTTGGAGTATATAGGTCTTTGTGATAAAGCCACATTTTGTTTATTACTTATTTTACAAAGTGTTTGTTGATGTTGACTTGTTTGACAAGTTACCTTTATTAGTAAGGATTATGGCTAGCCATAGAATTACTGCTCAGCAGGTGGTTGGTATGCTTTTTGAATCTTCCTCTGAGCAGGATTATGAGACTGACAGTGCGTCTGAGGGAGTGCAAGATTCTGGCAGTGAGTTTTCTGTCCACGAGGAATCATCTGATGATGAAGCTACTCTCAGTGCAGATGAAGCTACTCTCAGTGCGGATGAAGTGCCTGTTTTAGAGGAGGACACTGATGTGTCGATGGTGCAGCAAGAGACATCGGGATTGCAGCCTGAGCTGCAAGGCTTCCTACTGGAAGTGCTGGACTCTGGGTTGATCCAATCATGGTGCAGCCGGTGTTGCCTGCCTTTAGTGGTGATGCAGGGTGTAGAGTGGATTGTGAACATTTTTTGCCTATACAGTTTTTTCAGTTGGTAATGGCTGATGTATTTTTGGCTGAGATTGTTGAGCAGACTAATTTGTATGCTGAACAGTTTTTGAGGGACAACAGTGCCATACTTAGGCCCCGCTCTAGAGCTACCCGGTGGACTCCCACAAATCTTGATGAGATGAAGAAGTTTTTGGGTTTGACTTTTTTGAAGGGCTTGATAAGGAAGCCATCCCTGGCTTCATATTGGTCTACCAGTCCTTTGATGGCAACGGCCATATTTCCTGCAATTATGAGTCGTGATCGTTATTTACTTTTGCTTCGGATGCTGCATTTTGTTGATAATGCATTGGCGTTGCCACAAGATCACCCCGACTGTGACCGTCTTTTTAAGATTCGGCCTGTTCTTGAGCACTTTGTAGATCGATTTTCAGAGATCTATACTCCAGGGAAAGAAATAGCTGTGGATGAGTCTTTGGTCCTGTTAAAGGGCCGTTTGGTTTTTAGGAAGTACATTCCTAGCAAGAGGGCACGTTATGGAATTAAGATGTATATGTTGTCTGAGAGTAGGAAAGGAAATGTCTATAATTTCCAGGTGCACACTGGTAGGGATTCCACTATTGACTCCCCTGGTTGTCCGTCCACTTTTGGAGTTTCAGAGAAAATTGTGTGGGATCTTGCTAGAGGACTGTTTAACAGAGGTCACCATTTGTACCTTGATAGCTTCTACACTGCTGTGCAATTGTTTAAGGAATTGTTCAAAGTGAACACTTTTGCTTGTGGCACAATCCACTCTAACAGTAAAGGTTACCCAAAAGAGCTTGTTTGTAAAAAGCTTCAGAGGGGACAGTGCATTGCCTTGCGTAGTGAGGAACTGCTAGCTGTGAAATTTGTGGACAGGAGGGATGTGTACATGCTGACTACTATCCATGATGAGAGTACTTCACCTGTGACTGTTTGGGGTCAGGTTGCTGAAGTGTGCAAACCTGTGTGCATTGTAGACTACAATAAGCACATGGGTGGTGTCGATAGAGTAGATCAGAGGTTGGAACCTTACACTGCTGTTCGTAAGGCTTACATTTGGTATAAGAAGTTGGCCATCCATCTCTTCAATTTAGCAACTTTTAATGCTTTTGTTGTGTTCTCCTGCTTCAAAGATGACTTTTGTTCAGTTTCAGGAATCTGTGATAGGCAGCCTTGTTGTAGTGGAGCAGGCAAGTGTTCCTAGAGTTGGAGTGGTGGAGGATGTGGCTAGATTGAAAGATCGCAACTTTCCTGATTTAATTTCTCCCACGCCCAAAAAACCAATCCCTGTAAGAGATGTAGAGTCTGCTTGCGAAGAGGTATGCGGAAGGAGAGTCGTATGCACTGTGCCGATTGTCCTTTTAATCCTGGGCTGTGTGTGCCCATATGTTTCAGATTGTATCACTCTCAAAAGAGTTTTTGGGAGCAACCGTGAGTCTAATAGTGTACTGCCTGGTCTGCATGGTTTTATATAGTTGTTGTTCAGTTTCACGGTTGGCATTAGCATGATGTCTTTAGTTACTGCTGTTGTTTTTGTAGTTATAGTTTTGTATCTAGTTGCAATTGGTTTGTGTTTTCTTTCTTGTTAGAAAAAATTTAATGACGGTGTGTGTGGACTGGCGCTTGGCTGGCAGTGTGCGTTGACTGGCGCTTGGCTGGCGGTGTGCGTGGACTGGCGCTTCTCTGGTGGTGTGCATGGACTGGCGTTTGGCTGGCAGTGTGTGTGGGCTGGCGCTTGGCTGGCAGTGTGCGTGGGCTGGCGCTTGGCTGGCGGCGTGCGTGGGCTGGCACTTGGCTGGCAGTGTGCGTGGGCTGGTGCTTGGCTGGCGGTATGCGTGGGCTGGAGGTGTGCATGGGCTGGCGTTTGGCTGGCGGTGTGTGTGGGCTGGCGCTTGGATGGCAGTGTGCGTGGGCTGGCGCTTGGCTGGCAGTGTGGGTGGGATGGTGCTTGGCTGGCGGTGTGCGTGGGCTGGCATTTGGCTGGCAGTGTGTGAGTAGTGACTTGCTGCTGGTCATTACACACTCTGCTAGTCAAACGCCACTGCAGACACTATGTCAACCACTAGCCGGTGTGATTGCTTGTCAGTAATGTGGGCGTATGAAAGTGATGGGCCCTTGAATGTTGATGTGAATGTTGTAATGTGCTGGGCCCGCGGCTGGCGGTGTGAATGGTCTTGTGTGTCACGTATGAAAGGTGTGTGAATGGCCTGTAAAGAGGTTGGTGCCTTGCCGTGGTTTTACAGCTCACGAGCTGTAAGTCATTGGTTCAGGTTTTTAACCTTTTAAACATTAACAGTGCATTTCCTTTTTGTGAAATCTCTTGTTAATAGAATTTTACGCTCTGAACCTTCACTCACCCTCGTGCCAAATCCAACCAGTATGTGTGAGTACTTAAGGAATTGTTCATTTTGAAGTAATATTTGTCTTTTCTGTCTCTATCTGCCAGGGTGTACATTGTCTCCACATTGTCTGTGGATGTGAGTGTTGTAATGTGCTGGGGCCGCAGCTGGTGGTGTGAAAGTGTGTGTCAAGTATGAAAGGTGTGTGAATGGCCTGTAAAGAGGTTGGTGTCTTGTCGTGGCTTTACAGCTCACAAGCTGTGAGTCATTGGTTCAGGTTTTTAACCTTTTAATTATTAACAGTGCATTTCCTTTTTGTGAAATCTCTTGTTAATAAAACATACATTTTGAACCTTTCACTCACCCTCATGCCAAATCCAACCAGTATGTGTGTGTACTTGAGGAACAGATGGATAGGCAGTCATAATTGTCTCAGCTGTCTTTCTGTGCTAAGGTGTAGTCTGTCTCTAGGGAAAATTTACCAACTTTAGATATTTCTGTAAAGTAAAAAAAAATGGGGAGTGCTGGGTGGTGTGCCTCTCATGGATCCCAACAAGTTTTTTTACTCGCAATGCCATGCAAACCTCAAAATGTGACTATAGTCACGCATTTTCCTTGCATTACTGTGTCATAATATTCTGGTGTCAGAAAAACCACAATTGTCCTACCACCCAGCATTCCCCCCAGGTCTCCCGATAAAAATGGTACCTCACTTGCGTGGGTGGGTCAAGTACCCGCGACAGGCAAGGGCCCAAAACCTATTGAGGCGACATCAAAATGACCTATCACAAAACAACCTGGTTTTGCAAGGGGGGTCCCCTGGGTTTTTGGCCCCGGGCTCGGCGGCCATCTAGGGAAACCTACCAAACCCACACATTTCTGAAAACTAGACACCCGGGGGAGTCCAGGAAGGTATGGCTTGCGTGGATCCCCCAACGTTTCCCTACCCAGAATCCCCTGCAAACCTCAAATATTGCTGAAATAATCTAATTTTTCACACATTTCTGTATGGGAAAGTTATAGGATCACCGGGCAGACACAAATTTCCTACCACCCAGTGTTCCCCCAGGTCTCCCGATAAAAATGGTACCTCACTTGTGTGGTTAGGCATAGTGGCTGCAACAGGTAATGGCCCAAATCGTACTGTGGAGACTTCAAAATTACCTATAACAAAACTACCTGGTTTTGGGGGGCACCTGGTTTTTTGGCCCCGGGCTCGCCGCCATCTAGGGAAACCTACCAAACCCATACATTTCTGAAAACTAGACACCTTTGGGAGTCCAATGAGGTATGGCTTGCGTGGATCCCCCAACGTTTCCCTACCCAGAATCCCCTGCAAACCTCAAATTTAGCTGAAAAAAACACATTTTCCACATATGTTTGCGTGGAATCACTGTGCTGGCACAAATGTCCTACCCCACAGCGTTCCCCTCAGTCTCCCGAGTAAAATGATACCTCACTTGTGTGGGTGTCCAAAGCAGAATTAGCTAAAAACGTATTTTAAAATAAATGTAGCGCTTAGAATTCTCGGTGCTATACCCTTTATCCCTATGTTTTGGGCTCTTTCCAGTCACAGGCCTTTGGCCCACCCACACAAGTGAGGTATCATTTTACTCGGGAGAACAAGGGGAGCGCTGGGTGGTAGGACATTTGTGCCGGCAAGGTGATCCCGCGCACAAATGTGAGTAGAAGGCTCCGGGACGGAGGCCATGTGGCCCCCCTACCTTTCTTTATAAGTCACAGCCCTGGGGAATGGGGTCCCCAGGGCCTTTTTAAAAGCTCAGGAAGAGGGGTCGCACAGCCCCTCCCATGAATCAATACTTTGGGCCCCAGGGCCGAATACGCTCGGAGAGGGGGACCACGTGCCCTCCTCCCCTTATTAATAAAATTGGGTCCCGGGGGATGGGGGTCCTGCTTCCAACTCCCCGCAGGCAGCCAACCCCTCACTGCGCACTGCCTTTGCCCCCTTGTAATATTTTTTTTTGTACAAGTTCAGGAAAGGAGACTAAGTCCCCGAGCCCTGGTATGGGTGCCAGTAACACTTTTCTCATGTTGCAGGCAGCCAATCAGAGTGCTCACTCCTGCGGGAGTCTGACGCCTGCGGGAACGAGATGGCCCAAGGAAAAAAAATCTCCCTGGGCCAATAGAACACAATATTTTTAAATTGGCACTCCCATGAGACTTTTGAGAGACTCTCGCTGACCTAACCGTCTAGATAGACACACATTTTTGTACCTTAACTTCTCAAAAACTACTGAATGGATTTACACCACATCACAAGAAGCACAATCTGTGGACAAATATCTAGCTTCCTGCCAAATCTGGTGTAATTCCGTTCAGCAGTTTTTGCTGTGACCCTGCCTAAAAAAGTCTATGGAAAATGCATGGGGATTTTGAGTCTTGGGACCCCTCTTTTTCCTTGGCCACCACTTGCCGGATCACCCTGAACCTTTCCATGCACAAACTAGGCACTTTTTGGGAAAGTTTTGTTAAGATTTGTCAAACAGCGCCAAAGTTATTAGCAAATCAAAAAAAGGCATTTCCTATGGAAACGCTGACTTAACTATAACTACCCAGTGGCAATCGTATATATATACTGAGCATCTTGTATGAATATTGAATGAAATATAGCTTTGTACCGCACAAATGTATTCATTTAGTTATAGGGAAGAGGGTAATTGGCTGCTCCTTTTAGCATAATCAGTTGACTGGTCCTCCAACCAGTCTAAGGCCCTTCTGGACCCCGCTTAGCTGCCTCGAGGCTCGCGCCTCATCTAATTTGGCTCCCTCTCTGACTCTCACTCTTGTTTCTCCTTTCACTTTCTCATCTTTTTGCCTTAGCTCTCTTAAGCCTTTTGTCTTCTCTTTCACCCAATTTTCTGCTTTTTCCTCTTGCCTCAGATCTTTTCAGCCATTTTCTAGTCTCTTTCACCCTGTTTTTCTGCTTTTTTCTCCTTTATGCCTTTTCTCATCTTTCTTACCCTATTTTCTGCCTTTCTATCTTCGCTCTTTTCAGCTGCTTCTTTTCACTCCCCTTTCACCCCATTTTCTGCCCGTTTTGTGCTTTTCTGCTCACACCCCTTTTGCTCTTCAGTTCCATCCTCCATGCTCTCTTGGTCCCCCTGTGCCCTCCCGCGCCTTTTTCCTACCTCCCTCACTCCTTACTTGCTTCTTCTTGCCATGTTTTCTTCAGCCTTGCAGCCCTGCTCACCACCTCGTGCCCCTTCCCGTTCTTAATGGCGACTGATATGCTTCTGCCTCACTGGTACGCCAAAGGCACACCAAAGGTAAGCCCGCCTGCACTCATCCACGCCTGGACTGCACCCAGCACCAGGAGCCCTGGTCTTACCACCCCTGTCAATACATCACAACACTGTTCCGCTCGCTCCAGCTGGGGTTCCTCTACCCCTGCTGCTACCACACTGCACTAGGAGCCTTCTCTTGCACCCTGTGCCGCTTCACCTGCAGCAACCCCCAGAGCCCCTCAATACACACCCCAGCCTCCACTACAACCCATCCACAAAACTTCACATGCAACAGCAAACCAGCAGCCCACAATTCACCTCAAAACTCACTCAAATGCCTGCTGCTTAACACCCGCACATTTAGCAAACACACTACCGAAATCTAGGACCTGCTAAACAGCGACGTACCGGACCTCCTCTTCCTCACGGAAACCTGGCTCAACAGAACATCGACGCCCGACATCGCAATGGCAATACCAGCAGGTTACAAAATAGCACAACAGGACCGCCACCAGAAGTCAGGAGGAGGACTCGCAGTCATCTACAAAGACACCAACACCTGCTCAACAACCACAGAGAATACTCCATTCAAGGAACATCTGCATTTCAAGCTTCAAATCTCCAGCAACTTCACCCTTAATGGAACTCTCACTTACCGACCACTGGGACCGTGAGCTGCCTTTGCCAGCCTCATCACAAAATTAATCACCCCCTTCACCATCAACTCCAAACGCCTTTATACTGCTTGGAGACCTCAACTTCCACCTGGAAGCCTCAACTGACCCTTGCTTCACATCACTCTTAGAACGACTTAACAACATCAGACTAACCCAGAACATCACATAACCCATGCATCTCACCAGAAAACACTCCAGACTCCATTTCTACCACTCTGAATAAACTCAGTTCAATTTAGCCTCACCCCTCACATGGACTGACCTCTCCCTAATTCACTACCAGATCAACACACTGCAGGCCAACTCATCCACTAACATCAGCTTATTGATCCACAGCTGGAGCAAAATCCCAGAAACAGAATTGCTCAGCGCCTTCCATGCAGACCCACCCAACCCTACGGGCAATGCCAACATGGACGTCAACAACTGGATCAAGAACTGTGCAGACTTCCTTAAACCTGTCAAACTCAGCAAACAGAGGAGAGCCAACACACAAGCCAGCTGGTACACCAAGGACCTCCGTGACACCAAAAGACACTGCAAACAGCTAGAAAGAAAATGGAGAACCAGCCGCGAAGACACCGACAGAACCACCCTCAAAACCGCACTCAGACGATACCCCCAGCAGAAACCAAGAAAAAGCCCTAGCGGAACGCATCAAAGAGAGCTCCAACAGCATCAAAGACATCTCCTTGATCATCAAAGATTTTACCACACCCACTGCCACCACCAACATCACCCCCTTGCAAGAATTTGGCAAGTACCTATGCAATGTCTTTCACAGCAAAATTATGAACATCTACAACATTGCACACCAACCAGATCCCAATGAACTCATCACCAACCACCCCGTCACCAGTCAGGACAACCACCTGACCAGATGGAAGACCCTGGAAGACCTTGGGGAGAGGAGTTGGCCTAACGGCTAGGGCGGTCGACCTCGAATCTGGGGAACCGGGTTTGAGTCTCGGCAATGACGCTAAACATCCTGTGATTCTGGGCAAATCACTTAATCTCCCCCCGTGCCTAACAAAAAATGAATGTGCCCTCATGTAACGCAACTGGTGCTATGTAAAGCGCTCTGATACCCGATACTTTCGGGTCAAGTTTGCGCTATATAAAACTCCGTAAAATATAAAATATAAATATAAAAAATAAACATCCTCAATCATGCAGACCATCCACCTGGGGCCCCATCGGACCTTTGCCCCCATCTCATCTTCAACCTTGGTGTATCACCAATCAGCACAGCACTATCCCACATCCTAAATACCTCCACCATCTTCCTGGAAGCCTGGGAAGCATGCAACTGTCAACGCCTTCCTCAAGAAACCTTCAGCCAACCCAAGCCAACTGGCCAACTACTGGCCTATCTCCCTGCTTCCGCTATCCAAATCAACATAACATAAAGTAACATAACTTAATATTAGAGTAATCCAAAATAGTAAACTTTTATTTTATAACTATGAAGGAAAGCGAGCCTAACAGAACCTTATATAACCTTTTGGCTGTTCTTCCATCTCTTGACATTAAAATTAAGGATGGTTTCTGGGAAAATTAGGCACTTGCCCATGACACAGCTCTTTTTTACAATGCCATAATATTTCTCCTGTTTTTTCTCCTCTTTCTTCTCTTGTGGATTCAAACATTTGTGGCCTGGGTTACCCCACTCTGAATTTGTGTCATTTCTTTTTTTCTGCTCAAGTAGCTCTCCTTTTTTTAAATGATTCGCCATTATCAAGATCCAGTTCTCTGTCTCCACTGTACTGATTCCTTTGCAGGTTTTCCTGCAACTCCTGGCGTGGACGTGAGGTACATGTATTCCTGTCCCTGTCAAACCATGGCTGAAGTGTAGGCCTATGTGTTCACAGCTCAATTCAGTACTCCATGGCCTGTGGTATGACGGGCTGTTTGATAAGTTATGCTGGACAAATATAGGTGGATAGTTTACTTTTACAGGTCTGTCAATATCACCAAGACAAAAATGATTTCTTTCAGGAAGTGGGTAAGGACGTTTCAGTGGACACTTGGCCATCAACTTGTCGACACAGCAGATACCTATGTGTATCTGGTTTCATGATGGATATCAAACTCTCATTGACACAACATAACATAACATAACATGTGTATTTGTAAAGTGCATGTTCACCCTAATGAGGTATCTTGGCGCTGAATAACAGATGTTTATTGTTACCTAACTCCATGGTACTCATTTTATCGACCTCAGATGGATGAAAGGCTGAGTGGACCCGCCGGGATTTGAACCTGTGACCATGAGGTCGAACACAGGCCCCTGCATCTTGAGAACTTGAAATTCAAAGCTTCTACAATAACCAAATCTCTGAAAGGTGTGGCTTAACTATATGGGGGCAGGACACTTGGTCCAACGTTAAAGCATTATCAGCTAAACAAATTCCAGTCCTGTCCTACGCCGCATTAGTCCCCAAGGTGAAGCACATCTAGAACCTCAAAACCATCTTCATACAAAACGCCTGCTCCTTACTTAATCTCCGACTTTCATCCCCTTATGCTATGATCCATCTTGAACTAAATCTTTTTTTCCATTAAGCACACCCATTTATCCCCCAAAAACAACTATGTCTGTGATTTTGGCAATTATATAATGCCACCATGAGCGGTCTGATAAAGCAAACACGGATGGACAATCCACGGCCTGATAGACCTCTTCTAGAGAATTCTATTTCTGCTTTAATAAGCTAACATAACCTGCCGTCTATCGAGGACCTGCTGAATAAATCAAAAACAGTCGGTAAAAATATCTTTAGACTAAGACGTCATGGGTCACTCCGATCAACTGACCTGCTCAAGTTTCGCGATATCAACATGCAGAGTACTTACTGGAATCATATTTCTTGCCTAGACAGTACTATATTAACTTCAACTTGGTTGCCGGAACCAAACAAAAATTCTTACGATTTTGCCTCTTATACATTCCTCTGAAGCAGTTTGAGTGCTCCTGCAATATAATTCACCCTGACTCTACTTGCAGGTTGTGTAATAATTTTGATGAAACCTTAGAACACATTTTATGTATTTACCTGGTCCTGAGTGATATTCTGAGCATGTATTTATAATTAATCTTCAGAAGGTTTTCGCTAGGAACAGTAGGAGAAGCAACAAGGGCATGCTTTACGCTATAATCCAATGGACCTATTAGTACATTGACGAAATTCCTTGACATAGAGTATCAGAGACTTAAAGATTCAGATGCCGTCAGCTAGGAGGCCATAGTAGGGTTTTTATTATTTTTCTTGTTTTACTTTTTAAGCTTGCCTATTTATGGTGTTGCGAAGTTTTAACAATCTCATCTCGAGAGGCTTGATTGCATTGACAGGTCATTTTTTTCTGTAACTGCTTTTCTTCTTCATATTTATTGCAATAAATTTAAATCTACACAATAAATGTATTCAACTCACAATTCATTCCCACCCACAGGTGCAGCTGCAGAATGTTCACATAAGCACCAGTAGGAAGCCAGAACTTCAATCACCCCTGTGGGCGAAGAGTTTGTACAATTCCAAATCATACCATAGTCCAAGGCCTAACAAATATCCTGCCTCCTCTTGGGTGGTGTTTGGACAAAATATCAATGAAAAAATATTGTGTATACAAAATATTGTGTCAAGAATACCAAGGACAAAAATATTGTGAAGGTAAGTTTCTATGGGTAAGCAAAGTTTTACTATACTTAACTCCACATATATGTACATTGACAATACAATATATATCTTCCGGATACGCAAATGTGAAGTCAAGAAGAGTAAATAGTAGCTTACCTATTTGCACTTATCTTCTCGCCATTTTGTTCATCAATATTTTTTAGACTATTCTGTCCACATGACATTTATTTGGTCAGACATCCCTCTTGGGCAGCTTCTGTTTCACAATTTGTCAACTGTTGTGAGAGTCCTCATGCTCAGGCTGTTGTGCAATCTCCCATCATGCTACAGAACATGTCAGAGCATTTTTCCATTTCAGGAAGCCATCCTTTGTTACCAGCAAAGGGTTGATGGGCAGCAAAAGATGTCTGGGGTCACTGCCAGGGATTGGGGTTCATTACCCAACACCAATACTACTTGTAGATTGCAAGAGTCACCGTCAGCTCAAAATTTACTCTTGATGGCTGATGAGGGGTGAAACCTCAAAACTGGTCCCAGGATGCTTGTTTCTGGTCCAGGGAGGATGTGGCCTGGCAGTTCGGGCTAGACTGTTCCCATGAGGAGCAGGGTCAAGACTGATTTGCATATGGCTGGCTCTAAACTGGAATGGCGTGGCGAGCAAAAAAAAGATGGATTGAGCCCAGATCTGGGACTGGTGTTGAATCTTTGATTGGTTCAGCATTCCATCCATCATCTGTTCATTTTGCATTTGTTGCCCTAAGTGGGAAGGGTATGCCCAGACGTGGGTCTCATGCTCGCTACGCCACCACATTGAAGCTAGCCTGGCTGATTAAGTTTGAAACCCCGAAACCAGTCTCGGGATGCTTGTTTCTGATCTAGGGAGGACTTGGCCTGGCAGTTTGGACTAGACTGTTCCCATGGGGAGCAGGGTCAAGACTGATATGGCTAGGTCTAAGCTGGAATGGCGTGGCGTGCAAAAAAAAATGGATTTAACCTAGATCTGTGACTGAGGATGAATGTTTGATTGGTTCAGCATTCCATCCATCATTTGTTCTTTTTGCATTTGTCACCCTAAGTGGGAAGGGTATGTCCAGACATGGGTCCTGTGCTCACTACATCACCAGATTCAAGCTAGCCTGGCTGATGAGGGGTGAAACCCCGAAACTTTTCCCAGCAGGGCCGGCTTTAGCGCTGGTGGCACCTGGAGCGACAATCATTTTTGGCGCCCCCACCCTCATGACCGCCTCCTCAGATTCTCTCACTACCACCAGGCAAACGTGCCCCTCATCTCTCCAATCATAAGTTATTGCTAAACACAGCGCACCCCCTGAGGTCAGCGCCCCCTCCACAGGTCAACGCTCAGTGCGGCCACACAAATCGCACTGCCCAAAAGCTGGCCCTGGGTCCCAGGATGCTTGTTTCAGGTCCAGGGAGAAACTATCCTGGCAGTTCGGGCCAGACTGTTCCCATGGGGAGCAAGGTCAAGACTGATTTGCATATGGCTGGGTCTAAACTGGAATGGCATGGCATGCAAAAAAATGATAGATTTAACCCAGATCTGTTCTGGGGTGAATGTTTGATTGGTTCAGCATTCCATCCATCATCTGTTCTTTTCGCATTTGTCACCCTAAGTGGAAAGGGTATACCCAGACATGGGCCCCGTGCTCGCTACGCCACCAGATTCAAGCTAGCCTGGCTGATGAGGGGTGAAACGACGAAACTTGTCCCAGAATGCTTGTTTCTGGTCCAGGGAGGACCTGGCCTGGCAGTTCGGGCTGGACTGTTCCCATGGGGAGAAGGTTCAAGGCTGATTTGCATATCGCTGGGTCTAAACTGGAATGGCGTGGCATGCTAAAAAACAATGTATGTAACCTAGATCTGTGACTGGGGGTGAATGTTTGATTGGTTCAGCATTTCATCCATCATCTGTTCTTTTTGCATTTGTTGCCCTAAGTGGGAAGGGTATGCCCAGAAATGGGTCTCGTGCTCGCTACGCCACCAGATTCAAGCTAGTCTGGCTGAGGGGGGTGAAACCCTGAAACCGGTCCCAGGATGCTTGTTTCTGGTCCAGGAAGGACCTGGCCTGGCAGTTCGGGCTGGACTGTTCCCTTGGGGAACAGGGTCAAGACATATTTGCATATGGCTGGGTCTAAACTGGAATGGCGTGGTATGCACAAAAACGAGGGATTTAACCCAGATATGTGACTGGGAGACAATGTTTGATTGGTTCAGCATTCTATCCATCATCTGTTCTTTTTGCAGATGTCATTTCCATGTAAGCAAAACATTCTCCACCAATTCTGATGCATTGTCCTTTTCACCTCCCCAGGATGGCTGCCTACTAAAATGAGAATTACCATCAATTTGCGATTCACTGGCATGCCTTTTCTTTCACACTTGCAGGCTCCACATCTTCTCAATTTGTCCTCTGGACTCCGAAGTTCCAGATCTTGCTCTGACTCCCATTCCTTTAGAAAACTCACAGTTCTCTCATGGGCTTCCCTATAGCCATCTACACCCTTCTTGTAGCCCACTCCCTACCACTGAGGCATTGCTTCTTCCTTGAATGCCTTTTACCCTTTGATCCTCTGTATGTTTGGTGGCCTGTTGGGTACCAATGCAGGGTGGGAGGTTTAAACACTGGTGCCTATGGTGGAATGGGGGAGGAGTCTAGTGTTTACTCTTTCGTATCTTTGTTTTTAGAAATAAGATGACCATGGTTAACAGTTGGGTGATGTGGTCAAATAGTGACCGCTCTACTTTCTAGCACATAATAAAATCTATTCCAAGCTGAATACCTGTTTCTAGAAGCAAGTAGGATACTACCAAATTACAACTTAAACCCCAAGTACCCTATTTCATCATTCAATGTTGACAAATGAGCTAGTTGTGCGGTTGTCATCTCACTGATGCTAGTGTGCTCCTGGCCCTGCCTTTTATCATCACTCTCATTTCACAACCTGTAGAGATTCCTACTAGTCTTCGCATTCTGTGGATCATGCTTTGAGGTTTTCTTTGAGAAACCTTCCGCTTCCTGTATCATCACTGGCAGGAAAACTGGAAGCATTTTGAGGTGGTTTACTTTGCATAGCTGCACCAAATTATTATATGGACTCTCTTGGTCATTCATTCATATCCCCCGAGATAGAAATTATTTCCCCAGTCCAGTGACTTTGGGGGTTAAAAAAGGTGGTGGCGAAATCAGGGCTGAAAGAGTTTCTAGGGCAACAAGGCAACTGTGCCGACAGTCACAGAAGTCTCAAATACTGCACCCTGCTCAGGACAGGCATTTTTCTTATTCACATGATGAATGCATGACCATTTCTCTGTCAAGCTTAAGTTTAGTAAACTATGCACTGTGGCCAAATTAACTGACAAACTTGTAGGCAGTACAGTGTGCTGCACTCACCTGGAGGAGAGTGGCTCCCTCAGAAGCTCCTCGCCGCAGTAGAGAGTGCACAGGAAACATAGAGCACTGCCAGCAAGCGTGTTAGATAGGCAGTGTTATTCCTCACTATCATAGAGTTGCACGTGGCACCAAAGGTCAGCGGTCTAGTTCACAGACCTCGGACGCCTTAAATGTCAGCTGTACAGCGGGCGCGCAGCGGACATGCGCAGCGGGCATGCCGCTGGCGCGCCGAAGGCAAGCCCGTCTGCGCCCATCTGCGGCAGCCCGGGCCCAGGGGCCAGGGACCCTGTCCAATTACAGCGTACACATTACTCCAAGTATCAGCTACTAATGCTTGGACCCCAGGTACCATGCAGGGATGGGGGGGGGCTACTGGAATGTCATGTCGAGGGATCACAGGCATGTAAACACTGCAAATATACGATAAATACAGTTGGACATAGTAATACAGCCGGCCAGAAGCCATTATCGGATAAGACCTCCTTGACCCTCGGCCTTATTAACTGTCACTCGCTCCCTAAGCATAAAATACAAATTTGTCTGCTATTGGAGGAGGGCAGCTATGACGCTCTATTTATCACCGAAACCTGGCTCAATGATAACTCTGTCCCAGACATTCTGATGGCTCTGCCTCCTGGGTTCCATATCCATAGACTAGACCGCACTGGAAAGGTGGGAGGCGGACTTGCGGTTTTGATTAAAGAGGAGTTTAAGTGTATCCTTCACTCCCTCCCCATTCCTGACTGCAAATGCGGTCAATTTACCATCACTTTCTCACCAACCCATACGTTTTCGGGGCTGCTAATTTATAGACCGCCAGGCCCGAAGGCTGAATTTTTTGACGGATTTATAGACACAGTATCCAGTCTCTTGATGAAGAAAGCTCACATCACTATCCTAGCGGACCTCAATCTGCATTTTGGTGATCAGAACGTCCCTAACGTCAAGAAGTTGGAGCAGGAATTGGAGAGTTTTGCACTATCCCAACTAATAACGTCTGCTACACATATTAAAGGTCACATACTCGACCCTATGATCACCAATGACCCTAAAATTTCAATACACCTTCAAGCCCCTGTTCCACGGTCTGACCACCATTTAATTTCTATTGTACTAGGCAAGAGGGAAGTAGCAAATATTAATCCCCAACCCACCAAGTCTGCCTCAGACCCCCGCCTGAGAAATTGGGCTAAGCTTAATTTAGAAGTGTGGGTGGAATTCCTGCCGTTCTCAGGCTTTAACACATGCAGAAGCATTGATGAAGCATATGCTAATTGGGAGAGGTGGATTCTTCAGTCACTGGAAAAAGAGGTCACCATAATGAATCCTAAATCAGCCAACATCATCAAAAAGGCACCCTGGTTTAATGTTCAGCTAATATCATTAAAGAAAGGTTGTAAAAAGCTGGAAAGGGAATGGAGAAAGAACTATGATCCCCAAATCCAAGCCAGGTATAAGATGGCGATTAGAACCTATCATACCAAATTCCAGGAGGCTCAGGCAGGGTTCACCGAGGAAAAGATCACCCAGGCTCAGAATTCTTCTAAAGAGCTCTTCAGAGTGGTGAAATCTTTAACCACGATAACACAGGACAACTCCCCATGCCAAGCCTCAAAGGAAAAATGCAACGCATTAGCCACCTACTTTCATAAAAAGGTCGCAGATATCTATAGCTCCCTTCATGCGAAGTTGAAAACCACACCAAGCCAAGAAAGAGATCAACTGTTGTCCCCCTCAACTCCTGCATTAACCAATTTTCCTCTGCTGGATAAGGATATGGCTCAAACGCTCATGGGGGAGATCAGATCAGGCTCTCCTTTAGACCCCGCCGCCCCACACGTACTTGCAAAGGCTACTGAGGCTATTTTGCCATCAATAGTGGACACTTTGAATCTCTCCCTACATACAGGCAGAGTTGCCACTGCATGGAAACAGGCAATAATAAAACCTTTACTAAAGAAACCAAATGTAGATGCTGCTGTACCAGAGAATTTTCGACCAATATCTCTTCTCCCCTTTAATAGCAAAGTATTGGAGAAATATGTTAACAGGATCCTGTCACAATTTTTGAAAGAACACCTTTGGCTACACCCTACACAGATGGGATTCCGCCCTCAGCACAGCATGGAATCCGCATAAATGGCAGTACCGGAGAACTAAAAATGACCCATGATCATGGTGGATCAGCCGCGATACTACTTCTAGACTTAAGCGCGGCATTTGATACGGTCGACTACGCCATTCTAGCTAACAGACTCAGAGAAATCGGCATCCAGGGCAAAGCACTGGAATGGTTAGGGTCCTTCTTGGAGGAGAGATCCTTTCCATGGAAGCTAACCTTTTCTCAGACAAAAAGCCGCTGGTATGCGGTGTGCCACAGGGCTCGTCGCTAAGCCCCACGCTGTTGGTGAATCAGGTCAGTTGGCGCCTTGTCTTGAAAACGTGGTGAAATGGATGACAGGGAGCTGTCTGAAACTGAACGGGGACAGAACGGAACTGATGGTCCTCGGAAATTTAGGAGTCCCCAGGCCTCTATCCAGTTGGCCAAGCTGTCTAGGGATCGCTCCAGTCCCGAGCTCTGCTATTAAGAATCTCGGATTCTGGATGGATAAGGTGCTGACCATGGAGACCCAGGCAAGCAAAGTGGCAGGTACTTGCTTTGGGTTGTTAAGATTGCTATGCAAGATCCTCGAGCTGATTCCACTACAGCTAAGAAAAATGGTTAAACATGCTCAGGTCACATCACGTTTGGATTATGGCAACTCGCTCTTTCTGGGCGCACCTAAATATGTTATCAAGAAGTTACAGGTCGTCCAGAATGCAGCGGTCATACTTCTGTGTCAAATCCCAATTCAGGAATCAGCGAGAAAGTATCGTAGAAATTTACATTGGCTCCCGATTGAGGCGAGAGTCAAATTCAAAGCACTTTGCCGTACACATAGAGCTATAAATAATAAGGGGCCTAGCAAGATCAGAAATCTGGTAGACCTATACCTCCCCAATAGATGCCTGAGGTCAGGCACCGAGCGGCTGCTAAAAACTACCAGAATAAAGAGGGCCAGATGGGGCGGAAGAGCCTTTTCCCACCTGGCTCCCAAGCTATGGAATTCACTTCCGCAGGAGCTCAGATTCATAGCTTCAGGAGCGACCTTCAGGAAAAAACTGAAAACATGGCTGTTCCATGAGTTCGGCTAATTTCCACTCCTCTCGCTTTCTCCGTGTTTTATGCCTAGCGCTGGGAAGCCTTTGCGCAGCCATGCGCACTACAAATCCCCTATAACATAACATATAACATAATTCCTATGCTACCCAACAAACGTTTATGCTCCCACCCATGCACCCATATACATGTAGTTACCAGGCAGAGTGCAGATTCACCACCCATTCTCAGTACTGTGGTATGAGTGGTGAATTCTAAGCAGGGTTCCTAAGATGGCACTGACTCAGTGAAGGATTCAGCACCCAAGGCTTGGCTGGTGCATTCAAGGACACAGAACTAGTAGACGAGGATAAGGCAGAAGTTTTGGATCCCCAAAATGAGGTTGACACACTCTCTGATGCTCAGGACGGATGTGTTGGAACCCGTTGGCGAGTAGGACCCATGCCCTACACCACCCCCATATTTATTTAAGAAGTTGGAGGCGATGTTGACCTAAGTAGTTGCACTGGAGAAGGAACCCTGTGTATCCTCATAGTAGCTGAATTAAGTTATAGGAATGCTAGACATGCCAGTTTTTGATGCCTCTTCAAGAGGGGACCTTTGCATGTCGACCGCGGCCTCTGGACAGATGCATCTCAGTGACTTTGCAAAAGTTCCACCCTGGGACACCCCAAAAGACCTTGATGCTAATACCAAGTAGAGGGCCAGACATGAAGGCAAGCAAAAACACTCAGTGCATTCAAACAGGCTCACAGAGGATCCATACAGAGCGTGCTTACCATCTTTAATAAGATGAAAAACACCACTAGGGAATGTCCAACCAGGATGCACCATCTGGGTGACCAAGGACGAGAGGATGCTGTGAATTGTGGTCAGCTCTGGATTTCTTGTGGGTATTAGTAGAGACTGCCCCCCTCTGCTTCTGACCTGTTCTATCTAAAGTTCATGCATTAACTTAGAGAAATTTCAAGTTACTTTCCATGCTTATTATGAGCCGGTGGTTGCTGGTCCCACCGGCACTCATTTCTGGGGAGTGGCACTTATTTTTTCTCATCAAACATTGACCGCAAGCAAGAGAGGGAAAAACAGTCAGAGGGGAAAGAAGCAGGAAGAGAAAGTCAGAAAAAACATTGCAAAGGGAGAAAACGGGAACCTGCATGAGTGAGCTAAAGGGGCAGGGAGCGTATGATGGGTGGAAGAGGCATGAGGTGGATTCAATACTACACAGCCTTGGTATTTGTTGAGGCAACATTTAAAAGTACCGGCCACAGGTTTCTGAACAGAGCTTTGGGCACCAGCACTCATTCTATTACAAATTAAGCACTGGCTTATTTGAATGAACTTTAGACACCCCAGCTGCAAAAGAAAGAGATGCTCAGCTCTGTGTTGAGCCAGTGAGCCTGTTCATGAAACTGCTGTGATTGGCAACTTACCGTGCTTTATAGGCACGTCCGGACTGGGAATTGAAACCAGCCCTGGCAAACAGCTCGGCCCTCCCCCTTTGGAAGCACCACTCCCGTCTCACCGCTGGACGCTTTTGTTATGGCCCGGTAACAAAAATGGCCCCCCAGGAGTCCAAAACCAGCCCCGCCCTGGCTGATCACCGGGGAAACGCCCGGTGCCCGCTACGGCCAGTCTGGCCCTGTTTATAGGGAGCAATACCATTTCCTCTTTTTTGCTTTAAAAGGGACTTCTCGTCTCCATGACCCCATGTGCCCGGGCAACGTGGAAGAAAAAATAGAAATTACCTCAATACTGGTTACTAATGACGTAAATTGGTAGTCTTCGGATATGCACATTTTTAATTAAAATAGTTTTGGCGCATTTCACTTTTTCCAAGGCTCATAATTCAGGAGAGAGATTTAAGATGAGACAATAATCCAGGAATGACTAAATAAGCCACTTCTTTTATTTTTCACATATGAAACTAAATCAATTTCTGTGTTTCCTGATTTTCACCAGCATGCTATCTCTTTATTTCGAATTCTACAAGCTGTGCAGTCGCATCCCTTTTCTGTTATGAGTGTAATCTTCTTCGACTCACTTTTCTCTGCGACATTGGCCAGTTATGCATAAGAGATAGATGTGAATATCTGGCACAGGGCACCACTTCTGAGGCAATAGGGCTGGAGCTTGGCCGCTTCAGGGTGTTATGTAAGCCTGTCATCTCGCTTTGCTCTCCTGCATTGTTTGATTTCAGGAGAGGAGCAGCTGTTTGTGATGTGATGGCTGCTGTCTTCAAGGATAACAGCAGTGCAAGGCACTCCCGCAGGGCATCTTGATTACATATCCAACTGCTGGCGAATCAAAGGTCACAGTCAGGTAGCCGACAGCGGCACCTGCACGTGTTTACTTGAGGCTGAGGCAGGGTGGGCGTCCAACAGACTCTCCCTGATTGGCTAATATGTACTTCATTCAAACTCTTAGAGAAACACAACATTCAGTGCTGAATTATGACCAAATATTCACTTCGAGAAATAGACAGGCCTTCCCGTTCACTCTCATTGTCTTCTCATGAAAATTATGCTTGTAATATTCATTCAAGCCATATCGGTGCTGAGGTTGTAAAAGGCAGCGGCTCCGCTGCTAAGGGGGAGTAGTGTCGCCCCACTGAGTGCAAAAGGAAAAATAAAATGATAATAACAACGTTAATAATGTTGCGTTATTATCATTTTATTTTTAGCACAAGCCAGGTTAGGGCGGGGCTGGCTATGTGATGAATAGGGGGAGGAGTGGTTGGTGCACTTAAGTGCGCATTACGGTTTGGCCTGCAATCTTGGGCCGGGCAAACAGACATGCGCACTGAGGGGCAGATTTACAAGAAACTGACGCATCTGTAGAGATCTGTCAGTTTCCCTGCACCAGCCTGCAAAACCATTGCGCCACCATGGATGCGCCGTATTTACAATATGGCGCACCATGGCGCAAGGATTGACAGATGCGTCAGAAATTCTGACGCATCTGTTGATGCAAAAGTCACGCATTGCTGGAGTCGTGTCGCAAGCACGACGCAACTCCAGCAATGCATGTTGAGACCTATTCTTACTACACTGCGTCACTCCTTACGCCTGCTTCAAGCAGGCATCAGGTTTTGACGCAGTGGCATCCTAGAAGTGGTGCAGTGAAATCTTGTAGATTTCATTGCATCACTTTTACAGGGCGTTCCTGTGTGGGGACGCCCATCCTGCATACATTATACCTGACGCAGGTATAATGTGGTGCAGGGGTTTACAACGTGACACATCTCCCAAGATGCGCCACGTTGTAAATTGGCTGCATTTTTTACGCCGCTCTGCGTCACAAATGTGATGCAACAGCGGCGCAAAAGTGTCGCAAAGGGCTTGTAAATCTGCCCCTTAGTATTTCTCCACCCACCTGTATTGCACAGCCGGTTGGAGAACATGCACAGGCTCCCACTCCCTGTCTAAGCGCTGAACCAGGTCGCTCAGACCAATCACGTTGATGCTGTCATATTGGTGACAGCTGCGTTGTGATTGGCTTAGGGGAGTATGGGAGCGTGTGTGCTGCCGGGAGCCAGGAACAGAGGGAGGATGGAGGAGAGGCAGCGGCCGTACTCAGGAAAGTGAGCTTTTATTTATTTATTTATTTAAACCTCCCTCCCCGCCGCACCACTACTTTTCCTTAGCAGCCGCCACTGGTAAAAGGATGATTAACATTTTGTTAACGAGCAACATTTGAATATTTTATTCTTTTTATTGACTCTTATAAGCCACAGAAACAAGAATATAATTCTAGTTGGGGGATGTGTTCTAAGGTTTTGCATGCGGAACAAGGTGATGTAAAGCCTTGCGTTGATTTACTTACCATTATAAAAGCCTGCACGGGGGGTGCCAAACTGAACAGCACCACGCAATTACCCATGTAACGCTTATTAAATAACCCTATAGTTTTCCAGGAGTATGTTTCACATCAGTGGTGCCCAACCTAGGTTGACTATGTGCATAAGATCTGTTTGAATCATTGTATGAAAATGTAGCTAATGTCAGTATGGTGGACATCTGCATTGGGTTCGGAACTCCTGCGTCTGTGCTGTACACCCATACTTTACATTTAGAGAAGCTGAACAATCCTTTTCCCAGAACCCACCCTAAGTCCTCTCACTGCCAACCACCCTATTCTCTTACTAGCATCCCAGTTCACCTGTCTTGTCACATTATCCAGCCAATCACTCCCCTCGCATACCGTCAATGCTTTTATTCAAATAGAACTATAGCTCCCTCTTCTACGCTGACAAGCACTAAGACACTCGTGTGAATCTCTTCCAAAGGTCTGTTGTAGAAATACCTAGTACCCTGGACATTAACTTTCAAAGTATATCGATCCAGAGTGCTCTAATGCTGCTGGAGAGCACTTTCTTCCAAAGACAGGCAATAACCTGTTTGTTGCTGGTAAAATTAATGAACTGAAGGGCAAGGAATATCGTGGTTCTGTCAGTCACGCATAATCACTGCCAAATCAAAATGTACTCCAGGTCCACTGGGCCAGGGCAGCTGACTCTGGAACGCAGGGCTCACGGTTCGATCCCCGGCGGCAGATCAGCTCAGCCCAGCACCATGTGACTCTGGGCAATAGCTCACTTAATCTCCCCGACGGCCCCCAGCGCCTTGAGACCCTTAGGGGTGAGTGGTTTGCGCTTTACAAATACTGGATTTATTTATTTTAGGGCCAGAGATACTCATTCTGGTAGGTATCTCCACCACTAATTCCAGGCATCACAATTGAAAGGCCCCAGACTAGGGAATAACATGTGGGCCCAGGAATACCGGGCCCTTTACTGCATGGGGATTCCCAATTCTGGGGGCTTTATCGCAGACGTTTTGACCCAAGTAGATGGAAAGTCTTTTCAGACACATGGTTTTACTGGTTGAGGAAATATACCCTGTAAAATTAGGTGTTGCATCCCCACACCCACGCCTGGCTCTATGCTGGTGCGACAGGTGCAGTTGCACCTGGACCTGACCTTAGAGGGCGCTCTATTTAGAAATAACATGGTTTTAAAAGCATCTGCTGCAGAGTTTCTTGTGCGTCCACCAGTTTTCAGGCAGCAATACAAATGTCAAGATAATTTTGGTGATTAATGATCCTGCTGGAGAGATTGGAGTTTTGTGTAGTGCTACTTTGATTCATCATAAAGTAGCACTGAGGGTCAATATGCCTGCTGCAAAGAGCACTTACCATGCAGGTCACATAGATTCATAAGTTACAATCCAAATATAGAACAGTGATTTATGAACTGGCATCAAAGAGCTGCATGCAAACTGCATAATATTGGTTAGGGCATTATGTTTCTGTCGTAGTGTTTCATTATCTATTCCTAATGTTGCTAAAAAGGGTTTTATTTGGGTAGATATACATCCTTATTAGTAAAGCCAACCCCACCAGCGCCTTAAAACACATTAAACATATGTGAGAGATGGGCTCTGGAGAAATTAGGAGAACTGTTGGAGGGTGGTAGCAAGTGGATCCAGGGAGGAGGCCATTGTTGGGAGGGGGCATCAAAAATGATTGTCACACTGGGTGCCACCAGCGCTAAAGCTGGCCCTGCCCACACCCTGTAATTTCTCATTCCTAAATAAGGGGCACTCAGAATGGGTGAGGGTATGCTTTCTGGATATCGTTCAGAGCAAGTCAAAATGAGGGAATTGGGGCCAGATGTACATAGCACTGATCTCAGTTTGTGACCAGTATTTTTGCAACCAGGATGCTATTTTACAAACCAACCTGCTCACTAAGAGGTCGCTTCACATAATACTGATTCCTAGTGGGTTGCAATGCGACCTATCTAATGAATATTAAGGAGATAGGTTGCAAATTGCGACTCACTTGGAATCACAGCCATTACTATGATGGTGGCTTGCTGAGGTCAGCAGACCATCATGTCTGTCATTGTTTTTAAATAAAACAATATATTTTTTTTTAAATAAAGCCCATTTTCCTTAAAGGAAAACCAGAGGCATTTAAAAAAATAAAAATGTTTCTAACATTTTCTAAGAGTAGGCAGTGGTCCATTGGACCACTGCCTACTCTTAAATAATACTTTTTTCAATGCTGACAAATTGGAAGGGGTCCCTTGGGAACCCCTTCCAGTTTGCGAATAACTTACTACCAGGGCCACTGGAATTATGCAGCAGGGGAGCACCACATTTTGCGGCAGGGTTGACTAAATTATTTAGCATGAAACAGCACATTTTCTCATAGTATTAATTCATTATTCTGTTAATTTTACATATGGTAATACTGTCTGGGGAAAGATTTCACATCATTAATGTCTGTTTAACAACTAAATGTAAAAATAAGCAAATGAAAGATGATCAGTTAACCTTTGGGAGGGGCCTTCCACTGCGCGCAAACACATGTTGCTGCGTTTTCAGTAACTTTTGATCCATTTGAGCAAGAAACAATTTTTTGTTGTTGAAATCGACAGATTATGCAGCAGATTATGGATTATGTGGTAAATGTGGCAAATCAGTAATATTACGAAACAAGCTGAGGCCTCAGAATTGCATAATTCCAGTGGCCCTGCTTACCACAACCTTCCAGTAGTCAATAAAGAATTAATGTTTTCAATCGGATTTCGGTCACAAAACAATAATACATACCAATCCGCTTTGGTATTTTGAAGGGCCACCATAAACATCCACCTTTCAAATACCAAATTGGTATTGGGTCACAAACTCAAATCGCGATTGGGTAACGTTTTAATGAATTGCAATTTAGGTTTCATACATAATATTTAAAAAAATTGTTATCACACACGGCCCCATTCTGCAAACGGGGCCGTTTGCGAATGCAAAAAGGCTTCATACATCTGCCGCTATTTGTCTGAAAACTAACAACTCTTCGGCCCAGAACTGCTGCAATTGTGTACATGGTTCCAAATATTCAAGAGACCTCACAATTTCTCCAGCAATTACTATAAAGATTTATAAACATTTTCTTTATCAAGAATATTGAACCACCTGTGGGTAAACTCCCTTATCATCTCAGACTGTACATAGGAAGCAATTATATTGCCGGGAAGCTTTGCTACATTTACATCAGGAGCCACAACTACTATTAAATACAGTGTGTAATTATATTTAGATCAGATATAACTCCTTTATTGTTTCTTTAATGACGTTTGTGACGTTTGACAAGTCTGCACCAAACTTTCCAAAGGAAAAGTTCATCCATTTGGTTTCTTTCATGGAAAATTTTGCACCAATCCATCAAGCAGGAGCCAAGAAAAAGGGGGGGTGAAAAAATTTGATTTCCTATGTTAATTCCCCAAGGAAAGTTTGATCTCTGATACAGAAACAATGGCTGAATGGAATTACACCAGATTTTGCAAAAAGTTATAACTTTACTCAGAAAGCGTGTTTTTTTGTTATTTAGTGTAAATACATTCAGCCATTTTGGGAAATTTGAATTTAAAAATGTGCTCGAAGTTGGCATGAAGGGGTTAATGCTGAAGCCAAAGACCGTGATCAGTCGGGGGTTGGGCGCACACGGGAGGATTGCACACCCATGAAAGGATGGGCACAGGGCCTGGCTGGAGGTTGGGCATCCATGGGTTGTTGGTGTATGCATAGAGTTGGGTGCAGAGCCTAGCCAGAATGTAGACCCTGTAGCCAGCCCCGGAACCACAGTACCAGAAAATGGTACTGCTGTACCCAGCGAGGCCCCCAGTGAGGTACTCTGGCACCTGTACTGGTACCGCAGTACCAAAATAAAAATGAAAATGCCATTGTACAGGCCATGGGCCATGTGCAGCAGGGTAGACTGTGTGCACTGGGTTGGCCACTGTCCCAAACGAACACTGTGCATGCCTAATGGCCATGCATTAAGTATAATGGGGTTACCCAGTGACCCTCAGAACCTGGGTGTCTGGAATCAAAGGTAAGGTAGGTTCTGTCGGGAGTTAGATAATTACTTTAACAGCATTTAAAAATAAAAAGAAAAAAGGTAAACACATCTAGATTGATGTAATCAATATCAATTGCATTCGTAAATTAATTCATTTTTAGGTCGAGCCTAGCGTTGCAGCGCGCATGCGCTGCTTGCTCTGCGAGGCATGCTGTAGTAGGGTATGCTGTAGAAGTGCTGTGGAAGCCTCGCCCTCTCTCCGCCCATATTTTTTATTGGCTGGTGTCATTGCCCTTGGTAAACGCTGGCTTCCGATTCAATATGAGGCTTCTTAGTCCCTCCTTGTTACCGCCCTGTCTCCTTTTGTGACCGCCCATAACGACTGGACCTTTTACTTGCGGTGTTACATGGTGGGCGTTATGTAGTAGGTGAGCACTATTTTCTTTCAGGCACACACTGCTCCGCAGCAGCGCTGCTTCCCCTATCGGTGGCCGGCTGCGGTGCGTGTCGCTCGCTGGCCGGAGGGGCGCTCGCTGTTCCGGCTGCACACGCTGCGAAGAGGAGAGGCGCGCTTACTCCCGGAGGGAGCCCAGGGCAGAGCGCTGGGAGCCACAGGGAGGCCACCGGGGAGCGGTACAGGGCGGCGCAGAGGAGACATGGCCACTTCACCGTGCAGCAGCAGCGGGGTCTCCTCGTCTTCCTCCTCCGGCTTCACCATGGACTCTGGGCTGGAAATCAAGACCTGCTCCGTGGAGCAGACCCTGGTATCGTTTGTATCACAGGCAGGGAGTGGAGAGCTGCCAATAAAACCCGGGGTAGTGGCGTGCAGTGAACTGGAGTTGGTTGGAGCAGGGAGCTCCAAACTCCAGGCGGGGGAGAGTCCAGAGGGAGTCCAACCTTCACAACTACTATTCCCAGGAGACCCACGCTGCCCCGTCTGTGTGTTTGCTTTCTCTCAGCCCTCCAATTACTATTGCATCTTAACGGGAACTTGAATTCTGCCCCTGACTGACCCTTATTTCCCAAATTCAACTTTCTGGTCGCGACAGCCCAGGGCTACTGCACCCTGCCCACCTGACCCACAGCAGGCGAGGGTGCACAGCGTGCGTGGTGGGCGGTGTTTCTCTGGCGCATAAAGTGCTGTGGGGGGAAGTGGGCTGCTCTATAGAGAGAGCGGGGTGAAAGTACAGAAACCTGTGTAATTAAAATGAAATCACTGGTCATCCTGCAACACCAGTTCCCCTGCGTTTTGTTTTCTAGTGGCAGGCACTACTCACTGTACTGGTAACAGTAGAACCTAATCTGAACTGCCATGCCCATTGTCATTTAATTGTCCCAGAATGCACCCATTGCTAATGCGAATTAACTCGCTAAATGCCATGTCACCGACAGTGATCCACCCTCAAACCTTCATGCTTAGGGGAACGAACCAACTGCACGATGTTACAAACTACGTGCCCTGAAGGTAGGCAACATCACGGTAAACGTCATGTGTGGACCGTGATCGTGCAGGGATTCTGCGCCAGAGCTTTTGGGTGTGTAGTAAACCGGACTCGTGTTGGAAGGATTTCATCTTTCGCACACAAAAGTTCCAAAAGTTACTAAAAATGCAGAAACACATGTTACTGCACAGTGCCCTTTGCATAGCTTCACTGGTTACCTTTCTGTTGCTTATTACTATATTTGGGAGCTAAACCAACACTAATGATGCACAACTATGCCTAGACACTGTTAAGTGTAAAAATGAGAAAATAATTAACACTATCACAGAATGTACCACATGCTGCATAATTTGCCTTTTCTTACCACTTAATTTAGTCAACCCTGCCGCATAAATTAGCCCCCTGCTGCCGCATAATTCCAGTGGCTCTGGCTATACTTCAGTTAGCCTTAGTCAGTGGTTCACAATTAGGACATGCTGGCAGTGAACTACTTTAAGCAGAATGATACCAATATATAACCAAAATACACAACTTGTATGTTTTGACACATCTAATTTCTCTCTTTTGCAGTTTCCCACAAGAATGGTATTCTATTTCTCTACAACATATTAATATTGCTGATTGAAGAGCAACTCAATCAATATTAAATAATACTTTATAGTGTGGTACCTACTGTTGCTTGCCTGTAACTTTGCATATGTTTTTATTTTAATTGTGTCACTCGACATGCTTGCAGTGATAAACAAGCATTTGCAATGCAATAGGTCTCGCATTTACGTGAGTTTGAGCTATTGCCATTGTAAATGACAATGCCTTTTATTTATGTGTTGATTTTAAAATCATAAATAAAATGCATTGTTATTTACAATGCCAATAGCTTAAACTCTCACAAATGCGAGACCTATTGCATTGCAAATGCTTGTTCTGGTATACAATTAGAGTTATATCTTAGTCAGGCTGTAACAAAAAACAATTTTGTTCTCTTTTTAAAAAAAGGGCGGCGCAAACAATAAACTAATCAGTGATAAGGTGATCTAGAAGTGACAAAGTGCTTTGGGTGAATAACATATATACAGTGCTGTACAAAATGTATATAAAAAGTTCATTCAGTAGACATCAATCCCTATTTCATTGAATCTCCAATCCATACATGGTTCTGCTATTACATGGAGTGTAGAGAATGGGGAAGGATTGTGTAGGCATGTCGACGTTTCGCCCCGAGAAAGTGCGTGATTCAATTGAAGTCACGTCGGGTCTTCTTCAGGATGAGGTAGGACAGCCAGTAGTAGTAACTATCAAGGATCTGATGAGTGCTTCGATTGGTTGATCCACCAGGGGTTGGATTCTAGTTAAGAAGGAACTGCGTCATTGTAGAACCAGAGCCCCTTGATTCGCATCTGAGTCAACCTACCCCTGATGTTTCTACAATGACACAGTTCCTTCTTAACTAGAATCCAACCCCTGCAGAAGAGGGCCTAGATTCTTTTTGTGAGGTGATAGGCACAGAACATTAAACAAAATTAAGTGTTAAGTACTGCAGGTATTAAGATGGCTTGGCAAGTCATTATTGTTAAAGATGGCAAACTATAGTGAGGTGACTCACAAAGAGTTGACATCAAAGCGGGGTATTTGGTAAGCCAAAAACTGTTATTTCGGTGATAGGTAGATTGAATATAAACACAACCCAAGCAGGCGATGCCTGGTGAGTGAGTGGAATGGTGAGGAAATCAACAGGCAGGGAAATGGTGCTCATTTGTGACAGTCCTCTTGCAAGATCAGGGCGCTAATGCCCTACACCGTCTCCATTCCACGTGAGTAGCAATTTCTAGGTGTAGAGAGAAATGCTGTCCTGCTGCATGCTGGAGTGATGCACAGGTCAGTCTGAAGACCAGCCAACTAGACAGGCCCTTTCAATATTTTTGCAGAAGCTTGTGTCTGGGAGGAACCATGGTTTGCTGGTGGCCAGAAGATACTTTATTGGGAATGGTGATACTGATCATGAATCACGAGTTTACATGCTAAAGACATGTGCTCACTTGTGCTCATTTCCCGCCAATATTGGCAGATTATATCTACGCTGTTAGTTTCAATTGCACAGCTCTCGTACACACCATTGTAGCATTTTCTTTTTGTGTTTAGATGCATGTATCTGTTTCGTATCTTGTATGTAATCCATGTACTCTGAAGTCCTTATGTAATGTAACAGGTTCTATTGTAAAGCGCTCTGACACCTTTGGGTAAAGTACGCGCTATATAAAAACGCATAAATAAATACATGAATAAGGTCAGGTGTTTTCTTAAATAGTGATTGGCCTCTGATACATCAGTGCATCTTTGTTCAAAATATGCAATTTACAGTATTCACACAATATTCAGCAACTGGTGCTGAGATGTCTTCCCTCATGGAATTCTTTCTTTACCTGATTGCTTCCCCTGCCCCCCTCAAAACCATGCTGTCTCATAAAAGTGTGGTTGCTGAGCAACCAGTCCCAAATGGAGTGCACTGATATGACATTGACATTACTTGTTGTGTTATGACAACTTTTAGTTAGTGGTGATCTGTGCTTTTGGAACAGGCAGATCTCAAAGGTGCGGAAAAGGTCCCTACATTGAGTGCAGCAGAAGCAACCAAGCAACCATGTGCTCTATTATGAGAAATTCCAATGAGCATGAAATTGGACCAGCAGTTAGCCACCTGTTGGTATTACACTGTGATCCTAAGACACAATGAGCTGCAAAAACTCCATCAACTAACACAGTGGGATGCAAAGTTAATACCTCATGGTCTCCACTGCCTTCTATCAAGTCGGGTTCTCCTTTTGACCCAGCCGCCCCTACTATCCTGGAGAGGTGTACTAGGGAACGTCTTCTTGTAGTTAAGGAATTGTTTAACAGTTCCTTTGAGGCAGCCTAGGTACCTCTTAAGTGGAAACATGCCTCTGTTGTTCCGTTGCTAAAAAAGCCCTCTCTTGATCCTGCTAAGTCAGAGTATTACAGGCCCATCTCCATCCTTCCCTTCTTATCTAAAATAGATGAAAAATATATCAACAAGCAAGTTTCAGGTTTTATTGAGGAACGGAATCTTCTACATAGTACACAATCTAGTTTCCGCCCCTGATACAGCACCGAGTCGGCCCTTCTGTTAGCCTCAGAGTCCATGCGCCAGACGATCGACAATGGGGACACTGCAGCTTTACTGCTACTGGACCTAAGTGCACCTTTTGACACCGTGTCCCATTGCCCCCTTGTGGAGCGGTTATGGAATTACGGTATCAGCCATAAAGCCCTAAAGTGGTTGGCATATTTCCTGGAAAACCGCACTTTCCAGGTCCTCCAGAAGCCTTTCTGCTCCAAGGTGGTTCCTTTGCCTCAGGGAGTTCCAAAGGGCTCCTCGCTGAACCCCACTCTTTTTAATTTGTACATCTGCCCCCTGTCAGATATCATTGTGCGACATGGATTTGACATAATATCCTACGCTGATCGTCACCTTGTCCAAGAACTCAGCTGCTGTTGCCATAGATTTGAGGGCCTTCTTGCCTGAGGTATCCCAATGGATGGACCTTAACTGCCTGAAGTTAAACACTGGTAAGACGGAGGTCCTGATCCTTGGCAAGCAGCCCTCAATCTGGTCCTCAGCCTGGTGGCCAGAATCCCTGGGTCCCTTTCCTCAGCCTAACCTAAAGGTTAAAAACTTGGGTGTTTGGTTTGATGATAAACTCAGTTTTGAGAGTCAAATCACAGCCTTAGCGCGCAAGTGTTTTGGCATTATTAGATCTCGGAAACGTTTTATCCACCTCCCACCATTCTCGGCCCAGAAAACTGTGATCAAGGCTTTAGTGGTCTCTCAGATGGACTACTGGAACATCTTATACCTGGGAGCCTCTCACGCTAGGATCAAGAGACTCAAGCGAGTACAGAATTTGGCAGCCTGCCTGCTGCTTAAACTCCCCAAGCATGCATCTATGAGTAGGGTACTTCAGAAACTGCACTGGAAAAGTGCCTCTCTTGGTAAGGCCCTTTGCTACTGCTATAGGATCCATAGGAAGGCTGGGCCAATGTATCTCCACTTTCTTCTTGCTCATATTCTCCTAGAAGGTGCCTCGGGTCCTGGGAGGCACTATTTTTGCAAGTGCCAGGAATCAAGAAAGCTTGCGCTGGCTGTAGATTTTTTTGCTTTCTTGCTTCTAAACTCTGGAATTTCCTTCAGTTGTGACTGAGGCAATCCCTGTCAGAACCTCAGTTTCGCAAAAACCTCAGGACTTGGCTTTTTTAGGCCCCCTCTTCCATTTGTCTCCTCAGGTTCATTCCGACTGCTCAGCGTTGCGACACGCCTTACAGGAGTACCGATGCGCTCTATAAAATGTGTATTATTATTATTATTATTATTATTACTGCGACATGTTGAGAAGAATGCACAGGAGCTCTACGTTTCTTTGCGACAGTTGGAAGCCGGTAAGATGCTAAAATGGTGCCAGAAGAGGACAGTTCAATTATACTATAAAATACTCAGCTAGAAAATCAGCTTAATTGATCTCCAATAACTATCCTTCAATCACCCATAAGTTTGCACAAATCTATATCCCATAACCTTGTGACAAAAATAGTAAATTTCCAGAACAAAGGTCACAAATATTAATCACCATCAGTCATTGTCATTTATTAAGCTTAATTGGGTTGAATTTTACAATGCTATAAAGCTGAACACATTGCATTATGGCCAGCAGCGTTTCTCTGGCCAGTGCACGGCCCACCTTCTTTCTTCAAGCCCCCAGTAGTGAAGAGGGCCCCCGAAGTATGAAACCTACAACCAGGAGGACTAATCCAAGAAGTAGGCCTGCAAGATAGGGGTTATCGTCCTTTTGTCCACCAACCCAGCAAATCCCACCCTCCCCTGCCCTGGTATTAACTTTTTTGGATTTCTATTACTGGTGATTCCATAAACGTCATGTACCTGTGGTTATTTTTATCAGGCTCCCAGGGTGGAGCTACAGGTAGACCATAACACAACCTTGGACTGTGCCATATAAAGGAAGGGGACTGATGGAAATCCTGAGCAACTGTGAGGCTCGACTGATAACACTTTGTCTAGCAGAGGCTTATTCTACCTGGAGGATGGACCCAGGAGCAGATAAAACTCAAAAATGGCACAGGAAGAGGATAATACCAGATGCTTTTATTTACTCAGGACAGTAGTCAGTTTAACTTATAACCATCAACTATCTTTGGATCACCTGTAAATTAACCCAAACCTTTATTTAATATATTTGAGGCAAAACATTCCAAAGCAAAGAGTGTGAGATCAAAGTGATTAATCACTGAACATTGTAATTAAACTACCTTACCAGAGCTCAAATGTCTTGGGTTAGCCCTGTTCTGCCCTCTCCTTTTCATAGCTAGTGCTTGCTTCCAGTCGCAGATCTTTATAGGGAAGTAATAGTAGTGCATGCGACAAACCCCAAACAAATAAAGTTGTCCCTCATATAACAAAGACTACATCTCCAGTGGCCCTCATTTTGCACCGTGGAAGAAAACTCAACAATAATAAAGAGAGTGGGGACACATGATCATCCATCAAAAAAGTTATGAGGAAGCCGCATTATGCTGCTCTACACTTCCTTCAGTCTTAATATACTTCCTTTAGTCTTAACATCAAGGCAATAATCCTCTCCGTTAACCCTCTCTCCTCTGTCACCGGCCAGCACTGTCACGTGGGTTGCCAGCAACCGGGGCAAAATTTTAAAAGAAACTATTGCGCCCCTAACCCGTAGACCGTTATCTCAGGAAGTGCTAAATGTCCACGGGTTAGGGGACGCAATAGTTTCTTTTAAAATTTTGCGCCCCTAAAAATTTTGCACCCGGGGCAATCACCCCTATGGACCCCCCCACGCTACGCCTCTGCCACCGGCAATTGGAACACTCCAACCCAGAAGCTCTGTCTCATGCCAAAACAAATTTCCATGCCCTGCTCTCTCATAAAGAAATTGATCCCTACCCACCGTACTGAAAGACATGTGTAAAACTATTTTCCTGTTTGAAGGAAGTCTGTGAACCAAAATATGTCATTGTTCTCTCAGCTAGATGACAGTTATGTATTTGTGCTTGCATAGTGCTACATTTCCAACATAGGGTTACTTCACCACGGTCAGCTAAAATAAAGGGGTCAAGAGCTTGACAAAAGCAATTAGAGTCCAACTAGATTGTAGGAATGAACCCCCATCCAGTATCACTCAGGTATTTTGTGATGTCACGTTGATGGCTCGTAAAGTGTTTAATGCAACCCTGATACCACCAACAGCATTTGGAGGGGAAGAGGAAAGGGGGATCAAAAAGCTGCGAATTGAAAGAGATTGCCTAAAATCCCTAAACTGGCTCATTGGCTGGACAAGAAGTTGAGAGAAGAAATGACAGGGACAGAGAGCCGTGTAGTAGGGAGTAGGGAGAGGTTATGTAATAAAAAGGGAGGGGATCAGTGTCAGAGAAAAGAATCAAGGCATGAGACAGAGAGAAAGAGGGAGAGATACTCCAAAATACACTGTCCTTTATCTTCAGTCCCAATTAGGTACCCTTGTTAACCAAGGGAATGTGGACAGGGAAAGTCGGGAGCTTAAAAAAGGTCTGTAGTGCGGGATAGGGCTCCTTTTGTAAGGTGATATCTCTTAGATACTGGACATTAAACAAAATACACAGTGTTAATTGCTGCAGGTTGTAAGATTACTTACAATCCTTGGCAGAATGTTGTGTATGTGACTTACAAGCACTCGCAGTAATGCAGGGTATGTTTTCAGTCAAATACCTTTCAGTTCTGTGATGGGTAGGTTAAATACAAACAGGACACAACTAGGCAATTTAGTATGATCGATGAGTGGTGCCTTTCTAGTAATCCACAGATAGGGGAACTGTTTCCTTTTGTGACCATCCTCTTGCAAATTTCAGATAGCTTCTACCCTGTGCCGCCTTCTTCACTCCTGGGTGTCCGTTCCTGCATGCAGAAGGAAATGGCTTGCTAAGCGTTGGAGTAATACCCGGGTCAGGCAGAATACCAAGACATTAGAAAGGCCCATTTAACTTTATCACAAAAGCTTGTGTCTGGGAGCAACTATGGTTTCTGGTGGCCAGAAGATACTTTACTGGAAAAGGTTATGATGTATTGGTGATAATGGTGTTGGTGTTGATATTGTTTCTGCGGTATTGGTGGTGGTGTTATTGGTAATGGTGGCATTGGTGTTTATGTTGGGGGTGGTTATTAGCACTGTTGGTATTGTCAGTGTCTTTGTTAGTATTGGTAATGGCGGCATTAGTGGTATTGGTGATGGTGGCATTAGTAGTATTGGTGGTGTTACTGTTGGTGGTGAAATTTATAGTGACAGTATTGATGGCATTGTGGTGGTGATATTGTGGTGGTGGCGTTAGTGATATTTGTTTTGCTGGTGGTAGTGATATTAAAGGCATTGTTGGTTGTACTGCGTTGGTGTTCTGATGCTATTGGTGGTGGTGATAATAGCGGTATTAAGAGTGATATTGGTGATGGTGGTATTGGCAGTAGTATAGGTCACGATGGAACTGGTGCTGGTGATGGTGGTGCCGGTGATTGTGTGGTATTGATGGTTATGTTATTGATGGTACTGATTAAGTGCCCACATATAAACATGTGCTCATTTTATACCCACACCTCCTTATTGCTTTTTTGTTTATCACATTGGGACAATATATCTAATCCCATTCTACACTGTTGTGAGACAAAGGGCAAAAATTCCCTAATAATTCTAGATCAGGCTCGGAGATAAGTTTGACTAGAATAGTACCGGCACCATTAGCCGTTACCCACTACCCATCACAGATAGTGGAGGGGTTCCTTCAAAAATATGAGCGAGAGCCAAAGAGTTTATTACATGCAATGATTGAAAGCATCATCACCAAAGAACAAACTAATGCCACATGAGAAATAGTTGTAAAAACCTTTCAACCCTTTTTGCGCATATCTTGATAGCACAGCAAAAGCCACTTAAAGCATACATTGTTTGTGCCTTCAAGAAACTTTAAAAACAGTTGATGAGTGTTACACTTTTCTAGTAGCTTCGATCAACATCTTTCTTCGTAAATAGCACACTGATAAAATTTAAACATATAAAGAAAGTGCTATCTGTTGCAAAAAAAGCAAGGTCTGAGAATGAGGTGAAAAAACTTTAGTGAAACATGGTGAGCGTGTCCGGTTAACAGCAGAAACATGGGCTTACCAAAATACACTACTCATCTGTCAAACTAATGAAGGCATGGTAGAACTTGCCCTGACAAAGAGATTCTTCTAATGCAAGACACCTCCAGGCCACACCGATGATCCAACCCCGCTACTTACGTCATCAGACTCCTGCCTCAAAAGTAGGCCTTTACATTGCGAGTGAGGGCAGTTAGTGAGAGCTGACTGCATCATCTGGACACTAGAAGGTAGGCGAAGCTTTTGCTCAACGATCCATGTCTCCATTCGCCACTATTCACGTGAAAACTGACAAACATCTGTCTGAGTTACTAGATACAGAAAAATATAATGTGCAAAGAGGATGTGTCTTTTGGTTGGTTGTTGCTTTTGTGTCATGCTTGTGTTTGTATCTTTTGAGATTTGTTGTGTTTGGTTTATTCTTGGAGCACAGTAGTCTTTATATTTTCTTTTCTTATTTTTTCGATTTGTCCCCTTTGCTGGTTCTTAGAATTATTTTTTCATTTTTCCGCAGCCGTCAGCAGTAGCCATTGTTTTTCTTGTTTGTACTTTTTTTTCTCCCCTTAACTAATTTGTGACGTGTCTGATATTTCACGTTTGTACCCTGTCTATGGCCTCCTGCGCTGCAGTTTTCAAGCATCTTCGTCTTCCAACCTCATGCATCTGTTCTCTGTTGTGTTGCTTCATTGTACCCATCATCACTACTGAAAAGGCTGTTAAAATAATGTTGATTTAAAAATGACCTGTACTTCTGCTAATCCCTCTTTTATCAGCCATCGCCATCTGCCTTCCTACATGCTTTGCCTGGTGAAAGGCTATGCAGGAAAATTATAACAGATTTATATAGATGTTTTAGAAAGTGATGGTTGCCATCTTGTGATAACTTTGGAGAGCTGAGTTATACGGAAAGAAAAATGAAACACATTCAGAATACAGAATTAGACCAAAGGTTCCAATTAATTAATTAATTCATTCATTTCATTCATTCATGCATTCATTATAATTGATTCACTCATTCAAGGAGCTCAAAAGGCTCAGGGTGACTAATATAGGCACATTTGTGCTTTGAAATCACAAGGCAGAAAATATTATCCACGATGTATATGATAACTCGACTCTTCAATGCGTTTTTAAGTCCTTCGGTAGTTTAAACTATATACAAGTTATCTTATACGCGTCCATTGCAAGTAGCGCATACCCTTGGAAATGATCGGAGGCGTCATGCGTTCACACGATGTAAAAGCAGTCAGACCTGCAAAACCGCAAATACCGCTTACTTAAAAAAAAGGGAAAAAAAAGGTTTGCAAGGTCAGCCCTAGAGAAATGGTTTCCTGCAGTTTCTGGCTGGGACTGGTAGACACCTTAAACCGCTTACAGCTCGTTAATCGAAAGGATATTCTAAGTAGTCAAGGAACAGTAGTTGCCTGAGGTGAAATGCGATACAGATCTACCTAAAGCGTGCTTTGATGTAAACATAGACAGAGCCGACAGAAGCACAGCATCACTAAACACCATGGGTTTCCTCATGGAGGGGGGTGATCTTGTCTGGAAAATCTTGTTCTGAGCATAGGCCTCAAAAACCCATTCTGTTCAACTGCTAGAAATAACTCGATGTAATCTCAGTCAGGTCTGTGCTGCTTTTCACTGCTTTAAAGCAACCCCTTGCGTGCACTCTGCAGGCAGCCAAGGACTAGCTGTACATTGTTCTGCATTAGAAACCGGCAGCAGCTAGAGTTTGAAAGCAGTTTTCCTGGTAGGAAAGTGAACATGCTGAAGGAGTAATACATAGTTACACCATCACCTGTATCACAAAACACTTAGGGCCTGATTACGACTTTGGCGCTGTTGCGCCGGCTCTCTGCCGGCACGGCTGCGCCAAAGCTGCGCAAGGACCGCCAGAAATGCAGGCACCGCAATTGAGAATGGCAAAAATGTTCCAGCACGGCATGGACGGTGACATCCATGCCGTGCTGAGAATGGGGGTGCAAGCAAACATAGGGGCACATGTTGCGTGCCCCTGATTCCATCCCCATGGTGGGGGGCATAGGGGCCCTATAGAGCCACGATTGTTCCTCCACCACCAGCCTTTTCATGGCGGGGAGCCCGCCATTAAATGGCTAGCAGTAGAGAAACTCGTAACATGCTCAGCGGGACTGCGGCAGTCCCGCTCAGCATGTTTCATTGGGCCTCCACTGCACCAGCGCAAGGGAACTGCGGTTCCCTGGCTCAGGCGGCGGTCCACCACCGATACGACTTTGAAAGTCGTAATCCGGCAGACGGTGGACTGCCATTGCTGCGCCGCCACACTCGTAATCAGCCACTTAAATCCTTGCCGCGTAGATCTTTCATATGAAAGAGTTAGCATGTTTGCAAACATGAAGAATAAAAATAGAATATCTAGTGCAAAATTAAACATGCCAAAAAGCTATCGGATATTTGTTGCAAAAAGATATTAGAATCAGTTTAATACAAAATTCTTTTTAAAAAACAGGCATTAGAAACATGCAGAAAGATTCTAACTTTTGTATAATTACCTAAGCAGTGCAAAAATAAACATGTTGCCATAAATATCTCTTTTCTGCTTGTCAAACAGCTAGAAAAACTGAGTAGAAGAAAGAAAACCAATGTTTCCTTTTCATTCCTTAAACAGCTGTTCTAATTATGCTCTGTGACATGACCGGCTTTTCCCCTCAGCTGCTGGTTTTGGCAGCAGGCCTTGTGACAGCAAAACTCAACTGTAATATGTTATTACAGTTGAGAGGCAATATAATTTCTTTATAATAGGCAAACTGGTGTGCCACAAGTCGCCTATTTTAAAGAAATTAGTGACAGGTTTGTATACATGGATTGCAGAATCCCATGTATTATATATCACGTTATACCACATTGTAAGGCATTGAAGCACATTATCAAATGGCTTGGACACAGTTGGAGGAGTGCTTGGTAGGTAGTGTGCTATATTTGCTTTGGGCCTATATAGGAAGCATTTTTATATCATGAGTGGGTCTTATTAGGCAGTTCCATTGCATCTAAACTAGAGGCGAATGCAATTGTTTTCCACTCACGAAAATGACCAAAGTTTCAGCTTCAAAGCTGTCTGCACTTGAGAGATCCTCTTGCCGGCAGGTACAGTGATTGATTACACTCGCCTGCAGGGGGATGTCTGTGGGGTCCATGGGAACGCCTTTCTCCCCTCCCGATTGCTGCCTTTAGGAACCGCACTGGAAGTGTGTCACCGTTTTGTGGCACACTTTCAGTGCATCTCCTAAGGGCATGTTTGCCTCTTTGCCCACCTCCATAATGCTGCGTAGGTGCGGAGTGATTACCTCATTTGCATGGGGCCACGCCCCTGATGCATGCTGATCAAATTTTTGTCGACACTTACCCAACTCGCCATGCTTTCTGAGTCTTGGTGAATCCTTTGTAACAAAGTGAGAGCAAGTGGGACAACTGAATAAGGCAATGCTTAATTTCTGCAGGTAGTCGCAGGTGGTGGGCACTGGTATTCATTTTGGGGACCTGGACATAATTTTCATTATTAGATTTTGTCCCTGAACAAGCAACAATAAGGCAGAAAAGGGAGAAGGGGGGAGAAAGAGAAAGATAGAAAAATAATAACCAATGGAGGAATCGGAAAATAGGGAGCCAGGAAAAGAGACAGGAAATGAAGGGGAGTGGGGGTGTAAGAAAGAGGCATGAGGGGAAGCCAAGACTAGGCAACTTTGGTTTTCAGCAACTCCTGTATTTGTCGCACCAGTGACAGCCTCCTAAGAAAATCTTTGGCCCTCCCTACGTATATTTATTTATTCTTGTATTTATTTATTCTTCAAATCAGATCTATCTCCCAGACCCCTAATCATGTGCCCATATGCAATAATACCATACGATCTAAAATGCAGATGCTGAAACAGTTTAAGAATTGAACCACTAAATAAAGACATATAAGTCACCACACTTTAAAGATTCCTGTTTCTGCTTCCCCCTTATGCATTTTATACTCACAACTGGCACCTGGTAACGGCAATTGCCATACACTTTGTGGGATCCGTACTATGCAAACTGCTGTTCAACAGCTGGTCAGTGAGGCCTTCTAACAACAGGCACATATAAAACTCACCCTACATCTATTGTGAGTGGTGTGCTAACCTTCAAATGGACATATTTAGCAAGGTTTTGAGCCATTGCAGTCATCAAAAGTGAAGCAAACTAATGGAAAACCTTAATAAACAATTTACTTTCCAGCACAAATCTTGTTTACGCTGGAAAGTAGCCCTAAAGTAACACAATGTAGCGCAATGCACCGATCTGCGAAATTCTGCATCACAGGGGCGCCCCAAGGGTAGTACATGGGCATAAAATGTGAGAAAAGTTTTCTTTTCTCAAAACCTTTCTATTGTTGCATATGTGCTGTCCTATAAAGCACCCACAAAGTTAGAAACGTTTCAAACAACAGCTAACAATAGCATTTTGTAATGGAAGCTTATCTATCCAGTACAAAACTTATGTTTGACATTACGCACAGACTCTTGCACTATGGTGGAATAGTGTGGGTGGGTCAAGGCAGTCTAAAATGCACCAGTGCAGTGGGAGAGAGCAAGAGCACCATATTATAGTTGCTATATGGCATCCTGCTCTCTCCCTTTCAAGCACAGTGCAGCAGATTGGTCTCTGTGCTGCGTTGCATGACTTCCTAGTAAATTTGCTTCAATGTTTTCACCAGCGTTCTAGATCTGGGACCCAGATTTCCAGTTAGAATATTTTGAAATATGCACACTCGCAAATTCACCTCTGATTGCAGAGAATGCACTTCTGATTGCCCCCAAAATGTACATCTGATTATTACAACAGTCTCTCCTGAGAGGCACAAAATGCCCTACTCATTGCCCCAAAATGCACTGTCGAAATTCGCATAATGCATGCTGCTTGATCCAGTGCACCACTGACTGGCCTAAAAGGCACATTGGGTAAAGAGAATCTGTGGTTATAGGAATCAGTTTCTGTCAGAATCAAGGTAGAGCTCCTCAGAGTGATTTATAAATGTCTTCACAGTATCTGCAGAAACAATGAAACAGATCTATTTCAACTATATACCTTCAGGTATCATTGGCCGCCAAGGTACAGCTGCCCAGGTTTAACTTGAATTCTTTGTAAGGAAGAGCCTGTTGCTTTCTGCTCCCAACTGCCTAAACACACTACCATTAGGCTTATTAACCAGAGGCAATCCAATAACCTCTGGATAAAATATAGCTCCTTTTGGGTGATTGGCTTGGCCGTGCATTCTGTTTCTTGACTTGAATTGGAATTATTTTTAATTTCATGGCTAACAGTGCATAACATAACATAACTTAACATAACATAACATAATATGTGCATTTGTAAAGATCACGTTCACCCAGAAGGGTATCTTGGCGCTAAATACCAGATGTTCATTGTTCATAGATACTAATTGGATGTTTCTCTATATAAATAAAGTTTAAAATAATGTCGTAGCTGACTAGGCAGCTTCATACTATGTACCCGCTCTGTGGTTGAAAGATGAGGAAGTACTTGTGCAACTTGACTGAAGTTTACGGGATCATAGAGTTTGGCAGGGTTGCAGGTCTGAATATCGAACACAAAAATATTGTGATACAAAAATATCAGAACCAGAATATCAGCTGACAAAATATTATGAAGCTAGGGATATATAGGTAAATATAGATTGCTTATTCTTAGCTCCAAATCTGCATAAATCTATACTTACCAGTATCTACTTACCGTCATAATATTTTGGTAGTTCGTATTAGAGTAGTTAAGAACGCAACTTATTTAAGGATCGATATATCAGCAAACATAGACAACATTGTTAAAGATAATATTGATCCCTTAATAGCTGAGGCTAAACAGGATTTGGCGAGACTACATAACCTCCACCTGTCTATTATTGGCAGATGTAACATTATTAAAATGTTATTTTTTCCCAAGTTCTTATACTTTCTGCGGGCAATCCCACTGGAATTTACAGCAGATTGCCTTAAGAAAATTGAAGATGTTTTCGCGATTCATTTGGGCATACGCTAAGCCGAGAAGGGCATATAAGTTTCTTTCTCTACCTCAGGAAAGGGGGAGACTGGCTCTTCCAAACATAAGACTCTACTGCTGGGCCACCACATTATTACACAACTTAGTTCTGATACAGGAAAAGCCAAAAAATAGGGCAATGGAAGAAGTACCGACCCCCCTGGAACTTATAATGGGGGCAGAAGTGTGGGGATGGGCTTGGCGATTTTTAAATGACAACCATTACAAAAAAGTTTGGTTTAAAACACTACAAGGGGGGTTTAGAATCTGGAAATCAGTTCGAAGACTGATAGGCGTGGGTCGACTCAATTACTACACACCACTCTGCAATAACCCTAATCTGCCTGAAATTTTTAAAAGCCCAATACTTAAAAGGTGGTGCGAAGCTGGGCTGACTAAGCTCTGAGCCTTTTTTTCCCCTATTGGTCTGGTCTCTTTCGAAAATCTTAAAGAATGGTTTGAGTTAGATCGAAAGGATTTTTACAAATATCTCCAAATAAGGGACTTTCAAAATAAGAAAGGTGGCGGATCAATAGGATTTGCTAACAACAGCATAATTGATAAATTGAGAGAGAACAGAGATCTATCTATACGAGTAGTTTACAATCTCTTTAACTCGTTAATGAAAGATGATATGGGTGATCGGGCATTAAGATGGAAAATGGAAATTGGGGCCTCAGAACACCTATTCTTTCACTCAATCAAATTGGCACAGAGTATTTTAATCTCTGCCTGGTTACAGGCACAATACTACAAAACATGCTTCTCATTATACTGTACTCCGAAAAGAATTGCCAAATGGGGGACGGGGAGAGGAACCCTTTGCTCCCGGTGTGCACTATACCAGGCAGACATGATTCACATATTTGCCTCCTGTGACGCGCTTACCAAATTAAAACAAGAAATCACTAACTTTTTTAAGGAGGCCCTAGGAGTAGATTGCTCCCTCTCTCCATCATTGATAGGGCTCGGGTAGCCCAAAACATGCAGGGGTCAGAGGGGGAAGAATTAGTGTTTATTGGTATGGCAATTCTCCGTTTATGTATTGCTTTGGCATGGCTAGACCCTAATCCCCCTGGGTTTCAACAGTGGCTCTCTTCTCTTTTAGCAAATTATAACTTGGAAAAAGCTATCTATGCATGGAGGGGATTACGCTCACGAATGAAAGGCCTTAAAATTTGGGCACCTCTGACCAGATGGATTGAGAAAAATGGGTAATCTATAAAGAGTACATCAATTTAATTTCCAAATCTAGAAGAACCGAGCTTGGCCAACTCTCCTGGGGTGGGTGGGGTGGGTGCTGGGGGGGTGGGCGGGAAGGGTTTATAAGGAGGGGCTAAAAGGAGGAAAAAAAATTGCATAATTGTATGGTGCGTGTTTTGATTTTCTTTTTTTTCTCTATTTTTTCTCTCTTTTTGACAATGAATTTCAATTGCCTGTACACTGTCTTATAATGTGCAATAAAAAAAAAAAATTAAAAAAAGGAAGTGACTAGCGTTCACACCAGGATGTCAGCCACAGTTATATGTGCCTCAAAAGGTTAGCCTAGGGCTCCCAGACCTGCTCTTTATGATTCTCTTATCAGCCCCATCTCAGGGGCGTAACACAGGCCCCCGCAGCCCCCGCGGTGCGAGGGTCCCCCAAGCTCCAGGGGGCCCCCTCAGCACAGCACTCTGGCTGCAGAGCTCCTGATTGAGCCCGGAGGGGGCCCCTCCACGTGCCTTGCAGGGAGGCCCCCTCAAGTTTAGTTACGCCAGTGCCCCATCTCCTTCATGTGATAAACTCAGGCTCCTTGTTGTGAGCTCTCACTGAATCAAAGAGAACCCATGGAAGTGTACAGTGGAGGCCTGGCCCTCCTCTCCCCTGTGTGTCCCATCAAACTTACAGGAATGCAGCAATATACAAATCTGTCTGGGGGGGATCTCTCTACCTCCTCTCCATGTTTCACCATGCCGGCCTTGGTTTCCCAAAATGGAACCCGCTGCCCTTCATGTTTTGTACCATCCACAGGCACACATACACCAGGTGCATGTGGCAGCATACACACACTGCACATTACTGTGTCCCACATGAACTGTGCCACTCACAGGCACACAGACATCCAGCACTTTCATTTAACAAGCACGCACTGTCCAGCACTGTATCCTTGTACGGTACCACTCATAGGTACACATACACCCAGCATATGCACTTATCATGCATGCACTGCATCTTTAATGTATTGTACCACTCACAGGTACATATACACCCAGCACATGCACTCATCATGCCTGCAGTGTATCCTCCATGTATTGTACCACTCAGAGGTACACATGCACCAGCACATGCATTTATACTGCATGCACTGCACAGCACTCCATCCTTCAGGTAGTGTACCACTCACAGGCACATGCACCTCCAGCACATCCATGCACCATGCATGCACATTATACCTGTATTGCACCCTTCCCAGGCACCCATACACCAGCGCAGAAACACCACTTCTGCACTGCACAGCACTTCACATCAATCTGATGTAGCCATGGGTGAGTTCAGTACACAGCAGCAGAACTTTGAAAAATGTGAGTGAGCCTGTAGGCATCACTCCAGTGAAACAGGTTAAAAAGGACCTGTTCAGGGGATGGAGCCAAGCACCCGGGCAAGATGCTAGCGCTTGAAGTGAGCTCCTGATGGTGCACAGCATACAGGCCTACTCCTGACGCCATCCGGGCCTCCTCCTGATGCCATCTGGGGGAGTTGCCATCCAGAGAAGGGACCCTGCCTACAGGGGGCTGCTGCCACCATACGGAGCCATCCACATCAGCGGATGTGGCCCTGGAACCGCTGCCTGGAGCCCCGTGTGCCACAATTTTTGCTGAAGGGAGGCGCCCGAAACTGCTGCATTTACATCCCGGGGGACCTAGCCTGAACTGCCAATCACCCAGCCTCCATGCTACGTGGGCTGCAGGAAGCCTTCCCCACTCCAGGTCTGAGTATACTTTACCCATGCAGCCGATGGCCTGGGACAGAAGAAGGCCCCAACCATAACTTCGTGGGATGCCACTGGCCTCTGAGGAGCTACGAGAACTCCAGCTGCCCTCCGGCTTCAATGTGGGGCAGAATTTCGACGCCTGAAGTCTGCCTCCATCGTAGGCTTACTCTCTCAGAGGTGAAGGGGCCCTGACTGTGCAGACTGACCCTGGGGGCAGCCCTGCCATTCTATCAGGCCTCTACACAGGACTGGCCTGGTCCATTGGGGTTGCAGGCACCCCCTCCTCCACACCCCACCCCCCTGGATTTTTTTTTGCTGGGGGTGCCTGTGTGTCTCCTCTCTCCGACTGAGGGCTGGATCACGCGCCTTGTGAAATCTGTGCACCCACCTTGGCCAAGTGACGTGCTTTAAGACCCTGTGCACAGGGGGTCAGAGGGACCAGCCCATGCTGCAATTGGTGGGGGGCCATTGCACCGCCACTCCACAATGCTGCCCCAGGCATGGCGGTTCTGCTCACCTGCCCTCTTTCAGAGCCACTTATGGGGCGCTCTGCCTGGTGGCCTTCCTTTGGCCACGGTTCCCCACCTCGCTTACACATCACCTGGTCACTGTTCTGCTCGACTCCAGCAGATCATCTCTTCCCCCCTCCCCCTTTTTAAGGGCCTGCTTCTGGTCTACCTAAGTTACACCTGGCCACCCCTTCATCATGTCAAAATCTAATTGGCTGTGGCTGGGAAACAGTCTAGTGCAGGGAAGGACGCAGGTTCCCCCTACGAATCTGCCCTGGATGTCATACTGTGGGAGCTCAGCATGCTGAAAACTATGCTCTTGAAGTGGTGGACAATACCTTCAAGACCTCAGCGGACAGGCATAGATCCACCAGGACACTGCCTCTTTCAACGCCAGGTTGACTATTGCTTAATCCCCACCTGGACCAGGTTGATGACAAAATTGCGGCCTTCATAGACTGGGAGCAGGATCACTGGCACCTCCAGTGGAAAATTGTGGAGTTGGAAGACCTCACTTGCAGGCACAATGTTCGGATCTTCAGGGTACCAGAGCAACTAGAGGGCAATGACATCATGGGCTTCCTGGCTAGCTTCCTCCCAGCCCTAATGGGCTCATCTTCCAGCCCTCCTTTGGAGTTCCAGAGGGCCAAAAGGATTCACCAACACCGCCCCCCGGTTCAAAGACGTTCAGAGGTAGATCATCACCTGATTCTTGCGACACCAGCAGGCCTGTCAGATGATTCAGGTGGCAAAAAACAGAGCTCTTCAATATGACGGGCACAAGATCTTCCTGTCTCATTACTTCTCCCCAGCGAAACAGGCAGTCTGCAGGTGCTTCCTCCAGCTACACCCTCGCTTTCGGCAACTCGTCATCCACTATTGCCTTCTGGACCCCACAGTCATACTGATCACTCATGGTAACAAGATGTCCGAATTCCTTGATCCTGGTCAACTGGAGGGCTGTCTGGATGCAGTTGTGCCCACTGACATGGACCAGGGCCCCCCATTGGTATCCTCTGATGCCCCTCCTTACCTCCACCATGGGGACCCCTCGAGGTCCCCCTCTAAGAAACGCAAAAGCCTGAAGAGGTCACACGCTAATGGACAAGTGGCCTGAAGCCACGCAATCTTTGCATCTCAGGGGCAAATCCTGGTCTCCTTTAAAAACCTGCAGCCCCTCCTGGCGAGGCTCCATGCTCCTGAATCCACATGGGTCAGATCATGTTATCCCGATGGCTGTGGTACCCTGCAGTTATATATCGGCCAGCCCTTGATCATTAATACCTTTCTCTTTGATGCCCCCCACCATATACTTAACAACACAGAGGCTCCCCTTCCTTTCCTATCCCCCGTGCCATACAGCACACTTTAGGGAGGACCCGACAGCTGCGCTTCAGCACCCTGGCCATTCTCTCTGGCCTGCTCAAATTAGGTTGCTTATGTCCCAAAGGTAGGTCGCCCATAGTGCTTACCTTCTTTTCATACCCCCTTTCCTTTTTTTTCCCTCCAGTCCCCTTGGGCCTCCCCCCCAACCCACCTTTTCGGCACTCTCTCGGAGGGTGCATGCCTTCACTTCATCCTCTGACTGTGATCCCCCTGAAAATGAATGGCCTCACCCATTACACAAAATGCTATTAGATCTTTAGTTACATCAGCTCCATTAAACCCAACATTGCTCTTCTACAAGAGACTCACATTTCTGATGAGGAGAGCCAGAAACTCCAATGAGATTGAGTGGGACGAGAGCACCATGCATGTAAGGTCCATTGAAGAGTGGGTGAGGCACCATCTACTAAGCTCTACCACAAGGACGGAGTCTCCATATTGCTGGCCAAACACCAGTCAGACCTGGTGCAATCCACACGGCCACTTTCCCTTGTTAAGTTCCCCTTCTATGACTAAGTCCTCCTCATTGGCTCGGTATACGCCCCAACCCATTCCAAGAAATCTACCAACACCCCCGACTAAGATTCTTCAACAACATCCAAGATCAAAGTTTCTCTTGAGGGGTGATTGAAACATGGTCCCACCTCTTCCTGGATAAATCAGACCAGCCTTTACACCAAAACCCCACAGAGAGAAGCCTCCTGCATGATCTGGTGTCAGATTTTTCCTTGACAGACCAGTGGAGATTGCTCCGCCCCAGTGAGAGTGACTACACCTACACATCCGGGGTGCATGGCACCTAGTCTAAAACTGACTTTTTTCCCTTCATCGCACCTATGGTTGATCACTTGTTGGACGCAGCAATAGTTCCCACTGGGGCGTCCGATCATGACGTCATACGCTTACGTCTTGACTTAGATGCCATCCGCCCCCCCCCCTGAATTGTCCCCATAGAGAGATTACACTCGTATCTCCATTCTTTCCTTGATATAAACAAGGGGTCCATAGCCTCACAAGGTACCCTGTGGGTGGCGGGGAAAGTCACGGGATGGGGAGACCTAATGCATAACACCTCCCAATGGAAACATGAGGCCTCACATAAACAACTGCAATTTGAATCCACCCTGACCTCTCTCACAGCCCAGTGCTCCTGGTCCCCCTCCTCGAACAAACTGCAAGCCCTGCTAAAGGCCAAATGTGACCACAATTCCCATTACACCTCTCACATGAAGACTGCACTGTTCCACTTTAAGCAGCACCATTATGAGTGTGGAAAGAATGCAGGCCGTCTTTTGGAGCTGTGGTTGCAAGACAACTATTGCACCACCTCGGCCATCCATCGAGCGGATAGTTTGCTCCTTACCCACCCACTTGATACTTTGAAGTCCCTTCGGTCCTACTATGAGACTCTATACTCCTCTAATACCATTTACTCACCCTGACAAGGTTGAAGACTTTCTGTCCCACACCGTCCCCCGCCCCACGGCCGAATAGAGCCTGGCATTGGAGGTGATTAATACCACCAAAGAAATCATGGAGGCAATCAATGACTTGCCCCAAGGCAAGGTCCCAGGGCTCTATGGTTATGCATCATAATACTATAGGTAAACAAAGAAGTACTGACTCTGGAAGGTATACTTGGTGCAGGCCCCACCTCATTACATTCTCTCGGAAGCTAATAGGGCAGCTATTACTCTCATCCCCAAACCAGTCAAAGACCCACTGGTCTGCTCAAGCTATCGCCCGATCTCCCTGTTAAACATGGACTCAGAGGTGTTTGGAGGGTTAGGCAGGACGAGGATGAGAAGTTACGTTGTCACTTGACGCCAAGAAGGCTTTTGACATGATTGAGTGGGGTTACCTCTTCCAGATGCTGGAGCATTGTGGGTTGGGCCCGGTGTTTTTAACTCGACTCCAGAGGCTGTACTTCTGCCCCACGGCCGTTGTCACCTGCAGTGATGATACTTCTACCCCTTTGAAGTCTGTATGGGCATTAGACAGGGCTGCCCCCTTTCCCCCCCCTTCTTTTCATACTAGCCTTAGAACTGCCAGCTTTTACCATCCGCACCTTCGCCAACATCCAAGGCTTCCCCCTCCCTATTGGGGAACACAAACAACCTTTGTATGGTGTTGGCACCCTGGTCACTCTCACTCACCCTTCTACCTCCTTACGGGCTCATATCACTCTGATCTCCCACTTTTCTTCCCTTTCGGGGTACAAGATCCACTGGAGCAAGAGTGAAGCCCTACATCTAACAGCACACACGCTCCTGATGGCCCTGGCTGACTTGCCTTATAAATGGCCCCCTCCTCCATTCGTTATCTTGGCATAGAGGTCCCCACTATTTCCCATTAACTACAGACCAATTAGCCTGATTGATGCCACTCACAAAATCTTTGCTCGGATTCTGCTGGACCTGGCTGGAGGAACACAACCTCATGAGCCCACTCCAAGCTGGCGTTAGGGAAAAAATATCCACTACTGACCAAATATTTAGGCTTCACATCCTCTACTGGAAAAAGGTGCATTTGGAGGGTGGTAGCCTCTATTTGGTCTTCGTGGATCTAAAAAGTGCCTTTGATTTGGTGCCAAGGGATGCCCTCTGGGTGGTGTTAAGTGATATTGGAGTCCCCCATTATCTTTTGAATATGCTAAGAAGACTACACAAAGGCAACTATGCCCAAATCAGGTTTGGGAAGCATGGGGAACTCACCTCACCTATCCCAGTCAATAGAGGGGTCAGACAGGGCTGTGTGCTCGCCCCTACTCTGTTTTTTATTTACATCAACGGATTGATTGGAGAATTGAGTGGGATGAAAGATATAGATGCTCCCAAGCTACCGCATAAGTTAGTGCCAGCAATGATGTTTGCAGATGACACTCTCTTGCTCTCTAAGTCACCGATGGGCATCCAGAGAATCCTTGATGGTTTTGATGTGTTTTGTAGAAACAGGGGGCTGGAGATCAATATACAGAAGACAAAATATATGGTCTTCAACCCCGCTAGCTCTACCCGTCCTAATCCGCACATGATCGATATCCAAATTGAGAGGGTACCCGTCTTTGACTATTTAGGTCTTACCCTAACAGAAAAAATTGATTGGGGTCAGAAATAGACAAATCAAGTCTTAAGCTAGCCCAGACAACAGGAGGGTTGGCTAAGTTATACAGAAATTCTTTTCATAAGCCTGTAGGACCTGTTATAGAGATCTACAAAACCCAAAGGGGTGCTGCAATTGGGTCACTGCCTTCCCAAATCTATCATTAAATCTGAGAATAATTTCCTTAGACAGTTATTTGGCCTTCCAGCGAGCTCCCCACTTATTCCACTGCGTCTGGATTTCGGGGTGAGCGGATTGCAGAGGAAATTGGTTGTAGACCCCTCACATTCTGGCGGTGACTATGGGCGACCCCTGAACTGGCCAAACATAGGGCGGAGCTAAAAGAGGTACTGGGACTTCCTGGTATAGGCAAACTGGCATGGTTTGCATACATCAAGGAAGGTCTCCACACTATAAGTAGAGAGAGCCTTTGGAGTAACCCAGAGGCAGCTTGCACCGCTTTATCACGTGAACAATTAGTCAGGAGTTACGGGGTAAACTCACCCAACTCTATGAGAGCTCAGCCAATGGGACCCTCACAGTCAATTTTTTGAAAATAAAGGATAATCACAAATTAGAGTCATGTCTAGTTGAGATACAACCGGCATTAGCCAGGAAACTTTATGTACAGTTTAGGCACAGGTCTCTTCCTCTGCGTGCATTTTCTAATAAATGGGCTGGTAACTCCACATGCAGTAGTGAAGAGGAGACCAAACTTCACATATTCTTTTTTTGTCCTGGTTACCAAACAATTAGGCAAAGGCGGTTTACACAATTGTGCATGAACCTAGGTACAAGTCGTTATGAAGAAGCATTTAGACTACTGAAACATAAAACTCAAATGCCAATTGTTTCTGCTATGTCTTGTTTTTTAACCTCTATGTGGTGGGTGCACAAGGCTTTTTTAGAAACTTGTTAATGGACCTAATGTTGATTGATCTTTTATAATGTTCTGCACCAATTTTTAAGTCTTTTACTGGGTTTTAGCGTTTTAATCTGTTTTTATGCATTGTATGTTTTTGTAATGCTCTTTTATGGTCCACATATCGAAATAAAGAACGGATGGATGGATGGCATAGAGGTCACAACTGGTCTCCGACACATGATGGAACGAAACCTAGACCCACTCCATATGGGCATCCAGGTGGACATGGCCTGCTCGTTGCAACTGGGCCTCTCCCTTTGGGGGACCATGCGAGTCTTCGAAATGAATGTGGTACTCCGAATGAACTATGTGTTCCATATGCTCTCACTTCGCATCCCGCACCACCTGATGAACACTTTGGAGAGCACCCTAAAAACCTTTTTATGGGGTGGCCGGAAGCTAAGGCTGAAGTTGGATAAGCTCTACGCTGCCACTGAACAAGGTGGCCTTCGCCTGCCAAATCTCTGGTGCCTCTGACTGGCATCCAAATTGGCACCCCTAAGATACGTTCTCCACACCACTTTGGATACACCTAGCTGGGCACGCCTTGAATCCTCTCTTTTGGGCCGTCTACGGGGGCTGCACCTGCTCCATACGGGGGCCATCTCCGAACTGCTTTCATCCCACCTTGTCATGGCGGCCACATTCCACTCCTGCCGAAAGGCACACTGGCAGCTGAAAATCCACCTCATCATTTACGCGCAGGCCCCTCTGTGGTTCAATGCCTCCCTCCAGATCGTGAGTTCGGAATCTCATTGGCCAGAATTTGCATTCACGGGGCTGCACCAGCTTTCCGACTCGTTTACGAATGGAGATTACAAGTTGTTTGAAGAAGTCAGGGAGCAGTATGTCCTTCAGTTGGGTAATTTCTAGAACTATCAACATCTGCACTGCTGCCTTCACCAGGCCTTGGAACCCCGTCTCTATATGTGTCCTACTCACACCTGATGGTCTACATGCAGAAATGGGGTACATGCAAGGGGACTATTTCCAGGTTATGCCGGATTCTGGTGGACCGACTATATTCCCCTCCTCTGTCCCACTCCCTTCGGGAGTGGTGATCAGCCAGACTGCAGCTTCAATATTCCGAGGCCAATTGGGCCTTAGGGAGACCCTCCTCAAATTCAGCTACTTTAAGGTCCTGCATCGCTGGCACAGGTTCGGACTGCCTTGTAGTGGCAGCCTTTGGACATTTATCACCATCACCATCAGACAGACAGTGCCTCTCACTGGGGCATAGAAAGCCCAGACTCTACTGCTACATGACTTTGCCCAATGATCAGCCATCATGAATCAACAATCTAGGTGGCTGGCCTCGGCTCTGGCTACCGCTGAGATCTGCATCCTGAGGCTTTGGAGGATGCCCACCTGCCTTACTCCGAAAGAATGTTTATGTGCATTGTTCCAGGAGGACGCTTACGAGCAGATCATAGCCAGACTTTCCGACCATTATGATCATTTCATAGACACTTGGGGGCCCTTTCTTTAAGATCTCTGATCACCATCCCCCTCTCTACATGGCCCTGTCCCGACCAGGCTCTGGCTGCTTTGTTTACGCCTACGCCCTCGCACCACTTGCCCTTCTTTGCCCATACCCGTCTTAGCCCGCCCCTTCATCCCTACATCTGCCACTTGCCTAGTTTCACTCCCATTCCCCATATTCCCCTATACCCTTCCCTGGGACTGTATGGGGGTGTTGACCTAGATTATGCCCGATGCACGTATTGGACATCCTTCCTCCCCCCTGCGTGCCCCCTGGCTTTGCTCCACCGAGCCTTACTCGTGCCACCACTCTTCTCCCTTGGGCACCGCCCCTTCTCCTTAGGGATAACCTGCAGAACTGTGGAATGTCCCTCCCCTCTATTCCATGCCCCTCCCCCTCCCCCCCCTCTCCACCTCCACCTTTAAGGCCACTCCTGGGTGAGGCTGGTCACTTATCCTCCCCTGCCTCCCCCGCCCGTCCCCTCCCTTCCTTAGCCAACCACACCTACTACCCTGGTAACACCTGGCCTGACGAGGGGTCAGCTCTTGACCCTTAGCTCTTGAGCCTTGCCCAAGACGCGGGCATGCACCCATTTAGCTAGACCCCTGCACACCCCTCGCTGCGCCATTGCTCTCCCAGTGCCTTTCTCATTGTTTTGCCATGACTCATGTTTTTCTTTGTTTTCATCCTGCTTTGTTTCTTGGCACAGAGGTTATCTGTGCTCATATTGTGTATCCCTCATGCTTCCCTCAATAAAGAGTGTTTCAAACTTTAAAAAAATAATAAAATAAAATAGGCAATTTAAAAACAAAAAGGACCTGTTCACTCTTACTGATCACTAGACGGCATGATGCCACCACCGTGCTCATGCTGCTTAACTCTTGGCGAAGGCAGTAGCCTTGCATCACTATGAGGTTAGCACTTTGGGTGACCCTCCCGGACCAACAAGACCGCAGTTCATGAAACAGGTCTATGCCATCTGCACAAACATGATCCGTGTTTGACTATGACACCAAAAATCTGCATTAGGGATCCAGACATCAGTATACTTTAGCACTCAGGGCAGTGGTGCACATCCATTACCATGCAGAGAACTTTTCCATCCCAAAACCATGTGATGAGGCACATGAAGGGTGGAGAAGGTATAGGGTATCAATGTATATGATAAGACCTAAAGGATGTAAGATGGCCAATGATGTAATTCTGTCTCTATGACTAGTCAAATTTCTTACAAATATAAAGAGTATCTGTGGTGCTTTACGTGCTTCACGATGTAGAAGGGGACAACTCCACTAGGGTCAGTTTACTGGAATAATTTGATTATTCAGCAGCAGCATTTTCCACACAATTTTGGATTTAACACATTTGTCACATACTCCATTGTCTGCTGAATAATATGCAGGTTTTTGTTTCTTGCTGAAATTGCTAAAAATGTACTATAAAAACAGCAACAAGTGTTGCCACACAAGGCTCTTCTCAAAGGTTCACTGGTCAGCCTTCTGTTGCTTATTGTAATTGTATTTATATTTATGTATTTGGCAGTGGCGTAACAAAACTTGATGGGGCCCCCTGCAAAGTATATAGAGGGGCCCCCCCTCCAGACTCACCCAGGAGTTCTCAGGACAGGGTTCTGTGCTGAGGGGTCCCCCTGGAGCTTGGGGGCCTTTGTTACGCCACTTTGTTACGCCACTGGAACTTGGCTGTTAAACTGATACTAATGAAGTGAAACCTAACAGTGTTAATATGTGTGGAAATGAGTACATAGCGAAGTAATACTATCACAAAATGTTCTGCATTACGCCACATAATTTAGTGTTTTTCTTGCAGCATAATTTAGCCAGCACTGCTGCATCATTTGGACCACCCCTGCACACATAATTCCAGTGGTCTTGGGAAGGGTGATGGTACTCAGAGCAGTGGTCGGTATGTCACAGGGCATGCAGTCACAGCCGGAGATAGGGGCTGAGAAGACATCAGATCTGTCAAAGCAAGCACCCATGTACACACAGCTAGAACTGGTCCCGACCGACTTCTCTGTTCACCTCTCAGGTCGAATTACTTCCAGCTTGAACCAGACAGCTCTGGTCTACAACTGGTATCTCTGCAGCGAAGCTCGCTTGCTTCATAACAATGAACATTCAAGGTCTGTAAAAAAAAAAAAAACCTTCTGACTGCAAAATCAAAGCAAAGCAATCAGCAACCAGATAAAGTTTTACTCCGAGACCAATTATTATTGATAGCAGGTCAGGACAAAACAAGCCACATAAGGTCAGCTGTCAACTCGAATTTTTTTTTTGGACACACTTCAAAGAATCAAAGATATTTTTGTTCCCCCAAAACATCACATCTGGCAGGTAAAATGTTCTAAGAAAAAAACCCTTCCATCATCATATCCGAGGGAAGATACGATTGTTTAAACAGCAGCAGTTACTTGAAAATATTGACAGTACACCCTTAGTAATCCTATGAAGGGATCAACCTTGAAGCTTTTTTAAAGCAGTGACCACAACTGGTTGTCACCTGCTAGGCAACCGAGATATCTTTTCTATTTGAAAACAATTAAAGGATTTAAATGAGTATACAAACTGCATCCTCATTGAGCTTCCTTGTAGCTCGCACGAACCCACGAGAGAAATGGAGATGACATTTGCTTTCTTTTTCAGTTGTTATTTTATGTAGCACTTTCGTCAAATAAATTAACATAAAAGATTGAAATTGGTTCTCATTAATCACCCTGGAGCACATGGCCTAGTTGAACCGGCGAGGATTTGAACCGTCTGGAACTCATGAAACGCAGCGAAACTGACATTGTCTGTTTAAAGCAAACGGCCCATCGTATCAGCTTCTTTCAGAAATGGAACAATTAAGGTTTGAAATTCATTCAACAACAGTGCATACGCGCTTTCATGTTTTTTTTTTTTTGGCTTAATATTTTAACTGACGTTGGTTAACATTTTGTTTTATGTGTTAGGGCTGCATCAGGCGTTTTGATATAACCTGTACACTGCGAGCGTGATTATGAATTGTCATTTTTTGCCGTTTTGTGTTTTTTCAATTGTTTCAAGAAACGAGCAAAAGGCCAGGTTTTGGACCTATAAATGGTAGATCACACACCGATGTAAGTATCCAGCGCACTTTTCGCTGTTACAGCTTACTTTTACTCAGAGCTTTAAGTGGGATGAAAAAACTGGGGGGGTCTCTCAAAGGGGCGTGACCGATATAATTAAGGGCGTGGCTTAAAACATTTATGCTAAAAATCTGTGCTCAGCATAATGTGCCGCCCAACTGATACTTCGCTGTTTCTGTTATTTCATCCACATATATAATACAACAATTAACATTACACCTACAACTAGCCAGGACTATTGGATTTGTCAAAGGTTGTTAGTTGCATAAGATAAATATACTACATGCATGCATACAACTATGGCTTCGTTGTATATAATATTGAAAAGGCTATAGTTCTTGCGCTAGAGGTTGTGGCGTAATGGCTAGAGCTGCCAACTTTGGAGCTGAGGAAGCAGGTTTGAGTCTCAGCGTTGGCTCAACGCCATGTGTTTCTGGGCAAATAACTTAATTGCCCGTGCCTACCAACAAATAAATGAATATGTCCTTGTTGGTGCTCATGTTAAGATCTTCGAGTTTTGCAATACACAACTGCAAAAAAATAAAAGTTACATCAAAAACTGTGAACTGCTGCAGAGTTAAGATTTTTTTTCCCATTCTGAGTGTGAAGGCGAAAAGAGCCCAATAGGGACCCGTCTCGGCACCTGCCTTTAAGAACTGCCGGTGCTGAGCACTGGCATGACCCGACCCACTTAAAGCCCTGGTTTTTACTCTTATCACTGCTGCCTTAAATGAACAAGCAGTGGCAATGCCAATAATGTTGGCTTTTCTATATTGAACAAATGTTTACGAGTCCACATAATACAGACAGGTCAACTACATAAAAAGCTTCACCATGTGAGAAAAGGGGCAAGGCCTTGGAGGGGGTGGGGTCATGGGTGGGCAGGGCTTTTTGCCAAAAACTGCCTAGTAAATGTCTACCAAGTGTGCACAGTTTAGTAACAAATGGTTGTTGATCAATAGACAACAAATTATTGTTACATTAATATGAACAGTACGTAATTGATAGTTCCGCAACAAATGATGACTCAGACTATTATACGACATCACTTGATCATAGTGTTTCGATTGCGATGTAGTGATAATCAAGACTACGTTGTAAATAGTTATTGTTATGTTATCTTTATGTAACATATAATTAATAATAATAATAAAGTTTATTTTGCTTGATTAATTCAAATCTTTGCAAATACATAACAAAAAAATTCCCCTTGTACACAAATAAATACAATTAAAAGCAATTAAAAGCCACATAATGTAAAAAAGGTCATCAATTGCATATTCCTGGTTTATGGTGTTAGCTATTTTAAAAGAGATTCTCGTAGACTCTTACGTCTCATAAAATACTGGCTAGCAGTGACAACCACAACTTCTCAGATCGGATGGCTCAGCTTAACCAGGTCCATTGTCCAAGTTAGAGATTGGGTGAATAAAGTGCAAGTAGGACTAAAACAGGATAGACACTTAGAAGTTTTTTAGCGTGTTCCTGGTAACGACAGAGTTTTAAGTTTCTTAGTTACCAACTCAAAGAATTTTGTTAGCCGACAGTTAAGCTGGACGTCAGTAGGATTGAAGCAAAGCTTCACTGCCTGCCTACAGGTCCGGATGCCATAGTACCTAAAAAAGGGACGTAACAAGATACATCTTATGTCCTTTAAGTTGGAACAGTTGCAGATAACATGAGTAATATCTTCCTTTCCACTTCCGCATAGACGACAGGTCGGAGTACCGCCATCCCTTTCCCATGGGGGAAGATAGGGTTTGATCGCAATTACCCCCATGCGCAGCCTTAGAAAGTTTTCCTTCCTGCTTATCTTAATTCCGGCACTCAAGTAGGCTTGGGGTTTTGGCCTTACATAGTCACTGAGCACTATCCAGCCGTGTGCCTTTTTGGTGAGAATTGCTTTGTCTTCTAGAACAGATAGCATAGATGTTGTTTTTCTCACTGCTTTTTTGAAGGAAAGATGATCCGTTGGTGCGGCCCAGAGATCAGACAGGCCCAGTATCTCAATAGAGTCAAACAGATAATCCCTGGCTGGGCATGTTTCTTGATTGTGCAAGGCTTTCCAAAGGTGGGAGTTTAGAGACCCTGCCTCAGCACTTCGGATTTTGTGCCAACTTTTAACGTAGGTGCTCCTTCTTTCCACCGTTTGTCTTTGGATCCCAAATTCTAACCGGATTTGCGCCGGAGAGACGTATTTTGGGAGATGGAAAATTGCTCTGTAAGAGTTGGCTATTATGACGTCTAAAACTGCTGCGTCTTTACCTTTTAAAGCCTCACTCCCATGTGTCAATGTAGGCAGCAGTTTAGCCCTCAGGACCTGTAAAAAAGGATCAAGCGTAAGGTCGGGAAGGCGTCTCTTCAATGACTTCAGTGATAGGTAAGTTGCACTCCCCTTTCTTCGCATGGACTCTAGATGAAGTTTGAATGAGCTTGTATGATCCATTAGTATTCCCAAGTATTTATAACTTTGTACTTGTTCCAAACGTTGGCCATCAAGGAACCAGCTATTGATCTTCTTTTGTGGTAATTAACTGCCATAATTTTGGTCTTCTTAAGATTTATTTTGAGGGAGTTCCGGTTCGAAAAGCTGCATGTTGTATATAATAGGTGCTGAAGACCAATTGGTGTCCGACTAATTAAAACCAGATCATCAGCGTATAGCAAGTTTGACATTAGCTTGTTCCCCAGTTTTAGAGCATGGGATACACATCTGTCCAGCTCCCCGGGCAGATCGGCCAAAAAGAGATTAAAAAGGATCGGGGCAAGGACACACCCCTGCTTGAGGCCTTTCGAGGTCGTAATTCGCTTTCAGATGTGTGACCCTGCACCTAGTTTGACCCTGATCCATGTGTCTGTATGCAGCTGTTTTAGCTGATCCAAAAGTGTGATTGGTATACCCCATTTTTCCAGTTTTCCCCAGAGTTTGGAACGATCGACATGGTCGAAAGCAGCTGTGTAATCAATAAAACACAGGAAGAGAGGTATTTGTGATACTTTGGCTGCGTCCATTAACAACGTGAGAGCCAATATGTTAGTTGTAGTTCCTTGGCCGCTGCGAAACCCAGTTTGATTAATGGGGATAATAGAGTTGTCTGTAGCCCAGGATGTTAACTCGTCCAGGAGTGTTCCAGCGTAGTATTTGGCATCAACGTCGAGGAGGGCGATCAGTCGATAGTTGTTTGGGTCATTCCTTTTGCTTTGTTTGAAAATTGGGCTAATGATAGATCCTTTCCAAGAGTCCGGAATGGTGACTCCGGTGTTTAAGCCTGTTAGAACTGGGGGTCTCTAGTTGGCAGAGGTAGGTACCTTTGTCCAAATAGGGACCCTTGCTTCTAGTCAGGGTAAGGGGGTACACTCCTGAAATAACCCCTGCTCACCCTCTTGGTAGCTTGGCACGAGCAGACAGGCTTAGTTCAGAGGCATTGTGTAAAGCATTTGTGAACACATACAGTAATCTAGTGACAACACTACAAATGGACACCACACAGGTTGTATTATAAAAATAAGTATCTTTTATATAGATTTACCACAAGACCATAAATGACATAAATAATCCACAATACTGTACTTTAAAGGTGGTAGAATTAGCTTGAGTCTCTTAAAATAGCAATGCGACACTTTGAGTTCAATGTACCTTAAGATGCGTAACGCAGGGCAACGAAAAGTGTTGCAGGGAAGGTGATGCGGTAGTCCCTTACACGCAAGGACGGTGATGCGTTGAAGATCTGGTGCAAAAAGAAACAAAGTGGCGTCTTCTTGAGGTTGCGACAACGAAGGGGTGATGCGCGCACGCCCGAAGGCCGTGCGGCAATTTCGATGAGTCTTTGGAGCCGCGACAGGCCCTGCGACACGCTTCCCTGGCGATGCGATGGCGTCTGATGCGAGGTCGACGATCTTCTCCTGGGATGCGGGGCGCGCCTCGTGTTGCGATGTGTCGGTGTCTGATGCGAGGTCGATGCTCTGCCCCGGGGATGCGACGGCGTCTGATGCGACGGCGACACTTTTCTCCGGTGCTGCGAGGCGCTTCGAAGGATGCGGCGCGCTTCTTCGGGGATGCGCCGGCGTCTGCTGCGACGTCGACACCTTTCTCCGGCGATGCGATACTCAGCGGCTGCGGAGACACGCTTCTTCGTGTTGAGTCGCGCTTCCAGCTCCCAGAGACACGCAAGTGTGTCAGAAGGTCCAATTTCCCAGCAAGGGAACACAGGGGGAGCTGGTGGGTGAAGTCTGTTGTCCCTGAGACTTCAGCAGGAGGCAAGCTCTAAAATCAAGCCCTTGGAGATCCTTCACAAGTTGATGAAAGTACACACAAAGTTCCTCTCTCCTTGCTTTGGCAGTTAGGCAACCACTGCAGGCCAATTCCCCAAGCAGCACTTCAGCTTAGGGAAAGTCACTCCTCAGTTTCTTCTTGGTTCCGCTCCTCAGCAAAGGTTTCTTCTTGTTTCCCAAAAGTGATCTAATTTCCTAGGGGTCTGGGTCCCCTTTTTATACACCTTTTCTCTTTGTTCTCTGAAGGCAGAGAGGTCTTTGCCTAGTCCAAAACCAGTTCTGGTCAGTCCTGGAGCACTTTGTTTACAGGACTCCTTCGGTCCTTTCAGAATGTGGGGCAGAGTGCTCAGCCGCCCGGCAGAAGGTGGAGCCAGCTTTGTGGAAGGCAGGCACAGCCCTATTCAGACCCAGGTGCAACTCCTCCCTCCACTCTGGATGCAGATCTCTCTATTCAGCCCTGTGCTGACTCACCCTGTCTCCTGTAACCACCCCCAGCCCCTGTCACTCAAACTCCAGGCAAGGAATACACAACCTAGCAGAGGCAGGCTTGGATAGTTAGGCAAGAAAATACCCACTTTCTAAAAGTGCTATTTTCAAACACAGAATGTTAAAACCAACTTCACTAAAAGATGTATTTTATCATCCTGAGTTCAGGCATACTAAATTCGTTTTTCTACCATGTTCCCTGGGTCAGTTAGGATTATAAGGTGTAATAATCAAAACTGCCCATTCTGGCCTATGGGGAGCAGGTAGCCTTGCAATAGTGAAAAACAAAAATGGCTGTAATTCACTATTAGGACATGCCACACACACCAGGGCATGTCCTACCTTATACTTACAATGCACCCTGCCCTAGGGCCTACTTTAGGGTGACCAACATGCAGTAAAGGGAAGGTTTAGGGACTGGTAAGTGGGTGTACTCACCAAGTCGACATGGCAGCCCTAGGCTGCACACAGGCTCTGCAATGGCAGGCCTGAGACACATTTTACAAGCTGCTTCTGTGGGTGGCACAACCAGTGCTGCAAGCCCACCAGCGGCATTGGATTTACAAGCCCTGGGCACACTCAGTGCACTGTACTAGGGACTGACAAGTAGACCAATCATCCAATCATGGAGTCACTAATACATACATCAATTTACAATAGGGAGCACTTGCACCGTGGCACTGAATAGCAGTGGCACAGTGCCCAAAGCATCTAAACCAGCAAAAACAGCTCAATAACATTGGAGGCATCATAAAAAAATGGAAGGGAGACCCACGCCAAGGTTGCCAGGTCTAACACGTGTCCCCTCCAGCTGAAATGTGGGGAGAACTACCCTACCTCATGGGAGTTCTCTTCACTAAGGCGGAAAAATCTGGACAGACCATCAGCATTGGCGTGTTCTGTACCAGGGCGGTGTTCCACCGTGAAGTCCATCCCCTGTAGGGAAATGGACCACCTCAACAGCTTTGGATTCTCACCCCTCATCTGCATCAACCATCTGAGGGGCCTGTGGTCTGTCTGAACCCAGAAGTGAGTCCCAAACAGGTATGGTCTCAGCTTCTTCAGTGCCCAGACAACAGCAAATGCCTCACGCTCAATAGCACTCCACCTCTGTTCCCGTGGAAGTAACCTCCTGCTAAGGAAGGCTACAGGTTGGTATAGGTCCTCCTCATTCATCTGTGACAAAACAGCCCCCACACCATGCTCTGAAGTGTCTGTCTGAACGATAAACTCTTTGGAGAAGTTGGGGGCCAGGAGCACGGGCGCTGTGCACATGGCTGTCTTCAAGGTGTCAAAAGCTTGTTGACAGGTGTCAGTCCAAATCACTCTCTTGGGCTGCTTCCTGGAAGTCAGCTCTGTCAAGGGTGCAACAATGCTGCCATACCCCTTGACAAATCTCCTGTAATACCCGGTGAGTCCTAGGAAGGCTCTCACCGCTGTCTGGGTCTTGGGGGGCTCCCAAGCCAGAATGGTATCTATTTTGGGCTGTAGGGGCGCCACCTGGCCGCTCCCAACCTGGTGTCCCAAGTACACCACAGAACCCTGCCCGATCTGGCACTTACTCGCCTTGATCATGAGGCCTGCCCTCCGCAGCGCCATCAACATTTCCCAGAGGTGGCGCAGATGTTCTTCCCAACTGGCGCTGAACACTGCGATGTCATCCAGGTAGGCGGCACTGAACTCTTCCAGTCCAACCAACACCTGGTTGACCAACCTCTGAAAGGTGGCAGGGGCATTCTTCATCCCAAAGCGCATCACCCGGAATTGGTAGTGCCCATCTGGTGTGGAGAATGCTGACCTCTCCTTTGCCCCATCAGTCAAGGCGATCTGCCAGTACCCAGATGTTAAGTCAAACGTACTGAGGTACCGGGCAGCCCCTAACCGATCTATGAGCTCATCAGCTCTGGGGATGGGGTGTGCGTCAGTCCTGGTGACGGAATTGAGTCCTCGGTAGTCCACACAGAACCGGAGTTCGGGTGTGGCACCAGGCGCAGCAGCCTTTGGGACCAAGACCACTGGGCTGGCCCAAGGACTGTGAGAGGACTCAATTACCCCCAATGCAAACATCTTGGAGACCTCCTCCTTGATGCAAGCTCTCACCCTGTCAGTCACCCTGTAAGCCTTGTGCTTGACAGGAAGACTGTCCCCAGTGTCCACATCATGGACGCACCAGTCAGTGACACTAGGAACCAGGGAGAACAGGTCAGGAAACTGCCCCAACAGTTGGCGACAGTCACCTTGCTGCTCATGTGTCAGGGAGGTAGAGAGGTTCACACCCTCCACTGATCCATCTTGCTCTTGGGCTGACAGGAGGTCAGGAAGAGGCTCAGTCTCCTCCTCCATCCCAGCATCTGTAGCTAACAGCATGCCCACTTGGGACCTCTCCAAGTGGGGCTTCAGGCGGTTGACGTGCAGGACCCGCAAGGGGTTCCTGGGAGACCGCATGTCCACCAAGTAGGTAACAGGACTCTTGCACTCCACCACCTCAAAGGGTCCGGTCCACTTATCCTGGAGCACACAGGGCTCCACTGGGGCCATGACCCAAACTTTCTGACCAGGTTGAAGCTCAACCAGAGTGGCATTCTGGTCGTACCACCGCTTCATTTCCTCCTGGCTGGCTTCCAGATTTGCCTCAGCAAGTTGCCTGAAACGCCTAGTTTGGTTCCTGAAGGCCAGCATGTAGCTATATACATCCTGGGGAGGTTTCCTGGGAGATTGCTCCCAGCCTTCCTTGACCAAACTCAGAGGTCCTCTCACTGGGTGACCATACAGAAGCTCAAAGGGGCTGAACCCTAGAGACTTCGGTGGCACCTCACGGTATGCAAAAAGAAGGCATGGCAAGAGGACGTCCCACTTACGCCTCATGGGTTCTTCCAGACCCATAATCATGCCCTTCAGGGTCCGGTTGAATCTCTCAACCAACCCATTTCCTTGGGGGTGGTAAGGAGTGGTGAACTTGTACGTTACACCGCACTCCTGCCACAGGGACTTCATATACTTGGATATAAAGTTAGTATCTCTGTCAGACACCACCTCTTGAGGGAACCCCACACGGGAGAAAATTCCCATCAGTGCCCGTCCCACCACGGGGGCCATCACTCTCCTCAGAGGGATGGCTTCATGGTACCGGGTGGCATGGTCCACCAAGACCAGGATGAACCTGTTGCCCATGGCTGTCTTGGGGTCCAGTGGCCCCACAATGTCAATACCCACCCGTTCAAACGGGGTGCTGACCACAGGGAATGGCTGGAGAGGAGCCTTGTGCTTCCTCCCACTCTTTCCACTTGCCTGGCAAGTCTGACAAGTCCTGCAGTGAGTGGCGGCACTCCTGCGCATCTGGGGCCAAAAGAAATGGGTGACAAGCCTTTCAAAGGTCTTGTCCTGCCCCAGATGTCCTGCTAAAGGCACATCATGAGCCAAACCCAGTAGGAAGGCTCTGAAGCACTGGGGTACCACCAGCACACGGGCTGACCCAGGCTCAGCAACCTTAGGCTCGCTATACAGGAGACCATTCTCCCAGTAGATCCAATGTGATCCAGACTGATCACCTGCTGCCTGGTCTGTGGCCTGTTGCCTCAGACCCACGAGAGAAGGGCACTTGTTCTGCTTCTCGCAGAATTCCTCCCTGGAGGGTCCTCCATCTTGCTGCCAATGGGTCAGCTCAGGCAGGTCCCCCAGTTCAGCTACCTGTTCCCCTGTAGGCTCCAGGGCATCCCCCTCAGGGTCTGCCTCCTCCTGGACCGTGGGAACTTCGGGGGCCGGTTTCCCATGCCCCCTGCCTCTTCTCTCTCCGGCAGGCACCTGGGCCTCCCTCTCAGGCTCCAGGTCCTCTTGAACACCTCTGGCTGCCATGGACCGGATGGTCACACACGCCCAATCAGGCAAGCCCAACATCTCCAAATGAGCACTCCGCTCCACCTTAGCCCAAGGGGAGCTCTCCAAATCGTTCCCTAACAAACAGTCAACAGGCATGGCTGGCATCACAGCTGCTTGAAGAGTACCAGAGACCCCCCCCCCACTCAAAGGGAACCTGAGCCACCTTGCAGTGGCTCTCTGTGTTGTCAGCGGCAACAACTGGATAGAATGCATTAAGGACCACCTGCTCTTTAGACACCAGGCGACACTTGACAGCTGTCACACTGGCTCCTGTGTCTCTCAGAGCCTCCACCCTTTGGCCATTGATGGTCACCCACTGCCTGTATTTCTTAGTGTTCTCAGGCAGTTGGGTCCTAGGGACCATCTCAGAGTCTCCTAAAGAGACAAGGGACAATACTACAGGATCCCGCCCATCTTGGGCACCCACCTCCTCCCCCAGGGCTACACTAGCCAACTGCCGGGGGACTGCACCAGGGGTGCTGGCTTTCCAAACAAAGGGCACTGGGGTTCATTGGCCCTGTGGCCTAGGGCGCCACACCTGTAGCACATCAGGGGTCCCCTATGAACAGGTGGACCTGTCGCGGCCCCGTGCTTTTTCTCAGGGGGAGGCTGGGAACCTTTCCCTTGGTTCCCTTGGGGTTTTCTTTGGGGCCCTCTCTGGAACTCCCTCTGTTTACCCTTGTCCCCCCCACTCCTCTGCTGGGGACCCTGCCCACCCTTGGCGGAGTCTCCCACGTGACCCTTGTGGACCCGGGTGCTCACCCAGCGGTCCGCCTCCTCAGCAAGCTGCCTAGGGTTAGTCAGCCTACTGTCAATCAGGTGCTGGCGTAGCTCAGGAAAACAATTACCGGACAAGTGCTCCCATGCAATCAAATCAAACAGCGCCTGAAAATAATTTGCTTTGCTATCCTTTACCCAACCATCCAAGGCTCTGCAAAAAAAGGTCACATATTCAACCCAGGTACTGTTTTCAATCTTCTTACAGTTCCTGAACCTCTGCCTATAGAGTTCAGGAGTCAACCCATACCTGGTCATCAATGCATTTTTCATGTGGCTGTAGGAATTATAGACTTCAGAGGGCAAGTCCAACAAGGTATCCCGTCCCTCACTAAGGAACCGACCCCACAACCCCGCTCCCCAATCCTTTTCAGGGACCCGGTGGGAAGTCATGGCTACCTCATAGGCCTTGAACCATTGCCCAATATCATCATTCTTAAAAAACTCCTTAACCACATCCTTAGGAATATACACCCTTGCCTCACCAGGCACTGACGGTGTGCTGCCACCAGAGGGAGTAATCTCTAACTTCTTGGCTCTAAACTCCATCTCCCTCAAACTTTTTTCATGCTCATGATCCATTCTTTTCTCCTCTAAGGCCAACTTTCTAGATTGCAATTCAAATTCTAACTGCCCCTTGAACTTGAGCTTGGTCAGCTCCATTTCATGCATCCTACTCTTTTCTCTGTCCTCCAGCTCTTCTGGGGACAGACCTTGGGCAGAAACACTGCTACCTATGGGGGAAGATGCTCTCCTCTCCCCTGGACCCACTGGCCCATCCAGCTGCTCATCTGCATTATCAGCCCCCTCCTCATTCTCAGGGGTTTTCCTTGCTTCAACCGAGGCCCTCAGCGGCTTTGGGATCTCATCCTTCTTGGAGAGACCGGTCATTGAAACTTTGAATCTTCTGAAGAAATGCTTGAGCTGTTTCAAGTTGTAGCATTCTAGTTTCTCCTCTTCCCAATCATTATCAACAGATGCTATGGATGCTGCTGTATCCATGGTGATTAAACTTGGCAGTTTTTAGCAAAAATAGAAAGTCCCAGAAAAGAATATCTACCAAAAGTATGTGGTTGCGTTATGGTCTGCACTCACTAGGTAGTGTTCACCAATCACTGTACATGAGTCACAAATGCAAGTCCAGAATCCCCACCACTGACCACCAATGTTAGAATTGGGGGTCTCTAGTTGGCAGAGGTAGGTACCTTTGTCCAAATAGGGACCCTTGCTTCTAGTCAGGGTAAGGGGGTACACTCCTGAAATAACCCCTGCTCACCCTCTTGGTAGCTTGGCACGAGCAGACAGGCTTAGTTCAGAGGCAGTGTGTAAAGCATTTGTGAACACATACAGTAATCTAGTGACAACACTACAAATGGACACCACACAGGTTGTATTATAAAAATAAGTATCTTTTATATAGATTTACCACAAGACCATAAATGACATAAATAATCTACACTACTGTACTTTAAAGGTGGTAGAATTAGCTTGAGTCTCTTAAAATAGCAATGCGACACTTTGAGTTCAATGTACCTTAAGATGCGTAACGCAGGGCAACGAAAAGTGTTGCAGGGAAGGTGATGCGGTAGTCCCTTACACGCAAGGACGGTGATGCGTTGAAGATCTGGTGCAAAAAGAAACAAAGTGGCGTCTTCTTGAGGTTGCGACAACGAAGGGGTGATGCGTGCACGCCCGACGGCCATGCGGCAATTTCGATGAGTCTTTGGAGCCGCGACAGGCCCTGCGACACGCTTCCCTGGCGATGCGACGGCATCTGATGCGAGGTCGACGATCTTCTCCTGGGATGCGGGGCGCGCCTCGTGTTGCGATGTGTCGGCATCTGATGCGAGGTCGATGCTCTGCCCCGGGGATGCGACGGCGTCTGATGCGACGGCGACACTTTTCTCCGGTGCTGCGAGGCGCTTCGAAGGATGCGGCGCGCTTCTTCGGGGATGCGCCGGCGTCTGCTGCGACGTCGACACCTTTCTCCGGCGATGCGATACTCAGCGGCTGCGGCGACACGCTTCTTCGTGTTGAGTCGCGCTTCCAGCTCCCAGAGACCCGCAAGTGTGTCAGAAGGTCCAATTTCCCAACAAGGGAACACAGGAGGAGCTGGTGGGTGAAGTCTGTGTTCCATTCTCTTTCCTAGTACGCCTGTCTCTTTAAATGCCCTTCTTTGCAATGCATTTATGTTTAAAATACCCTGTGTAATCTGTTGCTATGGTGCGTAATGTTCCATGTTCCATGCAACAGGAGTTGGTAAATTATCTTCCTGAGCAGTTGTGTGTACTGTGCTGATCCTTACTTCCAGAAATAAATATCCTATTTTTGTAATTATTATCGCATTTGAACTATTCTTTACAAATTTGGCGACGAGGATGGAGATCTGCTACTTCATTCAGCACAGGAGCGATCTATTTTAAGGAACCTTCGTTTTTTAATCTTTATCCTGAGGAACTGTCGTGGCCATCAACATCCTTATTTTTATCGTTTCTTCTACCATTTCTACAACTTGAGAGAAACTGTCAAGGCCATCAACATCTTTATTTTTGTCGTTTTATCTACCACTTCTACAACGTTATAAGAGCATCATTTTTACCAGAGAGACCGAACCACCTTACAACTTCCGTTATTAACATTCAAGTTGTTGGAGCCCTATCTCTACAACACAACTCAAAGCTGAGTGGGATTTCAGGATTTTATGAGGTATTTACAAACATTTCATCTATACTTTGTATGTTTGTGTTACCTCCAACGTAATTGCCGTTGCTCGTCTTTTCTCGAGACCTCTCTCGCGCTTGGATTTCTATCAAGCTGTTGCCAGGGAGCAAGTCCACGAGCGCTCGCACTGAAGAAGCTTCTTTGTAGAAGTGCTAGTTACGTATCTGTGGCACGCAGCGCATGACGCATTCGCGCTAGCGTGAGCCGCCATCTTGGTGTATATTCCGTCTCCTTGGAAACTGAAACACGGAGATTAGACTACATGCAGCGTTTAATGGAGTAATGCTAGCGTTAGGTGTCAAATTAGTTTCTTTATTTCTTCAAGCAAGAGGGTTTCATTTGGTGCTGGACAAAGCAAATGAAAGATGGAAAATAATGCTTTACCAGTAAGTTTCTATGTTGGACCTCACATTTTCTATTGACTAATATATTGCTGGTTCCTCATTAACAAAAGTAAAAAACTGTAAACTATTTTTATATTTATTGAGTTTTCAGGAACAAAACTAAAACATTGTAAAATTTTCATCCTTACTTTTATGACATTCTTTTATGCTGTCATTCAAAATTCTTCACATTTTGTCTGTGTGCACAATATTTTTAACTAAAGATTTTCCACCTACGTTATCCTCATTATGCAATTTGAACCACCCTCTAAGTTTCTTCAAAGTAAAGGAGAACCACCTATTCCTTGGGCGAGGTGGAAAGAAGAATTTTTAACCTATCTTAAAGCCATTGATGGTGACAGGCTTTCTGCAGAAAGAAAGAAAAACATTCTTTTACACTCTTTAGGATCGGAAGGGCAAGTTGTGTTCAGGACCCTTCCTCAAACAGATGGCAACAGTGATAGAAATGTTTTTGATGATGCCATGGCCCGCATTGAATCTAGATTTAAGCCTACGTCCAGTATTGCATTGAACAGGTTCAAATTTTATACTAGGGCTCAAGAAGATTCAGAATCCTTTGATGACTTTCTTACAGGTCTACGTTTTCTTTCTGTGAATTGTAATTTCGGGCCCATCACAGATGAAATGATCCGGGATCAAATCATCGTCCACGTTAAGAGCAAAAAAGTCCAAGAACAATTATGGATTATGGGTGACCCGAACTTGAAAGATGTCATTACAACTGCCAAAGCCATGGAACAAACAGAGAAATGGATGAAGTCTTTAGATAAAGAAGGAAAGGGAAAAGTCGAAGATGTTTGTGCTGTCAAACCTGATTCTTTTCGTAGTGGGACAAGTAGTCAACATAATTTTAAAAGATCTGACAAAGAGTTTCGTTGTTATCGATGTGGAAGCGTCAGTCATGGTGTATCTTCTCCTAGATGTCCAGCCTTGGGTAGAGAATGCAAGAAGTGTGGACGACGTGGGCATTTTGCCAATGTTTGCAAAAGTAGTTATGGAACGTATGTTAACAAAGGAAAAATTTCCTTTTTGAATGAGCATCAGTACGATGATAGTGTGAGTGAAGATAACAGGGGTATAGTTGTTTCCATTACCGATGAAGAATGCCCGGAGAATGCTGAGTCTTGTTTAAGACCTCCTAAATGTTCCGTACACGTTCTTGGAATTACTTTGGAACTCATGGCTGACTCAGGGTCACCCTGGACTATAATTACTAAGGCATATTTTATTGATGTTTTCAAAGGGGTGTTGAGTTTTGAAAACTTGAAAAAGTCTGACATTATTGCCAAAGCTTTTGATGGTACCATTATTGACAAGGAGGGTTTTGTTGAGGTTGAAATGACTTTCAAAGGGCGTGTTGCATATGTAAAGTTGTACGTTGCTGTCAAAGGTGTGAATGTGTTAGGGTGGAAAGATCAGTGGAGTTTGGGAATAATTCTTAATCCCAGGAGTTCTGATCCTGATGTGGTGATTTCTGATGGTTTGAAAGAAAGTGAGATGAAAGAAAGTGAGTCTATTAGTGAAATCGTAAATGCTTTCCCAAAAGTGTTTTCAAAGGATTTAGGAAAACTCAACAATTTCAGTCATAAAATCAGATTAAAGGTAGGTGCAGTACCTATCAAACAAAAACTGAGGAATGTACCCATTAATGTGAGGGAAGACCTCAAAGTTCTCTTGCAGAGCCTTATTGATGATGACATCATTGAAGAGGTAGAGTCGTCCGAATGGGTTTCTCCCATAGTTTTGGCCAGGAAGGCAGACAAAAGTTTGAGACTCTGTGTGGATTTGAGGGCGTTGAATGCCGATTTGGTGGTAGACTGCCATCCCCTGCCTAAGATTAATGAAGTTGTGTGTATGTTGGAGGGAGCTAAGGTGTTTTCCACTTTCGATTTGCGGTCGGCGTACCATCAAATTGCTTTAACAGACGATTCTAAAGAACTTACGGCATTTCTTACACCGCAGGGGCTTTTCCAGTATAAAAGAATGCCTTTTGGTTTAGCCTCTGCGGCGTCAGTTTTTCAGAGAGCTATGCATCATATTTTCAAGGACTTGGATTCATATGTAAAGTGTTTCCAAGATGATATTCTTGTATTTTCCCCCTGCCATAAAGTACATAAGGAACATGTTATTGAGGTCTGCAGACGCTTGGAGTTACATGGTTTAACTGTCAAAGATAACAAATGTAAAATGTTTCGTGACTCGGTTGAATATTTAGGACACACACTCTCTGTGGATGGTGTTGTGCCCAAAAAATCTCTAGTTGATGCCATTGTAAAGGCCCCAGCGCCTGATAACACAGAGAAATTACTCTCTTTTGCTGGATTATGTGAGTATTACAGTAAGTTTATTGAAGGATTCGCTACTAAGATGGAGCCTCTAGGCAAAAGACAGATTTCTGCTGGGGTAAAAAACAACAAGATGCTTTCCAGCAAATAAAAGATGAGATTGTGCGGGCACCCACCTTGAAACCTTTCTGTGTTAACAAGCTGTGCATAGTTACTGTTGATGCCAGCTTGTATGGGGTTGGAGGTGTTCTTTCCCAAAGGTGTGGTAAGGATGAGTGGTGCGTTGCTTTTGCCTCCCGCACTCTCAGTGACACGGAGAGGAAATACTCTGTCATTGAAAAGGAACTTTTGGGATGTGTGTGGGGGATTGAGCATTTTCGTAATTTTCTGTGGGGAAGTAGATTTCTGCTTAGGACGGATCACAAACCTTTAGTCTCCATTTTGTCACCAGGAGGAGGTCGCAATGCCACAGCACGGATAAGCAGACTTATGTCAAGGTTACAAGAATATAATTTTTCTGTAGAATATGTTCCAGGAAAACAAAATGTGACCGCTGACTGTCTTTCCCGTTTACCTTGCCCTGACGATGAGAAGTCTGTGATGAATGATGATATTGAATTTGTTGCATCTGTTGGTGATTACGTTGCTGAGGAATTTTCTGCCATTTCAGAAGATTCATGGAGAAACAGCCTAGCTGCAGACAATAGATGGAATCTTTTAAAGAACTTTATTTTGGAAGGATGGCCTAAAGTAAGTGAAGTTCCTGCTGAACTTAAATCTTTCCAGCAGGTGTCTAGTGAGTTAGAGGTTGAAAGTGATTTTATTTTTAAAAACGGTAAGTGTGTTCCCCCAGAACTCATGCAAAATGAGATTCTTAAACTTGCTCATGACGGCCATCCTGGAATGTCTTCTATGAAAAGATTAGTGAGAACTAGTTTTTGGTGGCCTAGCATGGACAAGATGGTTGATAGGGTTGTGAGAGAATGTTCTAAGTGTGTCACGAGTGACAAAATGTTAAAACCTTACCCTGCACCATTGAAACCTGTTCCTTGGCCCAAAAACCCATGGCAAAAGGTAGCATTTGATGTTTCAGGTCCGTTTTATTGCTTACCACAGGATGCTCGTTTTGCTCTTGTGTTAATCGATTATCATTCCAAATGGCCAGAAGTCAGGTTTGTTTCTCATGCCACTACTCATGTGATTATTGAATTTTTTAAGGAAGTTTTTGCGAGAGAAGGGAGTCCTGAAGTTTTAATCACAGAAAATGGTGTGCAGTTGAAGTCTCATGAGATGGAAGAGTTTCTTCAATCGTGTGGAATTAAACACATTACTACTCCTCTTTATGAACCACAAGGGAATGGCCAAGTAGAAAGATTTAATCGTGTTCTTAAAGACTGTGTTGACTGGGCCAGAAAGTCTGGGAGAGAGTGGAAGACGGTTTTAAGAGAGAGACTTTGGATGTATCGAATCACTCCCCATTCTGTCACTGAGCTTAGTCCATTTCGCCTTTTGAGAGGAAGAGAACCTGTTTCTAAGTTATGTCCATGGTGGATAAAAAGGAGAATGGTAAGCAGTGTGTCTGATGATTTACGTAGTACTTCTCTTAAGGTAAAACAACATCAAGAGAAAATGAAAGAATATTATGATTCTAGGTGGAAAGTGAAAGTTCCTACTTTTGTCGTTGGCGACTGGGTGAGGATACTGAAACCTGGTTTCATTTCTAAAGGTACTTCCAAATATGGTCCCGCACGCAGAATTGTTAAAGTCAATGTTAACAGTGTGGTAACTCAAGATGGAAAAGTGTGGAACGTGAGGCGAGTTGTCAAGTGTCGTGCTGGAGCTGATGGAGTTTTCCAAGACAACACTGGAAGTGATACATATATTGTGAGAACCAAATTTCCGAGTGTTTCTGATAATCACTGTGTGTGTGGTGATACCAGGACATGTGTTGATAGTTCTCTAGGAAATGATTCTGTGGCTTCCAGAGTTAAAGTGAGTGGGAGGATTGCTAGTCCTCCAGTTAAATTCAGAGACTATGTTTGATCCATGTTTTGGTTTTGTTTTAGTTTTAAGGGATGAGATGTGTTCCATTCTCTTTCCTAGTACGCCTGTCACTTTAAATGCCCTTCTTTGCAATGCATTTATGTTTAAAATACCCTGTGTAATCTGTTGCTATGGTGCGTAATGTTCCATGTTCCATGCAACAGGAGTTGGTAAATTATCTTCCTGAGCAGTTGTGTGTACTGTGCTGATCCTTACTTCCAGAAATAAATATCCTATTTTTGTAATTATTGTCGCATATGAACTATTCTTTACAGTCTGTTGTCCCTGAGACTTCAGCAGGAGGCAAGCTCTAAAATCAAGCCCTTGGAGATCCTTCACAAGTTGATGAAAGTACACACAAAGTTCCTCTCTCCTTGCTTTGGCAGTTAGGCAAACACTGCAGGCCAATCCCCCAAGCAGCACTTCAGCTTAGGGAAAGTCACTCCTCAGTTTCTTCTTGGTTCCGCTCCTCAGCAAAGGTTTCTTCTTGTTTCCCAAAAGTGATCTAATTTCCTAGGGGTCTGGGTCCCCTTTTTATACACCTTTTCTCTTTGTTCTCTGAAGGCAGAGAGGCCTTTGCCTAGTCCAAAACCAGTTCTGGTCAGTCCTGGAGCACTTTGTTTACAGGACTCCTTCGGTCCTTTCAGAATGTGGGGCAGAGTGCTCAGCCGCCCGGCAGGAGGTGGAGCCAGCATTGTGGAAGGCAGGCACAGCCCTATTCAGACCCAGGTGCAACTCCTCCCTCCACTCTGGATGCAGATCTCTCTATTCAGCCCTGTGCTGACTCACCCTGTCTCCTGTAACCACCCCCAGCCCCTGTCACTCAAACTCCAGACAAGGAATACACAACCTAGCAGAGGCAGGCTTGGATAGTTAGGCAAGAAAATACCCACTTTCTAAAAGTGGTATTTTCAAACACAGAATGTTAAAACCAACTTCACTAAAAGATGTATTTTATCATCCTGAGTTCAGGCATACTAAATTCGTTTTTCTACCATGTTCCCTGGGTCAGTTAGGATTATAAGGTGTAATAATCAAAACTGCCCATTCTGGCCTATGGGGAGCAGGTAGCCTTGCAATAGTGAAAAACGAAAATGGCTGTAATTCACTATTAGGACATGCCACACACACCAGGGCATGTCCTACCTTATACTTACAATGCACCCTGCCCTAGGGCCTACTTTAGGGGTGACCAACATGCAGTAAAGGGAAGGTTTAGGGACTGGTAAGTGGGTGTACGCACCAAGTCGACATGGCAGCCCTAGGCTGCACACAGGCTCTGCAATGGCAGGCCTGAGACACATTTTACAAGCTGCTTCTGTGGGTGGCACAACCAGTGCTGCAAGCCCACCAGCGGCATTGGATTTACAAGCCCTGGGCACACTCAGTGCACTGTACTAGGGACTGACAAGTAGACCAATCATCCAATCATGGAGTCACTAATACATACATCAATTTACAATAGGGAGCACTTGCACTGTGGCACTGAATAGCAGTGGCACAGTGCCCAAAGCATCTAAACCAGCAAAAACAGCTCAATAACATTGGAGGCATCATAAAAAAATGGAAGGGAGACCCACGCCAAGGTTGCCAGGTCTAACAAAGCCCTTGAAGACTGATAGTAGAGCCTTGCTCCAAAAACCGGCGTCATGTTTGTATAATATCGGTGGGATCCCGTTAGGGCCGGGCGCTCCCATATCTCTACTCTTGGTTATTAGGCCTTTTATCTGTTTTTCCGTGGGAGCATATCCTTGCTCTTCAGTGAGGTCTAAGAAATTTAATTCGCCAGCCGACAGGATCCCCGGTTGTTTATGGATGTTAATGCTGCTGACCAAGTGAGCTTTGGGTGTGCAGTTTTGTATCGTTTTTCCCTTAATAGGGGATTCGATTTCTAGTGCCGCGATGCCCGTACCCTTGTTGGAATCCCCTTCCATGTTGTTAAAGTGGGCGGAGAGGTACTCAACCCAGTCGGCCTCTGTTATATTGGAACTGATTCCTGGGTGATTTGGTCGCTCTAACTTATGGATTCTTTGCCAAAACTTAGCGATGTTATGTTGCTTGGCATCATGCAGTAATTTAACCCACGTTTCGTCATTCTTTTGCCTTATTTTTCTCCACTTCCTCCTTCTCAATAATGCCTTCGTTTGTCGAAGGGTCGACTGCAACTCCAAGTTTCCTGGTGTTTTTCGCAGTTGTCGAAGGGTTTGATTTGTGGTACGTTTGAGGCTCTTGGTTTCCGGACTGGAGTTCACTTTTATTGATACATTTCCTGGTTGTCTTGATATTGACCCAGTCCTGACCGCAAAATTACCACTAAATGTCTTGATAAAGTTTTCCCATGCTGTTACAATTGTGGTGCCAGTTTCTTTTTCTCTCTCAAATAAGGTTTTAGCAGAGGCTGATAGAGCTTCAATATTGTTGGCATTGCACCTTAAGCGCTTTAGATTGGAGACTTCTTCGCTTTCAGTCGGGTTCCAAGTATCTAATATAACAGCTGGCCTCGCATTCAGCAATACTTCCTGTGGGAGGTGATCACTCTGGACATTATCACCAATTTTAAAGGTTACAATTTTATCGAACATGGCTAATGTTACAAACGTGTAATCTAAGTAGGAGCATGTTTTTGAGGAATGAAAAGTGGCAACTGATGGATTATCCTCCAAGAAACGGCCATTCAGTGCTCTTAGATTTAAATGTTCTAATTCTTGTAGCAAATGTTTGGCCCATCTTGAAGGTTTGCCAATGTTTGCTTGGCCCTGGTTTGGTATCCCCCAAAGTGATGTAAGTTCGTGCACTGGGCCGTCATCTTGGCTTGACCCAAGAAGGTGTAAATTGAAGTCACCAGCAACAATTATGTGATCGATGTCTTGCTCATCCATGATCCGTTTTATTTCTTTTGACAGCTCCTTTACGGCTTTTTGTTTTCGTTTAGGGTGCACGTAGGTCTTAATTATTATAACATCTTGTGTCATATTGTTGAATTTAAGCTTTATCTGTATTGCATGGACTGCATTGGGTGGTGTGATTTTTGCCTCTATGGGCTTTATTGAGCCCATTGTGATTATTGAAGCCAACATCGTTAGTCCCCCTGAACGGCGACCAAAGTTGGAGTCCTTTGTTGCCGGGACGAAGTAGGAGGAATATCCTTGGAGTTCCTTGGCATTATCTTCCCAGGTTTCCTGGAGAAGTATTAAATCGAATGTTTTCAGGTAATTAACTACTTCGTGATCGACCAATTTGGCTGCCAGGCCGTTAATGTTCCAAATGCAGAGTTTAATTTGACCTTGCACGGTGGAGCTGTCTGTGGGGTGTCACACTCTTGTCAGTTTGGACGGTCTGTTAATATTGTACGAGTTATTTGCAGCCGAGCTTCAGGTCCCGGTTTCAAAATTGGAATTAATTGCCCTAAGCTTCTGCATGAGTTAGAATCCTCTGTACAAGCAGTGAGTTCGCCAGGGGTTCTGCTTCTTGCCCCTCTTAGGACTGAGGTGGTAATTTTATCTGGGACGGTGATTCGGGCTTTTAAAAATGGAGTTGGGTAAGGAGATTTCAATCCGACTCCCATTTTTATACCCCAGTGTTTGAGCGTGCTTTCCTCTTCCTTGATTTTGTTCACAATTTCACTTGTACTCCATCTTGTCCTTGTCACCTCTGGGCCCAGGCAGTTATTATTTGGAAGGAATTCTATAGAAAGTAGATCCGATGAATTTATATTTCCAAGGCTCGGGATAGAATTTAAGAGTCGTAAAACATTCCCTCTGTTTAATATGTCGTCTCTTCCTCGTGATTCGTATTCAGGAATGAGAGTGATGCTGACCACTTCTTCGGTAGAAGTTTCCTTGATTCTATAGGTAGGGTTTTCGTCCTGTAAGCGAGGCCTTATTTGCAGAGGGTTGTTCAGTTCTTCTCCTTGATTTACAGATTTACGAGAGGTTGACGGGAGGGTAGTTGGAGACTTAATTTTATTGGGTGAGCAGCCTTGTTTTGCAATGCCCCCCGTCAATAGTTTTTGTTGATCCTCGTTTTTTAACGAGTGAACTTCATTGGACGGTGCGATTGATCTTCCTTGATGTATTTTGAAGTTACTGAGTTTGTTGCTATTAATATTGACTCCTGCCTCTCATTTGTTATTAGGATGTTCCTTCTTGCTGAGTCTTTTGCTGTTAGTGTTAGCTCCTGCCTCACATTCTCTGTTGGGATCGTCCTTCTTGCTGGTCTCAATGGTGGCCCCAAGGTGGCGGCCATAATTGTAGAGGGCTCTACGAAGGAATGGTCCAACCTGCCAGGCAAGGCGGAGCATAAACTAGTCCCGGTTTCATCAAAATCGGGGTCTGGTTCAACTGCAATGACAGATGGTTTGCTCAGTGTGTTTAAAGCAAGAGATAGTAACTTCTTATTACGACCCTTCCTTTTTTGTTTATTGCGAGCTTTCCGGGGTGTAGGGTTTTTGTTTGAAGGAGCCGTTTTTATTAGGGCCATTGTTGGCGTTGCAACGTTATCTGCAACAGTGTTGGAAGAGCTAGTTGCTATTAGTTCGATTTTTTTAAGTTCAGACGAGGCTGTCCCTTCCTTGTGCTGACCATCTGTAACATATAATTAGTTTTTTTCACATGTAATTTCTTTCGGTTTTTGAATGCTCCACATCCTTGCATAACGCCCTGAGTGGATTGTTTTGGGCCGAAACTCGTCAACACTGTTCCATGAAAGGTTACAATCGGAAAAGCACAGAATAAGAAGATTCAGCCATTTAAAATATGATACTACAATAAAAGACAGTTTATGTATTTACGCTGTTTGGAACATTCTCAGGGTGTACCATCGACATAGATTCAGTGCGGCCACCTTTATGTAAACTGAATGCAAGGAATGTGTAATATTGAGAATGAATTGAATTTTCATGCATATTCCGGTACATTTATGTGAATAATATGTCCTAATTTTGGGAATAAATAGTCCCAATAAGTAGTTAGATATTTGCCCTTGGTCCTGATTGTTAATCATAATTCGAAAGCAAGACATTTAAATAGGTATATAACTTAGGTATACATATATCACACATAGAGTCTCAATAGTGGCTGAGCCCACTATTGTCCTTGATTCAAACATTAGACAGGATTTATCCCCATAGGGAACCCTGATACTATTATAGCCTTATAGCCCGCCGTAGCGGGCTATACCGGCTATTAAAGGCCCGCTCCCGCGTTAAAGGCCCGAGCCGAAGGCGAGGGACTTTAACAAGGGACCGGGACTTTAATAGCCGGTATAGCCCTGCTACGAAGGGCTATAAGGCTATTAGAACATTCTACCACTAGAGGGCAGAATGTTCTAACAAATAAAACAAAGGCTTCTCAAAGCTCGAGGGGATTTAAATCCCCTCGAGCTCCGAGAGGCCTTTGTAAAACATTGGAATGTTGCTCTGCGGGCCTTTACCGGCCCGTAGAAGCATGGAGCACTCCATTGTCTTCAATGGAGCTCCCAACATTCCAATGTTCTAATATATTTTATATACACAGATTCATATAGGTTTGTCCGGCTAATCTAATATAACCTTGATAAGAATTGCCTAGGAGGAACTCCGGCTCCCACTCCTTACCAACCTCTCCCTCCCACAAAAAAAGGAGCTTTCTAAGGCTGCTGCTGTTGTCTTGGGCTGTTTTCATAACCAGTTATGGACATGAGCTCTTCAAAGCCTTCAAAGAAGAGCTGTTGTGGGTTTCCCAGATTGCTTTCCCTTTCACTCTGTAATTGCTGCTCTATATGAGTGGTTAATTTGAGCCGGTGGTTTCCGGTGATCAGCATCGGCACTAGTTGTCAGCATCGGCTCTAGTGACAGTCCAACACTTGGTGGCGCTGTCTGTCCAATTTTGAGATGAGTACAAAACAGTGTTTAATAAGTCAATATCCATTAAAAAAAAAGAATACCTGCGGCTCACACCATTATTATAGCTTTGGAGGCCTGGAATAGTCTGAATTGTCACACTTGTAGGAGTGTGATGGTTAGTAGTTGTGTTTGTACGGTCATTGGCAGCACTGGCAGGGGCAGTGGGTTGTGCGGGCTTCAGTGGCCTCCCGAGAAGAGCCCTGCCACTGTCTTTTTTTTACAAATTAAGCTCTGCTCTATACTGGGGGAACGTGTGAAGGTAGCTGATAATGCAGACACACTGTGGCACGTGTGGTAATCTATAGAAAAGGTTACAAACGGAAAGGAGTACTCTATGATTACTTCCCATACAAATGGAAGTTTGCACTGGTGGTGCCAATACAGTCCCCGTACCTGCACCTGTATTTGTCCTTTATTGTATCATATTAGTGCAGCTCCAAAGATACCTTTTCACTACACGTAAACCAAATGACTAACATTATTAGCAGCGCAGCATATTGAGCGGAGGAGCAGAGCAAGGTCAGGGGAAGAGAGATGAAGGAGGTGGGGGAAGAGCAGGACAGGGTCTGGGGGTTAGGAGTGAGACAGAGGATGGGAGAAGGAGCAGGGCATGGTCTGTGGAAGAAGTTCAGGGTGAGTACAGGAAGAAGGAGCAGTGCTGGGCCCAGGGTAAAGAGCAATGCATGATCCAGGGGAGAGTAGAAAGAGTGCAGAGTCCAAGGTTTGAGAGCGTAAATATATAGAAATTAATGGTAGATATGAACAATGTTTCTTTAAAGTTTGTCCATTTTTTGCTTTTTAGTCCTTGACTTTGTAGCTGATGGTGATTTCTGTGCTTCAACCACAGGACTGTAGTATATGTTAACCCTTTTGCTGCTTTCGTGTGCGCTCTATTTTTTTTCCTAAACTTTCAAAGAGGACAGCCAAACTTGAGGACCTGACAGTTTAGTATCTTCCCGACATGGTGCTAAATGAACCGTATGGCAAGTTGGCAACAAGACAACTTCATTATGCAATAAATAATGCTGGGGGCACTGAAAGGGTTAAACATAAGTATCGCTTGAAGAAACTTACACTACTCAGAGCAGATATCAGGAGTGCACTCTAGCAGGGCTATTCACAAAAGTAATTTGCACTGGTGAGTACATTTACATGTGTAATTTACTCTTAAACCTTTGAGTAACTTTACTACTTTTATCTATGCAAAAATTGGAGTGTAAAGTTACTCAAAAAGAGTAACTTACTTGTCTCCACCCCCTGAAGAAGGGGGTGGAGCTTAATTTGCTCTAATAAGTTACTACTAAAAAAATAAAAAAATAAATAAAGAGTGTGGGGCATATGTATGAAGCCCATTTCCCGTTCGCAAACGGGCCGATTCTCAGAATCGGCCTGTTTGTCAATGGGAAAAAGCCTTTTGGGATGTATCATCCCAAAAGGCCCTTGCAAAATAGGGAATCGCAACATTTGCGATTCCCTATTTTGCGAATGCATTTAAGGAATCGCAAATTGCGATTCCTTAAATGCGATGTAGAAAGCACACAAGTTGTGCGATTTCTCCTTAAGAAATCGCAAATTACCACCAACTTCAAGTTGGTGGTAATTTGCGATTTCTTTGAAAAATGCACTTTTTGGCATTTTTCAAAGTGCCATGTGGCGCGCATACATGCCCTTAGGGCATGTATGTGCGCCACATGTGCACACATGCTCATTTCAGGGGTGCAACAGGGTGTCCTTATAACACCCTTGCACCCTTGAAATTGCATTCGCAATTTGCGAGTACCTAATGGGTACTCGCAAATTGCGAATGTCTTCCCATTCATTTCTATGGGCCTCTAGGCCCATAGGAATGAATGGGAAGGTATTCCTTAATTGCGATTCGCAATTTGCGAGTCGCAAATAAGGAATGCCAAGGAATCGCAAAACATTTGCGAATTTTTTATTACATCCCGTTTTGCGATTCTCAAATAGCGATTCTCTAAAAATCGCTATTTGAGAATCGCAATAACGGTATTTGATACATATGCCCCTAAGTCCAGCATCACTCATGGCCAACCCTGGGTAATGTAACACCCTCCAATAGAAAATGATGAAGGTAGGAACTTAAAATTAAACCCCATATGAAATAATGTGAAAATAAATAAAAAATATTTAAATTAGTTAAAATTAGAAAACAATATAATTTAATTTTTAAAAAGAATTTATAGCAATAGTACATTTTGTGAATTTAATTCTAAAATATTTGATTACACTTTTTGTATTTAAAAATAAATATAAAAATATTTTTATTAAAATATAATTATATAACTTTTAAATTCCTATTGCATGATTAAAAAAAAACTTTAGGTGAGAATCCATTTTTTTATTTAATTTCCAGAAAAAGAAGTTACATTTAATGTATTATATTTACATTAATTAAATAGTTAATTCAAAATTAAGTTAATAGTGCTGTAGCATTGTTTGTTTCCATATTTAAACTAGAATATTTAAATTAAATTTTCATTATTATTTATTATGTAATCATTTTAATATATTTTTCCGAATGTAATAAACTTTTTACATTTTCTCCCTATTTTACCATGTGGAGATCTCTGGCTCAATTTCGCAGCCCCAAATGCCTTCTGCAGAATTACAGAGACAAAGCACCACAACCTTAGTCACAAAGACTTTGGTATGTTTTCAGCCAAGATATACTCACACAAACACACATGCACAAATGCATACATGCACACACACAGAGATAACACAGGCAAACCTTCTTTGGCTGGGCAGGTCTGTAAAATAAGGATGTATGGTGAAGGAATTTCCGCAAGTGGTGTCTCCATCTTATCTAACAGCTCCATCAGAAATCCAAGAATTTAAATTTACCAGCAAACTGCTGGCTGACTTTGAATATAAGTTTCACAAATCATCTATGTAGCTACCTTTACTAAATGGTGTGTATTAAAGAGGACACTTGAGCAGTGCATTTCATTTAAATTTGTATATGAATTTGTTTTACTCTATGCAACTATGAAACCGGTAATTTTAGGGTGCTAAAGACCAGGCTCTCATGTCCACCCCTCTGCTGCTCATGGGATGTAGAGAAATGCTGACTCAAATACAGAGTCGTAGGATAGGAGTTTGGAGTTTTTTTCGAGCTCCTTCAGTATAATAGAAGGTCACCCCATGCGGCTGCAGAAACATGAATGTGACCTATCCCTAAGGGATAAGGGACACAGCTGTTGTCAATTTCAATTGGATCCTGAAATGTAGACTATGGAATAGAGGTTAAAAATGGGATTGCACTGTCAACACTTAAGAAAACAAACACAAGGACCAGATTTACTAATGTTTTGCGCAGCCGCAAAGCAGTGCAAAGTCTTGAATAGCATTTACTATTCGGCCTAAATTTGTCCTGGAAAAGCGCCTCTTCTCAGCTTTGTGTTACTTTGTGTCAAGGGTGCATTACTGAGGACGAGCTACGCAAATAACCTTAGGTTTTGAGACAAAGCATGATCTACTAAGATAGAGAGACCGGGCTTTGCATCAAAAACCAACACATGTTGGAATCAGGCGTCTACAAGGGGAAATGTGTACATTCTTCAAATACTAAAGCACAGTGGGCCTCATTTACAAGAACGTGCCCCAGCGCAGCAAGGCAAGCCCTTTGGCTACGCCACGCTGCAGCACTTTCAAAGCACAGGGATGCGTCATATCTGCAAGAATATGACGGATCCCTTTGCTCTCCCTCCGCTGGGGCACAATTAGCTGCCATGCGCTGATGCAGGCACCCTTGCACCATAGTGCAAGGATGCCTGCATCACAGGGATGATTGTTTATGTGCAGGAAGGGACACCTTCCTGCACATAAACAATCATAAGAGGTGATTTCCTCGTTCTTTGTGTGCTGCAGAATGCAGCACGCATAGTGTAGGAAGTGACCCGAAAAGGGCCACCCAGGTCACTCACGACCACCTTCTATGCCTTCTTACAAATGAAGAGTCGGTCAGACAGTAGAGAATACAACCCAGATATTTATTGAGATTACACTGCAGTGGAGCCCAGTCTGACCAGCCTCTTAGGATGACTGTCGAGGGACTGAAGCCCGTAAGCATACAATTACATTATGTACGTTTGCAAAGTCCACAAAGACACGCCTACTATGGAAAAACACTAGCAGGTGTCGTAATACAATGGGGGTACAGAGCATAAGTTTCGATTCTGCAGCTGGGCACAGGCTATCTACTGCCCAAGGTCTTCTGGCCTATCCTCCCTACCAGACAGGTGGGAGAAAGGCTCCATCTAACAAGAAAGGTATGTACTAATGAGGATACTTGCGATATTTAGAAGAAAAAGCTCAACCTTTGGAAACGAAACTTACCAAGGACCATTTCTCGAGAATAACTAAGCAGCAGTTTCGATTATCATACAAAATGGCGTCCAGATTGCAAGATGATGTCGCGAATGCTAAAATATATGAACAGAAAGGTTTTTCCAATATTAACAATCCCTCCTGTTAGCATGAGCTAACCATCTACAATCGAAAATCAAAGCAGAAACATAAAGGAATAATAAAGCACATAGCCTTTTATGCACATGTCATGTTGTCAATAGTGGGAGTATATTCTAAGAGAAGAGAGGACGTTTCGAAGACGCCCTCGTCTATGGCCATGATGTCATCTATTTCTTTCTGCAACATTATCGCAGCATTAGTATCATGAATTGATATCTTCCTCTTCGGAACCAATACAGAGATACAGTATTTGCAGCACATTGGGAGACATTGAATAAGAACACAGCAACATATCAATATAACAATGAAATATATTGCTTTCTCTATGAGCCACCCCCATGTTCCAAAAAGAGACCAACTCCAATTACCTGCTTCCATACCTTTGACATTCTCAATAATATCCAGGATGTGCTTGGTGATATTCTTTTCCATATTTGTTATGCCCACTACACACTGATCGCCAATAACTGCGCATGCACCACCATTCTTTGCTAAAATAAAGTCCACTGCATATCTAGTCTGTTCAGAATAAATACTCATACTTTCTAATTGAGTGGTGATGTCACGTAATGCCGCTACTGTGGTATTTGACAATATCTGTAATTTACAGCCAAAATATTCCCGTGCCTTTTCAGTCCTGCTCTTAGCTATTCCCCCTAATGTGAAAATGGCAGACAGGATATAACTAAAAGTAATACCATTACTATAACTGTTGATCTCAATATCTGTTACTCCTTCACAAAATTCCTTTGTAAGTGTTCTCTTCACCCATTTTATTTGTCTGTGAGCATATTTGCAAGGGACCCCCAGGGGCAGCACCATCCCAAGAGCTACATCATTGGTGCCATTATGAACATTTGAGTATGTTCCATTTGTGAGAAAAAAGAACCCGGGGTGGGCATATATCGGCCTATCATAATCCACAGCTGCATAACGAGAATTACCTGTCACGGTGTCAGAACCTTTCAAACCTTTCAAAGGGAATGTTCTTTTGAATATGATCACCCCTGAACAGTTGATATACAAAATAGTATCAGTATTATTTATGATGGGGCAACAAGCATGGTAATAGCCAGCTTTTCGAGGAACTGTCACTTCTTTATAATGCCAACCCACCAATGTAATATTTTGCTCTTCAAAATAAAAGTTATCACAGTACGTATTATTGTCACAACCAGGGTACCCTGTTCCAGTGGGCTGACGATGATACAAGCATGGTCCTGGGTAGCCAAAACCAAACTCCCCTTTTACCTCAACAAAATTTGTTGGCTTAGAATATGTATAATTTATCAAAGACAGAGGGTAAGCAGTCCATAGGCTAGTGACAGATTCAGTAGGATAACAAGCAACACCATTACCAAAATTTCTCTTATGAGTATCTAGGAAAACATTATTAGAAAGCATTCTTTTTCATCTCGGTGTGAAAGAGATATCATTGTCAGAAGTAGGCGAACTACTTGCATTTTCTAACGCCCAAAGAACTCCACAAAGAATAATCATCAGCAGAATAGCAAAAAGAAGGAATAGCACTCTCCGCTGCTTCACCCATGTTGATCGGGGCAAAACAACAAAATGTAATTGCTGTTCTTCATCAATCATTGGCCTGCCAAAAGGATGCATGATAGCGTAATGAAAAGATACTATTAATCTATCCGTAGTGAAACTAAACAATCTTCTTTCCAGCGTCCGTTTCTCTTCTCCTGCGAGCCTCGCTGGCAGGCTCCTATCGTTCATCCACGGTGGTGCTATCCAGCACTTCTTGTTGGAGCTACACAATTGCAGCCCTTGGTGAGGAAAATCCACTTCTTTCAGGATAGGATGTTCCCCCTCCTGGGAAAACACCCCAAACTTATCCTGTCCAGTGTCTCGATCATTGCACCAGTCTCTCTACCCCTGTTCTATTGTCCCTATTCTTTTTTTTTTTTTAAACTTTATTTACAAATTTTCTCATAATTCCATGATACAGAAATGGTGGTTCACTGTCATACAAAGTTACACAACATCATTCAATGTAGTCACATATTATCGCAATGCTCTGTTAACACGCCCTCGATATTGGATCATCCGTATCAGTGCCTGCTTAATATCATAGTCCCAGCTGCTTCTTCATGCCTCATTTTCAAACCCATAGCTGTTGAGTTCCACCATCCTTGGCCCTCCTTTAACATATACGTGAAAATTCAAGCAATGTGCAGTGGCATGATCATAGTGGCCGGACCTAAAGTCATGTAGCATCCAATTTAATGGCTTGGTTCCATCACCCCACACCCTCCGGAACCAAACCACTTGCCAGTTGTGAGTTTGTGTCTTGTCGTAGAGATTCCACATATGACCGGTATGGGCCCCATATATCGTTGGGGCGAGACGAACTCGGCATGATGCTGGCATAAACCTCGCTATTAATATTACAGTATGCCAAGCTACGTAGCCATCCCTGCAGGGTGGGAGCCGTCCTGCGGCCCCACATCAAAGCTATTTCTCTTTTGGCCAATAGTAGACCAAGGGACGCGAACCGTCTGACTTTCTTGGGGAAATTAACAGTGTACCCCAGCAACGCCACTTCAGGCGTGGGGATAAGGGTTAGATTAATCATGGTTCCCAGAACGGAGTGTGTTTGCTCCCAGTAAGTCTGCAGTCTAGGACAAGTCCATGCTAGGTGTGCAAAATCGGCGTGTGGGGCATTGCATTTCTGGCAGTTATGTGGCCTGGATGGGTCTAACCTGTGTGTTTTGGCAGGAGTGCAGTCAATGCGGCGTAAAAACTTGAAATGGAGCAGCTTGTGCCTGCTGTTAAGAGAGTCTTATCTTGTTACCGCGCAGCATTTGGCCCATTGTTCGTCAGTAATGTCTCGACCCAGGTCCTCTTCCCATTCCTTGCGGACCTTGTCATCGTTTACCGGACGCATGCCAGCGCACGCTTTGTATAGTTTCGAGATGAGATGTGCACCCGTCTCTCCCTCAATGATCAATGTTAGTGGCGCGAAAGAGTCGGGTTCAACAGGGTAAGTGGGTAGTGTGGCTCGCAGGGCCGAACAAATTCGCCCTAAAATGAAATTGTCCATGAAAGGGATATCCTGAAAACGGGCGTCCTCTGCCACTGAGAAGACATGCCCTTCCGGGTACAAGTCTCCCACTTTAGTGACGTCGAACTTGGCTAAGGTACGTTGCACCAGCTTTTCTCCTGTAATCGGTAACCAGGGGGGGTTAGAGAGGGGTAGGGCAGATGAGTAAAGTATAGAGGCACCGGAAAGCCGTCGCAGCTTATTCCATGCCCAACTAGTAGTAGATACTGTCTGTATGTCCTTTGGGTCTCTGGGGACGCCCTTCGGTAGCACCGTGGCCAGCTTTTCGGGTAGTACAAAGTCTGCCTCCGGGCGCAGATATGGGATCCGGGCGTCCGGATGGAACCAGGCATATGCGTAGCAGCATTGGGCCACTAAATAGTACAAGTGCAGGTCTGGGACTCCAAACCCCCCTCTATCATATGGGAGGGTCAGAACCTGCCAGCGAACCCGCGCCCGTTTCCCCCCCCATACCAGTTTGATGAGGTGTGTGCGTAATGTTAAAAAAAAACATTTGTGAGGGGTATAGGAATATTGTTAAAAAGGTACAGAAATTTGGGTAGTACTACCATTTTGAGGATCGCAACCCTGCCTGCCATAGATAGTGGTAAACGCAGCCATCTTTCCACCTGAGCCTCCAAGTCACACACTGCACGTCCGTAATTCAAGCGGATGATCTGGGCAGTGTCCTGGTGTAGATGTATGCCCAAATATTTAACCGAGTCTCTGCACCACTCGAGAGGGAATCCGCAGTCCCATGGAGTTATACTGGTGGTTAAGGGGAAGATCACCGATTTGTGCCAGTTAATGCCTAGCCCCGAGAAGCGGCCGAATCTAAGTATTTCTCTGATTAGCGGTTCTAAGTTTTCCTGAGGTTCTCTAACATAGAGGATAGTATCATCCGCATAGAGCGAGACTAGCAGGGGACCAGTATTAAACTGCAGTCCCCTGTGCAAATGTCTCTCCTGGAAATGGCGAATTAAAGGATCCATGGCCAGGATAAACAAGAGAGGGGATAGCGGGCAGCCCTGCCGGGTACCACGGGAGAGGGAAAAGGGTCTGGACAGGGTACCGTTCAAGCGGAGTCTCGCCGTTGGCTTGCTATACAATAAAGCGGTGGTGGCAATAAATCCCATGGGCATGCCCATACGGCGCATCACCAAGATGAAAAAGGGCCATTCCAGCGAATCGAAAGCTTTTTCCGCGTCTAAAAGGATAGCAGCGGCGGGAACTTTCGGATCAATTCTATGGAGTACCGAGATAAGCGTTCTTAGATTTAATGAGGTGGAGCGGTGTGGGACAAAACCTGATTGGGCCGGGGAGATGATAAACTCCATCAGCTGGGAGAGACGGTTAGCGATGACCTTTGCCAATATTTTATAATCTAAGTTTAAAAGTGAGAGGGGTCTGTATGAGCTGCAATGGGATGGGTCTTTGCCCGGTTTGGGAAGAAGAATAATGACCGCCTCACGTAATGTTGGGGGCAGGGTTTCGTCTTTCAAGTGCCTCAGCATACATCTCTATCAGCTGCGGCGCCAGTACGTCCTTGTATGCCTTGTAGAAATCCCCCGTGAACCCGTCTAAGCCAGGGGCGGAAGAGCCGCGTAGGGAATCTATGGCACCGAGGATATCCGCCTCTGATATGGGTTCTGCTAAAAAATCCTGCATGCCCTTCTCTAGATACACCAGTGCAATCTCTGACAGGTAAGCCTCCTGGGCCGTGGAGTCGTTCCCAATTTTGGTAGTGTATAAGGACTTGAAATAGTCCCAAAACTCGTCCCGAATGTCAGTTGTGGAGGTGAGTGTTTGATTTGTGGAGGTGTGAATTTCTGTAATGTAAGCTCTGCTATATGGGGGACGGAGCATCTGCGCCAAAACCCGACCGGGACGTTCTCCCTCGCCATAGTGCCGAGCCGCCTGATATTTACCCAAGTGTAATACCTCGCGGTCTGCCGCCTCCCGGAATTCCACGAGGAGAGCCAAACGTCTTCCCTCCCTGATCGGGTCTGTGGAGTGGGCCGATGAGTCATCTAGGTCGGCTCTATTGTCCCTATTCTTCATCCATGAAGTCCATCCCTACTAGTCTGACTTTTCCTTTGGTGCACTGTTCTTTCGTCGAGGACGCAAATTGTACTTAACAACTCCAGAAACAGAGGGATCAAGAAACAAACATTCACTTTCAGCGGTTTGGACTGATTCAGATTCAGACACAGAAGGGCCAGCTGACTGGAGCTCTTGGCTGGCCTTAATCTCAGGTGGCACGGCTTCATTTAGGACTGCATCACTCTCCTCCTCAGAAGGTGCCCATGTTATTCTGGCATTGGAGAAAGGAATGAAATGAGGAACCTTTTCCGTCTCAAAGTCCCCTATACCGTCGATCCTCCACTGGTCATACGGCAGGGGAAGTGGCACCTTCTTGGTATGCGTAGAGTGTATCCAATTTTTCCGGCCGTCCACTTTAATGGCAGTGCGGGTGACAAGGAGGATCTGATGAGGCCCCTTCCATTGGGGCTCCAAGCTGCCTTTCCGCTGAAAATTCTTTATCAGGACGTAATCACCAGGCCGAAGGTCGTGGCCGGGTCCCTCTGTAGCGGATGGCAAGGCCTCTTGAATCTGCTGATGAATAGAATGCAAATTTTTAGTCAGCTCATACAAATAATCTATCAACAAGGGGTACTCTATTTCAGAAAAATGGCGGGGTCTTGGTACTCCCCAGACATTAGCAGGCCTACCAAAGACAACTTCATAGGGGGACAACCCTGTTCTCGTATGGGCAGTGACTCTCGTTGACAACAAAGCCAATGGTAAAGCATCTGGTCACTTCAATCCTGTACTCTCCTGAATTTTGGCCATCTTTAATTTGAGAGTACCATTGTACTTCTCAACTAAACCTGCTGACTGGGAGTGATTCCATTAGTTATAATGGGATGACCCTGTGTCCCTCAGAACCTGGGTATTTGTGCTATAAGAAACAATTGGTTCTGTCGGGAACAAACAATTACTTTGCTGGATAAGGATAATTATATTTGAACTATCGATTTTTCAAACAGAAACCAACAATTTTCATTTATATATTGGATTTCATAATGCATATAAAGGAACACACCACAAAAAGTTAATCACATTCAAAGTTATTTACTAACTCAAAGATAGGGAAAGGCTGTCAATAGGACTTTACAAATACAGTGATATAACGGAGTGACTGCAAGGTGCAGGGTCAGTGAATGGTGGTGATGGGTGGAATCAGAATCGTGTTAGGTAATCAACATGGGTGACATATAACACAATTGGAAACACAAACTTTTTTCATTTTTCACTGTCCATTTTCAATGCATGAACTCATAACAAAAGTATTATTTCAAGTTTCGGTCAAGGAGACTGCATGGACTAATACAGATATAACGTCGCCGTTTCGACCCTAGACGGAAGCGTCGCTTGAGAACGTCATGAGCGGGTCTTCCTCAGGACAAGAGGACGGGGGAAAAGAAGCCACAAGGGAGGATCTCACGGGATGATTCAATGGATCCAGGGTATTCCAATTAGGTAAGAAGAGACCAACACTGGGAGGTTGTGGTCTGCCAAGACAGTCGTAAAGAAAACAAAGTCCCACGGTAGCTCCGCCAGCCGGTCGTAGTCAAGATGGACAATTACTTCAAAACACGTCGCCCTTGTGCGATCGTGTAAATTATTGGGGATGTGACTACTCCCGTCTGCAGCTCCACAGTGATTCGCGGCATGACATTTTTTCTTAATGTGTAAGCCATCGCACACTAACTGAATGATCTTAGAATTAAAATGACTGCCATTGTCACTCCAAATCAAACGGGGCAAACCGAAACGAGGGAAAAACTCCTTCAAAAGAGCTTTCGCCGTCGCTAAGGCTGTATTTTCCTTGGTAGGATAAGCCTTAACCCATTTGCTGAATGCGCAAACCACCACCAACACATACTTCAGATTGTTCACCTGTTCCATCTCAATGAATTCCATTTGTAGGACTTCAAAAGGGAAAGAAGGAGGTGCAAAATGTCCCCGAGGTGTAGGGGTCCCCTTCCCTGGATTGTACAACATGCCCAACATGCAATATTTCACTAAATGGGCAGCCGTCTTTGGAATATTATCATTCTGCCACACTGGATCGAGCAACTTGCAGATACCTCTAGCACTAATGTGAGCTGGTCCATGGGCCATAGTAACTACGGGGAGAACATATGCATCTGGCAACATCCATCTCTGTTTCCCAGATTTATCTATCCAACACCCATCCTCATCCAATTGTGCTGTACTCTCTTGCCATATTGCCAATTCCTCAACAGTCGCTTCGCTCTGGATTTCTTTCACACTATCTAGTGTGTCCTCAAACATCGTGACTTCCGGCACCCATCTAGCAGGACCTGTTACAAACATCTTTTCCATCTTAGATCGGGCCGTCTCCTTAGCTGTTTGATCCGCAAAAGCATTTCCCCTCCCCATATCATCAGTAATTGCTTTGTGAGCACTACACTTCACTATTGGCAGTTTCTTGGGCAGGGTCAACGCCGACAAAAGCCTATTTATCAAAGGGCCGTGCTGGATCTTCGATCCATGGGAGGTAAGGAATCCCCTCTCTTTCCAGAGCCGCCCAAAGTTATGAGCGACTCCGAAGCATACTGACTGTCAGTGTAAATATTAACCACTAGTCCCTGACTCAACTCACATGCTCGAATTAGAGCTGCCAGTTCTGCAGCCTGGGCCGACTGATAGGGGACTCGTGATGTCTGAACTATCGTGCGCAGTGTTGTGATCGCATAAGCAGCAGTTGTGGTGCCATCTGGTAATTTAAAACAAGAACCATCGACATATAGTTACCCTTGGGGGTCAGATAAGGGAACATCAGTCAAGTCTACCCGTCCCTTCGTCTTCTCCTCAGTGAGAAACATACAATCATGTATGTCTATCTCCTCACTCACCGAAGGGAGGGGTAGTAACGTGGCAGGATTTAGAGTGGCACATCGTTTGATCGTAATATGTGGTGCAAAAAGAGTTAGATCATAGCCAGTCAGACGTGCACTGGTAAGGTGCTGTGTCTTTGTTCTGTTCAAAAGCGTATCCACAGCATGGGGTACCATAACTGTGAGATCAGTATCAAGAACAATCCCTGCCGATTGTCGAATAGAGACGGCCATTGCCGCGGTCACTCTCAAACAGCTCGGGAGGGCTTTCGCGACAGGATCAAGCATAGCAGAAAAATACGCACATGGCCTCTGCTTACCTCCAAAAGCCTGTGTTAAGACAGAAAGCGCACAACCCACCGACTTGTGTACATACAACACAAACGGCTTGTTACAATTAGGTGTGCCAAGCACAGGAGCCGAGCAAAGCGCAACTTTCAATTGCTCAAAAGCTTGTTGACATTCAAGCGTCCAAGGCAAGGGTTCATGCACATCTTTAGTTGTTAGAAATAACAGAGGCTTCGTTAGTAAAGCAAAATTGGGTATCCAATGACGACAATAGGAAGTGATACCAATAAAGGCTCGCACATCCCTTTGAGTCCTTGGAACAGGCATGTTAATTATAGCGTTAATATGCTCAGGAGTTCGTTTCCGACCCTCCTTCGACAGTAGGTGACCTAAATAGGTGACCTCCTGTCGACAATATTGGAATTTGGAAAGGGACACTTTATTTCCATGCTCAGCCAAATGCAGCAACAATTTGACTGTAGCTGCTTTACATCCTTCTTCAGTATCGGACGTAATCAAAAGATCGTCCACATACTGCAGCAATACATTACCTGGAGGAAGGGTAAGGGAGTCTAATTGACCCTTCAGAGCTTGGCTATATATACTAGGACTCTCAGTATAGCCCTGTGGAACCCGACAGATTCTAAAACTACGACCTGCCAGGGAGAACCCGAACAGGTGCCTGCTATTGGAATGAACAGGGATGCTAAAGAAAGCGTTTTTCAGATCGATGACAGAAAAGAATTTGGCAGTAGAAGGAATCATGGTCAGAAGAGCAGTAATGTCAGGGACCACAGGGAACTGAGGGACTACTATCTTATTAACTTCGCGCAAATCAATCACAAAACGATAGACATCAGCAACATCATCAGGAGAACCCGCAGGCGGCCTCTTAAGCACAGGAAAAATGGGGCTATTGCACACATTTGCCGCTGTCTCTTCAACAACTCCTGACTGAATCAAATCTTGTATTATATGTAACAATGCCTGTTCTCCTGCATGCAAAATCTTATACTGAGGAATACGAGGTAATATCGCATTTTCTTTAACCTGAATAGAAATTGGAGGTATTTGCAAAAGTCCCATATCTGTATCACTTGTAGCCCACAGTGTAGATGGAACATCTTAAACTCAACTGGGAGGGGTGCATCTTTAGACAAGCATTGTATGGTACTAACCATACTCGGACCCATTGTCAGATGGACACAGTCAGGGGAACAGTAAATAGTAGCATGTAGCTTCTTCAACAGATCTAATCCCAACAGATTCTCTCCACAATTTGATGTTAACAAAAACGGCGAATCAACGGTAAAGGGACCTATAGTCAAGGCAAGGGGTTTGGAGATGGGGCTTACTACCGGCATACCAGAAAGACCAACCTTAAACATTGTTATGGCCAGACAGGGCTGCCCCAGGGACCAGTGACCTCGCAACAGAACTATTCATTGCTCCTGTATCCACTAAAAATTTCTTCTCCGAGCCCTGCAAATCCACACTAATATAAGGTCCATGCTGATCTACAGGTATCGGAACTGGTCCCTTACCCTATCCTTGGCTGTCCTAGCTGTAAGACGACCCAGTCACATCCTCCAAATCATAATCATCATGATAATACTGTCGGCCCCGAACGTCATCGAAATAATTCTGATCGGTACGGCCCGATGGCGTTCCGGTAGCCTGGTCCCCACCCTGACTGGCTACTCCCCGTCCTCGCCCTCTCTCTCCCTGTCCCCCAGGAGCCGCGACCTTTTTCAGCAAAACCGGGCACTCGCTACGCCAGTGCCCCTCCTCTCTACAATAAGCACACTGATTGAGGCCCAGTGGCACAGCACTCCGACTCGTATGAGGAAGCTGCCTGGCCGGTCCAATGCCTCGACCCCGTCCCTGCCCCCTGGATGCCTGCTGCATCAGTACCTTAGTCTTCAACTCCTTTGTTTTCTTTTCAACCTTCTCCTCGTTTTCTCTATGCTCATAATACTGAGCCATACTCAATATTACGGAAGGGGTAGAAGTAGTCCACGTGCTCTCAGCAGCCTGCAATCGGGTTGCAATCTCTGGGAGCAAATTCGTGACAAACCTGTTGACAAACAATCGAATACCCCCTCCAAGGACAAATCCTGGCCACTAAAATCCAAAAACACACCTTCAAACTGAGTAAAAAAATTAGACACACCCTCATCTTTCTTCTGACGACATGCGGCTAGCTTATCCCAATCCACCTTCCGGGGTGGAATAAGATAGTGCATATAAGTAATAATGCGATCTGGCAAAGCCAAGATCTCAGCCCGAGGTTTATCACCGGACTTCCTCTCCTTATCCCACGCCTTAATCTCATCCCATGTACCACCCAATTCTAGGGCATGGTTCTGAGTGTGTACCTGTCGCCAGACATCCACTGGTACCAATAAACCAAAAAACATTTCAATATCCGCCAACGTCATTATCGTCGATGCAGCAGCCTCTGTCAATTCCTTATAATAAGCAGTAGGATTTTTCCTGGGGTCGGGCAACTGAGCCTTAATTGCGAGGACTTCACTCCTCTTCCATGGAGTATAAACCCATTGCTCTTGAAAACGGGCCTCTACTCGTTGTCTAGTCACTTGATTATGTTGATCACGTAACTCTGGTATCTCCGGGTGAAAAACTGGATGAACTTCCCTCATTGGGAACTGAGATATTACTGTCGGGGATTTCTGATGCAATCTACTGCGATATCCAATCAGTGTAGTAACACTAGCAAAAACCTCATTGGCAGCCATGCCTGCAGCATATACTTAGTCTCTAATATCGTAAACAGCCTGTGGTGCAACACTTTTAAAACACTGTTCCCATAGTCCAATCAAAGTGGCCGACATATGTTTAAGTGCATGTTGCTGAACAAATGGCTCATAATCCTTTAACACACTCCAAACATCCTAACACCATAAATAGGACTACGGGCCCACTGAGCAGCCTGATTTGCCACCATATTCTTCTCCACATCTCCCACGTCAGACCGAATCAACACCCGTCCTAATCGCTCTTTTGCAACTGCCTCAGCTCCTCCAACCTGAACACGCACCGGTGTCTCAGCGTCTAACAAGGGGGTAGGAGTAAAAACAGGGCCCAACATTCTGGTCGAAGAGGGGGGCATTAAGGTCAACATCGGCTGAGTAGTAGGTTTTTGTGCAGAAGAAAGTGACATCGTAACAACAGGGGTAGCAGGAGGACCGGCAATCGCAGTGGCTGTGGGGGACGAAGCCATAGAGGAAACTGGTGATGCCGGAACCAAAGCACTTCGATCAATACCGGATACAACAGAAACAGGGGGGGGCAGAGGCAGATGACGAGGCCTGTGGAACAACAGGGTATATTCTATTCGGGGCATTAGGGGGAGGCGGTCTGTCTTCCAGTAGTATTTCCATAAAAGTGTCTGTTTCCTCTCTAGTAACATAAGACTTATCACATTGCAATGGAAACCTCCTATCTGCACATTCTATACCCTTCTCCACTTTTTCCTTATCATGTTCCACCGCTTTCTGAGTCAATGTCTGCGTTTTCTCCCTCCGTGCCTCCCTTTCTGCCCTCAGCCGTCTTTGCTTAGCTTCCTTCCGCCACACCTGAAGGTAATCAAACATCGACTGTCTACTACGCTTAGCAAACTATTTTTCCTCCAAATACTTACATTTCTGTTCATCAAAGGTGCCTGTTGATGGCCATTGCAATTCAGCGTTGTCCCTGGTATATTTGTGCCATAATGTACTAAATATAATAGGGCAAGGCCGTGTTTAATATACATATCATAATTCGGTGTGCCCTCTGCGGGCGCAGGTTGCTTCTCTTCTAATCAAGCATTAGTAGAACAACAACGACATCCCACACAACACAACTTGCTAAAACAAGGCATTCTTACACACATACACACACACAGCGCGCTCAGCCAAACCTCACAAACAGCTCTTCCAAAGCAGGTCAACAGACCCCTTCCAACAAAGTATTGGTACCAAATACAAAAGTTCAAATATTCTAAGTGCTTAGTCCAAAGCGATCCTCAGATCGTACCAAAGTCAAACAAACGGTGCACCATGTTCACAAAGAACTCAAACAAATTCAAGCGCTTGTTCCAAACCAGTCCGCAGACTGCACCAAAGAGAAACAGGCTCAAGCCCCAGACATTTTCAAAAGTAAGCCAAATTCACTGAGTTGCCTGGCAGGGCGTCCACAGACACCCTCTATCTCCGAACGGTCCGCAGACCTACCAAGTTCAAACAGCTAAGATGGCACCATATTTACCAAGAATCAAGTCAAACTCACCTGGTGCACACAGGTCAAGCAAAGTTATTCTCCACTGCCGACTCTTCGGACCAAACGGTCAAATCCAAGGGTTTTGCCCTTCAGGACCCCAGCCGAGATGACCACTAGATGAGGAGCCGCCCGATCAGACAGGCGGGGCAGCAGCGAGAACCAAGCTCGGTCGTGTGGGGATCCCCGATCCGCCCATCCGACCGGTCGCAACCCCGACCTCCACAACCCGATTACGGGCGAGATGGATCACCTGGTGGGGTCCCTGTTCGGGCGCCAACTGAAGGAAGTGACCCGAAAAGGGCCACCCGGGTCACTCACGACCACCTTCTATGCCTTCTTACAAATGAAGAGTCGGTCAGACAGTAGAGAATACAAACCATATATTTATTGAGATTACACTGCAGTGGAGCCCAGTCTGACCAGCCTCTTAGGATGACTGTCGAGGGACTGAAGCCCGTAAGCATACAATTACATTATGTACGTTTGCAAAGTCCACAAAGACACGCCTACTATGGAAAAACACTAGCAGTATCATACAAAATGACGTCCAGATTGCAAGATGGTGTCGCGAATGCTAAAATATACGGACAGAAAGGTTTTTCCAATATTAACAATAGAAAGAGGAAAAAACCAGGAGAAATAAATACATTTCTCCTTGTTGCGCCTCCCTACGCCTCCCCTGGGAAGGCGTAGCATTCAGTCGCATTTCCAGGTTTCCTATTTCTCGTAAATCTGGAAATGTGGCAGGTTCCATGGGTGTTGCGTGGGAACACCCACAGCAACACCCATGGAATGCCCCTTTCACGCAAAGTGCTGCGTGTAAAGGGGCCTTATTTACAAGGACAAGAAAAGCCACGCAGGGTGGCTTTTCGTGTCTTTATAAATATGGGGCAGCAAAATGCGCTGCTGGTGCGTCACAAAAAGTGACACACCGGCGGTACTAAGGGATTGTAAATAAGCCCCTGTATGTGTGCTGTTCTGCAGTGCACAGCACACATCCAAAGTCTGGCCACCTTCTGATTTTGTCTAGGCATAGGATTTTATACTCGAAGGGCATGCTTTCTGTACAAGTCCTATGCTAGATAGTACACATTTGCTTCGGCAGCTGTGCATCACGCAAGCCAGCCTGGTTGTTCACCATAGCAAGGGATGCCAACAGCAGCTGGCCAACCTTAGTAAATATGGCTCTTTACTGTGTTTTCCCATTTGGCAATGCATGCAGTAAATTTGGTTGCTGTGCTCCTTTGCATGAAAAATTGCTTTGCAAGTATTCTACAAAATCTAGATTTGAAAATGTTTCTGATGACAAAGGAGTGGGCCATCCGTGTTACTCTCCATTGTCTGCATCGACAGAGAGTAATGAAATTACAAAGGCAGCTCTGTTGGATGTCAAGAAAAGTTGCCAATCTACGCATAGTTTGCAGTTGGTTTTTGATTAGGGAAAAGTGAGATGATTGTGAACACTTTGGGGCATATTTACAAGCCCCTATCACCACCAGAGCGTCACTTTCCACGGCGTTGTGGTGGCGACAGGGGCTTCGCCTTATTTACAAGGCACTGTTAAGTCATTTAACGTGGCTTAACGCTGCCTTGTAAATAAGGCACCCTTTCACGCTATACTTAGCGTGAAAGGGGAGGGCAATGGGTGTTGCTGTGGGCGTTCCACCGCAACACCCATTGATTTTGACACTGCCCCATATTTACAAGGGTGGCATAAATATGGGGCAGCGCTATTAAGACCAGGGTAAACCTGGTCTTACCCCGGCGAAACGAGGAGAAATGTTTCATTTCTCCTCGTTTTTGCTGTTTCCATGTATGCTGCATGGTGCAGCACACATGGAAACAGCAAAACACCAATGATTGTTTATGTGCAGGAAGGTGTCCCTTCCTCCACATAAACAATCATTTAAACAAAATGACGTTTTGCATCTTCTATGTGTGCTGCATTGAGCAGCACACATAGAAGTTACAAAACGCCATTTAAAGATTGTTTATGTGCAGGAAGGTGTCCCTTCCTCCACATAAACAATCATTTAAACAAAATGACGTTTTGCAACTTCTATGTGTGCTGCATTGAGCAGCACACATAGAAGTTACAAAACGCCATTTAAAGATTGTTTATGTGCAGGAAGGGACACCTTCCTGCACATAAACAATCACTCCCCTCAACGCAGGCCCTTGCACTATCGTGCAAGGGTACCTGCATTGGTGCTAGGCAGCTAAATTTAGCACCAGCGCAGGGGGAAACGCAGAGCTGCACCATATTCTTGTAAATATGGTGCAGCCCTGCATTTCTAAAGTGACGGAGCGTGTCGTTAGCCTTCTAGGCTTAACAACATGCTTCGCCACTTTCTTTGTAAATATGCTCCCCTGAGTCTCGATGGGGGGTGGCATTAGACTCATGAAAGGAACCCCACTATCACTGTAACAACTGGAGGGACCTCCCTGGAATACTGGATGCTACTGGATGTTGGTGAAACACAAATGGATTCATAGCAGTGGCCAAAGGGATCATTTGGGTCTGATAAAACGGCTCGGTGAATTCAATGGCTACTGCTGATGTCTGCTATGAACTGCAGGTCATGGGTTTGAATTTTACCTTAACCAACATTTGTCAGAGGTCAATGAATGGAGTAATAGTAACACATGTTATTTGCATTGCTTTGAAACTTCAAAAACATTAGGTAGAATGTGGTAGAAAAAAGAAAGCCATCATTATTTATTTCAGCCTGCTGACTTACTGGGACTGCCTCGGATAGGATGCTGCTAATTACAAATTGAGGTGTTTTTATACTTTGGGCAATTTACACTTTTGGCACTTAGTGCCAGTGAAACCTGAACAGGGCCCATCCTCCTCAGGTGTGAGCCATTTGTGCTATCATTCATGTGATTTCACTTGGTTAAAACACAACTGGATCCCATTTCAATTTGCTGCTCTCTCATGAAGGAGAATATAAATGCTGGGCCAACCTCAGACAAGCTTGGAAGAGAGTTGGAAAATGAATGCTTTGGATTTTGCTGGCTGGCAAGTTCACTGAGATCATAGACCATAAATCAAAGAAACTAGAGTAAACAAGGTTAGTATTGTAAAACAAAATCCCGAGTTCATTAGTTCATAAATACATGAAAGATTCACTCTAGCCAAACAAGACTAGAATATTAAATCTCTTTTTTGTTGTCATTATGGATTTGATTTCTATGAATTTGTTTTGAAATTTGTTCCAGTAAGGTGCCTCCTAAAAGGTTGTCTCTGGTGTCCAAAAAGGTTGTTTACTGTCTGATGGGGAAGCCTTCACCTCTCTGCTTCCAGTTCCATCTGCTTGCACCTCGCTCACAACTCCCATGGTTGTCTCCAGGGAACCACAAATCTGCTGGCTGACGCCAATCAAGAGTTTGCCTGCTCTATACCTTCCTCCTTAGGGACACAGATTAATTGTAATTGTAATTGCATTTATATAGGGCTTACTACCCCTGACGAGGCATTGACGTGCTTTTCGGGGAGTAGCACACTAGTACGGAACCCAAAAAGGATTAGTGGATAATTAGTATAGTGAAATATGAAATTAATTTGAGCGGTAGACATGTGAATCTGTTGTTTGGGTTGAAAAGGATAGTGGAGGGATGGAAGAGGGAGGGGTTTGCATTTATAAAGCGCTTGGTACCCCTGATGAGGTATCAAAGCACATTTTGACGAGTAGCATGCTTCGTGGTGAATTAGTATAGGGAAATATGAAATTAATTTGAGCGGTGGACTTGATTAAGAGATTTCTCTTGCATAACTTGGTTCATAATGCTAATTTGGTGCGCAGTAAATAGCATGAGAAGTATTGTTTGGGTATTATACATTTACTTCGGAATTTTTACATCGGGAGTCATTACATCACAGAAGTTACACGGAGAATCTTGACTTCACAGGTAATACATTTTCAGTCTTTTACTTACCTAGTCCTTACTCTGCAGGTAACTGTTGTTTTAAGTAACTTAACCTCAACAGTGTATATATGTATTACACAGTGGTGATCACCATTTAGTATTCAAACTTAGGTCAGAGTTTCCAAAGACAAAGCATTTTTTGTTTCACTAATAATTTTGGTGGCGTTTCACTAATCTGCATGAAACTTTTCAAAAAATAGATCATCCACCTCAGTTCCATCATGGAAAGATTTGCGCTGATTAGTCAAGAGGGGCACAAGCAAAAAGAGAAAGTTCCTAAACGTTGATTTGCCATGTTAATTACCATAGGAAATTTTGCTGTCCGGCACAGAAAAATATAGCTGAACGGATTTACACCAAATTTAGCAAAAAGTAAAAAATGTACCCAGAAAGTGTTATTTTTGTTATTGGAGTAAATCTATTCTGTCGTTTTCAAGAAACTGGCACATAAAAAGGTGCTCAAGTGTGCATAAGGGGCTAACGCTGGAAAACAATTTGAGCTATCTAGAGCACTGGTCTCCAGATACGCTCTGATTGACCCATTCCAAGTGGATGGTTGGAGAATGTTGTGGCAGCCATTTCAGGCTTCCTGAAAAAAATGCATGATCTAATAGCTCCTGAGGGGTCTGGAACTCCCCATAAGCAACAGAAGAGGAAATGAGTGCCTCTGCAATCTTTCAATATCTGTGTCTGCCGGCTCTCATCTCCGAGGGACCAAGAAGGATATCAGCTGGGAAGTTCTTCCACCCCCGTGCACGTCGGGAGCATCTGGCCTCTAGTCAGGCTGGAAGAGTCCTTTGTTCCTGCTCCTACCCACAGTTAGTGTGAGCAGGAGCAGAGAAGGTTGCTTGTTCTGTGTTCTCCTGTGTCTTAGTCAGAGCTGCCCTTAGTTCTGTGGACGACTTCTTCGTGATGTTTAACATCCTTGGGGCATATTTACAAACCCTGAGCGCCACCGGATTGTCACTTTTTTTGACACTCCGGTGGCGCTGTGTGCTGGCCCATATTTACAAGGCCACACAAAGCCACCCTGCATGGCTTTTCATGGCCTTGTAAATAAGGCGCCTTTTCGTGCCTCACCTTGCATGAAAGAGGCTGCAATGGGGGTTGCTTTGGGCATACCAATGCAACACCCATTGTTTTTTTACGCTGCCCCAGAATAACAAGGACGTGTAAATCTGAGGCAGCGCCAAAAACTGACACCATTGAAAAGTAGACATTAGAGTGGCACAACAGGGATAAATACTTTAATTTCTCCTTGTTTTTTGCTCTTTCTTTGTGTTCTACATTCTGCAGCACACATAGAAGGAGCAAATTGCCATTAATGATTGTTTATGTGCAGGAAGGTGTCCTTTCCTGCACATAAACAATCATCCCTGCAACGCAGGCCCCCTTTCACCATGGCGCAAGGGTGTCTGTGTTGGCGCTAGGCAGCTTTTCTAGCGCCAGTGCAAGGGAAAACACAGAGTGCGCTGTATTCTTGCAAATACGGCACATCCCTGCGTTTTTTAAATGACGCAGAACAGCGCAACTAAATTGCTTGCAGTACAGCGCAATTTCTTTGTTAATCTACCCCCTAGTGAGGCTCCTCAGATGTGCCTATATTATTAAAAATCTGTGTATCTAGCGTTAAATACCACACTTTGTCAATTTATAACTTACCGAACGATGGAAGGCAGAGTTTGCCTTGCCGAGATTGAAACTCATGATAGTTGGCACATCGCATTTTGTCAGCGGAACAAGGTTTAGGCGAAATTTTATTATATTGACGAAAGTTTGCAAAATTCCTGAATTTTGTGTTATGACAAATTTGCAAAGTTTCTCGAACTTTAGCATCATACATTTTAATATTAGCATGCACCTTGCATAGAAGAGTGTCTTAATGAACCAAAGGTAGACCGATTCACTCAGAATATGTCTGGCCAACAGACATTTGCTGCTCGACCAGGCTCCTACGGTATCGTTGTTACATGACATGCGCTCACTTAAGAAGGTCATAATTTTACACAATTGCATAAAACTTTCATGGAATTTCATGAAATTTCAGAAGAAATACACAGTTTTGCACACTTGCTTGTATATACAGATAATGTGCACCACAATGCACATCCTCCTTTAATGCGTATCCTGGTGACATTATCTGCTCTAACCCTTTTTTTCTGCTGCATTGAAATAACATTGTGTTGTCTGATAAAAACATTTTTATGGATAACACTGTATCTTTTTTTCTTTTTTTTCTTTTCACATTGATGTTTTCTTGATGTTTACTGCTAGGCAAAAGGTACACGAATCAAGAAAGGCCCTTACGTGGGTACTGTCAAATACTGGTTTTCTGACGTGCGCAGTGGTGCCTCGAAGTTGCTGTTTTTTGTTCACAGCACCTTCCATGCCAGAAAAACAAAGATGTCAAAAATTTCATGCAAAACAAAAACACAGGCGAGGGGAGGGAAACTGACGTAGAAAATGGTCACATAACATAGCGGTTGGAATTCACAGTTTGTTTTTTTGGGTGAAGGTGTTAGTTCAGCGACCTTTAAAGAAGCTTTAGCCTGAAAATATTTCTCTCTGCAAAGTGAGGTATAGATGCCCATATTGCAGGTAAATGCCACGTCATTCCCTTGAAAGAACTCGTGCGGATGAGATGAGGTCAGATTCACTAGGGTTTGTTGAACTGTGATACGCTCTGTTGATTGGTTCATGTTTAGGGCAGTTTCACAACCATGGTATGGCAGTAGTAGGCCCATGGTCTCCTAGTAGCATAGGAAGTGGGCAGGGCAGAGCCACTCGCTTCTGATTGGCTATGAGCTGCTACTCCCACACATTGCGTGACTTTCAGTCAGCTGGAGGCATATGACACAATTTTTACGCATCCCCCTTTCGTGACCATGAGCAGAATTATTTAGAGGCCAGGTACACACTCGGTGGCGCCGGCACCTTTGACTTCACTGGGAAAAACGCAGATGTCATTTGATTAACATTTTTGCATCTGCAATTGTGCAATTGGCGTATCTATTTCCCAATGTGCGTGTCTGATAACGTTTCTATTCCGGGACGCATGAGTTTACTTTTTTTCCGCGTGCCAAAAAGACTTGACAGGTAACAGTGAAATAACAGTGACATTTAATATATCAGTACGGTTTGTTACACTCTCTTGCCATTTTCATCAGCAAAAATGTGCCACACCCAAAATTTGAAAATTGGATGTTGGTAATATTGGTATTTACTGCAAGTTTCCAACTTTTGTAAATAACCTTGCTCTGTTTAGGTCTGGCGTTAGCCAAGACCTTTTGGTTTACTAATATACATACAGGATAAAGTGTCCCCTATACTACATTATAAGGATATTGGAAGTCACCGAGGAGTGCCGAGTTCCATTATTTGGTTATGGAACTCTGAGGTGACTTGCAATATCCTTATCATGTACGTCATGGGGTACTTTATCTCATACAATACAAGGTCACACCATCACCTCTCTCACAAACCATTTAAAACCATGATGCATAGCTTTTCCATATGAAAGAGCGAGCATTTTTTCAAACATAAAGGATAAAAATAAACCTCTAGTGCAAAATTAACCACATCAAAAACCTGTTAGATATTTTTTTTTTTCACAACAAATTTTATTGGTGCCGACAGCTGTACATGGCCTATCCGGCCAAAATCTTGGGTACATACAGCATGGTTTAGCAATGTAGCCGTAATATCAACATCCATATTTTGATATAGAAAGTAAGAAATGAAACGAAAAGGAAAGAATATCAGAAAAAGAAGAAAATATATAGAACGTTCCAACATATGTCAAACCTGTTAGATATATGTTGCAAACAAGAATTAAAAACAGTTCAGTACAAGTCAATTTTTCACAAAATAAAAGCTGCAGTAGCTCGGTATGTGTAGAAACATGCAGAAAGATTCAAGCTTTTCTCTATGTAAGGAATGCAAAAAATGAAATATTCGCTCTGCTTGTCATTGTAAGCTATTGCAATAGATCAGCAGAAAGAAAAGCAACATTCTGCTTTTGTTGCTTTAAACTGCTGCTTCAATTAGGCTCCGTGACCCTACCTGCCTTTCACCTCGGCTGCTGGCAGCAGGCATTGTGAGGTCAGAACTCGACTGATATACCTTATAATAGTCAAGCTCTGACGTCATTTCTTTATGATCGGCGACTGAGTGCGTCACTAGTCGCCGATTATGAAGAAATTAGAGAAGTGCATTGTTACAGGGATTACAGAATCCCAAGTACTATAGTTATTTATAAGGGTTTCCAGTCAGCCCTCTTCATTCATTAATGTATTTGTATTAGGGGTGGGCAGAACTTGCAGAGTTTCATTCCACGGATTTCTGTGGAGTTACATGAAAACTCAGTGAGATTCCACTGAGTTCCCCGAACAGGCGGAATAAGGCAACTTGTGCTTCTTGTGCTGATTTTTAGCGCCAGGAGCTCGTTCTGCATTGAAAAAACAATATTAATGGCATCATGCGGCCAGAAGGCGCTACTTCTCGAGTTGATTTTGCTGTTGCTCGAGTAGATTTTCTGACCATGAACTGTTGCGACCATTTGCGACTGCCTCATTGGGGAAATCTCACCGGGTGCCCTCCTAGCGATCAAAATTCGCGATAGGGGACGTCATACCTTGCTCATGCTCGCTCATGCGCAGTTGGCGAGCTGCGCTTGAGAAAAAATTCTGCCACGTGGCGGTTGGTGGAATTTCGCCGAACTCATGGGCAACGCCAACTCCGTCAACGGAGCAGAATTTATCACCCACCCCTAATTTTTATGTCATTCACACTTTCCTTCCGCACACTATAGAATATCACAGGGAAATTGGTAAGCCTACTTCAGTCTTGGCTAACTTCCCTGTTAGTGATGAATTTCTTCACTTTCACAAGGAGCACATCCACACACAAAGTAATTCCTTCAATGCTGGAGGCTACTATGTAAATGTGTGCTGTTTGAGACCAAATATATGTTTGCTGTTAGACACTTCTTGTATTGGCAAGTGCTCAGCAGCTCCTCCAACAATGAAGTTTTGCAAACCCAGTGGTGAAATAAAACCCATACAGCCAAACCCAAAAGTCTGGAAGCCAACATAAAAGCTATTGGTGTTGCCAATGCTTGTTTAATTACTGGTCTCAGTGGGCCGCCGTGTTTCTCCATGTTATGGTGTAGGAAAAGTGAGTACTCTGCTAGGTTCACTTTCTATCAAGCGCATGAGCTGTTAGCATGAAAAAGAGACGATAAAATAACAGCAAGGAATGACAGAAACAAACTCAAGGAGCAGCCAGGATTGGACTTGCCTAAAGGGCAATCAGGCAGTGCCCGATGGGTTGATCTGACAGAACTGTGTGTGAGCCAGCATTTGGCTGTTTGTACCTCTGTTTTATGTTCTGGTGGACCAATTATTTTGCTGTTAATTTCCAAGATAAAAACAAGCATTGCCTGCAGCAAGCTCCCTGTCTGATCTTGGAAGCAACAGAGAGACTGAGTAAGCAACAGAGAGAAAGGATGGCGAGATAGGGGGAGAAAAAGTTTGAGAGAGATATAGAGAAAGGGAGAAGGAGAGACAGATAGAGCACTGAGAGAGACAAATAAAGAATCAGTAAGCGTTGTGAAGAAATTGCAAGATAGTGTTCAATTCTCCCTATGGAAATCGGATAGGGAAAAAAAGTGTTTTGTGACCCCCCTTTTACTCGGCCCCTGCTTAATGGGTCACTCTGAAACTTACCAGGAAGTAGCTGAGGTGGAACGTTTTGTTAAGATCCGTAAAAAAAAAAAAAATATAATAATATATATTATATACTATTAATATATATATTCTATCATATCCCAGGATGCTGAGCGCTACAGGGGTTGGAAGGAGGAGGGCCCCAGGGCCTGTCCAGAGCCACAATAGAGAATGAGAGAAGCAGAACAGTTGCAATCTCCCAAGGTTAATCGTATCACAAAAGGCAACTGCTGTTGTCTGTTTATCCCTTGCGGATATGCAGACTATCAAACAAAGGTGAAGAAAGGTGAAGGAATGAGTCCACGGGGTTCCAGATAGTCCGTCCTTCATCAAAACCACTTTGGAAAATGGGGTATCCAAAGATTTTGGAGAAGACGCCTCACTCACTTATCGTGACATGCTTCATCATGGGCGTCTTTCCACACCCAGGTAAGATGGTACTACCTGGGCGGACTCAACCAATGATATTATGGGAGTTCTTATATAAAATATTAACTGGTCATGCAGGGAACCAGATGGGTGACGTTAAAAATACCTACAGGTATACCCAAAACATGTATTAATTCGTAGGGTACCTGGGGTATAGAATAAAATCGTGTCTGAATGGGGTTAATTTTGAATTCAATTGGTTCAATTATACCCTCTTTAAAATGCCAACATGTTTCGGCCCTCAACGTGAGCCCTTACGGGTCTGGGGCCTTCTTCAGGGCTGGAATATCTACTCCTAGGTATCCCTGCTCTCTATTCAGCACGCTTTTCATGCAAAATGAGGCCTAATGCGCTCACCTGTATTTCCTATGTTCCAGTAGTATTTCTACTGGGGTTTGCTAAATAGCACCATGCGGGTCGCTGGAGAGTGGTGCCGTCTTGTAGTCACACATTTGTCAAAGATCGGTCACCGCCCGAGTACCTAAGTATCTCTCGGCGGCGGGCAAACGAAATGGAAATGGCTGAGTGGTGACTTACTTGCTGCGCGTACTCACTCAATGAAATTTAGGGCTAGTGTTAAACTTTTTCTAGGGCTGTATTGGGGTTTCAGTCAATTACTGGAGCCAATTGATTCTTTCTTGTAGGTAAGGGCGAATTGCCGAGAAAGGATTTCTACGAAGGGTGTTGAGATGTGCCTTCAGGCTTAAAATAGCTTTTGGTGTCAAGTCTTCTATCTTTGAACAAATCTGTTCTCCCTCAGAATGTAATAATTTGCTGCGACCCTGTCTGCTATTTTGGTTTTTGAAGTTGTATTTCTGTGTGGAAGACGCAATCAATGCTGCTTAAGAAGATCAATTCATGGATGTATTGTTCGCCTCTGTTAGTGTAGTGTTGAGGAGTGTACACAATGGGATGTGTGGTTGTGTGGAAGATACTGCTGTTGATTATGGGTAGACTTTCTTTATGTGGAACCTTTTAGCAAATGATGACTGGGAGATATAGCTGCTTTGAGTTTGGCGCCTGAAGTTGAGGGTCACATTTATGGGTTTTTGCCGTAGGGCAGCGCAGCAGGCCTTGCTGCTGCGCTGCCCTACGGCAAAAGAAAAGGGCAGGAATGTGCCGTATCTATTAGATACGGCGCATTCCTGCCCTTTTCCCCTGTGCCGGTGCACAATGGACTGCTGTGCGCCAACGCAGGCACCTTTGCACCATGGTGCAAGGGTGCCTGCATTGCGGGGATGATTATTTTTGTGCAGGAAGGGAAACCTTCCTGCACAAAATCAATCAAATGAGGCTTTTTCCTCTTTCTATGTGTCCGGCAGAATGCAGGACACATAGAAAGGCGAAAAACGAGTGAAATAAAGATATTTCTTCTCGTTGTGCCTCCCTTGCGCCTCCCCTGGGGAGGCGGAAGTTTTTGGCACTGCCTCAGACTTATGATTTCTCGTAAATCTGGGGCAGTGTCAAAAAGCCATGGATGTTGCTGGGAACGCCCCCTGCAACACCCATGGAATTCCCTGCTCACGCAGTTTTCTACGTGAAAGGGGCACATATTTATAAGGCCATGAAAAGCCACGTAACGTGGCTTTACGTGGCCTTATAAATATGCCAGTGGCACATTGCGCCACCTGAACGTCAAAAAAGTGACGTTCCGGCGGCACAATAGTGCCGGTAGGGCCTCGGCCCTGAGTATCTAAGTATTGTCGTATTTCTGTTGACTAGTGTTAGAAATGGCAGTGGGTGGGAATTTCAATGAAGAATGTTCCGAAGCACACCCTTGGTGTTGATGTAATTAACTTTATCATCCTTTATCGTTGTTTGGCGTGCATGCACCCGTATAAGTGCACCGTTCCTTTTGCACCAGAACATAATTCAAACAAGAATGGTGGCCTGCTGATTAGCAGGTCACAACGGGTTGCACAGCCGTATGTACATTTGTATCTTAAAATAATACAATTTCACCAAAGTAATCATTGCTAGTCCATTTAATTTTCTTCTCTTTTCATCATTATTTTTCACTTCATTTTTCATCACGTCAAAGCGGTTAAATTCGTTGCTTATTTTTGCGTATAAATAATTCTATGTATTGCCCATCCAGACCTATACATGAACATATTCCGAATTTGCTTCCACTTCATGCACATCCTACTCAATGCATTTCAGTAAACAACCTTCATCAGGAGTATCTGCAAGTTATCAAAATATACTCATAAGTCACATTGCATTATTCGTTCCACATGATCTCAATTAATACTCTCCCTAAATTCACATGCTTCTGTTAGTGCAAAAAATATGTGCATATATACCCATACATCCCGATTCAACCCCCCACAAAGTAACCCCCTGCTATTTTATCGTGTTCGAAACCATACCATATAAATCACCATCTATCCCTTAACCTAAGCACTCATCCTAATGAGAAAAATTAAACAAACCACGGTCCTTTACCCTGTGCTTCCTAAAACAACACGCCCCTTGACATCCAAACAAAAACCCTTCTCGACATCAAACCACCTCAATAAAATTTAATTTAAGCAACCCCCCAAGAACAGTAATGTAGTACTGTTCTTGGGGGGTTGCTTAAATTAAATTTTATTGAGGTGGTTTGAGGTCGAGAAGGGCTTTTGTTTGGATGTCAAGGGGCGTGTTGTTTTAGGAAGCACAGGTAAAGGACCGTGGTTTGTTTAATTTTCTCATTAGAATGAGTGCTTAGGTTAAGGGATAGATGGTGATTTATATGGTATGGTTTCGAACACGATAAAATAGCAGGGGTTACTTTGTGGGGGTTGAATCGGGATGTATGGGTATATATGCACATATTTTTTGCACTAACAGAAGCATGTGAATTTAGGGAGAGTATTAATTGAGATCATGTGAGCGATAATGCAATGTGACTTATGAGTATATTTTGATAACTTGCAGATACTCCTGATGAAGGTTGTTTACTGGAATGCATTGAGTAGGATGTGCAGGAAGTGGAAGCAAATTCGGAATATGTTCATGTATAGGTCTGGATGGGCAATACATAGAATTATTTATCGCAAAAATAAGCAGCGAATTTAACCGCATGACGTGATGAAAAAATGAAGTGAAAATAATGATGAAAAGAGAAGAAAATTAAATGGACTAGCAATGATTACTTGGTGAAATTGTATTATTTTAAGATACAAATGTACATACGGCTGTGTAACCCGTGTGACCTGCTAATCAGCAGGCCACCATTCTTGTTTGAATTATGTTCTGGTGCAAAAGAACGGTGCACTTATACGAGTGCATGCACGCCAAACAACGATAAAGGATGATAAAGTTAATTACATCAACACCAAGGGTGTGCTTCGGAACATTCTTCATTGAGTCTTCATACCAGCCGTTTCACTTTCCGGCAGCACCCCAATATAAGGCATGATAATAAACTGAGTTTGAAAGACAACAGCGTGCTTCACGTCAAAAGCAGTTTTCAGCGTTTGATTACAGCACAGTCATAAATGAGAACTGTCTATTTCACAGAACGTTTACGTGACACATATAAAGATGTTTACTCATTGAAAATAAGCACAGTTATAATAATTGGGAATTTATTTTGAGGTGGCATTTGCACAGGATTGTGGGTAATTGAGTTTGTACATGAAACGGCATTCAGGATGGAGAATGGGAGGTGGTGAGGTCACGAGTGATGTTTGCACCAATGACCGCAGAGGTGGGGATGGTAACATCTATTTAATTTTGGGAAGAATAGCATGGTCGCCATAAGCAACAATGTGCGCGCAAGAGGAGGTTTAAGCGTCGCGATTTTCACATCAGGTATGCACGGGGGTAGGACATGGTGTCTAACTTATGATAAGGGAGTAATGTAGTACTGTTCTTGGGGGGTTGCTTAAATTAAATTTTATTGAGGTGGTTTGAGGTCGAGAAGGGTTTTTGTTTGGATGTCAAGGGGCGTGTTGTTTTAGGAAGCACAGGGTAAAGGACCGTGGTTTGTTTAATTTTTCTCATTAGGATGAGTGCTTAGGTTAAGGGATAGATGGTGATTTATATGGTATGGTTTCGAACACGATAAAATAGCAGGGGTTACTTTGTGGGGGTTGAATCGGGATGTATGGGTATATATGCACATATTTTTGCACTAACAGAAGCATGTGAATTTAGGGAGAGTATTAATTGAGATCATGTGGAACGAATAATGCAATGTGACTTATGAGTATATTTTGATAACTTGCAGATACTCCTGATGAAGGTTGTTTACCGAAATGCATTGAGTAGGATGTGCATGAAGTGGAAGCAAATTCGGAATATGTTCATGTATAGGCCTGGATGGGCAATACATAGAATTATTTATACGCAAAAATAAGCAACGAATTTAACCGCTTTTGACGTGATGAAAAAATGAAGTGAAAAATAATGATGAAAAGAGAAGAAAATTAAATGGACTAGCAATGATTACTTTGGTGAAATTGTATTATTTTAAGATACAAATGTACATACGGCTGTGCAACCCGTTGTGACCTGCTAATCAGCAGGCCACCATTCTTGTTTTAGTGGGTGGGAATTTCACATTCATTACTATTTACAACCCATCCCATAATAGATTTGATTATTGTTTAAAAAGAAAGATCTAAAGTAAAATAATGGTTATTTTGTCGCAGGTGATTCAGAAGTGCCATCATACCTGAATGCTTGTTAATTAGTAAACACGTCGAAGCTGGACAGTTTTTGTTTTTCAAAACACAGTTTTATTAAGTCAGCAGATAAGACAGTTGCATCTTGAGTAAGAGAAATACAGTTTGTTCTGGTCAGAATTATAAGAATCAATCTGGTGACTTTCATATGACATTTACAAAATAAGTAAATAAACATTTCGGGCTTGTAAACAGCAGCCCATAACTTTATAACCAAGAAGCTGGACAGTTTTATCCAATAGAAATGTCCTTTGAAGACTGGTAAACAGCAGGTCACTCGAGCTACGTACACACACAGAGGCTTGTCATAATCAATAGAAACGCCCCTTACAAGACCAGGAAAACAGTGTGACAGTCTCTCTAATCAGGTGAGGAGGCCTCAGTATTGGAACATGCATCACCTACTCGGGAAAAATAGAGCGAGAAAAACAGAAATTGGACCATGGTCAAAACAAACAAGCAAAAAAATATTTGTTTTAATTTACAACCAACCACGTTAGGTTCATTTCCACCTCCCCTTTTATAATGGGTAGGTGGATATAGTGCAGCGCTGCCTCAGTCATAGCATATCAAAACTTCCTGCACGCCATAGGATTTATAAGTTACATTCACGCGCTTCACCTAGCAAGGAGAAATAAGCGGAAGGCAGCCAAAAAAAGTACACGTCTTCACAAAATACGTGCGGTTGTCCCGACTGACGTTCTATGTTTTAGAAACAAGCAAAGCTGCTCTTGAGCCAACGTAAGCTTCAAATTCAACAGAATGAGTCTTAAATTAAAACACGATAGGCTAGACAAAAGAAGTGATGCCAGCGAGTTGGGCGTGCAATGAAGTTTCTTTATTCTTAGTTAAAACCTAAATTAGTTACCTTGAGAGTTGCCACTGTTCTCCCCAGCAGTTCTGGGGGTCCTGGAAAGCTGTTGCCTTTTCCAGTTTTCTCTTGGTATCACACTTTGGCAGTGTATGGTTATTTGAGCTCATGAAACAAGAAATGCAATGTTATGGAAGATACTACTGAGTTGCAGTTAACAAGGGAATCTGAGATCACCAGGGACCTTGGGTAAGTACATGTACAAGAAACACTGGTCCCACAGTTAAAAACAATATAATCAATAGAAAGGAACCAAATGGTTATTTTTATCATTAGTTCAAATAAATCATATAAAAAGAACTTTTATAAAAAAAACTTTTACTTTGTGATGGCGAAGTGGGTGTGTAGTGAGAAATGTGCTCGGTGCTCTCGTCAAAGTGATGCACACATGTGAACAAATTCAGTGATCAAAGTTGTGCGAGCGCAGAAATCTTACAAAAATTTCCACAAATGGCTTCACTTTAAACTTACTTAGCGAACCAGGAAGTTCTGCGCCTTCCTAGGATGATGAACCTTTGCCACCATATTACAATGGAGCATTTCACAACAAAGTCATCATTATTTGCATTTGATGTTCAGCCAATAAAGAGAGACATGGTGAAGTTTCAAAAGTTTATTTTCTCTTGAAGAGATTAGTCAGTATGTTTAGTCTTTTTTATTAGGATTAGTCAAAAAAGTCAGTTACAGAAATAATCAAAATAAGATTGGTTAGAACAAGCGTAGAAAAGAACAGCGTGTTCCATTCAGAATACAGTCCCTGTTCTAAGCTAAAAGGACCTATCCTATCCTAACAAGAACCCATAAAGAGTTCCTGTTAGACTTGGCATCTTTTGGCGTGTTTCCCCTGACTTTTTGCTTTCTGACCTCCCGGTTTTGACTCTGTTTTTGCTAGTGTAATGATTCTGCGCACTTTCCTCACTGCTGTCCGGTGGGAAAGTGCAAGTGCTCCTGTATAAAATGCGTTATGGATTGGTGTTTCCATGATTGGCCTATTTGGTTTATCTGTCAGTCCCTTGTAAAGTGCACTGCGAGTGCCAGGGCCTATAGACCAAATGCTGTTGGTGGGCTGCAGCACTGGATTGTGCCACCCACGCAAACAGCCCGTAAAATGTAACTCGGGCCTGCCACCGCAGAGCCTGTGCGCAGCCTGGGGCTGCCATGTCGACTTGGCAAGTGCACACACTTGCAAGTCCCTAAACCTTCCCTTTGCTACATGTTAGTCACCCCTAAGGTAGGCCCAAGGTACCCCTGTGGGCAGGGTGCGTTGTATGCGAAAGGTAGGACATGCCCGGGTGTGGGCGGCATGTCCTGATAGTGAATTACAGCCTAGTTCGTTTTTCACTATTGCAAGGCTACCTGTTCCCCCTAGGCCAGAACGGGCAGTTTTGATTATTACAGCTTATAATCCTAACTGACCCGGGAACATGGTAGAAATTCGAGTTTAGTATGCCTGGACTCAGAATGATAAAATGCATCTTTTAGTGAAGTTGGTTTTAACATTCTGTGTTTGAAAATACCACTTTTAGAAAGTGGGTATTTTCTTGTCTAACCATCCAAGCCTGCCTCTGCGAGGTTGTGTATTCCTTGTCTGGAGTGTGAGTGACAGGGGCTGGGGGATGCCAGGAGACAGGGTGAGTCAGCACAGGGCTGAATAGCAAGATCTACATGTAGATGGGTGGGAGGGGTCGCACCTGGGCCCTGAATAGGACAGTGCCTTCCCTCCACAATGCTGGCTCCACCTCCTGTGGTGCGTCTGATGTCCCTGGCCTACTCACTGAAAGAAGGGACGGAGACTTGTCAACAAAGTGCTCCAGAACTGGTTTGGACTAGGCAAAGGCCTCTCTGCCTTCAGAGAACAAAGGAATTTGGGATATAAATATTGGGGCCCTGACCCCATGAATTTAGATCTCGCTGGAATCAAGGAACCTGCCAAGACGAAGAGCTGGAAGAGCTGCCAGGAGGAGTACTGCCCCTTTGCTGTGTTGTTGCTTTGTTGGGTTGGCCTGCAGCTGCTGCTTCTGCCTTGGGCAGTGAAAGGAAGGAACTTTCTACAAACTTGTGCTGAGTATCTCCAAGGGCCTGGAACCGAGCTGGCCTCCTGTTAAGAAGTCTCAGGGACTGCAAAGACTTCACAAGCCTCTGGGTACCGCTTCTGGAACGCTGTTTCAGTTGCCACAGAGGAAGGGAACCGCAACCGACTCCGTCAACCGAATCCATCCCTGGCCGGTGACCTGTTTGCACCGCAGACCGCATCGCCCCGCTTCGCATCGCAACCCTGGTCTCACCGTGGGCGACGTCCGACGCCGCCAACATCGAGCCGCTGCTTGCACCGTGACCTGTGGGCACCGCAGTTCGCATCGCATCGCTCACTGAACCAGCCGGACCCGACCGACGCGGTCGCTGCAACTGGCTCAAGAGTCGAGACCGCACCGCATTTGGGGCACCGCTCGCACGTCTGCGACGCACCGCTCCGACTCGCACCGCTGTCCGACGCCAGCTCCCGCACTCCGGCTAGGTCGCCTGCATCGCAACCTGTCAGCACCGCATCGAGCATCGTCTCACCCTGCATCGCACGCCTTGGACTCACCGACTCCGTCTGTACGACGCTCATCGAGCCGCTGCCTGCACCGCATCGAGGGACACCGCACCTTGCATCGCTCCGTCTTGCACCGCAACCGCGACGAACGCCGACCGGCTCGTACACTCCGTACCAGCCACAACGAGAAAGGTACTGTAACCGAGTCTGTTCACGACTCTGCTGGCCCGTATCGACGCGGTCGGCTGGAACTGTTAGACTCTGTGGGTTTCAGCATCACGGTAGGCTCGGACGGAGCTACCGACTCGTACGAACTTTGCTTTTGTGCTATTCCTGCAAAGAAGAAGTTACCGTATCAAGTATTCATTCGTAAAGTATAGTATTGTGGATTTTTGTCGTAATTGGTCTTGTCTTGAGTATATAAAATATTGGTTATTTTTCTAAACTGGTGTGGTGTCCGTTTGTAGTGCTTACACTGTATTACTGTCGGTTATGTGCAAATGCTTTACACACTGCCTCTGAATTAAGCCTGACTGCTCGTGCCAAGCTACCACGAGGGTGAGCAGGGGTTACTTCACGAGTGTAACACCCTTACCCTGACTAGGAAGAAGGGTCCCTACTTGGACAAAGGTGCAAACCCTTGCCAACTAGAGATCCCATTTCTAACATTGGTCGTCAGCGGTGAGGATAGGACTTGTGTTTGCACTTGACTTACAGTGATTGGTGTGCACTACTACCATATCGCAGACCATTACGTACCACATACTGGTTCTTTTTCTTTTGGCCTATTTTTGATCTTGCCAGTTTTCAACTCACTACTTTTGTCATGCCTGAATCAATTGCATCATCCGTTGCATCTCTGGAAGTTATCTTTGAGGAGGATAGGTTGGAATCCTACGCCGTAAAGGAGCTACGAGCGATTTGTAAAAACCTGAAAGTCCAAATTAAAGGCCTCACAAGGAAGGAGGAGCTACAGAAGGCGCTGAGGGCCTGGGTAGCAGCCAGACATGCCAATGGGCAGCCTGGTGATCTCAGTGAGGAGGTGGAGGAGCCTATTTCCAGGGTGGATGTGCTTTTGGGTAGGGGGAACCCGCCAGATCAGGCAGCAGCAGTCTGTCCCCAGAGGAGCTGGAGGACAGGCGGGAGACAAGGCAGTTTGAGCTGCAGAAGCTCAGGCTGGAGAGTGAGCGGGAGGAGAAGAGATTGGCCATAGAGGAGAGGAAGATGCTCTTAGAGCATGAGAGAGAACTGAAGGAGCTAGAACTTAGGAGTAAGTCAGGCTCAGATGGTGGCAGCAATTCGTCCAGAAAGGCAGACAGGATTGTGCACATTCCCAAGAACGTAGGCAAGGAGTTCAAGAAGGGGGATGACATACAAAGGTGGTTTCAGGGTTATGAGGCAGCCATACACATGAATGGGGTCCCTGAGGAGAATTGGGGAGCAGGATTGTGGCCACTTTTCCCGGAAGAAGCAAGGGATGCTCTGATAGCTTTGGGTAAGGGGTATCACCTCACCTATGCTGACATGAAGGATGCCCTTCTCACGAAGTATGGTCTTACTCCTGAAAAGTACAGGGATCAGTTCAGGTCCAGTAAGAAGTCTGATGCCAACACTTGGTTGGAATGTGTGGATGTGTTCTGCAGGTCTCTGGATGGTTGGGTGAAGGGCAGTAGCGTAACAGATTTTCAGGGGCTCTACAACTTGATTGCATGGGAGCACTTGTCTAGTCTATGTTTTGCAGATCTGCGCCAGCACCTAGTGGATAGTAAGCTAACTGACCCCAGGAAGCTTGCTATGGAAGCGGACCGCTGGGTGAGTACCAGGGTCCACAAGAAAGCGTTTGGGGAGACTCAGCCAAAGGTGGGCAGGGTCCCCAGCAGAAAGGTGGGGGGACAAGGGTAAAGCACAGGAGTTCTCTAAAGGGCCCCAAACTAGTACCCAGGGTAAAGGTTCCCAGCCCCCGGTGATAAGAAGAAAGGGGTCTCTACAGGGAAGCCTGTTGAGACCGGCCCCACGCAAGTGTTATGCATGTGACCAGGTAGGTCACTTTAAGGGGGACCCCAAGTGCCCGAAGGGGACACAGCCACCCACCGGTGGACAGTCCAAAGTGTTGGCTAGTGTAGCGCTTGGGGAGGAGGGGTGCCCACAGGAGGGTGGGGATCCCGCAGAAATGACCCTTGTCTCACTAGGGGACAGTGAGATGGTCCCAGGAAACCAGGTGCCCCCTAACACAAAGAAATATAGCACCTGGGTGACCATTAATGGGAACAGGGTAGAGGCTCTCAGAGATACTGGAGCCAGTGTGACCTCAGTCCGGTGTCACCTGGTGTCTGAGAAGCAAGTAGTCCCCGGGGCATTCCACCAAGTAGTTGCTGTAGACAACTCAGAGCGCCAATGTATGGTGGCGCAGGTTCCCTTTGAATGGGGGGGGTCTCAGGTCCCTTGAGGGTGGTTGTGAGCCCTACCATGCCTGTAGATTGTCTGCTAGGAAACGACCTGGAGCAGTCCTCATGGAAGGAGGTTGAGCTCAGGTCTCACTTGGAGATGCTTGGGTTGCCAGAGTGGGCATGCGTGTCTACTCGGTCAATGGCAGCCAAAAAGGGTGATCGAGAGGACTTGGAGCCTGAAACAGTGGCCCAAGTCCCTGCCAAGAGAAAGGGCAGGGGGCGCGGAAACCGGCCCCCGAAGTTCCCACGGACCGGGAGGAGGCGGACCTCGAGGGGACGCCCGGTGCCTACAGGGGAGCAGGTAGCCGAACTGGGAGACATCTCTGAGCTGACCCATTGGCAGCAAGAAGGGGGTCCCACCAGGGAGGAGTTCTGCAGGGAGCAGAACGAGTGCCCTACTCTGGAGGGTCTGCGGCGGCAGGCTGCAGACCAGGCAGCTGGTAATCAGTCCGGGTCACATCTGATCTACTGGGAGAGTGGTCTCCTATACAGTGAGCCTAAGGTTGCTGAGCCTGGGTCAGCCCGTGTGCTGGTGGTACCCCAGCGCTTCAGGACCTTCCTACTGGGTCTGGCTCATGACGTGCCTTTGGCAGGACATTTGGGGCAGGACAAGACCTTTGACAGGCTTGTCACCCACTTCTTTTGGCCCCAAATGCGAAGGCAGTCAGATGCACACTGTAGGTCTTGCCAAACTTGCCAGGCAAGTGGTAAGAGTGGGAGGAAGGTCAAAGCTCCTCTCCAACCTTTTCCTGTTGTTGGAACACCCTTTGAAAGGGTAGGGATGGATATAGTGGGGCCACTGGATCCCAAGACAGCCATGGGCAACAGGTACATCCTGGTCTTGGTGGACCATGCCACCCGGTACCCGGAGGCAATCCCTCTCAGGACAACGACGGCGCCAGTGGTGGGCCGGGCGTTAATGGGGATCTTTTCCCGTGTGGGATTCCCCAGAGAGGTGGTTTCTGATAGGGGACCAATTTCATATCGAAGTATATGACATCCCTGTGGAAGGAGTGTGGTGTAACCTACAAGTTCACCACTCCTTACCACCCACAAGGAAACGGTCTGGTGGAGAGATTCAACCAGACCTTGAAAGGCATGATCAAGGGTCTAACAGAACCCATGAGGCGTAAGTGGGACGTCCTCTTGCCATGCCTACTCTTCGCATACAGGGAGGTGCCTCAGAAGTCTCTTGAGTACAGCCCCTTTGAGCTCCTGTATGGCCACCCTGTCAGAGGACCTCTGAGTTTGGTAAAGGAAGGCTGGGAGGCAGCTCCCAGGAAAACTCCCCAGGATGTATTTAGCTACATGCTGGCCTTTAGAAACCAAACTGCCCGCTTCAGGATACTTGCTCAGGCGAACCTAGAAGCCAGCCAGGAAGAAATGAAGAGATGGTATGACCAGAATGCCACTCTGGTCGAATTTCAACCTGGGCAGAAAGTGTGGGTCATGGCTCCAGTGGCACCTTGTGCCTTGCAGGACAAGTGGACTGGGCCATATGAGGTAAAGGAGCGCAAAAGTGACGTCACCTACCTGGTGGATTTGCAGGCTCCCAGGAACCCTTTGAGGGTCCTTCACGTGAACCGCCTCAAGCCCCACTTCGAGAGGTCCGAAGTGAGTATGCTCTTGGCGACAGATGATGGGGTGGAAGAGGAGAGTGAGCCTCTCCCTGACCTCCTGTCTACCAAGGAGCATGATGGGTCAGTAGAGGGTGTGATCCTCTCCCCTACTCTGACTCAGGAGCAGCAGGGGACTGTCGCCAGTTGTTGGGACAGTTCGCCCCACTGTTCTCTCTGACCCCGGTGTTACTCACTGGTGTACCCATGACGTGGACACTGGTGACAGCCCTCCTGTGAAGCACAAGATTTACAGGTTGACTGACCGGGTCAGAGCCAGCATCAAGGAGGAGGTCTCTAAGATGTTGGCGTTAGGGGTGATTGAGCCCTCCCACAGTCCTTGGGCCAGCCCAGTGGTCTTGGTCCCAAAGGCTGCGGCGCCCGGTGCCACTCCAGAACTCCGGTTTTGTGTGGACTACCGTGGGCTCAATGCCGTCACCAGGACTGACGCGCACCCCATCCCCAGAGCTGATGAGCTCATTGATCGGTTGGGAGCTGCCCGGTTCCTCAGCACGTTTGATTTGACATCTGGGTACTGGCAGATTGCCTTAACCGATGGGGCCAAGGAGAGATCAGCATTCTCAACCCCAGAAGGTCATTACCAATTCCGGGTGATGCCCTTTGGGTTGAAGAATGCCCCTGCCACCTTTCAGAGGTTGGTCAATCAGGTGTTGGCTGGGCTGGAGGATTTCAGTGCTGCCTACCTGGATGACATTGCTGTGTTCAGTTCCAGCTGGGAAGAACATTTACAGCACCTTGAGAAAGTGTTGAGGGCTCTGCAAGGTGCAGGCCTCACGATCAAGGCCAGTAAGTGCCAGATCGGGCAGGGTTCTGTGGTGTACTTGGGACACCAGGTAGGAAGCAGCCAGGTGGCGCCCCTACAACCCAAGATTGACACCATTCTGGCTTGGGAACCCCCAAGACCCAGACCGAGGTGAGAGCCTTCTTAGGTCTCACCGGTTACTATAGGAGATTTGTTAAGGGCTATGGCACCATCGTTGCCCCCTTAACAGAGCTGACCTCTAAGAGGCAGCCCAGGAAAGTGATCTGGACTGAGTCCTGCCAGAAAGCTTTTGATGCCCTGAAGGCAGCCATGTGCACGGCGCCCGTGCTCAAGGCACCTGACTTCTCCAAAGAATTTGTCGTGCAGACTGACGCTTCAGAGCATGGTGTGGGAGCGGTGCTCTCACAGCTGAACGAAGAGGGCCTGGATCAGCCTGTAGTCTTCCTTAGCAGGAGACTACTTCCCAGGGAACAGAGGTGGAGTGCCATAGAAAGGGAAGCTTTTGCTGTGGTCTGGGCACTGAAGAAGTTGAGACCATACCTGTTTGGGACTCACTTCCGGGTTCAGACAGACCACAGGCCCCTCAGATGGTTGATGCAAATGAGGGGTGAGAATCCAAAACTGCTGAGGTGGTACATCTCCCTACAGGGAATGGACTTTACGGTGGAACACCGTCCTGGTACAGAACACGCCAACGCAGATGGTCTGTCCAGGTTCTTCCGCCTTAGTGAAGAGAACTCCAATGGGGTTGGGTAGTTCTCCCTACTTTCAGCTGGAGGGGACATGTGTTAGACTTGGCATCTTTTGGCGTGTTTCCCCTGACTTTTTGCTTTCTGACCTCCCGGTTTTGACTCTGTTTTTGCTGGTGTAATGATTCTGCGCACTTTCCTCACTGCTGTCCGGTGGGAAAGTGCAAGTGCTCCTGTATAAAATGCGTTATGGATTGGTGTTTCCATGATTGGCCTATTTGGTTTATCTGTCAGTCCCTTGTAAAGTGCACTGCGAGTGCCAGGGCCTATAGACCAAATGCTGTTGGTGGGCTGCAGCACTGGATTGTGCCACCCACGCAACCAGCCCGTAAAATGTAACTCGGGCCTGCCACCGCAGAGCCTGTGCGCAGCCTGGGGCTGCCATGTCGACTTGGCAAGTGCACACACTTGCAAGTCCCTAAACCTTCCCTTTGCTACATGTTAGTCACCCCTAAGGTAGGCCCAAGGTACCCCTGTGGGCAGGGTGCGTTGTATGCGAAAGGTAGGACATGCCCGGGTGTGGGCGGCATGTCCTGATAGTGAATTACAGCCTAGTTCGTTTTTCACTATTGCAAGGCTACCTGTTCCCCCTAGGCCAGAACGGGCAGTTTTGATTATTACAGCTTATAATCCTAACTGACCCCGGGAACATGGTAGAAATTCGAGTTTAGTATGCCTGGACTCAGAATGATAAAATGCATCTTTTAGTGAAGTTGGTTTTAACATTCTGTGTTTGAAAATACCACTTTTAGAAAGTGGGTATTTTCTTGTCTAACCATCCAAGCCTGCCTCTGCGAGGTTGTGTATTCCTTGTCTGGAGTGTGAGTGACAGGGGCTGGGGGATGCCAGGAGACAGGGTGAGTCAGCACAGGGCTGAATAGCAAGATCTACATGTAGATGGGTGGGAGGGGTCGCACCTGGGCCCTGAATAGGACAGTGCCTTCCCTCCACAATGCTGGCTCCACCTCCTGTGGTGCGTCTGATGTCCCTGGCCTACTCACTGAAAGAAGGGACGGAGACTTGTCAACAAAGTGCTCCAGAACTGGTTTGGACTAGGCAAAGGCCTCTCTGCCTTCAGAGAACAAAGGAATTTGGGATATAAATATTGGGGCCCTGACCCCATGAATTTAGATCTCGCTGGAATCAAGGAACCTGCCAAGACGAAGAGCTGGAAGAGCTGCCAGGAGGAGTACTGCCCCTTTGCTGTGTTGTTGCTTTGTTGGGTTGGCCTGCAGCTGCTGCTTCTGCCTTGGGCAGTGAAAGGAAGGAACTTTCTACAAACTTGTGCTGAGTATCTCCAAGGGCCTGGAACCGAGCTGGCCTCCTGTTAAGAAGTCTCAGGGACTGCAAAGACTTCACAAGCCTCTGGGTACCGCTTCTGGAACGCTGTTTCAGTTGCCACAGAGGAAGGGAACCGCAACCGACTCCGTCAACCGAATCCATCCCTGGCCGGTGACCTGTTTGCACCGCAGACCGCATCGCCCCGCTTCGCATCGCAACCCTGGTCTCACCGTGGGCGACGTCCAACGCCGCCAACATCGAGCCGCTGCTTGCACCGTGACCTGTGGGCACCGCAGTTCGCATCGCATCGCTTCACTGAACCAGCCGGACCCGACCGACGCGGTCGCTGCAACTGGCTCAAGAGTCGAGTCCGCATCGCATTTGGGGCACCGCTCGCACATCTGCGACGCACCGCTCCGACTCGCACCGCTGTCCGACGCCAGCTCCCGCACTCCGGCTAGGTCGCCTGCATCGCAACCTGTCAGCACCGCATCGAGCATCGTCTCACCCTGCATCGCACGCCTTGGACTCACCGACTCCGTCTGTACGACGCTCATCGAGCCGCTGCCTGCACCGCATCGAGGGAAACTGCATCGCTCCGTCTTGCACCGCAACCGCGACGAACGCCGACCGGCTCGTACACTCCGTACCAGCCACAACGAGAAAGGTACTGTAACCGAGTCTGTTCAGGACTCTGCTGGCCCGTATCGACGCGGTCGGCTGGAACTGTTAGACTCTGTGGGTTTCAGCATCACAATAGGCTCGGACGGAGCTACCGACTCGTACGAACTTTGCTTTTGTGCTATTCCTGCAAAGAAGAAGTTACCGTATCAAGTATTCATTCGTAAAGTATAGTATTGTGGATTTTTGTCGTAATTGGTTTTGTCTTGAGTATATAAAATATTGGTTATTTTTCTAAACTGGTGTGGTGTCCGTTTGTAGTGCTTACACTGTATTACTGTCGGTTATGTGCAAATGCTTTACACACTGCCTCTGAATTAAGCCTGACTGCTCGTGCCAAGCTACCACGAGGGTGAGCAGGGGTTACTTCACGAGTGTAACACCCTTACCCTGACTAGGAAGAAGGGTCCCTACTTGGACAAAGGTGCAAACCCTTGCCAACTAGAGATCCCATTTCTAACAGTTCCTTTTGGAAAGATCAAGTAAGGTGTGGAGCAAAGTCAGATAACTAAATAAAGGATCGAACTTCCCATAAAGGGTAGTTCTAGAGTCTCAGCCGAGAACTCCGGACAGTTGCAGTAGCAACCGTCTAAACGAGTGAGAGAGAGAGAGAGAGAACCACAGCAGTAGCTATGATCAGCGTAAAGACAGAAAGTCTCCTCACTTGCGTAAGGATAAATCAAGGAAATCACTGTCAGCAATAGCTTATGGCAATTCAAGCTAGCACAATAAAGTGCTAAGGGGCATGGAAGGGTAGGAGTGCGTATAATTCGTCGACTCTCTACCTAGGAACACGTACTATATAGAAAAGCCACTAAACATGTTGCAAAAACAGGTGAATATGTCATCATCCAATGGGAAAGATCTTCCTATGGTCTGTCACCTTCATCCTCGATTCCCACAGTAAGCGTCCATGTTGGCATGAAATCATTCAGAGGTGGCTATCACGTATTACAAAAAGTTGCACCTAAGAAGGTTCTCATGATAACCTTTTGCAAGCCTACACTATTAGCTGTTTAGTATCCCATTGTGTAACAATGAGCTGCTCTATGGGATTAAACATTTGAATTCTGGTATGTCCTTGTTAGATCACAAACTGTAAGCTGCAGCAAGCATTTCCTTTTCATTAATACGCTTCTTCATTATGAATAGATGGCAAAGAAATCAATCTAAATACAGTGAAGTCATAGGGTGTGAGGAAAAGAGAAATCAATTTTGCAGGAAACAGTCAGGACAGGCTGTATAGTTCAGTTATAACGTTAAATCACTATTTATGAAAGGCATGTATTTTCTTAAAGAATAATGCGGCCTAGCGTTTGAAGAACGATAGAAATGAAAGCGTTCTGTAGAATTTAAGCAGAATTTTCACTTTTGCATATTTAATAAAAGCACAATTTCTAATGTCTACTTTATTTTGCATTTTTATATTGGTATTTAAGCGCATTTCTATATTGTTGTGCGGTTAATTTTTCATTAAAATGTTCAACTTCCTCAGTTGTGTATCTTAAAAACAAGAATAACAAGGCCCATCACTGAATTTGAACTGAGTTTGAATTGAACTGAATTTTAACTTATGATTAAAATAACCATTTGACTCATTTGTATTGTTTTCAACTATGGGACCACTGTTTCTTGTACAACAAAGATACTACTGACAAAATCAGTCCTTAGTAAAGCTCACATCTATTGCTTGCTACCACGCCATTCTTGAAAGAATACTTGCAAGAGTCAAGTAAAGTAAACCACTTCTCATTTGGAGTTCTTCCGTAGTGATCATGCTCGAAGAACTACTTATCATTTTTTTTTTCACAGACTCAGGCCATTCCTGTTTGGAATCAACTTGCCCTGGGCGTACATCGTTGGATGAAATTTTTCTTAGTGGCTAAATTAAAGCCTCAGCTTCACACAAACGTGTGGTTTTGGACAAATCACTTTTTATCTTTGTGCCTCAAAACGTAACTAACTGTAGAGTACAAACACAACTTTACATTGTGATGTCGAGTATCGTTTCAAGTATGTGTTCACTCCTTTTTCAGAGCCTGCTTTCTGAAATGCATACCTCAATGTCAAGGCTCAGCGTCAGTCTGTCATGAAGCCTGCTAGGTAAAGCACCCGTGGCAACCCAAGGACCATCCCTTTGTCCATTTGCTCTACATAATTTTATGATCTATCAGTGCTTAAGACTTCCCTGAGTTCCGGTTTGTCTTTGAGCAACCTCTGGTGGCGCATGCTCTTTAGAGAGCAAATGATATCATCTTGCCTTTCCTAAGCTTTAATATCTCCTTTGCAGCTCTCGCAGCTTCGTGACCCTGAATAGTTGTATTACACCTAGTAGGGGGATTCCTGAACCTTGTGCTTCTCCCGCACTTTTAGAAACAAAGTCTCATGAGTTTTTCCACTCTTGCGAGATTGGGACATCTCGCGACCATCTTGGGACTGCATGAATATATACCGCGCCGCTCGCATTATCGATGCTTCATACTGAGAATCTGAGGGGATCGGTAAGAGAATGCTCATGATCACAGAGTGGGGCCGAGAGATCGCACCAATCAGCAGGAACAGCAGATAACTGACTGACAGCTAGGCAATATTTGTATTTCGGATGCCTAGCAGTGGTGTGCTCAATTATCAATTTAAAGAACTTTCTAGAGCTCTGTAATGTTTTTCAAAAGTTCAGTGGTGTTTGGTGACCAGCAAAAATGGTGGGGCGACATAAACAGAATACAAACAAATAAACAAACATTTAAAAATTTAAATAGAAAAGAAACTTACCTTAGCCTGCAGCACGTCCAGTCCCCAGCTCCAGACTCCTCCGAGCGTGAGGTCCCACAGCTCCCACAGGTTAAGCAGCATGAGTGAAGTGTCTGGATTGACTGGAGCTCCGAAGAGCCGTAGCTAGGTAGCCGGCAAAACTGACATGCGCAATTCATATTGAAGGGGCCACTCGTCATTGCTGCCAATCAGCAGCAATGACACACTGGCCCAGCCCTGCCCTCTCCAATTGGCAGAAAGCTGTAAAAATAAAATGATATTAAAATGCTTTTATTACCATTTTATTTTTACAGCTTTCCACGCAGCAGTGTAGAGGGTGGCCTGGCGCTCCTCTGCTCATATGGAGGAACCGCCGCTGCAAAAGTTCCTACCCAGCTGCACCAGAGACAATGTAAGACTGAAGTTCGACAGGACAGGTACCAGAGGCTGTGTGTTCAAAGTTTATGCGCATGGACATCAGAGATAATTTTGATGAAGGTTGTGCGCAGAAGAACTGGACTTCAACGGATATATAATTTGTGTAACTTTTTTTTTAGCATCCTCTTTGATTCTAAAAATTCCAGTTTTTGGTTTTTTAACCCTAGGTTTTTGTGTGATTCGGGACTTGTATAAAACAAAAAAAACTGTTTTGATTACTGTGCAATGAATCACGTAGCCACCCTGGTGACTCAATTGGGTCCATTTAGGACATAAAGGGGTTTGAGTCTCTAACCCCTCGACAGAAGTATTTCAATGGTCACAAGAGAAGGACAGCAGAGTTTGTCCGATCCCATTGCCCACAAGGAAGTGGAACAATCTACTGGGGCGAATTACTGGAGCCACATTAGAAGATACATTTATAACAATTTAAGGTAGCAAGTTGTAGCATGAACCCCAGAGAAATACCTAGCTAACTTTACCTGAAGATAAAGTCTGATATAGCACCTGTCTTAACAGGCTCTAGAGTTCCTTGGGATTAAAGCAGAACCTCATTCCATCTCCCCATCTCCATTTAGACAGTATCATTAGAGCCACCTTCGCCCAGGTAAGATCATCTTTACTCTCTAATGTATGATTAACTTTTTGTTTTGAAGTTTTTATAACGCACAAACTCGACCCGAAGGTATTGTAGCTCTTTACATGAGCACCAGTTACATTACACAAGGTCACATTCATTTTTTTAAGGTAAGGCATGGGGAGATTTAGTGACTTCACAGGGTGTTGAGCTGATGTCGAGACTCTGACACAGTTCCCCAGTTCCAAAGTCTGGCCGTAACGCAATATCTTCTACCTTAGGACTGAGTATAGAGAAAACCAAACCACTTGCTTAGTGCATTTTGCTTTTCTTCTTCAGGAAATGCTCAACATGCTCTTTGTCTATTTATTGTTTCAGGTAATTATTTTACCCCAAACCCCTTCCCTGGGGGCCATCTTTTAGCCACAAGTGGAGTGTAGAACCATTGCCGGTCGTATGGTCACGAGGGCCCATGCTGTCTCCTTATCCTCCAGGACCTGAAGAACTATTTTCAAGAAACTAGGCTATTTGACACAGTCTTGGAGTGATGTTGAGGCTTTTACTAGCTCTTTTTGTCAAACAAAGGTCTGTTCGTGGGAGGAAGGTACTGATACATGTGGCCAACGGGTGCAAATGTCCCACATAGAGTAGGTATGGTGGGGAACACACCATCCTACATATGCCACAACCAGCTTGTGAACAGTAAGAAGCTACACAGAATGGGCAAGCGGTGTAGTGCATACATATGCAATCATCTTTCTTTAGGAAACATTGCAGTGGGAACTATATACATGGCTACTATAGTTGTCTTTTACTTCCTGTTGGGTGTTTCACTTCCGGGTCAATATATGTACGCCGAACCCCCCATGTTTCAGCACAGTTCTCAGCACGGCACACAATCCTTTTAGAACTGGGAGACTGTGGGTCTAGCAGCGATTTTGGTTTGTATACAATCCTCTTCGGCTTCCTGACACACAAACACCATGACGCTCTATGGACACCAGCTCCTGCTGCAATAAACAGGAGTAAAGAGCTCCAATGATCCTTCAAGTAATTGCGCAGAAGAAAACAACAAAGGGGCAGATTTACAAGCCGCTTGCGACACTTTTGCGCCGCCGTTGCATCACTTTTGGTGACTCAGCGGCGGCATAAACACTGTGCCATGTTGTGGTCAATTTATAACGTGACGCATCTAGGGAGATGCGTCACCTTGTAAAGCCCTGCGCCACATTATACCTACGTCAGGTATAATATATGCTGGTTGGGCGTTCCCACGCAAAAAGCCATGTAGAACTGTCGCAGTGAAATTTACAACATTTCACTGCATCACTCCACGCCTTCACTGCGTCAAAATCCCTACGCCTGCTCAGACAAGGCGTAAGGAATGACGCAGGGCTTTTTGAATGGGCCTCACCTATCTGTTGTGGCGTATTGCTGGAGTTGCGTCACTTTCATGAGCAACCCCAGCAATGCGTCACTTTTGCGCCAAAAGGTGCGTCCGAATTTCAGATGCATCTGTCAATCCTTGCGCAATGGTGTGCTGTATTGTAAATACGCCGCATCCATTGCGGCGCAAGGGTTTCGCCGACTGGCACAGGGAAACTGACTCATCTATACAGATGCGTCAGTTTCTTGTAAATCTGCCCCCATAAGTTAGTGAGCCAAAAGTGAAAACAATGCCAGGTAGAAGAAGGCACGGATATGGCCCAGGAGCAGAATAAGATCCCAAGAGGGCACAGAAAAATGAAACAGCCCAAGGCCTAGGCAAGTAATTATCCTCTCCACCCCTACAATGCCACAGACAAGCAGCACAGTCATGTGCAACCAAAATATATAACAGAGACACTTACTGCAAAGAAGAGAACACCCTTTCCACACATCCCAGGAAAGAAAGAACTTGGTTGACTGAAAATAAACAGGCCCACTAACAGGCTTTCTAAGGAAGTGCATGGGTGCCAAAGATCAATCCCCTAACAAAGCCATCAAAATTACAGGACATCCCACGCACCCATCTAAAGCCATCAAGTACCACACAAAAGCGTTCAAAATATTAAACCGCACCATTGAACACAGTTCACACACGCTCCATGCAAACTCGACCAACGCATGTGACTATCAACTACCAATACCCCACATAAAGAGAAGATCAGACCTCAAGTCATACAGCAGTGTAAGGGGAGAGGAAACATTGCGCTGGCAGCACCCGATTGAATAACAACTGCAGTGTCCAAGAACTCTCTATCACCACTAAGGATGTCAGTCAGTGCATCAGCCTTGCGACCTAGGAAACCACCACACTGAATGTCAAAACCTGCCACAAAATGTGCAATATGACAAGACATCGTCCTACATCCAAAAAAAGACAACTGTCTTATCTGACCACTGTGAGTGCTGGTGCCCTGGCCAGTCATGGTAATTGTAGAGGATAGGGCATGTGGTTGGCCTCTTTGCAAGCATGACTCCGACCACAAACAAAGGGGGGGCACCTGATACAGTGTAGAGACTCCACGCCACAATTCTCTCCTAATGGTCTTGGCTTGTGTGGCGACCCACCTTACTATATATCATCCTTATCCATAACATAAAATGTATCTAGTCTCTCCTGCTTTCAATCAGCAGGGGACAGAAGTAATCAAGACCGACATCGATGCCTAACAATGAGCTACTGTTGGTGCCACAGAATTTGTGGGTCCCCGGGGCCACCCAAGCTGCGGGATCCGAGAGTGGAAATGGTGTGGTGGGAAGGGCTTTTCCTTTACCCATAATTCTCTGCTGTGACCTCATGCCATTACAAAGCAGCTTTACAAGCGTCTGCATCCCTAAGGAAATTTGAAAAGGCTGATACACCAAAAATGGACGCCGCTCCAGATGTCACATAACGTCATGTATGTGGAAAAAGACACGTCGTCTATAAGCACCGCATTAGTGCTCCAGAGAGAAATTGCACCTGGTTCCCGTCTGAGTGTTCTACAGCCTAAATACATGGCCTTTGAGTGATTTATTTGGGAATTGCATTCTACAGAACGAAGAAGGTTCTGGAAGGAGTCGCCTTAAACTCTGCAGCCTTCCTGTCATTGCCTTTGAGTTCACGTGAATTGCTGGTAGAAAAAGACTTGGAGCTCTCTAGACTTAGTCAGTGGAACCTGGAAAGCACAGTCAGGTGAAAGTTTCTGAAGCAGTGTTTGTCATGTTGCACTTTTGAATTAAGAGACACACACACAGACAAGTACATACACACGACTCTGTTTTTGTAAAATGAATACAATAGGTCGGTTGAAGTGTGCTAGTATCTCTGCAGGGAGTTGTGTTTCTGGGACCCCGTGTGTAATTATACCTCCCACAGCATTTGGGCAATTAACAATTCATAAGGGATGGAATGACAGAGTGGAGTATCGCATGATGTTGACACAAGTGCCGCTTGATGGCTCACGCCACTCCATGTTGAGAGACTGCCTCCGAAATGAGGCTGCTGGCGAGCAATCCAAATGCATATTTAATGACTGAGATACTAATACGATGACGACAGCCCCTCATTTTCCAGCATGGCGATTTTCCGCTCCCTTCCCTTTCTTTGCCAAAGTACTAAAGCCGTTTGTAGTGTGTCCTTTCTCTTCCGCCCCTGTAGCCCCCCTACTGTGAAACGCATCCCTCTAACACCTGAGCCATGTGGTCATGTTTAGGTCATAAGAGTGGTTGACGTAGGGCACTGTGATAGAAAAAAGCAGAATCTCGGGCAGTGCCCCATGTGTGCCACACTGATAGAATATACGCAGGCCACAGCCGAAGAGTGTGGGTTGTGGTCAATGTGTTTGAGTAGTAAGCACAGTGGTATTGTGTAGAAGCTGTGCACAGCTGCAGGTTAGGCCCTGCATGTACCACAGTGACACAAGAAACCTAGTGCACAAAGCAATGGTGGGCTTTAGTTAATGCGTCACAGTAGAAGACCCAGTTGGCACTGTGGTAAATAGTGCACAACCGCATGTTGTGCGCCATGTGTAGAACACTTGGGGCCTCATTTATGAAAACTGTTGCATTGCTGCGTGAAAACAGCGATGGAATAGTTTTCACTGCACCCTCCTTGCAACAGGATGGATGCGCCGTATTTAATGTACGGCGCTCCATGTCGCAAGGAGTTACAGATAGGTGCAAAAGTGGCGCATTGCTGGGGTGTGTCTGAAAACAAACACAATTCCAGCAAAGTGCCCTTTCACATGGGGCAAGCCAAATGTGAAAGGCCTGCGTCAGTCTTAAGCCATCTGTGAGGCAGGGGTAAGATATTGACGCAGTAGCATCCTAGAAGTGGCGCACAGAAATCTTATAGATTTCAATGCGCCACTTCTACAAGGCTTTTTGCGGGGAAACGCCCACCCTGCATACATTATACCTGGCGCAGGTATAATGTGGTGCTGGGGTTTACAAAGTGACGCATCTGTCTAGATGCGTCACTTTGTAAATCGGGCGCAACATGGTGCATTTTTTATGCCGCCGGTGCGTCACAAAAAGTGACGCAACGCCAGCGCAAAAGTCTCGTAAGGCCTCATAAATAAGGCCCTTGATACAATAAACGCAGCCCAGTGCCAAAAAATGTGGGCTGTGGTTAGTGTCTAACAGTAGTGGAGACAATCGTACCGTGGAAGACAGTACCTGGCCCAGATGGTATGCACTATGTGTACCATGAAGTTGTAGTAAACACAGCCCACCGTGGACGTCTGTGGCTATATTTGACATGTCGTAGTAGCAGGCATGGCGACAGTGTGGTAGACACAGAACACAACAACAAGCTATGCACTGGGTGTATGTAAACAACAAAGACGCTGGTTCTATCATAGGCTATGTTGCTCACGAACCTCAGACAGGAGTTACTCATTTAGAGAAGAACAATTTCTACTTTACAAGTCGCGCGTTTAGTCTGTTGACTCGTGGCCTGGGAAATTTAAGCTGGTCCTGTAAAGCACAGGTGTGTACCAATCCTCGACTCAGGGCACTGTCTCCAGTGAAAATAAGAGAGAACATCAAAAGCGAACTCCAGGTGGAATCACTGTAAATCTTTTTATCAGAATCCCGGGTTTCTAGTGATTAGTGTGTTCCCTAACACAATGTGTGGAGGAGGGTCATAGGTTGATTGGTGGTCGCATGTGGTCACCTCTGCTATCTATCCCTACTATTCATGACTGTCCATGACCTGTCTTTGCTAGTGCTTGTGAACAACTGAGTACTTGACCCCCCTCTAGGTCTTTCCACAAACAGTGTTGCAGGTAGGGGTGTTGGTATGATCATGTGTATGCCCTCAACATCGAAAACCCCAAATGGGACTGGTTAAAAAGTGTCATAGCAGCACACCTTTCTTTATTAAGGTGTATTCTAGCACATTTTAAAAATAAATCAATTTATCACATGTATTAGATGTTTTCATGCTATAAATAACAAGGATAGGGAGTGAAGAGGTGCACCTCGTGGGTGCTAGAGGTGGATACGTCCTCCTCAGGTAAACATATGAAACAAAAGAGAGATCCACCTCAAAAGAGGTTGTAATAAGGAAATGTGTTTCCAAACTTGGTAGGAAACACACAATGTTTACTTTGATACCCCTCACACACCAAAGGACCCTTGGTGTCATGCTTCATCATAGGGGTCTTCCACGCCCCAGCTGCGGGACGGGGCGTGCGCACCAGCGACTAGTCGCTGGTCGCAGCACGCCCGTCCCGCAGCTGGGCGGGAAGACCCCTATGATGAAGCATGACACCAAGGGTCCTTTGTGTGTGAGGGGTATCAAAGTAAACATTGTGTGTTTCCTACCAAGTTTGGAAACACATTTCCTTTTAGATGTTTTCATGACAGGGTCCAGATTTCTAATGCCTACACCCAAGTCATAGCAGTTTCACCAGGACCAAAAACAGAGGCCACTGAAAGGTGGTGCCAGTGTCTCAGGGAAACTACCGATCCCCATAAATTCTCCTCCTTAAAAATAAATCCTTAGTAGAGAAAGAAACGAGGTAAAAGTTCAGTCTTGTGAGCATAAATTTGGGTGTCATCAGCTGTTGTGTTATGGTGGCACACTGAGGTTCAGGATCGCCCTAACAGGACGTAGCAGCTCCTGGAGAATTATGTCATGGGCGTCAAATTTGCTTACCCCAATTTAAGCAGCACAGCAACCGTCACTGCTCCTCACTGCCGACTCATTGTTACTCCTGATGCAAACTCAAGCTGTCTCTATAGTCAGGGTCCGGTTGGCTCTCACCATTTGGCACCCCACAATTATTATCATGGTTGACATCACTCAAATTATTAACTGTTTTGGGGACCTTTGATCCATCCATATTAATTTGGATGTTGCCCTCTATCAGGTTCTCATGCTAAAAACCAGTCACAACCTCTTACTCTGTGCCCATATTAATCTCCTTTACCTCATGATGATCCTCGAATGGTTGAGGCGAAACGTTGTCGACATACATGACTATAAGACTAAGCACTGTGGGGCATATTTACCAACATTTCACAAAACACAGGGCAGCAATCAAATTGCTGCCCTGCATTGCGTGAAACGGAGAGAGCAGAAATGTGTCATATCTATTACTACTTGTTTTCTCCCTCCTTGAGCTGGCGCACTTAAGTTGTCTAGTGCCAGTGCAGGCACTCTTGATCCTTGCTGCAAGGGTGCCTGCATTACAAGTAGGATTTATTTGTGCAGGATGGGCCTTCCTGCACAAAAACAACCCGTAAAGGCATTTTCCATTTTCTATGTGTGATGTGGAATGCACCACACATTAAAAAAGGAAGCAATGAGGACAAATAAATATATTTCATCTCTTTGTGCCTGTATCTGCGAGGTGCACCATTTTGGCGCAATTCCAGGTTGACTGACCTTAGTAAATCTGGGATTGCGTCAAAATCCATGGGTGAATGCATGGGAATGCCCATGCTTTACCCATGGAACGCCTTCCTGATGCAAAGTAATGCAAGGTCGCACTATAAGCTGCTTTGCATTTACTAAACCACGCAAAGCCACAAAAAGTGGCTTTCAATGGCTTAGTAAATCCCACATAGGGACTTGCGTCGCCTTGCAACGGCTTGCGCAACGCAAGGACAATGCATGTCCTTAGTTAATCTGGGCCTATATGTATAGATAACATTCCTGGAAAAACCTTTGACAGATTATCTAATTTCATTTTACGTTATTGTCATTGTGCATATACACAGCTTTTTGAGTTTTACTTATGGCACTCTGTGATCACTATGGGCCTGATTCACAGAACTAACTTACGTCAAAAACGTAAAGTTAGTACTTTTCGGTATTCACAGAATACACTTACCCCAACTAACTTTATGTCCGCTCTCGGGCCGGAGATTCTGGCCCGGTGGCGGAGATTCCAGCCCTGTGGCGGAATTTCCGCCTCCGGGCCGGAATCTCGCCTCCGGGCCGGAATACCCGCATTTAGGCCGTTTGAGCATTGCAAGTGCCATGAAACGGCCTCAAATGCGAGTATTCCGGCCCGAGGCGGAGATTCCGGCCTGAGGCGGAAATTCCGCCACAGGGCCGGAATCTTCGCCACCGGGCCGGAATCTCCGGCCCGAGAGCGGACATAAAGTTAGTTGTGGTAAGTGTATTCTGTGAATACCGAAAGTACTAACTTTACGCTTTTGACGTAGTTAGTTCTGTGAATCAGGCTCTATGTGCACATAACATTTCTGGGGCTTCCCGTTAAAGTTCTGTGACAATTAATTCCTTTTAATATATTGTTTAAAGCTACATTTTGTTTTTTGCCTTTGCATTAATTGTAATAAATGGTAAAGTGCTTTCTAATGTACCGCCCACCTGGACCTAGACAAGTCTTTCCACAAGTGATCAGCTGTCTTCTCCAGGGTCACATCTTGTCCGCTGACTTTTTTTAGGTTTTAGGGGACTGTAATTTCCACTTAGAGGCGCACCATGACACAGATACTTTAGCTCTTTTTCAGTCCTAATATGGGTTCGGACTCACCCATTGTTTCTGGCTCTACTCATTAGGCTGGCCACACGCTTGTCAGGATCTTTTCAAACAATAACGCCGTAAGCATCAGGAAAACACTCCTTTTAGCCTGCTCAGATCATTATGCAGTTTTCTTTGATCTGGCTATTAAACAGCCAGGCCCCAATATCAAAACTCGGTCCACTGCTACCACTGCTCGGGCCTGGCATAACATCCAAGCAGATGTCCTTTCCAAAGCCCTCAAGGACTTGAGAGTCATACTTTCTTCTGATCCTGATGTGGCGGTTTCTCAATATACTAAATGGCTGGATACCACTGCCAATCTCATAGTCCTAGCAAAAAAGTAGAGGTCCATCCGGCTTACCGCATCAGCTCCATGGTTTACGTCCGAGCTTAGAAACAAAGTTGCAGCAGACAAGAAAGGAGTTGGAGGTCCAATTAAAACAGCGAGGAAAAATCTAAATACAGGTTATGTCTAACTAAAATGCTTATCACCAATGTAAAAGCCACATTTTTCACTAGGAATATAGAAGAAGCCAAAAACTCTACCAAAGAGTTATTCCAAACTGTCCCCATGTTGACTAAGGATTCACTGAAAAGTTCCTGCCCTACCATTCAATCTTTTTGTAACTCCCTGGCCACCTTTTTTATGCAAAGGTTTAACAAACTTACATCATCCACCCTTCCTAACTGCAGTGATGGGACGCCATCTTGCCAGGCCAAACTGATTTGCTTTAATAACTTTGCCTTACCGTCTTTAGAATTGGTCACTAATCTACTGCAATCTACATCATCCGGCTCTCCTATCGACTCTTGCCCCGCCTGGGTTTCCAAGCTAGTAGCAGAAGGCATTGCACCTCAACTGACATCTATTGTCTGTCACATGTTTCAGACCAGCATCTTCCCTGCTGTTTGGAAAAAACGTCGGTGCTTCCCTTGCTAAAAAAGGCAACTCTAGAGCCCAAGGACCCAAAATCTGCTGGCCCACCTCGTGTCTTCCTCCAAAATCATAGTGAAAATCATGAACATCCAACTCTCAGAGTGCATCCACTCATAACCACCTTTAGGATGCTACTCAATTTGGCTTCTCTGGCTGCCATAGCACAGAAACTGCCCGTGTCTGGGCTAACTAGGAGATCAGGCAGGTGCCCGATCAGTGAGGAGGAGCGACCCTCATCTTGCTTGATCTCTCGGCGGCCTTTGATACGGTCAATCACCAGTTGCTACTGGACCGTCTATCTAATATAGGCATCTGCTGAAATCTTTTCTTTCCGGACGCGATCAATTGATGCAGCTCGGAGAGCTTATTTCTCATTCTTACTCACTCCCTCGCGGGGTCCACCAGGGGTACTCACTTAGTCCGACACTTTTCAATCTTTATATGACCCCTTTGGCTGAGCTTGTACAATCTTATACCATCTCCTTGACTTCCTATGCTGACAACACTTAAATTGTCATCTCCTTAGCTAATGATGAGTCTGGTGCAGGAACGAAATTTTGTGACTGCATGCACACGTTTAACAGCTGGATGGGCAGGATCTGCTTAAAATTAAACTCGGTCAAAACTGAAGTGATTCTCTTCAGTTCCCAAGCCTATTTTTGGACCCCATCTTGCTGGCCTTAGGATATGGGTTCTTTACCAACACCTGTCAGAATGGCTCACAATCTCGGATGCCTAATTGATGACAAACCCTGCTTTACCAACCAAGTCAATGCGGTGACTTCTTCAGCCTTTATTATGCTAAGATTGCTCACAAAGATAGATCCGTATAACTCAGCTCATCTTCAGAAAACTTTTATCACGTCATTAGTGATGGCGAAACCTGATTATTGCAATAGTCTTTATCTCAATGCTCACCAACATAGCTTAAACAAACTGCAAATCTTCTAGATCGCTGCAGCTAGGCTTCTTCTAAAGATCCCGAAATACCATTCAGTATCAAAGTCTATTAGGAAATTACATTGGCTTCCGGTCAGGCAGTGGATCACTTTCAAATCTCTCTATATTGTCTACAAAGCTCGGGCCCTGAATTCCTTCAACACAGACTCAGGTGGTGCACTCCAGGTAGGACCTTACGCTCCACTCATGCTAAACTTCTAGTGTCTCCCAGATTCAAGCGGGCAGCTTGGGGCGGAAAGAGCTTCTTGTTGTGTGCCTCAAAACCCCGGAATGCACTTCCACTGTACATTAAAAATGGCCCGAACATACTTACTTTTCAGAAACGGCTGAAGACCTGGCTCTTTAATTCTTCGTAGCCCTTAGCTTCCCTTCCGCTGAGTACTCTATGCCTGCGAAGTTAGTGCCAAGATGCCTCCGGGTATTCATTGTGTTTTAGAAATTTTGAAACATAACATAACATTATCTCCACTTATAGAGAGCGCGGCTACCCAGCGCGCTTCCCGGCGCTAAGCATAGGTAGAAATGTCTAACTGGAAGATTAAAATAACCAGGACTTCAGGCTCTAATGAAATAGCAACTATGACATGCAATGTATTAAAATTTCCAGGAGGGCATTTCAAAGTTTTGGGCCCAAGTATGCCAAGGAGCGACCTCCTATATGCACAAGGTGGATTCTGGGCACATGGCATAAAGCTTGTGTGATGGAAGAACCCATGGCTCAACATCACATACCTGAACACGCAGTCTCAACTATGACTGCGTCTTTACCATGCATGCCTTCACCATTCAATTTTGTGGTAAAGGCATGATTGCTAAAGGGACATGTGTAGAAAAGATCACACCCCTGCCCCTCTGCCCTGAGCCCTAATATTCGGCCCTCCTGCGGTGTATTCTATCCCCCAGCCCCATAAACTTCCCTGATCCTCTATTCTGAGCCCTAAAACCCATCCCCCAGCTCCAAAAAACGACTCCGACCCCAGCACCCCCACCCTGAGTCCTTCAAACCTCCACCTAGCCCTGAAAACTGCCCCTTTTTTGCCCACCCTGAGCCATAAAATCTGCCCCCTAGCCCTCAGAACTGCCCCTTTCCCCTGAGCCCTAAAACTCAGCCTCCTAAAAACTACTCCAAACCCAGCCGCCCTCCCTGACCCCTAAAACCAGCCCCCACCCCTAAAACCTACCCCCACCTCCTGCTACCCCAGCCCAAAGTACCCAGCCATTTTCCGGTCCGTCCTTCCTGCTGCATGCCTTCCGGTTCCTCTCCCTTTCGCTGAGACAGCTAGAATGCCTACTGCCTAAACTACGCATATGTGCGGTTATTTGCGGTTAAGGCATATGCGTGGTTAAGGCAAGCGTTGTTCAGCTTGAAGGGAAACGGCATGCATGCTTATGGCCGCATTGTTAAGGCTGTTTCCTATGGCATAAAGCCTGATTCCCAGATCTCATTGTCTGCCTGGGCTGATAGGGACTCACCAGATCCTGGATATAGCGAGGGCCTAGTCAGTCCAGCCCTAGCTTTGAAAATAAAACAGAGTTTTGAATTGAACTCTGTTTTCAATTGGAAACCAATGCAATTTGCGAAGGAGAGGCGAAGCTGGGACATGCTTCGGAAGCTGATATAGGAGTCTCGCCGCTGAATTCTGTACAACCTGTAGATGATTAATAGAGGCCTTGATGATTCCCAAATAGAGAATGTTACCATAGTCTACTCGTGAGAGTATCAAGGCCTAAATCAGTGTTCTTTGTTGTGAGGGGAGAGTGATCCAAATAATCTTCCTCATCCACTTGATCACGGCAAAACAGGTGGAGGCCACTTTGCCCACTTGAGGTCGCATAGAAAGGTTTTAATCCAACCAGAACCCCAAGCTTTTTACTAAGGCTGAAAAGGAGGAGGGGATATTAATTCTCACAGGCGCAGAATGTTGGCGCTAGACCAAATAGCGTGAACAGTATACAGATTCTAACCAATATCAGCGGTGCTACAGGTGGGGGAAAATATCCCTTAAACCCCCAAAAGCAAAGGACCCAGAGGTCCAAAACAATGACAGACAAAGAGTTCCTATGCACACGCAACAAGTAAAACAGGTATGTAACGCTGTTCTTGTGTTTCACAGATGAGAGACAAGTCGTGGAAACGTTGTGGTTTGTCTTTAATATGGTTTCGTCAGTGGGTGATAACCCCTTGACTTCTTCAGGGCTCTATATCTCTTTGACCAGAACTTCAGATCCTCAACAAAGGCGCTCATAGTCCGAGTGCCCACTGAGCCAGACAAGGCGGCGGAGTAAGCCGTCTGGTGACAATCACGGAGGCGAGTACGCCAGCGAGTCCCGTAGTGTTTCGAGGTAAATGTGAACCGGAAATCTGAAGTTCTGGTCAAAGAGATATAGACCAGACAACATCCAGAGTCGGAGAATTGGAAATTATTGTATTTAAGATTAGAAGACAGCTACATGCCCAACCGGGTTGGAATTATCACCGGTGGAGAGATTGGGAGCTCCGAATTTGACGCAGAAAAGCCCTGAAGAAGTCAAGGGGTTATCACCCACTGACGAAACGCGCGTTGGCTGGTCTTGCAAGGAAATCCATATTAAAGACAAACCACAACGTTTCCACGACTTGTCTCTCATCTGTGAAACACAAGAACAGCGTTACATACCTGTTTTACTTGTTGCGTGTGCATAGGAACTCTTTGTCTGTCATCCCCAAGCTTTTTACGTTAGGAGATAGTGTTGGAAGATCCCCCAGGGACTAATGCCAGTGTTGTGGAACCCAGAGCTGTGGATTCCTAATGAGCACCATAACCTCAGTCTTGTTGACGTTGAGTTTAAGCGTGTTACTATCCATCCAGGAAGCAACTCGTCTTAGACAGAGATTAAGGCATCTGGGTTGTGACCCTGTGTGGACGACAGAGAAAAGATCATTTCTGTGTCGTCTGTGTATGAAAAAAGTGTCAAGCTGCAACTCTCCACCACATCTGCGAGAGGGCCGAGCATACAGGTTGACCCACATGGGGCTCAACGCAGAGAGCCCTGGGGTACTCCAGAGGTCAAGGCACAGAATCCTGACCATTCGTCTGACAAAAAGACTTGGAAGGACCTATCTTTCAGGAAGGAGGTCAGCCAAGCTAGGGCTGTTCCATCAAGGCCAATGTCACCAGTCTTTCCACAAGGGTGGAGTGGGACACGGTATTGAAGGCTGAGCTGCGATCTAATAGGATAAGTGCGGCTGTTCCGCCCACATCCAGGAGTCATTTTAGATATTCCGTGGCTCCTAGGAGAGTGGACTCCGTACTGTGCCGAGCCCTAAAACCCGACTGAGAGGAGTGAAGGAATTGTTGGGCTTCCACAAAGGTGGTGAGCCGTAAATGTCTATGCTTTTCCCAAATTTTGGAAAGAACGGGCAGCAGGGAAATGGGTCTAAAATTAGCCCAATTCATTGGATCAAGTTTCGGCTTCTTTAAAAGTGGGAGGGCCATAGCTTTTTTCCATGACCGTGGAACACAGCCCTCATAAAGTGAGGTATTGAGCTAAACCATCACCACTTGCAACAAGTCAGGATCAAGAAGCCCCAATGCAGCTAGAGGAAGCCCGTCTAGGGGAGAGCCTGATTTGATTGATGGAGAAAAATCCAGAAAGGTCCAACGGAGGCGATGACTCCAGTTTTGTTAGCCAGGTCTGGCATATCCTGAGGATTAGGACCGATTAAAAGAGATTGCCCAATGACACTATCAGAATCCCCACTTTGTATTCTTGCCCTGTGGCTCACCACCAATTGCGAATGAATTGTAGCCACCTTTTCTACAAAATAGTGGGCCAGTTCTGTGCATTGGGAGTGGGAAAGAAGAGGTGCAGGAGATAATTTGCTGGGGACAGACAGTAATTTGACCACATTAAAGAGCATCTTAGGACTGTTCTGAGCATGAGTGTTTTATCTGAGTAAAAAGACGCCCTTGCTGCTCTGCACAGTGCGTGATATTTATTAATAGCAATTGATGAATTACATTGTGCAAATTTTACCACAGCAAACCATTGCTTTTGCTATTGGTGTGCCCAGGGTTCATGTTAGGTCTGCTGTGCAGCTCCTGTTTTGTAAACTGCTTTCAAGAGAAAATATATTCCAGTTGAGTTCTTTAAAAAGTACCAATAAAAATATTATAATCAGTTTTACCCGTTAGAACTTTCATGGGGCGAATTGAAAATCCTGAAATGTATGACTTAAACTTAATTGAGACACCTTGCTTGGAGCATCAACAGAATCGAGGAGTAGCTTAAGGCCTACTGTGATGAAATGGTGGATAGTGCTCAGCCATAAATAGAGAATCGGATTTATTAACACTTTGCACCGGGTTTGCATCACAAAAGTGTTGAATTGGGATTTACTTTGTAGCATAAAACTTGTTTTGTGCTGAAAAGCAATCCTTAAGTAATGCAAAGTAGTGTTATGTGCTACATTGCTCTATGATGAGTCAAGAGGGCATACCTTAGGTGGTGTATGGGTGTTCTCATGCAACCACCTGTGGTTTTTTTATTCAAAACCTTATCTCCTAAAACAGGGCTTTGAACCAAAAATGTACATCTCCTAGAGGCAAGCATAATATTGGAGAAAAGTTTTCTTTTTCCCAACCTTTGCCAACTTTGCCTGCATGATATACTGTACAGCACACATACAAACTAAGAAAAGTTTTTAACCATGTCTAAGGGTGCATTCCATATGTTGTACATGACCCCTGACCTTGACTGGTAGGTCGCTCCCCCACCACACAGCTCCGTCTGTGTGCCCTGCTGCTGCCCCTGATTGTGCTCGGTTTTTTTCCTTTCTGTGCCCCCTTGCTGCCCCTGATTGTGATCGTTTTTTCCTTTCTGTGCCCCTTGCTGCCCCTGATTGTGATCGTTTTTCCTTTCTGTGCCCCCTTGCTGCCCCTGATTGTGATAGTTTTTTCCTTTCTGTGCCCCCTTGCTGCCCCTGATTGTGATCGTTTTTTCCTTTCTGTGCCCCCTTGCTGCCCCTGATTGTGCTCGTTTTTTCCTTTCTGTGCCCCCTTGCTGCCCCTGATTGTGATCGTTTTTCCTTTCTGTGCCCCCTTGCTGCCCCTGATTGTGATCGTTTTTTCCTTTCTGTGCCCCCTTGCTGCCCCTGATTGTAATCGTTTTTTCCTTTCTGTGCCCCCTTGCTGCCCCTGATTGTGATCGTTTTTTCCTTTCTGTGCCCCCTTGCTGCCCCTGATTGTGATCGTTTTTTCCTTTCTGTGCCCCTTGCTGCCCCTGATTGTGCTCTGTTTTTCCTTTCTGTGCCCCCTTGCTGCCCCTGATTGTGCTCGTTTTTTCCTTTCTGTGCCCCCTTGCTGCCCCTGATTGTGCTCGTTTTTTCCTTTCTGTGCCCCCTTGCTGCCCCTGATTGTGATCGTTTTTTCCTTTCTGTGCCCCTTGCTGCCCCTGATTGTGATCGTTTTTCCTTTCTGTGCCCCCTTGCTGACCCTGATTGTGCTCGTTTTTCCTTTCTGTGCCCCCTTGCTGCCCCTGATTGTGCTCGTTTTTTCCTTTCTGTGCCCCCTTGCTGCCCCTGATTGTGCTCGTTTTTCCTTTCTGTGCCCCCTGCTGCTCCTGATTGTGATCGTTTTTCCTTTCTGTGCCCCCTTGCTGCCCCTGATTGTGCTCTGCTTTTTCCTTTCTGTGCCCCCTTGCTGCCCCTGATTGTGCTCGTTTTTTCCTTTCTGTGCCCCCTTGCTGCCCCTGATTGTGATCGTTTTTTCCTTTCTGTGCCCCCTTGCTGCCCCTGATTGTGATCGCTTTTTCCTTTCTGTGCCTTTTTCCCGCCGCTGCGCCCTGCGGCCCCGCCCCTCACTGCCCATTCGCTGCCCCATTCCCTGCTCCTCCCTCCCACCTCCCCATTTATGGCGCCCGTCCGCGCCGTGACCGCGCCCAGCGCCAGACCCCTGGTCCGGGCATCCCCCGCGCCCGCCACATCAACAGACGCCGATACGACGCCAGCACCCTCCACGGACTCAACCCCGGAAAAGATCACGCCTGCTACCAGGCCACCCCGAAGCGCACCCAAGGGCTCCTTCACCTGCCGGAACTGCAGCTTCGCCAGCACCCGCCCCGCCAAACCACCGCCCAGGAAAGAACCCAACTACCTCAGATGCATCCTCCTCAACACCCGCTCCGCCCGCAAACACGCCATCGAACTCTGGGACATTCTCGACTCAACCTCCCCAGACGTCGCATTCCTGACGGAGACCTGGCTGAATCCCGCTTCAGCCCCCGACATCGCCATTGCCATCCCGGACGGATACAAGATCACCCGCAGGGACCGCACCAACGGAGTCGGAGGAGGCATCGCCATCGTCCACAGGAACACCCTCAGAGTCTCAACCAACACCGACGACACCCTCAGCACCGCCGAACACATGCACTTCCAGATCCACACCGATCCCAACACCACCCTCAGAGGAACCCTCATCTACAGACCCCCGGACCCCGACCACAGTTCAGCGGAGTTCCATCGCTGACTTCGTCAGCACACACGCCATCGCCTCCACGGACTACATCCTCCTCGGGGACCTGAACTTCCACCTCGAGAACAACAAGGACACCAACTCCACCACCCTGATCGACAACCTCGCCACCCTCGGACTCAGACAGCTCGTGACTACACCCACCCACGCCGCCGGCCACACGCTAGACTCCATCTTTTCCGCAAGCCCACACGTCTCCTTCAACCACACCTCCGAACCCCACTGGACTGACCACCACTGCATCCACTTCACCTACAGGAAGCCCACCACGCACCACCGCACCGAACAAATGCCTCGCCGCTGCTGGAGCAGAGTCACGGAAGACCAGCTAACCACAACCCTCGCCCTGAGCCCACCCGCCGAACCCTCCGACCCCGACACCGCCGCCCGCAACCTCAGACAGTGGATCGACGACTGCGCCAACACCCTCGCCCCTCTCAAGAATCCGCCCAACAGCCACACCAGCAAGAAAGCCACCTGGTTCACCGAAGACCTCCAGGCCTCCAAACGAACATGCCGAAAACTGGAGAAGATCTGGCTCCACGAACGGACAGCGGACAGCTACGCCGCCCACAAGAGCGCCACCCGCAATCACCATCACCTCATCAGATCCGCCAAAAGGGCCTCACTCAAAGACCGCCTAGACAACAACGCACACAACAGCAAAGAGCTCTTCAACATCGTGAAGGAACTCTCCAACCCCAGCTCCAACACCAACGACATCCAGCCGTCGCAAGACCTGTGCGACTCACTGGCCACCTCCTTCCACCGCAAAATCGCCGACATCCACGACAGCTTCAACACCACGACCGCCCCGGCAACCACCGAGACCACTGCCCCCACAACCACCAACCGCCTGCTCTCCTGGACCAACATCAACGACGAGGACACCAGCGAGATCATGAACACCATCCACTCCGGTTCACCGCTAGACCCGTGCCCTCACCACATCTTCAACAAAGCCAGTACAGCCATCGCGCCCCATCTCCGGAAAATAATCAACATCTCCTTCGAGACAGCAACCTTCCCGGAAAGCTGGAAGCACGCCGAGATCACCGCCTTACTCAAGAAACCCAAGGCAGACCCCAAGGACCTCAAGAACTTCCGACCCATCTCTCTGCTCCCGCTTCCCCGCGAAGGTCACCGAGAAAATCGTCAACAAACAACTGACCCGCTACCTCGAGGAGAACAACATCCTGGACCCTTCCCAGTCCGGCTTCCGCAGCAACCACAGCACCGAAACCGCCCTCATCGCCGCCACCGATGACATCAGGACCCTGCTAGACAACGGAGAAACAGCAGCCCTCATCCTCCTGGACCTATCAGCCGCCTTCGACACGGTCTGCCACCACACACTACGAACACGCCTTCACGACGCCGGGATCCAAGAGAAGGCCCTGGACTGGACCACATCCTTCCTTTCCGGCAGAACACAAAGCGTCCGCCTCGCCCCCTTCCGATCCAAGGCCACCAAGATCATCTGCGGCGTACCCCAAGGCTCCTCCCTCAGCCCAACGCTGTTCAACATCTACATGGCACCGCTCGCCCACGTCGCCCGACAGCACAACCTCAACATCATCTCCTACGCCGACGACACCCAGCTGATCCTCTCCTCACCAAAGACCCTCACACCGCCAAAGCCCACCTCCACGAAGGAATGAAGGCCGCCGCCGAATGGATGAGGACCAGCCGCCTGAAGCTGAACTCGGACAAGACGGAGGTCCTCATCCTTGGTTCCAACCCTTCAGCCTGGGACGACTCCTGGTGGCCAACATCACTGGGAACAGCCCCGCCACCCACCGACCACGTACGCAACCTAGGGGTCATCCTCGACCCCACCCTCTCCATGACTAAGCAGGTCAACGCCGCTTCCTCATCCTGCTTCAACATCCTCCGAATGCTCCGCAGGATCTTCAAGTGGATCCCCACCGAAACAAGAAAAACAGTCACCCAGGCCCTCGTCACCAGCAGGCTGGACTACGGAAACGCCCTCTACGCAGGAACGACGGTTAAGCTCCTGAGACGGCTGCAACGCATCCAGAACGCCTCTGCACGTCTTATCCTCGACATCCCCCGACGCAGCCACATCACACCCCACCTGAGAGACCTGCACTGGCTCCCTGTCAACAAGAGGATAACCTTCAAGCTCCTCACCCACGCACACAAAGCACTCCACAACTCCGGACCAGCCTACCTCAACAGACGACTCAGCTTCTACACCCCCACCCGCCAGCTCCGCTCGACCAGCCTCGCCCTCGCCACAGTCCCCCGCATCCGGAAAACGACCGCCGGCGGCAGATCCTTCTCCCACCTCGCCGCCAAGACTTGGAACACCCTCCCCACCAACCTCCGACAGACCCAAGACCTACTGGCCTTCAGAAGACTCCTCAAGACCTGGCTCTTCGATCAGTAGCAGCACCACCCTCCTCTTCCCCCAGCGCCTTGAGACCCTCGCGGGTATGTAGTGCGCTTTATAAGTGACATGATTGATTGATTGATTGATTGAGTGTTCTCATGCAACCACCAATGACATTTGTTGCACAGCCCTATCTACTAATATTTGTAGGCAGGCTTTGCGCCAGTCGTTTATGCCTCCTAGCAACAGGTGCAAAGTTAGGGAAAAGTTTTATTTTCTCAAAGCCTTTCCAACTTTGCATGTGTACTTTACAACACACATACAAAATGGGAACATTTTGGGTACCCTTCCAGTACAAAACCTACGCTAGACATCACACACACACTTTTACACTGTGGTGCAAAGGTGTGCGCATTGAGCAAGGTAGCCTAGCATTCACCAGAGCAGGGGATAGATTTAGTGATTCTGATTTTTCCATTTAACTCAAAACAGCGCAGCAACTTTGGTTGGTGCACTTCGTTGTGTGAAAAGATAGTACATTTGGCTCCAAGTGTGGGCCATAAGCGGTAAAGGAAGTCACACTGCATCAGATAAGTGACAGACAATGCTATACTCATGTATCTGCAGGTATACGGTTGGTGTCTCCATAGCGCTGTGCACCAATAGCCCAGTATCACTTCCATCCCCTCGCCCCAAAGACAGCTAGCAGCCGGCCTCCCCATTGATGATGCTTTTAGGTCCCTGATTGTTTGCGTGTCCTGTAAAATCTATCCATGCTTTTCCTAGCAGCATGAAGACTTTAAATGATCGAGGGAAAGGAAAGCTTGCAATACTGGGGTCTGTGCAGGGGCAGTGTTTCCAGTCGCGGCTCCTGGAGGGAGTGCTGCGGGGCGGTGGGGCGGGGGAGGGGCAGGGTGGGGGGTAGTAAACTCCGGCATACGGGCGAACGGAGGTAAGCACAGAAAAAAATAAATAAAACAAATTACATTGCGCGCGCCGCATCGCTATTTGGAGTTGCAGTGCGCGCAATGTAATTTGTTTTATTTATTTATGTACTTACCTCCGTTCGGCCTTATGCCGGAGTTTACTACCCCCCACCCTGCCCCTCCCCCGCCCCACCGCAGCACTCCCTCCAGGAGCCGCGACTGAGTGTTTCTATAAGCTGAGGTAAGACTGCAACCTTTGGATACCAAAATACAACCAAAGCCCCAAAATATCCCTTTTATTACTGTATGGGGAGCATTTCAACAGGCAAAATGCTAATTTGCGTGGATCACTATTAATCGGTGTACTGTGCCTGGGTCTTTTACGTAACTGTGTGAGGTACTGTTCTGCTACTTGCCCCTAAGGTGTAGCTGTTTGTGAGGGAAGCTTGCATTGCTGCTGTATTTGATGTACAGCAACTGTGTGTGAGAGAAGCTTTCGCTACAGCTGCACATGATGTAGCTATTGTGTGGGTCTGAGGGAAGCTTGCACCATGGCTGCCAATCGGTGCTTCATTTGTAAAAAAAAAAGAAGTGCCAGGGCTCTCGTCTGAAGCCCAGTGCAGCTTGCACCAAACATTGCCCCTGCCAGCTGCCAATGACATAACAAAAACAGCTACTAACCATCTTACAAGTGATTCATACTACTCCAGGCCCCCAAAGCCATAAGAATGGCTTGGGAGGCAGGCATTAGTCATTGTAATTGTTAATTGAACTATTAAACAACTGTTGTTGTGCTCATACCTAAATTAGCCAGACAGCACCACAATGTGGCAGACTGTCATAGGCCCCGGTGATGGCAATTAGGTGCCAGGGCCGAGTACCTGAAACCACCGGCTCAAATTAAGCACTGCTGTTCATGCTGTATCTCTGCTGAGTGTTGTAAAGCTTGGTAAAATCTTTTCACTATATAAAAGCCAGAACGATTGACTTTGTCAGTGTTTGTTTCTTTCATTCATCCAACATCTCAAGTAGCTGAACACCAAAATTTGATTTTTTTAACTTAAGTTTGACATACAGCTTCTGTAATTGCGAAAGGAATGCATTGGGCAAATGTTCCTGGTCTTTCACTCATGCCAGATTCTGTGAACATCTATGTACGGGAAATGAGATTTACAGTCTGATTCTCAGGTTGCAAAGAAATCGTTTTTCTTTTTGCACAACAGCTGGTTTGAGACCCAAGAATATTTTTGGGCTACAACAAATGTGTTTGTAAAATCTGACCCATTAATGTTAATAATATTAATGAGGCAGATTTCTCTTTGTGCCTCCTACCGAAAGAGCTGCAAATCCAGGGATGGATTTTGAGATCTCCATCTCTGCACACGCATTTCCTGAATACCGCATTAGCCAAGACCTCTCGATTTTACTAAAATCATATGTATAATGTACTTACTTATAGGGGCTTTCATCCAGCCCTCTTCATCCATTGGTGTGTTATTGTGCACTCATGTTTTCCTTCCCCCGAAACCCCCCAAAAAATACAGCATGTGATAATGGGTCAGCCCAATTCAGTCTTTGGTTGACTTTACTGTGAATGATGTCAGAAGGTGCACATCCACAAACAAAGTATTACCCCTCTGTCAGGAACTACTATGGGAATGTGTATATTTTAACAACAAAATAATATTTTGCTTTAAACCAATGGTTTTGTTTTTGAGATTGACTACACCTGGCAGGTGCCAGACTATATTGGATTTGCCAATGCTTGTTTTTTTAATATTACAGCCCTTGCCCTTCCAAGGGTCTCATGGTTTTCTGACACAGCCATCAGGTGGCGCACGAGTACTATAAAAAAAAAACTACTCAGAGTTCATGGGATGTGTGGGGTGAGTGGAGATTTGATGTGAAAGGGGTGACTAGAGAGGGAACAGAAGGAGACGGGAGAAGAGGCAATGGAACAGAGAACTTCATGTTCAGAAAACCTTGGGTGTGAGCATAATCCCCTGACGAGTGCAGCGTTAGTTTGCTTCCTGGGTCAATGACCCGGTGTTTATCACCAGCTTGGCAGTGCTTGGGCTCCATTCCCACTTTCCAGCTGTTCTACTTTCTGTCTCTTTGCTGGAGGTCATGTCCCGTGTGTAAACGAGAGGAATGTTCTCGGCCTGTGTGACCATTGCCAAATCCTGTTCAGATAGCTGCATTCCATTCAGATTTTTAGTAGGTTAGTTAATAAGAAGCTTTCCCCGGATTGCGTGTTTAAGGGGCGGAGGGACTCGTGTTCCCAGGCAGAACATTATAACCTTAATTTGCTCATTCGAATGGGCTGATGTCTCACAAGTGAACAAGTGAGGGATCTCTGAATCTACAAAATCTCACACACGCGTAGGCTTCACGCATGCGCAGGCTTCGAGGACATAAAGTCTCTCATGGTGACTAATGAGGTCATTTCAAGGAAGGCTCACATGGTGTGTAAGGGTATATCTCAAGAAAACAGGGCTCTGGGTCATGGGTGCTGGAAGCACAGTGGGGGTTTGGATATAAGAGGGAATTTATCCCTCACTAGATTTTCGAGAGGAGAGGGGCGACCTCCGCAAGCACACGGCCACCTTTTGGATTTGAAGGGTACACTGGAGTAGCTCTCCTTCAGCACCCTTTCCGCTGCTGGCTTTTGGTTAGCAGAGGTACCACGATGTCGAGGACTAAGGGACAGAGGGTCAGTTGTACGACCGTTTTTAACGGTCGCAAATAGAAAATCGGGCCGTTTGTGACTGCAAAAAAAGGGTTGTAGTATGTAAAAACCCTATTTTGCGAGTCGGTTACCTATTACCCACTCGCAAAATAGGGTTTGCGAATTGCTATTAGGAAGGGGTGTGCCAACGGCGTCCCTTCCTAATAGCGAGTCCCACTGGTATGTACGATTGTTTTGCGACCGCAAATGTGGTCTCAAAATAATTGTAGTTACCACCTACTTCAACCCCTTCCCCTTTGTGAATGTATGCAAATATATTTTTTAAGAGCAGGCAGTGGTTCGACGGACCACTGCCTGCCCTTAAAAAATGAAAAGAACATTTTTCATTTTTTTTTCTTTTAAACGCATCCCGGTTTCCTTTAAGGAAAAAGGGGTGCATTTGAGGGGAAAAAGTTGCTTTATTTCAAAAGCAAACACAGACATGGTGGTCTGCTGACTCCAGCAAGCCACCATCCCTATGTTCTTGCCCATTCCTAATGGGTCGCAAATTGCGACCTGCCTCATGAATATTGATGAGGCAGGTCATTTGCGTTCCCTTTGGGAATCGCCAACTTTGTCCAAGACACATTAGTACATTCAGTTTTGAGAGTCACAAAACGGAATGGTCGTACATCTGGCCCAGAATCACATTTTCCAACATGGAGGACAGTGTGGGGCCAGAATATTGAGTTTAAAATATTGTGCTACCAAAATAGTATATCAAAAATAATGATGACCGAAATAGTGAGAAGGTCACCACCTATAGGCAATTATAGGTTTACTAAACTTGACTCCACATGTTTGTATCTTTTTCAATATGAATGGATCAGTCCAAAAAGAACATGGCACTCCACTGCAATAACACACAGATGATTAATCAGGCACCTGAATAAAACATCGGTGTGTTATTGCAGAGGAGTGCCATAGTATTTTGGACAGCTTAATACATGCATGATGGTTCTCACAGCCTGGCATTGGCATCTGATCTGATCTGGTACTTTGTAACATTAAACAAATTATATATTTTCAATCTACATACATGTGGAGGTATGAATAGTAAATCCGTACTTATCTATATCTACTTACCTTATTGATATTTTGGTCAATGATACTTTTGCCTGATACTTTAAAAACTGACCACCTCCCTCACCATATGAGTCGATGTCACTCCCCTTCCTTTTTCTAAGCCTAATTATATTGCCTAGCTTATAATCAATAACCCCTCTTCTGTACAGAAAATTTGTAGCTCAAATCTCTTTTCCGCTTCCAAATTCTTTGTGGCAGTGCAGATTTTCCTACCTAAAATGAAGTAAAACTTTGACACTGTAAAGGACACAAAGTCAAGTATTATGCTTTCCATGGTTCATTACTATTAACAGTTGCTAAAATGGTATCAAAAAAGAAACACCACACTTACCATAAATCACAGGGTAGAAGGTCAAAGACACAGCTTCAATACAGTCTTTCAGGCTCCTGGGATGGCAGTGACTCCTACAACCATATATTGATTCTGCCATCCAGCCTCTTTGTTCTATTGTTTCATCTTCCTTTAACCCTAGTCAAAACAATATTCAGGTTTGTCTTCTCTGATCCATCTTCACCACTCTTCCTCACTTCTTAGGGTTGTTGAACATCCAATCCTAAAAACGTCAAGAGAAAAGCATATAATAAATTGCAATTGAGTGTAAAAAATTAAGAAATCACGTAAATAATCATGAGTAATTGCTATAACAATATGATCCAATTTGATGCATATGATCAAAAAAATTTCGAAGAAAAAATCTTTGAAGAAGTTAATATCCTTCTTCATTATCGAATCTGGTTTGTCTATGTTGATGACCTACCCCAGACCCTACAACGCTTGGGCCGATAACAGCATATACTCCCATTTTAGGAACATGCTCCCTTAATGTCTCTTCCACCTGGAGAATTAAAGTCATCCTGTCTAGATAAATGATCCAGCAAACCCATCTTGCACAAAGGACCAGGTTCAGTAATTTGGGGAAACACCAAGGAGCACATGTGTCAAAGTGAACATTGTGTATGAACTCCCACATTTACGTTCCAATAGAAACTGTAGGAATCGTTGATATAACCTGGAAATCTGGATTGCCAAATAAGCCTCTTTTGGGTCTGTTTTTTACAACCAGTGTCTTTCTAGTAGAATGTTCATCAGAAGGTGAGTGCCTCTCTATGATATATTTCTTTATGGAAACCTTATCCCTCATTTATGAAAAGTGACGCATCGCTGCGAGAAAACAGAGATGCGTCACTTTTCATTGCGCCCTCCTTGCGACACCAATGATGCGTCATATTTACAGTATGACACATCAAGTCACAAGGAGTCACAGATATGTCAGTATTTCTGACGTTTCTGTAGGCGCAAAAATGACTCATTGCTGGAGTGTGTCACAAAAGTGACGCAACTCCAGCAATGCGTCATTACACATGGGCAAGTCCCATGTTAAATGTGCCTGCGACAGTCTTACGCCTGCCAAGAGGCAGGTGTAAGATATTGACGCATTTGCGTCCTGGAAGTGGCGCAGTGAAATCTTATAGATTTTACTGTGACACTTCTACGACCCTTTCTTACGTCGGAACGCCCCCCCCCTGCATACATTATACCTGGCGCAGGTATAATGTGGCGCAGGGTTTTACAAAGTGACACATCTACCTAGATGCGTCACTTTGCAAATATGGCGCAACATGGCGCATTTTTTACACCGCTGGTGCGTCACAAAAAGTGACGCACCGGTGGTGCAAAAGTGACGCAAAGGCTCATAAATAAGCCCCCTTGTTCTTTTTGTTCATAAGAAAGATATTGATTACGAAACCATAGAGACGTTGCCAAGTTGGTTCAATGACCTAACCATTGTATTGATGAAGCGAAATGTATGTCTGATAAAAATAAAGAAATGTTGGGTGTATGGTATGAATCCTATTGAAAACCCAATAAAAATATATTTAAATAAAAGTTGTTACAATACCCTATTTGTACGCCAGATTCTCTGCCTGCTGGGTCGCTAGATGTTTCTCTTCTAAGTAAATATTAATAGGAATAAGAATCTCATCCTGAACCAAGATGCCAAAAAATCTATTGGAAGCCCTTTAAATACATGTTAAATCCCAACAACTGAAGTAATATATCTTCTGTTCTTATTGGGGATGATAGCTCATTGATCACCTGCAGAGATATCAGCTTCCAGAAACAGCCTGGCTCAACTTTTATTGCATCCCTTCAGCAGTAAGAATCGGGAGCATATTTTGTGATATGTCTATTATCCAAAATTCTGACCCCCCTGTTGTAGAACATCGTGCCCCTAAAGGTGAGGGAGACCAAATGAGCAGGGTGCACAACAACAAGTGTTTGCAAACATCCTAAATGGCAAAACCTTAACCGTCTTTACAATGGCGTAGCAAGGGGGGGCGGACTGCCCCGGGCGGCACGGGTTGTGGGGGCGGTGCCTCCCCTCTTACCTGCGGCCGTCACGGGGCGGCCGCTGCAGGAAACGCCAGCACCCCACCACCACCACCGCTTTTACATACGGCTTCCGCGGGGCAGCCATCGTAGGGACCACCACGGGCGACAAACTGTCTAGCTACGCCACTACATTTTTAATAAATAGCTTCCCAAGCAACAGATTGTATGACCCCTGTTTGTATCAAAAAAGCAAGTTCTCCTAATGGGGCATATATCTTCAGGGGTTAACTGTTATGTCCTGGAACTTGCACTGCACAATTAGCAATGTCCTTCGTGCATATGGCTCCTTGAGCACCACTGTCCAGCCTTCCTCGTGGTATTGATTCCGGTGCTTGAGTGCCTGGCCAACACACCTGTTTCTAATGGTTTCGTCAATGGCACAAATACTGATCTGTTCAACATTTTTTAGGTCTCTTGATGATTTTGGGATACACATCAGCCTCACAGAGTTAACCTCGGAAGTAATGGTGAAGGTTACTTTTCCATCGTTCACATGCCTAGTAGTCTGCCCTTAAATGGTACTGTACTTGCTTGCCTAAATACTCTCCTAATGTATTGCATGTGTAATTCACCTCACTTGGGGTACAGAACTCTGTGGAAGGATGATGACGAAGAAATAAGTTCTACTTCACCTCATCGATATCCATCCTTTTCTCCCAACCATCAGGATTGTCTTCCCCTTACAAAGGATGCCCTATGCCTCTGGGTCTAATAGAGAGAAAATGTTCCTGGATACTCCACCCGAACATCAGGATCATTGTCGCCATTTTCTGTGATACTTTTCGAAAGAGTTCTGCAACTCCTTCCACTCACTCGCTTGTGTTGAGAGATCCTTCTGTATCTTGTCCCTCTCAAATCATGAGGGCTATATTGACTTAGACCACAAGAGCTTCGACAGACTTTTTACCTTCGCTTTTTCTTTGCCCTGTTCTTCTATTTGACCATAGATCAGAGTAACCTGCTAGCCATCGTCTGGTCATCCGAGGTAAAAAAAAAAGGCAGAAATGGCTTCTTGCACCAAGTGAAATCCTACATAACCCTCCTCACATTGTCTTTGTAAGGCAAGTGAGGGTGATTTTTGCTGTCAGAGTGATTACCCTTCTCTCAGATTAACTTAATACAAACTATCTTTTTCTCTTCATGCCAAAAGTACACCCAACTCCTCCCAAGCTTTGATGTGGGACGGACAGGCAGCTTCCCCAGCCCTTTGGCAAAACTTGAGTGGGGCAAGCACAAAACAATCCTCGTTCTAGGGCAAGGTGGGGGGGGGGTGGTGGTGTTATGTTGTTGGGGCTCACACAGCCCTCCATGACCAACTGTCAAGGCTTAAGATTATGAGCTGGCACACCAGCCCATTGCCACGGCCAGAGAGTCCTTAATCCCCCGCATCCTGGTCAGGCAAGGATGGTTGATGGTGAAAGGCATTTTTAATAATAATCTCATCCCTGCTTGTGTGAAATGCCAGGTAGGGCCAAACCATTTGGTATAGAAGAGCATGGGCTTTCTTGCTCTGCTGGTTGTTTTCCCTTCTGATATTTTAGAAGACGGGGGGGGCAGATTTACAATCCCCTTGCGACACTTTTGCACCGCCGTTATATCACTTTTGTGACGCAGCGGCATTGTAAACAATGCGCCACATTGTGACACGCTTGCAACGTGACGCATCTAGAAAGATACGTCACGTTGTAAAGCCCTGCGCCACATTATACCTGCGTCAGGTATAATGTATGCAGGGTGGGCGTTCCGACGCAAGAAAGCCTCATAAAAGTGACGCAGTGAAATATACAAGAAGCAGGCGTAAGGAGTTACGCAGCACAATAGGTATAGGCCTTCCTGAGCATTGCTGGAGTTGCGTTGTGCTTGCGACACGACTCCAGCAATGGTGACCTTTGCGCCAACAGATGCGGGACGCATCTGTCAATCCTTGCACCATGGTGCGCCGCATTGTAAATGCGACACATCCATGGTGGCGCAAGGGTTTTTTTGCGTGACGTAAGCAAACTGACACATCTCTGCTATGATGCAGAGATGCGTCAGTTTCTTGTAAATCTGCCCCTAGATGTTTTTAACACATGGAATGTTTTAGCCTCATTGAAAGAACATGCTTCACAATGTACACACTTTTCGAGGGTCAAACAACCAATATATGCTGTTTTAAATTCTTCGATTTGTGAACATTAGGAAAATTTAGTCAATCGAAGGATTTTTTTTAATTACTCAAATTTTCCCGTAGCTTGCCAACATATAATGGTTATGCGCGTATGACAAAGCTGCATAATGGCATCTTTGTTTTTGGCTTGCAACTTTAAACATTTGAATGAAAATTTACAAGACCAACAAAGGGCGTATTATGAAACTTAGCTCTTCAAGCGAGTTTAATTTGGTGTACTTTTATTTAGCTATTTTACCGTTTTTGGTGTATCAAGATCCCTATCAATATCTGCATGTTAAAACTTAAAAACACATTTTTTGGAACCACTCTCGACAAATCTGCCCTCGTCAGAGTGGCAGTGAATGTCCTGCACTTTCTTCTTCCAAATTTCCGACGTAAAGGCAAAGTGACTTGTGTCATCCTTAGATATAGAGGTGTGAATGAAGTCAGTGTAGCCTTATCACTAATGTTCATACATAAATGGAACCCTAGTTGTAAATGGCAAAAAATGTATCATCAGAGATTGTGTCATGTAAGGTGTGTTGAATAACATTTGATCATGTCTTCATCACACACCTTAATTAAATAACAATATGTAGCCAGGCTAAAAACACAAACACGCAATTGCCAGTACAATTCATGTTTCAATCCATCATCTTTTTTTAAAAACCTGTTTTTATTCAATACTGCACAGTTATCACATTACATATCGACCCAACAGACCGTGATACATCAAAGAAGGATAAAGAGCCACAAATTAGTGTACACTTCAGATAAGCAGTGCAGGGTATCACAGCACGTTGTCTTGTGTGACATACAGAACACCTCCCATAGAGCAAGATTATGTAGAAGCCAACATAATACTATAATGAAAACTTGGCAGCGCAGGTGGTGGGCGACGGTCTCTAATAAGAGAGAAGCGGAGACCTAAAAAAGGATCATTAAGCAGAAGGCAGAGCAACAGGCATGGACGGGTATAAAGCCCCCAGTTCCCTGGGGACGCTGCAAAAGTGCATCTGAGTGGGGGGGGCAGCAAAAGACATACCCGGGGTAACAATCCAGAATAGCACAGTCTATTGAAATAAAGGCATAGGGTGTCGGCTGTGTCTAGATACCAATTAGGGGCATGTATAGGGAACAGACTATCTTTCTTCCCCGAAAACTCACACTTCGAAACATTGGCCCACCCCGCCGTTCTCCCAGTCTCCACCGCTCCTACCCACTCATCTCACACAGCCACAGACTGTATATCAGCTCAGTCAGCCCAGAAAGGGGTCATCCTCCAAAGGCTGCATAGGGGTAGCAAGGTCCAGTGTCTGCGGAGAAGCCCCAGCCCCTTCACCTCGACCCTGAGCCATCTGCAGGCTCTCCAGCATACCTCCCCACATTTCCAAGTCATGTTCCGCATTCTCATTGGCGCACATGGCTCGCAGTCAGCACTCCTTAGCCACGCCCCATTCACGCAAGTCTGCTCTCCACTTGTCCAGCCGGAGGGACGTGGAGGGGGTACAGTGCATGGCGATGTGGCGTTTAGCTAGCACAAGGCCCAGGAGAGCAAATTTATAACTCATACGAGTTCCTGTCTTCGGGGTCGGGAGTATGCCCAGAAAACACTGCCCAACTGACACTTCAATCTGCACATCTGCGACTGCTCGTAGTGCATGCAGCACCTCTTGTCAATATGGTTGAAGTCAGGCGCAAGCCCAAGTCATGTGCTGAAATGTTGTGGGGCCCACACCGCACCGGGGGCATGCCGAAGTGCACCCTGCGTCGAAACATGCCAGTCTCTGGGGTGTCAGATACATGCGATGGAAGTAAAAAAAACTGGGTGAGCTTAAACCGTGCGTTACTCGCCACCTCCCCAACCTGTGCAAACGCCCGCCTCCATTCGCCCTCAGTGAGCGTCGATGGTAAGTCAGCCATCCATCTGTCATGAAATTTTGACACCTCAACCCAACGATCCTCCTTCAGGGCCTTGTATATGTGAGAAATCAATCCCCTATTGGAGCACGGATCAAGCAACAGTGCTAAGTTCTGTGTCTCCTCAGGCTCATCCAGAAACGTAATCCATATTTTGTGAGCTGTGCGCAATATTTTCACGTACTATAGGAATGACCATCCGGCACTTGGAAACACTCCTTTGCCTCGTTAAAAGAGAGGAAAGTCCCATTAATGTATTGTGACGATGTGCCACCACACCAGACAGAAGAACAAGACTCTGAGGTAGAAAACTTCCCCCCTTACATCTCTCCGTGTCCCCTCCTCTATTTTCAGCCAACTCTTGCGGAGCGGGATGTTGACTGTTCCTTTAAGGAACTCACGCTGTGGGACTCCTCCTCTGATCATGTGACCAGGTCACGTGATACAAACTCCATGAAGAGGGAAGACGCGGAAGGAGGTTGGCGTTGGACTCGGGAGGCGAGAGCAGAAGAAGGCGAGCCAGGCGAGGAGTACGAGAGCGTCCGGACCTTCATCGTGCCGCCAGGACCACGAGGAGACAAGGAAAGGACGCCGGAACTGGAGGACAAAAGGGCGGCTGCCGCGGAGGACCGAGAGAGGGAGCCGGACCCTATTCGGCAACGCGCAGAGACCAGCCACGTTCCAGGAGGGACGTGGCTTCACAAGGTACGGGATCAGCTGGGGACCATCTGGGGCAAGGGAGCGCTAGCTCTCAAAGACGGGACGGGTGGAGGGAGCTGAAAAGACCACAAGCCGCTTGCTGTACTTTGGCGTAAGCTGCGCGTAATTACTACCGCAGAGCAGGGACGCCGCGAGACCGGGTGTTGGTATCGGGTGACACCTCCCTTCACTCCTTTCCCCTGACCATATTGAAGGACATCAGAGCCACGTCCTTATATTGCTTTCTTGTTGTTTTCTTTCATATGTGAACATAAAAAAACCCGGGATACCTGACGCTAACGGGACGAGACAGAAAAGCACCCCTCTTTGAGGAAAAAGAGGGAAGACGGCTACCACGTATCAAGTGACTCAAGAGAACCATCCCAGAGCCAGCAAATGATACCTAAGCCCATTAAAAAGCTGTAACCCCAATAAATTACCCAAATCATCACGTCTGTGTCTCTGTCTGCTTCTCCACCGCGCCACATGTGGTGTCAGAAGTGGGATCCCTCCATAGACCGTTAATATGGAGAACCTCATTCAACAGTTGATTCGTGGCCAAGAGAAGCTAGAATGGGCTATTGAAAAACAAATGGCGTCAGCCCAAGCCGACAGAGACCTGTTTAAAGACTCCATGAGTAACCAGGTGGACTGTATACAAAAGGTGGCAGTTGATCAACTACAGTTGAAGGCCCAGCTACCGACTCGGCCGGGGACTGGACCTAACGTGTCCTTACAAAAGTATGTTCCAGGGGAGGATCCCGATGCCTTCATATTAAATTTTGAAAGAGCCGCGCAGGCGTCTGGTTGGCCGGAAGCAAAGTGGCCTTTCTTTTTGGCTCCCCTCCTCACTGGGGAAGCACAGGCTGCTTATCAAGTGGCCAATGCAAACGGAAACACACCCTATAAAGAAATAAAAGACATCATGCTAGACCACTTGGGAATGGATTCCGAGGCCTATAGGGTCCGGTTTCGAAAAGAACGCGGCGAACCCAGGCGACAACCCGAAGACCCTATTCTTCAAGTTGAAGACCGCAGCAGATAAATGGCTGAAGCCACAGGAAAGATCTAAGGAGGAAATCATGTTGTTGATCTATCTGGAGCAATACATCGAGGCATTACCTTTCTCCACATAGAGGTGGTTAAAACAGCATACCCATCTAACGGTCGAACAAGCAGTGGAGATGGCCACCACTTTCTACCGGGCCCAACCACGGTCTTTGCCTTGGGACACTGGAAAACCCACATGGCCCTCAGGTCCCCCTAGTAAGAACGACAGAAAACCACCCAGACCCATCCCTGAAGCCGTAAAGCCCCGCAACTTCCGCCCTGATCCTCTTCCCACAAAGGAACCCCAGTGTTTTGAGTGTGGAGAGTGGGGCCACATTGCTAGGGCCTGCCCCCACAAGAAACCCCAAGAAGAACCGATGGACATTAGTTGTATACCTCGCTCAATCCTCTACGCTGCAGAAATGGGACCTTGTTTTTATGTAAGTGTCCAGGTGAAGGGGGTGACCGTCCGGGTTTTATTAGATTCCGGCTGTCGCCAGTCGGTTATACTCCAGTCACTGGTGGGTCCATATACTACCCCTACAGGAGAAACTATACCTATTAGATGCATACATGGCGACGTACGCAGCTATCCCATGGTACGATTACCCATCTCTTTACCAAATGGCCATGTTCTGCTTGCTAAGCTTGGCGTATTACCATCCCTCCCTGAACAATTGATAATAGGCATAGACAACCCAATGTTTCTTTCGCTACTCAGGCTTAGAATACAACCCCTAAAGGACCAAGCTCCAATCCAGCAGACCTTGCTTACTCAGGCTCCCTGGCTTTCTGATAGGAACTTTAGTTTCAGCCAGGCACATGACCCTACCTTACAACCCGCTTGGGACCATGCTAGACAGACCAGTCTCATACCTAACCCTGTATATCCTCATTTCCAGATCAAAAACGACCTGCTGTATAGAATCGGGAAACCTGGGGACCCCCCTCAATTGGTAGTGCCACAGGCCTTTAGAGAACAAGTCCTATTTTTTTCCCACTCTCACCTACTGGTAAAGACATAGGGGGGCGCAAAAGACAACCAAGGTGATCCTGCAACATTTCTACTGGCCAGGCATCTTCTCTTGTGTCACCAAATACTGTCAGGAATGTGAGGTGTGCCAAAAGAAGAACCCTATAAGCCACCGCCTGTTCCCCTACAGCCGCTTCCAATTATCGGGAAGCCATTCGAGAGAATAGGCATGGATCTCATTGGCCCCCTACCACAAACCAAGAAGGGCAATCTATACGCCTTAGTCATGGTCGATTATGCTACCCAATACCCCGAGGCCTTCCCCACACGAGCTCCCACCACTACCAACATTAGCGATAAGTTGCTGGAATTATTCTCTCGGGTCGGTTTCCCCCGAGAAATCCTCACAGACCAGGGTACTCCCTTTGTTTCTAAACTCATGTCACAAATCTGCTCCTCTCTTGATATAAGCCACATTAAAACATCCGTATATCATCCACAAACCGACGGTTTGTGTGAGCGGTATAACGCTACACTTAAATTGACGCTAAAGAAAATGTTGACTGTTGAGGGCAAGGAATGGGACATGCTTCTCCCTTTGGCTCTATATGTCATCAGAAGTCAGTTCCAAACCAGTCTTGGGCGTTCCCCGTTTAGACTCCTTTATGGCCGAGAACCACGTAGTCTGTTAGAAATAACCAAGGAGGTCTGGGAGCAAGAAAAACAAGAGGAGACCAAGTAATTCCTCGGCTATACCCAAGCCCTACGCACCCGACTACATAAGGTAAGAGAGTTCACCGATGCCAATCTGGAATGGGCCCAGGCCAAACAACAAACGTTCTATGATAAAGGAAAAAAATGGAGAAACCTACAGGCAGTGGACTGGGTCTTGCTCCTCATGCCATCGGCCCTTTCGAACGTTAGGTCTGAGTGGAAAGGACCATACAGAATAACGGATAAAATAGGGGTAACGTCCTACCGCCTGCAAATCTCTCCCAAAAGGACCCAAGTGTATCACATTAATCTTTTAAAAAAATGGCTAGGGCCTCTCCCCAAGGACATCCACACCACTGTCCCAATACCTGAAGCTGACACCACTATCAACCAGTTGGTAGTCACCAACGAGCTTTCCTTAGAGCAGAAAAAGGCCTTACATGATACCCTACTCCCTTTTGCTTCATTATTCTCTGACCTTCCTGGGAAAACCACCCTCGTGGAGCACTCTATCCCCACTCAGCCAGGGAAAACCGTGAAGCAAAAACCCTATCGCATACCTGCTGCACGCAGAAACGCGATAAAACAAGAGGTCGAGAACATGCTCACCATGGGAGTAATAAGGCCGTCTCAAAGCGATTGGTCTTCGCCAATCGTCCTAGTGCCAAAACCGGACGGTTCCGTTCGGTTTTGCATAGATTTTAGGGCGGTCAATGCAATATCCAAATGTGACTCCTACCCCTTACCTCGCGTGGACGAGCTGATCGAACGGCTCGGCGATGCCCAGTACATTACGACCCTAGACCTCACTAAAGGATATTGGCAGGTGCCCCTCAGACCACAAGACCAAGAGAAAACAGCCTTTTCTACACCCACGGGCTTATATGAATTCACTGTCTTGCCTTTTGGTCTCCACGGAACCCCTGCCACATTCCAGAGGCTCATGAACAAGGTACTAGCAGACCACCAAGCTTACTCGTCTGCCTATCTCGACGACATCGTCATTTATAGCCCTACATGGGAGCACCATCTTCGCCATTGCCACCAGGTCCTCCAAGCTCTTCAGTCGGCAGGTTTACACATAAATGCAAAAAAATCACGAGCAGGCTTCCAGAAAGTAAAATATCTGGGGTATCTCCTTGGAAACGGTCACATAGAACCACAACAAGAAAAGATAAAAGCGTTAGTTAATGCATCTTTTCCCGCCACCAAAAAAAGAGGTCAGGGCCTTCTTAGGCCTCCTTGGCTATTACCGCCGTTTCATCCCGCAATACTCGGAAATGGCCACACCACTAACGGACCTGTTAAAAAAAGAGACCAAGATGAAAGACCTACTAAGTCCCCCACCAAAAGCTGTTGAAGCTTTTCGGAACCTAAAAACGGCTATCACCACGAGCCCCGTTCTCCGGTCACCTGATTTTTCCAAACCCTCCTTTTTCCAGACGGACGCCTCTGAAAATGGCGTGGGCGCTGTTTTATCACAGGCATCCGAGGAGGGCACTGAACATCCCATCTTATTCATTAGTCGCAAGCTATACCCACGAGAACAACGATACCCCATCATAGAGAAGGAGTGTCTTGCGATTAAGTGGGCGGTTGACAAGCTCCGATATTACCTCGAGGGTTCCCATTTCCTTTTATATACCGATCATGCACCCCTACTCTGGATGAGTCGGAACAAGGGAAACAATCCACGGGTACTGCGCTGGTTCCCTCCCTCCAGCCCTTTTCCTTTGAGGTCAGACACTGCAAAGGCACTGACAATGGGAACGCGGACTTCCTCTCACGCGTTCCCCTGTTCCCCGACCGGGAACAGGCTGGAGTAGGGGTATGTGACAATGTGCCACCACACCAGACAGAAGAACAAGACTCTGAGGTAGAAAACTTCCCCCGTTACATCTCTCCATGTCCCCTCCTCTATTTTCAGCCAACTCTTGCGGAGCGGGATGTGGACTGTTCCTTTAGGGAACTCACGCTGTGGGACTCCTCCTCCGATCATGTGACCAGGTCACGTGATACAAACTCCATGAAGAGGGAAGACGAGGAAGGAGGTTGGCGTTGGACTCGGGAGGCGATAGCAGAAGAAGGCGAGCCAGGCGAGGAGTACGAGAGCGTCCGGACATTCTTCGTGCCGCCAGGACCACGAGGAGATGAGGAAAGGACGCCGGAACTGGAGGACAAAAGGGCGGCTGCTGCGGAGAACCGAGAGAGGGAGCCGGACCCTATTTGGCAACGCGCAGAGGCCAGCCATGTTCCAGGAGGGACGTGGCTTCACAAGGTATGAGATCGGCTGGGGACCGCCTGGGGCAAGGGAGTGCTAGCTCTCAAAGACGGGACGGGTGGAGGGAGCTGAAAAGACCACAAGCCGCTTGCTGTACTTTGGCGTAAGCTGTGCGTAATTACTACCGTAGAGCAGGGATGCCGCGAGCACGGGTGTTGGTATCGGGTGACACCTCCCCTCACTCCTTTCCCCTGACCATATTGAAGGACATCAGAGCCACGTCCTTATATTGCTTTCTTGTTGTTTTCTTTCATATGTGAACATAAAAAAACCCGGGATATCTTACGCTAACGGGACGAGACAGAAAAGCACCCCTCTCTGAGGAAAAAGAGGGAAGACGGCTACCACCTATCAAGTGACTCAAGAGAACCATCCCAGAGCCAGCAAATGATACCTAAGCCCATTAAAAAGCTGTAACCCCAATAAATTACCCAAATCATCACGTCTGTGTCTCTGTCTGCTTCTCCACCGCGCCACATGTACATATCTCCAGCTGTCATACAGCCCCCCTCACACCACCTTGTGAGGTCCATGACAGACTGTATCCAATTGATACCCTGAAGCCATTGGAGGAGGAGTGACCAAGAGTATTGGGCCCTACAAACGACCAGAGCAACAGCCGGTTCCCAGGCTCACGCAACCTGCCAGATCACAAACGGGCAATTTGCGGTGATCCGGGAACCCATCATAAGGTATCTCTAGAGCTCCGCCTCACCACCCCAGTCCGTCAACAGTGCCTTCTCTACATTGAGGACCGCAGCACACCGTTGCGCCGCATATTGCAGTAGCCCCGCAAGATAACAGTACCTAAAGTCCGGGAGACTTAGCCCCCCCACATCCATATCCAATTTGACCACCTCCAGTTTTACCCTCCTGCGTTTTCCGGCCCACACCAGAGAAACCAGGAGACTAATCAGAGCGTCAAAGATCAATCCATCATCTTAGTGACTCTCACACACTCATAGACATTTTGACTCTTATTCAGGGTCACTGGAATTATGCAGAAGGGGAGGGCCAAATTATGCAGCAGCGTTAAGTAAATTATGCAGCAAGAAAAGGTAAATTATGTGGTGTAATGCAGCACATTTTGTCATTGTATTTCTTCTTTATTTTGTCATTTTTAAATTGTCTGAACATTAGTTGCATCTCATTAGTACCAGTTCAACACCCAAATATAGTAATATGCAACAAAATGGTGACCAGTAAACCTTTGCAAATGGTCTTCCGCTGATCAGCAATATATGTTGCTGTGTTTTTAGTAACTTTTGAACCATTTGAACTAAGAACAAAATATATTTTTGTTAAAATCTGCAAATTATGCGGAAGATGATGGATTATGTGGCAAATGTGGCAAATCTATAATTATGTGAAAATCGCGGCAGCCGAGAAATTGCATAATTCCAGTGCCCTGCTCTTATTCATTTATAACTTTATCCCTTAGATGGTCATTTTCTGGCCATTTGAGATTTTGTCTTGAAGGCAGTATCATCAAACCTACGCAGGCCTTAACCACATTGCACATTATAGGTGGTCCCATTATGTGGTAGCTTGAGTGACACTCCTAACAATAAATCTCCACTGTTGTAGAATGATAGGATCTTCGACTTTGTGTTCTGATTGTAATCTGCATCGTGGTCCAATTTAGTTTGTAATTGTTTCAAAGAAACTCTAGAAACAGTAAAGTTAGTTAGATGTTGTATAACATTTTAACATATGCTTTTGAATGCCTGCCCTATCCCTTTCATTATATGGGGTTGACTCCCCTGACAGGGACTCCTCGCAGCTACGGTAGTGAATCTGATGTAAATTATATTTCTGTCTATTGCACGTGACTCTTGGTTTCCTATGAATAAATGCTGTGTATTAGATAAGCACCTTTTGATGGGAGATGATGTAGCTTAACAGCCAGAGTTGCAGCTGTTGGACCTAAGGAATCAGGTTCTAGTACTGCCTCGGTTTAACTATGTGTGATTCTGGGCAAATCACTTCATCTCTCTGTGTCTAAAAATGTAAGATGTAATCAGGTGCTCAAGTAAAGCGCTCTAATGCGCTTCAGCCATGTTTGTGCTATATGAAACTGCAAATAAATGATTACTAGGACGCATTTTCGGTTTTCCATAGCACCTACACATTTGCTATAAGTACACTTAGTGCTCTCTGTAGTGGACAATAGAGAGACCGCAATAATCGCAGACAGCTCCCCACGAAACCATTGCCCTACACTCCTTTGTGGTAACTAGTTGTAGGTGGTATGTTCACATCTGCTCACGGAATTGGTGGAATTTTAGCCACTTTGTTGCGGAGTTCTGGCCAAATTTCGCCAATCGCCGCGTGGCAGAATTTTTCTCCTGCGAGACTCCAGAATATGCAAGCTGGCGAGTGCGAACGAGATTTGTCATCCTCTAGTGCATTTTCTAATGTGCACGGTCGCCGGTGTTCAAAGGGCCGCCGTCAAGTAGATTTGTTGCCTCTCAAGTAGATTTGCTACTGGACCAGCAGCAAAATCAGCTCAAATGGCTGCGCGCTCTTGCGCATTGCATGCCGTCTGCCATGATTTTCAGCGCTAAATTGTAACGCGAGATGCGCAAGGTGCATATTTTCCACTCGTTGGTGGATATCCACCCTTAAGCTTCCTGTTTCAACTGTCTTGAGAGCATGTTCCATAGGCATGATGGCCATAACACAACCGTTAAGGAGGTATCAAAGCCAGAGGACAAGTGAATCTTTTATTGATACAAGTTTAGAGATTGGAGTTTTACATTGCAGAATTGCTAGAAATCTTATAAAGTTCATGTAAGCCCAATATATGGCTCACTTCATATTTTTTAGTCCCAGGATTCTGACTACCTGCATTGACAGTATAGCTTTTAAAAGACATATTGTTGTTTCCAGTTCTTTAAAATATAGCGAGAGAGGGCTTTTGCTCCATCCAGAGGAATATTTCTCTCTCACCTCAAGCTGTTGGGTGTGCGGTGCATCAGACTGCCTTCCTGGCAGAGCTTTCATTGAAAAGTATGAGGGGCTGTTTTACATCTGAACAGTACACTCAATAATCATTGTGTTGGTCGCATACATTTTGCTCTCTCCTACGTGCATTCTATGCAGAAAACAATCTTTCTTGTTATTTTTGCCAGCTTTGGCAAAGGCAGTAGGTCATTGTGACGCTGAAGACTCCGACAAGGTTTAATAGAAGGGTTAGATTTATTAGATAAACCTTCAGGTACAGTGTAAGAACCCCAGCCAACCATCCAGGTTAACTGTCTCTTTCAACTCCCAGGTTCCAACCCTCGCATCATAGGGATGACATCAATAACATTCCAACCCTGACATCAATAACATTCCAATCCTGACATCATCCCTAGATATCACACACCTTCCTCCTGTTAACGCCGGATTCCACTGTATAACTTACTCGGAACCCTCGGCCGACTGGACCTTTATTACCTGCTGAAAAGTGTAAAGGGGAGAAACAATACTTTCTTTCCAATCTTGACATAAACAATTCAATTCTCGGAAAAGATCAGTGACTCCGAATTCCAAGTTTAGGGGTTTATTACAACACCAAAAATAACTGAACATACAGACACCTCAGAACGAGGTTGTAAAAATACAAAGGTACTAATACAAAATCCATCCTACGCACCAATCTAATTCGATATAGCATAAAGAGAATGAGCAATTCTAGTAACACAAGGCAAGCGATGATTGCACCAACATCTATATTAGCCTTAATTAAACCTATAAAGAAATCTGTTAGTCTATCCCTCCACTATTCTAAAGGGGCATCCCTACTTAACTTCTACTCAAGCAAGATCATGAAAAAGGTGTCAGCCCGTGATGACTTCCTCAGAAATGCACTCACGTTGTAAACCCCCGTCTAAGTCTTCATCCTAAGAATCGATCCCTTCCTTTACCCTCTTTGCTCTTCTACCTCTCCTCAATCAGCTCCTGCTCAATCTGCCCTCTCTGCTGACTGACCTCTCTCTGCTGACTGCTGCCTCCTCCCTCGGGGCACTGTCCCTAATACAAAATGGACCTTCCATAGGCCCGCCTAGGTAACACCTCTCCTCGCCAAACACCTCGTCTAGGTAGTTTTCCATTAAAAGTTGAACTTGGTCCAACGACAGTTGAAGTGTCCTTGAGTCCCAGGCTTCTTCATCGCAGCTCTCAATTATCGGCATTCCTGGAGACTTTGTAGCGGATCTCCTCCATACCTAACTCCTAAAACAAAAGCATTATTCTAACTAACGAAGACGATGTCCTTGCACCTGCAACGAATGCATGAGAACGAAACAACCTTGCACGCAGATGAATTTCGCTGACCATTTCTAAATGAGAGCCTCACCAGGGGAAAATATATTTCGGGCCTACATAAACCAGCTAACATAAGGAACGAATAGGCCTTCTTAACGCGAAGGAGCAGACACTCCATCTAGGCCTTTAACATCATTTTAAACACATTTAAAATGTTACATCTGTAAGCACTACATTTCATCACGGTTAAACACAATTAATCATCTATGCGTGTGCAACTTCAACATAATGCACGTTTAAATCTACTGCGTTACAATTCATAGCTATTTCATTAAACAATTACAATGCACATTCAACGTTACATAATTCCTTCTAAATGCCACTTTACGGTTCTTGAATGGCACACTTATCGTAATATTCATTTACCACTGATTATTACATCACGAATTCTAACTAAGATTAACGCACACCTACGAATATATGCGGGTACAGACTACCTATGAATATGAGGTACCCCTACAATTTTCAGAATATCTTTGCGCTCTATCAGTTCCCCCTCTGATGACTAGTGTCATCAATAAAATCACAATTCCCTGGAGAAAGAACCGACCTAAACAGAGCTCGTAGCCATTCTTCCCTGTCGGAACCTTTCCAAATTCTTGATATTCTCATAATTACTGTCCTGCAGTCTAGTCATCCTTACTTCTCTTGCCCGAAGGGACCTTTTGGCCTGATTCGCCTGGTACCACTTATAAGCCCTCACAAAACCCCATAGGCAAATCACACAGACCACAATTATAAGGATAGGTCTCAGAATGTAACCAAGTATACCTTTTCCCAAGCTCGCAAACCAACTCCCCACTTTACCAAATCCCTTTCCAACTTTCTCCCAAACACCCTCTTCGGTCAGATCCTGAATCTCATGATGAATCTCAGTTGGCAGGCAATCTCACATAAGCATTTTTCCCACACACAAAGTATACTGTTGGCACCACTTGTACCGGACCCTGTAAAAAGTTCTTTGCTGACTCTTCCATGGTGAAAACGTGATCACACGCACTCTGTCCCACGTAAACCTTATCATAATAGGTCTGGACACGTTTCACACATAGCTTTCCCTTCTGCACCAGATCTAATGCTATAGGGCCATAGCTCCCTTTCGCTCTGTGAGCTAACTCCTCCTTCGTCCAATCCAATGGACTTTCTCCAGTGTTACGTGTTTGTGTCAGTTATCTATATCTATCCTCTACCTGGTCTACAAACTTCTTTTCTATCTCTGTTAGTGAACAAGTTAAGTTATGTCTATGTGCGTAAGCTGCATCTAGTGATACGGTCGGTATGAAATACTTCCCAATTCTATCTTCTTGCTTGTAATTATCATACTTGTTCAGGTGCTTATATGCTGGAACCTCTGAAAGCACCGCGTCATAATTGGAAAAGAAGTATTCATAATGACCCCTCCCATAAAACATGCTAAGCAACAAACTACATGAAATCCCGTAAGTCAACGGAAGAGGATGATATCTAATACCTTCATCCACTGACGCAGGCAATTGCATACACACATAACAATCACTCACATCCATCGTTTCGATGTACTCGTATAGCAGCTTGGCATACGCATTAAGCTTAAAATCACTTCTAGACAAATCTACATGCAACCTACGACTATTTTGATCTAGCATAGCCTTTTCAGCTCCTATGGTGTCCTCTTTCTTGCTAGAAGTACTAGGTGTAGGTGTCCCTTTCACCTCCACGACTTCTGGCTCATGTGAACTAATAATTGACACTACAATAACTATAACTATTGAAACTATCACTCCCACTATGGAAGTACCTATCACACACTTTGATCTTCGGTTCGGATTTCCAGACTCCATTTTCTTATCAGTCGTTCAATATAGAGGATACACAAAAGTCTCTGCTTTCCACCTCAATTTGTTACTCAAAAGTTCAAGCAAAGTTCGTTGGAATTATGGAAATTCATTCAAAGTTCAGTTTTTCCGGATTTATGCACGACTTCCCTAGCCCTCTTTCGTCTTCTATTGAAAAAGCCCTAATTTATTCTTCTTCCACTCGAGCCTAGGTTATCTTCTTCGAAACACCTATATACAACGCACAGTTCATTCGCAATCTACGATAAGTTCAGATCCAATTGCAGCTAAAACATGTCGCAAAATCTCAAGACGAACATCTACCAGTTCATGAGGTGACGCTTCAAATCCAAACGTTGGGAAAACTAATTTATGCAATGTCAAAATTTGCACCTTACTCAAGACTGGAGGTTTTGGGACCGTGATTGTCAGTACTCCTTCAACTTTGAGTCCTGGAACTATCAGTCCCACATCAATTTTCAGTAGAGGGTTCCTGCTGATCACTTGCACGGACCTCAGCCTCCCGGAACTCACTACTCCCGGCATCAGTTACTGCGTAAGTCCACTCCGGGGCAGCGTATCTCTGACAAGGCACTCTTGTCCTTCTTGACCGCCTTGGACCTTCTTGGTCTTGTTCTTCTTCGCTTACTTCGGATTCTGATGTCTCGGTCACAGGGGCGAGATCCCTCTCAGGGGCCAACCTCAGATTCAGCCTTCTTTGTCTTTCAGGCCACGATTCTTCTGCTCGATCAGCCCTTTTGCTTTTCTCTCGAACCCTCTATGCACCACCTCCTGCGGCTGAGTCTGACTCTATATTACCCGCAAAGTTACCTTCTTCCTCAGAGTCAATACCTGGGTTGGGTGTAGCGTAACCCTCCTCAGCCTGGTCTGGTGAGCAACCAGCTTCGTCAGCAACCCTCACAGCATGGCTTGTCCTCTCTCATGGCCCTGCCGCCACAGCTGGATTTTCATTCACGAGAGGAGCTGTTTCTTCCAAGGGTTCTGAAACTTGACGAGTATGGGAAGCATGTATCCAATTTGGCAATCCTCCGTACTTCACCGCTGTGTTCGTTACCAGTATCACCTGGTAGGGGCCTCGCCACCGAGCATCCAGACAGCTCTTCCTCACGTGCTTCCGGACCAGCACCCAATCTCCCGGGCACAAGTCGTGGCAAAGATCCCTTGAAGCCGGAACAGCAGCAGCTTCCACCTGCTGAGACATAGAACGGACCACATCAGCTAGTCCTTTGCAGTAATCAAGGATTAAGTCATCAGTGATGTTTATCAAGGCTGAATACGGTATTGCTGGCAATCGCATCGCCCTCCCCATAATGATTTTGTGCGGGGAAAGACCAGTCCTCCTATCTGGGACACTGCGAACACTCATCAACACTAGAGGCAACGCATCAGGCCAGTTCATGGACGTAGACGAACACACTTTCGCCATCCGTGCTTTCAAAGTTCCATTGATCTGCTCCACTATCCCAGAAGCCTCTGGTCGATAGCTACAATGAAGTCTCTGATCAACATTTAAAGCCACACAAAGCAATTTCATGATCTCACTGTGGAAGTGTGTTCCTCTATCCGACTCCAATGAAGTTGGAAAATCGAACCTAGGAATCAACTCTCTGAACAGAAGCTTCGCTACTGTAAGGGTGTCACACCTTCCTGTTGGATAGGCTTCCACCCAACGTGAAAAGACACACACTACCACTAGAATGTATCTCAATCCGTTACACCTAGGCATCTCAATAAAGTCAAGCTGTATTCTGTTGAAAGGTCCTCCTGACCTTCCAATGTGACTCACTGCAACCACAGTTTTCTTTCCAGCATTCATTTGTTGACAGGTAACACACCTATGGCACACTGCTTCAGCAAACGCACGAATCCGTGGATTGTACCACGTTTGTCTGAACACTCGCACCATCGCATCTCTCCCTAGATGTACAGCACCATCAATTCGCCTTGCCATCGGGCTCAATAGGTCATCTGGTAACACTGCTCGACCATCACTTGAAACCCAAATTCCATCGTCTCCCTTCTCACATCCTGATCTGACCCATGCATCCCTTTCCTGACCTGGAGCTCCTTCCTGCAGGCTCTTGAGTTCCTCCCAAGTGTCTGCTATGGCTAACATCATGTTGAGCTCGGTTCCCTCTTGGCTCTCTCCAGTGTAGTCTCCCGTAAATATGCACCCTTGTTCAGCGCAGAAACGTGCAATTTCATCCGCATACTTATTTCCCACAGAAACAAAGTCCGTCCCCCTCCCATGTGCAGCGCACTTTACCACTGCAATTTCCCTGGGACATTGCAACGCTTCTAACAGTCGTCTCACATAGTCTCCATTTGTGATCGGAGATCCAGATGATGTCAAGAAACCCCTCTGAGACCATAGCTGTCCGAAGTCATGAACCACACCGAACCCATACTGGCTGTCGGTGTATATGGTGATTCGGATCTGATCAGCTGCCAAACAGGCGCGAGTCAAAGCAATGATTTCAGCCACTTGGGCGGAGTATACTCCTTCCAGGCAAGCAGCTTCAACCACTCCAGTAATAGTACATACAGCAAATGCTGCTCTCAAATGACCCACATTGTCTCTTAAGCATGAACCATCGACAAAGAAAATTTCATCAGGATCGGACAGAGGTTCATCAACAATGTCGGGTCTTGGTTTGGTGCAAAGTTCAGTCACATCAAGACAGTCATGGTCTTCACAATCTTCATCATCTACATTTGGCAATGGTATCAATATAGTGGGATTTAAAACAGAACACCTCTTCAGAGTCACATTCTCCGCGGCAAGTATAACCTGCTCGTAGCGTGTGAGTCTATTGTTCGTCAGGTGCTGTGTTTTAGTCCTTGTCATCAACAATTCAACAGAATGCGGAACATAGACAGTCAGAGGATGACCCATAACAATGCTTTCACACCATTCAATGCTGACACCTGTTGCAGCAACGGATTTGAGACATCCGGGCAACGCTGAAGCTACTGGATCTAAAGTAGCTGAAAAATAGGCAACTGGTCTACGGACGCCTCCATGACTCTGAGTCAGGACTGACAATGCACAACCTTCTCGATCGTAACAGAACAGTGAAAAAGACTTGTTGTAGTCAGGCATTCCCAGAGCCGGAGCACGACATAAGCCCTCTCTCAACTCCAAGAACGCAATCAGACAGTCATTGTCCCATGGTACCGGATCGCTCACATCCTTATGCATCAGTCTCTGTAGAGACTTCGCCTTCAATGTGAAGTTGGGAATCCATTGGCGACAGTAACCAACCATTCCCAAGAACATTCTGACTTCCTTCTGAGTGGTAGGCACAGTCATGTTCATGATTGCCTCAATCCGATCTGGCGACACTTTTCTCTTGCCTTTCTCAATTCGATGGCCTAAGTACTGAACCTCACTCAGACAGTACTGCAACTTGTTCGGCCTAAGTTGGCAGGGTATGCCCAGACGTGGGTCCCTTGCTCACTTTGCCACTGGATTCAAGATAGCCTGGCTGATGACGGCTGTTAGCCAGAAACCGGTCCCAGGATGCTTGTTTCCGGTCCAGGGAAGACATGGCTTGGCAGTTCGGGCTGGACTGTTCCCATGAGGCACAGGGTCAGACTGATTTGCATATGGCCATGTCTGAACTGGGGTGGCGGAGTGAGCTAAAGAATGATGATGGATTAAACCCAGATCACTTGACTGGGGGTGAGTGCTTGCAATGTTCAACACTCCGTCCATCATCCCCTTTGGTTTTGCTATGTTCGCCCTAAGTTGGCAGGGTATGCCCAGACGTGGGTCCCTTGCTCACTTTGCCACTGGATTCAAGATAGCCTGGCTGATGACGGCTGTAAGCCAGAAACCGGTCCCAGGATGCTTGTTTCCGGTCCAGGGAAGACATGGCTTGGCAGTTCGGGCTGGACTGTTCCCATGAGGCACAGGGTCAGACTGATTTGCATATGGCCATGTCTGAACTGGGGTGGCGGAGTGAGCTAAAGAATGATGATGGATTAAACCCAGATCACTTGACTGGGGGTGAGTGCTTGCAATGTTCAACACTCCGTCCATCATCCCCTTTGGTTTTGCTATGTTCGCCCTAAGTTGGCAGGGTATGCCCAGACGTGGGTCCCTTGCTCACTTTGCCACTGGATTCAAGATAGCCTGGCTGATGACGGCTGTAAGCCAGAAACCGGTCCCAGGATGCTTGTTTCCGGTCCAGGGAAGACATGGCTTGGCAGTTCGGGCTGGACTGTTCCCATGAGGCACAGGGTCAGACTGATTTGCATATGGCCATGTCTGAACTGGGGTGGCGGAGTGAGCTAAAGAATGATGATGGATTAAACCCAGATCACTTGACTGGGGGTGAGTGCTTGCAATGTTCAACACTCCGTCCATCATCCCCTTTGGTTTTGCTATGTTCGCCCTAAGTTGGCAGGGTATGCCCAGACGTGGGTCCCTTGCTCACTTTGCCACTGGATTCAAGATAGCCTGGCTGATGACGGCTGTAAGCCAGAAACCGGTCCCAGGATGCTTGTTTCCGGTCCAGGGAAGACATGGCTTGGCAGTTCGGGCTGGACTGTTCCCATGAGGCACAGGGTCAGACTGATTTGCATATGGCCATGTCTGAACTGGGGTGGCGGAGTGAGCTAAAGAATGATGATGGATTAAACCCAGATCACTTGACTGGGGGTGAGTGCTTGCAATGTTCAACACTCCGTCCATCATCCCCTTTGGTTTTGCTATGTTCGCCCTAAGTTGGCAGGGTATGCCCAGACGTGGGTCCCTTGCTCACTTTGCCACTGGATTCAAGATAGCCTGGCTGATGACGGATGTAAGCCAGAAACCGGTCCCAGGATGCTTGTTTCCGGTCCAGGGAAGACATGGCTTGGCAGTTCGGACTGGACTGTTCCCATGAGGCACAGGGTCAGACTGATTTGCATATGGCCATGTCTGAACTGGGGTGGCGGAGTGAGGTAAAGAATGATGATGGATTAAACCCAGATCACTTGACTGGGGGTGAGTGCTTGCAATGTTCAACACTCCGTCCATCATCCCCTTTGGTTTTGCTATGTTCGCCCTAAGTTGGCAGGGTATGCCCAGACGTGGGTCCCTTGCTCACTTTGCCACTGGATTCAAGATAGCCTGGCTGATGACGGCTGTAAGCCAGAAACCGGTCCCAGGATGCTTGTTTCCGGTCCAAGGAAGACATGGCTTGGCAGTTCGGGCTGGACTGTTCCCATGAGGCACAGGGTCAGACTGATTTGCATATGGCCATGTCTGAACTGGGGTGGCGGAGTGAGCTAAAGAATGATGATGGATTAAACCCAGATCACTTGACTGGGGGTGAGTGCTTGCAATGTTCAACACTCCGTCCATCATCCCCTTTGGTTTTGCTATGTTCGCCCTAAGTTGGCAGGGTATGCCCAGACGTGGGTCCCTTGCTCACTTTGCCACTGGATTCAAGATAGCCTGGCTGATGACGGCTGTAAGCCAGAAACCGGTCCCATGATGCTTGTTTCCGGTCCAGGGAAGATATGGCTTGGCAGTTCGGGCTGGACTGTTCCCATGAGGCACAGGGTCAGTATGATTTGCATATGGCCATGTCTGAACTGGGGTGGCGGAGTGAGCTAAAGAATGATGATGGATTAAACCCAGATCACTTGACCGGGGGTGAGTGCTTGCAATGTTCAACACTCCGTCCATCATCCCCTTTGGTTTTGCTATGTTCGCCATAAGTTGGCAGGGTATGCCCAGACGTGGGTCCCTTGCTCACTTTGCCACTGGATTCAAGATAGCCTGGCTGATGACGGCTGTAAGCCAGAAACCGGTCCCAGGATGCTTGTTTCCGGTCCAGGGAAGACATGGCTTGGCAATTCGGGCTGGACTGTTCCCATGAGGCACAGGGTCAGACTGATTTGCATATGGCCATGTCTGAACTGGGGTGGCGGAGTGAGCTAAAGAATGATGATGGATTAAACCCAGATCACTTGACTGGGGGTGAGGGCTTGCAATGTTCAACACTCCGTCCATCATCCCCTTTGGTTTTGCTATGTTCGCCTAAGTTGGCAGGGTATGCCCAGACGTGGGTCTCTTGCTCACTTTGCCACTGGATTCAAGATAGCCTGGCTGATGACGGCTGTAAGCCAGAAACCGGTCCCAGGATGCTTGTTTCCGGTCCAGGGAAGACATGGCTTGGCAGTTCGGGCTGGACTGTTCCCATGAGGCACAGGGTCAGACTGATTTGCATATGGCCATGTCTGAACTGGGGTGGCGGAGTGAGCTAAAGAATGATGATGGATTAAACCCAGATCACTTGACTGGGGGTGAGTGCTTGCAATGTTCAACACTCCGTCCATCATCCCCTTTGGTTTTGCTATGTTCGCCCTAAGTTGGCAGGGTATGCCCAGACGTGGGTCCCTTGCTCACTTTGCCACTGGATTCAAGATAGCCTGGCTGATGACGGCTGTAAGCCAGAAACCGGTCCCAGGATGCTTGTTTCCGGTCCAGGGAAGACATGGCTTGGCAGTTCGGGCTGGACTGTTCCCATGAGGCACAGGGTCAGACTGATTTGCATATGGCCATGTCTGAACTGGGGTGGCGGAGTGAGCTAAAGAATGATGATGGATTAAACCCAGATCACTTGACTGGGGGTGAGTGCTTGCAATGTTCAACACTCCGTCCATCATCCCCTTTGGTTTTGCTATGTTTGCCCTAAGTTGGCAGGGTATGCCCAGACGTGGGTCCCTTGCTCACTTTGCCACTGGATTCAAGATAGCCTGGCTGATGACGGCTGTAAGCCAGAAACCGGTCCCAGGATGCTTGTTTCCGGTCCAGGGAAGACATGGCTTGGCAGTTCGGGCTGGACTGTTCCCATGAGGCACAGGGTCAGACTGATTTGCATATGGCCATGTCTGAACTGGGGTGGCGGAGTGAGCTAAAGAATGATGATGGATTAAACCCAGATCACTTGACTGGGGGTGAGGGCTTGCAATGTTCAACACTCCGTCCATCATCCCCTTTGGTTTTGCTATGTTCGCCCTAAGTTGGCAGGGTATGCCCAGACGTGGGTCTCTTGCTCACTTTGCCACTGGATTCAAGATAGCCTGGCTGATGACGGCTGTAAGCCAGAAACCGGTCCCAGGATGCTTGTTTCCGGTCCAGGGAAGACATGGCTTGGCAGTTCGGGCTGGACTGTTCCCATGAGGCACAGGGTCAGACTGATTTGCATATGGCCATGTCTGAACTGGGGTGGCGGAGTGAGCTAAAGAATGATGATGGATTAAACCCAGATCACTTGACTGGGGGTGAGTGCTTGCAATGTTCAACACTCCGTCCATCATCCCCTTTGGTTTTGCTATGTTCGCCCTAAGTTGGCAGGGTATGCCCAGACGTGGGTCCCTTGCTCACTTTGCCACTGGATTCAAGCAAGCCTGGCTGATGACGGCTGGAATGCCAGAAACCGGTCCTAGGATGCTTGTTTCCGGTCCAGGGAAGACATGGCTTGGCATTTCGGGCTGGACTGTTCCCATGAGGCACAGGGTCAGACTGATTTGCATATGGCCATGTCTGAACTGGGGTGGTGGAGTGAGCTAAAGAATGATGATGGATTAAACCCAGATCAGTTGACTGGGGGTGAGTGTTTGATTGGCTCAAACGTTCCGTCCATCATCCCCTTTTGTATCGCTTTGTTCGCCCTAAGTTGGCGGGGGTATGCCCAGACGTGGGTCCCTTGCTCACTTTGCCACTGGATTCAAGGAAGCCTGGCTGATGACGGCTGGAATGCCAGAAACCGGTCCTAGGATGCTTGTTTCCGGTCCAGGGAAGACATGGCTTGGCATTTCGGGCTGGACTGTTCCCATGAGGCACAGGGTCAGACTGATTTGCATATGGCCATGTCTGAACTGGGGTGGTGGAGTGAGCTAAAGAATGATGATGGATTAAACCCAGATCAGTTGACTGGGGGTGAGTGTTTGATTGGCTCAAACGTTCCGTCCATCATCCCCTTTTGTATCGCTTTGTTCGCCCTAAGTTGGCGGGGGTATGCCCACACGTGGGTCCCTTGCTCACTTTGCCACTGGATTCAAGCAAGCCTGGCTGATGACGGCTGGAATGCCAGAAACCGGTCCTAGGATGCTTGTTTCCGGTCCAGGAAGACATGGCTTGGCATTTCGGGCTGGACTGTTCCCATGAGGCACAGGGTCAGACTGATTTGCATATGGCCATGTCTGAACTGGGGTGGTGGAGTGAGCTAAAGAATGATGATGGATTAAACCCAGATCAGTTGACTGGGGGTGAGTGTTTGATTGGCTCAAACGTTCCGTCCATCATCCCCTTTGTATCGCTTTGTTCGCCCTAAGTTGGCGGGGGTATGCCCAGACGTGGGTCCCTTGCTCACTTTGCCACTGGATTCAAGCAAGCCTGGCTGATGACGGCTGGAATGCCAGAAACCGGTCCTAGGATGCTTGTTTCCGGTCCAGGGAAGACATGGCTTGGCATTTCGGGCTGGACTGTTCCCATGAGGCACAGGGTCAGACTGATTTGCATATGGCCATGTCTGAACTGGGGTGGTGGAGTGAGCTAAAGAATGATGATGGATTAAACCCAGATCAGTTGACTGGGGGTGAGTGTTTGATTGGCTCAAACGTTCAGTCCATCATCCCCTTTTGTATCGGACTGTTCCCATGAGGCACAGGGTCAGACTGATTTGTATATGGCCATGTCTGAACTGGGGTGGCGGAGTGAGCTAAAGAATGATGATGGATTAAACCCAGATCACTTGACTGGGGGTGAGTGCTTGCAATGTTCAACACTCCGTCCATCATCCCCTTTGGTTTTGCTATGTTCGCCCTAAGTTGGCAGGGTATGCCCAGACGTGGGTCCCTTGCTCACTTTGCCACTGGATTCAAGATAGACTGGCTGATGACGGCTGTAAGCCAGAAACCGGTCCCAGGATGCTTGTTTCCGGTCCAGGGAAGACATGGCTTGGCAGTTCGGGCTGGACTGTTCCCATGAGGCACAGGGTCAGACTGATTTGCATATGGCCATGTCTGAACTGGGGTGGCGGAGTGAGCTAAAGAATGATGATGGATTAAACCCAGATCACTTGACTGGGGGTGAGTGCTTGCAATGTTCAACACTCCGTCCATCATCCCCTTTGGTTTTGCTATGTTCGCCCTAAGTTGGCAGGGTATGCCCAGACGTGGGTCCCTTGCTCACTTTGCCACTGGATTCAAGATAGCCTGGCTGATGACGGCTGTAAGCCAGAAACCGGTCCCAGGATGCTTGTTTCCGGTCCAGGGAAGACATGGCTTGGCAGTTCGGGCTGGACTGTTCCCATGAGGCACAGGGTCAGACTGATTTGCATATGGCCATGTCTGAACTGGGGTGGCGGAGTGAGCTAAAGAATGATGATGGATTAAACCCAGATCACTTGACTGGGGGTGAGTGCTTGCAATGTTCAACACTCCGTCCATCATCCCCTTTGGTTTTGCTATGTTCGCCCTAAGTTGGCAGGGTATGCCCAGATGTGGGTCCCTTGCTCACTTTGCCACTGGATTCAAGATAGCCTGGCTGATGACGGCTGTAAGCCAGAAACCGGTCCCAGGATGCTTGTTTCCGGTCCAGGGAAGACATGGCTTGGCAGTTCGGGCTGGACTGTTCCCATGAGGCACAGGGTCAGACTGATTTGCATATGGCCATGTCTGAACTGGGGTGGCAGAGTGAGCTAAAGAATGATGATGGATTAAACCCAGATCACTTGACTGGGGGTGAGGGCTTGCAATGTTCAACACTCCGTCCATCATCCCCTTTGGTTTTGCTATGTTCGCCCTAAGTTGGCAGGGTATGCCCAGACGTGGGTCTCTTGCTCACTTTGCCACTGGATTCAAGATAGCCTGGCTGATGACGGCTGTAAGCCAGAAACCGGTCCCAGGATGCTTGTTTCCGGTCCAGGGAAGACATGGCTTGGCAGTTCGGGCTGGACTGTTCCCATGAGGCACAGGGTCAGACTGATTTGCATATGGCCATGTCTGAACTGGGGTGGCGGAGTGAGCTAAAGAATGATGATGGATTAAACCCAGATCACTTGACTGGGGGTGAGTGCTTGCAATGTTCAACACTCCGTCCATCATCCCCTTTGGTTTTGCTATGTTCGCCCTAAGTTGGCAGGGTATGCCCAGACGTGGGTCCCTTGCTCACTTTGCCACTGGATTCAAGATAGCCTGGCTGATGACGGCTGTAAGCCAGAAACCGGTCCCAGGATGCTTGTTTCCGGTCCAGGGAAGACATGGCTTGGCAGTTCGGGCTGGACTGTTCCCATGAGGCACAGGGTCAGACTGATTTGCATATGGTCATGTCTGAACTGGGGTGGCGGAGTGAGCTAAAGAATGATGATGGATTAAACCCAGATCACTTGACTGGGGGTGAGTGCTTGCAATGTTCAACACTCCGTCCATCATCCCCTTTGGTTTTGCTATGTTCGCCCTAAGTTGGCAGGGTATGCCCAGACGTGGGTCCCTTGCTCACTTTGCCACTGGATTCAAGATAGCCTGGCTGATGATGGCTGTAAGCCAGAAACCGGTCCCAGGATGCTTGTTTCCGGTCCAGGGAAGACATGGCTTGGCAGTTCGGGTTGGACTGTTCCCATGAGGCACAGGGTCAGACTGATTTGCATATGGCCATGTCTGAACTGGGGTGGCGGAGTGAGCTAAAGAATGATGATGGATTAAACCCAGATCACTTGACTGGGGGTGAGTGCTTGCAATGTTCAACACTCCGTCCATCATCCCCTTTGGTTTTGCTATGTTCGCCCTAAGTTGGCAGGGTATGCCCAGACGTGGGTCCCTTGCTCACTTTGCCACTGGATTCAAGATAGCCTGGCTGATGACGGATGTAAGCCAGAAACCGGTCCCAGGATGCTTGTTTCCGGTCCAGGGAAGACATGGCTTGGCAGTTCGGACTGGACTGTTCCCATGAGGCACAGGGTCAGACTGATTTGCATATGGCCATGTCTGAACTGGGGTGGCGGAGTGAGCTAAAGAATGATGATGGATTAAACCCAGATCACTTGACTGGGGGTGAGTGCTTGCAATGTTCAACACTCCGTCCATCATCCCCTTTGGTTTTGCTATGTTCGCCCTAAGTTGGCAGGGTATGCCCAGACGTGGGTCCCTTGCTCACTTTGCCACTGGATTCAAGATAGCCTGGCTGATGACGGCTGTAAGCCAGAAACCGGTCCCAGGATGCTTGTTTCCGGTCCAAGGAAGACATGGCTTGGCAGTTCGGGCTGGACTGTTCCCATGAGGCACAGGGTCAGACTGATTTGCATATGGCCATGTCTGAACTGGGGTGGCGGAGTGAGCTAAAGAATGATGATGGATTAAACCCAGATCACTTGACTGGGGGTGAGTGCTTGCAATGTTCAACACTCCGTCCATCATCCCCTTTGGTTTTGCTATGTTCGCCCTAAGTTGGCAGGGTATGCCCAGACGTGGGTCCCTTGCTCACTTTGCCACTGGATTCAAGATAGCCTGGCTGATGACGGCTGTAAGCCAGAAACCGGTCCCAGGATGCTTGTTTCCGGTCCAGGGAAGACATGGCTTGGCAGTTCGGGCTGGACTGTTCCCATGAGGCACAGGGTCAGACTGATTTGCATATGGCCATGTCTGAACTGGGGTGGCGGAGTGAGCTAAAGAATGATGATGGATTAAACCCAGATCACTTGACTGGGGGTGAGTGCTTGCAATGTTCAACACTCCGTCCATCATCCCCTTTGGTTTTGCTATGTTCGCCCTAAGTTGGCAGGGTATGCCCAGACGTGGGTCCCTTGCTCACTTTGCCACTGGATTCAAGATAGCCTGGCTGATGACGGCTGTAAGCCAGAAACCGGTCCCAGGATGCTTGTTTCCGGTCCAGGGAAGACATGGCTTGGCAGTTCGGGCTGGACTGTTCCCATGAGGCACAGGGTCAGACTGATTTGCATATGGCCATGTCTGAACTGGGGTGGCGGAGTGAGCTAAAGAATGATGATGGATTAAACCCAGATCACTTGACTGGGGGTGAGTGCTTGCAATGTTCAACACTCCGTCCATCATCCCCTTTGGTTTTGCTGTGTTTTAGTCCTTGTCATCAACAATTCAACAGAATGCGGAACATAGACAGTCAGAGGATGACCCATAACAATGCTTTCACACCTTTCAATGCTGACACCTGTTGCAGCAACGGATTTGAGACATCCGGGCAACGCTGAAGCTACTGGATCTAAAGTAGCTGAAAAATAGGCAACTGGTCTACGGACGTCTCCATGACTCTGAGTCAGGACTGACAATGCACAACCTTCTCGATCGTAACAGAACAGTGAAAAAGACTTGTTGTAGTCAGGCATTCCCAGAGCCGGAGCACGACATAAGCCCTCTCTCAACTCCAAGAACGCAATCAGACAGTCATTGTCCCATGGTACCGGATCGCTCACATCCTTATGCATCAGTTTCTGTAGAGGCTTCGCCTTCAATGTGAAGTTGGGAATCCATTGGCGACAGTAACCAACCATTCCCAAGAACATTCTGACTTCCTTCTGAGTGGTAGGCACAGTCATGTTCATGATTGCCTCAATCCGATCTGGCGACACTTTTCTCTTGCCTTTCTCAATTCGATGGCCTAAGTACTGAACCTCACTCAGACAGTACTGCAACTTGTTCGGGGACACCTTGTGTCCATTTTCTCCTAAGTGATTCAGTAAGGCAATCGTGTCGATCCTGCAAGCATCCTCCGTTTCGGACGCAATAAGGAGATCATCAATGTACTGCACGAGAACAGAATTCTCTGGCAATACAAGACTCTCAAGATTCTTTTTCAAGATCTGATTAAAGATTGATGGACTATCTGTAAACCCTTGAGGGATACGACACCACGTTAACACACGATCTCCCAGACGGAAAGCAAATAAGAATTGGCTCTCCTCATGTAACGGTATCGAAAAGAATGCTTGGCACAAGTCAATCACCGTGAACCACTCGGCTTCACATGGAATCTGAAATAATATCACTGATGGATTCGGTACCACTGGACAGCATGAAACCACAATCGTGTTGACCTTTTGCAGGTCTTGCACGATTCTGTATTTCCCACTTGGTTTCTGCAATCCCATAATGGGTGAATTACATGGACTGCCCATTATCTCCTTGAGAATTCCCTGCTGAATCATGGATTCGATGACAGGTTTTATCCCTGCAATTGTTTCAGGTGACAGATTATACTGAGGTGTTCTCGGGAACTCAGCATTTTGCTTGACCTGGATCTTAACTGGCTCAACACCTCTGATCAATCCGATCTCTTCCCCTGTAAAGTCCCACACATCCAATGAAACCAAGTCTCTTAGGTCAAGTGGAAGCTCTTCCACTGTCAACATAGGATACATCTCTACACAGAAATGCTGATTCGCAACCTTAAAGGTGGCATCATCATCATTTGTCTGTAGTTCCACTCCCTTTGGGGTGCAATAGATGGTACAATTCAATTTGCACAACAGATCACGTCCTAGCAAACAGACTGGACTTGAGTCGCACACAACAAATTGGTGTCGATCTCGAAAAGTTCCTATTCTCACAGGAATCGGCTCGGTCAAAGGGCTATTCATCTTCTTATTTGCCACTCCTACTACTTGGATTGATTGTCCCGAGAGGGGTAGGTTGGGAACTACTGCAGATCTTACAGTAGAACGGGTAGCACCAGTATCAACCAAAAAGGTGGTGGGATGACCGTCAACATCAGCCTTGACAAGCGGTCCCCTCTGGTCTACCTCTAAGACTGCCCCAAGAGCACAGTCTTCCTCCCCCCTCAGGCACCATCATGCCAACGGGTCTGAGCTGTAATCATCATAATCCTCGAAAAGGGGCATCTGTTGGTACGTTCGATTTCCCTGTGGAATTCTCGGAGGTTGCGGAACTTGCGCCTGCGGGCACAATGTCCCCCATTGCATGGACCTGGGTCTCGTCACTGTTGTGACGACCTCAGATGCCTGCACTGTCTCTCCCTCTTGTTGCACTTGGTTCACTGGATTCGATCTACACTCGCGTTTCCAATGCCCGATCTTGTGACAAAAATGACACGCAGTTGTCTTTTTCAGTGTTGCCACATCCATCCCTGTCTTAGGGTCTATAGGTTTCCCTCTTCCTAGGCCCTGGCCATTCTGGATCCCTCCTTGATTGTTTCCCTGTCTTCTCCCTAATGTCCCTCCACTTGGCTGTGTCTGAACTTCCCTGTCAGCATTTTGCATCTGGACTAGCATTAGCTTATCTTTAAGATCCTACGTTTCGAGTCCACTTCATCGCTGCAGTACCTGGCGTACCGCAATATCTCATCCACTGACTTGTTCTGCCAGCAGATCAAATGCTGCTGAATCATGAAGCTGATTTCTGATCTTAGACCCAAGACGAACTTGGAAACAAACTGTCCCATGTCTTTGGGGTCTAACGTGTCTAGCCCACTGTACTGCTTAAAGGCTTGTAAGAGCCTCTCATAATATTCATGTACGGACTCTTTTGGTTCCTGAACAGTTCGATCTATCTTAACCCAATCAATGTCCTGTGGTGAGATTTTGGATTTCAGCCACGTAATTACTTGTTCAAACTTCTTCATAACAATTGGTGAAGGACCATTGATAAACAAATCCCTGTCTGGTTCGGAAATTGGCCAATCAACTGCAACTTTACAAGCTGCCCACAAATCACTTGGTACCACAATATCAAACAGTGTATTCAGGTCAACCCACAACACCTTCGAGATTTTAACAAAACGATCGACCTGTTTGTACCACTCGACAGGCTTTTCCCTCAGCCGAGGAAATTCGTTTGTAAACGCTGCCAAATCCCCTCTACTCCAAGGCACATGCACATACCCTCCGTTCTGTACCTCTCGTAAAGGATAATTCCCTACTCCTGTCATCCCCCTCCTGGAGGCGGTGTCTCTCCTATACTCTTTTTAGTGGTTTTCTTTTTGGACCATCTTTCCTCCCATTTGTCAAGCATGCTCCATGCACGTATCCCTACAATCAGTTCTCGAATGTGAGTCCTCAGCCCTATCACTCTTTTCTCTTCCAGTTCCTGGTCACTGTACTGTAACCTATGGCTTCCCTGCAGTGTCTTGGTCTTGGATAAATCCACATCGTGTCTTTTCGCCAACTCTGTCAGTTTCTCATGTGCCAACCTCGCCTTACGAGTTACATCTTTTGCTACAAACAGCAACTCGTCTGGTCCATAAAGCTCTACTCTTTCCAATGGAAGGTTCCCACTAATTATCTCATCTACCTCAGCTTTTAGTCTCATCAAGTCCAGCATCTTTGCTCTTATAGCAGTTTTAAGCATTCCTCGACTTGATGTACCACTTGATTCTCCATTCTCATTGTCTTGGTCCTCACACCGGTTCCCTTTCGCTATATATTCCCTAGGACTGGTCGACTTCCTGTATTCCCGCGATCCCAGTCTCCTGTCGTTCTATCATTAGGGTTTCTCACTGGTGGTTCCCACATCCTGATGTCCGATCTTGAATCAGCCAAGGACCTTGGTCTCACCGTTCTTACTTCTCTCTGTCCTCTAGAGGAGTCTGCCGTGGCTGGCAAAGGAGTACTTGTTTCCATGGGCCTCGGAAGGTGACCTATTCCACTCACTATGCCATTCCCTCCAGAGCCAGTCCCTTCTCCTACTACTGATCGTGCTAGACTTCCATTTCCTGCCTGATCTGGGTCATATACTGACACTATGGGGCCAATGGTAACCGGTACTGTAAGAGCATCCGGTAGCCTTGTAACAACTGTAATTCCATTAGCTTCGATGCTTGTTGGTGTGTGTGTTCCCATCCCTTCTGTTCCAGTTGATATTCTTCCGACTACTCTCGCTCTAGGCTGAGTCTGCGAATCTCCAGTTCCCTCTGTTGCTACTGCCTTTTTCGTCTTCAGAATCTGGATTATATGGAGGTGGTCTTTCTGATAGCAATCTATCTAGCAAGCTATCATCTGTGTCACTATCGTCTTCCTCACCCCATTTCTTCTGGGCCTCTCCTACGTTTATCAGCAACGGGAATAGCCTATCCCCTTCAATTGTTTCCACCCTCCATCTCTTCTCCAACGCGTCCCATCGCACATCCTGAAATGCCCTGATTGACTTTTTCACTCTTTCCTGGCTTCTGTCTCTTATCCTATCATGCCCTGCTCTTATCCATACATGTAGTGCCTCAAACTGTGTTGGTCTGGGTAATGGTCGCAATGAGGACATCACCATTTGCAATTGGTACAACGCTTCCAACCTGAAAGTGCCGTAACGCGGAAAAGTCAATTCTCCCTCATGTTCAGTCATTTTATGCCAATTTTCAAGCCAAATTATAGTATGCAATCCCACATTCGTAGCCATATAATGTGCTGGGGTATCCTCGGGTGGAGCTTCTTCTCCTCCCTGAGTAATCACTCGTCTGTCTCCTCTACACATATCTCGTAAAACTTTAAAACATTTCATGATAATCAACGTTTTCTTCACTTGTTTTCACTCAACTTCCTGATGACAATCCACCAATACCAGCGCGGCTTCACACCAACCGACCTATCACAGCGCGACACTCTCTGACGTCACTCTTCCTCCTCATGCAACAGTTCCCCTCCTTTACAATTCGCCTCTCGCACACTCACGCGTCTCACTCATGCTCTGAAATAACTGTTTGTCCACCAAACGACCGAACAGTTACTTCTCTGACTGTCTGTCCACCAAACGACCGAACAGTCTCGTAATTGTCGACCTCAACTCTGGCAACCGTCTGTCCGCGAACGACCAGACAATTGCCCCAGACTATCTGCCCACGAACGGCCGGACAGTCATGTACTTAATCGATAGGATCCAATCACTCGATGTTCCACATACAGTAACCCACGACTTGCGTCGGTTACTCACGCACTCACACACTCGTTTCCCTATCACCGGTGAGTTAGTCAACGACGTCTCATGACTCCCACAATCTTTGGTCAGACAATTTCAACTCTGGGTGTCTTCTACACCACAATCTCTTATCCCGGGATATCAATAAATCAAGTCTCATGGACCGCACGCGTTCGGCCCGAAACCACAATCACTCGACTCTCATTCCAACTCCGCAAGGCATCACACAATCAAAACAACACCGCAATCTACCAGACACACATCCCTGTTCATACTCACTCCACCACGAACTGCTGTTTCCGCCGCACCGTCACTCTCCGTCGGTTTCCATCAACGCCGTCGTCCTCCACTCACAATCCACTGGATAACCATTACTTGGGCTCTATGGGAATTCAATGACTACCCTTCTCTACTTCTCCCCTTACTACAGAGGTAACCATCCTACTCTGCTACCAACTGTTAACGCCGGATTCCACTGTATAACTTACTCGGAACCCTCGGCCGACTGGACCTTTATTACCTGCTGAAAAGTGTAAAGGGGAGAAACAATACTTTCTTTCCAATCTTGACATAAACAATTCAATTCTCAGAAAAGATCACTGACTCCGAATTCCAAGTTTAGGGGTTTATTACAACACCAAAAATAACTGAACATACAGACACCTCAGAACGAGGTTGTAAAAATACAAAGGTACTAATACAAAATCCATCTTACGCACCAATCTAATTCAATATAGGATAAAGAGAATGAGCAATTCTAGTAACACAAGACAAGCGATGATTGCACCAACATCTATATTAGCCTTCATTAAACCTATAAAGAAATCTGTTAGTCTATCCCTCACTATTCTAAAGGGGCATCCCTACTTAACTTCTACTCAAGCAAGATCATGAAAAAGGTGTCAGCCTGTGATGACTTCCTCAGAAGTGCACTCACGTTGTAAACCCCCGTCTAAGTCTTCATCCTAAGAATCGATCCCTTCCTTTACCCTCTTTGCTCTTCTACCTCTCCTCAATCAGCTCCTGCTCAATCTGCCCTCTCTGCTGACTGACCTCTCTCTGCTGACTGCTGCCTCCTCCCTCGGGGCACTGTCCCTAATACAAAATGGATCTTCCATAGGCCCGCCGAGGTAACACCTCTCTCGCCAAACACCTCGTCTAGGTAGTTTTCCATTAAAGTTGAACTCGGTCCAACGACAGTTGAAGTGTCCTTGAGTCCCAGGCTTCTTCAGCGCAGCTCTCAATTATCGGCATTCCTGGAGACTTTGTAGCGGATCTCCTCCATACCTAACTCCTAAAACAAAAGCATTATTCTAACTAACGAAGACGATGTCCTTGCACCTGCAACGAATGCATGAGAACGAAACAACCTTGCACGCAGATGAATTTCGCTGACCATTTCTAAATGAGAGCCTCACCAGGGGAAAATATATTTTGGGCCTACATAAGCCAGCTAACATAAGGAACGAATAGGCCTTCTTAACGCGAAGGAGCAGCTACTCCATCTAGGCCTTTAACATAATTTTAAACACATTTAAAATGTTACATCTGTAAGCACTACATTTTATCACGGTTAAACACAATTAATCATCTATGTGTGTGCAACTTCAACATAATGCACGTTTAAATCTACTGCGTTACAATTCATAGCTATTTCATTAAACAATTACAATGCACATTCAAAGTTACATAATTCCTTCTAAATGCCACTTTACGGTTCTTGAATGGCACACTTATCGTAATATTCATTTACCACTGATTATTACATCACGAATTCTAACTAAGATTAACGCACACCTACGAATATATGCGGGTACAGACTACCTATGAATATGAGGTACCCCTACAATTTTCTGAATATCTTTCCGCTCTATCACTCCCTTCCAACAATAAAAAAATCAAACTATTTACAACGTCAAGCAAAAGCTCATTAAACATATGGGAGAAATCTCTTGAAAACAGCAAGTTACACATTCAGTGCACAGACTAAGGTGTAAGTATGTTGTTTTCTTGATGTAACCTTGAGAAAACTGCATTTTAACGACCCTACAAGGATGTGAGCATTTTGCAACTCAATCTAAGGTCCACATCCTGTTATCCTCTGTCTTGACCACCTTTTTAAATAACTTCCCCACTCTCACCATCCTACTGAACTTGGGTTGACATGATCTTATTCCCGGAAGTTTGATTTTGATTCAATCTCATATATTCACTCTGGTTTCCTTGACTTTATTTTGTTCATCAAACTCACATTTTCTTTTCAACATCTCACTTTTTTCCTTTACTACAATTTCACTACTCAACATCTGTTGACCAGCCAAATCTTTCTTTTTGTTGACCCAACTTGGGCAGACAGAACAATTAGGTTTTCTCCCTTTAAATAGTTCAAAAGGAGATCTTCCAGTCGTGGAGTGAGGCATCAGTCTATATACCTTCACCTCCTTCATATGACATTTGCCACATGCAACAGCCAGTTGAATAGTTTGTTTTAAAACTCTGTTAAATCTCTATCATAGCATTAGCTTCGGGATGATAGAGATCCGATTTCTTATGGGTTATGCCCTTCTGAATCAAAAATTCCTCCATCTGCCTAGACATCAGCTGAACACCATTGTCTGTGAGTAGCGAAGATGAAAAGCCCTCTCTCTCAAATATTTCTTCTAGAAACAAAGTGACATCCCCTGTTTCTACAGAATTAACTATTTTCATTTCCAGCCTTCTGGAATACATATCGATGCAACTCAACACACAGCGATCCACATTTGATATTTTGATAAGCCCCACTATATCCTATGCTATTTCTTCCCACAGTCCCAACAGCAATTTACGCAAGACCATAGGTTGCGTATGATGTTTTAAAACCTTACCACTGCGTACACAGTCACAGCATTCTTTTACTCTTTGCTCCACCATAAGGTCCACACCTGGCCACCAATAATCTCCTAGATGGCCTAGAGGTGGGCAAGCCACTGAAAGCTCCAGCCAGGCTCAAGCCAGAAGCTTGGTGCTGACTCAGCTCAAGGTCCTCTTGCAACCTGAAGGCCAAAACGAGCTGGGATTTCATGGGAGGTGAGGGGCCTCACGGCTACGGCTGCCAGCCATGTATCATGGGGAACCATGTTTAAATTTCAGCCACCATTCAGCATCTGGGTAACCTCCACGTGCCGAGAAACATGTGTTTCCCAGTTGCTTTTATGTCCTTGCGCAAGGTGCGCGCTATATAAAACTGTCCAAAATCAAATGTGGATTGTGCCTACCACCTACACTCTAATTTCATTTTCCAAGAATCAAGGCCAAAGCATTAACCTTTGATGGCAGAAATAGATACTCATCTAGTGGTCGAATTGCACAATGTGAAACTGGAAAATCTGGGATTAATCCAGCTTTCCTGCTTGATCAAACTGTGCGATCCCAGCCAAATACCTGACTTCACTGAGCTTCCTTTTTGTTCACTTATAAGAGAGCCTAAAAAAAAATAAGTGTGTTCAGGATGTGGGCTGTACAAAAACCTCTCTTGTGTTTGATTTGGTAGTCTAAAATGTTCCTCCAGCTATAACATAAGAATCAACTCTACTTATAGGGCACACATGACAACTTACTTGCCTATTAGTTAACCAATACCATTGTCATCAAGGCGGCAGCAGGAATGTTTCTCAGTGCATGTTTAAAAACTCACTTTTAATATATACTTTAAAAAAAATCTCATGCACTAAGGTGAAAAACTTCCTTGTGCAAAAGAAATACACTTTCTTGAATTATGAAGACACCCTTCCATATTCTAACATGGTATTTGTGGCATGTTTACATGGAAGCTATTTTCAGGGCTCGGCTCATGCACAGGCTTTTAGAGACCGAGCCAAACATGGCTTGACTCGCCCTGTTATTTATTGGCTCATGGCTCATCTACCTCTACCCTAGCCTACTGACTGTTACCTGTACTTGGAATCTCTATGGCTCTCTCTACCACAGGTGCCTTCTTAAGCTTCTCTGCCTGGGATGAGGCCCTCTCCACCTCCCTCTGGCTCTGTCTCTGCCACTGACAGTTTAATCAGGTATCTTTGGCTGTTTATCTCCCCGGGAGGCACAATCTCTTGTACTTCACCTGCGTGTGGCTGTATATATGCCTTAGCCCCCGATCTGTCTCTAATGATAGTTTCTTGGTCCATGCCATGGCCCCCGAGGCTCCTGACTATTTTTTGATCTCAACTTGTGTCTTTCACCGTCCCTGACCCTGAGATGTCCCAGGCGTGCTCTGATTTCTCCAATAGATTTTAACAGTAAAAGAAATGGCCCATCTTGTTAGGGTGGCTGTGTGGTGAAATCTCAGAAGCAGAGAGTTCAAGGAGGGGAAGATGGGGTCACACCGGTGATTCCCTATAACTCTCAGATCCCAGTGGGAAGTTCCATCTCTTCTGGGGAGGAGGTGTGTTGAAGTAGCACGCCCCATCTCGACGATGCAGCAGGCCTCCACTCAAGCCCTTTGTGTCAGGAGACAAAAAACTCCTGCAATAAACACTTCTTTATTCATCAATCAATCAATCATTCTTTAATCGATTTTTAAGAGATAAAATCATAAAAGTCTAATGCAAAACAATACATTTCATTAAGAATATAGATCAGATAAAATACCATTAGGTTGACTTCAATTTGCCAGAAAGATAGAAAGATGAAAAAAAGCACACCGTTGGAGTGGTTAAGAACTGGAGAAAAAGTAAAGCAGGTCTCACTTGATTAAAATTCATTGTCTTCAAGAGTGGAAGTATATATCATTATTTTAAACTTCTTTTTATTTAATAGTTGATTCATGACACATAACAGTTACAGCGGATCACATTTCCATGAGCAGGCCCTTCACAGGAGGCTAGATCTCTTTTACAGTATTGGTTCTTACTCGTTTTAAACCACTTCGGAATTTTTGTAGTTGCTTAGCTATTCCTGTGTCACCCTCCTCCCTCAAAAGGCATCAATTACATTTCCCTCCCCCTCCCCAGTCTGGTTGAGCATCCCCCTATATTGCATCCATTGACCCCATATTTTTTAAAATTTACGTAGGCAACCCCTGGAGCGGTATGTTGTCTGTTCCGCCTGCTGGCACCAGTCCAGGTCCTCCTTCCAATCTTTTATCGCTGGAGACCTGCTTGCTCCCCATAGTCTAGCTAGATTGCGCTTTGCCACTGCTGCCGCCACTCCCAGCCAGGTATTAACATTTTTGGGCCACTTCTCTTCTACTGACATTCCCAGCAGAAGCCACTTAGCTTCCAACGGCACTTACGCTTTTGTCACCTCTTTCATTATCGCAGTTATTTTGGACCGGTAATTTTGTATGACAGGGCAGGTCCAAAGTGTGTGATAAAATATGCCCAGCTCACCGCATCCCCTGGGGCAATTGGCAGAGTCTATCCGGCCCATTTTAAACACTCTTGTCCTGGACAGGTAGGATCTGTGTAATATCCTCAGCTGCACTAGTTGGAATCTAGCTCTAATCGCTATCTCTCTTGGACTTTGAAGCGCTTCGCTCCACTCTTCATCATCCTCTGCCCCCAGGTCAGCCGACCATGCCTCTCAAAGCGGGACAAGACTGTCTGGCATATTGTTTATGATCTTTTTATATATCAGGGATACTGCCTTAAAGGGCATCGGATCCAGTAGCAGTCTATCCTCTAAGGGAGAGTTCTCTGGAATCGTTTCCCCCTCTGTCAAATGATTTTTCAGGGCGTGCTGTAATTGTCGATAACGGAATATTTCTGTCTGTGCCAGGTCGAATTCAGTCCTTAACTTCTCAAAAGTGACTAGGGTGCCTGACCTCCATACATCCCCCAACTTCTCAATCCCTAGCATATGCCACTTCGTGTATGCTCTCAACTTCTAGACCTCGCCTAGCTCGTCACTGTCCCATAGTGGAGTTTCCGCCGTAAGTTTCCCTTCCCATCCCAGGCATCTATTGGCTGCTTTCTAGGCTCGAAGTACCACCAACGTGTGCGGTGGAAGCCGGTTCTGACCTTTCCTGACATAGAGGAGCGCCAGGTAATCTCTGCTTCACATGGCCAGGCGATCCACCCTATAAGCAGGTTCCTGCTGATCCCCAAACACCCACTCGTTCACCACCGATAGCTGAGCGGCCCAGTAATAGGCTTTGAGGTCTGGGACCGCCAGGCCCCCATCATAGACTCCTCTCTGTAATTTTGCCCGCGAGATTTCGGCCGCTCCTCTGTCCCATAGAAGGGACCTCAAGATTCCGTTAATTCTCCACATATAGGATTCTGGAATTTTGATTGGCGTATTTAAAAAAATATATAACATTCGCAGGAGGGTCATCATTTTGAAGAGGACCGCTCTTCCCATCAGCGAAAGGGGAAGTGTGCACCAATGAACCGCATCCGTCTGAAAGCGATCAATCCGGGGAACAATATATATATTTAAATCGAAAATAGTTGTTTTTCGAGCAGACCAAAGCTATGTGCAAGGTATCATTAGTGGAAACGTTGTCACAAAAATACACAGGGAGCCTAGAGTCATTAAAACAACCATGATTAAAAGGCACAAGTCACGGGAATAGATTAAGCCTGAAAAAAGTCAGTTGTCATCACTGATGACATGGCATGTCCAAGGTAAGGTACGGCTCCAAGCCACTTACAGTTTTCACTAAAAGTGCGTGACATGCTAGAAGCTTGATCTGGGCTGAGGCCTCCCGATCTGTTGTCATCTTATCTCTGAACGCTCACCGTCCCTGACCCTGAGATGTCCTGGGCGTACTCTGATTTCTCCAATAGATTTTAACAGTAAAATAAATGGCCCATCTTGTTAGAGTGCCTGTGTGGTGAAATCTCAGAAGCAGAGAATCAAAGAGGTGAAGATGAGGTCACACCGGTGATTCCCTATAACTTTCAGATCCCAGTGGGAAGTTCCATCTCTTCTGGGGAGAAGGCGTGTTGAAGTAGCACGCCCCATCTCGATGCTGCAGCAGGCCTCCACTCAAGCCCTTTTTGTCAGGAGACAAAAAACTCCTGCAATAAACACTTCCTTATTCATTTATTTGAAGTTTTAAAAGTAATGACACATCATTGCCGATGTGAGAGCGGTTTACATGGATGTTAACATATATAGATTGTGTAATAAAGCACAACATAAGTACCATAAAGATAACACAAGCAAAAGCGATATTTGAAAGCAGATTCTTTAAAGTGTTATCTTCACAGCGGGTTAGCACCCCCCCCCAACTCCCTACCCCAGAACACACCCTTAGATCCAGCTTATACCCTTATGTCCTCTCTGGAACTGCGGCAGAGGACAGGTTCAGTGGGCCTGCAGTCAGAAGTGATTTGAACACTACCTGCAACTGTTGAACATATTTAATGTAATATGGTATGGGGCAGTTTTTACTGTGTTTAAATATTTCAAGAGTATATGTTCAGAATTGCTTTATCAACCTTCTTCCTTTCTCACAAAATTCTTTATTAAAATTCGCTTTAAAAACCACCATTTGGCCCTCTTTTTGTCAACATTTTCCCTGGGAGAGCAACCTAAACCCTCCTTATATTAGCCGGGCTCAGTTGCTTCGCTCCCTACATTATACTCGCGCATACTTGAATGCCCACCACTTTGAAATATTAACAGCTGCCACTGGTTATATGTAAAGAAGAAAACTAAGAACAAAATTTCTTAATTATTTTAATCTGCTGGGCCGTCAAACATTTTCATTAGCATCAGCTTGCATTTACTATAGAATATTGGGCCCAATGCAACAATTCTTTGTAATGAGATGAAGGTTGAAATATCCCTACGCCTGTTTGAAAGTGATATCTTGCCACAGTCAGGCAGTTTTGCTTCAATTAGTTACCGGTAATTGCATTACTCTGAGTCCTCTTTCCTTGCTTCTATTCATTACAACATTGAGGCATTCCTGCCTCACCCGACACCCATTCCACATGATAATTTCTCCAGCAATAAAAACTACCCTCCTTCCTCCTGTAAATACCATGTAACCCGACACAACACCAATGAATGGTTTGCCTGGACTACCTGGGAGGGAGGGATGTAATGAAATGAAGCAAGGGAAGAGGACTCAAACTAATGAAATTACCGGTAAGTAATTGAAGCATTACCTCATTGTCCCCTCCATCGCTTCCCTTCATTACAACTTTAAGATGTACAAAGCCAAAAAGGACAACCAAAAAAGGTAATGCACAAAATCAGATTTATTAAACAACACAGAAAAAAGCAATGGACAACAATTCAGACACCATAGTGAACAATACTTTAGACCCAAACACCTCAGACCGTTCCACCTCCTGCACAATCCGGTAATGAGAGGTAAAAGTCAAAGGGGAAGTCCAGGTGGCAGCCCTGCAAATCTCGGCAATGGAAACCACTTGGACCTCAGCCAGGAAGAAACCTGACCAGAAGCCTTGTAGGCCAGAGAAATCAAAGTCCAAACCAACCGACTCAATGAAGTGTAAGCCCTCAACTCCTTATTCACAGAGCCAAAATTCACAAACAAGGAATCCGAAAGCCGAAGAGAAGCCACCCTATCTAAATAAATCAGAAGAGCCCTCCTGACATCCAAATAATGCAGTCACATTTCCTCCTCTGAAGAAGGAGACTCGAAAAAGGAGAGCAAAATCAATTCCTGGTCCCTATGGAACTGGGAATCAACTTTAGGACGAAAGGAAAGGAGAGGCCTCAAAATGTTCCTGTCAACAAAAATCCTACAAAAAGTATACTTAAAAGACAAAGTGCCCTGCTCACTCAAACCCCTAGCGAAAGAAATAGCCAACAAAAAGAATGTCTTAAGGGACAACAAAAGCAAATATATGGAGTCCAGGGCCTCAAACGGAGGAGCCATCACTGCCCCCAAAACCAAAGAGAGATCCCACGTAGGGAAGTGCTTCAGAGGAGAAGGAAGAACATTTTTCAACCCTTTGAAAAGATGCCCCACCAAACTATCTGAATCAGACAGATTTTTCCAAGAACTCTGAAAAGCCTTAATTGCAGCCCATTGAAGCTTAAGGGAGGCAACCTTTAAACCCAAAGAAGCCCCATCCTGCAGAAACACCATCACCTCAAACAAGTCAGATGAAGTAGGGTCCGAACCCTTACCCTGACACCACTTACTGAAGGAACACCAGTGACGCAAGTAAGATTTATTGGTAGACTACCGCCTAGCAGCCTGTAGAGTTGGAGCCAAACTACCCAGAACCCCCGTATGCAGCAGACCTACCAGCTCAACCTCCAAACCGCTAACCCCATCCTGGACAGAACATCCTCCTGCAACACTGGGAACAACAAGGGGGAGGGAGTCAGCAGCAACAACCACTCTTCCTCCTGCCTCATCTCCACAAGAAGAGGAAACCAAGAGTCGCGAGGCGAAGCCGGGACAATGGGAATGACCGACACTCTCGCCCGCAGGACCCTGAGAAGGAACCTGAGAATCAGTGGACAGGGAGGAAAAGCATAAAGAAGCCCCTGAGGCCACCTGCAGGAGAGTGTTTTTAAAGAACAGTGGTCAAGATGAGGCCAGAATGGTCCTCGGGTAGCCAGAGCTACTATTAGTCGAGATCAAGCTTTCGTCTGAGCTCTCGTGTTACGAGAGAGAAGGAAGGGAAAAACAGCGTATGGCGGGACACAAGGTTGTGGGGATGACAAGACATTTATTACATCATAAACGTTATATCATCCACATGTATTTTAGGATCTAGTCCTGGTGCTCACACATCAAGTGAGGTTGCGTGAAAAGGTGAAAAAGTGCTGGTGACTTAAAATTACATCACATTGACAACATAGGCAAAACTCAAGGGAATTTATACAGTTGGAGTTTTGGTTGTTAAAGGTCGACGTCGTTTCGATCTCTATAAAATAGAGACCATCATCAGGACGAGTAACCGTGTGAGCAAGTAGAATCTGGAAAAGGCGGTAAACCGCTATGTTCTTAATTTGCGAGGTGAAGCCCGCAGACTGATCCAGCAGGCCTTCCACTGCAGTGCCTCGCCGCCTGCTCGGATTTACCGGAGGACACCCGGCAAACTGCCCATAACTAAATTGACTACTAGCATTCGGGACACATCGCCCGGCACCCTTGAAGTATCCATTCGAATTGCTTCACCTCGCAAATTAAGAACATAGCGGTTTACCGCCTTTTCCAGATTCTACTTGCTCACACGGTTACTCGTCCTGATGATGGTCTCTAATTTATAGAGATCGAAACGCCGTCGACATTTAACAACCAAAACTCTAACTGTATAAATTCCCTTGAGTTTTGCCTATGTTGTCAATGTGATGAAATTTTAAGTCAGCAGCACTTTTTCACCTTTTCACGCAACCTCACTTGATGTGTGAGCACCAGGACTAGATCCTAAAATACATGTGGATGATATAACGTTTATGATGTAATAAATGTCTTTTCATCCCCACAACCTTGTGTCCCGCCATACGCTGTTTTTCCTTCCTTCTCTCTCGTAACACGAGAGCTCAGACCAAAGCTGATCTCGACTAATAGTAGCTCTGGCTACCCGGGGACCATTCTGGCCTCATCTTGACCACTGTTCTTTAAAAACACGTATACCACCCCGGGTCGTACCTTTGGGGTTCCCTTGTTCGCTAAATATACACCTGCAGGAGAGAGCGTCGATAGCCCAAGCCAGCCCCTCCCTGGTCCTCGAGCAAAACAGCGGCACCTTGGCATTGAGAGAACTCACAAAAAGGTCTATCACCGGGATAACCCAATGCCCTTTAAGCTCCACAAACGAGGCAAAAATCCACCGACGACGGAATGGCCCTGCTGAGAGTGTCCGCCAGTGTATTGTAGACCCCCGGAATATGGATCACAGACAGGGGATGACAATTGGGAGACCAATGCGCCAAGATGTACGCCATCAGCTTGTGCAAATGAGGGCGAGCCCAGGGAATCAGAAACACCATCGCTGCAAGATCCTTCTGAACCTGGAGCCAATGGGCCACCACCTGGGTTGGCCAGGCTAAAAGACCCAAAATGTGGGGCAGGAACTTTGTCACCCTTACATCTGGCAACGTGACCACACCCAAATCAGTACAAAACCTTGCCCCAATAAATTGACGTTCTTGGGCCGGGACAAGGCAGTACTGTGGTGTCCTGCCGTTCTTGTTGGAATCTGGAACACGGTTGTGTGGTCCGGATTCCAGCAGAGGACAGTTGGCCCAGGCTTGTATGTGTAGCTTATTGCTACATCTCCTGTAAAATAATAATTCTTCAAGAACTCACGGCGTCCCGTCATCATTTTCCCTGGAACTTCACATTGGTTACGATCGGGAAACATACTGGCAAGCCTGGAGCCCTGCGTTAGGCTGATCAAGTGTCCGATATCGGCGTGAAGAGCTGTGCTTCAGAGAGTGTTTCCGGAGCATTCTTCATGAAGTCCTGACCTCCGTGGTGAAAATCCCACGTCTCCTGAGGTTGTGGTGAAACTTTCTGCTATTTTTGATGATTTTCTCGAGGTTGCGTTTCTTTTGGAGACGGAGTGGCTCGAGCGCTCCGCTGACAGCATTCTCTGCCTCGTGCGTGCGCACGCAATCTGTTCGTATCTATAGCGCTGACTGAGGAACTTTCAGCGGCTCTCAGCTGGCACTGTGACGCATCCGCACAAAGGTTTTCATTAACATAGGCTGAGAATTTCAAACATTTACGGGTTCTTCTTGCGAAAGGCTGACATGATCCACGGTCACATTATTACACTTATCAAAAGGTGTTTGCTTTAGGTTATCCATGAACTACGGTGATGACATTGGATCAAACGGAGACAATTTCAGGCTTGTAATTGTCTCTAAACTCATGCTTAAAATCTGGGCTAGTCCAAAAGTCGCGTACAAGATTGTGTAGCTACCAACTTGATGAAGGTTGCGAGATGATTTTATCTGCCTATGGGAAAACAGTCTATCATTCACGAGACTGAGACGCAATCTTATTAATCAATGAGAACGTGCAGCTTCTCAACCATTTTTGGTGTTCTTTCTTACGCTAGGCTTAGAATATAAAACGTGTTTCCATTATTTAATGTGAACACGCATCACATATTGTTATTGCGGTCATTTTCGGTGATCCGCACACCTTCAGCTCTTCTAACATTCCAATTTGATATTTCATGCGAGCAACAAACTTTGCTTTTCTTCTGTGATTTGCACACTTATTTATTAGAAACCATTCCAGACATTATCTGAATGTGCAAACTTTTCAGTAATTACAACAGTTATAGTGTGTTACTTTTGTGGATACACATTTATTTATGCATTGTTGTTATTGATGTTATATTACGCTGATTCTATCTAAACGCTTTATTTCAAATTTTAATATGGAAGGTATAGGTGCTCCGCCTCCGTTCCTTGCCACACCAGGAGAACCTATTTTAGAATGGAAACAATGGAAGGAAGGCTTAGAGGCTTATATCGAAGCTATAGGCGGCGACGATTATACGGACAAGCGGAAATTGGCTATTTTGAAGCATTGCTTAGGAGCTGAAGGCAGATGCATTTTAAGTCATTTACCATCCAATTCTACTAATAATTCAAGTAGTGATGATGATGTTGATGTATTTGACAATGCCATCAAACAATTGGACAAACTGTATGTAAAAAAAGTCAATGAAGTGGTTGAACGTCACAAATTTTTAAGCAGAGGGCAGTTAGTAAATGAATCCATTGATGTTTTCGTCAATGATTTGAGAAGACTTGCTGCCAAATGCAATTATTCTACATTTCATGACCAAATGGTACGTGATCAAATGGTAGATAAGGTAGCTGATGTCAAGTTACAGGAAAAATTGTTATCCACTGAAGATTTGACTCTCAACAAAGCAATTGACATTGCTCATCGTTTTGAAGACATGAAATTAGGCATGAAAGAACTATCTGACAAGAATGTTTCTGATGTTCAATTAGTTAAAAAGCCCATATCTGATGAATCCATTAATAACAAATCTAAAAGTAAGTTACCTACCTCTCATCCAAGTCAGGAAAGAAAAGAGTATGTTTGTTTAAAGTGTGGCATTCCTGGTCATCTAGCCAATGACAAAAGATGTCCTGCAATTGGTCAAGTGTGTAGATATTGTAAAGCAAAGGGACATTATGCCAGAATGTGCAGGAACAAAAACAGATTCAAGAACAAAACTTACGATGCCAGAAACCAAATTCCTGGTCAAATTAAGGAGGTTAATTATGATCTTGATGAGGAAGAATTTGTATTAACCGTATGTGAAGTCAATGGTAAAGGGAAAGATGCTCCTTTTTGTACAATTTTAATTGGTGATAAAGAAGTTAAGGTAATAGCGGATTCTGGCGCCAGGTACACACTCATAGGTGATGAGTGGTTAAAAGAATTTCCAAATGTACACTTATCTCCTCCTGACATCAAACTTGTGGGATATGGAAGGAAACCCATCGATGTGTTAGGCTTCTTCACCATTAATCTTAGTTTTAAAGGCAAGTCCATTTCTGCAAAAGTGTATGTTGCAAAAGATGGTTCCTGTCTTTTGGGGTGGCCTCAGCAAAGGGACCTAATGATCACTCTTGATCCCAACCATCCTGATCAAGTTCTAGGCTACTCTGATCTCATTCTTCAAGTAGGTGATGATCCTGCAACTGAATGGGAAAAGATATTTCCCAGTGTGTTTTCTCCGCAATTGGGTTTGCTAAAAAACTTTGTACATAAGATCATCCTAAAAAGCAATGCCATACCCAAGGTACACAAAGTCAGGAATGTTCCTTTACTTCTTAGGGATGCTGTTAAAAAAGAACTAAAGAGGTTGTGTCAACTTGATGTTATTGAGGAGATTGAATCCTCCGAATGGTTGTCGCCAGTTGTAGTCGCACATAAGCCCAATGGTAAGGTCAGATTATGTGTTGACTTAAGAGATCTAAACGATAATGTGTGGGTGGACAGACATCCCTTGCCAAATATCGGAGAGATGTTTGCCAAACTTAAAGGGGCTTCAATATTTTCGACCTTAGACCTGTCAAATGCATATCATCAAATTGCTTTGCATGAAGATAGCAAACAATTTACTTCTTTCATTACATCGGAAGGTGCTTTCAGATACAAAAGGATGCCCTTTGGTTTAATTTCTGCATCTTCTGTTTTTTCAGAGAATTATGCACAAACTATTTAAAGATGTAAAGAATGTATTGTACTTTCAGGATGATATTCTTGTCTTTGGGTCCAATGGTCAAGAACATTCTGAAACCTTGCCCAAAGTTCTATGTACTCTTCAAAATAATGGTTTGACTTTAACCAAAGAAAAATGTAAGTTTGGTATGTCATCTGTGGACTATTTAGGTCACTCCAGTAGAAAAAATGGTATCTCACCAAAACAAAATTTGATTAAGGCCATTGAGGATGCCCCTGAGCCTCAGAACAAAGACCAACTTAGATCTTTTTTTAGGTCTAGCGGAGTACTACGCTAAATTTATTCCTGTATTTTCTGACAAAACTGTTCACATGAGGAATTTGATGAAGAAAAATCAGTCGTTTTTGTGGGATGACAATTGTTCTAATGAATTTAAGCGTCTTAAAAAATGTATATCATCTGCCCCTGCATTAGCCACTTTCGACACTGCCTGTAATTCGGTAATCGTTTCCGATGCCAGCAACGTGGGTATTGGTGCTGTCTTGATGCAGAACCAAAAGGGGCACTTAGTCACAGTTGCTTTTGCATCAAGGCCGCTAAGAGATGCTGAGTACAAATATTCTACCTTGGAGAAAGAAACTCTTGCATGTTGGTGGGGCATTGAATATTTTCGGAAATATATTTATGGAACAGTTTTTAAAGTAAGGACAGATCATCGTCCTCTAGTGGACTTATTTACAACAAAGGGTTGTGGTAAGGCAACTCCCAGGATTGCCAGATGGCAATACAAGTTACAGGATTTTCACTTTAAAGATGAATATATTCCGGGTGTAAAGAACATTCTTGCTGACTGTTTATCAAGATTGCCTGTGAATGATGACAAGGTGGTTGAGGATGATGTTGATCCAGAAAGAGTTGTTTCCATCTGTGAAGTATCCAAAGGGTGTATCAAGGAGGACCAATGGAGGTTAGCTTGTGATAACGATGTTAACCTCAAAGAGGTGGTGGAATTTGTCAAATCTTCATGGCCCAGAAAATCTAGTGTTTCACAGCATCTACAACCTTTTTTCAAGTAGCTCCCGAGTTGTCCCTTCAGGATGGTATTTTAATGAGGGGTCAGCAACTTGTTGTGCCGAATGATTTGGTACAAACTGTGTTGGATATGGCTCATGAAGGCCATCCTGGCATGACCGCTATGAAGAGAAGAATCAGGAGTGAATTCTGGTGGCCTGCTATGGATAGGTGTGTTGAGCGCAAGGTCAGAGATTGTGTCGAGTGTTGTGTCAGTGACAAATCGCAGAAAACCATTTCTTATGAACGTATGCCTGTTTCAAGACCATCTCGTGTCTGGGAGTGTGTGTCTCTAGATATTGCTGGTCCCATGTGTTTTGGCCACAATCCCTTGTATGCTATTGTTCTCATTGATCAGTTATCACAGTGGCCTGATGTGGAGTTAGTTTCTCAAATCACTTCAAAAGTTGTCATTCAATTTTTGAATGAAGTTTTTGAAAGGGAAGGTTTTCCTGAATTAATACTTACCGACAATGGCGTGCAGTTAACTTCTGTTGAAATGAAGGATTATCTAGGGTGTCATGGCATTGCACATAAACGCTCTTCGGTCTATTATCCTCAGAGCAATGGTTTGTGAAAAGGTGGATTTGAGTGTTAAAAGATGGTTTACAACTTGTGATTAGTAATGGTAAGAATTATCACCAAGCCATTAAGGAGTTACTTTGGAGTTATAGAAACACCCCCAGAAGTGATGGTGATCTCTCTCCATTTGAAAAAATGAGGGGTAGGAAGAGTGTGTGCAATATGAGTCAAGCATGGATGAGAGATTTAACTGCTAAGGGAGAGGAGAAGAGCGAACCTGATATGGGAGATAAATCCTATGTTAGTGATTATCGGAGTGAGGCCAAGTCTTCATTCTTTCCTGTGAAAGTCAATGATTGGGTGCGTGTGAGGAAAGGGAAATTGGTGAGGTCTGGAGACTCAAAGTTTTCAGCTCCTATGAAAGTGGTCAGAGTTGGCAAACAGGTAGTGGAGCTGACCGATGGAAATGTCTGGAGTCTGTCCAAGGTTCTGAAAGTACCTCAGTGGTTGTCTCCGGACAATTGCCGTTCAGATTCTGTGTTTGGTCGTGATAAAAGAAATTGGCGTAGTTCGTCACAGGCTCCTGCAAGAAATGTACAAAGGCACAATGTAGTGAGACAAAGACAAAGACCGACATGGTGCAATGATTACTACATGGATTAGTAAATTTTTAAGTACCTTCGTATACTGCAAAGTTATCTCATTTGTTGATGAATATTGTAACTTTTGTTTGTTGTAATTTCTTTTTATTCATTTTGTAATTGTTGTTAACGAAGGGGGATGTGTGGTGTCCTGCCGTTCTTGTTGGAATCTGGAACACAGTTGCGTGGTCCGGATTCCAGCAGAGGATGGTTGGCCCAGGCTTGTATGTGTAGCTTATTGATACATCTCCTGTAAAATAATAAATCTTCAAGAAACTCACGGCGTCCCGTCATCATTTTCCCTGGAACTTCATAAGTACTTTTCCGGATTGATAAGAAACCGTGCCCTTGCAAAATGGCCAGCACCACCCCGTGGGTTTGAGAGCCAACAGTCTTGTGGGAGCGTGAACCAACCAATCGTCCAGGTAAGGATGAACAAAGATCCCCTGACTGTGAGCCAACGCCAGCAAAGGGGTCAAAAACTTCATTATAACCCTCTGGTGGACTTCAGACCGAATGGCAATACTGCGAACTGAAAGTCATCGCCCCCTATCGCAAATCGTAGAAACCTCTGATGATCTTGTGCCATGGGAACATGCAGATAAGTGTCTTGGAGGTTGATGGAAGCCATAAAGTCTCGGACGCTGACCAAGGGAATTATGACTGTACGGTCACCATCTTCAAATGAACTGTCCTGACCCACCCATTCACTCTCTTCAGATCCAGAACCTTCTGAACTAGAAAAAGAATGGAATAGCAACCATTTCCCTGTGCTGCCATGGGAACTGGAACAATTGCTCTCTTTACTAGAAGAGCCTGAACCCCCTCCAAAATAGCTTATTTCTTCTCCAGATCCTTGGGGATGGGTGAAAGGATGGTGCTCGATCCAGGAGGCTAATTGACAAAGTCGATTAGATCGCCACTTCTGACAATGTTCAAGGCCCATCGATCCTTCATATCCTGTCTCCAGGCCTCCAGGAAAAACAAAAGCCTTCCGCTGACAGGAATCGACAATCCCCTGCAATAGTTGTCAGGTCTTCCTCTTAAAGGAACTTTCTTGACCTTTGGTCCCTGCTGAGGTAGATTACTTTTTGCCCTGGAACTTTCTCCATTGGTCAAAAAATGGCCTTGAAGGTTTCCTGGAGGAACGAAAGAAGAATTGGAAGAAGGCTGATCCCAAAAGTGCTGAGAGGAATAAGGTTTTCCTTTGTATGGCAGGGCGTGTTTATGAACCTTGAACGCCTTGGTACTCATGCTGGCCAACTGCTCCCCGAACAGCAATTTACCCTCAAACGGGATCTTTATCAAGTAGACTTCTCCGAATAGTCCATCTTTCAATCCCTCATCCACATATTCCTCCGAACCAACACCATGGAACCTGTCTCCATGACCGAAGACATACGAAGACATGTCGGCCAGCAACGTGGCCTGTAGCTCCATGTATACCAGCAATTCAGAACAACATGTTTCCTCCTGAATAGCCGTGGCCAACTTCTCTAAGTCCAAAACAAGGCACTGAGCCGCATAAGCCGAATAAATCCCAGCTTTCAGAGTCAGATTCTCAGCAGAGAATGCCTTCTTAGGCGACCCTTCAATCTTTTGTTGGTTGCATCTGAGGGAGAACAATCTTCAGGATTTATGGCAGTACGACCAATCAAAGTGGCTAGAATGGCGTCCACTTTAACTGTGTGTGTAAAAGAGTCCTCACCCTCCTCCAGCAAATACAGCTTCTGCAGAAACCTGGGAACCAAGGAGCATTTCAGGTCTCGCCATTCACCAGTAATCCAGTCCTTAATTCTGCCATGAAATGGCATAGAAAAAAATGGGAGGTTTAGCATATTGCGGAAACATGCCTTCGGCCCCCTCAGAAGATGGGAAAGGCGAAAAACCCAAATTCTCCCGGATGTGCTGCAGAATGTCTGGGATCTCCTCTCTACGCACAGACATCCCCATAGAGGTGGATGGATGGGCAGTCTCCAAAGCTGAGGAATCCCCAGATGGGGAAACCACCACACCCACATCAGGATGCCACAGCTGCCTCAATCATTTGGCTCAATCGGCTTCGCTATCTCCCACTGAAGTCCAGGGACTTCCGTGGCAGATAGCAAAGCCGAAGTCTCAGCTGGGCCCCTGGACCTACTCCGTCGAGCAGGGATAGGCTTATCCTCCTCAGAAGAAGACAAAACATGCCTTTGCTTGGATGTTTGCTTCCCCACAATCATAACTATAATGAGCAAGGAAAAGGCTGCCCCCTTCAAATAGGCAGCAAATACCAATAAGGAACCAATCCACAAGAAAGAGACAAAACAACCAGCCACAGTACCTATAAGGATGGCTGGAAAACAACCAACCAATCCCCAACGTACACAAGTATAGCAAAAGTAAGTAAAAATGACATTATGCAAGGCACTTACTGTAATGGGGAAAGAAACTGTCAGCAGAGGAGCTGCGCCGTCCCCCAATCGCTGCAGCCCCTCCTGCTGGCTACCAACCCAGAAGAACAGCCCCAGCCACAGCAAGTCGGCAAACACCGTCTTCCGACTTGCAACAGACACGCTGGCAAGGAGCGCACTGCGTCCCCCTGTCACTACGCATCAAGCCTCAACGCCGATCGGCCGGCCCGCAGTGCCCGATAAGCACCATTCACGCCTCGCCGATCTCCAGCGAAAGCAGAAATGCCAGTAACAAAAGAAAAACAGCTGCAGCACTGCACACGGCCGGCGCATGGAACGCATTTTGTAATTTCTTTTTATTCATTTTGTAATTGTTGTTAACGAAGGGGGATGTGTGGTGTCCTGCCGTTCTTGTTGGAATCTGGAACACAGTTGCGTGGTCCGGATTCCAGCAGAGGATGGTTGGCCCAGGCTTGTATGTGTAGCTTATTGATACATCTCCTGTAAAATAATAAATCTTCAAGAAACTCACGGCGTCCCGTCATCATTTTCCTGGAACTTCATAAGTACTTTTCCGGATTGATAAGAAACCGTGCCCTTGCAAAATGGCCAGCACCACCCCGTGGGTTTGAGAGCCAACAGTCTTGTGGGAGCGTGAACCAACCAATCGTCCAGGTAAGGATGAACAAAGATCCCTGACTGTGAGCCAACGCCAGCAAAGGGGTCAAAAACTTCATTATAACCCTCTGGTGGACTTCAGACCGAATGGCAATACTGCGAACTGAAAGTCATCGCCCCCTATCGCAAATCGTAGAAACCTCTGATGATCTTGTGCCATGGGAACATGCAGATAAGTGTCTTGGAGGTTGATGGAAGCCATAAAGTCTCGGACGCTGACCAAGGGAATTATGACTGTACGGTCACCATCTTCAAATGAACTGTCCTGACCCACCCATTCACTCTCTTCAGATCCAGAACCTTCTGAACTAGAAAAAGAATGGAATAGCAACCATTTCCCTGTGCTGCCATGGGAACTGGAACAATTGCTCTCTTTACTAGAAGAGCCTGAACCCCCTCCAAAATAGCTTATTTCTTCTCCAGATCCTTGGGGATGGGTGAAAGGATGGTGCTCGATCCAGGAGGCTAATTGACAAAGTCGATTAGATCGCCACTTCTGACAATGTTCAAGGCCCATCGATCCTTCATATCCTGTCTCCAGGCCTCCAGGAAAAACAAAAGCCTTCCGCTGACAGGAATCGACAATCCCCTGCAATAGTTGTCAGGTCTTCCTCTTAAAGGAACTTTCTTGACCTTTGGTCCCTGCTGAGGTAGATTACTTTTTGCCCTGGAACTTTCTCCATTGGTCAAAAAATGGCCTTGAAGGTTTCCTGGAGGAACGAAAGAAGAATTGGAAGAAGGCTGATCCCAAAAGTGCTGAGAGGAATAAGGTTTTCCTTTGTATGGCAGGGCGTGTTTATGAACCTTGAACGCCTTGGTACTCATGCTGGCCAACTGCTCCCCGAACAGCAATTTACCCTCAAACGGGATCTTTATCAAGTAGACTTCTCCGAATAGTCCATCTTTCAATCCCTCATCCACATATTCCTCCGAACCAACACCATGGAACCTGTCTCCATGACCGAAGACATACGAAGACATGTCGGCCAGCAACGTGGCCTGTAGCTCCATGTATACCAGCAATTCAGAACAACATGTTTCCTCCTGAATAGCCGTGGCCAACTTCTCTAAGTCCAAAACAAGGCACTGAGCCGCATAAGCCGAATAAATCCCAGCTTTCAGAGTCAGATTCTCAGCAGAGAATGCCTTCTTAGGCGACCCTTCAATCTTTTTGTTGGTTGCATCTGAGGGAGAACAATCTTCAGGATTTATGGCAGTACGACCAATCAAAGTGGCTAGAATGGCGTCCACTTTAACTGTGTGTGTAAAAGAGTCCTCACCCTCCTCCAGCAAATACAGCTTCTGCAGAAACCTGGGAACCAAGGAGCATTTCAGGTCTCGCCATTCACCAGTAATCCAGTCCTTAATTCTGCCATGAAATGGCATAGAAAAAAATGGGAGGTTTAGCATATTGCGGAAACATGCCTTCGGCCCCCTCAGAAGATGGGAAAGGCGAAAAACCCAAATTCTCCCGGATGTGCTGCAGAATGTCTGGGATCTCCTCTCTACGCACAGACATCCCCATAGAGGTGGATGGATGGGCAGTCTCCAAAGCTGAGGAATCCCCAGATGGGGAAACCACCACACCCACATCAGGATGCCACAGCTGCCTCAATCATTTGGCTCAATCGGCTTCGCTATCTCCCACTGAAGTCCAGGGACTTCCGTGGCAGATAGCAAAGCCGAAAGTCTCAGCTGGGCCCCTGGACCTACTCCGTCCGAGCAGGGATAGGCTTATCCTCCTCAGAAGAAGACAAAACATGCCTTTGCTTGGATGTTTGCTTCCCCACAATCATAACTATAATGAGCAAGGAAAAGGCTGCCCCCTTCAAATAGGCAGCAAATACCAATAAGGAACCAATCCACAAGAAAGAGACAAAACAACCAGCCACAGTACCTATAAGGATGGCTGGAAAACAACCAACCAATCCCCAACGTACACAAGTATAGCAAAAGTAAGTAAAAATGACATTATGCAAGGCACTTACTGTAATGGGGAAAGAAACTGTCAGCAGAGGAGCTGCGCCGTCCCCCAATCGCTGCAGCCCCTCCTGCTGGCTACCAACCCAGAAGAACAGCCCCAGCCACAGCAAGTCGGCAAACACCGTCTTCCGACTTGCAACAGACACGCTGGCAAGGAGCGCACTGCGTCCCCCCCTGTCACTACGCATCAAGCCTCAACGCCGATCGGCCGGCCCGCAGTGCCCGATAAGCACCATTCACGCCTCGCCGATCTCCAGCGAAAGCAGAAATGCCAGTAACAAAAGAAAAAACAGCTGCAGCACTGCACACGGCCGGCGCATGGAACGCATGTCTTAGGTAAGACAAAAATGAAACAGGAGGAAGGAGGGTAGTTTTTATTGGTGGAGAAAAAAATCACATGGCATGGGTGTCTGGTGAGGCAGGAATGCCTCAATGTTGTAGTGAAGGGAAGCGAGAGAGGGGACGATGAGGTAATGCAAATATGCCATGCAAATGCACAGACTTTTATTGCAAAACACAAGGGTGGAACGGTTTTCTGAGAATGAGGATTAATTTTAAGGGAAGGGAAGAGGTGTGGCGCCGCGGCCAGGGCGACTGACGCTGGAATCTGGGGCTCACGGTTCGATCCCCAGCACCGGCGGCAGGTCAGCCCAGCACCATGTGACTCTGGGCAATAGCTTGCTTAATCTTCCCGACAGCCCCCAGCGCCGGGATGCCTTCGGGTAGCTGTTCGCGCTTTACAAATACTGGATTTACATTTAATAGAGAATTGTCGAAAAACATCAATTGCCACTTTATTGCAATGCGACCTCTAAGATCCATTTCTAAAGCATGATGTTTGCATTTCTCACTCACTCAACACACCACAAAGCCAACTGCTGTTTGCTTATATGTGCAAAATGCTTGACATGAATGAATGCTGCATGTGACATTTATTATGACAAACCTAAAAATGACTCCCACCTTTTAAACTACTCAATCCATTAAAACGCCTCCTAGAGAGAAACTTGACCTATCACAGTTCAGTCTGAGGAAGGTATACATAACTACATGTGTAACTGTCTGACTCTTTTTTGCTTGACTCAGTGCATAAATGGAGCTACATGTTCAAGGTGAGATGATAAGGACAACCACTGCCAATCCCACACAACACCACAAGACTTCCAACAAAGGCCACAACTGCATCCACTCACAATTGCAACCAGGCACAACATTGTGTTATGAATTTAAGCATCCTATGTTTCACTCCTTTTCACTCCACTACACACTCCAGTGCAGTGACATATAAAACAATAAGAACACAACTCTGGCTATCATGCACAGACTGCTTTGCGACCTGGGGCCATGTTCTAGATGCGGCGCATTTTCCTTCATTGCGCCTTTAAGAAGGTGCGCCCAGCGCAATGAAGGAAAATGCGCCGTATTATGATGAATGCGCTGACCTCAGGGCAGCCGCGAACATTTGCTGCCCTTGGGGCAGCGCATTCATGTGAAAAACATTGCTGCTGCGTTAGAGCTGCTCTGTGTTTTCATGGTGCAGGCGGCAACCCGTCTGCACTTTGAAGGGGGATTAGAGATCCCCTTGCAGGAGAGTGCAGTCAGTGACTGCACCCGCCTGTAAGCTGATGTCTGGGGGGTCCATAGGAGCCCCTTCCCCCTCCAGAGGGCTGCTCTCAGGGGGCGCCCTGACAGTGCGCCATCTTTTAGTTGGCGCACTGTCAGTGCGCCTCCTGAGAGCTTCTTTGTCTCTGCGCCCGTGTCTGTAATACGTCGCAGAGGCAAAGGGATTCCATCATTTGCATTGGGCACGTCCCCATCCAAATGAGGGATCACCCCTGAAGGTAGCGCCGGCACTGTATGTGCGCCAGCGCTACCAGTATTACAGAAGGTGCCGCTCAAGCATCTATGGCCCCTTTTGTAATTCTAAAGTGCCATGGGGCGAGCAAAGTGGGCGCAAACGCCCGTTGCAGCTCCGGGGCACTTTGTGTAATACGTCCCTTGGTGTTCTTTTCATGCTGCGATGGATGCACCATCCCAATGCACAAATTCGGTAGAATCTACAGAATCCGACCCCCTTAATAATAATGAGGCCAGATTCTGTTGGTGACTCCAACTGAACAGGCTGAGAATGCATGGAATGAAGGCAACAAGTTACCTCCATCTTTACGAGAGCATTTACATAATGCCTATTTTGTTCTTTGATTCAGCCCTCACGCCTAAAAGAGACAAGAGGTGCCATCAAAAAATGAAACAAGCATTCTTCAAATAGCATCTGGGGAAGCATACAACGTTCCTCTGCTGACAGCCAACAAACACAAAGTGGAAACCATCCCTCAGGGTATCATTCACTTTGAGACTGACTACCACCTCCTTTTAGGTGTCGTTATCTAACCAATGGTTTGTGGCCACGGTTACTGATACATTGCATTGAAATTTGGAAGGAAGACGGTGACGTCGCCTCCTTCTGAATAGCAATGAATCACCAAATGCAGATTGCAAGTCGGAAAGACTTTTTTAACTCCCAATGCCATTAGTACATTTCGACTTGATTTTGCTGTTGGAAAGTCTGTGGTTTTGACATTTGTACTATTTGAGACAGCCAACCACTTTGTAAATATGACCGATTTTTCCATTAAAGGCCAAATAGAGTTTCAGCAGTGTTTCAGCACTATTTCCGCCAGTTCTGACTTTTTAACCAGTAATATCTTGCATTGTGCTTTTTTTCCTTTTTTGCAGGTTTATGTAGCGCGAACTCGACCCTATGGTATCAGAGCGCTTTACATGAGCACCGGTTGCATTACAGACGGACACATTCATTTTTAGGCATGGGGAGATTGAGTGATTTGCCCAGAATCACAGGATGAATGTACGAGCCTCTCCCAGACTCGAACCTGGTTCTCCCGCTTCAAAGTCGGCTGCTCTAGCCGTTAAGCCACATCCCCTTTTGCTATTTGCCTTACATGTTTTAGTGTGACCAGTCACAGAACGCAAAGTGCTATTGGCTAGAAAAGCAACACGTGAAAACAAGCGACAAAATGCATCTATGTTCGGCACTCCCACTTCCGCCCTCCCTTGTGAGGGAGTTTATTCAACAGACTCACTAAATGTATGCTTAGTTTGAATGGTAAAAGCTAAGACTTAGTGCTTCCACTTGTGATACAGTTCTCCAACTCCATATGTGACTTAATCTTGTATTTGAGTAATTTGTCTTTGCTTAATGAAAAGGCCTGAGTTTCAAAACTCGCGCTTTCACCATTTTTGGGAGGGGCCGATGGTGGGAGGTAGAAATGAATGGGGACGGAGTTATGAGACTAAAAATGCAGGGCTGGCCAAAATCCCACTGTTCAACTAACTAACTTGGCATATGTCGGAATGGATTAGATTTTGTTTTCTCAGAACATTTGCACCCAAGGACAGCTTGCCCTGTGCATATCTCTCACCTTTGTCAAATCTTGTCTGGCAGGATCAGATGTGAGCTGTGTAAAACCTTGACTAAGCTGCTTTTGTGTTCGCATTAGCATCAGGAGAGTGGGACGGGGAATGCCGTTAGCTTTTTAAACCAAGACACGGTGTTCTGAGCCTGCCTGTGGTGGCTTGAGAGGTTATTTTTAGGGGGGACAGAAATTGGGTCACAGATAAAACTGAAACTACTGGGGCTGCCTTTAAGAGGGTGTGTGCATACACAAACACACCAAACACACACAGAAACCCATATATGTAGTATGTTTATTACATGTGCACGTTTGATTAAAATATATATATTACCTACTGGCAGTGATGTCATCAGTGATGTCACTGACCATGTCATGAATGATGTAATATGTGACATCATCAGCAGTACATTGCGGGGGCGCGAGTTATAGTTAGCTGAACTAACTATAACGGTGGAATTTCTCTGGTTTTGTATGAGTGAACTCTCCAACTAACTATAACGTCCCTGAAACCTATGGTTTTTTCAGTGAATTTCTAAGGTTTTTTAAATACTAATTTCTAACTATAACGTGCCTCAAACCTATGGTTTTTTCAGTGAATATATGTATGTATGCACACACATACAAGTCAGATTTAAACTATATATATATAGACATATATAACATATATATTTGTGTGTGTGTATTTATCTACTGGCGGTCGCCAGTAGATAGTTAGGACCTATTTTCCATAGGAAATCTGCAACATTCTATTTGAAATAACTTTTGCGCCGGTTGACGAATCTTAGCGAAATTTTCAAAACTCGTGGGGCGCTCCGGTCCGCTCCTATCCTGAAAGTCTCGGGGTGATTTGTCAATTGGGGGCCGAGAAAAAAGGGGAGTCCCAAAACGTGTTTTCCCCATGCAATTTTCCATAGGAACCTTTCATCGCAGCTACAGCCCGAACTGCTGAACGGAATTACACCAAATTTGGCAAAAAGGTAGCCCTTGGTTCAGAGTCGTGCCTTTTGGTTAAATGGTGTAAATCCGTTCAGTAGTTCCTGAGAAAATCAAAAGTAAAATCACATATATATCTGGGCGGAGCCTAACCACACATGTGAGATCTGATTGGCTGTCAGCACTTCATCCTGGAATTGCTGGCAGCCATCTTGGGACCAATATACATGATAGTACCCCATTGAAATGCATTGTAGTGAATCAAAGATTTTGAGGGTTACCAAAAGGAGAACTATAAAGGGTGATAACAGACTTTAGTTACATTAGAATTCATTTGTTGATGGTACCATACTAATTTCAGGAATTGTGGTGTGTTCTAAGGTGATTTTACCCTGTGAAAAACCTTCTGCTGGGATATCATGAATCATGTTTGAGAGAAAACTATTTTCACATGCTTGTCCCATAGAGTTTTGGAAGGTGCTCCAGAAGCTAAAATGAGAGCATATTTTCTGTAAATTCACATTATCTTTCTCAGTCATGTGAGAATGAAGTCTGACATTCTCAGTAAAACATGTACATCCAACAAGGGCAGAGACTGTCAGTTGATTCCTTTGTGTTCTACTGCAGCTTCCCAGAGTGTTCTAAAGAACAACTAGAGTGCTAACAGCCTTACTTATGACAAAAGTATGGCACACCTGAAGCCATCTTGATTGGAATAAACTGGTAACACTTAAAACATTTAATTTAAAAAGGAACAAAATGATGGGGTTCATTTTGTCATAGAAATTATGGTTAGTGCTGTAGAAAGAAAAATTAGGACATGTTTCAAGTGTGATCTCAAATATCTTCCTGTTATATTTCAACAGGAGCAGCCTGTCAGTTGATGCCTTTGTGTTCTACTGCAGCTTCCCAGAGTGTTCTAAAGAACAACTAGAGAGCTAACAGTCTTACTTATGACAAAATTATGGCACACCTGAAGCCATCTTGATTGGAATAAACTGGTAACACTTAAAACATTTAATTTAAAAAGGAACAAAATGAGGGGGTTCATTTTGCCATAGAAATTATGGTTAGTGCTGCAGAAAGAAAATTTAGGGCATGTTTTAAGTGAGATCTCAAATCCTCCTCTATTTCATTAGAAAATTCTGACATGCAGACTGAAACAATCCCTTTCAATACCAGCAGTAGACTTCCAGTTAACTCCCTGGTGAGCAGTAGCTTTAATACAGTGATCTAATGAACAACTAGAGTGCTAACATTCTGAATTTATGGCAAATGTGTGACACATCTGAATGCCTTCTTGATGGAATCAAAGTAAAAAACTGAAAGCATTTCCTACTGAGGAGACTGCAGTAAATGAGGAAATTAGGAAACTTCATAACAAAGAAGTCTTCCAAGATGGCCACCAGAGAAACAAGAGCCCAAATGTAGCACAAATATCACCCAGATGTAGCCCACATATAGCCCAATGACAAAAGTGTGCAAAACACTTTTTATTTTTAGTTTTTTTGCAGTTTTATGTAGTGCAGACTGGTCAGGTATTGGAGCGTTGCATCTTAAAACATGCCCCCTACACTACAAAAACACCACTGCACTACCCTAAACCCTAAAACACTACCCCCAGCACGACCCCCTACACTACACAAGCACCACTGCACTATCCTAAACCCTAAAACACTTCCCCCAGCACGACTCCCTACACTACCCAAACACCACTGCACTACACTAAACCCTAAATCTACCCCCAGCATGACCTCCCACACTACACAAACACCACTGCACTACCCTAAACCCTAAATCACTACCCCCAGCACGACCCCCTACACTACCCAAACACCACTGCACTACCCTAAACCCTAAAACACTAACCCCAGCATGACCCCCTACACTACCCAAACACCACTGCACTACCCTATACCTTAAAACACAACCCCCTACACTACACAAACACCACTGCACTGCCCTAAACCCTAAAACACTACCCCCATCACGACCCCCTACACTACACAAATACCACTGCACTACCCTAAACCCCCTACACTACACAAACACCACTGCATTACCCTAAACCCTAAAACACTAGAACCCAGCATGCCCCCTCACAACACAAACACCACTGCACTACCCTAAACCCTAAATCTACCCCCAGCACGAACCCCTACACTACCCAAACACCACTGCCATACCCTAAACCCTAAAACACTACCCCCAGCATGAACCCCTACACTACCCAAACACCACTGCACTACCCTAAACCTTAAAACACTACCCCCAGCACTACACCCTACACTACACAAACACCACTGCACTACCCTAAACCCTAAAACACTACCCCAGCACTACCCCCTACACTACCCAAACACCACTGCACTAACATAAACCCTAAAACACTACCCCCAGCACAACACCCTACACTACACAAACACCACTGCACTACCCTAAACCCTAAAACACTACCCCCAGCACGACTCCCTACACTACCCAAACACCACTGCACTACCCTAAACCCTAAATCTACCCCCAGCACGACCCCCTACACTACCCAAACACCACTGCACTACCCTAAACCATAAAACACTACCCCCAGCATGACCCCCTACACTACACAAACACCACTGCACTACCCTAAACCCTAAAACACTACCACCAGCATGACCCCCTAAACTACTCAAACACCACTGCACTACCCTAAACCCTAAAATACTACCCCAGCACGACCCCCTACACCACCCAAACACCACTGCACTACCCTAAACCCAAAAACACTACCCGCAGCACGACCCCTACACTACCCAAACACCACTGCACGACCATAAACCCTAAAACACGACCCCCTACACTACACAAACACCACTGCACTACCCTAAACCCTAAAACACTAGAACCCAGCACGACCCCCTACAGTACACAAACACCACTGCACTAACGTAAACCCAAAACACTACCCCAGCACTACCCCCTATACTACCCAAACACCACTGCACTACCCTAAACCCAAAACACTACCCCAGCACGACCCCCTACACTACCCAAACACCACTGCACTACCCTAAACCCTAAAAACACTACCCCCTACACTACACAAACACCACTGCACTACCCTAAACCCTAAAACACTACCCCCAGCATGACCCCCTACACTACCCAAACACCACTGCACTACCCTAAACCCTAAAACACTACCCCCAGCAGGACTCCTACACTACACAAACACCACTGGACTACCCTAAACCCTAAAACACTACCCCCAGCATGACTCCCTACACTACCCAAACACCACTGCACTACACTAAACCCTAAATCTACCCCCAGCATGACCTCCCACACTACACAAACACCACTGCACTACCCTAACCCCTAAAACACTACCCCCAGCACAACCCCCTACACTACCCAAACACCACTGCACTACCCTAAACCCTAAAACACTAACCCCAGCATGACCCCTACACTACCCAAACACCACTGCACTACCCTATACCCTAAAACACGACCCCCTACACTACACAAACACGACTGCACTACCCTAAACCCTAAAACACTACCATCAGCATGACCCCCTACACTACACAAACACTACTGCACTACCCTAAACCCTAAAACACTACCCCCTACAGTACACAAACACCACTGCACTACCCTAAACCCTAAAACACTACCCCCAGCATGACCCCCTACACTACACAAACACCCCTGCACTACCCTAAACCCTAAAACACTACCCCCAGCACGACCCCCTACACTACCCAAACACCACTGCACTACCCTAAACCCTAGAACACTACCCCCAGCATGACCCCCTACACTACCCAAACACCACTGCACTACCCTAAACCCTAAAACACTACCCCCAGCAGGACTCCCTACACTACACAAACACCACTGGACTACCCTAAACCCTAAAACACTACCCCCAGCATGACTCCCTACACTACCCAAACACCACTGCACTACACTAAACCCTAAATCTACCCCCAGCATGATCTCCCACACTACACAAACACCACTGCACTACCCTAACCCCTAAAACACTACCCCCAGCACGACCCCCTACACTACCCAAACACCACTGCACTACCCTAAACCCTAAAACACTAACCCCAGCATGACCCCCTACACTACCCAAACACCACTGCACTACCCTATACCCTAAAACACGACCCCTACACTACACAAACACGACTGCACTACCCTAAACCCTAAAACACTACCCACAGCATGACCCCCTACACTACACAAACACCACTGCACTACCCTAAACCCTAAAACACTACCCCCTACAGTACACAAACACCACTGCACTACCCTAAACCCTAAAACACTACCCCCAGCATGACCCCCTACACTACACAAACACCACTGCACTACCCTAAACCCTAAAACACTACCCCCAGCACGACCCCCTACACTACCCAAACACCACTGCACTACCCTAAACCCTAAAACACTACCCCCAGCAGGACTCCCTACACTACACAAACACCACTGGACTACCCTAAACCCTAAAACACTACCCCCAGCATGACTCCCTACACTACCCAAACATCACTGCACTACACTAAACCCTAAATCTACCCCCAGCATGACCTCCCACACTACACAAACACCACTGCACTACCCTAACCCCTAAAACACTAACCCCAGCACGACCCCCTACACTACCCAAACACCACTGCACTACCCTAAACCCTAAAACACTAACCCCAGCAAGACCCCCTACACTACCCAAACACCACTGCACTACCCTATACCCTAAAACACGACCCCCTACACTACACAAACACGACTGCACTACCCTAAACCCTAAAACACTACCCACAGCATGACCCCCTACACTACACAAACACCACTGCACTACCCTAAACCCTAAACCACTACCCCCTACAGTACACAAACACCACTGCACTACCCTAAACCCTAAAACATTACCCCAGCATGACCCCCTACACTACACAAACACCACTGCACTACCCTAAACCCCCCTACACTATACAAACACCACTGCACTACTCTAAACCCTAAAACACTACCCCCAGCACAACCCCCTCACAACACAAACACCACTGCACTACCCTAAACCCTAAATCTACACCCAGCACGACCACCTACACTACCCAAACACCACTGCACTACCCTAAAACACTACCCCAGCACTACCCTCTACACTACCCAAACACCACTGCACTAACATAAACCCTAAAACACTACCCCAGCACAACCACCTACACTACACAAACACCACTGCACTACCATAAACCCTAAAACACTACCCCCTACACTACACAAACACCACTGCACTACCCTAAACCCTAAAACACTACCCCCAGCACGACCCCCTACACTACACAAACACCCCTGCACTACCCTAAACCCTAAAACACTACCCCCTACACTACACAAACACCACTGCACTACCCTAAACCCTAAAACACTACCCCCAGCACGACCCCCTACACTACACAAACACCACTGCACTACCCTAAACCCTAAAACACTACCCCCAGCACGACCCCCTACACTACCCAAACACCACTGCACTACCCTAAACCCAAAAACACGACCCGCAGCACGACCCCCTACACTACCCAAACACCACTGCACGACCCTAAACCCTAAAACACAACCCCCTACACTACACAAACACCACTGCACTACCCTAAACCCTAAAACACTAGAACCCAGCACGACCCCCTACAGTACACCAACACCACTGCACTACACTTAACCCTAAAAAAACACTACCCCCTACACTACACAAACACCACTGCACTACCCTAAACCCTAAAACACTACCCCCAGCATGACCCCCTACACTACACAAACACCACTGCACTAACGTAAACCCAAAACACTACCCCAGCACTACCCCCTATACTACCCAAACACCACTGCACTACCCTAAACCCTAAAACACTACCCCCAGCATGACCCCCTACACTACACAAACACCACTGCACTACCCTAAACCCTAAAACACTACCCCCAGCACGACCCCCTACACTACCCAAACACCACTGCACTACCCTAAACCCTAAAACACTACCCCCAGCAGGACTCCCTACACTACACAAACACCACTGGACTACCCTAAACCCTAAAACACTACCCCCAGCATGACTCCCTACACTACCCAAACACCACTGCACTACACTAAACCCTAAATCTACCCCCAGCATGACCTCCCACACTACACAAACACCACTGCACTACCCTAACCCCTAAAACACTACCCCCAGCACGACCCCCTACACTACCCAAACACCACTGCACTACCCTAAACCCTAAAACACTAACCCCAGCATGACCCCCTACACTACCCAAACACCACTGCACTACCCTATACCCTAAAACACGACCCCTACACTACACAAACACGACTGCACTACCCTAAACCCTAAAACACTACCCACAGCATGACCCCCTACACTACACAAACACCACTGCACTACCCTAAACCCTAAAACACTACCCCCTACAGTACACAAACACCACTGCACTACCCTAAACCCTAAAACACTACCCCCAGCATGACCCCCTACACTACACAAACACCCCTGCACTACCCTAAACCCTAAAACACTACCCCCAGCACAACCCCCTACACTACCCAAACACCACTGCACTACCCTAAACCCTAGAACACTACCCCCAGCACGACCCCCTACACTACCCAAACACCACTGCACTACCCTAAACCCTAAAACACTACCCCCAGCAGGACTCCCTACACTACACAAACACCACTGGACTACCCTAAACCCTAAAACACTACCCCCAGCATGACTCCCTACACTACCCAAACACCACTGCACTACACTAAACCCTAAATCTACCCCCAGCATGACCTCCCACACTACACAAACACCACTGCACTACCCTAACCCCTAAAACACTACCCCCAGCACGACCCCCTACACTACCCAAACACCACTGCACTACCCTAAACCCTAAAACACTAACCCCAGCATGACCCCCTACACTACCCAAACACCACTGCACTACCCTATACCCTAAAACACGACCCCCTACACTACACAAACACGACTGCACTACCCTAAACCCTAAAACACTACCCACAGCATGACCCCTACACTACACAAACACCACTGCACTACCCTAAACCCTAAAACACTACCCCCTACAGTACACAAACACCACTGCACTACCCTAAACCCTAAAACACTACCCCCAGCCTGACCCCCTACACTACACAAACACCACTGCACTACCCTAAACCCTAAAACACTACCCCCAGCACGACCCCCTACACTACCCAAACACCACTGCACTACCCTAAACCCTAAAACACTACCCCCAGCAGGACTCCCTACACTACACAAACACCACTGGACTACCCTAAACCCTAAAACACTACCCCCAGCATGACTCCCTACACTACCCAAACACCACTGCACTACACTAAACCCTAAATCTACCCCCAGCATGACCTCCCACACTACACAAACACCACTGCACTACCCTAACCCCTAAAACACTAACCCCAGCACGACCCCCTACACTACCCAAACACCACTGCACTACCCTAAACCCTAAAACACTAACCCCAGCATGACCCCCTACACTACCCAAACACCACTGCACTACCCTATACCCTAAAACACGACCCCCTACACTACACAAACACGACTGCACTACCCTAAACCCTAAAACACTACCCACAGCATGACCCCTACACTACACAAACACCACTGCACTACCCTAAACCCTAAAACACTACCCCCTACAGTACACAAACACCACTGCACTACCCTAAACCCTAAAACATTACCCCAGCATGACCCCCTACACTACACAAACACCACTGCACTACCCTAAACCCCCTACACTATACAAACACCACTGCACTACTCTAAACCCTAAAACACTACCCCCAGCACAACCCCCTCACAACACAAACACCACTGCACTACCCTAAACCCTAAATCTACACCCAGCACGACCACCTACACTACCCAAACACCACTGCACTACCCTAAACCCTAAAACACTACCCCAGCACTACCCTCTACACTACCCAAACACCACTGCACTAACATAAACCCTAAAACACTACCCCAGCACAACCACCTACACTACACAAACACCACTGCACTACCCTAAACCCTAAAACACTACCCCAGCACTACCCCCTACACTACCCAAACACCACTGCACTAACATAAACCCTAAAACACTACCCCCAGCACGACTCCCTACACTACCCAAACACCACTGCACTACCCTAAACCCTAAATCTACCCCCAGCACAACCCCCTACACTACCCAAACACCACTGCACTACCCTAAACCATAAAACACTACCCCCAGCATGACCCCCTACACTACACAAACACCACTGCACTACCCTAAACCCTAAAACACTACCACCAGCATGACCCCCTACACTACTCAAACACCACTGCACTACCCTAAACCCTAAACACTACCCCAGCACGACCCCTATACTACCCATACACCACTGCACTACCCTAAACCCTAAAACACTACCCCCAGCACGACCCCCTACACTACTGCACTACCCTAAACCCTAAAACACTACCCCCAGCATGACCCCCTACTCTACCCAAACACCACTGCACTACCCTAAACCCTAAAACACTACCCCCAGCACGACCCCCTACACCACCCAAACACCACTGCACTACCCTAAACCCTAGAAAAGAGACCCCCACCCCATGCCCAATCCCCTTACCTCTCACTCCTCGTGGTTCCTCTCTCCTCGTGGTTCCTGCTTCACGTCGTCTCTGAGGGGCGGTGCACGTCGTTGTGAGGAAACGGAACAGCCTCTGTTTCCTTACAACGACGTGGATCATCTACATGTTTTTAGAACGCATGGTCATTTACCATACATACCTTTACAACAGAATTCGTTGTAAAGGCATGCGTGGTAAATGACCATGTGTTCTAAAAAAATGCGTAGTAATGACTTCGCGATGTACAACGCATGCGTGGTAATGCATGCATTGTAATGGTATCGCTGAGTAAAACGTCGTTGTAACGGCTGCTTACCGATCGAAGCTGGCCCCTGTTCTTCAGTGAGACGTTTATTTGATTAATTAGGAGGAAGGAATGTGGTTTTTTACCGAAAAGTGCATTCCCGGCTGTTGTATTGTGAAAGTGTCCGCGTGGACTGGTTTCACTTCCGGTGAGAGAGTGAAAGAGTCTGTTTGGATCTAAAGGAGTTCTGTTGTTGGACGGGGCCGACGCAAAACGTCATCAGAAAACATAGCTAATGGAAAGCGTCCTCCCTGAAGTGTGGAGCAGTGCCATGAGAGGTCAACGAGTGTGCGTCCCACCGCAGTATGACCGTACCGCGTGACCCATGTGCCGCCTCCAGGGTACGGGAGGCAGAAGCGGCATCGCAGGTCCTCTTGAAGACCGTTGTAGCACTAATTCTACATTTTGGTACTAGGGCATTTTAACTTCGTTGTTCCTGCCAGATACAAAGAGAAGATCCTGTGTTATTCAGTGCCCTCGTTACCTTTTTTGTGGGTTGTGGTGCTTGTCACTTTGCTGCCCCGCCGGTGCACCCGACTGGGCACCCCACCTCGTGTGCCATCTGCAGGGCCTCTGCCCTCTGATCACTGGTTTTGGTTTCTGGAGTGGCAACATAAACAGTTGCTCCCAAAGGACTAGCCTGAACACTTAGGTGAATATCCCCTGCACCAGCATTCCACAGAAATTCTTTCCTAGCTCTCCCACGTCAACAAGGACGTCATAATAGCACGGCTCCGCTCGCGACACCGTATGACGTCATCGGAGCCATAAGAGGACCTCGTCGGCATGCTGACGTCAGTTCCACCCATTTTTTCCGTGCCACCGAGGCAAACAGGCGGACCGAGACATTTTCACATGTATACATAGTATAATAAATATATATATATTCACTGAAAAAACCATAGGTTTCAGGCACGTTATAGTTAGAAATTAGCATTTAAAAAACCTTAGAAATTCACTGAAAAAACCATAGGTTTCAGGGGCGTTATAGTTAGTTGGACATTTAACTCGCACAAAACCATAGAAATTCCCCCGTTATAGTTAGTTCAGCTAACTATAACACGCGCGCCAGTAATGCACTGCTGATGACGTCACATATTACATCACTCATGACATGGTCAGTGACATCACTCATGACATCACTGGTGACATATCAAATGACATCACTGATGACATCACTGATGACATCATCCAGTGAATGTGTGTTTTTCTGAAAATTAAATATGTTTTATATATGTATATCTCAAAGTCGATGGAAGAATAAATGGGTATATAAGTGTCTAAATGGATGATTTTTTTTGTAAAATTGATTGTATAACTGACTGATTAAGTGTATCTTAGTGAATACATGGGTTAGTGAGTAATGTTTAAATATGAAAATATCTGTATCAGTGTCTCACTTTGTGTATAAGTGGCTGCATGGGTTGGTGAGTAGCTACATGAGTGTCTATATGGGTTATTAGTTGGTTTTTTGAGTATCAGTATGAGTGTCTGAGTGTCTGTATGGTTCGGTAGGGTTTATTAGTTAGTGCATAGATGCATGAATGAGTGACTCACTGTTTGTATGTGTTGAAGACAGCATGTGTGCAGGACTGTATAGGTGGATGAATGTGTTTATGGGTGTGTTAGTGAGTGAATGACTGTCTCAATAGTGTCTTTATGAGTAACTACATATGTTTTAAACTAGTATATGTGAATATTGGTGTATATAAGTGAGTATATGTGAGAGTGAGAGATTGGAAGAGTTCCTGTACAAATAAGTAGGTGTTTCTATAAGTGATTGTTTAAGAGAGTAAGTATGTGTAAGTTTCTGTAGAAGTAAGTGTGGTAGTGTGTGTATAACTGTATATGCAAGTAAATGGATGTTTGATACTTTGTTTGCATGTGTGACTATGTGTGTGAGTAACTCTAAGGATGAGTGGCGGTGTGTAACAGGATGTATAGGTGTATGAGTACATATGATGAGTGAGTACATGTATGAGTGACTGTATAGGGACTGTTGGTGAATGAGTGGATGTGTGTGTAGATCTTGGAATTACTGAATAGGTGTGTTGTAACTGTTATTGGTATGTCCATTGTTTTGAAAATGTCAGTTTGTATTTTTGAGTGTGTGTATCAAAGGTTATATTAGGGTGAGAGGAGGTCTGCCACTCTATCACAAGGATGATGTCATCAGTGATGTCATTTGAGATGTCATCAGTGATGTCATGAGTGATGTCACTGACCATGTCATGAGTGATGTAATATGTGACGTCATCAGCAGTGCATTGCTGGTGCGCGAGTTATAGTTAGCTGAACTAACTATAACGGGGGAATTTCTATGGTTTTGTATGAGTTAAATGTCCAACTAACTATAACGCCCCTGAAACCTATGGTTTTTTCAGTGAATATATATATATATATATTACCTACTGGCGGTCGCCAGTAGGTAGTCATAGTTAGAATGTATTTTCCATAGGAAAAGCGTTTTTTGATTTGCCAATATCTTTGACACCATTTGACGAATCTTCGTGAAATTTTCAAAACTAATGGGGCGCTCCGGTCAGCTCCTGTCTTGAAAGTTTCGGGGTGATTCGTCAAGCTGGGGCTGAGAAAAAAGGGGGGTCCCAAAACACCTTTTCTCCATGTTAATTTCCATAGGTATTTTGAAACAGGTTACAGCCCGAACTGCTGAACGGAATTACACTAAATTTGGCAAAAAGGTAGCCCTTGGTTCAGAAAGCGACCTTTTTTTAAAAATGGTGTAAATCCGTTCAGTAGTTCCTGAGAAATTAAAAAAAGAAAACTTTCGATATCTGAGCACCGAGGAGGAGTCGCGACTCCTCCCGGGCACGAGTTTCACTCTGATTGGCTGCCAACACTCCAAACCAGGAAGTGTTGGCAGCCATCTTGTGACTCGGTAAAACCGAGTCACAATAAAAAAGGTGAAAAAAGGATAACAAAACAAGAAAAGGGGGCAGGGTAGAAACACCCTGATCCCCTAGGCCTGCTCAGGGGGTCCCACAGGGACCCCCAGGCCTAAAAAAAGCATTTTGTTTTTAAATCAGCAGAATTTGCACTGGGTGCGCGAATCCTGCCGAGAAATTTTTTCAAAAAATGATGCGCGGGCTCCCGCACTTTGTTATCCTTAAGCCCCCGGGTGGGCTAGGTCCCGGGGGCATTATTTATAATGTATGCAGGGGCCCGTGGGGGCCCCAGCAGCCCCGGGGTCCGCCACCTCCCCGGGGCTTTCTTTAATTATATGTGGGGGCACGTGGCCCCCCGCAGCCCCGGGTGCCGCCACCTCCCCGGGGCTTTGTTTAATAAATGTGTGGGGGGGCTCCTGCCCCCCATACTGCCCTGGGGACCACCACCTCCCCGGGGCACTGTATAATTATAAGCGGGGGGCCTCACGGGCCCCCCCAAGCCCCGGGGACCACCACCTCCCAGGGGTGCTAAACATTCAAATATGGGGGTCCGTTGCAGACCCCCGGGGACCACCACCTCCCCGGGGCTTTAAACACTTGGGAGGGGGGCCATGTGGCCCCCCTCCAGGAGCCCTTGATGGCCCTGGGGACTGCCACCCCCCTGGGCCCGGCTCCTGCAATGTCCCGAGGTGCCCACTCCCGGGACATTGCTGTTTGCTATGGCAGGGCGGGAGCACGGCTCCCGCCCTGTCATAGCAAACTCTGCTGAGGTCCTGAGGACCTTAGGACACAAGTGGACTTCATCCCTTGAGCAGCAGTGCGCCAAGAGCCGCGTTTGCAGAGTGGTGTAAAAAGGGGGCATGGCCTCAGACCACTCTCAGCATTCCAGGTGTGTGGCGCTTACTAGAGGTACCTGGTGGGCTAGTTGACCCCCAGGGACCCTCAGGAATGAAGGGGACTTAATACCCCAACTTAGAACGCGCCAGGAGGTGCGTTTGCAGAGTGGTGGGGAAAGGGGGCGTGGCCTTTGTCCACCTCTCAGCAATCCCACTGTGTGGGGCTTACTGGAGGTAAGAGGTAGGCTAGTTGACCCCTAAAGGACACCCAGCAGCGAAGGGGACTTCAATCCCCATCCAAGAGCGCGCCAGGGAGTGTGTTTGCAGAGTGTGGGCAAAGGGGGCGTGGCCTGCTCTGAGAACTTAGCAATCCTGCTGTGTGGGACTTACTGGAGGTAATAGGAGGGGTAGTTGGCCCCCAAGGATGTCCTTGGGGGCCAAGTACCCCTCTTCTTACCTCCAGTAAGTCCCACACAGTAGAATTGCTAAGACGGCTTCGGAGGCCATGCCCCCTTTCTCCACCACTCTGCAAAAGCGCCTCCTGGCAGACTACGGGATGGGGGATGAAGTCCACTTTACTCCTGAGGGACTTTGGGGGCCAAGAAGCCCTTCTGGTGCCTCCTGTAAATCCTACGCCCACTCTAAAATACAGACTACCATTTTCGAAACCATAGACACACCAATAGCAGTTACTATATACCCACTCATAGATTCCTAGGTCTACACACACATCCACTCATTCACCCATACAGTCACTCATACATGCAGTCACTCACCAATACAGCACGATCATTTGCACTCATACACCTATACAGACACTCACACACCATCACTCATCCATAGAGTTACTCACACACCTAGTCAGTCATGCAAAGAATCAATCACACTCCCATTTACTCACCTATACAGTTATACACACACCACCTCACTTATTCATACAGATACTAACACATACTTACTCTCTCATACAATCACTGATACAAGCACACACTCATCCATACAGCCACTCTCACAATCACTCATTCTCACATATAGTCATTTATATACTCCAACACTCACATATACTGCCTTTCACATATGTAGTTACTCACACATGTACCACTGAGACATCCATTCACTCACCAACACACCCATACACACACTCACCCACCCATACAGCCCTTTCCAGATGTACTCTTGAACCCATACACCCAGTGAATCACCCACTCACACATCTATGCACAGAGTCACCCACCCCTCACCCACCCACACAGACACTAAGGCACCCATACAGATACTCAGACAACCAATCAATAACCCATATAGACACTCATGTAGCTACCCACCAACCCATGCAGCTGCTTACACACCAACTGACAGACTGATACAGACATTCACACAGTTTAGTCACTAACCCATGCATTCAGTAAGACACGTTTAATCACTCACTTATACAGTCAGTCATACACCTACTAAATCATCCATTCAGACACTTATACACCCACTCATTCTTCAATACACCTTGGCATATATGTATATATATAAAACATATTTAAACTTTACAGAAACACACAGTCACTGGATGATGTCATCAGTGATGTCATCAGTGATGTCATTTGAGATGTCATCAGTGATGTCATCAGTGATGTCACTGACCATGTCATGAATGATGTAATATGTGACGTCATCAGCAGTGCATTGCGGGGGCGCGAGTTATAGTTAGCTTAACTAACTATAACGGCCGAATTTCTCTGGTTTTGTACGAGTGAAATGTCCAACTAACTATAACGTCCCTGAAACCTGTGGTTTTTTCAGTGAATTTCTAAGGTTTTTTAAATGCTAATTTCTAACTATAACGTCCCTGAAACCTGTGGTTTTTTTCAGTGAATTTCAAAGGTTTTTTAAATACTAATTTCTAACTATAATGTCCCTGAAACCTATGTTTTTTTCAGTGAATATCTTAGGTTTTTTAAATGCTAATTTCTAACTATAACGTCCCTGAAACCTGTAGTTTTTTCAGTGAATTTCAAAGGTTTTTCAAATGCTAATTTCTAACGTCCCTGAAACCTGTGGTTTTTTCAGTGAATATATATATATATATATATATATATTACCTACTGGCGGTCGCCAGTAGGTAGTTATAGTTAGGACCTTGTTTCTATTCAAAAAGCGTTTTTTTCTTTTGCCAATATCTTTGGTGCCGTTTGACGAATCTTCGCGAAATTTTCAAAACTAATGGGGCGCTCCGGTCAGTTCCTGTCTTGAACGTTTTGGGGTGATTCGTCAAGCGGGGGCCAAGAAAAAAGGGAGGTCCCAAAACACTTTTTCCACATGTTAATTTCCATAGGAAACTTTAGACAAGGCTACAGCCCGAACTGCTGAACGGAATTACACCAAATTTGGCAAAAAGGTAGCTCTTGGTTCAGAAAGCGCCCTTTTTTTAAATTGGTGTAAATCCGTTCAGTAGTTTTTTAAATATTAAAGGAAAAAGAAATTTATATATCTGGGCGGAGCCTAACCACACATCTCATCGTGAGATCTGATTGGCTGTCAGCACTTCATCCAAGAAGTGTTGGCAGCCATCTTGGGACCAATATACATGATAGCACCCCATTAAAATGCATTTGAGTGAATGGAAGGTTTTGAGGGTCACCAAAAGGAGAACGTATAAAGGGTGATAAGACTTTAGTTACATTATAAATCATTTGTTGATGGTACCATACTAATTTTAGGAATTGTGGTGTGTTATAAGGTGATTTTACCCTGTGAAAAAGCCTTCTGCTGGGATATCATGAATCATGTTTGAGAGAAAACTATTTTCTCATAATTTTCCCATAGAGGTTTGGAAGGTGATCTAGAAGCTAAAATGAGAGCATATTTTCTGTAAATTCACATTATCTTTCTCAGTCATGTGAGAATGAAGTCTGACATTCTCAGTAAAACAGGTACATCCAACAAGGGCAGAGACTGTCAGTTGATTCCTTTGTGTTCAACTGCAGCTTCCCAGAGTGTTCTAAAGAACAACTAGAACGCTAACAGTCTTACTTATGACAAAAGTATGGCACACCTGAAGCCATCTTGATTGGAATAAAGTGGTAACACTTAAAACATTTAATTTAAAAAGGAACAAAATGAGGGGGTTCATTTTGCCATAGAAATTATGATTAGTGCTGCAGAAAGAAAAATTAGGGCATATTTTGAGTGACTTCTCAAATCCTCTTCTATTTCATTAAAAAATTCTGACATGCAGACTGAAAACATGCACTTTCAATACCAATCAGCAGACTTCCCTGGTGAGCAGTAACTTTACTACAGTGATCTAATGAGCAACTAGAGTGCTAACATTCAGAATTTATGGCGAATGTGTGACACATCTGAATGCCTTCTTGATGGAATCAAAGTAAAAAACTGAAAGCATTTCCTACTGAGGAGACTGCAGTAAATGAAGAAATTAGGAAACTTCATAACAAATAAATCTCCCAAGATGGCCACCAGAGATAAAAGAGCCTAAATGTAGCACAAATATCACCCAGATGTAGCACACGTATAGCCCAATGACAGAAGTGTGCAAAACACTTTTTATTTGTTGTTTTTTTGCAGTTTTATATAGTGCAGACTGGTCAGGTATTGGAGTGCTTTCCATGAGCATTGGTTACATCACACAAGGACAAATTCATGTTGGTTGTAGACATGGGAAGATTAAGTGATTTGACCAGAATCACAGAATGTCGAGCTGAAGCAGAAACTCCAACCTGGTTCCCCAGTTGCAAAGTCTGCAGCTCTGGAAGTAATAACACATCCTCTCCCCTAAGTGCAACATTTAATCAAGTGGTCAACTGGATAAAAAAACATAAAGATAACAAATAATTTAAAGTGCTTTGTTGCTATTTGAAAACTCAGAAAATATGTCCTCATTTTAGTTTTTTAGAGCACTAACCATAATTTCGATGCAAATAAGACCCTCTCATTTCTGTAATTTCTAAAGTAAATGCTCTAGATATTACAGTTTTGATTACATCAAGATGACGTCAGGCGTGCCACACTTTTGTAATAAATATAGAATGTTAGCAATCTAGTTGTTCATTAGGATACTGTTGAGAGGCAGAGGCCAGGGGCACACACTCAGAAAATTGAAGGCAGGTAGGAGGGTGCAGAGGCAACAATTTGACCACACTGGGCAGGCAGGAAGGGCAGTGGCAGCACAACAGACTATGGAGGGCAGTGGAAAGGGGGGCAGGGGCAACAAACCAACAATGCAGTACAGGCAAGAGAGGCTGTGGCAATATAATAGACCATTGTGGGCAGAAGGAAGAGACAGTGGTAGTACAACCATACATGCCAACAGACCCGATTCAGCCAGGAAACGCCCAATGTTTTTAAGCCCAAATGGGCTTTATTTGATCTGTCTCCTGTCTACAATCTCCTCTTTTTCAATGTAAGTCAATGGGGAAAATCAATACCCCATTTTTTTTTCAAAATCTCCCTCTTACCAAGTTCAAAATGTTAGCAAGTATGGTACATTGGATCATGGAAGGCAGGAGGAATTGGGGAAGGGACATGGACTCGGATAACAGAGGACAGGAGGGACATGGACAGGTGCACCAAACTGACCTTACAGGGCAGGCATCAGGGTTTGCAGCAGCACAATACACCACACAGGGCATGCGGGACGGGAGTGCAGCACAACAATCCATGGAAAGCAATAGGGAGGGGACCGGACCATGCACATGGACAACAGAGAACAGAGGGGAAAGAGGCAATGGCAGCTAGCTGACCATAATGGACAGACAGGAGAGAAAGCTGCAGCATAACGGACCATAAAGGGCAGGAGGTGGGGATCAGGGGCATTACAATGGAACAGACAAGCCAGGAGGGAGGGAATAGGGGTCTGTACATGGAAAACAGAGGGCATGGGGCAAGGGGGCAGGGCAGGAGCAGCAAGCTGACAATGGAGGTCAGGCAGGATGGGCACTAGAAGCAAGACACACCATGGAGAGCAACAGTGAGACTATAATGGCATACACACAGACCATGGAGGGAAGGTGGGAGGGGGTCAGGGGCAGATAGCTGACCATACAGGGAAGGTGGGAGGGGCCGTGGCAGCACAGAAGACCATGCATGGCAAGGAGGAGGGTTAGTGGCAGCACAATGGCCATGATGGGCGAGAAGGAGGGGGCAGGTGCATGCAGAAAGGACCATGGAGGATAGACGGGAGGGGTAGGAGCTGGGCACAGACAAGAGAGTTCAGGGGAAGAGGCCTCACAGCAGAACAAGCGGGGCAGGCAGGAGGAGCAGTTGCAGCACAACAGACCAGGGAGGGCAGAAGGGTGTGGCAGTAAAATGGACCATGGAGGACAGGAGGAAGGGGATAGGGGCATGGAACGTGGACAGGCAGGGTGGAGGTGGCAGGGACAGGTTAGAGTCATCTGACAATGCTAGGCAGGTGGGAGGGGAGTGGCAGCTCAACAGAACACTCAGAGTAGATAGGAGGGGCAGGTCCATGGAACATGGTGGGCAAAAAGGATGGAGCAGGGGCATGCACACAGACATCGGAGGGCAGGGGGAAGGAGAGTAGGGGCAGCATGCTAAGCACAGAGGCTAAGCAGGAGGTCAATGATGGGGCATAGAATTGGGCAATGGAGGGCAGGAGGAGTGGACTGGGACATCATGCTAAATGGAGGGCAGTGGCAGCACATCAGACCATGCATGGCAGGAGGGAGAAGGCTAGTGCATGGATTCAGACAACAGAGGATAGGGAGGAGGTGGATGGGGCAGCAAGCTAACTGTTCAGAGAAGGTGGGAAGGCCAGTGGCAGAACAACGGCCACACAGGGCTGTAATGAGGGAGCAGGGGCATGGACTTGGACAATGGATGGCAAGGAGGAGGGGAGGCAGGAGCAGCAAGCTTGGGTGGGGGCAGCACAATGCCAGGCCAGGCCCTGCTTCCAACCCCCACCATCCATTGTGATAGGCATCTTACTTAACGTTAAAAAAATCTAGAAATTTGCTGAAAAAAACAAAGATTACAGGGACGTTATAGTTAGACTCAGATTTCACTCGTACAAAACCAGTGAAATTCAGCAGTTATAGTTGCCTGAGCTAACTATAACTTACACCCCCGCAATGCACTGCTTATGACCTCAGACATTACATCATTCATGACAAGGTCAGTGACATCACTCATGACATCACTCATGACATCTCAAATGAGCTGTGAATGGAATGGAACTATAATCGCTAGAACTTTATTTATGGCTAGTGTGTGTATATTAACACCCCTTTTTTCCTTTCTTTCGTGTAAGAACCATTATAATACGCAACGTGCCCAGATCAATATGGCCGATAGCCTTTCACTTTAAAGTAATGTGTAGTCCATTGTTTATGTTGATGTTTGCAATCCTAAGTATGTTTATTATGAACAAGTCACGTTGACGAACATACAGGTACGGTGGTCACGGGGCAAGATATGCTGAAATGACATTGTGTGCATATTAACACTTGTTTTCTTTTCTTTATTGTATCAATTCCTGAATTTTCACATTGTGACCAGGCCAATATGGCCGCCATCTTTTTGGATTAAAGTAATATGTAGTCCTTTGTTAATGTTGGCAACTGGAGGCATTTGTACATTTAAATAAGGAAGCTACAATGACGTCTTGTATCGTTATCAAGGTTCGGACGAGCCGAAACGCGGGGATCGTATTTCGCATTTGAGATGTCATCAGTGATGTCATCAATGATGTCACTGATCATGTCATGAGTGATGTAATATGTGACGTCATCAGCAGTGCATTGCGGGGGCGTGAGATATATATAGATATATATAGTCACTGAAAAAACCATAGGTTTTAGGGACAGTTAAAGTTAGTTGGACATTTCACTCGTACAAAACCAGTGAAATTCCCCCGTTATAGTTAGTTCAGCTAACTATAACTCGCGCCCCGCAATGCACTGCTGATGACGTCACATATTACATCACTCATGACATGGTCAGTGACATCACTGATGACATCACTGATGACATCTCAAATGACATCACTGATGACATCACTGATGACATCATCCATGTGATAATTTCATGCATCTTCTCACACCCTAATATAACCTTTGATACACCCACTCTAAATTACAGACTGCCATTCTCAAAACCATAGACACTCCAACACCAATAACTACATACCCACTCACTGATTCTTAGGTCTACACACACATCCACTCACTCACCCGTACAGTCACTCATACTTACGGTCACTCAGTACAGGACTATCATATGCACTCATACACCTATATAGACACTCACACACCGCCACTCATCCATAGAGGTACTCACACACCTAGTCAGTCATGCAAATAATAACACTCCCATTTACTCACCTATACAGTTATACACACACCAGCTCACTTACTCATACAAATACTAGCACATTCTTACGCTCTTATACAATCAATGATACAAGCACACACTCATCCATACAGCCACTCTCACAATCACACACTCTCACTTATAGACATTTAAATACTCTAACACACATATATACTGCCTTTCACATATGTAGTTACTCACACATGTACCACTTAGATATACATTCACTCACTAACACACCCATACACACACTCACCCACCCATACAGTCCATCACAGATGCAGTCTTGAAACCATGCACCCAGTGAATCACCCACTCACACATCTATGCACAGAGTCACACACACCCCACCCACACAAACACTCAGGCACCCATACAGATACTCACACAACCAATCAATTACTCATATAGACACTCATGTAGCTATTCACAAACCCATGCAGCCACTTACACACCAACAGACAGACGGATACAGACATTCACACAGTTTAGTCACTAACCCATGCATTCAGTAAGATACGTTTAATCACTCACTTATAGACTCAGTCACGCACCTACTAAATCATCCATTCAGACACTTATACACCCACTCATTCTTCAATACGCCTTTCCCTATATATATTAAACATATTTAAACTTTACAGAAACACAAAGTCACTGGATGATGTCATCAGTGATGTCATTTGAGATGTCATCAGTGATGTCATCAGTGATGTCACTGACCATGTCATGAGTGATGTAATATGTGACGTCATCAGCAGTGCATTGCGAGGCGCGAGTTATAGTTAGCTGAACTAACTATAACGGGGAATTTCACTGGTTTTGTACGAGTGAAATGTTCAACTAACTATAACTGTCCCTAAAAACTATGGTTTTTTCAGTGAATTTCTAAGGTTTTTTAAATGCTAATTTCTAACTATAACGTGCCTGAAACCTATGGTTTTTTAAGTGAATTTCAAAGGTTTTTTAAATGCTAGTTTCTAACTATGCCTACAGAGGTAGGACATGTGATGAAAGAAGAAAAAACGCACAGAAAGAAGCAAAAGAAATGCAGAAAGAAGCAACAGAAGTCCACAAAGACGAAGAAAAGAGCAGGAAGAAGCAAGACATGTGCAGAAAGAACCAACAGAGGAGCAGAAAGAGGCCTTGTTGCAAAATCATCCTGTGCCCACAACTTTTTCAGACGGGTACTGGTGGTAACTGACTCTGAGTAACTAGGCCTAGAGCCAGTGCTATGCTAAAAGACACTTAGAATACAGTGAAAACACCTACATACACTAGGGAACACTATGCGTTGGGGTACCCCTGTGATTAGCATGACCTCCTCTGTAAGGCCCTAGTACATAATAAGGCAGGGGGATTAAAACTACCTCTTAAAACGCGCCACATGGCGCGTTTGCACAGTGGTGAAGGGAGGGGGGGCCTGAGGTGACATGTGTGCAAACACGCCCTGTGGCCGTTTTAAGTTGGGAGATTAAGTCCCTTGAATCCTGAGGGTCCCTGGGGTCCAACTAGCCCACTAGGTACCTCCAGTAAGCGCCACAGAGCTGCGTTGCAGAGAGGTGTAAAAGGGGCGTGGCCTGGACCACCTCTCTGCAACGCAGGCCTGTGGCGCTTACTGGAGGTACCTGGTGGCCTAGTTGGCCCCCAGGGGCCCTCAGGATTGAAGGGGTATTAATTCCCCAACTTAAAACGCGCCACAGGGCGTGTTTCCACACATGTCACCTCAGGCCCCGCCCCCTCCCTTCACCACTGTGCAAACCCGCCCCGTGGCGCGTTTTAAGTTGGGGGATAAAGTCCCCTTGAATCCTGAGGGTCCCTGGGGTCCAACTAGCCCACCAGGTACCTCCAGTAAGCGCCACAGAGCTGCGTTGCAGAGAGGTGTAAAAGGGGCGTGGCCTGGACCACCTCTCTGCAACGCAGCCCTGTGGCGCTTACCGGAGGTACCTGGTGGGCTAGTTGACCCCAGGTACCCCCAGTATTGAAGGGGGATTAATTCCCCAACTTAAAACGCACCACAGGGCGTGTTTGCAGAGTGTTGCTGGGAGGGGGCGGGGCCTCTGGCACAATCGCGTCTTTTGTATTTTTCTTTTTTTTAGAAGGGGGGCTGTGTGGCCCCCTTTCTTTTCCCTTTTTTTGGGCCCTGGGGACCCCATCCCCCAGGGGCTGATCCCTTTTTAAATTTTTTTTTTTTTTAAATGAACGGGAAGGGGGCCGTGGGCCCCCCTCCCGTGGCCAATTCCGGCCCCGGGGACCCCATCCCCCGGGGCATGGCCAAATATTTTTTTTTGTTTATGGCGGAGGGCTGCGTGGCCCCCCTCCTCAGGCCATTTATGGCCCTGGGGACCCCATCCCCCGAAGCCGGCCTTTGCGCGATTTTTTCTTTTTCTTTTTTTTATTATTATTGGGGAGGGGGGCCGCGTGGCCCCCCTCCCGGGCCACTCCTTGCCCCGGCGACCCCATCCCCCAGGGCCTGGCCTCTCGTTGGGGACCGTGGGGGGAGCCCTAATGCCCCCACCGTCCCGCCGGCTTCCCGCATCTTGCGGGAGCCGGCATTGCTTTTCCACATGGGGAGCTGCTGACATGCAGCTCCCCTTGTGGAAAAGCAATCTGCTTTGCTTCATTGAAGCGAGAGCAGGTTTCCCTGCTCTCGCTTCAATGAAGCAAAGCAGTTTGGAATGACAGGGCGGGACCCAGGACATTGCAGGAGCTGGCCCTGGGGGGTGGTGGTGTTCCCCAGGGCCATGGAGGGCTCCAGGAGGGGGGCCGCGTGGCCCCCTCCCATCACATGCACAGCCCCAGGGAGGTGGTGGTCCCCGGGGCTCGGGGGTCTGTTACGGACCCCCACATTTGAATATTAGTGCCCCGGGGAGGTGGCGGTCCCCGGGGCATGTGGGGGGCTTGAGCCCCCCCACACAGGTCTATTTTTTTTTTTAAAGCCCCGGGTGGTGGCGGTTCCCGGGGCAGCGGGGGGGCCGTGTGCCCCCGCGATTATAATTATTAAAAGCCCCGGGGGTGGTGGTCCCTGGGGCTTGGGGCCTTGGAGGCCCCCCACACATTAAAAATAAGAAGCCCCGGGGGTGGCGGTCCCGGGGCTGCGGGGGGCCGTGTGCCCCCGCAAATGTTTATGGAAAGCCCTGGGGGTGGCGGTTCCCGGGGCTGCACGGGCCTCCCTGGGCCCACGCAATTATAATATTGCATGCCCCCAGGACCTGGCCCACCTGGGGGCTAAATAATAACGAAGCACGGGAGCCCGCGCTTTGTTTTTTTTAGTTTTGTGGCCGGATCCGCGGATCCTGCGCGCATTTTGCCGATTTTTCTTTTTAAAAAAAATGCTTTTTTGGGCCCTGGGGGTCCTTAGGGGACCCCCTGAGCAGGCCTAGGGGGTCAGGGTATTTCTACCCTGCCCCCTTTTCTTTTTTTCGCGTTTTTTATTCTGAATTCTTGTGACTCGGTTCTACCGAGTCACAAGATGGCTGCCAACACTTCCTGGTTTGGAGTGTTGACAGCCAATTAGAATAAAGCTCGTGGTCGGGAGGGTGCGCGGATCCTCCGTGCCTCTATATATCGAAACTTTTCTTTTTTGATTTTCTCAGCAACTACTGAACGGATTTACACCATTTAAAAAAAAGGTCTCTTTCTGAACCAAGGGCTACCTGTTTGCCAAATTTGGTGTAATTCCGTTCAGCAGTTCAAGCTGTAACCGTGTTTAAACTTTCCTATGGGAAATAGATTTTTTTACCTCTATTTTTTGAATTTCTCAGGAACTACTGAACGGATTTACATCATTTAACACAAAGGTCTCTTTCTGAACCAAGGGCTACCTTTTTGCCAAATTTGGTGTAATTCCGTTCAGCAGTTCGGGCTGTAGTCGTGTCTAAAGTTTCCTATGGAAAATAACATGGAGAAAACACGTTTTGGCACCCCCTTTTTTCTCGGCCCCCGCTTGCCGAATCACCCCGAAACTTTCAAGACAGGAGCTGACCGGAGCGGGCTACGATTTTTGAAAATTTCGCGAAGATTCGTCAACCGGTGCCAAAGATATTGAGAAAACAAAAAACGAGTTTCCTATGGAAACTAGGTCCTAACTATAACTATCTACTGGCGACCGCCAGTAGATAATATATATATATATATACATATATACATATTCTCCCTTTACAAAAAGAAGGTGAGCTGCACTCGTAACTTGCTGTTTATAGATCTTTATTTCTTGATTGGTGAAGCAGCATGGCAGTCCTGACGCGTTTCGGTCTCCAAAGACCTTTATCAAAGGTAAACCTGCACCATACACATCGCTGGTGTCCACAGCCTAATGTCCTAATTTAAATCTTGATCCTCCAATGGATAACGTTTATGCTTGCATTCTGGGACATGTGGTCCAACCAGCAGTGTTACTTTAATTCCCTCCAGTGGGCGGTGCTTTTGTTTGCTGTTTCCATAAGGCATGTGCTCATATAAGTATTCCACGAATATATATCTATATATATATTCACTGAAAAAACCATAGGTTTCAGGCACGTTATAGTTAGAAATTAGCATTTAAAAAACCTTACAAATTCACTGAAAACCATAGGTTTTAGGGACAGTTATAGTTAGTTGGGCATTGCACTCGTACAAAACCTGTGAAATTCCCCCGTTATAGTTAGTTCAGCTAACTATAACTCGCGCCCCCGCAATGCACTGCTGATGACGTCACATATTACATCACTCATGACATGCACCTCCTCACACCCTAATATAACCTTTGATACACCCACTCTAAATTACAGACTGCCATTCGCAAAACCATATGGGAGGAAATTCACTTAGCAGGTAAGTAGTGTTATCGTTACTTTTTCTTACTCAGTGGTGGATCCTGGATCCAGCACTGGTGCATCTCCTGTAAACAGTTGAAAGAATGCGTTTAAGTCATACAGGCGATTTTTAAGGAATATTTGTAGTTTGTGAAAATCAACACTTTGAAACTTTTCTGCTGAAAACCAGACAATGGATTCCTATGGAAGGAAATACAAGTTACTGGTAAGTATGGTTAGAATTACTTTTCAGGATCTGTACTGGGCTCAAAGATGCAGCACTGAGGTCTCTCCTGATAACAGGTGAGTAAATCGGAATTCGTAGTTCGGCTGATTTTAGAGGAATATCATAAAGTTCCAAAACTCCACACTTAGAAGAATTTCCAAGTGAAACCAGTCAATGTTAGCCTATGGAAGGAAATTCAAGTTACTGGTAAGTACGTTTAGAATTACTTTTCAGGATCAGTACTGGGCTCAAAGATGCAGCACTGAGGTCTCTCCTGATAACAGGTGAGTAAATCGGAATTCGTAGTTCAGCTGATTTTAGAGGAATATTTGTATGTTTCAAAAATCGACACTTAGAAACTTTTTCAGCAAAAAGCAGGCAATGATATCCTATGGAAGGAAATTCAAGTTACTGGTAAGTACGGTTAAAATTACTTTTCAGGATCAGTACTGGGCTCAAAGATGCAGCACTGAGGTCTCTCCTGATAACAGCTGAGTAAATCGGAATTCGTAGTTCGGCTGATTTTAGAGGAATATTTGCACAATGGTGAAGGAAGGGGGTGGGGCCTGAGGTGACATGTCTGCAAACACGCCCTGTGGATTGAAGGGGATTTAATTCCCCATCTTAAAACGCGCCACGGGGCCTGTTTGCACACATGTCACCTTTAGCCCCACCCCCTCCCTTCACCACGGTGCAAACGCGCCCCGTGGCGCGTTTTAAGTTGGGGGATTAAGTCCCCTTGAATCCTGAGGGTCCCTGGGGTCCAACTATCCCACCAGGTACCTCCAGTAAGCGCCACAGAGCTGCGTTGCAGAAAGGTGTAAAAAGGGGCGTGGCCTGGACCACCTCTCCGCAACCCAGCCCTGTGGCGCTTACTGGAGATACCTGGTGGGCTAGTTGGCCCCCAGGGACCCCCAGTATTGAATGGGAATTATTTCCCCAATTTAAAACGCGCCAGAGGGCGCGTTTGCAGAGTGGTTAAGGGAGGGTGCGGGGCCTGACACTCGATCGCGTCTTTTTCTTTCTTTTTTGTTTTTTTGAAGGGGGGCTGTGTGGCCCCCCTTCTTTTTTACTTTTTGGGGCCCTGGGGACCCCATCCCCCAGGGCCTGATGCCTTTTTTCTTTAAAAAAATAAAAATACTGTACGGGAAGGGAGCCACGTGGCCCCCCTCCCGTGGCCGATTCCGGCCCCGGGGACCCCATCCCCCGGGGCATGGCCACTTTTTAAACTTATTTTTGGAGGAGGGGGGCTGTGTGGCCCCCCTCCTAAGGCCTCTATTGGCCCCGGGGACCCCATAACCCGGGGCCGGCCTTTATTTATAAAATTATTTTTGGGGAGGGGGGCCGTGTGGCCCCCCTCCCGGGCCACTACTTGCCCCGGGGACCCCATCCCCTGGGGCTGGCCCTATCCTTTGGGGTCCGTGGGGGACCCCAACTCCCCACGGACCATGCCTGCTCCCCGCCTCCTGCGGGAGCTGGCATTGCTTTCCACATGGGGAGCTGCTAACATGCAGCTCCCCGTGTGGAAAGCAATGTGCTTTGGATATTAGGCGAGAGCAGGCTTCCTGCTCTCGCTTCCAATATCCAAAGCAGTTTGCAATGACAGGACGGAGCCGCGGCTCCCGTCCTGTCATAGCAAACTACAGTGTCCCGGGGTAGGCACCCGGGACACTGCAGGAGCCGGCCCTGGGGGTGGCGGTCCCCAGGGCCACCACAGGCTCCAGGAGGGGGGCCACGCGGCCCCCATCCCCACATCTACATAGCCCCGGGGAGGTGGTGGTCCCCGGGCTTCTGGGTCCGAAACGGACCCCCACATGTATTTTCTTAGTGCCCCGGGGAGGTGGCGGTCCCCAGGGCATGTGGGGGGGGCTAGAGCCCCCCACACAGGTCATGTATGTTTTTTTTTTTTTTAAATAAGCCCCGGGGGGTGGCGGTACCCGGGGCTGCGTGGGGGCCGTGTGCCCCCCGCTAACATTATTTATTTAAAGCCTCGGGGGGTGGCGGTCCCCGGGGCTTTGGGGGCCTTAGAGGCCCCCCACATTAAATATAAATAAACCCCCGCATGCCCCCGAGACTTGGCCCACCCGGGGGCAAAATAGCTTCGAAGCGCGGGAGACCGCGCTTCGATTTCTTTTTTTATTGGCAGGATCTGCGCACCCAGCTCGTTTTTGCCGATTTTTTCTACCCTGCCCCCTTTTTGCGTTTTGCGCAGTTGTTTTACTGCTTTCTTGTTCCTCGGTTCTACCGAGGAACAAGATGGCTGCCAACACTTCCTGATTTGGAGTGTTGACAGCCAATTACCATACAGCTCGTGATCGGGAGGGTACGCGGACCCTGCGCGGCCATAGATATATATGTGATTTTCCTTTTGATTTTCTCAGGAACTACTGAACGGATTTACACCATTTAAGCAAAAGGCACGACTCTGAACCAAGGGCTACCATTTTGCCAAATTTGGTGTAATTCCGTTCAGCAGTTCGGGCTGTAGCTGCGATGAAAGGACCCTATGGAAAAATGAATGGGGAAAACACGTTTTGGGACCCCCCTTTTTTCTCGGCCCCCGCTTGACGAATCACCCTGAGACTTTCAGGGTAGGAGCGGACCGAAGCGGGCCACAAAGTTTGAAAATTTTGCGAAGATTCGTCAACCGGCGCAAGAGTTATTTCAAATAGAATGTTGCGGATTTCCTATGGAAAATAGGTCCTAACTATAACTATCTACTGGCGACAGCCAGTAGATAATACATATATATATATATATATATATATATATATATATATATATATATATATATATATATATATATATATATATATATATATATATATATATATATATATATTATCTACTGGCGGTCGCCAGTAGATAGTTATAGTTAAAACCTATTATCCATAGGAAATCCGCGACATTCTATTTGAAATAACGTTGGCGCCAGGTTGACGAATCTTCGCGAAAGTTTCCAACTTGTTGGGGCGCTCCGGTCCGCTCCTATCCTGAAAGTCTCAGGGTGATACGTCAAGCGGGGCAGAGAAAAAGGGGGTCCCAAAACGCGTTTTCCCATTCATT